>JACSVZ010000008.1:3288847-4488847 GCA_014706295.1 Lycocorax pyrrhopterus obiensis | reverse complement strand
CTTGTGGACAGATAGGACTTTTTTTGTGCTAAACACATTAGAGAAACTGATTACAGCATCAATTGCCTTGGCTGCTTGAGCTAGTTTCTCTAAAGGGGAAACTGGACAGTACACACAAAATACATGAAAATGCAAAACAGGTAGAAAGTGTCAATTGTAAGTGCAGACAGAATTGCAGTCTATTTGAGTACTTAAAGAAGTACTGTCTATAGGTGGCATGGAAAGTTCAAATTCCACATTAACATCCAAATTGTCAAAATCTTCTGAGAAACAGCCAGTCCACAAGGACACATAACCAAAGGTACTTTTCATCTTCAGAAAATATGTTGAGATTCCGCCCCCTCCGCCCCCCAACATTACTTAAGCTATCACAGATATTGTGTGGTGTAAATGCAAATGCAAAATCTTTGGGACAGAATGTTAAACCTTTCCTTCAGTCCATGATGGAAAAGGCCTTGTTCATGGTGGATCCTTTACAGACTTACCATCCTCAAGAAAATCCATTTTGAGATTCATCTGACCAAATACAGGAAGGCTTATATTCAGAGCTGTTTGTTTGGAAAAGTGTTTACTTTTATGGACAAAGAACTTTATTAGATCAAGTATCCAACCTCTGTTCTAAACTAAACATGACCAAAGGCTTGTGTGCAGACTTGCCCCCTGTCCCCTCTTGGGGAACCAGGTAGAGGACGAGGGTATTTTGTATTGCTTCTCTTGTTCTTCTGTTCTCTGGCAAAGCACTAGAAACATGAGAAGCCAGGAGTCACCCAATACCTCTTCATCTAGCATTGTCATATTTTAACAGTTTCTCTCGATTTTTTTCCACCAGGTTCTTCAGTTTCTTGCTTAATAACAAAGATGTGATCGAATAAGCATATCTCATTGATTGAATCAAAACACATAAACAACATCAACTGAGGCTCACCAAGCTTCAGTTATGATGAAAGGTCATGAGAACTAAAATCCAAAAGCCAAGATCAAAAACTAACTGCAGAGAGTTATGATCCAGAAACTAACACTTCAAACTCCCCGGGGAATGATGTGTCATGGTGGTGAATAGGAAAGAAAGCAATTTCTCAAAGATTACTTCACACACAAAATATTACATAATATTCTATTCATCTTGAGGAAATGGATAGGGAGTTAGTGCTACAGTTTGGATTGCAGTAGTAATACAACCTTTCCTTTACTAGTGAGTAGATTTACATAAATTGACAGCTTTGCAACAAAACAGTTTATCTTACCAAGCATTTCCTTCTTCCCCAGCTGCTCTGACCAGTAGCTGCTTAAAACAGCATGGGCAGATCCTTAAAAGAAATTGGAAAACAAAGTACAGAATTAAATTATAATCACTACTTTACAGAGTAAGAATAGTCAAAATGTAAATATCATCAATCAAGTGCCACGTGTGTTTAGGGTAAAAAAAAATCTAAGAGTTTGCACAGCAGACAGATCTTAAGGCTTTATAATTTCAATTATTTATGGCAAAGCAGTATTACTTCCACATCCTCTAGCTTCAACGGAAATCTTGCTTAGGATGAAGGCATTATCATTAGCCACAACTCTCAGCTGACTAATAATTAACCTGTGATGAAATGGTACCTGAGCAAAGAACACCATCCTTATGCAATCATCATCACACCGACCAAGTGCAACATCAAAAGAACAGAGAGTAACACATCTTGCTGCCCTAAGTGTAGAGCTAGTCTAAGTGTAGAGCTAGCTCAAAGGTCTGAGAACAGCAACAGTAAGTGTCATGAAACTAGAGAAGATCTCAGCTGAAGTATGCAGGAAAAAACCCCAAACAAAAATCCAAACCACCACCAAAAAAAAAAAAAGAACACCAACAGAAGTGGATATAAATTTCCACTGCAATACTCATCCAATACTGAGCTAGTCTCTCACTTTTCTCTAATTGGAATAGTTGAGGGAAAAAGATCTGAAAAAGACACAAGAATATCTGGCCTAATGACAGCAAGAAGCTGATTTGATTGAATGAGTTGGCCTCAGTCATGAAAGATTTTAATGAGCACTCCTGCTATCTATATAAACCAGTAATTTATAAGAGACTCCAAAGTACGAAAACAGATTAATGAATTTTAGGAAGAACCTTTTAATTGAACTGAAACAAAAGTATGAGTTGCTTATCATACAGACACATACCTGTAACAGGGTCTTCCAGAACTCCATACCAAGGTGCAAAATATCTGGAATAAAAATCATGGCCTTTTCCACTGGAATTTCCCTTAACAGTGAGTATGAGTCCTTTCACTTTTCCTGTCTTTTCAGCCGACAAAAAGCGTTGTGCACTCACTTTCAATTCTTCCAACACAGACCTTGAATATAATTATTAAATTTTAATAGCCCATATTCTTCATTTTACATGATTTTAAGTATTGAAAAGAAAAATAAAGCTATAGAATAATCTTCTCTATAATTCAAAACCAGCCCTAAAATATTAGGGGAGACAAGATTCCTAGCATTGTCTTCCCAATGGTATTTGACAGAAAATTACCCTGAATCTAATACACTCTGAGTGAACTCTGGAAAAATGCTCAAGCCATGCATGTCCTATTTATTTCTGAAACAGAGCACCCTGAAATATTAGCCACCAAAAAAAAAAAAAAAAATCACACTTTGTTTCAACATTTTAATCATTGAAAGAATTATTGCCTCACTACAGAACGTACCAAGTGCTCCACCTCCTTTCACAGCAGGCAGATTACTAACATCATTCAGGTCTTCATGGCATTCTAAAGCAGTCTACAACTGTCTGATACCTCCCTACAAAATAGTCTGAAAGAGTGAAAATAGTAAGTACTCAGCTGAGAATATTTCTATTTCCCCATTACTCCAGACTTTAACCATTAATTAGGCCAAACTTCAAGTTCATAATTATAGTCATTTGGCCTGACTAAAGAAGTTGTGTTTCAGCAGTAAATACCTAAATCATACTTGAATTAACAATGAAATACAGCTGAGATTAACAAATGCTTTGGAATAATTTGAATTGGAATTTCCTCTCTAAAGCTACTTATGGGGCTGTTAAGCATGTGTAAGCAGATTACAGTCCAATGCAAGTAAGAATCCCTGGCATTCTGTCAATGTGCCCGGAACTGAAGCAGGACTCCTAACTTCCTGCTAGGTTACTGGATCATTTTTAGACTCAGATGGATGGGAAAAATACACCATCATTTAAACTGTTTCCTACATCTCCTTCTCTTGAAGATAGATTTCAGAATGATCTTATTCAGCTTGCAGCTTCAATAAGCTCATATTAAAAAATAAAATAACCACTTTACACAGAAATTTAAGTCAGAGGTTTTTAATCTCCACCTGATTTAAAACTAGATAAAAGAGCCTAGTATGTAAGGAATAGAGATGAAACAAGCCAACTCAATTTCTGCACTCCTGATTAAAAAAAACTGAAAAAGTGTAAGACACCTTTCATAAGTATCACTGAGGCGGACTAAGAGTTTCTTTGTGTCAGGAGAATAACGGAGATCTTGAACAATCATGTCACCAACAGCTGCCTGGTGGAAAACATAAAGGAGACAGAGAAAAAAACATCACCATTTGAATAGAAAATATTATTTCCTTAGCATTTCTGTGGAGTACATTCCCTGTTAGAAGAGGGCTTATGCAAGGTCTTCCATGCAACTCTCAAGCACCTGCAAGCAAGACAAGCAAATGCACCAAGTGCATTAATGGATATGGCTGAGTTACAAGCTCCATATATGTCTACTTGGGAAAAAATCCAGGACCTAGAGGAGTGCAAGGGCACAGACTGCCCCCTAACGCACACAAAAGGCTGAAAATGCCATTGAAATAAATATTGACACTTCGGTCAATGGTAATGGGAGAAACAGGTTCAGCTGCAGCATTTTGGAGAATTACATTTCCAGACCTACTGAGTCATTACTCAGAGCTTTGAAGTTTGGTGTTTCAAATTCAGGAGTACATCAGGCAGTGCCTGGTCACCATTTTTTAGCCATTTTAATATATAAAAATAAGCAAAGCTATTATGAATGTTTTTCTAAGACAACTGATAATTCTTTTTTTACCTTTATTAATTCTTCTACTTCCTTAAGTTCCTGAAGAAAAAAAAAAAACCAACACTGTAAAAAATGGAATATGTATGTATGTATCTATGCAACTATAGACAGACACATATACTTACATACACACACAAACACATACTTTCCTTGAAAACCTATCATGAATAAAATTTTCACTGACCTGGGGGTAGGCTGTGTAAAGTGGCAAGTCCAGGACAATATGATCTTTCACTTGTCTGGCCTTTAATTCCCCACTCAGTGTCACAAATGTGAGAACTGAATTTGTATTTTCTGGAGAGAGAACGTTGCAACATTATCAAACATAAGAATTTTAATCTAAATTATTATAGCCCCAGGAATAGCTCAGCATATTCAGAAAAAGTTAGCTATGCAGCTCAAATATAACTAGAGTAAGTCTGTATTCCGGGCAAAATTCCCAACTAACTCAATAAATCTGCTGAGGCTAATAAACACAGCAATGGTCACGGAATCTTTCCTGCACATGCCTAGAACAAATGGGAATGTCCTTTTAACAGAAAGAGCAATATTCCCTATTCATCAAATCCTACTGTACCTCTCCCAGATGACATTTGCATATTTGGCACTTTTCTTAAACAAGAGTAATAGTAGGGCATTGGAATCAGAAGGTAGGCATCAGCCTACAGCCTTGTAACAACAGAGCAGTTGTAAAAGGCAATACCCAGGGTATCTCCATTTGTGTTCCATAAGTGTTCTGAATGTTTAATTGCCTTTGTTGTAGAAAACAGAGATGTTAATTAGAATTAAATGTTCTAAAAAGTTATAGTAATGCATAGTCTGTAAACATACTTTGTACGTGAAATAACACAGCAGCTGATGCAAGAGTAGCATGACCACAGAGAGGAACTTCATTGGCTGGGGTGAACCATCTGAGCCCAAAGCAGGAACCTTGAAAAAATAAAGTTTATTTAGTGCTATTAAGTGGAAGAAGTCTATTTCTTCATTTTATCTCAACATACATAGAGTGATGATGTTTCAGTTAATCAAAACGCATGGTACAATCAGTTTTGGTCCTAAACACTCTTTCAGGTACCCATTTTGCATGGATTTTTCAGAATAGCTACCCCTTTTGAATCAGGTCAACAACCTTTGCATGCCGCAGAGGTTTTTCTTTTTCCTAAATAGATCTTATGTAGAAGATAAAGCCTCTATGCCCTTGTGTATTATGAAATCCTGAAAAGGCATAGTCATGATCTCTATACACCTGCAGGCCGGGTTACCATTTAGGGGTTATAGATGCTCTTGTTGGTATAATGGAACCTGTATTGGAGCTAGCTCAGCTATGAATTATTTTGCTGAAGCCACCAGTCAAGTCTGATAAAAGTCTCTAATGCCTACTAACCCTTCATTTCACTAGAAATCATATTTCTATTTGCTGTTTAAAAAATTTGGAACACACATGAACAATACTTGGTTTCCTGTAACTTTTGCACATGCATTTCAAGTGAATAATTACCATACAAATGCAACTAAAAGTGGAAAAGAAACAAATTATACCTTTTTTTTTTTAAAATCTGAACAAGTCTTGTCATTGCCACTGCAGAAAATTAATGCATTAAAGTCAGTCCCCTCTAATGAAAACAAATAGGAACCCAATAAAGTTTTGTGGTGGAAACTAATGGCCACAGCAGTGAAGTGCTGTGAGTGAGGGCGGGCCCAGCCCACAGCTGTGAGCCTTCTCCGTGCTGTTAATGCACTGCTCCAAGTGGAAGCTGCAGCTGGGAGCAGGAGGACATGAAGGATCCATGCCCATGCCTGAGTGGAGACAGACAGCTCCATGACCCAGAACACCTGCCTGGATGCTCAGACATACAGCTGTACTCAGACTGAGAGGACATTGAGTACTCTCAGAAATTCATGTGTCCCTAAAATAACAAAGTTGATTGGTTTGTTTTTTTCTTTAATTAAATTAAACATACTGATCACAAATGCCTGCAAAAACATACACTGTGTCCAGGAGCCCTCACTGCACCAATTAATGTTCCAGAAGCAGATGATACGGCATTCTGATGTTCCTGGCTCACTCCCACCACCCCTCAACACACCCAGTCTCAGGTGTAGCCGAGTGACTAAATTCCTTTGAAAGAACTTGTACACCTCTTGGGCAGCTGTGTGGGTCTGAGGCCACAAACTAGTCCATTAGTATCAAAACCACTTTAATGATAAAGAAGCGGGCATTTTGTATGCTGTCAGATATGGATGACTTGAAAATAAGTGTGTTAAACATATTGGCAAAGTGCTAACATGAAAAATGAAAAGTATTATCACTTCTTGCTCCAAGCGATTAGTCTAACCCTAAAACAAATTCCAATTTATTAACAACAGCAGCAAGCAGTTATAGTTACTACTATCCTTAATATTTTTAATTACAGTGACTGTACTACCCCCTGAACAATCCATCAAACAACAAAGATGATAAACATGACTTCTTAATCTGCAATCTAAGTCCAGACTAGTGGAGTCTCAGCCCCTTGGCTCATGCCACCACACAACTGCCAAGTGAGCAGATTCAGCAAACTGATTCAGCTGAAAATTAATCCACGGAGTGAGTCTGAACGAATTCTGCATTTGTCTGATGTTTTCTATCTTGCCCAGTGTCTCTCCAGTTCCTCTCCCAACATATCCACATGCCCTACCAACAAACATCAGTCAACTCCCTCCATTTAAAGCAATCAAACGAGCAGCCTAACGCGTTAGGTTTGGACCACTTCAGAATTCCCAGCTTTGTTGGAAACCTGCATTTTCCAGTATTGGCTCCACAGACATCTTCTGAGACTTTGTGACAAACTCAAATAACATTATAGTTACCCCAGTGATGATGCTCTAAACAGGCAAGCCAGATTCTGCTCACTTTGCAGTCCTGTGCATATGGAATGAGCATGTTCCATCTCTATTCTTCTGATTGTATAAGGAATTATCTCAGGATATTATTAGTAATAAGGGAAATATTAATTGAAAGATGTCTGCACAGCATTTTTAGGAGACCGTCTATATACAACTTGCTTATTTAGTAAAAGGCACTAAAACAAACGGTCTGAATTATGAATAAATATATTTATATTGTAAAATAAATTTGAGCACAAATACTTTCAAGAATCCACATGCAATAGTCTTATTATGATCTTAAGATACATCACAACTTCAAGATTCTGTTTTGCTGTCTTAAAAACTAGCACCATTCCTTATAAATGTACCCACAGTGTCTTCCTATTCCTTTGTTAGATATTTTGGAGAGTAAACAGAACCACTAACTTTTGGTAAAGTCATCTCCAGGTTTCAGTTTTCTGATGAAAGCTGTTTCTGAAAGGTTCATTTCTGTTGCAATTTTTTGGTGCAAATCTTCATCCAAGTCCTAGGGATGTAAGAACAAATCCAAACAAGAGCAGGCTAAAAAATGCAGTCATTTGATTTTCTATTATAATTAAACATAGATTCAGTTTTAATTCAAAATACTTTCTGAGAGTAAAAAAAAACTTTAAGCATAAAAATGGGATAACAATTGTGGTACATGGCAATTTCTAATATCTGTCTTATTAGTTTACAAATTCTTGGACTATGTGGAAAACAAAATCACCTAAAAGCTAAACTCAGTCTTGCCAGGAACACAAATCTCTTTCAGTTGTTATTAAAGTCACACAGAGAAGTTGTTACTACATAATCTAAAAAGAACTACAACTTTCTTTTTACAACTCTGAAAAATCCTTGGCAGCAAGACGTCTGTAGTGCTGGCAAAGGCCAAGCTGGCTGGTCAGCCCTTACTGCTGTGCCCCCGACACTACTCTTTAAAAATGGGAACAATACGCTCCCTCCATAGGAGCTGAGAAGAGAGAAACTAGAAAAAGAATTTTAAAACACTGCTGAAGCTCACTAAGTGCCTGTGATTTAAGCCAGTGAACACTGATCCCAAGATACCCAAGCTCCAGGGATTGTATAACATTCTCCTTGGCCCATGTTCCACTGCTCTTTCCCCACAGTTATGCTTACCAGCCAGCTTTAAGAATCTGATCTTTAAAATACTGAAACTCAAGTGAAACAAAGTACTAAAGGGACCCGGTCAGGGTCAGCCTCTAAGAGATAAAAATCTGCCCTTTTAACTTTAATTACTTCCTTTAATAACTAATCCTTTTCAGTCAATAATCCCATACTACAGATACAAACCAGTAACTGATTAGTACACTAGAGCTGTACTTGCAGACTGAATTCTATACAGTTAAACAACATTCTAACATTTTACAGTACAGTTACATTCCCTTTATCCCAGGAAGAGTTCTGTCAGTTACTGTAAAGGTCCTAAACCAGAACAAAGACCAGTAAAAATGTTATAAAAAATAACTCTTTTTTTAATAACATGGAACTTTATTGAAACACTGCCATCCTGTGGCACCTCTGAAATACAGAAAGGGCTGGTTTTGCCCTTCTTGCATTTCTCCCGATTTTTCCTGTAAAGCATCTGCTGAGACTCTGGAGGGAGCAGAGAACAGTTGTTTTGCATGTCTGCATCACACTTTCTTGAAGCTTAGAATAAAACGCTGAATTAGGATCTCAGCTTTAGCTGTGACACTAAAGCCTTTACTTCCAGGAATTGTAGAAAAAACTTTTAAATGTCTGCATTCCAAAGTCATCATGCAAGTAAGTAGGCCTTAAGGTATCTTAATGTAATAAAGTAAAATTAATATAAAAAATGCAATTAGAAACTCATCATTTTAAAGCAGAGATAATTTTGAGAGTATTTAGATTTTATGGGGCCAAAAATACCACCAAAGAGAGATGTTCCCAGTCACACCTTTAGCTGACCTGGTAAATAGGCAATGTTATATGAGATTTAGACAGACTTAGGAACATCTGGAAAGTATTCATATTGCCATTACAAGCCATTGCCATTGGCTATTCTACATATATTTTCATATTTACAATTTTTATCAGGAGTTACAATACAAACAATACAGGGCCTATAAATTTCTAATCCATCTTAATAATTATTTTTGGTAGAAATCAGAACCAATTAGTATCAACTGTTCACAACACCCTGATGAGGAGGATAACTACTGTCAACTGCACCAAAACTACCACGCAACATTGAAGCAATAAAAACTGCTTTTTTAAACTTGGCCAAAGCTGAACCCAACACACTAATGGTAAAAGACTCGTACCCAGGTCTATACCTGCTCTTTTTCTTTCCAGAGAAAGAGGAAAAATGAAAGAAAAAAAAGGGAGAAAACCCACACCAAAACGAAACCCCACAGTTTAATCCTTCTGTTTTACAGCACTACTTCTCAGATTTCACTCTGAATCCTTCTTAATCCTTCAGAATCTTTATTCTGAATCATTCTTGAAGAAATCAAGCCACTTTTTTACTTAGTTCAAAAGAAATCCAGTCTATTCCTTAATAAAATGTTTTTTAAAACCCACAAAAAATTCAAAGGTTGTCTTGTATGATATCGTTTTGATGAAAAAAGAAGAGCACCCCATGCGAATTTCTCTGTATTCTGGAGCCACAGCAAACAAGTCTTGAAAGCAGAATTCCCGAGTAAAGAAAGCAAAGACTAGTGCAGTGCTGAGTGCTCAGGCCAAGTACAGAATAGCAAATGTCATTGCAGTACCTCAAAAATCAGCTGAGGTTTTTTAAACTTACATTTTCAAGCAGACAAACTGCCGCAGGATTTCCAGAAAATGGCCGGTTTGTAAATGCATCAACCGTAAAAATTGGAATTTGCATTGTCGTGTGCACCTGTCTAGCTGCAGGCTGTATTCTGCAAGGTACTCTCTAACCTGTCCTACCCCAACCGACAGCAGAACTCCAAGTTAATGTTTCCCTGAGGGCAGGCGGAGCCAGCGGCCCCATCCCGTCACTTCCTAGCGCTGACACGGATTGAGACTCCTTCCTACGCCGCCGGCGCTCTGCACTGAGCTCTGCACTAACTTTTTTTAAATTAAAACACACATTTTAGCCGCCCTCGCCACTAGCCACCGGACGTTTCAACGCGCCCCTTCACCACAGCGCCCGGCCCAATCTGCCCCGCACTGAGGGAGGCGGGGTCCTGCCCGGCAGGTTTGCTGAGGAGACGTGGGCGGCCATAGCGTACGCCCACACCGGGCAACCTTCCTCATCCTCACTCCCTCCCAAAGCTGCGCCGAGGGAGAGGGACACGCTGAGCGGGACACAAGCTCCAGAGCACGACCGACCGCCACCACTGCCGCCGCCGCCACCAGCACCAGCACCGCCGGCTTGAGGCGATGGCGGCGTGAGGCAATGCAGGGGCACGCGCGCGCCGCACCCCCGCCCCGGGCCGCGCGCGCTCCCGCTTGGCGCCAAAACGAGCGGCGCCAGCCGCGTGACCGAGGGAGGAGCGCGCACGCGCTCGGGCGGCCCCTCAGCAGAGGAGGCGGTGAAAGGAAAAGGCGGGAACGCCCCCTCCCCTACCCCGCATGCGCCGTCGGTCCCTTCCACCACCCCCCCGCGTTCCCCCCGTGAGTCGCGCGTGCGCGGGAGCCGCCCAGGCGCGTGTGAGGCGGCGCGCGGCGCGAGTATCGCGATAGTCGCGCGGCCCGGACGCTCCGCTGCCGTGGGCGCTGCGCAGGTGTGGGGCCCGCCGGACGGCTCGGGAGTGAGCGAGGAGGCGCGTCCTGCCCGGCGCGAGCGGCTGCCGGGGCAAGGCCAGGGGTGCGCGAGAGGCTCGCGGTGAGCGGAGAGGGCGAGCGGGCCGAGCGAGCGGCGGCGGCGGCGGGGCGCGCCCGGCGGGGGTTCCGCGGGCGAGGGGCGGTGACGGGGGGGCATCTGAGCCCGCTCGGCGCCAGGTCGGGCCCGGCGCGCGCCCTTGGGCGGGGGAGGGGGGAGGCGGTGCGGAGCCTCGTTCCCGATCGCGGCCGCCATTTTGAGCGGCGGAGCCGAGGACGGCGGCGGCGGCCCCAGGAAAGCCGTGGGCGCGGGGGTCCTGGGGCGGTGAGGGTGCACGGGCCGGGCGGCGCAGCACCTCCGAGACCAGAGGTGGGCAGCGGGACGCGACGGGGGGCGCGGCGGGAGCGGGGCAGGCGGGGGGCGGGCGCCCCGGGGAGGCGCGGTAAATGGCGGCGGGGAGCAGGCGAGGGGTCAGGGCCGCGATGTCGGGAGGACGGCGGGAGGCGGGATCGTGATGGCTCCGCGCCTGAGGAGGCGACGGTGGCGGCTCCCTTTGTGGGACGGTGGCGGTGCCCCCCCCTTCACACGCCCCCGTCACACGCACACTCCCCCGCCGCCCCCGGCTGAGGGCAGACAAAGGAAGGCCTTGTGGTTCCAGCCCCTTCCTCAACTGTTACGCTTCAAGAGAAAAAACAACCGAAAAAACAAAACCCACAAAGCTTTACGGAGCGGATGTGAAATGTACTCTGAGTAAATGCCGAGCTTTATGTGCCGTGCCTGCCCACGTGCTGCCTGCCGTCCACGCGGTGCTCCCCAGCGGCAGGGGTTAAATCCCCGTGGTGGGGGCTTTAGATCCCATTGGGATGTATTTAGACGAACAGTTTCAAATCCGGAACAGAAATAAAGCTCGTGATCCATTATGCTAGTTGTCTAAATAAACAAAACCCACCAGATTTCTTTTTAAGGGAGGAATTTAAGCATGGTTGGAATCTCAGTGGTTTTTTTTATTATTATTTCTGTTTTGTTGGGCTTTTTTAGGATTTAAATTAAATAAAAGATGGACTGGAGTGGAAAACACAATGGGCCCAATGATACAACCAATGACGGAACAGTGGTACGACTCCGAGGCCTGCCATTTGGTTGCAGCAAAGAAGAGATTGTTCAGTTTTTCCAAGGTACCGCCAGTATAGTCGGAGTGTAGTGGGTTTCTTTAGAGTTTTCTTGTATCTTTTAAGCAATGTTTTGTACATGTTTAATAGCTGTTAATGGGGTGGATGGGGAGGGATTGTGCTAAATTAGTTTGTCTTAAGTAAGAATTATGCCCTGTAAATGAAGCACTGATAACCATAGATGTAGTAGAATACAGAATATATCTAATTTTGTCGAGGTGGGAAACGTACCGTGCATATTGGGGTAACCTGAATGTTAGCATTTGGATCAGTTAAATTGCTTGATTGGTAGCTATATTTTCTTCATGTAACTTAGGTGGTTGTATTTTTGCATAGTCTAAACAGAAAAGAAGTATGGCTAAATCCATAAATGTTTAATGAAAGATCATGGGCTTAAATTGTTGGGTGATGGGGGAAACAAGGTGGTTTTCTTTTTCGTTGTTGTTGTTTAGAGATGCTTTAAGTATTTGCTACAGATGGGAATGTTTCAGCCTTTAACACTGTTCCCCTTGACGGGGTTATTTGTCCTTGGGTTAAAGGGTTGGAAATCGTGCCAAATGGGATAACATTGACGCTGGACTACCAGGGGAGAAGCACAGGGGAGGCCTTCGTGCAGTTTGCTTCAAAGGAGATAGCAGAAAATGCTCTGGGGAAACACAAGGAAAGAATAGGGCACAGGTGGGGATGGAGAGTTTGGGATGGTGTTAAATCTTTATTTTTTGGGGGTTGTGGGTCAGTAATGCTTTTGGGGGGTTGGGGACCATTGGGGAATTGGCTGTTTTTAACAATTTTTATAACTGATCCTAAGTTAACTTGGGAAATACAGTAGTTTTGGGGGGTGGGGGAGACAGTATTGCACTGGGTAGTTTGCTAAACTCAGAAAATTGTTTCAATTGTTCTTGTGTAGGGTAATTTGTGATAAATGCTGCTATAGCCAGACATTGTTTTTCAACAGTATGTTTCTCATACTGGAAAGACATGTTTTAAGCTTAATTTGTACAGCTAGAATTTTCACATAGTAATTTTTGCCACTGTAAAGTGGGTTTTTTTAATACACTTAAGATTCTTACAGTTTTGAGGAGAAACTTAAGTTGTATGGTATCTCTAGTCACTGCTATTGGACTGTACGTTTAGTTCTAGAAAATGTAGTATGGCCTTTTGTAAAATTCAGACTGCTTCTGCCTGTGTTCTTACTGGTACTTTGAAAATCCTCTTTTATTAGATATATTGAAATCTTCAAAAGTAGTAAGAGCGAAATCAGAGGATTCTCTGACATGCCAAGAAGAATGATGGGACAACAGCGACCTGGACCATATGATAGACCATTAGGAGGAAGAGGGGGTTATTATGGAGCTGGGCGTGGAAGTATGTATGACAGAATGCGTCGAGGAGGTGGTGGATATGACGGTGGTATGTTCATCTAATGAACGCAGGTTCTCTTGGCAGTTTCATGTTTCTGACATACTTGTCAAGAAATAAGAAATGGCAGTAGCTGTAATGCCCATTAGGTTTGATATATTTATCTGAAAAAACTCGTATATATATATGAAAACTTGTGGCTTAGTGTTTAAGATGAACGTAAATAATAAGGGAGCTATTTTCAGCGGAATCTGATCTCTCCATTTGCATGTTTCAGTCTCTGTTACATGAAAAGAAATGTACTTTTGCACCGTGTTCAGAAATCCAGGTTTGACAGTCTGCAGAGGCTGTTTGCAAAGTGCTGGGTGCCCAAAGACTGCAAAACTGAGTGTTGTGTGTGCATTTCTCTCTGAATTCCAAGCAGTGATGTAATCGTTCCTTTCCTTCTCTCCATTGCACAGGATATGGTGGCTTTGATGATTATGGTGGCTATAATAACTATGGCTATGGAAACGACGGCTATGACGACAGAATGAGGGATGGGAGAGGTAAAAGAAATTAATAGTTTGTCTAAAAAGGTTTTCCTGTTACTTGAGTTGCAAGACACAGTATTTCCAAGACAGAAATAATAGCTTCATTCTGCTATTTTGTAAAGAAGGTTGTTTAAAAAGGGGAGGGGATTGGGGAGTCGTAAGAAAAGGTAAATAGATTGCTTAGGAGGGCTTCTGGTTAAGGTTTGGGTTGATACATGGGAAGTGTAAACACCGTGCATTCAGTGGTATAATTCAGTGCTTTCAGAAAAAGAGTAGTGATGACTTTTGGCTGTTCATGATCTTAGAGGTGTGTGGGTTTTTTTGGTTTGGGTTTTCCAATAGGCATGGGAGGACATGGCTATGGAGCTGGAGATGCAGGGTCGGGGTTCCATGGTGGCGGTCATTTTGTTCACATGAGAGGGCTGCCTTTCCGAGCCACGGAAAACGATATTGCTAACGTAAGTACCACGGGGAAAAGGGCTTCCTCATGCCAGCAGTGTGCATGTCCCTATCTGTCTTAGTCCAAACTCGGGGAGAGTTCTCAAACAAGTCACTGCTACATCTGCTAACTAAAGTCATGGCCCTTCATGTGAGTTGCACAAATTGAACGAGCTTTTATAAAGCTACTGTCTGAGGTGGGATTACCAGAGAAGTCAGCAAAGCTATATTTAACATTAATCCTTGCACTCTCTGCTCTTTGGTTTCCATAAAAGGTGTATTGCAGAGACAACAGTTGCTGCAATCAGTAGCCTCATTTTAAGGCCTTCAGAGTTTGTTTAAGCTTATCTGATTTTGTGAAAATGACAGAAGATGTGAAGCTTAGATTGTTTTGTTTTGCATATTTGTTTGTTGACCTGAGACTTTATTTCAGGAGGGACAGGGTGGGAAGGCTGTAGAGAGCTGTGTTGGCTTAGAGAGGACTGTATCCCTCCCATTACTCCTCAGAGATCAGAGTGACAGATAAAAGCACATCTGCAGGGTTTTGGGAATCTGTTCTTGTGTCAGTGTAGATGTGTTGTTTGTAGGGGAAGAAGCTGTCTTGGGAGATGAGGCCTGGTTTAAACATAGCGCATCCTTGGAGAGAGGCTATCTTGCCAGTTGCACCTATATATTATATATGCAGAACTCCATTTTTAAGCTTGTGTTTGTTTTCTTTTGTGGGTGGGTTGGTTTACTTAAATGGAGGTGTATTTTCTTGTGTCAGTTTGATTGTTTCATGTAGGGTAAAGACTATGACAAGAAGGGCCAAAAGTCAGGCTTTGATCTGGAGCAGTGAGGAAGAGCAGTCTGATTGATAGGCAGCTTTTCTTGAATTCCATGAATGCGTCCTTGCTTTGAGAAATCTGAAGAAGCAGAGCCATAAAACCAGCTGATTATTTTCCTGTCCAGGATGGCGTTGCATTTGACTGTTGCTCAGAGCAGCGTGTGTGGGCAGGAGTTGTTTGTATCTTTGCATCTTTGCTTTCAAAGAAAGCTCCTCAAGCTCTGTAGCTGCAGCTCTCCAAGCTGTGTAGTAATAATGGATTGTAAATGTAGGTTGACCTGATGCTGAATGTCCACAACCACTAAGTAATACTTGAGGAATTAGTGGTTAAATTTATGTGGTAGGGTGACATTGAATTGATGCAATGCACCACTAACCAGGGGAAGGGACAAAAAGTACCCGGCCTTGAATTCTACATTAACGCAATTTGGTTTTTGTTTTTTCCTTAGTTTTTCTCACCGTTGAACCCTATAAGAGTTCACATTGATATTGGAGCAGATGGAAGAGCTACAGGAGAGGCAGATGTGGAATTTGTAACACATGAGGATGCGGTAGCTGCGATGTCCAAGGATAAGAATCACATGCGTGAGTGTCGTGTTCCCTGACGCTGCCGCTTGGCCAGCCTCTAGCAGGGCTTTGAGCAGCAGATCCATCCTAAGGTTTTCCCCATTTACCACATTGCAGACTTGCTTGTTTGTGGCCTTCTGTCTGCTTCCTGTAGGGAGGAAGGGGGGTTGCTTTGTATCTCTGCTTCTGGTCTGGGAAACAAAATACAAAGTGAGGCTTTTTTTGCTTCTTACAGAGCATCGATATATTGAACTATTCCTGAATTCCACTGCTGGAGGTGGCTCTGGAATGGGAGGCTATGGCAGAGATGGAATGGGTATGCATCAATTGCACACTTAGCTGATTTTTTGCCAAGTCTAATGAGTTCCAAGCTTGTAATGGTGCACTCTTGGCTTTGCAGATCAAGGTTACGGCTCTGTGGGTAGAATGGGAATGGGTAGCAATTACAGCGGCGGATATGGAACTCCTGATGGCTTGGGTGGATATAGTAAGTACAAGTTCTCTTTTAAATGTTTGAGTGGAAAGTGTAAATGTCTGTTGTCTGACAGACAGGGGGCAAGGGTGGTGGGCTTCGGGCTGGGAGGAAAGAAGGAGGGGCAGTGGTTTTTTGTAAGTAAATCTCTGGGGGCTTTGCACATTGTGCTACTGCTGCAAATGCTGGTTAAGAGCAGTAGTGCTGGAGTATTGTTACTGTAAGTTGTCATCTTCAATCAATTGTTCTGTATTACCCATCCCATTTTTTCTTTTTTTAAGGTATGTATGCGTGACCTTGTGTCAATTGTTTGCAGGTCGTGGCAGTGGAAATAGTGGAGGATACTATGGGCAAGGCAGTATGGGTGGAGGAGGATGGCGTGGGATGTATTGAAGGATAGCTTTGCTTCTGCAAAACACCTTGGAAGAAACAGTCTCTGGTCTACTAGACTTTCTTACAAAACTTAATTTCTTTTGTATTTTAAGAACTTTATAATGACTGAAGGAATGTGTTTTCACAATATTATTTGGTAAGCAACAGATTGTGATGGGAAAATCTGTTTTCTGTAGGTTTTATTTGTTGCATACTCTGACTTTAAATAAATTTTTATATTCAAACCACTGATGTTGATACTTTTTATACTAGTTACTCCTAAGGATGTATTACATATTCAAGACTACAGTCGGTTTAAAATGTTGTACTATGGTTCCATAAAGGTGGTTGTACTGTAACTCCTATGAACACTGATTCAGTTCTATGTAATCTTGGTCTAGTGAACAAATTTAAACATTCACTTGTTTAAGGGGAGAAAGGTAGATGAATAGGTTAGTTTATTTGGTAATGACTTTCCTAAACCCTTTTGATAAGTTGTATGTAATAATTGCACCACAGCATAAAGCTGTGGAGGCTCAAAGTCATTGTTCTGGCTTCTTCCTCCTGCTGCCAGCACCCCCCAGCAAATGCACACCTGTGTAAATGAGCAGCACCCGTTTTCTGCCTCCACACCACCAACCAAGCAGCCACGTTTCTTTCCACACTGCTGAAGTGTTTTAGGGCCTGCATTTCACACATGTAACCTGCAAATCAAACTGAAATACTAGCACAGCTTTTAGCTAACATGACGTAGGTCAAATACTAGTTCATTTGAAGCTTTTTACTTAGTATTTTTTTCACATACAGGCTTTTAGGAAGAGTGGGGGATTTGGAAGCAAGTTACTTCTTTTCTTTCTTGGATTTATTGTATTTAAACATGGTTCAGCATTTTTTTTCATTGCACAGAGAGGATTTGTCTGTATTTGTTCAAAGTTTGCCAAGCCATTCTACATAGGAGCTCATTAGAAGCCAGGATCTCTAAAGTATCTATAGGCCCAATACTTGCTCAGTAACACACAACCCAAACACGTTGATAAAACTTCTTGTGCATTTGTGACATGTAAAATATGTAAGAAACTTACTGTTTGAAGACACTTAACATACCTGATGTGTAATGGAAAAAGGTATTTATTCTTCTGAGCCAGTGTGATCTCCCAAATTAACTGCTTTGTCCTCAATGCCTCCCTTAAAATGTCAAATGTGATCTTGGGTATTGCAAGTCTGTCACCTGTTTTGCTAGTACTGTGTTATATCTGTAATAAATGTCTTCTTGTGGGAGAGAGGAGAATGGAGTTTATTTCACTAGAGAACGGGTGTCAAAGGGACTGGAAGAGCTGAAAAGGGTAACTGGCACAGGAAGCTTTCCAAGCACTGGAGCAGTGTTGGCTAGGAAGGGGAGGGAAAATGAATTCTTAACCATTTGAACCATTATCGCTCTTCAGACCTAAGGGGTTGTTGGTCTGTTGCCAGGGAAGCCGAGGTGTTTCCCAAGTGGCAGTGGTAGGACCAGAGTTAATTCAATTGCAGGAAAAATACCTTACAGTAAGGTGGAGGAAAGGTGCACTCGAAGGAAGCCTGTTTTTATCGTGGGCACAGCAGAGAGAGAAAATGCTGCCAGCTCTGCAGCGCTTCCTCGCTCGGGCACACCTGGGGTTCCATCTTGGCAGAAGGAGCCCTGACCCCTTTGGAGAGCAGGCTGGGGTTGTGCTTTGAGCTCTTTTGTACAACCAGACAATCTGCAAAGAGACCACTGCACTTCCGTCCCAGCCAACGCAATTGCACTGTGCAGGACAGTGAGTCCCTTCTTGCCTGCCCTGTCCCTTCACCCTTAACGAGAGCAGCGTTCGGCCTCGAGCCTTTCAGCTCGCCGAAGCAGCATTTAAACGGCAGAGGAATCGGTTCTGAGAGCCGTGAGCAGAGGCTGCCCAGTCCGTGCTGCCGGGGTGGTTTCATGGCCGTGTGTTACAGCCTCGGCTCGGACAGCCCTGGGAGCTGCAGCGCTCCGCTCCTGCCGGGAAGCGCCGGGGCGGCGGCCACGTGAGGGCTGCCAGGAAGGGCCGGGCGTTCCCTTCGCTGCCGGGCAGGCGGAGCAAACACGGTCCGTGACCCCCTGGGTGGGGCGGGGGCTCAGACCCCCGAGCCCTGCGCGGGGAGCAGCAGGAGGAACATCGGATTGTCTCCGGGTACTCGCTGACGCCCCCAGAGCACGAAGGCAGAAGTCGCTACATTTCCCAAGAGGAATAAAATGCTGGTCTGATCCTGTCTGAACAGTTCCAGGTTCTCGTGGGTACCCCACAGCTCATCCTGTGCTCTGTGAGAAGGATTTAGAATCAAGAGCAGGGTTTTACAGAAAGACAAAGATACAGCATTAGTCGCAGTGGTGTCCAAAAACCTTAAAAGCAGGCCAGGTATGTAGTTTGATTCCAAGGGAAATGAAACCACATGGAACATCCAGCATTCATTTTGTTCAAGGCAGAAGTCTTACGTGCAGTCAGTAACAGCAATCTGAATAATTATACACTTTTCCCATGCAAATAGGGCAGCACAGAGGGGAGGAAAAGATGGCAGTTAAGTAACAGAAATTAATTTATTGCACATTATGGAAATGCACTATATTCTTATTTTAAAAGACTGCCTATTTTAAATTATTTCTGTTTAGTTGCATACCTTGTCACAAGTTACTTATTAAAGCAGTACAGATTAGCTTTATCCTACCATCTCTATCCTACATCAAACCCTTCTGCCCTACATAAAGCCCACCTGAAAACACTCTCAGGAAGCATGTGAGCAGCACCTGATCGTGTCTTCAGCAGAGTACCCCACTCTCCAGCATAGGCAAAAGCTTTCTAAGCAACTTGAACAAGTCGTAATAAAATAAAATACTCTGAATTACAAATTTAAATAAAGTAACATCATTCTCTTAGTTAAGTTGCAGATCACTTAAATTTATTTTTTTCCAAAAGTTATTTACAGATTTACAAGTATTTGTGTGATATTTTACAAAAGGTTACATCGGGTCATTTTAAAAACATATTTCTTTACAAAAGCTACATAAGCAACTACATTGAGGTGTTAAAAAGAATAGCTATGTTAGCTTTTAGGATATTCACTAAATCCCTATCCTCAGAGACAAAGCCAAGCTAAACAAAGTGCAAGGACAACTAAAAGACCTGTTTGCAAGCCTCCCTTCTGCTGTCAGCAGCGCTACTCCAAGCCCATGGCTGAAGGAACTACAGGGCTGATAATTCTGGAGAGTGGAGGTTCCAGGGCTGGAGCCCATCCCAGGAGTGGCTAAAGGGAAGAGGGTGCAGTGCAGTGAGGTGAAAGTGATGGCAATTTATCAAAGGATATTATTTCTATTTGCCTATGGAAAGAACAAGGATTTTATGTTCCAGCAAAAGTCACCGTAAGTGTCAAGAGCGGTTAGACTCAGAAGGGCTCAAAAGTGCTCTGCAAAAAAATGAAGTTTAGGAACCAACTCTGAAAGATGGTGACAAAATAAGGAAGAACCTTCCTGTCCAACACAAAAAGGGTGTGGTCCCCGGTATTTAATCCCAGTCTTTCTAGGTGGTTTCTAGAGCTATGCAGGGACAACACGGACAAGCTTGAGAGCATGACTTGCATGAAAATAATGCAGACTTGTTCAAGGTTACAGACAATGTCAGACGAGGTCTGTGACCAACAGCTCTCTTTTAATGGAAACACAGATATATCAAATTAATAGTTCATGTGAAAAAATCATTCAGCAAAACACACCTTCCTTCAGCAAGTGCCCCGAGGCACTGTTTGTTCCCTGTCTGACAAAAGCTCCCCTTACACCTGTGACTGCACAGAACAGAGCTGCCAGTGCTCTTGGATACTTGGATGTATCAAATCCTGGTAATGAAGTAAACGACTACACGGTATTTGGCAATAATTTCTCAGACCACTGCATTAATTGCCATACTTTTTTCCAGTACAAATGAAAACCAGCTACTGCATGGTTTTGCTTCACAACAGCCTATCACAGGCACGCTCTGTGGCAGGATTAGGTTGAACTTGTGGCACATTAGCCTGTAAGAGTATCACCTTTCTCCAGATCATCTTAACAACTAAAATACTCATCCAATACACATTAACACTGAGTCTCCCGTATAAACTGCCCTGCTTCCTCACAGAAGAGCTGCTGAGCCATTTGGTAGACCAACATACTCATCTGGGATTTTTTTCTTCTTATATGTGCATTTTCTACATTTGGGCCCCATTTTCTCCATTTGTTTCAAGAGGAAGCAGAGAAGTAACTCGTCCATAGTACCTCAAAATTGCAACTGTACACTGCTTACCTGAAAGTCTGGAAGTACTGCTGTACATTCATTAGTTGGTGTTGGGTTTTTTACAGGATGAGCTAAATACCAGAATTAATAAATAACTTATGGCACGTTAGAAGAGCACCTCTGTATAAGTATTGCATGGCAGGAATCACAGACTCGGACAGGCTTTGGTGAAGAGGGCAGAGGCAGTTCATTGTCAGAACAGGCATTGCAGAAGATCTCCCCACAGTTCCTACAGTGATGCTAAATAATGGGCAGAAGATTAAAAATTTAAATTTACAATGGAAATACACCTGGTAATTGGATACCAACAAACAATACACACAAAGCAAACCAAAACGTAATTCCTTTCACTTCCTGGGTCGGAGCATGGAGTCAGTTTGCAAAAGACAATTCATCTACATCCCAAACTATGATGCAATCCTACACAGATGATGTTTGTCTAGGATTGCACCACAGAGGATGCTTCTGTCAGGTAGCTAATTGAGATTTAACATAGAAAGGTAAAGAAAACTTCCTGCACACATTAATAAAGCATGGAAGTTAATGTCACATTTTATTTTAAAATGACAATAAACTCGTATTTTCTTACTCTATTGTATAAAAAAATGCCATAAAAAGACTTCTACACATGTCAAATTCTAACACTGCCAGAGCTGACAAGAGTTTGAGATAACAATTCCACAAAGTAGTTAAATAATTTTTAACTAAGTTGCTTTGTGAAACTTCACCAAGACACTGTTTCTTTTGAAATTAGGGCCCAGCTTCATTGTATGTTATCAAAGAACTAGAAAAACATCTGAAAAATAACTCTGCATTCACCTGATCACTGACATTTCATGCCGCACCTCTAAGATAATTAATAATTACATAATACTTGTAGTAAGAATTATATAATACTTGTAAACAAGTTGGGAGAAATTTTGTTAAAGTTTTACCTTCCTTTTGGAAAGTGAAAATTCCTTTTCACATAGCTTGCAATGAGTGGCCTCTTTGTCCTTCAACCAAACCTGGCCCTGGAGAAAAAAATTATCATAATTATATGTATCTGATGAAGTTAAACTTTGAGCTGCAGGGGACAAGACAATCAAGAGCAGAACATTCACTGCTTGAATGCTCAGTGCCCTGGGACCAGTATAGCGTCACAAAGACAATCTAAAGCAGCACAGGACTGCTCCAAAACACTGCAAAACCTTAGGGGACAACACAGAGCATAGGTGCAAAGTGAACAAAGTACAGCTGGGCAATGGCTGAGCTGGAAGAACAGAAGGGCATCCAAGTCTCAGAGTGACGCCTCTGTCCCTGCTCATCACATGGGAACAGTCCTCAGGATGAGGGGAAGCAAAACCAACCAGGACAGTATCAAGAACTGGCAATTTCCTTCTGCTGAAACCATTTAATAAACCCAGGAATCTGCTCAACCATTTCAGACACTTTTACTTGGACTGCAGTAATGTGCCAGGTGACACCAGATGATCAAACATGTGCAGACAAAATCTCTGCTCTTAAGTGCTCCCTGCTGTCTTCAAGAAAGTCCCAAACCTGTCGACATTACACATCACATTTGGTGCTACAAGTTTACTTATTTCCTAGGATGATCAAATATTTATTGATCACTGAGAAGCACTATGCAGTTTAAGCTCAGTTGGCTACACATTCTGTCCCAGATACACTCTGTAAATTAGAGAAGGGTGTATACCACGGCAAGAAAAGTGCCAAAATGCACAGCTGTGCATCAAACAAGGCTTTTTTCCAGGGGGTTACGGGGAGTCTGTGGTTCTCTCCCACTGGAGAAATCATACAATGAGTCTCTCTGGAGTAGTTGCTCTTGGAGAGAAGTCTTCTCAAGCTTATGAAAGATTTTGAAAAGAACAGTTAAAAAAAAAAGTTTCTTTTCTCAAAATGCTACTGACCTGCAATGCCTTGTTTGCTTCTTTTATATCTTCTATTTTCAGCTTTGATCTGAGGAATAAGACAATGCTATTTCAAACTTCTACATGGTCAGTTATGCTCTAACAACCTAAAAATCTGGTTTAGGAACTTCAAAAATTTTAAGCCAAGTCCTCTGAAGAAGACCACATTATGTCATTATGGAGGAAGCAGCCTCCCCACAGCCATCCAGTGCCAACCCACTGAGAACTGAGTCACAGGAGACACACACAAAGTTATTCTATAGGGCATCAAAGGCCACGTAAATCATAGCAAAACTACTGAGAAGACAGAGATGATTAAATGAAACTTCACCACCACGTAACAATAAGGAGAGTGGTGCTGGCCAGGTGACCCCTTCCATCCTCTACAGACTGTGCTGGTTCTGCCTGGGGTAGAGTTAATTTCCCTCCCAGGGGCTGCAGGGGCTGCGTTCTGGATTTGTGCTGAGCACAGGTTCAGAACACAGAGATGTTGCTGTTGTTGCTGAGCAGGGTTTACACAGAGCCAAGGCCTTTTCTGCTCCCTGTAGGGCCACCCTGGGGAGGAGACTGGGGGTGATGGGAAGCTGGGAGGGGACACAGCCAGGACAGAGGACCCCACTGATCAAAGGGCTATTCCAGACCATGTAGCTGATCATCATGCTCAGGAGATCCAGTGGGGGAAAGGAGGAGGAAGGGGCAGGGGGGCACTCCAAGGTTTGGAGTGATGGAGTTTTGTCTTCCCAAGTCACCATTCCACGTGATGGGGCCCTGCTCTCCTGGGAGTGGTTGAACACCTGCCTGCCCATGGGAAGCAGTGAATTAATTCCTTGTTTTGCTTTGCTTGCAAGTGTGGCTTTTCTTTTCCCTACTAAACTGTCTTTATCTCAACCCTCAATGAGTTTTCCAGCTTTTACCTTTCCAATTCTCTCTCCCTGGTCCAAAACAGTGGGGAAGTCAGTGGGCAGCTTTGTGGGGCTTGGTGTCTGGCTGGAGCCAGAGCTGTTACCTTCTCCTTGAGGCTCTTCTGGGAATGCCACAAATGGCAAACCAGGCAACTGTTCTCACTGCAGAACAAAGCCTAATGCCCTTCAAACCAGGATTTTCTGTTCACAGCACTGTCATTACCCAGGAACTCACAGCCACCCCACCAGCCAAAAATAAAAATAAAAATTAACAGGCCTGACCTAACTAGACACACTGACTTCTGATAATGATATTGTCATATACTGTCTAATATGCATGACCACTGTCCCACTATTTTTCTTAATTCAAGTTTACACAACAAAAATAATATGTATAAATTATCATGAATAACGAAATTACTCGCTCAGCTTGGATGCCAGTTCTTGGAGAGCAGCTTCTTGGTCTTCACATATGCTTTTCAGTCGCTTGTTCTTTTCCTGAAGTTTAAGGAACTCCTTAAAACAAAACAAACAAAATAAAATGAAACCAGATTATTCTCAAATTGTGTTTGCCCAACTGCCTAGAAAGCTGCTCCTACTGAAGCTGCTCTTGCTGAGAAAGCCAGGTGAATGAGTGATCCCTCACACTATTAAGGTTCCAAATCCAACCTGAACAGCAACTGCTCAGGATTAAACTCTCTTAGATCCCAAGAAATGAAGAAGCATTTCTGCTTCTGTAGCCCACTCCAGGGAGAAAATAAACCCAACTGACTGGAGAGCCCAAGACTACTAGAGAGCCATGGGTAGGGAGTCATTGAAGCACTTTCTGGCCTTCAGCAAGAAGAGAGAGCCTTCAGCACAAATGAGAAGGGAAAACAACTTATTTCATTTTTCCTTATCCAAAGTACTGAGTTCTGATCTGAGGTCTAAATGGGGAGTAAAAAGCCCATCTTTTTCCTTATTCTATTTGTGAGAATACATTAATGTAATTTTTCTTATATATTTGCAGAAATTTTTAAAAATACTAAGTCCATAATTAACTTTGCAGTCAATTTCTAAATTACTAGGAAAAATTTGCTCCAGAATTTACTTTCTTAAGATTAACTATTTCTTGGGTCTCTGTTCTCAGATGAGATACAGTTTCCTTTTCCTTTTGAAGATCATCCTCTAGGGTTTGCCGCCACTCTTTTTCTATCTTCAAATCTGTTTCCAGCTGAAGCCTAGAACAGGGAAAACAAAACAAAACAAAAATCACTGTGCACAACAGTATCATTTTTGAAAACAAGACCAAGTTTATTTCTGGGTGCAATAGGCTATTATCATAATAAGCTATTAACTTACATGTTTTCTAAAACAGAAATAATGTGTCAATATAATGGTATTTTGGATATCAGTGTAATAAACAAAGCACTGTCACTCAGAAAATGCTTTTCAAAGTAAGTTTATTTAAAGGACCAAGAATATGGCATAATTTTGAAGAGCTGACCTTTGAAATGAATGACTAAGAGACAACTAATCACAAAATTCTGAAGTATTTTTAAAACATGCATAAGGCAAAGCCCCTTAACTTTATACAGCTTGTTTCTAAAATAAACCAAACCAACCAGCCACAGTGTCATTGGTGATGCAGGTAACGATTGCAGGCATCTCTGATACCATAAAAGTTATTTAATTTTACACCCTTGGATGTGAATCTTCTATTTTAGACTAAGGTTTATGGCATTTTGAACAGAACTGAAAATAAAGGAGGAAGGACTTTAAATGAATATTTTTATTGAGCTTTCTACACAGGTGAGGTTCAGCATAAATAGGGATATAGATTCTATCAGCTTATCTGAACTTCAGTTAAAGGATTTAGGACTACTCTAATGGAAGACCCACTCTAGCTGGAATTTTACTATTGGTTTCACGGAAGAGTTGGTGTTTAGAATGTTATGGAGAATCCAAAGGGTAGAAGCACACTGTTCAACCTTCTAGATCTAAACTGTGCCAACACAGTAAAAGAGGGAAAAAAATCTCAGACTATTCATGCAAGGTCTTTTGATGGGAAACCTACATCCTCATTAATTTTCCTGTTTTAAAACCAAACCCACTTTTAAAGGAAAGACTTACAGTTTGGGACACTACCTCAGCATCTGGCTGGAAAAGAAGTGAACATGACCTGGAGGTTTCAGAACTGCAGAATTCTAAGGCTGGGGTCTGAACTGTTCTTTTGCCCAAATCTGCAGAGGTGACTGTGGTAGTAAAGTGAACATTTGTCATGACAGTTGAACAAGTGTATTGACATTCAGAGTTCTGAGAGGCAGGGGAGGGCTACTCACTAATTGACTAGGATTGGAAATCACTAATTTTTAAGCCCCAATCTTTGTGCCAAAGATTTACTTAAATAACTGATGTTTTATCTTCCCAAAGAGGGAAAACACCTGTCCTTACAGGGAGCTTTTAACATTACATATTGATTTAAATTAGTACTGAAGGATGTAACAGGAGAAAGACTAGAGGGTTGGCTTTTACATTAGTTTTTAACTTTTATGACTCCGGTGGATTTTCACTTTTTATTTCCTGTGCAGAGGTAGTTAAACCCCCTTCTACCTTATTCTTAAGCTGGATCAATCAAACCATTGTTATGCCATTTCTGTTTAAGTTTATTCTACTCCATACTTGTGGGCTTTGTTAAAAGTGTGTTTTACTACTACTCCACTACATATTTTCCCCCACTTAGGATAATTTCCTCCTGAATTAAGCTGGCACTTTTAGCCAGGAAATAGTGTTGTTCTTCCCCTTCCTTTCAAGCTGTATGTCATTTTAGAGGCACCCAAAGCCAGCTTGGCTTTCTTGGAATGACATATTTCCTTCTGCCTTGCCAGTACCTAACATGAAGACCTTTAGTATTTACATTCTGTTCAAAACCATTTAACAACAACCAGCCTGTATTAGGACAGAGGACATATTGCAATGTAGAATGTTTACTGCCGTGCATTTTTCCAAACAGGAAAGAAATACTCACAGCTGTTTCTCCTTCTGGGAGAATTCGTTCTGCAGGCTTTCAGATTTATTCACATATTCCTGTTTAAGTTTCTCATCCTCAGCCTCAGCCTCCATTTGAGCCTTCTCTGCTTGCTGCAATCTGGTGTAATTCAAATCAACTTTGGGTAAAACTGAAGCTAGAACTAGGGTGTAGAGGGTGAAGAAGACAAATAAAAGAAAAATGGGGAAATAGAAACATTTCTAAATAAAAACAAAGTTTGGGGGAAACTCACAAACTCAAACAAGAAGTCCATACAATGCCTAGGGAACTAGCTCCTGGGTTTGCATACAGTAAGAGAGTAATCACTGTAAGTAATCACTGTTTTATTTTATGCTCATGAATAACAGGTGCCGAAGCATGATACATATTTTAGAATTGAAGCATTTAACTTGATGCTTTTCTTTTTCCTTTAGCACACGTTCATGTGTTATTTTTGAAGCTTTTTTTTTCCCCCAAGTAAATCCTGTAAAAGTACTTGGCTTGCACTAATCACCCATTAAGACAGGGCAGAGCATGTGTTGTGCAAAAGCAGCTCAAAACAATTGAGGCATAAGGTTGCATACAGAGCACTGCAATCAGACAGCAAAAAACTTAACTAGCCTAATACAACAAAATACACCCTGACAGGTCCCACTACATTTATAGAACTACCTCAACTACATCATAATTAATTTAAATAGTCTGTATTAAAAATAATGCATTCTTACACTGGTTAAAATAGCTCCATACTATAGACAAATAAAAATGATTAATCAAGAAATGAGGGATTGTTTTTTGATTTAATCTTTTATTTCTGAATTCCAGGTTTGTTCAGCTGACACTTCCCTTGGAATGCATTAGCTCACTGTGGCTCCTCTCTGGTTACCTCTTCAAACCAAAAAAAGGTGGATGTAATGTAACAAAAGTAAATGTACCGAAAGGGGACTTGTGCTATATCGTGGTTACACCTGTCTGGAGAATACAAGCGCCTGTAAAATACCACTGAATGTCCCCATCTGATGCACCGTGTTCTGCAAAACTGTTCTAAGGGCCTCTCAGGTAAGTGGTGGGAGAAATCAGTGAGATGGTTGATTTCTCCCTTCCCAGCAGCTCACTGAACACAGAACAACTCCCAGCTCCCAGTGTCAGCTAAAAAGAAGATGTGTCAGCAGTATGTCTGCATTTGTGCTTCTGCTGATGAAGTTGCACCAGAGGGAGTTTCCAAAAGCTGCCAGTAAACAAGTGAAAAAGGCTGGAGTGAAACCACCTTATAAAGGGTGCACTATCTCACTCAACTATCCCAGGGGTTTCAAGAATGCTCTCAGTCACATTTGCAACGGTAGTGCACAGAGGGCCAAACCATGGGAAGGACAGTATTGGGAAAAAGCAGGTCCCTCCCCTGTGCAGAAGCTGAATGAAGCTACACAAGACATCAACACCAAAAGCACGTTAAACACTTCCCTAAATCACAGAAGTGCACAGTTGTTTCCACAAGCAAGGCAGAAAGGGAGCTTGCTACCCACAAGTTGCAGCACCATCCCCTGGCCCAGTGCCAGGGCTGGCTGCCCTGCTGACATTCAGGCAGATGCTGAGCTGGCCCCAGTTTGCAGCTGGATTTGCCATCCAGATGATACTGGGGCAGACACTTGTTTGCATAATGACAGTGAGATGGATAAGGCCCCCCTTTCTGCTATGGTCTACCTGTTGTTCTATTCAGTGTTTCTGGTTTGGGTTTTCTTTGAAGATGGAAGATACTTATTTTCATTTTTCAGTAGCCAGCTTACGTTAAAAGCTTCTTCTGCCTCCAAACCAAGGAATAAGCTAGTACATAACCATGCAGTAGAAACCCTTTCTGTATTATTGCATCCTGTCCCCACTTCTTCAAACACATCCCCTTCTGCTGCAAAACACAGATTATTTTCCCAGTCAACTTCCACTACAAACTTCAGAGCAAACATCAGGAAGCGTATGAAGGGCAGTCAGCAGCCTAAACTCCTCTTTCTGCAGTGCAGGCAAGCAGCAGCTCATAGCAGAAATACGAGTTGTAAAGGCTGCCTAATGATGGGTGGAGGGAGGGAAAAGGGTTTGGGCCCAACCACAGGTGCTGATCTCAGTGTAGACACAGCCAGGCAAGAT
Source organism: Lycocorax pyrrhopterus obiensis (assembly GCA_014706295.1). NCBI lineage: Eukaryota > Metazoa > Chordata > Aves > Passeriformes > Paradisaeidae > Lycocorax > Lycocorax pyrrhopterus. The sequence continues at coordinate 4,460,130 of JACSVZ010000008.1, read as the reverse complement.
CCTCAGCCAACAAACAGGTTAGGCAGGTTCAGGATCTGGGCCCTAATTGTAAATCCTGCTCACTACTACACCTTCCAGGGCAGCTGTGCTAGGCAGGAGTCACATCTCCGGACTCTGCTGGAGCACTCTGCCTCTGTCTGGAGTCCTACACAAATCAGGCTCCAAACACATTTTCAATCCATGAGAATATCTTACCCCACATGACATCAGGGAGATGGAACTGTGCTTTAGCTGCTTGATGCCCAAAGCCTGTCACTCCTTCACCATACACACAGAACACGGGTGCTGACACCACCCTCTTTTCTTACACCCCTCATTCTGATAGAGCTCAACTCCTGCCCTCAAACTCCTGTCACTCTGTTTAAGAAAACAGTGCTAGTTACAACCACAAAACCCAACAGAGAGCGTGCTTTTGGGATAAATACAGTCTAAAAGTGAAAGGAATAAGCAGGGGAGAAGGGAAGTATTAGACAGAAGGGCTACTTTTTAAATCTCTTAGTACCAAAGTATCAGAAAAATCACTAATTAGAAACAAGTGCCATAAAAATGTACAAAGTAAAGATATCTAACCTCTTAAAATAAAATTTGACAAAGAAGTGATTCAATAGCATTAGAAAACTAGCTTACATTTGCTTAATAATAGTGCAGTAATTTACTTTTTTTTTCTCTCTATCTCTCTTTTTTTTTTTTAGGAGGGGTAAAGTGAGATCGGAGATGATGTTCTTTCAGAAAACAAAACAGAACCCAGCTACGATCAGTTACAGTGCAGGATTTCTAATACCACTTTAAAGTTTTAATTGGAAAATTCTGAAGTCCTATTTTATCGGCAATAATTTCAACACAAGAGATCTGGAGGAGCTTTCAGAACGATATATCCTTGACAAGTTTATACTGGTGCTGAGCCTCATTGCTGGCACATTTGACGAATGACATTGCAATAGTCCTAGTTTGAGTTAACAGATCTTTGTCACTTCATGAATGCAGTGGACAAAAATCAAAGACAGATGAAGGCAGCAAAACAGTAAAAACAAAAATTGGGATAAAAGGATAAAAAGAAAAAGAAAAAAGAGGAAAAAAGGATGTCAATAAAAGAATATTCATGTCACTAATTTTTTTAATACATAAGCATGTTTTTCATAATCAGATTTAAATGAAAAAAAAGACATGTCAAACACCAACATGACAGGGCTTATGGATATGTTATATTTCACAATTAAAAAGGTCAATGTTGCATATAAGGCCACTAAATTAAAACATATGAATCACATCTTAATATTATGTAGTACATGCAGTCTAACCACAATGTAAATTTATATTCTGGAATTTTAGTCTTTCACTTTTCAACCTTTCAGCGTGAAAACTCATTAAGTCATTGAAAATAATGGCACTTCCAAAGCAATGAACAACAATTACAACAGCTTCAGCAAACAACCAGTGATCCTTGAAGGCATTAATGTTTATATTAAGCATATGCTTAAGTATAAGCAAGGTTAATGCTTCAGTTCCTATTGCACTTCATTCAGGTGGGGAAAAAAAAGTAGGCAATAATGAATCAGAATTTTGAAACAACTGAAAGAACAACTTTTGATATCAGCATAAAAACCTAGGACCAGAAGAAAGATGGTAGAGGAAGAAAACTGAAAGATTAAGTTTGTATTTAAAGTGAGTGAGTTTGTCAAACAGAAAAAAAAAATCCAACAGCAAAGCACTAATTAGAAGTTTCAGAAAGGTTTGGTTTAAATGTTCTAGTTGAAAATTACATTTCAATGGCAACTGTAGGAATGCAGTAGGATGTAAGGGGCTGGAGTAGAGAATGAAGAGAAACAAAGATGGGGCTGTACCTTTGTTCTAGTTGTTTCATAGTTGCATTAATTTGATTGGTCTTATCCTCTAACCGACTAATTATTTCATTCTTTTCTTTCATAGCATCTTCAGAAACCTGTGTTACAAAAGAGGTTAAACTGAAATTGGTATAATTACACCATTACCTCATGGGGGCTTTTTCTTCAGTATCTGAAGGGGAAAATGTTGAAATGGCTTCAGGTTTTGATTCTTTTTAAAGATTGCCTTCTAAAAACCCCTGAGGACAGTAAAATCTTATGCCTAGAAAATTTGTAGTTTTATACTTTGCAAGAGTAGATGCTATTTAATATTTAATAAGTATAAATGTTCCCCTTTGGTTTCCTTCCTTAGTTAATCACTTTGGAAGTCAACTTAAATTCACTGACCAAGGAGCCCTTTAGAACCTCACCAATAAAGAGCTAAGATGCTTAGTCCAGAAATCACCAAGGTTCTCCTACAAATCAAACCCCCACAGATCCTAACACTGGAGAACATTCTCTTCTTATTTTTCTCTCCAGCTCTATTTATATTTCTCAACCTCTGGTCCAGTTTCCTCACATTAGCAGATGGAAAAGTAGAATCCCTTGTCCATCACCTCAATTATCTCTCCACAACATCCTAATTTTTTCCCCTCGTTCTGCCACAGATTTGTCTGGTTTCTTGTGCTGGTTTTCAAAATTTATTCCATACATCAAATCCATGTTCAGCATAAATAATTCACTGGTATTTGGTCATTTGTTAACTGCATTTGGGATCTCTGGGATCCATATTCTCCCAGAAAAGGCATTTCATTGCTAGAGATTTCTTTAATTTGTTAACAGATTTAAAAATTAACCCAAAAGTGTAATTAGCTTTTTCCATTTAACATAATCTTGTCTTCCTTCCCTTGCTTTGGAAGGTCAGGGCTTCTCTTCAACTCTTCACTATGTGCCTACATTCTTCTGGTTTTTTAATGCAACGCAGGCCAAAGAAAAGTCATTGTTACAGTACACTATTACTCTCTCTGTTTCATAAAGGGTATTATTAGGCCATGATCTTACCCTCATGCTTTTTCCTTCCCTAAACCCAGAAAGTGACTGCCTTAAGAACATCTTTGTGTGAAGTTATGTTTGCATGGGTGATGTTCCAAAATGTCAAGCTGACCTAAGAAGCGCGAGGAAACCAAAACTCCAGGGAACAGCAGCATTCAACTGAACAGAATGGTAATAAAGCATTTCTCTCCCCTTGATCCTTTCAGCAGTTTAACAGCAGATCGTCCCTTTACCTGCAGCTTTTGATACATTTCCACGTTAATTGCTTTAACTTCATCAAGCTGCTGCCGCAGGCCGATGAGGGTGTCCTGCTTCTCATGGATATCCTTCTCCAGCAACTTCATGGCAAGCTCTATCTCGTGTTTCATACTAACTTGAACCACTAGCTCATTCTCCATATCCTATAAAACACAAGCACAATGCAACACAAAGTATTTAAATACTTATGTAACGTTTTATTTCTCTTTTGAAACTCTAACAGAGCTGCAGCACCACCTGTTTTGCCACTTCAGAAATTCTGCCCCTCGTTAACTTTGCGAATTACCCATAAATGTTACACTCATATTAACTGACCAATGGGGCTTTTTAACTTTGGGAGAAGACAACTCACATAATATGAAATTACCCTGCCAATGTTGCACAGAGTTGCCTATATATTAATTACAAAAATAGAACTGAAGTATTTGTATTTTCACAAGAAAGATTTAGCATAGATAGAGAGCATACAGTATTGCTAAAAACTCACCTAAAAATTTATCAAAGAAAAATGCCGGTTTTTTACTATTGTTCAGCAATATTATTACAGAAATATTGATGCTCTGTAAAAATTCCCTTTTTATTATAGGCAGTTAGAGAAAAGGCAATTGAAGTAAATTAAAGGCAGCATCTTAACTCAACAAAAGCAGAAATATTCCTACCCTGACTGTTCTGCAGCCCAGACTGCTGCAGAGGTGCAGTGCCAGGGAATGCTCACCTGCCGCAGCTGTGCCTCCTCCCGGAGCTGCCTGCGTGCTTCATTGTACATCTCATCCAAGCCCTGCCTCGAGTGTTTGTATGTCTGAAGCTCTGCTTCAACATCCACTTTAGTTGCCTACAAAGAGACAGAGGTTCTGTCTTTCTTCATCACAAGTTCTGCAGTTTAATGGCATAAATTTAACACTCGTGGGGAATATAAAGAAAAGCCTACAAACACATTCTCCAAGCAGGGGATAAACATAGAAAGAGCTGTTTCTGCTTTGTGGCCATCGGTTTTCTAATGAGAATTGAATAAAACCAGCAAAATTAACATCTATACTGCAGTACTGCCCTCCTTCAGTGTCACTTGAATATGCAAAATACACATATGATAATAAAACAATCTAGTGTCCTAGAATCTTAATTTACTTATGCCATTTATAAAGGTCCGCAGATTTAATAAGTCCTTTCCCTCATGAAAGTTATTTCAGATTTGGATAAATTAAGCTTACTTCAAGATGAGATGTACAAACTTTTGAACAAAAATTAACCACATTATGTTACAATATTAAAACTGGTAAAACTAACATACCTCTAGATGATGCTGTGTCTTCATTAAAATCAGAGTATTTTCACTCCTTAATTGATGGTTTTCTTCCTGAAGTTTAATTATATTATTTTTGGCTATTGCTAACTGAAAAGAAACAAACAAACAAGAAAAGCTCACTTTTGTGAGTAGAAATAAAGAAAAAAACGTTCTGATGAATGCAAGACCAAGACACACTCTGCTCTATTCTCCCTGTCTGCCAAAGAGAGGATTAGTTGTTTTTAAAGAAAACATAAAGCTCCTGGTTTTAATAATGAGTCACTTTCATTACACAGCAGCAGCATGTTCAGGATACTTCACTGTTTCACGGCCGGTGAAGAATGTGCTTTCGTTTCATTGCTTCACCATGACCTAAAGATACATTACAACTTAAAGACCCTCAATTCTCATTCCTCATCCTCAATTTTTTCTTTCCACTTGGCTTCAAGTTCACCCTGTTTCATTTTCCTTTTTTGGCATCTTAATATATCACATGGAGCAGCTTACATAAGAAAGCCTCCCCCACATGAAAAACAAACATATTTACAAAAGATGACACTTTATAACTGGGTCCTACAGCACATACTTTAATGTCAGAATTATAAGCCAAAGGATCAAATCAGGTGGACAGTTGGGCTGAAAGCTTGTAAAGGAACCAGAACACTCTGAGAATGAACACTCAGAAAAAATGTTTTCACTCTATCTGTGTACATTATTCACAGAGTGAGCTAGCTGTCCCTTCAGCAGCTGAATTTAGAGTTTTCAATTTTCCACTTCATTACCTTAAAAAGGTGCTCTCTCTTATAAAGCTAAAAATATTGGAAACTAGTCAAGCATTAAAGATAACCAGAAATATAGGCTATAAACACAAAGCCAGAACTAGACAAGTCTAAAAGCTGTATATAAGCATACAGTAAACGAGAAAGAAACAATCCTTTGGCTACAGCTGAGAACTGGAACAGAAACCGCTTGGTGAACTACTTTCTGTCTCTTTGTAGCAACTGGTGTCACCCATTCTGGACTAGTCATCTGCACAAATCAGACTGACAGCTGGCATTAAGAAAGGATTCTCTTCTCATTTTGTCCAAAGTCAGAAACTGTAATGTTCTACAGAATTAATTTACTGATGCTAGAGGCTACCTGGCAAGCTGACTTCAAAGCCCTGCAGCTGCTGCCCCTCTTCTTTAGGCCAAAATAAAGGTATCTGAACATATTATCCAGAACTTCCATAGATTAAAATAATGTAAGTATACTTAGAAACAGTCTTTGAGCGAAAATAATATGCCATACATTACTAAAACAAAATAGTACCTCTTCAATCAGTTTAGTGTTTGACTTCTCCAGTGAGTCAACTCTTGCATGTAGACTGCTAACTGTGCTACTGAAAGAGAAAAAGAAACAATGGTATTCAAGATTACATCAAAACCCATTCAACCAAGCTCAAAAGCTTTAATGCAAGGTAATGATTAATGGTTAAGAGCTAAGAAGTCTGTTCCCATTATTGGAGGTTTTCCTAAATCTAAGAAAATTGCTCTCCTTTGTTGAAGATTTATACACTTCTTTCCAGCTCCCAATGTCATCCCTGTAACTCAAACTCCTGGTTGGCTATAACTTCCCATGCACTCTCCCTTTCCTTTATCCTCACAACTATATTGCATCCAAAAGAAAGACGAGTTCCCCTAAAAGACAATCCCAGTGTTCCTTCCCCCCTATATAACAAAACCATTCTCCAGATTCTCTTCCTCCAAAACACATTCCTTTTATAAAATTATTTGCTACTCCATATTTTTTTGAGATTTGTCCTCAGGCTATCTCTTTCTTGACGCTTCTTGACTTCATATAGGAGTCTCATCAGAACTTCATTGCCTTTTATTACTCTGTTAGTTTTTATAGTATCAAATTACATCCAGGCCTCTTCCGTAACCTGATTGCCTATTTCTACAGGAAGCACCTTTTTTTCAGGCTGCACTTCACACACAGGGAAACAGAAAACCTATTCTGTAACACCATTTACTTTTTCACGTATTTCTCTGTGGTGCCCTCGGAAGTTGCCAGTTCATTAAGAACATCAGGGAAGAGAAGATTAATGCATTTTAGGATGTCTAAAAAGGAACAGCTGAACTGAAATAAAATAGGAGAGTTGCTGAATCACTGATCTGGCAGGAAATCCTAAGCATAAACCAGCATACGAGAACACACAGAGGCTCACCTGGATACAGGCATCACACAAACAACCACTGCTCTTACTTGTGGCAGTTCCTTTCTCCTCCTTTTCTTTCATTTTGCTCATATTTGATGTGCTCAGCTTTTCTGTGCTGTTGAAGATTTCTGCTCAGTGACAACATTTCAGAGCAGAATATCCTTACTCCAACAGGAGCCTTATAGTAACCAATGATCCAGATTACCAGCATTAAAAATTTTAAAAGATTACATTTCAAAAAGGATCAAGATCACCTGTACCACGGATTCTACAGAAGTTCTTTGTGGCTTTGTTGTTTGGTTTTGGTTTGTTGGGGTTTTTTAGCTTTTTAGCTCCTCAGACTGTTTAATTTTGTACAATACTCCCCAGAGAATTATAATCACTGTTCTTCTATGTGCACAGTAACAAACACAGTGGTGAACTAGGTTTGTTCCATCCAGCAAAGTAAGGGAAAAATGCTGCTTTCCTGAAAATTGTTTCAACAGGAACCACAACCTACCACATATAAGTAGCTTCTAGCAAGCAACGAGCTTATTCAGTTTCAGTCCTGGGCATTAAAGCTACAAACTAAAATATTCTGAAAGGCAAAGAAATAAAAACATATGGATTCACCAGAACACTCAAAACCACTTCTGGCAAACTGTTAAATAGAACACAGTTAGAATCCAACCAAGCTTTTAATTCCTGTGAAGTCATGAATCATGAGGACCTTCACCACTCTGGCCTGCTGGTTTTGTGTTTCTTCGAAGAATAAAGGTTTTGACTGTCCAAAAGCACAAAAACTGACACCTCCTGAGTCTCTCCAGAAGACTTTTCCTACTTCACTAAATCTTTAGCCTAAACATGGAGAATTTGCAGCTCTTTCTCTGAAGTTCTCTCACAAAGCTGTGGTACAAAAAGCATTTACCTGTAAGCCTGCCCTGACACCCATACTTTAAAGTAATACTTACTTCAGTTGCCTGTTTAGTTCCTCAACATAATTCTTTTGGTCCAATATTGCAGCAATCTGTACATTTCTAAAGCAAGCACAAAATAAAATTAACTTTAACAAAATGATGTACTAAACTATGAACTGAAAATACACATATTTACCATAGGCAAATGCCCATCTTAATTGTGTTTTTAAAAAGAAAGGAAGCAACTTCATCTCACACTCATGAAGGCAACATATATCAGCGAGACACAAAAAATCCAATTCTTTAACTGCAAATGACTTCTCTACATGAAACATAACATACACAGTCTGAGAAGGATAAGGATGTTTATTTACTTTGCCGTAACTCTGGCTCTTTGAAACACTTTGACCAAACCCCAAGCTGAGGGCTTAAATGCCTGTAGGCTCCTTTTCACTGCCACCTGGCAAGCCTCCACTACTTGGAGGCAGTAGGTGATGCTGCTGAGGTTTGCTTCAGACTGCAAATATTCTTCCAGCTAACTAGTAACACAGAACAACACACTGGGGCATTTTTCTCAGGATCAGAAGATTCCACCTTAAGGGAACCAGACTTATTTCTAAAAGAACAGGCCCCAGCCAAGAAACTGTTTGTTAACAGGCAAAATTAGGAGGTATTTTGTGAGGACATACCTTTCTTTACCCCCAATGTCATCATCACTCTTCAAATACACAGAGAAATCGATCACCCCAACCTAGGGGAAAGCAAAGGTACAGTTTCATATCATACAAATAACTGCTGCTGGTATTTACAGCCTTATGCAATCGATAAAACTTCAGTTACAGCATTTTTAAGATTGGTCCGCTTTCAGCCAGAAGCTGAAAAACCTGAACTATAACACTCTAAAAAAGATTTTACTAAGTTTAATATTTACTTGGTTTATACAATGCTCTCCTGTCAGGATCCTGTTTGTTCTTTCCATGTCTTTTCTAAAAATCTCTCCTCCAAAAACTTTTTAAAAACATGTTTTTCCTATTAAAGCAAAACACCATTGCTATTAAATAAGGTAAAATGTTCTACCTGTAAAAGTTACTTTATATCAATTCACTATGGCTGCATAAACACATTTCACCACTGAGCAGCATTTTTTTAACACACCAAAACTACGCTCCTGGCTGTGGCTCCCATCAAGCTCCAGAAGTTTGTCTTTCTGCTCAATAAAACCTGCTGCTTCTGGCTTCTCTGAGAATGTGCCTTCTTCACACTACTCTTCACAAACAGAATCATTCTGGACATTTTACAAATGTCAGATTTGGACAAATTGCAATCAGAATCTCATCTGCACAGCCACTACTACCTTCTCAAATCGAGTTTTATCTCTCATGCAGCAAGGCCACCAAGTGACCTAGATAACAGAGGCATAGCTAGCAACAGATTTTGTGATCTATAATACACATTTAATTCCCAACACAAAGAGCAAGTTGATGAGTTTTCTGTAACTACAGGCCTGTCAATGTTATATCTTCTTTTACACAAGATCAGTGCCTGAAACTAATACTAGACAGTAACTAGAACAAACAACTGAGGACAAGTTAACCACGTGATTCAAAAGCACACACACCCAATTAGCTGTTAACTTTTATTTCCCAGAGGAACTGTTTTTTCATCAAATACATGCTGAATATAGTAATAATCACTTAAACTACTATGATTTTTTCCACAAAGAAGCTGAAAAAAACCAATTGGGGCTGAGCACAGTCCACATTTGTTTACAAATACCCATGCATCTGCCTTTAAACAGAATCTGTTAATATTTTCTTGGAAAAGATTAAGGTTAAAAGTCAAAGCCCATTGTAAATCAGGAAGAATTCCAAGTCTTGCTTTGCAGAATCAAAGTAGTCACCCCCTTACGAGGTCATAAGGGAGTGTTTGTTTCAGGTCCTTGTATCATTCCTATGACGTCCCAGAACAACAATAAATGAACTGAGCAGGGTAAACTGATCATGGAGCTATCCTTGTCCCACAGAGGAAAAGGATGGGCCACACAAGTGAGATGGAAAGAACTCTGCATCGCTACAACGGCTCCCATTTGAGGACAAAGCACAAAACTTCACCCTTGCACTCTGACCATTTTCTCAAGCTAAAGGTCTGACCCAGCTGATGATAATGAGGTTAAGGGAACAGCCCCACAGATCCAGGAGCTGGATCATCACACTCTGAACAGTGTCTATTAAGATTTCTAACAAGTCACAACTCCAAAGTAACAGAATTCACTGCACAGGAAAATCTCACAGATTGCACACACATTCCTTTACCTGGATGGACTTACTTGTGAATCCAGATCTTCTCCCTTCACACACAGGTTGGCATCAATCACATTTAGCCCAACTAACAGCCCAACAATAACTGCTCCTTCTTCCTCCATCATTAGTGCGTGATACTCATAAAACTCACTGTGTTAAAGCAGAAAATTGCATCTTACTGATTTATTCATTATATATACATCCAGTAAATTAATAATAAGTGACATTTACATCTAAATTTTCTCTTATTCTGGCCTTACTACAACACCCTTAAAGATGAACTGGGCCTGCCCATACTTTCACCTCATAAATATTTAAAAATTCAAAGTGCATGGATTGTCTCAGAGGCTATTAAAAACAAGGATACTGCCTTTGGCTCCAGATGGCTGAGACATTGCGGGGAGCGGGGGTAACAAGATTTACTTTGCCTTTACAAGAAAAACCCAAAAAACCCAGGAAAGGCTCTTCCCTACACCTGCTATTAGCCAGTTTTGAAGAGATACTGCAACAAACAGATGTTTGGCCACACTGAGTCAGACAACTCTTAAGTTGCTAAGAAGCAAGCAATGCAAAAGAAGAATGGTAAAAAATTACCTTGTGTGAAACAATGTCTGGAATTTAGTGAATACATGCTTGAAATTCGAGGAGCCAAGGAAGAGATTAAATGGATTAAAGAGAAGCATAAAGGGCTGAAATGCTAAAAGGGTTTTTAAAATATAAATACTTCACTAAACAAAACAATATCAGCACTTTCTCCTCCTTGCACTTTAAAAATAAAATTTTAGATTCTATGTAACAAACTGTGTTTCCAATGGGAAAGCCCATAGCTGCTGAACACCAGTGACATCCTGACATACCAGCATTATCTAGGCATATAAAGCAAATCTTAAAAATATGTATAGCTTATAAAATTGAAATTAAGATGAGAAGTATCTTTCTCCATTTGTGCTTTAATTACTCCATCAGACAGGAAAAGCTATACTTGGAGAGAGGAATGCCAGTGTTAGAACTGTGAAAGCAAAGGTCAAAGCAAGAGCCCTCTGTGCAACCGCAGCTCAGTGGAAACCACACACATGGCAGCGACGTAGGGATGAATTAATCTCCTCTCCAGAGGTTTTCAGTGCTTGTTCCACACGGTGGGGGAACACAGGACTATTTTTTAGGAGACTAAACCTCTAAAAACAAATTGCAAACAAAATCTAATGAATTGTTTACCTGAGGAGATCTCTCTGAATGATTAAACAGCGAAGATAATCGGCCATTTTCTTCTGCATCAGTGCTAACCGTAACCAGGCCCGGGCACGGCCCAGCGGTGTCCTGAAACAAAGGGCATGAAGACAAAGAGTCCCAGATTAATAACATATTGATTAAATCATGGTCTTTAACACCGTATCAGTCTACTGGTGGAGCAATTGGTGTTTCTGAAGAGGTGTTTTAAACTATTAGTTGAGCATCACCATCTGAAAAGCCATAGTATTTAGGCTTTGACTCCAAGCTTTGGGATAACAGAAAAATTTTAAACTACTCAGCTGAGCTCGGGAGCAGACCCTGGAAAAAACAGGAGCATAGAATGCACAAGAGCCTGATAATCCTGAAATTCCTGTTTTCTGCTGAAGTAAAATGTTTGCAACAGCTGAGACTCCTTTCTGCAATTTGTTTATGAAGAGTTCAGGGGAAGTGCAGGTAAATGAACTGAATGCCCATCACAAACCACCACGGCAGCTTCCCTTCCCAATCCTACTCTCTGGCTCTACCCAACACTTACTGAATCCTACCTTTACTAGTGTACAAATTCAGGGCTATCTTAGGGAGACAATGCAAAAAAAGATGAAAATAGATGTAACTGGCAAACACTAATATCCAGCAAATTACACCCGGACCTTTAGAAGTTCCTCTTCTAGTGCTTGCATACTTACAAGTTTAAGCACACAAATGAAAAAAAAAAAGCCCTCACAAGGTGTATTAGGATAGGAAGAGAGTAACATACTCGGCAAAGGTTATTATTTCCTCTGGCCTGCCACAAGAGTAAATAATAATTTACATGCCTATGTGCTTTAAATAAGGTCTAAATCTATAAATTAGAACCCTAATGCTGCCATATACCAATCACAGTGTAACCAAGCCCTTTTGGAATTTCATGTATGGCCAATTATAAAGATAAATACAAAAGCAGAGGGCAGTGGAATGGGAGGAGAATAAATTTACTTCTGAGTAGGACTCTGCAGGCAAGAATGTGAAAAGCTGCCTAATTCTTTCCTCTTTGGTATGTCACCTTTTGGTTTCATAGAGCCTTTGCTCTCATTAATGTTTGCTGCAGTTCTAGATTGCAGAGTGACTGATACACCACCTGCTCCTTTTTGCATTGCTGTTACCCACCTTACATTCACCTCTGCTCTCCCCACCATCACGCAGTAGCTGTTCAAAGGCTTGATTAATGCCAAATGAAATCATGAGACACCTGCAGATTCTCAGTCAGGTCCTTTATTTTCCTGCTGCATTTTACCAATTCTACTTACTTAAGGCCAGGCAAATCTCTGACACTTGCTGCTATTTCCTCAGCTTCTGGATATAATTTCTCCACAAGTTCCAGAGGACCCCAGATGGTTTTATTGTAACTTAGAAAGGATTTTCTTACTACAAAGAGAAAAATCAAGTAATTGAATTAACGGAAATTACTGCAGTAGCTTCCTTCAAAACAGCTGGTGTGTGAAAGGGTTAACTGCTGAGTCCAGACTTCCAGATAATTCCTAACTGAGACACTGGTCAGCTCACCAGTATCCAAAGCCAACTTCTAAATTACTTTGCTGTGAATATAAAATCGATGTGCTAGAAAAAATTAATATAGAAAGGATGTTTAGCTAAAAATGTACATTACATACATATGTGCAGCTGTGGTAATCCCTGGACCACTTACAACAAATGGTGTACAAAAAACCAAGTTGGTAAATGTGGAAATATATGTGAAGAATTAATAATTACACTATTCATTATAAAAGGTGACCCTTTACATATTTTTTCAATTCTTTATGCAACATTACATATTTTTTTTATCTACTTAAAGAAAGAAAGGAAGAAAAATGGCATGTTTGGGATGAGAAATACGCAGCTAGACCAATTTCCACACCTTTCAGGCCATGCTTCAGGCAGTGCTCCATGACAACAAAGAACTGCTGCAAAGGTGGGTAGTCAGAATCCAGAGTGCGCCCAAAGCTCAAGGCTGATTCAATGAGTCCTTTGATACTCAATTTAGCCATGTTCAATAAATTTGCTCTTTCTACAGCTGTAGGGTCCTTTACAGCTAAGACAACAGAGAAAAAAATGTTATGGTTCAAGTTTTAGGAGTGACACAAAGAAAAAAAGTGCTTCGTGGCCGCCTTGTTCAAAGAAAAACTTACCTTAACCTAATAAACTCAACAGAACAATTCAGTAGGTGCTTTAAACCACCATGTCATAGGAAAGCATCCCATGGAAAACACATTCCTAGGGTTTTAATAGGTGAATGAAAACCTGAGAGCTCTTAGGTACCACGTTGTCTCAGCAGGTCTCAGAAGCAGCCAAGTCACTGCAATTTAACACAGCACCTCTGCTGCACTCCAAACTGCTGCATGGCTGCAACCAGTGCCCCTCCCATGGTAGGAAAGCAGCCTTCCTATTAATTTATGTATTTATTCGGTGTATTACAGCCTACCTACAGAAGCAGACATCACACTTTTCATACATAATCACTTTCCACTGTAGCTTTAATTTCACAGTGACACAAACACATGTCTTCCTTCTCAGGCTGTACAGAGTCTCTGTCACTAAACCAGGAGCATTTTCTAGAAAATATTACATACTGAAAATTCAGTTTCTCATCTAGCCACAAAGTATTTTCTACACAGAAAATCTTAAGAATTAAAGGTTTTGCTTTAACTTGAAATTTTTGATAAACTTTACAAAGAGTATACTGCAAAAATACATTTGGGGATTAAATCTAGTCAGTAAAAAACCCACAGCTTTTTACAATCATCTTTGACAGATTGGACAAGGTTCCTCTTCTCAGAACTCCTGCTACTGAAAACAGAGTGCTCAGGAAATTCTTAAGCTTATTTTCATTTATAATGAAGCAATTCAAAAGTTCAGGCCAGACTATTTTCTCAGAGACAAAACAAGCCTCTGTTTATTCGCTATGATCAAAGTAACCTGGAAAGAAACAAAAGAGGTGAAGATTTACCGCTTAATTAAATCCAACAAATGAAGTATAAAAAAAACCACTTTTTTTTTTTAAGACATTGAGACACAGATGTCAAAATATCTGGAAAGACTTGCATCTGAGGAAAAAATGTGAGCCTGTTCCTCGGCAAATCTGAGTATCGGTACAGGGCCGTATCTGTTCGCACATCAGAAAGCACAAAGAGCTCAAATCATCATAACAGATGGATATTTTCTCAGTTCCTCAACAGCAATGCAACGACTTGTGTCATTTCCTGCATAGTTCAGGCATTTAGGGATTAGATACTAGAAACCCTGGAAGTTACTTTCTAATATTCTGTTTCCCTAGTTGCCTGCCAAATACCCAACTACCCTACTACCATACAACATAACCTACCTCTGCTTTCTAGGGAAGAAAAAAAAAAAAAAGACTGAGATTATGTACCTGAGACAGCCTTAAAAACTACTTTTATAGTTCCCCAGAACTTCAACAGAAAACCCCAGAAGACATTAGAAAACAACCAGAGATAATCAGAGACAGGGCTCTGGCAAAACTGTACCCAGCTAGCAGCCACAGCCCACTGGTTTGTCTCTTCCTTCCTTCCTGCTCAGCTGCTGGGGACTGACCAACCCCACCAGGAGCAGCACCAGCACAGCATCCCTGGCTGGGACAGGTGGAAGCTTGCAACAACAGGAGCCTTTCTGCTGGCAAAGCAGACATCCTGCTTTTTTATTAGCTTTGCTACTGACAGTATTAAATACAGATATTAGTGTAGGAAATGCCTTGCTCAATGCAGACTTCAGGTGGGTAGCTCTCCCTTGCTACATATCCTGCCTATTTCCCTAAAGGCATCATAAAAATTCCTTTGTCAGGTGACCTCATTTTGACTTCTGGAGCTGATCCTCCTCAGACAGACTTCTATGTCTGCTGTCCTTTTAATTATCAGCCCTCTTGTCTGTTCTTTCTGAGGCGAAATGCATTTTAGGTCTTTTTTAAAGTGCAGCCTAACTGCATGGGTTTTTTTCACCTGCTTCTTAAAAAATAAATGATAAACTTATTTTTTAAAATTAAAAATCAAGATTTAGAATTTAAAATCGTGTGTGAAATCCTAAATCGTAGCTGCTGCTCGGGTACTCTATGGGGTATTGCACAGACAGCAAAACAAGCTCTGCAGAGCTCTTCTCCCCGAAGCAGCAGCCCCCAACAGGGCTATTTGCAGGTAGCACTGCTGTCGCCAGCATCACCGGGTCTGACCGGTGAGGCTCGGCCCAGGAGGCGACACTCCTCCCCGGCCGGATGAGCAGCCGAGCCCCGGCGTGCAGCCGCTCCGGCCGCGAGCTGCAGGCGCTGTCCCTGCGGCAGGGAGCGCAGCGGGAGCCTCTGCCCCCGGCCGCAGCCCCCCCGGCGCGGTGCCCGCACACCGAGGCACCGCGGGGCCCCCGACACCGCCCCGCTCCCGCCGCGGGGCCGTTCCCTGCCCGCGCCCCTCGGCCCCGCGCTCCCCGGCGGCCCCCGCCCATCCCGGCCCCGCTCCCGGCGCCGCAGCCCCGCTCACCCATGGCTGGAGAGGAGGAGCCGCCGCCGCCGCAGCCGCTCCCTGCGGGCCCGCGGCTCCTCCCGCCCCTCCGCCCGCGCCGCGCGGCGCCCCCGGCGGCGGGAGGACCCGCCCCCGGCCCTATCGCCCTGTCGCGATAGCCCTGTCGCGATAGCCCCTCCGCCTCGGGCACCGCCGCACCGGCACCGGCCCCAACTGCCCGCCTGGAGAGCGGCATCGGCCGCAGGGATGGGCGAGAGCGCCAGGGCAGCCTTCGGCACAGGAAGGCTCGGACATGAGCTGAGCACAATCAAGCAGCACAAACTTGAGGCTTCTCTACCCTTCTCCTGCGACATAAAGCTTAAATCTCTAGCATTTATTCCAAATAATAATTCTCTAGCGTTGGATAACGTGTGTCAGGATAAATAGTATTGTTCTAGAAAAATCTGTGAGTTCAGTACCTTCAAAGGTAACGTGCTGGGAATCAAAACCAGTAAAAAAAAACAAGTAAGTTTTTGGAGTTTAATTTTAAATAGCCCTAAAATGTGAATCTGACTAGAAAAGAACCAAACTCACTATGGCGTTTTATCACCAAGCATGTTTGCCAGATCCAGATGGGACCGCAGTTGATGCTTACTGCACCCTAAGCACTACAATATGCTTTGCTTAATAATTATTCTTTCCTCTCCCCTTTTTGGGCAAGGTTAACCAGCAACCTGTAAAATAAAAAGGTGTTCTTCACCTTGCCCAGCTTCAGAGACTGCACACAAAGCAGCAGAAAGGATATCACTGCCTGGGCCTGCAAGGAAGGACACAGGACAGGGGCAACACAGGGATAGAACACAGCCCATGGTGACAGGGACACTTCTTATAGCCACCATTCCCACCTCTTAAAAGGAAAAAAGAACCTATACATTTAAACATTCAACAGTTCTAATAGTCATACTCTGATCTTACCAGTCTGGCATAAAACAGCTTCCTTTTTTTTTTTTTTCATTTTTGAGAGTCCCAGCAACATATAACACATTAGGCATGCATCTGCATGTTTTCCAGCAGCATCTATGGCTGCTTCTGCATGAGGAAGCTGCTTTAAAGGCAGCATGTAGAAAAAGTGGTCCTTTACTGCTAGAAGATACTCACTTGCTATGTATATTCATTAAAACACAAAGTGTTTTAGAGAATCATATCTCAATTTTGTTTGAGACTACCAGAGCAAAACATGGTTTCATCTGTAGATTGCTGCTCAATCTAATTTTTACCACATGACCAGAAGTAAGAATGCATTTCAGAAGTAGATAAGGAAATGTTCTTGTGTTTGTTTCTCATGCAACTTCACGATGGGATGGCAGTACCTCTAATTTATTTCTTAAGTTTTCAATAGCATGCATACCATTTCCTGGATAAGCATTACTTGGTGTAAGAAAACAGATTAGCCAAATCTTAAGAATTTTCTACACATAGATCCTAAATACAGAAAAAAAAAATCTCTTCTGATAAAGTATTCTGATGTCACTGCTATAATAAAGAGTATATTGTACCCTACTTTTTTCATCTTTTGAAAGACCCAGAGCACATAGTTGATGAAGCATGGACTTTCACCTGAAAAAGGAGGATATCCTGTCAACTATTCAAATTATTGTTGTACTGTTCAAAATATTTGCCTTTATAAAGCGAAGTATTAGCAAAGCATAAACAACTGTAACGAAACCAACAGCAAACTTTTATTATTTCAAACATTACAAAAAGTTAGGGAGTAGTTTAAAAGAGTGAAAATGCTCACATTTAACAAGTTTGTCTGCAACTATATGCACACAGCTACTTGACATTGATCCAAGAGAAAAATGCTAATGATTCTGAAGAATCAAAAAAATTGATGTTTCCACCAGCAACCTTGGAAAGAAACTTCTCAGTCTCTTCAGTCTAGAATATGAGGTAGCTTAAAGAAATTAGCACAGATCTCACAGGTAAAAGGTGTTTTCTGCTGTTTATGTCCCATCATCTTTAAAAAAATAGAACCTGAACACGTAAACATCTTCGTCAGCAAGCTCCATCTCTAGTTTTGTTTTCTGGGAAATTTTTGTTTTAAAGACTATAGATCAGATAAAACGAAAATAGAGTTTTACTATGAAGCATTTCACTTCAGATTGATCTGCTGAGCACGTTAGCTAATAACAGGGAATTAAGTGAATCAGCATCACATTTCTCCCTGATGTATGCAAAATCAAGAGATTAGAAATGTCATCAAGGGATCTTCACATGAGAGATTAATTACATTATGTATATAAATATAAAAGACTTCAGCATTTTTAAAAACAGGAGTAGTCTTCAAAGGACAATGTGAGGCTCTGAAGAAGAGGAAGTTTTTCCTATTTTTTTTTTCCAAACAGCACAACACAGCACCTTAATTAGGAATTCTAACAAATGGAATTATTGTATGTAAACTACATTTTCAAGTTTTTAAAATCAAACTGAGCCCAGAAAACTGTGACTCAATACAACATTGGTTTACACTCCCTTCCTCTTCAAGTGTTTCCCCGCTCACTTTTGCCGATAACTGTTCATCAAGGTAAAAGAGAACATAGCAATATCCAGTAGTGGAAAGAACAGAGTGCCTCATATTTCTGGTTTGTCACAAGCTGGAAGCTTTAGTAGCACTGTAACCATCAGCTTTTTCAAGAAATGTTTGTCATGTTACTGAAAGGAAACTTCCAAAATAATTGACTGTTTCCTGTTTTGGCTGCCTCCAGACCGAACAGCGCCCATCAGCACTGATACCCCAATAACCAGTTATTTACGTTAAACAACAGCGGAAGAAAAGATACAAAGGCCTGTAAAACTTTCCATCTTCACACTCATAAGATGTTACACTTGTGGATACTTTCATGAGCCCCGGCTGGAAGATTCAAGATGTAGCAAGTTAAGGAAGAATTTTGACAACATTTTGCTTTCACAAAACCTGTTTGAATATGCATTGGTGTTTGCTAAGAAAGCAGCTAACAAGGTTCTTTGCTGTTTAAATAGGAGATGGAAACAGCAATAGCTAAAGCTTACTCAGTACAATGTCAGAGAAAGAAACAATTACCAAGTCATCTGAAAGTGACACTATTTTCCTTTCCACTAAGATTATTCATGAAGCAGATGTGTTAAGTGGAAGAAAGTAATCACACTGACGTTAAGATGCCAAGAAACTAGAATGATCACGGGAAAATATGCAAAAGCATTAAAAATTAAAAATTCAGTCTTCAAAATCAAAAAATTACGTCAAAGTTGACTTGCAAGTCAGCATTGACTTTTTCTACTTTTGAAGACAGAGAAGGTTCTAAATCCGTCCACTAGCTTGATCTCAAGTATACATTTGGCAAATTTAATCAGCACATTTTGTGCTGTGTTGCCCATCACTGCTAGAAGTGTAACCTAAATAATCAAAGATCTTCCCATCCTTACCTCAAATCTCAGTAAGTCAATCTTACCTTTCCCCTTTCCCAAACCAGCGTGGAGAAAAAGGATATCATTGCCTGGGACTGCAAATGGCAGAGGAGCTTCTCCAAGGGAGGATAGCAGCACAGGGATGGAACACAGCCCACCATGACCAGTTTGTGCTTGGCTCTTGTGATAGCAACATTCAGGCGGCGCCAGTCCTTCAGGAGGGTGCCAAGCTGTTAAATAAATGTCACTTGCTTTTATTTTCCCTATTTAATAGACATAAACCACTCATTTTCAAAATGCATCTGAACTGCTAACACTGACTGAAACAAAGTTAATATGACCAACTTACATTTTCATCAATACTGTTCCTAACAAAAGACACAATAATGATACTTTTGTCTCTTCCTTGGTATTTGTCGACTGTGTTGACTTCCACTCTGTTCTCCTTCCATTTTGCCATCAAATCAGTGATTGTTTTTAGCTGATGTCTGTATGGGGATATAATGCCAATGTCTGAGGGCTTACAGCCAGCCTGAATGAAGAAGAAACATGAGAAAAAATTTGTCACTGCAGTTGGCTTGGGAGACTTAGTACCATCAGAAGACCATCAAGGATTTTTTGAATTTAATTTTTTTTTTTAAACAGTGCTGCCAGATATTGTATCTACACTAATGGAACTGTAGGTATGACTAAGCATTAACTAAAGAAGATAGAAAACATTGGTTACTGCAAGCTCCCAAGCTTTGTCTTAACTCAGCACAAAGACAGATACCCTTGAAATCCTCACTTCTCCTTCTTCTTTAAACTGCAAGGTAAACACTCAGAGCTCCTAGTCTGTACTAGTCCTGAAGCTGACTGGATGAAATAAGGAACAAAGGCAAATCTTCTCCCCTCCCTCCCAAGAAAGTCCTCATCTCTTAAAAGAATTTGGCATCCAGCTTTTGTTTTTTGCATCTCAAATCCAACCAGGCAAGGGACAGGGAAGGGAATGCAAACCTCAGGCTCCTCACGACACTGACCCATAGCCAATCTTCAATTTATCCTTAAGATTATCCCCGAAAGAACTACCCAATACATACGGTCACCATTACTAAAAATGATAAAGCTCTCCCACCAAACCATGTAATAAAGTAAAAGATACCTTAATAAACAAGGATGTGAGGAAAAGCACTATTTTAGCTTCTGTCATATTACTTATGCCACCTTTTTCTACATGTTCTGGTGCTGGGACCTTTAAAGAAAAAAACAGAAAATAATGACTTTTGCTGTCTGTAATGGGATACTATATTCTGTCCCTAACTCACTGAATTATATGTGGATTTATACTAATGGTATTAATTTAAAAAATAAAGTTAAATGCTAAACTTTACTAAACAGAAGAGCCTGTATTGTGAATTAAGTTCAGAATACTGCATTTGCAAAACAAATTGGAACAATCCCCAAAATGAGTTTCTAGCACTAGATAGTAACCTTAAGAAACTGCCAGAGCTTAATCCTCTGACTTTACGGTTCACACGTTATACATCATAAATCAAAAAACCCAAAAATGGACATTTTCCAGCTGATAAGGTAAAAGAGCAAATTATATTTTACATGGGACTTTTGCTTTAATGCTTTCCATACAACAATATTTGCAATGAATTTTCCATACAACAATATTTGCAATGAATTTTCCTCATTCCATAGCATAAAAGATAATTTTTTTAATGTTTGAAAGCCTACGTTTAAAACTACAGCAAGAACTATCCAAAACAGTAGTATTAAATTGAACTCCCAACCTTTAAGTAAAGTATTCACTGAATTTACCATTTCTTAACTATTACCTCCCTTTCCCTACACCCTGTATGAATGAGGCAAACATGCTCAGGATGTAAACTCTTGTCCTTGTGGTCTCACAGTTTTGTAATTTTTTCTCTTTGCTTGGCTCTTGCCTTCTCTAAAGTTGAAGTAGCACCAATAAAAATGAAGGTGTCCCCGATGGAGGGGGAAGCCTCCCAAGTCCGTGTGCTCAAGCTCTATTCAAGCAGAAGAGCACTGTTTTACTGCACAGTTAATTTCAAACTAAACTGGCATTAGTGTAGCTAAAAACTACACAAAAATCATTTTAGGAAAGAAGTTCTAAAAGCTCTGTCATGCTTATGGTAACACATGCTTACATTTATATTTCTCCTGTTCCCATAGGACACCAGCAGAACCCTCAACAAAAACAACTTAGGCCTAAATCAAGGATGTCATTTTTCAACAGCCAGCCCCAAGCTGCCAGAGAAGGGCAGACACGGGGGTTGGCAGAAAAGAAACAAATAGATTTCCGATTGCTGTCACAAACATGTTGCATTGTTAAGCAGAAAACAATAGAGGCTTTTTTTTTCTTTTTTTAAAAAGCCAGCATAATAAATGCAAGCTCCTTGGTGGTGTCATGGTGTTTTTTCCTCTTCTTTCTCTCTGTTTGTATCCCTCCCCCCCAAGTCTACTTCTTCATAAGCTTTCCTTGGTTACACTATAAAAAATTCAGGGGTAAAAAACCTACTATGACGTCAAAGAAAATAAATGCTGGTTTTGTTTGTTGTCATGTTTAGTGGGGTTTTTTTCCATTTCCCCCTCCACGACTACCACAATACATGGAGTTCTGGCAGGAAGTCCAAAAGGAGAAATGACATTATAACCTCATGTCTCAACAAACCTAGAATATTTTGGAAATAAAAACTTTCCTCCTGGCTCTATGAAGAGGATAGCTGTCTTACACTCGAGATGGGCTTTCTAGGGGAAAAAAAAATGGAACAGAAGCTCTAGTTTTCTCCTTAGTAATTTTGCTATGATTACTAGATGAACAGTGTTTCAGCCAAGTTCCTATTAACAAGCCTCTTCCCTGGGACCACCTGTCTGCTTTCCTGGGAAAGGGACTGCATCTGTCAAGGCATTCCTGGAAAACGTCTCTGTTTAGTTTAGACATTTTTAGAAATTTCTTTAAGTCATCAAAGTAAACACTGCTTCTTTTTAGGTCATTGAAGAGATTCTATCAGAACAGTTATTAAAAAAAATGAATCCTGTACAATGTCATGGAGAGCATAGAAAGACTGGTGAGTTCTAACCAGGGTCAGCATAAAAGATCATCAGTTGATATAATTATTGACAAAACACAGTATTAATAGGAATCAACATAAAACCTGTTAAGGAGGAAGAAAGACTCAAATCATAATCCAATCACCAATTACAGTGACAAGTACTAGAGACCACAAACAGGTACTAATTTATTAATCTTTTTCCACATGTGTTTAAACTCTTCCTCATTTTTCCTGCAAGTCAGTTTCTTTGCAGAATTTTTATCCACACTAGAATTTTACTTTCCCAGCAAAATTTTAAGTCTCCATGAAAGGACACACCTAAACCAATTTACCCCTCCCTTACACTTCAGTGTATAGAATGTCTGCAAAATTCCATGGAGAATTGCAGTTATTCCTGCCACTGGCACACAGCTTTGACACCGCTGACCCTCAGGTGCTGGAAATAAGGCCATTCTCTGGTTGCAAGGACATCCAGTACGGCTACACACTTTGAGCTACACTGTACAGGAAAAACAAAGTTTGCAGTCCATTCAATATTTTCTGAAGTATTATCTAGATTCAAGTTTTCAGCTGTTCTCAGGTGTGACGTTTCCAGCAGCAGTTGTACCACCCCTGCTCAGCTACACCAACAATACCACTTTTTTGTGCTGCACACTTTACACAATCGTAGAAAACTGCTTTCTGAAGTTTCTTGTTGTGCCCTACCTGAGCTGAATGAAGTTTTATGTGTTGATTGTATTGAGAACTTGCCTCAAAATATGATGTTGAAAGAGCATAAGGAACTTTACCTTCTCTGTGTTCAGAAAACACACAGGGTTGTCTGGATCTAGGACTTCCTTCAGCCATGTCTTTGAAGCATCCCCAAGGTCCAGTTTCAATTTCTTTAGGTTGGGCAAGTTAACAGTGGCATTTGATACCTTCTCTGAGCCACATTCCAGTTTGCCTTCATATACCAGCATGTTACTCAATGACATAATCTTACTAAAGATTTGAAAAACAAAAAAAAGACATAAAAATCTTGCCATTTCAATCCCACACTAAGAACACAATTTAATAAATAAAAGCTGTAAGTACCTATTCATTCTGTATTGCACAGTTAATTGGACGACAGCATTTTGGTTTTGTTCCAGCCTTTTAAATAAGCTTTCACTCATGCCAAGATCTCTGTTACAACACAAAAAACAAAAATCAAAATGTGTCAATCAGAACACTGCAAGAGCCTTCCCAGAATTTGTTACTAGTAATTGTCCAGAAGCATTTTATCTTACCTTGCTTCTGCATTCAGCACAAGTGGAGGCAGCTGCTGATGATCCCCCACCAGCACAAACCTCTTGGAGCAGAACAGTGGGCCCAGGCAGATGAGCTGGCTTATTTGGGAAGCTTCATCAACAATGCAGAAGTCAAATTGCTTCTGAACAAAGATGGGGTGATTTACTCCCATGCAAGACGTTGCTACCACGGGCTGAAAATTGAGACACGCTTTAAGGGTAAGGTACGTTTTATATCCTCTAGCACTGTGTTCTCCATGTTAAAAGAAAAAATATTTCCCATTAAACTAAACTGTAAAATCAAAGAAATCAAATTATTAATCCTTGAAATCAGACCAGCATAACTTAGATGTATATTGGCCTGACATATTCTTGCATCAATTGCAAGTGACAAACAAAACCAACTTTAGAGCAGACTGTAGCAAACAACTTGTTCCTGTCATGTGTTCAGAGTGATGCCAGGTTCTATTCATGTACAATTCGCAGAGTGCTGAAATGACTACTGTGAAAAATCAGGTGGTTTGGGGTTTTTTTTTCAATACTGAAGAGAGGCTGAAACAACAACAGCAGCACAGTTCTTGCCACCACTGTGCTTCCACTGCAATCCAAAATGACTAAAATAAGAAATGCTAAGTCATTCCCTTTATGACTTCAGTCATTCCCCTGCAATGTTTATCAATAAAAAGTAAATGGCACCTTTTGTGAAGTTGGCATTTAGTCCAACTACCATCAAACTTTATTCTTTCAGCAAATTTAATATAAAGCTACCACTGACTCATATGACCCAGCTCCCATTATGGTTTGCATTAACATTCACACAGACAGCACTAATCTTTCAATCAAAAATAAGGATTTGGCCAGGTCAGCTCCACAGCATTCCACTTCCTCTTCCCCATCTGCTGATTGTACTGATGGCACAACAAGCAAAAGTGGGAGGGAGAAAGGAAAAACAGAGCAATATGCGAAAAATGTTAAAGGAGGCTGCAGCAGCCCATTCACAAGATCTCAGATAAAAGCACTGGAGTCTTCGGGGCTTATTGCTTACAATGATGAGTTACTTTGTGTGGACATAAACAAAGCTTCCCAACTTTCAGACTTAATGTAGGTCATTACTGGCTATAAAGAAATTGAAACAATGCAGAGGTTGAGTATCTCTTTCAGCTCAGATTTCTTACAGCAGTACACATCCTTGGGATGAGTTCCTTCTCTGCAGCATCCAAAAAAAATACTAATGTAATTATCTCTAATAATTTGTAGGGCTAGCAAAAAACATTTTTCTCACCTGACTATTATAGACCTCTTCCAAATCTGTTACAGAATTAATTGATTTGGACCTGCAAATTTCTTCTTCTGTATATTTCTGAATATCTGGATGAACCTTCTGAGCTCGCCCCAAGCGCAAGAAGCCAACTTTGAATTTGGCCAGTTTCAGAAGGACGTTGTCTACAGCTGTGTGTGTGAAACTGGTCAGAAGGACACTGAAGCCACAAGCAGAAAGAATTCTCACCTAATGAGTGGCAAAGAGAAAGAAAAGGAGAAGTTGTTAGTTCATCTACAAGAATCAACAATCTCAGGTTTGACAAGGTGAAAAACACGAGGGGTTTTGGAGGGAGCCAATAATAAGCATGTCTGACATATGATCTGTGTCAGTCTCCCTGGCCAGATGTGTCAATTGGCCATTGTCAGTAGTCCTGGAGGTTCCCATGAACGGCAGGCTCACAAAGCTGCTGCAAACAGCGAGAGCCAAGAACCTGGATGTGCACTCACAAGGAACTGCACTCTTAAGATCCCCACTGTAAGAACAAGCCATGCAGCCCGCTCCCACAACACAGTTCTCCACGGCAATTCAGCCACTACAGATTCAGTGCAATGGGCTGATCTGAAGATAGCAGCAGCTGCCTGCTCTCCAGCCTGATGACAACTGGAAGCACGATAACACTGCTGTTTTAAGAAAAACTCACTCAGCCCACAGGCTAAATCCAGCATGCTCCTACAGTCCATTCCTGGGCAAAAGAGCACCAACCAGAGGAGATGGTAGCAGACTGCACGTAGATTCAGCCCCACAGGTTGAAACAATTTACAATGGACAAGTTACTGGCTTCTCAATAAGTCCCTCTTTTGAGCTATAACTCAGGATTTGAGGACTTGCTCATATCTGGAGCCAAAGAATTTTAGCACTAAAGCATCACAGAAGTGATTAAATATCACACTTCAATCTCCTCCCTCCCACATATACTCCTACACAAGCAACAGACAATCCTACTCCACAAAATCCAATTTTAGTTCTATCAAATATAGGTTAAGAAAAAAGAAATGTGTTTCTTCTTGGAAATTATACAGATACTGTTAGATTAAGTCATGACACTACCAGTTGGTTTAATGCTATCTTCTAAATCTCACAAAAAAAAATTAAACACCAAGGTACATGATCTTACTAGAGCACATATTGTAGTGGTTTTTCCTGTTCCAGGCATACCCACAATAAGTGTGTAGTCTTTTGAAAGTAGCACTTGTTTCATTGCCTGTTTCTGAGGCTTATTTAGACCTTTTAGAAGAAAAAGCAAAATTACTACACTTCATCATAATTGTAATAATTACTAAAGTTAGAACAAAACTATAATTTCCTCCTTCACTAAAGCCCTAAATAAAGACAAGAACTGAGCAAAGTCTGTAGGTTCTAATGAAGGTACGACATTAAATATAATACACAAGATAAGTAGTAAAGGGTCTGCACTACAGTCCTAGAAGTCACTGAAGACATTTTTAGTTTTAGACCTTTTGTGACTTTTTCTTCTAATATCTTAATTGATCACCTCCATATATTGTGCCTGGGTACTTGTGTTTGATCATACCACTTTCACATTCAAACACACAGCTCACAGCAAGGGGTGATGAGTTGCACATACAGCAGCACCTTGTTTAGAACAAACATTACAGCAGAGCTTGTTTGCCCCAATCTGATGCAAACAAGCAGCATGTTTCACCTATTTGGACTAGGCAAACTCAAGCAAAATAAGACTCCAAACTGAGTTTTTATAAAAAATTCAATTTGCTCTAAGAGAATTCAGTTAAATTTATGTTTTCAAGGCAACTCTGTCAGAGAACAAGGAAATTTTTCCACCAAATACAAGATACTGCCTCATACCTAAATAAGTTTTGGTTTTAGATAAGTGTCACAAAGCACCACACACCACAGAGCTGCCAAGTCAGCAAGAATGATTATACAAGTGAATGCTTACACTAAAGCCCATCTCCTTCCTCTCCCTCAAGGTCAGCTTCGTCTATCCCAAGAGCTGTCTCTGTTCATTCCTTTTGTAAAGGTTACAGAGGTAATCATATGGCACTCTGTTTGCAACTGCATGCTGCAGCAACTAATGAAAGTAAAATAAAGTTGTAAACAAGTATCTGATCAGATCTTCCTGTGATTAATTTAGCCTTCAACTAGTTAGAAGACATGCAAGGCAAGAACTTGATTTTAATTTTTAAGCTGAAAATTATCACTGGACCCCAAAGTAGGAAAAACTTCTTATATTTAGCATGATAAATACTTTGGGTATAGAGACACTACTAAGCAGAGCATTTTGGGGAAAGTCACTTTGTACCCTTTAAAATATTTGCAACAGTTTCCTTTGCTTCAGGAGGAAGGACAGAGCTCAAGTGCTGGATAAAACGTGGTTTCTGGAAGTCAATTATCAAGTTGCGGAGCCTTTCACTGTGGATAAAAATAAAACAAAACAGAGTTACAATAAGAGTAACCAGTTGAGAAACTTTATCTGAAAATATTGAAAGCATGAAATTACTTTGATTTTTCATACCTGACTGGGGAATCTTTCATCAATTTAGAAAGATTTTCAAAAAGGACTCCTGTACCAACATCTCCTTCGTCATGATCCAACCTAAATACGGTGTTCTTGGGGAGGTTTGACAAATTCCTGAAGGATGATAATAACATGGATAAAATAATTCTGTTTACCAGCAGTATGTTGATTAAAGACTTACTACTACATGGTAAATTATATCTTCCAGAGATCCTGGAGTGAAACAATAGCTAATAGAAATACACTATTAACTGATCTAAATAAAGCATGATCCCAATGAGGGATAATAAAACATAAGCCAAATTTAAAGACAATATAGACTGAATAATGAAAGTTACTATTAACACAGTAATCACTGTATCCATATAGTTTCATGTTAGAGATATTAGCAAATAGAGTTGAAATGTGCTTTTATTCAAACAACCTAGTTAAATAGACAGGCATATATTGACCAAGTACTGACATTTTCAATCAAGACAAGAGAATTTCTGAAGGGTACCCCAAAGCCAGTACAAAGAGTCAGGACATGTCACAGCTTTTTGGACACCTAGCAGTACCCTTCCTCAAGCCAGTACCAGAGTGTTTGCAAACAGATATTTTTCTTTTTATCCCATTACCTTCCCAACAAACAGGAGACTTTTGTTCCACTGACTTCTCTAACATAGCCAGTAGCCAAACCAAGTAAACCCTTTTCCTCTCCACTCACAACCACTCGATCACCAACCAACAGGTTTGTTCCAGGTATGGCACCGTTTCTACGCTGGAAAAAATGTAGATACTGTCCCTCGGAAATTTCACGGACTTCATCAACTCTGATCATGTTTCCAACACAATCTCCAGCCTTCTCTCTATTAAGATAGATATCAAAAAAAGAAATATTTTAAGATACTCTCTGTAAGAGAACTATTAAGAAAAAACCCCACAAGTTAAAAAACTATACCACCCACAACCAACCACTGTCGCCCTGAGATCTGCAGTCTTTTGATCAGTTTTCATTTCTGTGATGGAGTTCTCACGCACTTTCTGTAAACACAGTTATGTTTGCTAACCGTTCCTTTTTGTTTTCATTCCTTCTCCTGAGGTGGAGAAGTTTGATGGACTTTTCGTTTGACCGGTGTGGTTGGAGAGGTGGTAACCTCATCCTCCAATCCACGGTCATTCCTAAGAACATATATATATGAAGTAAAATAAACAGCTGGGGGCTTTTCCTGGCTTCTTTTCT
Source organism: Lycocorax pyrrhopterus obiensis (assembly GCA_014706295.1). Taxonomy (NCBI): domain Eukaryota; kingdom Metazoa; phylum Chordata; class Aves; order Passeriformes; family Paradisaeidae; genus Lycocorax; species Lycocorax pyrrhopterus. The sequence continues at coordinate 4,431,799 of JACSVZ010000008.1, read as the reverse complement.
GTCTTGAACTAAGCTGAGTCTGCGTAGTTCTTTTCGTGTCCAAGTACGACAAACCACCAAAACCAAAATACAAAAAAAACAAAAGGAAGGAAGGAAGCATCATTGGTACGAGTTTAGAAATTATACCTTACCTTTCCAAAGAAGATACCATCCATATATTTTTATATCCCTTTTTATGCTCTCCACTTTGCAGCTCCAAGGTTAACATCAGATACCAGAGGCTGAAATACTCTAAGTGGGAGGGTTTCAGGTGCTGGGTCTCTCTGTCAATGACAGGTACCATAGCAGGAGGAAAGGCCACACTGGCCATCTTCTGCTCTACAGCTCTAGGAATAGAACCAACCACAGGAAAGGCTCAGCCTGTACCCTTTTTTTCCTGCAAGTCCACATGTACATAACAACAATCTAAAAATCTACTGTAACGTACCAGATAGATTAATTTATGATTACTTGAATGAAGTTGAATCTGTATCCTTCCTTTGTTCAGATGCATAATCTTATATGAGTAACTTTACATCATCTCTATGATTTTGAAGGGCGATAAGTTAATCAAAGACCAAATAAAGGCATTTCAAAGATAGTAATGTGTACATTTACAGAGTTGATCTTTTACTCCTTTTATTGTAACATACAAATATTATTTTGATATTTAGCTAAGCAATGGGGATTTAATAACTAATACACAGGCAAACTTCAAGTCAATTTATTTAAAAACTTAATATCAATAGACATTATACCAAATCATGTATACAAAACACGACCAGAGAGACAAAAGCTTATTCAGAAGTAAACAGCTACCCAGCTATAATCCTGTTGCTGTAACAACTGAGTGTTAGAAGTAGGATTTCACAGAGACATGTCATGTATGCCCACAAAGCTCCCTCAATGTACACCTTTACCCCCAGAATTTTAAAAACAATCAGGCATTCTATTTACACAAGATCACCCCAGAGGCTCTCCTGTTCTAACATACCTTATTTGATCTTTTCCAGATACAATTTTGGTTGTTTTTTTGTGCACCATAGAGACTAAAACTTGTAACAGATCTTAAAACAATTCAATAACTTAATGTGAAATTTTATCAAATATTTGCTTATGACTTCTTTTTAACAGTAGATGCAAGAAGACTTCAGCAGAGTAGTATCAATGTGTCAGTAGTTGTGTAATACCCCACAGGGAAACAATCTTCTGCAGTCAACCTGAAAAAGCGGTTGTCCAGCCAGAATTCAGGCCCAAAAGATTGCCTCTTCCAGAGAGTAGCAAGAATATAGCTTTTTTAACAGATCTGTTATTGTCATCAAGTATTTTGTTGAGACTTATCTCAGATTTGTCTTGCAGAAAGTGTACTTGAGCAAACATATTAAGTCTCTGTGAGATCAGAAGCTGATGATAAAAGTTGTAGATGGATCTGTGGAAGATTCTTTTGGGGTGCTAGAGTCCTCAATAAATACAAAACTGTCAACCACAAAAATGAAATTATTGTATCAAAAGACACAATTATTCAAGTTCATTTAAACATTAGTCAGCCTTTTTTTTTACCTGCTGTATAGAAAGCAGTTGTGCATTTGGGAACAATATTTACATGCTTGACTGTCATCAATCACAGGAGGCAAAGCAGCAAGCTGTGAAGTCTGCCTTCCCACAGAAGATTTATAGGTACTGTGTGTTAAGTAGAAGGCCACATGATTTCTTAACTTCATTAATTCTGTCAAGAAAAGAATAAACTAAGCTGATGTTTTTGTTTGCAACAATTTCTACCTCAAAAGTAATTAGCTATCAACTTTTTAGTCAGCTAAGAAGTGATTATTCACATAGCAAAGTCCTAGTGCCATATTAATAAAACAACTGAATTTTTAACATAAACTTAGTAACATTATAACAAGTGATGCATACCCAAGTACAGCTATTTTCATAAGAGTTAACTTTATAGTTAAACAGAAAGACTTTAGTAATAGTTAAGAGAATTATGGTTTTCAGGGAAGGGGAACAACTTTACCTCTTCGGTCCATGCGCGCTCCAGAAACAGGATACATTGTACCAGTTTTTAGATAAAGAAGAAATCCAGCCTCAGGATCTACTCTCCGCTCTAAATTCAACAATGTGTACAGAATAACCTGCAAAAATTATATATAAACTTATTCCAGTATAGTCGTCGTGGTTTAACCCCAAGCAGCAACCAAGTACCACAAAGCTGCTCACTCACTTCCCCACTGTTGGGACCAGGGAGAGAGAATTGGAAAGGTAAAAGCTGGAAAACTCATTGAGGGTTGAGATAAAGACAGTTTAGTAGGGAAAAGAAAAGCCACACTTGCAAGCAAAGCAAAACAAGGACTTAATTCACTGCTTCCCATGGGCAGGCAGGTGTTCAACCACTCCCAGGAGAGCAGGGCCCCATCACATGGAGTAGTGACTTGGGAAGACAAAACTCCATCACTCCAAACCTTGGAGTGTCCCCCCACCCCTTCCTCCTCCTTTCCCCCACTGGATCTCCTGAGCATGATGATCAGCTACATGGTCTGGAATAGCCCTTTGATCAGTGGGGTCCTCTGTCCTGGCTGTGTCCCCTCCCAGCTTCCCATCACCCCCAGTCTCCTCCCCAAGGTGGCCCTACAGGGAGCAGAAAAGGCCTTGGCTCAGTGTAAACCCTGCTCAGCAACAACAGCAACATCTCTGTGTTCTGAACCTGTGCTCAGCACAAATCCAGAGCGCAGCCCACACTTACCTACTGTGAAGAAAACTATCACTGCCCCAGGCAAAACCAGCACAGTATTAAAACCAAAATACATTCTAAACTGTATCTAGTTCTTTCACAATTTATATGGTTAAACAGCCATTATTATCACAAGTCTTCTACAAGCTGTAAGTAGTAAGAACTTGACCAAGGATTTAAATTATAACAAGACTACTACCTCTCTAAACCAGGCCAGCTATCAGGAAATCTGTACACCACCAATTCCTGAAACACTTTGCCTAAACCTAATATTTGAATGTAGTAAGAAGAGACTAAAGAATAGATATTTCAGGATAAAACCCGTAAGTGTGTTTGAAAGTGGTAAATGTAGATACTTCTTACGACTCAGTTCACTTTCATTTTATACCAGCAGCTTTGGGCATGCCAGGATGAGCCATCTGTGAATTTAGATTATACCACATACAAAGTGCTTCATATAAGTAAGACAAAATAGGTCATCTAACAGGGAAGTATACACAGCCACTGACAGTGAAATTAGATATTTGGTGCTTGTACCTGACTTCTGTGCTCTATGGAGTTTGATTCCTTGCCAGACTTGAGCTCTAAAGGCATTATCCGAGACTGTACTCCAGATTGGCAATGGATTTTCACCCTGGCTGTAACATCAATCTTTCCCTTCAACCCAAACCTGGGAGACCAGATATTCTCTTCAATGTCCAAGATATCTACAATCTCTATCTTAGAAGATACATCTTCTGGTTTTCCACCATTTGACCTAGGAAGAAAATTAAGCCAGAAGTTAACAATTTCCCTTAATTCTTAATATTTAAACATTAAAATGTGTTGCAATTAAATACGTAATGTTTCTGCACTATAAGTGCCCTTTTAGGCACTAACTCTAGAAATAAAATGCATTGAGTCTAACTCAAACTATCTTCCCATTAACAGAGGAAGCATCATATCAGAAACTGGCTGTAGTTTTGCTATTCACCCAATTTTCAAAGTTAAAATAAGACTTTAAACTGTTTTTAATAGTTTTTGGTCTTTTCTCAATAACCACACTCTAATGATATACACTTGACAGTAGCATACAGGTTTTACTCAGACCTGCCATTTCACTGAGACTTTAACACCCTATGGTTATCACAATTAACAGCAAGAAGCCATAGACAAGAAGAGCTCAGCAGCAGTTGAGAAAAATCACCATTTCGCTGAAAAATTGTTATATTAGTCAAAAATTCCATTTGATTAACAGCTTCACATTCTGATTTGTAGTCTTGCTCATAACTACAGTAACTCCTAGTTTAGTCAGCAGCTCAAATATCCTTGCTTTTCTACTCACTAAAAGCTCTAGTCTGTACCACACTGTTCACAAGGATTTTACGATTTGTCAGTTCACCCTCAGGCTTCATGTCTTGCCCAATGGCAGCTAACCATGCAGCACAAGATCAGCTCTATGGTCAGTGAGGCCATGAGTTAGCTCCAAATCACTGAACAGATGTGCGTAAGAAGTTCTAAAAATTAAAAGTGAACTAAACAAGATATACAACATAGAATGGTTTAAACTTTTAATTCTGGCTTCTTACAGTTTTAGTTGCATTTTATTTTGGTTTCCTGGATTGTGCATGAAGTCTTCTGCCCATTTAAAAAATGATGGCAAATATTCTTCCACTTCTTGCATTATTTCTGCTTGTTTCAGATTTAAGTGATACCTAAAAAACAAAGCCATGCCCATTAAGGAAACAAAGTATTAAATTTGCTGCTGGTACAAAAGAGATTTGCCTCGAGTAGCAACAAGATCAATGGAAGTAACTGTCAAGTTTTTATAAATATCTATAAACAGTAGACAATGACAGCTTCATAGAGGTTCAACTCAGTTCATAAAACTATTAACTGAACATCTATTACAAGAGATATACTATACCAGAATATCCATTTCTGATGTAACTTTTGAAACAACAGATACAGCACAGTGAGAACATCAGCATGCCAGATGAGATGAAACAAAACTAACAGTTTGACTGCAGGAACGGAGTACCAGACTCATGCATTTAAAAATGGCTATTCATACAATTTATGCAACATTGAAAAAAAAATACTTAAAAGACCATTTGCTTTTTGTCTGAATATCCTCATCTGTTCCTTGCTCCTCACATACACTTTGACAGAACATGACATAGAATCTCATCATGTGGCATTAGACAATTCAGTGCTGACATTCACTGGAAATGATGTCATTATTCTACAGCAACAGAGAAATACAAGTGGATTTTGCACAAAAAGGTTCATACGAGTGCAAATGACCACAGGCAGCAGACTCATGCAACTTATTTTTCAATCCCAACAAACAGTAGCCTACATATGCAAAAACGAATTGCAATTTAACAGTTTCTTGGAGGCCCAGAGTGACATAAAGACCTCTAAGTAATCTTAGCAGCCACAGTTCAAAATATTAACTTCATAACAGAACTAAGAGCAATGAGTCTTGCCACTACAACTTTAACTTTTGAGTTGTCTGGGGCTAACAGATACTGACACTGCTCAACATACAATTTATAACAGTCTAGATATAATGATTTTTAATTTACATGAGTAGAATTGTATTTTAATCAAGTCTGCAGCAAAATGTTAAAACTGACAGCGGTTCATCTTACCATTTTCTGATGGAAATATTAAGACTATTTATTTGGCTAGCATTTCTATCAGCTTTGCTGAGAAAATAAGTTAAAGGCCTTCTAACAACTGAGCTTTAAAATAACCTGATAAAGACATGAAATTATCAGACATTCAATGCCTGGTCAGTCACAAGGTTCTAGTTCATTGATGAGGATCATAATTAACTATTTGTCCCATTCAAATCAGCTTTGGGAGATGCCTGGAAATCTAATGTTACAGACACAAACACTGCAACCTGCTTGGCCTGAAAGTAAAAAACCCCCCCACACACTCAGTTACTCCAAAAGACTAGTTCAGATCTATAGAAGTAGCTCAGCAGGGAAGGCAAATTAAATTACATTATCAAATGAGGAATTATCTTACTAAGACATCCCAGATTTCCATTAAGAAAAGTCATTTGGCAGAATACTCTCCTGATACCAGTGCTACATTTTTTGAAGTACAGCTTAATCTGCTAGTTCAAAGTGTTCCTGCCCTGTCTTCCAAACATAAAAGACAGCTCTAATGCTACTTACATTTCTTTGAGATACTTTTGTCCATACACAATTTTATTTGCTAGTTCTTGTACCTTTTCTTGTGTCAAGTTATTTGTTACTGATTGCTGGAAAATGTCATGAAGAATTGTACCAACGAGCATTTGACGCGAACCAGACTCGGAGCCCTGCAACAGATGTTATCATACATGAAGATTTGTGCCCGTTTCATGTCAACTTCTCTATAAAATTTCTGGATTTTTTTTGCTGCATATTATGCACTGCACTTATTTAATTGCAAGATCATGACAGCTTTCATCTCACTAATGACTATCTAGTCAAACCTGACTGTGAAAGCAGCCAAATCGAAATGGGTCTCTCTATTGCTTTATCTGTCACATTTATCTCAATCCTGACAATGTTAGGATACAATCCTGACATGATTGGCAGGTGAGAAACAAAGACTCAGATTAAAATGGATTTTGAGAAAGTTCTGCCTGTGGGCATTTCCTAATGCAAATACTTATCTTTACAATCTTACACATATTTCTTGCGTGAAGCAGTTTCCTGTTTGTTACCAGCTCACAGGAAAATCATTCCATGTATCACCAAAATGGCTCAGAAACCCATCAGCAGGGCTGGGCTCTGTAGACTTACAAGAACTGAAAGTGGTAGTAAACGACCTATACACAAGTCACCACAAAACAACTGGAAGCCTAAACACTGTGGTATTACGGATCTCTTACAGACCAGTCACTTGCAGATTGCACTCACAACAGGTGGAGGGTGTTTTCCCAGTCAGGACCCAAACAATTGTCCCAAACAATTATTTTACTCCCCTTACTCCTGTAATAAAGAGTTGAAGACCATTCCATAGTCTTAATGTCCGGTACTTAACTTTCTTGTTTCAGTCACAGGTTCCCAGCCAGGCTGTTTACCACTCCTTTAAAATTTCCTTGCGCATTTGGATTTATATTCCTATCATGTCTGGAAGTTTTCATCACCTGAAACTGGCAGCTGTTGCTTCTCTATTTATCAGCATATTTCTCATATATCAGCAAGGATACTACCACAAGAAACTTCTCCTCATTCCAAGATCGAGCAGCTGGATTCAGATTCCAGAGTTAGCCCACACCAATTATAAACTGAATTCGCTAAATATTTCAGAAGCTCTTTACTTGGCCAAGTGTGGTTATGTTTTCATATGGATGGCAAGAGGCACATCCATCACAAAGGATTCACATCCACACAAAATGTGGCAAGAGATTATCAAAAAAGTTATCAGAATTGGAAGTGGAAGGACCAGTTCTTTAGCCCAGTAGCTGTATTAAGAATACTGCATTATTTCAGGTGCAATTCTCAAAAAAACGAGAAACTCAACCAGAGACAGTTTCCATCTCAAATTATTCTGTGTTGTAAACATTATGAACTGCTAATAATGACATTTTTCAATACAGCCTCACAGCCAGATTTAATACTGAGCTAACCCACCAGCCTCAATGGAACAGTAACGCACTGACAGTCTGGAGTTAACACTTACCCTAAAGCGCTCACTCAGCACTGCCCTTCTCATACAGCGAATACTGTTTGAGATCGTAGTGCCAGAAAGCAGCAGGTCTGGGTACAGAACCAGGTATCCACATTGGGCATTTATGACCCAGGTGCCAGAGCTGCACTCCCCTTCTAAATGAACAATGTCCCCTGGAACAACCGGGACAGACTCCCTGCAAGGGAATAGAAACGATCATTTGCAAGTGACAGACACAATGTATAACAAACAACACATTAACAGAGCAGATTAAACATTCTTTGAAACGGAAGGGTTTGGGTTGGGTATTTTTAAGAGAGAATTTCTCCACCTAGAGAAATCCTGAAAGTGAATAAAGGCATTTTCACTGACAAAACTTTGATATTTTTAATTCTATGCACCAGGACAACCGGTAAGTAGGGAAATCCTGTTGGCTTCAAGTCACTCCAGATGCATGTGTTCAGCCATTTCAGTGTCATTATGTTTTATATTGGCATACTATTTTTGCATTATGTGAGATCTACCTTCTTACTTAACAATTCTACTTGTTTCAGAAACTCAGCAAAATCTAAAAATACTGGTTCTGATACAGAAATTTCAGGGTTCAAGATCTTTAAGAAATAAGACCCTTATACTTTTCTCCCACCTTTCAATCCTGGACAAAAAATGAAAAGCAGTGCTAAATAGCACACATACCCCCTTGTGTTTCAAAATAATGTCCAGTCTTTTCTTCTGTAACACACCATGTAATGCACAAACCCCTAATTTAGAATCCTATCCTTGCTTGAAAAAACTTTTGCAGTAGAGCTCAAGCTAATGTGATTTAACAGGCTGCCTAAAACCCTCCCATTTTACAGACATGACTTTGAATATTTGTATGCACGAGGTTTTTATATATATAATTTGGTATATATATAATTTATATATATATATGTATAAAATTTGGAAGAACACTTCTAAAAAATGCAGAACAGTTAAACAAAACAGCCTACTTAGACTTCAATGACTTGCTTTTTGTTAGAACAAAGACAAATTAAAACTGCAAGGTAGTAATACCCACTCAACACGTTACCTAACATTCGTTCTCTCAAGCTGAATATCCATTATGCTAGCATAGTGATAATATTACATTAAACAAAGATTGTTTCAGGATCCCATATCACTTTTAAGGCAGCAAAACTCAACTCAAAGACAACACAAAGAAAATTGATTTAATAATCCAGTATTTAATTCTCTTTTCAAACGTCTGTGTATCTGTATGGATTACCAGCCATTCCTAAGAATGCACAGTTCTGTATCTTCCAGTGAGGGAGATGCTGTAATTGTCAAGTGTTTCTCAGGGTCACTTCCATTTCTCTGTATTACGCTGACTTCCAGCACACGGTATCTGTTGTTCAGCCCATTCTTGAGAATTGTATGAGGCGAGTCAGCCACTTTCTTCTGAAAACTGAAGTAACAGCTACTTACAAAGACAGAACATTATTTGAAAACAGCCAACCTACATACAAAAAGAGAGAAAGGTTCAAATATAAACCAAATTTTACTCCTCTTCAATTTTTATAAATATTTTGTTTGGGTTTTTTTAGTTCTGTACAGGTAGAGTGTAGGAAATCTCTATAAATATTAAGTAACTTGCTATTTATTACAGTTAGTGCTTCATTTTTGTGTCCACATATCCATAAGCACTTGTAAATTAATTATAACTGTACTGCAAACCCTGTGCTTGTGAGAGAGCTTGTATCTCCCTGCACGCATGAACTCTCACAGTCACACAACTACCTCGAACACGGAGCAGTAAATTTTTGCCTATTACCTGAAGCTGGTTAGAAAACTGATTTTCAAAGTTCAGTTTTCCAATGGCCAAAATACGAGATAGAGCGGCCAAACCTTCTGCTCGGCTCTTCTGCCACCGAGCGATGCCTGGGGGAGCTCCAGGGCGGGCGGGGGCAGAGCCCACGCCGGGGCCCCGCAGGCCACCGTGCCCGGCGCGAACACCCTCGGCAGCGGCGGGTTCCCCTCACCGGTTATCCCCGGCAGTCCCGAGCGCTTCCCACCTCTCGCCCATGCCCGAGGAAGACCGGCGCCGCCCCGTCAGCCCTCACAACCCCATCCCGCCTTCCCGCGGCCGGAGCGGTTTTAAAGTTCAAATCCCCCGCGCTCCCGGCCGTCTCCGCCCAGCTGTGCTTCCCCGCCTCGGTCGCTACCTCTCGGCCATGGGCACGTCCCGTGCGGCGCTCGGCTCGGCTCGGCTCGGCTCGGCCCGAGCGCAGCCCCCCGACCCCCGCGCCTCACCCGCCCCCGCAGCACTGCCGCGGGCTCCGCCAGCCCCGCCTAAGCCCCGCCCACCGCGCCCAGCGCGGCCAATGGGAGGCGGCGGGAGGGCGGTTCCCGCGCGCGCGGGCTGAAGGCGCGAAGCGGCGCGCGGCTGCTCGCGCCACCGCTCGGGGAGGGGCGGGGCCCGCGCCGTGAGGGGCGGTGAGGGCTGTGAGGGACAACCACCTCGCTCTCAGCCGTGCCCCGTGGTGATTTCCACTTTTTCAAGTCCTGTCCCACCCCCGACCCCACTTCTGCTACTGGTGCGGTGGTATGAGGTAATATGAGACGTGCCTCCTGCTCCCAATATGCTTATGGGCCCATCTGAGCCCGAGAGTCAAACCTTTCCCCTCATAAAGATGTGTTTTCCCTGGCTTTCTGAGATGATAGTGAAGTTTCAGATACACAGGTCTCACTCTGCTGTAAAGAGGACAGTTTTGGCCCGTGGTTAGACATTCCACCAGAAGGATCAAGTTCAAACGGATGAATTTAAAAGGTGAGAACATTCTTAAGTTAGCCCCTTCAGTTTTATTTGGGAGAGTCCTGAAATATACGCAGCAACTACATTAATGCTGCTTTCCATTGCAACATTATTCTCCAAGAAAAGCTTAATTATCATTTAATAGTTACATGTTGATACTATTAAATGCAGTAACAATGTGGTTGAGAGATTACATCAATTCTTTGAACACTTGCTAAACCTGTGTTCTGTAGCCTCTTTCAGCCTATACATCTCCCATACACCAGAAAAGAAATATCTCAACAGAATATGTTTATGAAGTACAAAATATGCTTTAAATATCTTTTTGAAGTAATCTAAAATTCAACCAGTCTGAGGAATCTCTAGGGAGAGTCCTAGTGCCAAAACCTGGACAGAAGTGTTCAGACTATGTCTCTCTTTTTCTGACATCAGTGGTTGTGAAAATGTTTACAATTTTAAGATACATCAGCATTCTCCAAGTTTAACTCTGCAGATTCCAGAATTAATACTAAAACACTTTCATACACTGTTAAATTTTATTTTGAAAAACTAATTCTGAAAATACAGCACAGTTCCATCAAGTAGGTATGTTTCTCACATTCAATACCTCAAGTATTTAGGAGACACTTTTTATGTTCTTTTCCTCTCAAGCATGAACATGCTGGGTTCTACTTTATTCTGCATAACAACTGTTTAACTTATCATGACACTCCTCAAATATATCCCTTGTAGTAGTAGAATTAAGACGTAAAACTCTTAATCATCCCTACCAGAATTCACATGAAAAAGAACTGGCATCTGAGAGGATGCTTTTTTTGCCCACACAGCAAAACAACACAGAGAAAAGAAAGGCACTTTAGTTTTCCTAATACAGTGCATTTATCTCTACTGCAAGAGCTTTAAAATGCAAAAATTCACTGTGATATTGGTTAGCTTTCCTTTATGTGAAACTAAAGACCAGATGAAAAAGCATATTTCTTGTCTCTTAAGTAAGAATAACAATATTGTGCATATTTACCTATTAGAGCAAACATAGATAATTCCAGAAACATGTATTTCTTCTGGTTGCAACATATACAAATCACACAAAGACATTAGCTCAAAAATTTTAATAAAATATATCCAGATACATCTCATTCTCTGTCCATAGCCACATGTAAATTTCAAAGAATACATAATTTTATGAAACTGGGGGAAAAAATTGAGCCACAGAAGTTGATATTGAATATATAGCTAAAAATCCAGTTTGTTAAATTTGTCAAAATTAAGCACATCAGTCTTACCATCCACCACTTAACATAACCATTGTCAATTCTCAGAAGACACTGCTAAAATATTTACAATAAATAAATAACTTACATGAAGTAAATGCTTTACAGTTTCCTGCATCGTGTGAGTAAAAATCAAAGAGTACCAATGCAAATCATGTATAAAATAATTCCTTCCAGAAAAGGAATTATAGGAGGAGGCAAACATGCAATAATCTATTGCATATCATACTGCAGAAACAGTACATACACGCACCTACAGACTCCAATACAATCTTAATTCTCTTTTCCGCATGAGGTTGGATATGGTCCGTATGCCTAAACAAGTAACTGCAGCAGCATGCAGTCTTCTTTGTCACCATGGTTTAAGGTAGGGAAAAACCTGTTTATACCAGCTAGTACTGGAGAGTATGTAACATACTTAGCCTTGAATAAACCAAATCAAGAAGATTCAGCTCCACAGAAAAGCCTTCTAAGATTACGCCCCTACTACCTGCCACAAGCACATCTTTTCTAGCACTCATACCTGTAAAATTCCCCCCTGCTTTTATTTGTGTACAGCATTTCTTAGAATAGAATGTATGCCAAGAAACTGGTTTCCAAATTGCAAGATTTCTAATACTGCTAAATTCATCTTGCTGGTTCTAACTGAAATGGCTGAGGAGACTTTCCTGTGTACCAATCTGAAGACTTATGCATTGTTCTTGCATACAGAAAACTTGTACAGAAAAAGAATGAAAGGCTGCTTAAATTGTGGTCTGCCAAGCTTAGCTTCTACAGACCTGTTAAGGATCTGAATACCAAAATCATTGCCTTATGTTCAAATCAGTTTATTCCATTTAATTTTTAAAGAGCAACAGATACCTAATTACTAGCTTAAAAAGCAGCATAATCAGCAGCATGTAACTCCTGGAATGGTGATAAAGCTAAATAACTAATGGCTTGGAACCCGTATAAAACATGGGTGTCATCTCCAAAACTGTGTCATTCCTAAAATTCATCTAATGAAGCCAAGAAGATCAAGTGCATAAAAAGTGTTTAGAGCTAGCTAATGTTTATTTTGATGTGTCACCTGGTTTTGACTCCAGGAAATTAACCACATTTTGGCAAATAAAGATGTCAGACAACAGCAGGTCCACAGTAACAGAAAACTTTTTTTTAAACTTCAAGTAATTTACTCATCAATATAATTTGAGGATTGATAGTGTAGTTTTACAGAAAAGTCTTTTAAAAGAAAGAATCAGTTGAGGTGCAAGAATTGCTTCATAAGTTCATATGTAGTAAAAGCCACAGCCTGGGAAGGAATACAACGAATGTAATTTAAGGATAAACCACGGTATAGTCCTCTTCGTATTCCATGTTGCTGATATACGTATTTCAGTGTCTGCACCATTGTACTGGAAAAATAAGAACTCAAATCATTAGTGGATACACACATTCAACATCAAAATCATTTTCTTTAAATACAAGACACTTTTTACTTTGGCTTTAAGAGATCCAGGGAGAAAAACCCATGGCATTCCACATAGCAAAGTCATACATGACTAAAAACACAACCTGAGTTTCCACAACAAATTTGGGCCCAAGGGCTGGGAATTGGAAAGAGGACGGTGCAGTCCCAGCTAAACAAGTGTCGATCTGAAAACACCTGCCCTACAAGACATATTAGGATATTTTACACCAGAATGGCTCCAGACATTCATTCTCTTGCCTAACTGGCAGGAAGGACCTGAGAAGCATGAATTCTTTTTACAAATAATAATCTAAGTATATAATATTTGACCTTATTAAAGCAGAAATTGCACTGTATATGCAAAGAGAATTTTCCTCACATACTTGTATTGAAACTAAGCAAACAGACATTAAATGGAAAGCACTTAAGGTGCTTGGTACTTCCATGCTCTCAAAGACGGTGCTCTTGGAGAACATCTTCCATATGTTCCAAAGCTTTGAGACTTCCTGCTTGCTTTATGCTGTCATCCTCTAAAGATATACATGTGTCTCTCCTTCGAGGCACAGCTCTACACAGCCACAACAAAATTGTTAAATTGGGAAGCCTTGTGTCCGTAAAAGTAGTCCTCACAAATGCAAAAAATAAAACCCTGATAACAATGAACACACTTTTATTTTAAAATTATCAGGAGTGGAAAACAGCCAAGCAAAAAAAAAAAAAAAAGGCTGCTAAAGAAAACTAAATAGAACCTTCACATTTAAGCAACACCGAGGTTGTTTGTGAAACAACCGAGGTTGTTTGTGTTTGGTCACTCAGACTACTCTTGGTAGGATCCAACTTTCCATACAGCTGGTTCACACTGAATTGCACTGGATTCAGACATACACAACCCCGTAAGATTGAAACTAACCAAGAGAAAACTGTCCCAGAATCGAATTTGATTGAGACAATCTGAAATTCAGGAAGTTTTTCAAGATGAGAGCTGATTTAATACTATTATGGTTTAAGTTATTATGGTGTTTCCACTTCTACTGGAGGAACCTCAACAATGTGTGGGGTGTAGGAGATTACTGTCAGTGCAAAAAAGCTTAAAATTGTATTATGCAAAATCAACTTATGGAACAGATTCTGTACCATTAAAATACATTTTGAAACAATTTCATTTCAGTAGAAGCATTTGGTCTCTAAGGGATCTCGCTGATATTAAAGGTAGCATAACTTGCATTAAAATACAAAAAAAAAAAATTTTACGAATACAAACACAGGATTATTAACGAGGGTGCCATTGTGATTTCAGGTATTTTTTAAATCCCAGATTGATAATGGCAGCTTTGTGTGGAAACTTCCTTATTAAAAGAATGAAGAAATCAACAACATAGTAGTTCAGGTTGGGAGGGGTTTGTTTTCTTACTTTTAAAATTTAAAATAAAGATCTGGACTTCGCTCAGACATCCAAGAACACAGTTACTATGGACAAAAAGGAAATACTTACAGGCACTTTTCAGAGTCTGGGAGGACTGCTCCTAACTGCATTCGCCTACGAGTTACATCCAAGGGATATCTACAGAGAAGATATTTAAACAGCAGTTCAACCAGATGTGTGATGACTGTTTGAATATTGTTTAAACAAGAATACAAAGAAGTCCACACGCAGCCTCCAAGCTCCCTTTTCAGTGAGTCAGGAATCCAGCTTAGATTCTCAACACAGCTGGAAGTTCTCCAAAAAGGGAGAATCCCCTTACACAACCAAAATCAGGAAACCAGAGCTCTTAATATATTCCATTTGGCACTAGTAAGGAAGACACATGAAGATCAGATGAGAGTATAAAACAATCTGTAAAATGCTGAAGGGAGAAGACACCTGCATTGAAAATAAAATTAACAGTTTAAGGATTAATAGGCAATTATATTTGCAATGCAGTGATTTAGTGAAAAATCCATGCCGTATAAGTCCATTAAATTAACTTATTTTATGGACAAAATAAAATAGAACAAGGACAGAATGAGAAAGGAAAAAGCAAGCAAAGTAATAAAAATGGCAAATACAATATCTAAGACTTGTCCTTTTTTTTTTAATCCTATGGCTTCACAGGTTACAGAGATTTTAAAGTAAATTGGAATAATAAAATCCTGCAAATTATGTTCAGGGTCAAAATTTCTTAGCTTTCCAAACAAGCTAAGAAACAAGATTGCTACTAAAAAAAAAATCCAGTGGTTTTTAGGAGATTCACCTAAATTTGTTTAATCAACTCACTGGATATCTCTTAAAGGACCCTGAAGATTAAACAGATACTTAGTAAAAGAAACAATAGAAAATACCTGAATTTCAGTATTTGATTAACTAATTTAAAAACTTTACTAATAACGAGACTTAGATAAAATTGTATCGGATAAAAGTTTCTTTAGAATGAACAGCTGTAGAGAGGAAAACCAACCCCATACCCAAACTTACGATATCGTCTGAGCTATTGCTCCAGCTATGCCACCACACAGCAGATTTACGTGTGTTTTCAAAACTAAGACATCGGGGTTATCTAATGAAGGCCGTCCAAGCAAGTTAGGTGCTTGAGCAAGTCCAATGCTCTTTAAGGTACCAAAGGTAAAAAATGAAAAACCTAAAAGGAAATTTAATTTTATGTACTTTCATTAAAAAGCAAACTATTTGTTGACATATCATCATAAACAAAAAACTGAATTTACAAAATGAAACTATTTTCCAGTTCTTTTAGAAGATTTTTCTTAAGCAGAAAGAAATAGGTAAACAATATTTTGAACTTCTACAGTAACTTCTGTCCAAATGAATTTGTGTTTATACATAACGCTACAAGAATGCTTTAAATAAGCTAGACTGCGAGTTTTAACTTACTGGATTGCTGTCAGGAATCTTTCCTTGCTCCTAAGATCTTTCTAACTGAGGGACATCTCTCAGCTTTTAAAAACTAGTGTAGTTTAGCTGGCCTGTTCTGCTCCTGCGTTCCACCTCACCGCTGCTTTACATGCGGGAGTATTTACGGAAAATCACCAGGAGATGGAGCCAATACGGAGGCTCTGAGGCTCCATTTACAGAGCGCCCGCTCCCATGGATCTGCCTGTTTGAGAGAAACAGCCTCCATGCTTTCTTGTGGGAAAACTGGGAAGCACAAGACAACCACTAGTTTACCTTTCTCACTCTCAACTCCAGATTTCAGAAAAGCTAGGCTTTGACTATTGAAGACACTTTTTAAGGAGCACCATTGAAGATGATCTGAACAGAAGCTAATTAACTAGGTGTGCAAATATATTAAACAAATTTAGTAGTGCACATAAACTGCTGAAGGATTGCCACGTTCTGTTTTTAACTTACCAGCATATGGCGCCATTCCCACCACAGTCGGCATCAGCCCTCTGTAGAACCCACTAAAACCACCTTCCTTTGAAAGAAAAAATACAGCAGCATTTGTGGCAAGAAATACAAGTGTCTGAAGTTACACAACCGTTCATACAGAGTCCCACGACAGCAATCTGACTAGCACCATCTACCACCAAGGAGCTAATGTCATGTTCTGGTTCTTGTGCCTGAAGAATTGAAGGGACAACTGCCTGGCTCCATAGGAGATAAATAAGTGAAAATGAAGGAGAAAAATCTACATCCAACATCATAACTGGAAACATTTATGCATTATACATAGCCCTCCTCCCCAAATCTTTTTGGTAACATTACTACTTTTCTTGAAAAGCAACTTCTCTGCTGTTTCTGACCTCCCACTTACATGAGCCTTAGCTACAGCTTAGCAGCCTAAGTCAAAAGCAGCATCCAAATAACTTCTTGCATTAAAAAACTCAAAGTGCACACAACAAAGTCATGTTATTTTGCACTAAGCCATTATGTCCAACATCAGCACAACATTATTTAAAGAGCATACTTTGCTTTGACAGAATTGAAGATTAAAAGAAAAAATACCTTTGTGTAAATCATCTTGAATGCATGGATAATTCCCATGTACTTGTGTTCCCCTTTTACTTGGAACGCCAGGCGAACTCTAACCATATCAAGAGGGTAAGTACAAATCACTGCTGTAATACCTTTATCAAAAACAAAAACAAAACAAGCAAACAAAACTCACCTACACCTTAACTGATTCTAGAATTATTTTGCAAAGTAGAATTTCCTTTTGTGGCAGTGAATACAATAGCATATACAAACTATTTTGTTAAAGGAACACTTAAAGTCACTTACAATCAGCAAACAGGAACACTAACTCCAGCAACACACAAAGGATTTATGTTTGTACTTGGTGTTCACTGAAGCAGCACACCTAGGCCTAGATTTTCCAAGATTTATGGGCCTGACTATATTCACCTGAGCAACCTTATTGAAATTCATAGCTCCTAAGGATCAGGCTAGTCAAGTACATCAGCTTTACTGGATTGCAACCATGAAACCTAATCCAACCATATTAAAAAAAAATTCAAACCACCAAATTTACATGTTTTATTTCAAAAAGGTTCTGTCAGAATTTGGTCTGATTACTGGGTATAGATACATGTATCTACTGCATCTGAAAATACTAAACCTATTCTAATGACACACTAAATATTCTCTAATTACACTTAAAATAGAGCCAGGTTCATACTGATGAGTTAATGCAACTTAACTGTGTTGCATTACTGCATTTTCATAGTTCCTGTTACATCAGCACTTCTACTTTAAAACTGAGCAGAAAAGCTTTCTGGACTTAAGATGCAAAACAAAAGGAAAAAAATTTCAAATCTTAGGACTCATCCAGTTATGAGCTGCTTCAAAATGGCTTAAATGCTGACCAACTTGCAATTTTGGAAACACAACTCCAGTACAGAAAACAACAATTCTAACAGTTACCTGAATAACAAATTCTTTCCAACTGCTAGGTTTTGAAATAAACCACTCAATGGCTGACGAATTCTTTGGAGGGAATAATTAAAACTGTTGAATAACAACAGCATTTTCTGATGATACACCACAGTCACCAAAAAAAAAACCAAAACACCAAAAAAAATAAAACTCAAACAAACAAAAAAAACTGGGGAAAGGAAAATAAAGAAAGTAAAAATGTTTGTAATTGGCACTGTTTTCTAGCAACTGCTCTGATTTAGCTAAACATAACTTTTTAAATCTGGTCCTACAGAAGATAAGCACACTTTCTATTCTGGCAGGAAATCGTCCCTTCCTCTTAAGTTTTAATAGTCTCTTAACGACATCTCTTTTTGTAGGTGTATCATTTCCCCTCCTTTCCACAAGGCCAAGAGAAATCCATAACAGGGGGAAGAAAAAAACCAAACACAAACCAACAACAAAATCCAAACACAACAAAACTCCTGCAAACAAGCTCTTCATAACTTTTATGTCTCAAGTTTAAAAACAAAAACAAACTAAAAAACCACCACTCTGATAAAGTTGAATGATCTGAAAGGTATCTGGATCAAATGGTGAGGAAAAAAGCCCAGCACTCTAAGTGAGCAATCCAAAAATCTGACAGTGGTCAACTGTCAATTGAGAGCCAAGTTTGTGGGTTTCTAGAGTATCCCACCAGTAATTCACTTTAGATGACAAAAACACCTCTTTTGGAGATTTTTTACAAGTCCTCTGAACAAAAAGCAGACATCTGCAGTTTATTTCTGATGTTGTCTTACCCACAGGATTCAGAAGTTGGAAGCTGCAAAACGCTAAAGCAACTTCAAGACTGTTTCCACTGACCTACATGAAATGCAATCCCTCAGTCTAAAGCCTTTTCCTAATGGATTCCCTGACATGTCCAGAAATATCATAAAATAGATTAATTCAAGCAGTTTAAAAAAAAATGGGGGGGGGGGGGGGGGAAGCACTTTTACAGAGCTTAAGAGTGCACAGGAAAGTCATCCCACTACAGAAAACAGACTTTACCCCTCTTCTCTTTCCACTCATGCACTGATATGTATCCAAGAACTTCCTCTGAACAAAGGATAGCAAATAGATCAACCAAGAACTTGGTGAATGCACTATTTAGTGAACATGGTCTGAAAATAGCACAAAAAAAAAAAAGAAACTGAAAGAAACCGTATGTAGTAAGGATTTAATTAGAAACTTTTTTTTTCTAACTTTTTCTTAAAATCTTCTAGCCATGAATTCTGAAAAAAAATGGGATTTGGGACATCAGCCACAATATATGCTGTCTTGTAGCAACAGGGAGAGGCATGTTACTGCTCATATAAGGAAAAAGTATATACAAGGGACCAAGATTTCCTTTGGGGCTCAAGAGAGACACTATCCTTTCCAAGAGGAATGGCAGCCAGCTGTGGGACACAAAGCCATTGTGGTGAAGTCTACAAAATTACTCATCTCACCTCTGCTCCCTAAATACTACATTACTAGAAGTCAGAGCACAGCATCTTAAGGCTCAGTCCCAGTCTCGAAAAAGCAAAGTCTATCCCCATTAGTGATAGCCAAGCCAAAAATCTCTCCTGTGGTAGGTTAAACAGGACCGACTTGAAAGTATATCAACAGTTAAGAGATACATACAGCAGTTCCCACTGTCTGATCTGAAATAATCCTAACAGCGGAATGTAGCTACTCCCTTCAAAGAGCCACTTCCTCAAAAGCAGCAGACTTTTTCACTGCCAATGCTGAGTCAGAAGACAGGGAAAGACTTCCCATATTGTCCTCAAGCACCTCTGACCACTCTTGGGGACAAGATACTGGGCTACACAGACTAAAGACTTCGTGACAGCGCAGCACATTAGACTGTCCTTGATTTGCTTCCCAGGCTCTGGGACTTAACAATGAGATTAGCTCTACAGGGATTTATCTGTCTTCCAATTTCCCTACTAACCCTCCATTCTTAGTAATTTTCTTTCTTTGGAAATAAAAATAAAAAACTACCAGGAGCAAGGAAAAAACCACAAGTGAAATACGTTTACATTGCATACAGCTGGTATGCAAGTTCTTGTGATCT
Organism: Lycocorax pyrrhopterus obiensis; assembly: GCA_014706295.1. NCBI lineage: Eukaryota > Metazoa > Chordata > Aves > Passeriformes > Paradisaeidae > Lycocorax > Lycocorax pyrrhopterus. The sequence goes on along the minus strand of JACSVZ010000008.1, from coordinate 4,411,968 downwards.
CTGTATCATGCTCTTCGTACTTTATCAGTAGCTCCAGAGATCAAACTAAGCACTGCCAGGAGATTCAGAGGAATACAGCTCAAAGAGTGATAAGCACAAGACACAGCCTTGAACTGCAGAAGATTTGTTCCTTAGCTAATATAAAGATTAATTTATCCAAGTAGCATCTTCTGAACAAAACAAAGGTTCAGAAACTACATACAGACAAACTGCTGATGACAAAAAATATTTATCAGACAGGTTAAAGAATGCCTAATTTACCAGTCCTAATATTTCTATTTCTGTATGTTTCCCTCCATAGTGCATCCGAAGAACTAGACCAGATTCTTTTTAAATGCTGACTGAAGTAGGTAACTGTTAATTACATACTATTTAAAATGGAGACAGCCAATATCCTCCTAGACAGTGCTAAATCAGTACTATTTTCAATCACTTTTACTAAAAGTAAAAAGCTAAAAACAAAAACATACTTTCTGTATTAGTTTAATGGAACTTGAGTTTATTCTAGATAACATCTAGTCTTTTTTGGCTTTGTTATTTTGAAGTTAATCAAGCGCAGGAGAGGAAATACACATTTCTGTGCATTAAAATACACGTTTTAATTTGGATTTTTCTATTAGAAAACTTAAAAAAACTAATTTTGTAAGATCATGCCGTGATGTTTTATTTAATGTTACTAGCTCATTTTTGTTATTTGATAATTTTCTTTCCTAAACCCCACTAAGCTCTATGATTTCTCTTCTGCCCTGCTCTGTCTTTCCTTAAGAGAAGCTATACACTATTTATCTGTTAATGAGGTGTTACAGTTGAAATTTGAATCACACAAGACTCAGGAAATTCAGAGTTAAAGAGTTTCCACAGTAACTTTAACTTGGTTTCCTTAAATACATGCATTACAATAGTTTTTTCTTTTCTCTCCCTCCACTACCCCCATCCTCACTGCCTTGTTTTCCCCTGTGGATATGCTTTGGATCCTATTTATCATTTACAGAAGATACTTAAATGTTTCCCGCCACTTTGAAGCTGATTCAGGTCTGTTGACCACTAGTCGTGTTGGAAACACTGACATAAGCAAGATTTAAGTACAGTGGGTACAGAGAAGTGAAAGCAGACAGCTGCCTGGCTAGATGGCGTAGAGGGGGAAAAAACGTTAAAAGAAATACAGGTTATCTCTTCTCAACTTCTTAATACTGTATCCCATGAAACTGTGAAGACCCCTCTGCACCAACACTGGGGTGTGTGCAGCACATCATGTCCTTTAGTGTTTAAGTGTGGAAGAAACAGAAAAATATCCTTTATTGGAGCCAGCATAGGAGGGAAAGCAAGAAATATTACCAACTGCTTTCAAGTCTTTTCTTTTTTGTTTGCAAACTTAGAAAACTTCTGTACCAGATTTCAAACTCTCTGCTCTTCTTAGTGCTTCCTCCCCCCAATATCTTCTTGATATACTTAAGATAAACCCTCTGCCTCTTATTATCTAAAGAATATCCCAAGAAGCAGTTAATGCCACCTAGTAAACAAACAGTAAGACACTATATATGTGTGACACTATATATATACTTGACTGCTATGTTCATTTCACCCCCAAGTAAAGCTCAGTTCCTGTTCTGGGGTTCTAAAAATGAAACTATTGAGTTTATTGTACTTAAACACACCACAAAGCAGTTCATTTGATCGTGGTTGCCAGATAGCACTGTGTATTAATTTATTTTTGTTACTCTAACCACACAAACCAGATTTAACCAGTAAGGTGCTTACAACAATGCTAGATGCTATTAATTTATTTACGCAAAGAATTCCACCACATCCAACACTGACAGAGTTAAGCTGATTATTCAGTGTTTTCACAGCGCCTCCCAAGTCAGGTTCCCAGTCTCTGACAAAGCTCCTGGAAAAGCTAATAATAATAAACTTTTGGTGGGGGGGGAACTGAATTGCACAGTTAAAGCCAGGGGAAAGGAAAAAAAAGGAAGAAAAAAAAACCCACCAACCTATCTATGGGGTTTTTTTTACTTCTTCCAGATAGAAAGCCAGCCAAGTTCTGGAACATATCTTACCAAATAGGTTTTGTTAGTTTTTAGGACTCTTCTCATTGTTTCATTTCATTCTCTTTCTTTTTCCTCTGGCGCCACACAAAGCCAGAATATTTTAATGAGATCTTCCTAGTTTATCTAAAGGTTGTATTAAAAAATCCCAGTATTTTTTTTCCAGAAGAAGCTAAATATGAACACCCATAACTATTTAAGGACCATCACTAGACAGTACTAAGCCTATTTTACAAATTAAAAGCACATGAAGAATCACTTCAATTAAAACTCAATCCACTATTACTTACCTTCCCCTGTTTTTTCTTAGCTACTTTTGACTCAATGACTAGTAAGAGGAAAACAAGTATATAATCATACTATACACTGGCAGTTTACTGATGGGCTTTTCTGCTGCTATTGCACTAATTAATAAGTGAGAGATTTTACCAATCACAAATATGACCTAAAGAGCATCATGACAATCCTGTGCTGGATGTGAAAAAGTACAGACACTTCTGGCAAACCCAAAGAAATTACTAATTTAAGAAGCTGCAGTTCTCTGTTTCTGTAGGCTTATATTCAACCTAGAAGCAATGGCAGAGGGGCTAATGAGCCAATTCTACCAGAACCTGCAGCTTTATACTTCATATTGATGACACTGGGTTTTTTGCTTTTTAAATGCCATAATAAAAGGCTATAAAAAAACCGTGCTTCACAACATAGCACAGAATTCACTGCTCACACAAATATATTTTAGAGAATACTCTCAGAAAAACAGATTTCAATTAGGCAACCATACTAAATTAACCATTTACTAGTATATTTGCTTAATACAAATTTGCAGGAGTTTGACCCAACACTACATCAAATCGTCCTCTAAACAAATATTAACTTCTCAGCAAAAGGTATGCCTGAAATCCAAGCACAAAACTGTACCTGCCATGGATCCAGCCATTAATCGATGCACGTGCCCAGAAATCCCAAGTTGTTTCTTTATTACCTACACAATATGGAACATTTACAGTATTCAGATACCAGAAAATACAGGGAAAAACACAGCACGAAGTTTATTAGCACATTAGTGCAAACTCTGCAGCAGTTTCCAAGAAATTTATAATGCTACAAATTCAATCCAGAACATTTAATTATTGTTAGAAGAATTTTTTAACACCGCTGCTGTTCCCAATTTCTTATTAAAAACATGAAAGTACTAAAATTCTACTAACAAAGCAAAACAGTAAGTTGAAAATATTTGCACTGTTCACTTCAGAAACCAGATTAATTGTTGATTTAGTTACCATTAATGTGTGTTAAACAAGGCAAACTGAATATGTAGAGAGCAAAGGACACTTAAAGTTGAAAAGTAAGAAGAGTCAATTTTTCTTACATGCACATCATGTGAAACACTCCCATAAAGATTTTAACTGGATTTAGAAAAAAAATAGAAAAAGAAAAGAAAAAAAATGAAATAAAAAGGAAGAGAAAAAGGACAAACATTTCAGAGCAAGAACTTGCAAAGTTAATTACAGCCTGGAAGGAAGCTAGAAATTAGTTTCCAGGCTTTTATCAAATAACTGAGACTTTCACTTTCTGCTATAAACATAATTTCATATCTTCCTCCTTTAAGAATTTTTTTTTCTTTTACATACCCACGCAAAATATTGTGAAGGTTTCTGGTCAATTAGTACATAAAAGTGCTATGATGCTAACTGGTGTCTCGAAATTGCAGATTCATAAATCATTTCAATTATAAAGCACGGCATGCAGTCTTTTATTCCACACCACATAAAACATGCACAGATCAACAGCATTCATGACTACAGCACAAAAAAGAGAACCTACAAAACCCATTACAGTAACTTCTTTGCATCAGTCTTCTGAAATTTACTCTTAGGGAAGGGAATGACAATTTCAATCCCATTGTCTTCAGTAAATATTGTACCATTTGCATGGCTGGGTACTAAATCTGACCTTTCAAACATGAAATTTCTTCTCACTAATAGCAAAATGGTATTTTTTACCTCAAACAGCAAGGTTTAAAAACATGTTCACGCTAACAACTGATCTCCATGACGTGTTGCAAGGATTTATTATGAAAGGATAAATGCAGGAAAACACAAAGGAATACACAAATCTTGCAGAACCCTGAAATGAGCATTTTTATCTTCAAGGTCATTTTTATCTACAGCCTGACATAATAATTTGTCAGGTCAAACATAACAGTCATATCCACACAGACTTTCAAGTTTAAGTCATTCTATCCATCAAGTACTAGGAATTCCAACATAAATATAACAAAGATGTTTCATTTTACATTTTTTTCCTACATTATTCACAAAGGGCTACCTCATAGCAATACAAATAGCAGCAGACCTTAAATTACCTTTTGTTTTCACTAAAAGAAAGGATATTATTCTCAACAATACAAACATTTAGAAATTAATGTGAATTTCTTTTTCCTTAAGCAACATTGCAAAAACTTCCCTGTTGCCCTGATATTTTTAATGAGTAGGTTCTGAAAAAATTAAGCAACCTCTAGAAAAGAAGTACAGCTAATTACTAGGACACAGAAGTTTCAGTGTTAGTTTCAATCACTCAATAAGTCTGTATTCATTGCAGGCAGAAAAAAAAAGGAAAGGAAAACAATAAATTCAGCTACCTTTTTATATTGGTCAAATGCCATAAACTGAATAGCGCCATACGGGAAGATTCTAATCATCATTGCCCCATTTCCTTTATACAGCCCAAGGTAGCCTTCCTTTTTGGGGACAGCACACAATGTAGAAAATACTCCTGCAGCAATACAAAAACAGGTATTTAAAACTGTGGAAAAGGGAAAAAAAATCAAAGAAATGCTACTGTAAAGAAAGTAAGCATATAAAGCTAAGGCTGCATTATGTTGCTCATGTAACTATGGAAAATCCACTTTTACTACCCAAACACTGCCGGAAGGGCAAGGCTTAGGTTTTATCAGCTTTCTCATCTCCCAGACCCAGTGAACCTCTGCACTCAGGCCCCAGGAGTTGCCTGGACTGTGAGCAACCCTACTGCAGATGCCACTATCCACCCACAGCAGCTAACGGCAGTAACACAAGGGAGGGAACTGGCTGACTTGCAACTCAGTCAATTCTAAATAAATAAATACGTAAATACTTTAAAATCTAAAACCATGGCAAAACAATCTGATATTGCTACATGCTATATTGCAGATTAAATGCCATCACTGAGGAAATCAAGTAAAGATGTTGAAGACTCTGTTTACAACTTAAATGTCTCACACTCTTTGTCTCAGAGTTGTTGCAACAAGAAGCAATCCTGCTCCCTTTTAATAGGTGGGAAATAATGCAAGATCACACAAAGTTTGGCAAAACCTATAGTTTAGCTATAAACATTAGTTACGTACAGTTGCTGTCAAATTCACTTTCTACTTTGATTTTATAAAAGAATTAACTGTGACAGTTTTCATTCATATGCAACTACTAAATAACTAAGAGTGGAACATGAAAAAGATACATTTATCTTGCTTTCAGGCAGGGAAAAAAGAGTAGCTGACAAACTTTTCATGTGAAGTTTAAACCAAACAAGTAATTATTGGTTTCTGGAGTTCTAAGAATATGAATAGATAAGTACACCTTCTTAATATATCATTGTATGTGAATATATTATTACACATTTTATAGTAAATTTATTTTTAAGATGTCATGCTTACTACATGCATCTGAACTTATGCCAAGACTAGAATTTCTCTCTATCCTGCAATGATGAGTTACTGTTCCTATTTCCAAAACATATGCTCTGAGATCCATATGGCACAAACTCCACAATGCAAAGGTATAAAAACACATAGTGAAGACTTTGATGAACTGACCCATCGTGTCTCTGCACTTACAGGTACCTCATCCACATAATTCTCCTTTTTTGCCTACATGTAACATGGACATGCATTCAAGTCAGACACATTTCAAATAATCAGCATCATATCTGACTCTCAAAATAGGGAAGAACATAAGATTTTATTTGCCAACTATGGCACAGTACAAAGCAAATTTAAAATGAGGATTTAAAATCTCAGTCAAACCAATTATTTTACTCTTCAATTCTTAGGCTGCAGACTTCAGCGTATACTTGGGTTTGTATTACTAAAACACATTGCTTGTGTTTCCCTTTTTGCCACAGTGAATATATATCCACTGAATTTCATGATTTAACGATATGTTTTATTTTTCCAGCTCTTAAAAGACATTATCTTTAGTGTCTAAGTTAAAAACAAGTTTAGTTACATGCAAAATTAGCCAACTCAATTTGTTTTCCCCTGACAACTGCAACCCTTAAATTTTGGAGCAAAAGTTATGACATATTTCAGTAACATCTGACATAAATGGCTCAACTACTCTGCACAAGAGGGCACTGTTAACAGCCCGCAGAGAATCCTGGACACTTGAGTTTGCTCTCTCACCATGATGCAACACAGATGCCGAATACAGATCATCTATCTGCACCTTACACCAGGCATAAACCTGCTGCTCTGTCCAATTCCCACCAGCCATGCCACTGTCTGAAAATCAGGGATCCCCATGGCCCCTGGGAAATGGCACCCACTGCAGTACAGTTTTTACCAAAATGATCCAAGCTTTGAAGCTGTGATTACCAATCTCCTGCTGGCTTCTGTAAGGGGAAGATCAAGCCTAGCTCTTACATGCCTTACTGAGGATTGTTCTGACATCTCAGTCTCTAATACATCAACTGATACCACAACTTACACAGGGCTTTGTTTTTCTTTCCAAACACTAACAAAAAACATGGCACAGAGCCTGACCAGACAGATACAACCTTCCACCTGATGAGCACCTTTTTTATCAGCCTCATCACTGAGTAAATCAATGTACCCAAACCACACACATTGCATTTAAAACCAAAAATTAGACATGTAGCAGCCATCTTACCTAGATGTTTGTAATGGTGGTTATGAGCTTGCAGCAAAATCTTTACTCGATCCAGTGGTGCAGTAGTTGTTTTGGCACAACATCCTGCAACACCTTTCCAAGACAGAAACAGAAAAGTGACAGAATACAAAAGCTCTTTAGGTCAGCAGCTAAATAAGGGATTTTTCTAATGTAGTTAACTCAGTCAGGAACTGGAAAAAGCCCCAATGACAAGTAAACAGTTTCTATTAGATACTACAAAGCCCTTGAAGCATTAATGAAACATTTAAGCTACTTTTCCTGTTTACAGAAACCCAGGCCACTGTCTGTCTCAGCTGCTGAGGTCATTGCAAAAGGAACTTTCCTGAAAGTTACTCAAGAGTTTTCCATCCTGTTTCCTCCTTCCTTTTTGCGGATCTTGCTGATCTTCCCAAGGAGGTGGGCTACGTGTCTGCCCGTGTACCCTGCGCTACTTCGGAGAGTGAGATCCAACAGAGAGTGAGGCATGATGTAAAAACTTTAAATAAACACAACCTTCTCCTACCTCCAGCAAATCAGAGAGCTGAGACAACTGGGAAGAACATAGGAAGAATAAAGAGGCTTTTTCTCTAAGAGGTTACTGATGCGGCGTTGTATTTGCTAGGCTGCCTCACCACTTCACACCACCTTCATCTTCTCAACAGCAGCCGCAACAGTGTGAGGACAGGGATAACCCACCCTCCCCGAGTACCCTAACGAGGGTTTGGGCTCTAGGAACATTAAACTGGCGGCTGACCGGGGCTCCTCGCTGGTTCTGACACATATGCGAGACACTGGCGTGCACCGCGTCACCCGCGTTAGTCCATTAGAGGAAAAAGGAAAAGCGAGCTCCCTGCTTCTCCAGGTGACGAGACTCGGCAGCAGTTTCACCGGGGACAGCGACACGAAAGTCCGCCGCCCCCCGCCCGAGGCACCCACCTCCGGCGATGAAGGAGCGCAGCCAGTAGAAGTCTCGGTGCGCCGCGGCCGGGGGCAGCGCGGCGCCGGGCCCCGCCGCCGCCGGGGAAGCCATGGGGCAGGGCCGTGCCGGCGGCGGCTCCCTCAGGCGGCGAGCGGGCGGCGCACGGGGCAGCGCGGTGCCCCCGCCGCGCCGCAGGGGCGGAGCTCGGGGCGGCCCCGCTGAGCCGCGGCCGGGCCACGCCGCGGCGCCTGCGGATCGCGTCAGCGGCTGGGCCGCCCCTCCGCACCCTCTCCGCGGGAAAGGCCCGGGTTAACGCCGCCGGAGCCGCTGCAGGGGCGGCTTCTCACCCCTTACCTGCTCCGGGGCACGACGAGGCGTGGAACCGGTTTGTTAGTGCCCCCGGGGATCGCTTGCTGCTCCTTAAAAATAGTCATCCACTCACTTCGTGAACAAATACATATATTTAGACCTATGGGTGCACATATCCAAAACCTAAAAGCTCTAATTAGGTTACACAATAAAATATATCGATTTCTTTTTAGCCATTTAAATAGGTACTTAAACTTCGTACTAGAATATTAGTATTTCTTCTGTCTACAATTATAGTTTCATACCCAGAAAAAATACTCAGTATGATTATTTGTATGCAAGTTTCAAAATACATCAAAAAGGGGAACAGTTACTGAAAAAAAACAAAAAGAAAAATCAGTTTTAGAATGAGAAAGCTCAGACACAGTATCATTGTGCAGCTGTCAACATTTTTGACAATTTTTTAGGTTTTCTGCGATGTCTCTGTTGCATACACTGTATAGGGCTTTCCAGGAGGCATTTGAACTTCTGTCTTCAGCTCTTGAAAAAAAAAACAAAACACAAGTGCACCTTCTGAATGCTGGTGCATGGAGCAAGGAGGGAGAGCATACCTGATGCGGTCTGGTGAGAAAGCTCATGCTGTCAGCTTTACTCTTAGTTTTCTGTAGTTACTCACCTATTCCTCATATACTTTTTGCCCCATACATCTTGACCTGGGTTTCAAGTATTTCATATACTAACATGCCTTTTAAAAAAGTTAGTCTTCTAACACAAAGAAACCCAGTTAAACAGTTCTCTATGCTTGCACAAGTCAAAGGAATCACTTTCCAAGCAAATCACCAGAATATTTTTGCTTCTTGCTTGTGTCAGATTGCCTTCAAGAGAAGTTACTAATTTTTCCCTTTAATAGATTATATTCCTTAAAATTAAGAATGCTTCAGAATCAAGAAAACTTCATTTTGATCTGTTTGATCATTGCATCATTTATATATTTGGGAAATGGCTGTTACAGTATTCATTTTTTCCAATAGCTTAAAAAAAAATATTTCTTCTAGAAAATATGAAACAAGTCCTTTATAGGAGAAAACTCTCAAGCCTTTTTACCTTTTGTAATAAACCTGCAAAAAATTTTTTTTTGTTGAAGTTATTCTGATTTTTAAGTCTCTAATGGAAATGCAACTGTTGTGTGAGTTATTGAAGCAGGTTTTTAGTCACCGTTGAGGCCATTTTCTCGATGCAGTTTGTATTCTTTTGAGTTTCTGCTCAGGAAAAGCCTCCTCCCACCACAGCAACCATACTGTGTTAACAGCTCCAGCTGTAGGAACCTAATTTACCGATTTCACACAGAAAAGCATTGCAACTGCACTAACAGCTGAAAGTCATCAAGTTTCTAGAGTTTCACCACAGACTAGAAAAATCAATAATCACATAGATGGGCTGTTACTTCTTAGCTACAGGCAGGATATTTCAAGAAGATGCTTTGTCAACCCTCATAATTTAGGGAAGTGTGCCCCATGCACGCATACTGTTTAGGAAAGCAGTAAAAAACTCGCATTACAAAACTAAACAGAACATCTTGTATAGATATACTAACACACAAAGGAATTCCACAACGAGCTTTATGTGCATGGCTTTGTTGGGTTTTTTTAAATGCTTGCTGGTATGAAGTGCTCTCAGGTTTGGTTTTCTTCATTAGCCTCTGTAGTAGTTCATTTGCACCTTCAAATCATACCATTCTTCCAGCTGTTACTTCATGTTTTATCTTGAAGTGTTTACACCTTTTACAGAGTTTCTCTGGTGACATCTCTTTTATGACCCATTCTTAAAAGTCATCAGCAATTTTAATGTCATTTGGGTTATACTCATGTGTGACACTATGTCATCCTCCCACAGTAAATCAACAGTTAGCAGGGGAAGACGTTAAAATTACAGTACTCAAGAACAGAACTACAAACTTGAAGAAAAAAAATGAAGCAGGTAGATAGTTTTAGCAATTGTTGCAATTTATTCCTGATTTTTTTGTTGTTAAAGATGCTTGGTTTTCTAAATATATGTCAATTAAAATAGATTTTCAAGGCTCAAGTTAGATAAGCTCTCCTCCTAGTAGTGGCTACTAAAGATTATTTTCAGTGCTCTTAAAACACTGGTGTATACTAAGCCCTGTTTCGGGATGCTTGTACAAATTACCCTCAGGTGTCATATCTCTCTGGACCATAAGCTTTTTAAGTCTTTAGACTTGCTTCTGGTCTTTACTAATTAGTGATCTGAAGTAACATCTATCTAGTTGCCTGTTCATTTACCTGAAACCATATCTAAGGACATCAGAAGTACATAACTTTCCCCACATCTCATTCCTGTTCTGCCACAGAAAACACAGCTTACAGATTATAAATACTCTAGCAAACCTCAGTTCTTTAGCACTGTGCTATCTTAAGCTCCCTTTATCTCTGTCAGCAAGTAGACAGAAGTGCTTCTTCCTGAGGTGAGCAAGGAGCTAGGTATGACTAGAGCACAGGAAGTATCTTCACCAACAGGGCACAGTCTGCAGCAGGATGCTGGGAACAGGCTCCAGCCTCAGTCACAGGGAGGGCACAAAGCAGGTCTGAGGGACATCTAGGGAGGCAAGAAGGGAAGAAAAAATAAGGCTCAAAACAAGGCTGGAGACAAGCCTAAGGTTCATCTAGAAACCAAGTCCAGACAACACACAAGACCGAAGACAACACCCAAAGCAAGCACACCCACACCTTAGCTTAGACAGGGAACAATGGACTGGCCAGGCCTGAGCTTAAATGGAGTTCTTGGGCCCACGAATCAGGTGTGTGGGTGGAGGCCCCAGGTGAGGCTGGTCTGGGCCATTATGCCTTGTTGACACCCTCAGGACCCTGAGAGACCCTACCCATACCCTGTCAGCGAGGTCTTCAATGAACAGAAATATTTGACTCATCAGAGTTACTGAGTTTGCAAATACAGTGGGTGCTAAATTTCTCTGACTAAGCAGGCCTCTTCCTTTTTTTCAGGTGCCAGGAAGAGGTGTGCCCTATGTGACCCCTGTGTGCTTACTGCAAAAGTACAGTAGATTTGAAGCATCCAAAACTGTTGGGCCTGTACATGCACATTAACCATGTCTCCCCAGATGTCGTGTTTACCAGCAAGGCACTACACAATCATTCTCCTGTCATGCTTCATATTACTTATGCACAATCATGCAGTGAAGTAAGGACCAAGATTTCCAATGAAAATAGAAACTGGCAGCAAACTGTTATCCACTGCAGGTCAGGCACATCTGTCAGGAAATATTTAGAATAAATGCAATGGGCCTGTATAATGGGTATCAGAAAATGAAATCATAGTCCCTTCTGGCCTTAATCACATAAAACGGTGTTAACGCTTAAAGTATCTCTGTTCAGCGTGCCTACAAATGTTAACCTGTTTTCAGTGCCAATCAGGCAGGTAGATACTATCTACAGAACCAGGGCCAAGAAAGACTAAATGAGGAAGTCATTGTCAAAACCACAAACAGAATTCAAGAGTTTCTGCATTAAACTCATGTTGTTCAAGACTTTTCTCTTTCAGATAGTGCCAACTAACAATGCTGTGGGTGCTTTATCTGATCATCTGTATTACAAATCCAAAGTCATTAACAGTGTTTGGCCTGTGTTCACCTGGGTTCACAGGCACAGCACCCCACACCAGTGTGGCACACAGGTTCCTAGATCACATCTGGGCTGTGAGCAGGCTGGTCACTTTGTTACACTGGAGTCTGAGCTGATAAACTTGAGGGAGGCTTTGGTAGAAAGTAGAAGCTGTAATCCATGTTTTGTAATCACACAAGAAGACAGCTCTAATGTTTCAGTATCATCTTTCCACTACGAGGGAAACAGGGCTAGCTAAGATAGGCCTGGTTAGATCAAATCTGTCCCTCAAAAAGCAGTTTAGGTGTCTTTGTAGTGTAATTTTCAGAGCTTTTGGTTTGTGAAGGGCAAAAGCTCAGCATCAATCTAACCTTTCTTAGCTTGAACTGATACTGTGCCTGTTGCACAGGTCTGATCCAGATGACTCTGCAGGACTAATTTAGGGACAGCATAGCTCAATAGTTCTGTTTCCAGGGTCAAGGCCCTGAGGGCCTGACTAGCTGCATCTGGAGTCTCCACCCACATCTTTTGCCCATGGGCCCAGGAACTCTCTTTAAGCTCAACCCTGGCTAAGCTATGGGCTCTGTTTATTTAGAGCCTTGGTTTAGGCTTGGCTTTTTTTAGTCTGCATGGACTCTGTTCAGCATTCATGTGGGTTGTGTGTATTTGTTCTTACCCTATGGGTCCCCAGACCTGCTTGTGACCTACAGATTGAGTTCTTAGTTTAACTTCAGACCTACCTCATCTCCTGGAAGCTGTTTTATTGCCTGTACCTATGCCTGAATGCAGATGGTGCCCCTAGGCCTGTTCTGTTTACCCTATGTGTGTACAGTGGGGCTGGGTGCTGGCTGGTGAGGTCCTTGTCCTGCTGGCTCTTGTATGGGGCTCTCTGTCTCTCAGGGAGCAGCTGCCCCTCACAGCACCCTCATGTTCACCACGGACTCAAATTTTGCCAGAGCTGCCTGCAATTCAGAACTACTTACAGGTTTGTGCACTTTATTACTTTGTACAACATTGTTCAGTTTATTCTTTCTGTATGTCAGTGTTAACTTGTGTTTTATTCTGGAGAATAGCATAGGGACAGGAGCACTGTGTCAGATCAAAGGTCCACCAGCTTAAAACCTTATTCAGAAAAATAGCCAGTGGCATGTACACAGGGAAGGAGGCTTGGGTAGCATACAGGGCACTTAGTACACTTTTCCAGCTTCAAGTAATGTATAGCTAAAATAGTACTTCTATGTTGTGTGGTTTTAATTAAACTTTCTTCCATTAATTTTGCTTTTTAAAAATACCTCTAAAGTATTTGGCCTTTTCAGTGGGCTGTAGCAATGAGTTCTGTGGCTTAACAACATGGTGTATGAAATTGCTGTCTATGTTCTGATTACATGTTTGATATCTTGCCTTGATATCCTCTACTTTAGAGAAACAGTTATTGTTTCTCTAAACACTAATTGAGTGAATGAGTATCTCTCTCTGCTCTTGCTTTCCATGCTGGTTTTGTTTTTACAAATTGGTTGGGTTTTCATCCAGTTTGCTGCTTTTCTAGGATGGAAATATTGGTGCATTTAGCTGTTCCGTGTGCTTTTGGGTACACTTGCTGTGTTCGTCTCTTTTGAGCTTCCCTTTACACCTTTTAGGCAAACCCGAACTGCATGCTATATTTGAGATGGACAAGTGGACAAGAGATCTGGGCTGAATAATGATAGTGTAGGGGTGTTTCCTGTTCAGTTCTCCCCTTCTTTTGTAATAATGCCCAACACTGCACTTGAGTACACAGAACAGCTTCACTGGAGCACCTGTCACAGTATCAGGATCTCTATTTTGAGTGGTAGGAGTTAAGTTAGAGGTTGTGGCTTCCATGTTTCCCTCCATGTGCCTCACTCTGCATTTTAGTGAAAGGATTTCATCCACCATTTTGTTGCCCAGATAGTCATTACTGTGAGATCTTTTTCCAAACATTTATGCTCAGCTTGTCTTGGTAGGCTGAGTATCTTACTGTTGCCAGAAAAGATTGTGACCTGGTGCTATTTGCTTTCCAGGATGAAAGACCTCAGACCATAAGCACATAAGTCTGTAGGTGTGAAAATGAACAACTGTTAGTTCTTGTTTGTTTCCTAGCCTTTAGCATGGTTTTAATGGTGCTGTGATTGTGTGTGTTGATGCTTGGGTGCTCCTATTAACCTGTTTATTCTAAATAAACCTTAGCCCTCATTGCTTGTTGCTTCCCCCCAGGTTGTTAATTTCTTGCTCTGCATTTCATTCAAGCCCACAGCTTCCAACTTATTGCCATCTTCCCAAGAAACATATTCTGATTACGTGGAGTTTGACCATCAAGTTCTAGTTCCTTCAACTTCTGCGTGCAGCAGTTTGAGAGCAATAGTTCTTTTACCTCTCAAGTCACCTATTATTTTATCTTCTAAAAATAGCTTGTGTTGCCTTATCTTTTAGCAGAATGAGTCTTTGGAATGACATAAGTCTTGGTATCCAGCCCTGAGGAGAAGATGGTATGGTTACACCCAGCAAAGAGAACTTGTGCACTGCTGAAATTCCCTGCCACTGAGGGCAACTGTTCAAAATTCAGTTGTCTGTGGTGGAGGTTTCACCTTGTTTCGTCTGAAGTGTCTGTGAGCTTGGCTAAGATTCCCTGGCTGTATTCCTCTTTCACTGCAAGGACATGTAGGGTAGGTTGGAAGAGGATGGAGGTACAGATTGGTGATAGGCTACCTACCCACTGTCACTGAAGAGCAGCAGTGACAAGGAGTTGTGCAGATCTGTGCCACTGCTTCTCCTTTATCATATGTCACTTAAACCAGCAAAATGTTGGCATTTAAAGCATCTCTAGGAATGGATGGATGTGGACAGTACTGCTCCCTTGTGTGCAGCAGAAAAGCCTCTCTGCAGGCTCACATTTGACTGGGTTGGTTCACAGTTGAAGTGCTCTATATTATAACAGCTACAGACTTAATAATAATGAAGCCTTTCTAAAAAAGTACTGCTTGGGTATATTGTTTCACACATCCCATTTCCACATCTGTTTTTCAGTCTGAAGAGATGTTAGATTTGGTGGCCTGCTTTTCACAAAAGGCTGTGGTGATAATGAGTGGTGGAAGAAGTCAGTCAGTGGACTGACTCTTCCTCTTACTATAACATTTTACTCACCAGTTTCCCTCTGGGAAGGAGCAACAAATATCATCAGTGGCTCTTAATGGATGAGGTGGGGGGATGGGGAAAGAGCAAGGCTCATTATAGTTTACATCCTTGCAGGAGGGAGAGGGTGGCTCAGCAGATCTTCCTTCTCAGCCAGCATCTTCCCCGTGCTTCTGGGGGTGTTTGGTCCACGCGTGGGATGGCCGGGGCCTGATGGACGCTGGTGTTCGAGGGCCCTCCTGGATGGCACATGTAAGGGGAAGGGGGTTTGGCCTCCAGTGAGCCCCTCGCCCGTCACGGCTGACCAGGCTTTCCCTCCGCCAGGCTGAAAAGAAAAGAGATTGTTTTATAGAGTGCCGCCACCGTGGCTGACCGGGAGGCATGCGGCGTCAAACCACAGCCTCCGCAAGTAACGGGATAATTTGCCTTTTCTCTTATTACCGTAATTTAATTTTTTTTTTGTTGTTGTTGTTAAATACCCCCCGGCGTTACCAGCCTGGCACGCCGATGGCGGCTCTTGTGGGCAGCCGTGGGGGCACCGCCGCCACTCTCCCTGTCCCCGGGGCCGTGCCGGGTCACCCCGGGGCGCGGGGGCGTGGGTGGGGTGTCGGGGGCGGCGAATCCCGCTCCGGCCGCGGGGATCCAGGGCGCGTTTTGCCGCCTGCCGGGAGGGCTCGGTGCGGCGAGCGCCCCGCCGAGCCGCCCCCTCCCCGCTCCCTCCCGGAGGGTCCGGCCAGGGGCGACGCCGCCGCCGCCGCGAGCACGGAGCACGTTTCGCGGCCCGGGGCTCCTCTCCGCGCCTGGGCTCGTCGCGCCATGGGAGCCGCCCGCCCGCAGGGGCCCGGGCCGTGACCCGCGCCTCGCCCCGCTCCGAGCCATGCCAGCATCGCCCCTTCCTGTGAGCTGCGGGCTGGCCGCGCCGCAGCCCTGGTACGTGTGCGGGACGGGTCCCGGGGCTGCTGCGGGCGGGGGGGGAACGGCGCGGACCTCTGCTCTTGGACCCCCACTTTTTTTTTTTTTAATCCTTGTTTTTCTACTCCTTCCCCTCTCGCTTATCCCCTTGGCTAGTTGCAAAGTTGAGCTAGGGTGGACTGGGGAGGGGGAGGCAGAGGCACCGCCGCGGCCAGGCTCGGAGCGCCGCGGCTCGGGCCGTTCCGAGGCGGGGAGGAAGGCAGGCTGGGGGTTATTCAAATGCAAAACGCAGTTTGTTGGCCGAAAAGGCGAAAAAGTCCGGTATCCCTGGCTGTGCT
This sequence comes from Lycocorax pyrrhopterus obiensis, assembly GCA_014706295.1. Taxonomy (NCBI): domain Eukaryota; kingdom Metazoa; phylum Chordata; class Aves; order Passeriformes; family Paradisaeidae; genus Lycocorax; species Lycocorax pyrrhopterus. The sequence goes on along the minus strand of JACSVZ010000008.1, from coordinate 4,395,741 downwards.
GGAGCGTGTTTGAGCTGCAGCAGCCAGAGCCTGCCTGGAAAATCCCGCCAGGCAAGAGAAACTGCCTGCAGCCTGCATGGACGACAGGGAACAATTAAAAGGGACCCTGCAGGGCCGTAGGGGCCCCTGGCCAGCCGGAAAAACCCCGCAGCCCACCCCCGCCCCCCCTAAAACTGGCGAGCGAGGGCCGTGCAGCATCACCCTGTGGAGGTGCCACTGGTGTGCGGGGCTGGGGGGAGCATCCCCGGGGGCGGCTCCCCGCCTTTGCCGCGGGAGAAGCCGGGCGCGTCCGTATGGGCGCTGCGGGTCCCCAGCGCCGCCGCTGGGGTCGGCCCCATTGTCTGCAGCCCCAGGGAGGGCTCCTGGGGTTGGGGGGGCACGGCCAGCGGCGGGGCCGGGCCACGAGGAGCCGCTTCCTCCCTCCCAGGAGGGCCCTCCTGCCCCTTCCCTTCCCCCCTTGGGGTCCGCCTGCCTGCACTGAAGGAACCAGAGCCCTGCAGGGCTGTAGTCCCCGGGGTGCTACTGGGCGCTGAGTGCTTGTCCAGCTGTTCTTGGAGCTGGGGGAGAAGAGATGGTGGTCTTGTGGCAACTGGAGGCTTGGTGCTGGCGGGAATGCTCTCTGCCGTGCTCGTGATAGAACCAGGGGAGAAGGATGTGGTTCACCGAATGGGTAAGAAGAAAGGACGAGGCGGCCTGCTGGGAGGCAGGACCAGCTAACCTTACAAAGGTATGGCTGCTGGCGCCCGAGGAGCGAGCAGTGGAACAGGCTGGATTTGCAAAGGGACCGGGCGCAGCAGCAGTCAAAGGAGACGCGCCAATTGTGTGCCCAGCCTGTCCTACACTCAGCCAGCCTATCCTGCTGCACCCCAAAGATATTTAAAGGGCAACGTAGTCCGTATCACTTGTATCTCGGCCTGCGTAGCAGCTACCCAGCGTGGTGAGATTGCTACTCCTTTAAGGAGGAGAGGGGAATGTGCAACGGGCATCTGGAGCAGGGCGTGAGCACACCAATGTCAGTGCAGATCCTGGAGTGAGGCGGTGGGAGTCCACTCCTCTAAACAAGCTGGCCACGGTGGCTGCACCAGCATGGATCTGGCTAAAGAGCTCTTATTCTAGAAATTATAATACAATAATGGCAGAATGGGCAAAGATCACAGCATTAGATATTTAAACATGACCAAGTGGATTTCTAAGGCAGAGGTGTCTCTTTAAATTTTCAAGACAATGGAAAAACCTGTGAAAATAATAATAATAATAATAATCTTCCAAATAATAATAGTTTGCCCCAGCTGTGCTCAGTGCTTTTTGAGGTACTCTTGTGGAGAGGCAGAAAGCTATTCTGTGGTGTAATTACCCTGTTTTCATTATGTCAGTCAAGACAATTTAGGAATACAGATTGAATTGGGAAAACTTAGTCTTGGTCTGGGCAGGTAGCCTGGTCAACCCTAACTGTAAAGGAGGCGAAAGCTGGTTTATGCTTTTCAGAGGCAGTTGTTCCACCAGCACAAGGGGTGGTGGTGGTTGCTCTTGGGATGAGGGTCAGTCCCTCAAGATAAGAGGAGTTTGTTGTGCTTGGAGGAGACAAGGGCAGGCTAGGTTGTGCAAAGCAGGTAACTGGGGAAGAATTCAAGGTGAGATGTACCAAGGAACTTTGATATCCATAGTTTCTGTAGGACCTAATTCTTCACTGTGTAGTCATTCAGAATCTTCACTGATACTGTTTTATTATGACTGGCATAGTACCCGTGGTTGTTAAAGCTGGCCTAAGCACTTCCATCCTGCTTTCTGTTTTCAGATACTTAAAATTTCAAAACACCTTTCAGGCTGAAATTTTCCAGGCTTAATCTTTGCCTGAAGGTTCTTCCCTCCACCTCCCCCTTCTTTTAGCTGAGTTTGAGATAAGGTGATTTCAGTTAATGGTGGTGGGGTTTTTTTTGTGGGTTTTTTTGTTGTTTTTAAGAAAAGGCAAGCCCCCTGAAGAATGGAGTCATGTTATCAAAAAGAAATGCAGTGCTTTAAACAGCATAAATGAAGAATTAGAGAGGCATATGATTAGCAAGGGTGTTCTATTTTCTTTGCTTGCTTGCTTGCTTTTTTTTGAGTTCAGATGTATCTGGAGTGTTCTGGTGGATGAGGTTTTTCTTTGGTGAGCCTTTAGAAATTACTTAATATCTTTTTACTTTTTAGCATCCCCCCTGTGAATGTCTGTGTTTGGCTGCACTGCACACAGGTTAAAGTAAGCCCGTGCTCCTGCCTGGCTGAAGGGAGGATACTTGCACGTTGTGGTGTCAGTCTTCACAATGGATTTTTGGTTCAAGTTGTTTGTCTGAGGCTTGATCTGATTTGTGGTTTAGGCGTGTGTGGTTCCTTGCCACAGTTCTATTTTTTCCTTTTTTTCCCTAATCGTTCTAATAGAGCTTTCCCTAAACTGGGAGGAGGTTTTTTTGTGGTATTTTTTTATCTGTGTGAGTCACTGTGCAGGCTCTAAGGTGCATGAAGTCATGATACTGCAAAATGCTAACCATGGACATCTCCTGCTGAATTCATGGAGCGTGCCTATTTCACAGCAGCCTCCAGCTCCTTATGCAGCGAGGCGGAAGCCCTGCCTTATCCTCCAAACACAGAGGTGGCCTTCTGGGGCCAGCAAGGACAAAAATTTAGGATGAAGGCCTTGGTGCTTGGTATGCTCAACGTCATCCTGTGTTGCTGATGAGTGAGTAAAGGACTGTACCTTTGTCTGTGAGAAACTGAGGTGGCATCCTGCATTGCCTGTCCCACATTCGTATGCTGCTGGAAAGTGTTGGCTTAAATCAAAGTTTAATATGTGTGGATGAAATATGGCTGGTTGCCTCAGGAGTGGCATAGTCCTGTAACGCAAAGCAGAAAACCTATATGGTGGAAAATGGCGTGAGGAGGCCTCTGTACAAGGCTGTGTATGAAATAACTCATGGTACTGATATGGCAGATGAGAAGTTTCATTTTTATTTCTTAACCAAAGCCAAATGTGTATTCAAGGATTAAAGAAGGGGGAAAGGGAAAATTAAAGCTGATTCCCTCCTCCTAACCCATTTCCCTTCTTTTCATATACAAAGTGTTCTACAGAGCAATGAGTAGAGCAGGGAACTAGGCCAAATTGGAAAGCAGGTTGGCTTTGGTGCAGCTGGGAAGACTATGCAGATGATATGACATGCTTTTGCACCTGAGGGTCAGATTTTTTTAATGTCTGTCTTCTCTGGTGTCTCTTGCATCTTCCTCTAGAGCATTTGCTGCCAGAAGATGAGGTGTTTTTCAATTCTAAGTTGTGCATCTGAGCTTGTGTGAAAACTTAGTCACATTGCGGCCCTTACTGCTTGGGACCTGCCTATTATTAAGTGGCTTTTATGAAAGCTTCCAGATCTGTTTCCCCTAAGGACAAATCTCAAGGGACTTTTTAAGATACTTAAACACTGAAACAAAATGTATTTAAGTACATCTGACTGTAGTGAAACCAGGTGACTAGTGAAACTCGCGACTGCTAGCTGTGTCATTTTTTTCCTGTACTGCTCTGTTTGTTCAGGGGTCACTCGCCATCTTTCACAACACCATAAAAAAGCTGCTGCCATTTTTTATGAGAACACATCTTCTAATATCTTTCTTTTTCCCCTGCCGTCTTCCAACAAGAATCAAGTTATGTAATAGAATCTTGATTGACACTGTCTCTAGAATGAAAACTTGCTTTATCTTTTTTTTACCCATTTGTTTAAAGTGAAACATTGTGGGTGGGTTTGTTTGGGGTTGTTGTTTGCTTGTTTGGGGTTTTTGTTTTGTTTTTTCTGGAGGCATTCTGACAGTATGGAGTTAAATTTCTTAATTACTTTGTAGACAGAATTATCATTATAATTGTTTGGAATTTTGACCAAGAGAGGACTAAAAGATTTAGCCTTTGATTAGCTTTTTTAGCAGTATTCGTTGTGGATTATAGCAGTCAGTGGAATTGTTACAGATTTATTACCATGAATGAGCAAAACTTAAGCAAGAGAGAAGTTGGCTCAAGTAACAGACAGCTCCAGGATGCACTGGTATTATTTAGGGCACTTCCCTGCAAACTCTCCTGTCACCTATTGCCCCTTTTACATCCTAGAGACGCCTGTGCTCCCCTGTGAGGGAAGGCATGGCAGATATCACCTGGTTTGGCTTTTGGAAGAAAGCATTGAAATAAATTTGTTTCTCTCCAGGATGATAGAAAAGTGACCAGTTATTATAGTGCCCCATGAGGTTTATATTTTATAATCCTGTTGAGTCTACATAGGTGTTTTGGAAATATAATTGATTACTTGCTGTGAAATATGACCAATGTGATAAAGCCATTTGTTGTCCTTCAGAAGTGGCATGAGATGGTTTGCAACTGTTGCAGATGTCAACCATCCTTGCCAGGGCTTTAAATGGAACAGGTAAAATATTTCTTAGTGTTACAGAAAACAAAACTTGAATACCAACCTTGCAGCTACCTAGTATTCTGGTCCTAATTGTGGAAGAGGAAACAAAGAAATAGCAACATAACTTATAGGACATGTTACTTAAAATGTCAGGCAGTTTTAGCTAGCAGTTAAGGTGGTTGTGGCAGTATTCAAGACTAGGGCCTTTTTTTAAAGGAAAGCAGATATCTCCTGCTGACAACCATTTTGCCCAAGAGCATACAATCACCTTGCAGGTCAGGTACTCGGAGTCCCAGACAAATATAACTAAAGTCAAGCATTAACCCTTAGCCCCCAGAAAAATTTCCTTTTGGGGTCTATTCAGATCTCTTCTGAAAAACCTAGTCATTCCAGTGACAAAATTGAAACAAAATGGATAAAAGTGTTATTGTTCTTGTGACCCTGTATTGTCATCTCTGAGTCAGACAAAGCCTTTGCCGTCTTTCATAATGCAGCATTTAAAGCCAGGCAATTTCCTACAAATATCAGCATTCTTTTTCTAGCAAGAAAAAAGGAAGTCTTGAACCACTCTGTTCATAGCATCTTTAATTTTGGCCCTGAAGGGAAGTAGTGCTTTGGCATTGACAGTTTTCTACATTCTTGCCAGACAGGTGTTATTTCTCTGTATTAAAAGATTAAAAAAAAAAAAAAAGACAAAACCAACCAACCAAAGAACCCCAGGATGATCTTACTTCTTCAGTCCTGAAGCAGCTATTTTGCAATTTTCAAATTGTGCAATCACAGAATGGTTTGAGTGGGAAGGGACCTTAAAGATTGTCTCATTCCACCCCCCTGCCATGGGCAGAGACACCTTCCACTAGACCAGGTTGCTCCAAGTCCCATCCAGCATGGGCTTGGACACTTCCAGGGATGGGGCAGCCACAGCTTCTCTGGGCACCCTGTGCCAGGGCCTCACCACCCTCACAGGGAAGAATTTCTTCCTTGTATCTAATGTAAACTTGCCCTCCTTCACCTTGAAGCCATCCCCCCCATCCTATCACTGTCCTAATGCGGGTAAAAACACATTATCATGTAATTGTAGTAATGATTTAAAAAATTTACCAAATTGTTATAAATTAGGCTTCTGATTGATAATTTTGATGGTCATGCTTCCTGAAGTTCCACAATAACAACTGCTTGTGTAGAGAAGCAATACGAGCAAAGCATTATTCACATTCAGTATTTTCAAAAATCCAGTCACTGTTTCCACTCCAGACGTCCTGTATTCTCTGGTCATTCTTCTTCTGTTTTAGGGCTGATAAAGAGAAAAGACTTTATCTCTTCAGTCTCCCTCCTGATTCACACCTTCCCATGTTGCCTGGCCTTTGTTGATGGCTTGCTTTCTTCTTTGCTATCCTGGCTATAGGCTCTGAAAGTAGCTCGCATTTCCTCTCCTGCTACTGTTATGTAGCTCCTCTGCTAATGGCTACAGATGTGCCTCCTGCTTGCTCCCAGCTGGTTTTGCAGCCCTCCAGGCCATCCTTTGGAATGAGGATCCCGTCTCTGTCACAACCCGAAGAAACTGGGAAGGTTTTTTGCAGGCTGCCAGCAACTATTTCATGGACCTGCTGATGTGATGCTGATGCCCTCTTTGATTCTTGGAGTGACTCCTAACAGCCGTGTTCCCCTTCCCCCGTGTGTCTCCAGAGAACGGTAGAGGGAGGAGAGGACTTGGATTACCTTCATTTCAGCACTGTATTTGTTTTACTATTTCAGTATCTGACCCAACTTCTATAGAGCGCTTCTGTGGGAGCTATTCAGGTCTCTTCTGTGACCTTTGAAGCTTCATCTGGAGCTATAAACAACTGCATGTGTCTACTTGGTTTCTCCAGGTTGGATGTGTTGCTGGGATGGAGGAGGGATGCTATTTATTCAGCTTGTTTATTGTGTGTTTGATGGGCACTGTTTTCTGATCTGACCTGAGAAGTGTTTTGCCTTGTCTTGTACAGCACTCCTGGCTCTAAATGGTATTTGTATGTGTGAAAAAGCCTGCTGTCTCAGTAATCATGTTCATCTGATATGTAATATGAAGACGTGATACAAGACAATCACATCATGTTTAGATAAGATACTTGGTTTATATGTTGTAGTACAGAGGGTCAGTTGGCTTACTACAGCTGAATAAGCAAGAGCCAGGCTTCAAAATGCTTCAAATAAGCTACTCAAAAAGAGTTTGAGGAGTTACTGTTAGCCTTGGTAGGTGCTGTGGTCACTGGGCGGCCTGCCGAGGGCTGTGACAAAACAGCTGGCCAGAAACAGGCTGGCTGCCAGCATGCTGCTTTGGGGAGCAGCAAGCTGGTGGCCCCAAACAGAGGCCGTGTGAGTTGGCTGTGCCAGCCCATCCCCTCGGCAGGATAATGAACTTCTCTTGGGGCAGTGCTGTTCGGGCTGCATTAGCAAAACTCTCCCTGCCTTCAGCAGAGCTCAGACCAGGCTGTGAGGAAGTGCAGCCTCCATGAGATCACCCTGTTGGCTTCAAGGTGGGGATTGGGGATAGGAGGGGATGGTGAGGTCAGGAACATGGTAGCATTCTTCTTTCCTTTTCCATTTCCTTTAGAAGCCAAGATTCCCTTTCTTTTACTTCCATTTGAGGTCAGGATTTTAGACATCATCCCCATACTTGTTCTTTCTTTTCTTGGCCTCTTCCCATCGATGAGGTGCAGATGGCCTGGAGGTGACTTGATTTGGGCTTGAGGAATTGAAAGGAATGATGGTGAAGGGAAGATACCTTCCTGCTGGAGACTATAGAGCCTCTGGCTCTGCCTGTTCCCATTTTGAGACTGCCCTTGTTCACCCACCTGATCTACTCAAACAGCTAAATAAAGCTTTAAAAGTCTTGCACAGGTACTTAAAAAGCACTATGTGCTCAAAAATATGTACTTGTGAGAATTGCTTTATTTTAAAAAAACCCAACCCACCTTGAAGGAAATTGGTTTGGAGCATGAGAAATTTGTTGTATCTTTTGAGATTATTCAGTTGTGTTTGGGGAGTTGGAGGACCTGTGCATTGCAATTGTGTTTGGGGACAAAAGCTTGGGACAGATGTATGGTGTTTTTTTGAAGGTAAATTTATTAAGTCGTAGTGATGAAGCAGAGACATATGCCCTGCATAAAATATCTGATACAGGTAGACAGTATGAAATCAAGGCTTGGAGTGTAATACAGTATACTGTGAAGGTATTCTGGAAGATAACACTGGGAAAGACCAATTCTTCCCTGGTCCTGTTCCCCTGTAATACCACAGATTGATCTCCTTGGGGAGCTAGTTACTGCTCCCATTTTATCTGGAATTGTACCATGGTGGGCTACCAGTGGATGGTGAAAGAATGATAGATGCCCTGGTGAAGATATATTGAGTACACACGCACACAAAATAAACTCAGCTTTGTTCTTTTGTTCCTGAATGTCCTTACATTGATAAATATGGACTTCCCCTTACTCAAAGGAAGATTATTGGTTAATGAACTGTTAATAAAATTGAGAAAACTCAAACGTTTTAGAACTGATGTAAAGTAGTAAATATGTGATGTTTCCCAGTCATTTGAGTTCAGTTTGCTTCTTTGTTTGTGTTGCAGGCCTTTAGGCAAGCTTTTTATTTTGTGGTATACTAATATATTCAAAGCTTGTGCTAGTTGAACGTAACACCCCATACTGCTATTTCTGATTCTACCTCTGTATTTTTAAATATTAAAAACTATCAGTTGAATATATGTGCACCTTTTATTAATTAGAAATATATTAATACTGTTTTGTATCTTTTTCTATTTCAGAGTTGACATTGTATCAGCACAGAAAGCAGCAATGGGAGTATGCAGTTTTCTATTGAAGAGGTCTCTCAAGAGCTCATGATTTTTTTCCATCTCTCCTCTTAACATTCCTCCTGCTCCACAGACATGGCTCACCATGCGAGGCCTTCCAGATCAGCCAAAAAAGAAGAGTTAGGCAAAAGGAAAACTAACCAGAGCAAAAAGAAATCTAGCCAAGTGAGAAAGAAAACCACGAAGACTTCCACAAAAGTTGTTAGTTCTGGAAAAGGTAAAAAGCCAGTGCAAGAAAAAGATGTTAAGAAAAAACAGCAAGAAAAGAAACCAATCATGAGCTCTTCAAGTAGACTTCTAAGGAGCAGTGTAACCAGAACTTTGTCTGGAGCATCTTGGGTGAGTTTGGAGAAAGCTGACAATATCCTCTTTCACAATGAGGATTCTTTCAACATCAATGGCTTTACAATGTCTCTCCGTAACCGATCCTTCTCCCGAAGATTGTCCCAAACTCCAGCAATTGCAAAACCCAGGAAAGCTGCAGCACAAAAAAGGCTAGAAACAAAGGAAAAACATGAACAAGAAGCCCTGGCAGTAGTAGAAGAGAAAAATGATGACACAGGTGAAATAGCTTTGAAACAAGATTTAGCACAAAATGAGTTAGCTGCTCTGCCTGTAGAAGGCTGCCTGTGTAGTACAGGTGAAGAACCTGTTATCCCATGTGCCAGCCAGGACAAGGAGGTAGAAATACCTGAAACATATAACTCCATTCCAAACAGTCAGGTAACTGATGATGGTACAGAAGCTTCAGAGGTGAAATCTAAGCATGAAGACCTGCCCTGTGAGCAGATACCCAGTGATCTTGATGCAGGTAGTTTGGCTGAAGCATTTGTTGAAGATGCTGCGCTGGTGCTTCCATCTTCTCCTTCTGACTCTACCATTGCCTCTGAATCAAACATGAAGGTGCATGCAGAGACTCCCTTCAATGTGGTGCCTAACAGTACAGAACCTGACTCCAGCTCTGTTGATACCTCAGACCTCAGCTCAGCAGTACTGATAGAGTCGGTCACACTTGCCAAATTCCACATTGGAGCAGGGTTGGACATGGTGCTACCTAGGGAAGAACAAGACTTGGATTCTGCACCTCTAGTTACCTCTGAGTTTAACTCACAAGAACATTTATTAGAAGATGCAAGGTCACTTGCAGAGTCCTGCTTGAAAGCAGGCTGGGATTTGGAACCTGAAAATAAAGACATTGGTTCAAATTCCAGTTCTGTAGCTGCCTCTGAATCAAATTTGCTTTTACATTTTGAAGGTGCAAGCTCACTTGCAGAATACCCCATGAAACTGGTTGTGGATTTTGTACCCATTCACAAAGAACTTGATTCAAATTCAGATTTGAGTTGTACGAGACAGAATTCAGAATTTGACACAAAAAACATATTTACAGTATGTGAACCAGTCTCCAATACCTCTTTAAACAATATTGAAGTAGAGGACATCGAACAGCTTGTTAAATGTATTGATGCAGAGACATTAATTTTGAATTCAGGATATGTCCCCACTTTATCTTCAGATTTAGAAAAAAGCACAGTTGATAGAAGCTCTCCTGAAAGCTCTGGACAATTCTCTGCAGGTTTTCTTTCGGAGTTGCCTTCAAGCATGGAAATCTCTGCTCTTGCCTCAGAAAAAGCCATAAATGCAGATTTGCCAGCTGACTCAAGACTGCAGCATAATGATTATTCATCACAGCTGGGAAGTGTTGGAGTAAGCTTGAATTTGGTTCAGGATAACGTGAGCAACAGCACTGAAGCAGTTGAGGCCTCAGGGCCATCCTCTCTTAAAAATCCAGCTGGTGATTACCCTGTTCCATATTCATCTCTGCTCCCTATGCTGGAGAAAAAGAAACGAAGGCGTTGTGGAGTCTGTGAGCCCTGTCTGCGGAAAACAAATTGTGAGGAATGTAGCTGTTGCAGGAAGCGCAAAACTAGTCACCGGATATGTAAAAAGAGAAAATGTGAAGAACTGAAAAAGCCGCCACCACCAGTCACACTACCTTTTGAGGTAAGACAAAGAAGTTTCAAATTAAGTCACTCTTTTGAGCTTTGAGGTGCATCGTGTAATTCTGCAAAGGGAAATGCTGGCCGCATTACGGCTTTAGAGAGTTCAGGGTTACTGTTGGTGCTAACAGGTTGTACAGTAACTTCCTCTTGTCATCGACAGAAGTGTAGGTTAGAGTGAGCTGGAGTTAGTCTTGTTCCTGTTTTGTAAACCTGTAAAATCAAAGGTAAATATGGCTTTAACTCTGTGTCCCAGATATTGGTATATTGGCCAAAACAATGGATTAATTGGAGTGTATGGAGAAATGAGAAATATTTAAGCACTAAATGTGGGAAGGAGGGAGATTGAGGGTAGTCTTCAGAGACTGTGAATGACTAGGGAGAGTGTTGGTATTTTAAAATACTGAAGGCTAAAAGCAAAGGAAGGCAGGTTGTTTGCTCTTTGGTTCGGTTAAAGTAATTTGTTTGTGATGACAGATTTGGTGGAAATGAATTGATAAACTTCAGGACCAAGTTGTAGCTGCATTTTCCTCTTTCGCATCTCTCTGCCTTTCTAATTGTCTGTTCTTCTGTTTCTCTCATTTCACTTCTCCTTCTTCTCTCCCTTTGTCTTTTACCACATTCCCCAGACATACTTTCTGTGTTTCTTACTCATTTTTCTGATCCATCAGCCTTTTATAACCCAGGTCATAACTTTTGGAACAAAGAGGAGGGGAAAAGACAGTCTGTATGCCCATGTGATAACAGCACTGACCTTCTGAGGGATTTCAGTTCAAGATCAGGCTTTAAATCAGGTAAGTAGGGAGTTGAACATAGATTTCCCACATCCCAACTGAATTCCCTGACCTCTGAGTTGCAGCGTTAGACTCTGCACTGCCAGGTCCTGCTGGGAGTGTTCTCTTCATATGATCTGCTAGTACCTGAACCACAAAGGGGGAGAGGCTGTCTTGGTAGTTGAATCACTGGGACATTTGCCTTGGGATGTGGGAAACTGAGGTTCAAGTCTCTGCACCAGTGTGTACTCAGAGTGGAGCAGTTCACACTGGGGAGAATGCACCTGCAAAACCTTTCTCAAGAGCAATTTCATTGAAATGGTGTGTTCTTACAGCAGGTAGAAATTCCCGTCAGCTGCGGAGATCTCAGGAGACCTCCTGTTTTCACTGCTCTGTCCTGTGCTTACCAGGGTTGGCAGAGAAGTCCGTTCTGGTTTTAAGGTAGGCAAGCAGAAAGAAGAGTCCTATAGCAGTGAGGGGATATGGTATATTCCCCTTTGTGGGGGAAGTATATTTTAAGGTATATGAGGCTTAGGGAAGTATGCTTAAACAGTTTGGCTCAGAATTCATTCAAAAAACCTCTTTCTATCTCAACTGCTCCTTAATGCTCTTAAAAAAATGAGGGGAAGGACAGCTATAATGTGACTTAAGATAGATATTAAAACAATAAAGGTGGTAGAGACTTATCCTGACTTTTTACAGTGAAAGAGTAGTGACATTGTGTCCTTTTGTATGTTTAGTCAGTGGGATTGAAGAAAAGCTCATGGGAGAGAATTTGTGGAGTTGAGGTAGGAAGTGATCTAAAAGCTGTGTTTTAAAAGGGGTTTTGGCAGGGTCAGTGAAAGGAAGCACTCCAGCTTTCTGTCAACCTTTGTTTTCCAGGCTAATCATACTTCTTTTCTTGTTGCTCAGCCTGACCTTCTCCTTGCAGATTAGCTTTGCTCCTTCACCTTTGTCCTCTCTGGGCACTCCTTTTACTTCTTTTATGAGAGATTCCTTGTTTTTATTCTTTTCTTTGGCAGCTTTTATTTTGGTGTGCTTTTATTTCATTAGACTGGTCACATTCTGTATGATGCATTCAGAGCTGCACCAGAGGCCTCCTTCGTTTCTCATTAAATTTTGTATGAAATTCCAGGGTGCTGCATGGAGGAAACGAATTATTCCTGACATTTAAGAACATGTCAGGTATTTTCTTATAAAATTGTATTTGCATGAAACCTGGTGCCTTTTCAGATATTCCTAGAAAGAAGCCTTGCCTCATTTTCAATCTCTATGAACTGTGCTCTGAGAAATGAGAGAGGAAAGTATTTCTACAATGTTACATGTGCTCTTTAAAGATGTTGAGATACAGGGGAAGGTCTTGGGGGATGGGGAATGCTATCACTCAGTTTAGTGGCTATCCTTTAGATAAGATTGTAGGGAATCCCATTGTTTTCCCAGGCTGGTAGCACTGGGACTTCTGTGACAGTAATGTGTTTCAAATATAAAGCAGCTGGGGAAAACCCAAAACTGTATGTCTCTGTCCATGGTATAGAAAGTGAACATAAATAATTTAAAGAAATGAGGTTGGCTTCAGTGTGTTCCTTGTTCAGAAGAGTCATGCTTCTTTCTCTCATGTTGGTGGAATGTAAGCATTTTTTGGAGGTGATTCACTGGGAGGAGAGTGTAGGGGGATAGACGTGCTCTGCTGCTCTGCGGGAGCATAGTTTAAATGTTGGTGTTTTGCCTTAAAGGGAATTATCTCTCCCCATTCTAACTAAAAAATGCAGAAGTCCCAGTGAAGTCAGTGAGAGCTCTGTGCATTAAATGGCTGTATAGCCAGTGTGGGGTTTGGCAGTCCATACATGCTGCTTATGAAAGAAGTGTTGGTTTTCTTTAAGAACTTACCTGGATTTACAGTTTTGGGGAGTAAGGCCTGACTGGTAGAAGCCATGAATGTAAGCTGAAGTGCATGTTCCAACACCCATGCCCACGTGTGCACAAGCACTCAGCCCTTGGAGAATATCAGTTGCATGTTTAGAACTGGCATTAGTTAGGTTACTGTTATTTCCATTAATTCACACATAATCCAGATAAAGATTTGAGAACTACATTAGACTTGAAAAATACCATTTAAAAATAACAGCCACATAAACCTTCAGTGATATTGTACCTTCTGAATGTAATGGATTTTGCAGGGATGTGACATCATGAAAGTCTGGATAAGACACTGTAGGCTGTAGTTCCCAGCCCCTGTTTGTAGCAATATTGTTGCATGTAATGCCCCTCTTCTGAGGGATTCACACTGTGCCTGTTTGGTTAGGAGCTGGTAAAGGAGAATCCCTAAAATGTATAAGGGAAAACATTTTTTTGCTTATTGAATTTTTTGAAAGAGCAGCCCAGTAAATAAAATGTAAGCAAGTTTTCATAAGAAGAGGAAAAAGGCTTTGTCTTGGGTTACTGTCCCTCTCAGAATGAATAATGCAGGAATACTTCACAGTGAAGAGTTTGAGAAGTTTACACAGGACTGTGATGCTTCCACATTTTTGTCTTGTCTTTAAAGACTGCTGTTTTCTGAAATAGTATAGCAGTTACTGAGGGCTATTTTGCAGCTGTGTCGTTCCAAAAAGCAGATTTAATTCCAAGAAGTGGTCTGATTTGCTGCCATTGCATTGCATACTGTCAGGGCTGTCTTGACGAGCTGCAGTGTGGGGTGAGGATTTTGTAGGCTTCAAAAGTAGCATGTGGACAGGGAAGGTGGCTCAGGGTTTATTTTCTTTTCTCCATGGCAAAGGGATTCCCGTTTTGGCCAGGCAGGTGTTGCAGATGGAGCGGCACACTCAGTGCGGATGCAAACAGCGCCTGCGAGGCGCTCTCAGCCATCGCCGGGGCTGCTGCCGGTGCGGCTGTGCCGGGCTCTGGCAGGGTGGCGCGGCTCTCAGCTGCCTCCCAGCTCGCCAGCGCTCTCCTGGGGGAGCTGTTGCCCTGGCCCACGAGGGTGTCAGCCTGAGCAGCTCCGCTTACCGAGCTGAACTCGTAGGCGTTCATGACCCCACAGCTCCTCTTGCCCAAAAGGCCCTAAATGTACAGGGGTGCTGCCGAACTGTCAGTGTGGGGAGCCCTCGTCTCCAAAGGCTGCTTTCTGCAGAGCTTGTCAAGGCAAGGTGCCTACATTTTATGGCCCTACCTAGGCTGGGAGCCCTCTTGGGTTGAAAGCATCTGCTGGGGAGAGCTTTAATTCCTGTTAGAACTAAATAGCTAGATTTATTGGGACCTGTAGTCAACAAACTGACCAAAAAAATGAAGTTACTGAGTGTAAGTTCACTTGGGTTACCCAAGGTGTCTCGAGGCATCTTATTTAATAGCTGTAATCTGAGTAACATGAAATATTAAATAACAATAAGGGCCTGCTTGTCTGTGGGTTTTTAACACACTGCCGAGAAACCCAGACATATTAAAAAAGGATGCTGCAATTCAAGTTGGTTGGGAACTTTCCAGTAAGCCATTCCTTGAATGGAAAATGCTGATTTAACAGGAACCTTTCACAGCTACTATCTGTCTTAATGCAACTATTTTTGGGGGAAGTTTCTCAAGGCTTCAAATGAAATTTCTGTTTAAAACTTAAAAAGGGAATGAGAATTATTAGAACATATTGGTGGTAAGGGCTTTTTGCCTGATGCGGACCAGGGGCTTGAACTTTGGTCTCCCACATCCCATCTATCTCCTCTTGAATTTTTGAAAGATTTGCTCTGCTTTGGAACAAACCAAGTGTCGAAATCTCAAAAAAATAAAAGCAAAATGGAATTCTTGTTTTCCATCCAGGCCTAGCTATAATCAAGAAATTTAGACTTTGTGGTATTTATTTTACAATCGACTCCAGAAATATTTAAGCCAGTTGATTTTTAAAATGAGTGCACATAAAAACACTACTTAGGATGGTACTTGAGAGTTTTGTAAGGGGATAGCACAGAGCTAGAGGAGTTTGGTAACGTGGGTGATGAGCAAAGCTGCATGCAACCTACTCTATTCCACAAATGCAGGACAGGGAGTTGGAGTTGTGCAGTTTACTCTTACTCAGACACTCATACTCCATAGGAGTGTAAAATAATTACAACTCACAGTACTTTGTCATTTCTCTGTGATCCTGGGTGCAGACTATAATGCAACCTAAATTACAGTGAGACAGATTAGTTTGTGCTCTAGTTATTTTCAGAGGCTGTATGTAACAAGTTGCCTCTTCACTGCTCCTTATTTTCTGTGCTGGTTCTTAAAGCTTTTATGGGGAAATTATTTGAAGAGGTTTCTTTCCTTCCTTGTGTCTGAGGACCCCTAACATGAGGGGAAAGTATGTGAGTAAAAAGGAAACCTGAAACTGCTGTCCAGTGCACACTCCAATCTGAGGACTAAATCGGAATATGGGGTCTTAGGTTTCTAAGCAAACTAAATACTGTTCCTTTTTCCCCCCCCTGTATTGTAAAGCATCTTAAGTAGCCAAAAATACGAAGAAGAATCAGGTCACTAAATGTATGTGATTTCCACTCTCTCATTTTTAGTATGCATAAAGACCCTTGCAGACTTGGGGTATTTTGGGAAAAAATTATAAATCAGTATTTTAGTTTTACCTTATCCTAAATCTTATTTAATACATCACTCTGGTGCAACAAATGAAGAGCTTGGATACAAGGTAGCATCAGACAACAAAAAATGGGCAACAGCTTTCTCTGACTTAATTGCTGCACTGAGGAATGAGTTGTTTGTCCACTATAGTTGTTCTGCTATTTAACTGATTTGCACCAATAAGTGGACAGTAATTAATTGCAGTCTAGCACTAGATAAGAAAACAGTTTCAGATTGCAGTTTGTAGCTGATGAGAAGGTGTTCTCTTACTGTTTTTTATCTTTAGTGCATAAATCCATGGCCAGCGTTCTGGTTTAGATGTCAACTGCGAATTGTTTGGGTGACTGCAGTGTTAGATACGTTGTTATTTGTTTGTTGTCCCTAGTTAGCGAATGTCTGTGTGATCCATGAGGGCTCGGTGTGACAACTGGTAGAGCTGTGATCCCTCCGTCCTCCTTCCATCCGGATGAACGTTTTAAGCAGGTGGAGTTGTGGGAAAATACTTGCACTTGATGTTTATATGGTGGCCAGTTCCCATCGCAATCCGTTTGCAGCAGATCTGTTCTGCTGGGTGCTGTAGGACTAGATGAAGACAGAGGAGTATCTTTCACCGGGACTGCGGTGGGAGGGCAGGGGCCGCTGGCTGTTGAGTCCGGTGGGCGCTGGGCTCCTGGCCCCAGGCTGAGATTTTGGAGCGGGCTGGTGCAGCGTCGTGTTCGCTCGGTTTGGGAGAGCAGGTGAAGGCAGGCCCTTTGGCTGCGGCCTCCACCGGGTGAGCGGCGATACCCACTCTTTCCAGGACGATCCGGGTGCGGAGCCTCACGACGGCCGCTGGTGCCCGACGATGCATCCCCGGTGCTGCTCACAGAGAGGGTCAGGGCTATGCCTCCCGGTGCACGGCGGTCTGCGCACGCGTGCGGGTGCACGGGGCCCGTGTCCTCGCCTGACCCCGCTCTCATCGCAGCCCTCGCCAAGCCGAGCGACCCCGGCCCCAGTGCCCGGGGCGGGCGGCCCGCACCACCTGGGCCGTGCTCGGGGCGCGGGGCGGCGCCGGCTCCGCGGGCGCGGCGAATCCGTGCCGGCTCTTGCGGGCGGCCGCGCGGGCACCCCTTTGTTCGGGCGCGAGGCCGCGGGGGGGCGCTGCGGGGCGGTGCGCGCTCCCGCGGGGCCGCACGCGGCGCGCGCCCGCGCGGCCGCCGCTGCGGCAGGAAGCAAAGATGGCGGGGCAGGGGCGCCGCCGCCGTGAGGGGGAACGCGGGGCTCCCGCGATGTGAGGGGCGCCGCGGGGGCGGCGGACGGGCCGCCGGGAGCCGCCGCCGGCCCGTGGAAGTGCCGCGTGTAAAGCACTCGGGGTATTGCAGAAATATCGCTGTTCCATAATAAAAATCGGAGGTGTCTGCCTGCCTTTGTGACCACAACTTATATTCTGCAATTTGATGTTTTTTTAGGTTCTAACAGAAAACAAAAGGCCTCAGAGGAGGAAGCAAAGAGTTTTAAAGGTAACCGATGATTGCTTTGATATTTATCCCCTCCCATTTTGAGCAGCATTTTCTTGTCATACAGCCCAGGGAAGGCAAAGGGTTAAACGCTGGGTAGCGGCGCTTTCCAGCTATTCAGCAGATTAGCTAATTTTAAAAGCACAGAACATGTCCTTTCTTTCCTCTTTCTCTCCAGCATGTTGTAGACATATTTGAACCTTCCTGCACAAGCCTGCAGACCAAAAGTTTGCTTTCCCTTGCATTGAACGTTCCCTTTAATTTCTTCTGTTCCTAGTTTCATACTTCCAAAGGTAACAGTTAAATGTTTTTAGCATACAGGTTTTATGGCATCTGAAATTTCTTGTGAGAAGTCAATGTTAAACTGCAAGCCAAGTTAACATAGTTTTATACTTACTTTAGTGAAGTTTTGATTTCTTCTTTTTCTTTAAACTTCAGAATACCTCAGCTGAAACTGAAAATTCTGTACAACTTACAACAACCTTCAGTTTCACGTGGTAACGAGTTCCTTCCACACTTTTAAGATGGCTATCTTTCATGATAACAAAAGATTGGTCTTTCAAATGTCTTAGTTTTTGTACCAAAATACAGACTTGCTACACTCATGGCTAATGTTTGGGGGGGGGGGGGTGTTTTGTTTTTAAGTAGCAGGTAGTGTATTGATATTGCTTCTTTCAGTTAATCTTTAGAATGTTTTGAATAGAAGTAAGTCATTAATTCTGTTGTTGCAAACTAACACGTTGGAGGATGGATGGGGCAAGTAAGATGGATGGTATGTGTAAGACGAAGCTAGTGAAAATAGGAACAAAATGTAGGTTGTTAAACTTATTTGTTGAACTATTCTTTTATACCAGCTAAATGTATTAAGATAGTTTAGTGTTGTTTCAGTATACTAAAATTTCAGAAGTTATTGGATGTACTGGATTTGATAAAGGCTGCCTGGTCTGTAGTGTGATTTTACTTGAAAACATCCCAATTTCTTAACAGTTTTGTTGTCACTGTTACACATTACAGAAACTTTGGTAAAACAAACCAAGGTTATGATTAAATAAGGAGCAAATAACCTGTCCAACCTCAAGGATGTCTGTCTTTTCATGTGGAGTAGTTGTGCAAACCACCTACCTGTGTGCTAACACTAATTGTGGTTGTACAACACTAGCACTATTTTTTTTTGCATTAAAATAATTAAGCCATTAATATTTTCATTGTTGTGGGTATGATTTTAATTATTCATTTTAATTACTGCTGCTCTTTGTAACATAGCACATGGGTGTAGCTAAAACTTGAAGTATTTACTCATTCTGTGTTTTGTGCTGTTGACAGTAGCATGCAAAATAAGGAGTGTTTGTAAATGAGCCAGTTTATAATGTGTAATTGGTGTGATTCCTGTTCTGGCAAAGTGTGGAAAATGTCTTTTTTAGGTCACAGACAGATACCTTGTATTGGGTGTCTGTCTGCAGCAGTGGTGCACAGTTGATCTTGGGGTTTTCCTCTTGAGTTCATTTTGCCACTGTTTGTGATTTGATGGCCAAGCAGGTTGCTATGCAATATGATTCTGTCATTGCTCTCCTTTCCAAAAAGCCTTCTGAAGAGTTATTTTCCACCCTTGGCTCTTGAATGGAAAGGCTCGTCTGGTTCTGTGTGTGTGCGTAGTATCCATGTCAATCGTTGGACCTGGGTTGATTTCTGGTTTGACTTTTCCTTTGCTGAATTGATTCTGTGGTATTTCCTCTTTGGTTTTAGGTACTGTTCTTTTTGTTTTCTAGTATTTGTCTTTGTTTTGTGGTGCCGAAGTGCGTTTCCTAAGAGTTTGTTCAATTGCATCCACCAAAGAAGGCACAGTACCTCTGAAGGCATCTCATGAAATGCTGGATTGGGGTTGGTGGGGTTGGCCTTTGTTTTTGGATGGGAGAAGGGAGGCTGGGCATTGTAAGTTGCATTGCAGCTCTGTCAGCTGCAGTAAACTTTAAAAAAGCTGCATAATTTGCAGACTTCTTTACTAGGGCATTTTTAGAAATGTGACATTATATGACTCTAACCTGCCTTCTGCTGTTGGTGGGACAGCCATGTAAAGTAGCATTGTCTTATCTGTTGAATTATAACTTCAGTGTTTGATTTTATGGTCGGTAGTGGCTGAGGGCATCTGACCAGTGACATTTTCAAACTTTTGACAGGATATGTCCTTTTTTCTTTGTATATTCTTCAAATAGTATTCTTAACTGTCTTAAAGGAAGATTTGTAGTACTTTCTTCCAGTAACACATGAAGGTTTTTGTTTTTCCTAACCCTCCTAAGTTTTGGTAGATGCACATTTATTTACTTAGAGGGCTTGTGTTCTTTCTAACTATGCTGCTTAGGACCAACCTATTCACAAATTCTGTACAGGGGGAAAATAAGCAGTGCTTTCCAGTTGAAAATGGGTTGGACAGATGTAAACAAGACTGAAAGTGATACACACTATTACGCTGTACCTTTTGTGGACTATTTATAATTTTCCACACTCATGTCTTAATGCTCCTTCCTGGTTATTGGAGGACTCATTTAGGAAATTCATCCATGCCATAAATACTGTATTAGGTTCTCCATGTTTATTTTGAACGAACATCTGAAATATTCATCACTTCTAGCAAGCAAGTGCTCATTAAAGAGTCTTTGTAAGCTCACAGTAATGGATACGAGGGAAGGAATATATTTTGTTTTCCTTAGGGTTTATATTGTGTTCTTTTCCCAGTAAAGCAGACACTTCTTTAATTTTATTCCTGGTAATGGAAAATCTATATAGAAAGGATTCGTATTTAAAAATTCATTTGTCTGCGTTTTCAAAAGTCACATTATACACCCTGCTTCACTTAACATCATCCTTTTTAGCCACTTACTGGTGTTCTGGCTCAGTTTGGGCAGTGCAGTGCACCTCTTCCTAAGGATGGGGAAATGCTTGCAGTCACTTGCGAGTTCATTAACACACAGCTTAGAAGAACGGGACAGTTGCACGTGGCATTGTGTTGTCAGGAAAATCTACGCTTACCACGTGTAGGCAGCAGTGACACCAGTAAGGAAACCTCCCCGCAGATCAGGAGGCAGCTGGTGAAGCACAATCTATGGTCTTTCCTGGGGGTCCTGGGGAGCCAAGGCTGCCTTTTGGATGGCTGTGGGTGTTTGTTGCCCTGATGGAGGAGATTAAAGAAACCCAAAACAACAACAAAACAAAAAGAAGAAATAAAAAAGGGAGGGGGAAAAATAGGGAAGAGACTGTGGAAGAAATCCCGAATTACATATGTGGTGCTAAATGAGTTTTGTGACTGCCTGCACAGTCTGTGTTCTCTGGTTCTGTTTGTGTGTTTCTGCATAAACACGGCAATGTGATCGAGGGCGCCAGCAAAGTGCGAACAGTGCCTGCTCACACTGTAAAATCCCCTCAGCTGAAGACAAGCCAAAAGCCAGGGATGACTCAGTATCTAGAACTTTGGGGTTGTTTATTAACATCATATTAGGAGCATAAAAGTTTCATTTCCACCAAGACTGCAAATAGCTGATTGAGCACCCTCTTAATTTTTCTCCTCCCTACATACAAAGCATAGTCTTGTAAAAAAAAAAAACAACTTTAAAACAAAGTTGGCTTGGCAGACCTGCTATTGCCCTTTTTATGATGCAGTTTTAGTTTTGCAGCTCTAAGAAACTAAAAATACACTTTTTTTGATCAAGGTCATATATATGTTAACAAGGTTTAGGAAAGCAAATGCTAAAGTTCATGATAATGCTTGGAGTGAGCAAGGATTGAACTGATTTTGAACATTTATTCTAAATTATGGTGCATATTTTTAGTGCAGAATATCTGCCAAAATATTTAGCTGGATGAAATTAAATTTTATTACTTTTTTCCCCTTTAAACTGAGATATGAGCAAGTCAATGGATGGAATTGCACTGCTGTGGAATTTTACAGGGAAAGAAGGAAGAATGGTACAATACAAGTTGGAAAGGATATTGTCCAGAAAGTATGTATCATATTTGTTGTGGGTTTTTTAAAATAGACATTATCACCTTGGAACATGTTCCTTCAGTAAATACCATTTAAAATTGCTTTGAGTACTGGTTGAAAGTTTCTGCCTGTTTTTTGCTCCCTTTTTTTTGATAGGTGGACCTTTTGGTATCGGAGCATCCTACACAAATCAGTTAACTTATATCCTTAAAAGTAAGATTACCTGTTACTTGGATTTTTTCCAACTTTTTTTGAAAGAAGTGTTCTAATTTTCACCTTTTTCAAGCTGAATGTGCATCTGTCTAAATGGGATGAAATCTTTAAATTTTTTTTGCTCCTGGTAGGCTCGTGGAACCAGTCGATGTAAGCGGGCATGGTTATGGTTGTGATTTAGCACAGGGCACTTGCCCGTGCAGCTTTCCCAGCGCTTCCACATGAATGCACTCATGAACATATGAAGCCACTTGCATGTTGTTTGTACAGTTCTGCCAGGTTTACTCATGTATGTAGATGTTTTTCAATAGTGCTCTAACAAAGAAAGCCTTTGTAAGTGATCTGTGGATTATTAATCTTACTGTAGTTTTTTTCTAATCCTTAATTTTTCCAGTTTCTGGTAGAGTTGAAGCCTGTCCCTTGTGGACTCTTACATGGGGTGTGCAGAGATGCTGTGCTGCCCTTGCCCCCTTTTCCTGTGGGGCTCCCTTATTCGGTGCTGCTACCTCTCCCATCCATGTCCCTGTGATTGCTCAGCAGCACCACCGTGCTGCTCTTTGCCCCACAACTCCCCGAAATGTTGAGGAAAGAAGGGGACACTGTCCTTGGAGAGGAGACAGGGAGGAGCAGGATTTTCTGTTTTAACTCATTTGTTGCTGTAGCAGAGCAGTTGTGAGGATAGTGCCACTCCTCAGGGATTGGTGGGGGCAGAGGCACATCGATGCTGGGAAACACTGAGTAAGGCCAGGCTGAACCTCGTGATCACAGTGGTTTTGAAGGGGTTTGCATGTTTTGAATCGCTATTTATTTGTAGATCTTGACTCTCATGGTATGTTTTAGTGCAGGGCCTTCCACTTTATTGTATTTAGAAGTGGAGCTTCAGAAAAGGTAGAAAATGTGTTTGTGATCAAAAATGTCATAAAATATCCAGTAAAAGCAGCATCCTTTGAGGAAAGGAAGGAAAATGTACATGAGGAGATGAAGGTCAGTTTTGTAGGTATATTGACTGATACGCTGTTTAGATGTTCTTAATGAAGTATTACAAAATAAATACAGGGTTTCTCTTCCAGGTCTGTTGTTTTGTTGATATTGTTTGAATTCACTACTGCATTATGAGCTTTATTCAATACTTGTACTTGCTGTATGTAATGCAGGCACTGAAATAACTGAGATGGCTCTGCCAATTCCAGTAATCTGTTCTCGGTATGCTGCTGTCCATACGTTTATTGTCAGTAATACCTAAAAAATGCTTTGAAAATGGGTACTACCTGTTTGGGATCTGATACCATATTGCTAAGTAAGTTCGTTTATTGCTTTTAGCAGTTGATGTGAGAGAAAACCATTGAGAAGCCCTAAACTTGCCTGAGTGGCAGCAGATTTTTCACTTCTGTGATTTCTTTATTTTCCTTTTTGCCATGTCATACCAAGATTTTTGTTTAGTGTTACTGATTATGGGAAAACTAATTTAGCTGATACTACGACAGCGAACTTTCCCATTGACATTAGTAGGAGCCTTTCTTTTGTAGAGGCCAGGAGATCTGATTGCTACTCTAAAATAAATTCCTAATGATAGGGTTTCATTGGGGAGGTAAGAAGAATTCATGCTTTCTTTTTAAATGCTAAATGCATGAAATTTAAATGAGATAAAGGAAAACAGCGTTTACATATAAGCAACTAACAATAATCCCTTTTCATTTATTTATGTAAAATTAGTGTATAGGCTATATACAACAAGGCTGTCCTTGTTGTCCTAACAACTTTAATATTAAGCCTTCTAGAATATTAGGATTTTTGAAGCCGACTTACAATTGAGTGGTTTGTGTCTTGACTGAATTCCTTTCTCAGTGTTTTGTTGGTGCTGTCTGTATTGCATTATTATTTAATCAGTGCCCTATGGTAAAATGGAGCTCTAAATTTAATTTTCCTAGAATAAGGGGTTTGGACTTGTGAATAAGAGGAAAAATTGCTCTGTGTTTATAAATGTAAAGCATTCACTTTTGTGACAGATGATTGCTGTCTGAATTCTGCAGTACAAACACCACTGTTGCAGTGCTGCTCCATAACAACATTGCTGTTATTCCAGGATGGAGGTGAAAGTTGCTACTCCTGTAAATAGCAAGTGGAAGTTACAGTGCAAATTCTGCTTTGAGCTTTACTTAAACCATAGGTGTGCAAGCTCCCAGACAGAAGAAGAAACATAATTTGCAATTTTTTAGGCTTTTTTTCCTCAGGAGAGGGAGCAACACATAGATGAAAAATCCTGAGTAGTGCTGCCCTGTAGCCTGGTGCCTTAAGTGATCAGCATGACTGTTTTTTTTTTTTTATCTGAATTAAGCTCTGACATACCTGTCACTGACTTTTCTATTTCTAAAGAGTATTAGTTACTGCTTTTTGTCTTGTGGCCCCTCATCAGTTTTAAAACCAGGCTAGAATGGTGGTGTGTGTCCTTAGCAGTTCTGGTCTGAGAGCTGCTACCAACATGTAGTAACTTGTAAATAATGTAATTCCTTGTACAACAGATGGTGGGGCACTGAACCTTGGTCCTAAATTAAGGAGCTGAATATCTTCCTGGTTAGATTACAGGAACTGTGGAAAGCTATGTTGTTAGCTTAGCAGTTTGGATCTTTACTGCACTGAAACTGAAGAGAAGTTAACTTGTCTCAGTTTGGTTCACATGTGGTAAACCCAGGAAAGATTATGAATACTTGTTCTTGTGCTGGGAGGTTGTAGGACTGTATCCTTTTATTTGGCTTAAACATAATTTTTTAAAAAATAGCTCAAAGAACTTGAATTTGAAAATTCCCATGGATGAAAAGTGCATCCAAACACCTAACAAGATGCTTAAAAAAGTTTCTTTACTCTTTCTCTGTCTCACTGCAAAAATGTGCACCACAGTTCAAGGCCAGACTTCTCTGGCCTTAACTTATAGTCATCGAGTCTTGTTATACTTTTGTCTGCTAGAACAAGGAGCCCTCTGTTATCAGCATTCTTTTCCACATAGACTGAGCAGGAGTTTGTGGCTTTTCAATTTTCTTTCTCTTTGGTAAATTGCAGAGAGTTCGTAGAGAGTGAACTTGAGGCTTTCACTTCAAGATGTTTCAATCCTTTGTCATTCTTGTGGTCCTCGAAGCCCTCTCCAGCATATCAATGTCTTGCTTGAATTGAGGATGCCAGAACAGGATGCTTTATTCTGCTAGCAGGTGCAAAAGTGCCAAGTACAGGATAGAAAGTCTTTTCCTAATTATACTGTTATTTATGCACCCAAGAATCTAACTAACTCTTTCAGCCATAAAGTTGCACCAGGAGTTTCTATAGTTACTGTGCAGTTGATAATTGACCATGTTAATGTCCTCCTGGAAGGCACTGCTTTCCAAGGTAAAAACCTGCCTTTTGTGAATACAGTCCCATGTCTCTTGCTAAATACACAATTTCTCTTTAGCTGTAATGAAATGGTTGTCTAGCCAGCTTAATTTAGGAAGTATCATGTCTGGTCTTTGAATTATTTGCTATTTTTATAAGTATTAATTTACTGCTCTTTCAGATTGTTGCTAAGAGTGTTACACGTGGCTGTGATTTGCTCCCTGAAGCCCCTGTTATGAACACTGTGATTGTTCTCCGTTTGCAGGGAAGGGCCAGGCAGCACTTCCTTAACACTGTGCTGATGGTTTCATAAATGAGTAGACCACAAGAGACATTAGCTAGGGTGGGTAAATTCAGAGACTAAATTTCTTTCATCTCTGCTTTTGAGCTAAAGCACATTAGGAGAAAGTTCTGTTAGGGAATACATATTGCTGCTGATTGTATAATTTTTCTTTTCTGGCTTAATTGAGTGCTATATTTTCCAGAGCTGCCAGGGTCTCTTTTGAGTGCTTGGTTTCAGTGTTGAAGACAAATGATTGAGTAATTCAAAACACCAGTAAAAAACAAACCAAACCAAACCCAAGGAAGACGAAAATGACCAGGCAAGATGCTTGTTTATATTTGCTTCTGTGGCATAAAAATTACTGTAATGTTTGGGTTTTTTTCTTTCTTAAATCCACTTCTTGGATGTCTGTGTAGGAGAATGGTGTGTCCTTCACCCTCTTTTTCTTGCTCCTGTTTGTAGCTTTTACAAGATAGAGCTAGGACTTGATGGAAACAATTTGAGTTTATGGCTGAGAGAGCCTATTTCCAAGTAGTAATCCAGTAAATACATTTCTATGGGAGTCACCATTTGAAACCTTTACAGTCAGAATTAGTATCCTGTAGTTTTTTATTTTGTTAGTAAGTGTGTCCTTTAGGGTCTGGTAGACCCTAGATTTTCTTTGTAAGTGGTCTCGCTGAAGTTGTTACGCAAGGTGAGTGGGAGGGCTCTGCTCTGGTAGTGGTGTAGGAGAGAAGAGAGGAAAGATGTAAAGACTTTGAGGCCGTAATGTACTAATTCCTCCTGGAAAGAGACGATAAGGAGCTTTTCTGGTGGGAAGATTGGCTGGTGTTTGAAGAACATAGCAAAGAGGATATAAATGTAGATTAAATGGAGATGAAACTGAGAGCTAAGCTGTAGCTTGGAGAATGTTCTTTGCTGTTGTGGCTACAGATATGGAAAAAAAAAGCAACCAGCAACTAGAGCAGACTTTTCAGCTGCAGTAAGATCCAGTGTGAAATGGTACCTGCTGTGATGCTCAAGTTGGTGACTGGGTGGTTTTATACTCGGGGAAGTTGGAAGTGAGGGGCATCCCTCCAGGAAAGCCTGAATGTCCTGCCCTGGGTCAGGTTCCTTTCTCCAGATTTGCAGATCCCCTGAGTTTCTGTATAAATCAGCTTCTGTGGTAAAACATGTCAACATAATTTTGCCAAGTCCTGTCCTGTCCCTCAGTGCCATCTGTGAATGCTGCTCCCTTGAGGAACAAAACATCTTACACATTCAGGCTGTGTAACGTTAAGAAATGTCCCCAGTCTGTTTCTCTGGATTAAGACCTATAGAAAATGTGTCTTAGCTGAGCCACTGTGGGAGTGTGGTACCCTGAGAGACTCCATGTCCACAATTAAGCCGTGTGCTGGTTACTGTTTTGTGCCTATGAAGAGATTGATGGGGAATATGCTCCAGCTTGCAGCTTGGCCCCTCCTCTGCTGTTCTCTCTTTTGGGAGCCTGCTTGGACACCCTGTTCAGGCTGCAGCCTTGGGCAGCAACCTATAGCATGTCGCTGCTGTCTGCATTATTGCAGTAGTCAAACATGTCATGTGGTCTGAAATAGTTTATTCTTAAATGTATTACTGTATCTGCCTTTATTTTAATGAAAAAAAACAAACGAAAAAGAAAACTTAGCTGTATTCAGGAGGTGGCCTATAGCTTCCACAGCATCCCACCTTACATTTGCCTCTGTTCTAACCAGTGCATGGTTTCCTATGTAGTACTTGGCATAAGCAACTGTTTCTCCACATCTGTGCTGTCTCCCTGTTGCCTGTCCTATCCATGTCTTATCTCCTTATCCCTGTATGTTGGTCCTGTCCAGTGCAAGTCCTTGATTCCACTGAATTTCTGCATGTCCTGGGGAGCAGACACTAGACAGCAGGAATAAATGGCAGAAGAGTAAATTGCTGCTGGTCAGCTGGCTGGTGCTTTCTTATCTCTTGGTGAGCCAGTGACATCTGACAGTTGGACCATGAATCAAACACCTTGTTTGAATGTTAGATGGAAGTACATTTGGGGTCTTTTCCAAACAGTTTTTCTGAAACAAAACTTATATCATAGCTTTGGAACTCTGAGGAGCTGCCAGCCCTGTCTCACCTTGGAGGGGCATGTGGGGCTGGCTGTGTGGCTGCAGACACTGCAGCAGGATCCAGGCTTACCCATGGCACTGCAGCTTGCAAGTGCTTCTCACCCACTCATCCTTTTGTGCTGATGGATGTTGTGACCCTGGAAGAGCTGTCTTTTGGGTCATCCCAGTTTTTGGCACAAGTAGGGGATGCAAGTATTGTTTGATCTGTTTGGCACTGTATTCTTATGGGACCTGGTCAGAATCTTACAGGGAGGGTTGCTTAGGGGACTTGGCGTTAGTTGTCGTGTTACTCATCAAGATTTGCTTGTAGAGCCATTTTATCAGTAGTTGGACAGGGCATCATCTGTTATTTCTTGTTTATGAGAGTCATTGATCATGGGGGTGTCCTTTAGTACAATGTGTGTTGTTGCCACCTGTAGAGGTT
Source organism: Lycocorax pyrrhopterus obiensis (assembly GCA_014706295.1). NCBI lineage: Eukaryota > Metazoa > Chordata > Aves > Passeriformes > Paradisaeidae > Lycocorax > Lycocorax pyrrhopterus. The sequence continues at coordinate 4,368,232 of JACSVZ010000008.1, read as the reverse complement.
TGAAATGAGAGACACAAATCGATGGCCTGCTTGCTGTTCAGATGTGGAAATATCTTTGGGTAGCTTAAGCATTGCATTTTGATTGTGAGTTGGTGAATTCTGTATTACCTCAGGGGCATCATGTGTTAAGAGAAGTTAATAGTAAGTCTGACTCTTTTCAGAATGTCAAGTGATTTGCTGTAAACTGGCTGTTCGTGTGCTGGAAGCATTAGCTCACGGAGTGAATTCTTGTGTGTGTGTGTGTGTATGTGTATGAGATAACATCTGGTTGAAGTTTAAGTAATACAGCAGTGGCCACAGCAGACTCTGTGATTCCTGTCCTAATAGCACAAACTACTGCAGAGCCTAAGCTTGAGCATGATTTGTTAGTGGCTCATGTCTCCTGGCAGAGTAGAGCTCTCCTTAACGAGAGAGAGAGTGGAAATTACTAGTATTGATCTGCTTTATTCTTCAGGTTTTCATTACATTTGTGTAAAAGCCTTAGAAACTGATGAGATCAGACTTCAGTGCTTAACTCCCGTGAAAGTTAACACTGTTGCTTGGGGTTATGGTATGCTTGTCTGTAGTTTTCACTGGGTTTTTTACATCCAGATTCAAGACTTGAAGATAGATTGTTCCTAGGTTGAGAAGAAGAATCAAATGAGCTCTGCCCCTTGTAGTGTGTCTGCATTTCTCTGTGCTGGGAAATATTAACTTCACATACTAACAGACTATCTAGTGGCCTTTTCTGTTTGTGAGGGAAAAGAAAAGGTATCTTTTAGGATCCATTGCAGTTCAGTAATAGGAGATAAAGCAACACAGCGCTCAAAAGGCAGAGTTTGATTAAAACAATAACGTCTGATTTTATGACAATATTTTGTCTTCGTGTGGAAAAATAAAATATGAACTAACTCATGCCGGTGATATGATTCATCTGGGGTTTTTTTTCTTTCTCTTGCATGTGGGCAGCTTCTAGTAATGTTAGTGGAAAATATGAAGAATATATATAATTTTTTAAGCAATTCCACCTTTGCTGCTGGGATCACTGGGGTTCTGTAGGGACACAGCACTGCACCTGTGCAGTACTAGCAGATAAGGGAGTATCCTGAGTATTTTTGAGTGTAGCAGTGCTTTTTGATCAAATAAAGTATTTTATTGAGGAACAGTCTAGTTGGGAGGACTGTGATGACACTTTTGTACTGAGTGCTGTCAGTGGATTCTGTGTCAGATCTTCTCATCTCTGCTAATTGTGGGTGAAGCGTCTTCCTTCCCTATGCCTCTTATTGCTCCCAAATTACCAGACTTAGGTTATTCGTTTTTTTAATGTAGTGAACAATCCCTCTAATGATGAATGGAATACAAAATATGGTGTTACGTTGAAAATGTGTAAATGATGGGGAATCAGTTTTCATCTATTTGATTTTATGTCCTCAGCCTCCTAATTATCTGATTAAATAATTTTTAATAACAATTTTACATGGTTGGACACCTTTTGGATTGGTAGAGCTATTAGATGTACTTTTGCCTAAGAAAGAACAACAATTTCATATTCTAGTTATTTCTGAAGTTAAGGTAATTGAAATTCAGCTTTTGTGCAGGTACAGTATTGTGGGGTTTTACTCTTTTATAGTGGACCCTTAAGACATTTTCTGGTACAGTTACAGAGACCTGTGCAATGCATTTAGCCCTGCTAGCAATAGAATTGTGAAACCCATTCAGCTTTTGTGGATCCCTTAGAAAGTGCTCAGTGACCCCCTGGGTCTGGGAATCTTTTGCTGAAAATCACCAGGATTTTCAGTGAAAAAAAAAAAGTGGAGGAGCTCCAGCTCACAGACCATTAGTCAGCATCTGTGTGTAATGAAAAGACATTAAATAAGGAATCTTTTTGTATATAATATCTGTAGGCTTGACTTAGCTGCATAGGTGCTGGACATGTTTTTACATGACATGTCCATGAGATGTTATGATGCCTCTCGTAAGATCTAGGACATACTATGGATTCTTGGGTTTGTGTTTTATCAATTGCAAGGTGACCACTGAGCTCCAGATAGAGCTGGCTCCCTGTGCCTTGTTTTGCCTGGGGGCTTTTGGCAATTCCATCTCAGTGCTTATAATAATCATAGGAGAATAAATGCAAAATAGATTTGAGTTTTCTCAGAAGTCCATACCCTTTGTTGGTACGACCACAGAACCATTTCTGAGTTGACTGAATGGTTCATACCGGGTGGTATTTTCTGGGCACTGCTATGAGGTAGTGCCTACACAGGGTTAATTAGCCCGTTGTATTGCTGGTGTCTGGTTTGAAAAGCTATCCTGGTTTTCTTTTAAGTATGGGTTAAGGTTACAGGTGATTGAAGAACTCTTAAATGTTGCAATCAGATAAAGGACCAGCACTATCTATTGTGATTTAAAATTATTTTTTAAAAGGAAATTTGATATAAATAAAATTTGAATAGCGTAACAAAAATTGGATTCCTGCCTTCCTTACTGTTTCTGCCTAAGTTTCTGCCTTAATTTTATTTTTGCTTTGCATAACTCCTTACTTCATATCCATAATACTATCTTAAGGCCCATATATATGTTCTTTCCAGGACACAATATTCTGACTGTCTAGATTTTGACATTGCTTCACTCACTTGTACTGTATAATATCAGTGAAGATGAAGAACATTTTTAACAAAAGATTAGAATTTAGCATTTACTGAAATACAGTTTGGAATAGCTTACATGAGACTGTTGAGAAACCTGGAAATTTCCTTCTAAATACAGAAGCTAAACAACTGTTTAAAGAATAGCTTCAAGTGAGCTGATGTAAATTGGCTTTCTATTCATTTCTGCTTACAGTTTGTAATTATTTAAGGACTGGAAGCAAGAATGGTTGGTTTTCAGGATTACCTAGAGCATCCAACCAAGTGGTATATTGGTTTAGCCCGTTTATTGGTCTAGCCAAATTAATGTAATTATGCCAAAATACTGCTGAGCTTTGTGGTATGAGCCTTTGGAGTTCAGTCTTGCTTTTAACAAAAGTTTTTAACCTATTTTTAATCTGCTTATGCAAATTAATTAAAAATTGAATCCTTACATCTAATTCTAAATGCTAACATCCTTTATCTGACTATTCATTTCATTAGTCTCCTACCACCCCCCACCACATTTACACAATTTCTTCCTCTGCCCCTCAACAGTGGGGAAAAATAGCTATAAATATGGATAGGGTCTTTAGCCTTCATGTTATTTTATAACTTCCTGTTTTGTTTCTTTTCCAACGTCTTTGCCTAATTAGGATATTCCTTGTATCTGTCAAAGTAGGGTTTAATTGCTGTAAATATGAAGCCTCTTATTTTTAACATGCTTTGAACAGCTGTTACAACAAGAGTTTTTTATTACTGTTTTATAGGCAAATTTAGAAAACAAACCAGTAAATGGCCGCAGACCAGAACTCATGGAATGCAGTATATGTGGTCATGGCGAAAAATACAGGGTGAAGACAAACCAAGCAGTACCCATTGAAAATGTGCAGTCGAAGGAGAAAGAGAGAATGACTGGCTTAGAAGCAGAGAAGTGGGCACATAACGAGAAGCCATCCTTTGGTGTCCATGTCAATGGTGACATCCATGGTGCTGTGACGGGCACCGAACACTTGAAACACGCTGACCACAGTGAAAGAGCAGCCACTCCCAGTCAGTTTGCTGAGCCAAAAAAATCCTTTGTGCACACTATCAAAAATGGCATAAAAACCCTGCATTATTCACCACCAGAAGCAGTTGCTTCGCTGAAAAATGTATCTGTAGAGGAAAGGACAGATTTGACAAGCAACTCCCACATGCAATGGCCGAAGGGTACCAATCTGAATAACATAGTAAGCACTCTGACGAGTGGCACTGGCTGTGTTTACCCAGAAAACCAAGGGAATGTTTTAATGAAAGAGGAAAACTGCACTTGCAGCATCTCTGAGTATTCTGATAAGTCAGTTTTGCAGACAGGTTCCAGCTTGGATCTGCAAGAAAGCTTGTGTTGTCCGCCACTGCCTGAAGAGGACCTGCAGGCAGGGAAGGATGGCTTTAAAGTACCTAATGTGGAGACACAGCCTGAGAATTCTGCACTCCAGCCGACTTTCCTGTCCCTGATTAAAACCCGAAATTTAACTCTGGAGCAGGTTGTAGCTATCGAAGCTTTAACACAGTTGTCTGAAGCTCCTTTAGAAACAACTTCACCAGCTAAAACTGAAAGTACTGAATGTACAGGAGAAGCAACTTCCAACTTGCTCCATAGTTTTCAAAGGGATGTCTCATCCTCCTTCACATCCTCTGCATTACAAGAAATCAAAGACACTTACTTACAGAATGAGCAACAGCTCTTGGCTCACTGCACTCACTCGCAGAAGCAGCTCCCTAATAAGGCAGTGTTATACAATGGCCAAAGTTCAGTGTCTGAATTGTGTGACAAACCTGCCAATCTGGCTGGGGAGATGTATAAATTACAGTTATCCTCAAGAGATACCAAAACTTTATCTGACGTAACATCAAATGCAACATCATTTTCAGGATATGATTCCAAGAAAAGTTGTGCTCATGAGCCAGTCACCCTTGCAGGGTATTGCAATGCTTCATGTAATGTCCAGCAAACAAGGAACAACTTGGAAACTCCTGGCCAGTTAGAGCAAAAGCCAACATGTAATGATTTGAAATTGGAAGGTAGTTCTTTGATTAAAGAAGGAGGAATTCACAGCCAGGATGAAGAGGATGTAGCTGCACAACTAACTCAACTGGCAGCGCTGATTGAATCCAACCAGACGAATCCAGAGCAGAAGAACGACATAAAGGCATCACTGCTTAATCTGATATCACATGAGAGGCAGCCAAAATATAACCAAGATGTGTTGCAGAAGAAAGAATCTGTATTTTTTAGGCAAAATTATAGTTCCTTACTGTTAAAGCAAAAGCAAGTAACAAATAAGAAAGGAAATGCTGTGCCATGGAAACCAAGACACAAAAAGAAGCCTCAAGAAGCACGCTATCAACAAAATAATCAAAACCAGCTAGAGCTGTTGTCATGCCAGCATAGTGAATTGCAGGACATTTGGATGTCATCAAAGCTGCACAAGCTCGGTCAAACCATGCCGCAGGACTCCAGGGTAGCTCCGTCTGAAAAAAAATCTCCAAGAACCAAAGTACAGAGAGCGCTCAGTCAAAATACTTCAGCATCACAAGAAAAAACTAGATTATTTCTCCCACAAGCACAGATAAAATTCCACAGATGTTTACCTGAGGCACCGCAGGAGAAAAAAAAAGACAGGTTGTTTGGCTGTGAAGTGGTGAATGAGCAAATGAAAACTGCAGGCACCAGTGACCCACTAGGCACTGATCCACTGAAAAATGAAGTTGTTGCACGTAGCCAACATAGCGACCTGTCCTCCCGTAATCCTCTGGCTGTTTCACAGCTGAAAACAGCATCCTTGTTGAAAAGACCAACTGAAAACCTACAGATGTTTACAGAAAAATGTAATTCTCAGGTACAGCAAACAGCAAATGTCAGTCAGGCGCATCCTTTGCCACCAACTTTTAACCAGTCTAACCTGAGAGCTAACGAAATGTGTAGTGAAAACAAGGCCTATGTTCAGCAGGTCAAACAACAGGTAGATCCGAAGTCACAGGTGCTGCCTATTCCCTGTGGTGGGGCCCAGGTACCAGGTTCTGCTGAAGCTCTCGGGAATATGGAGTGTGTGGGTGAGGTGACCGTTCTGACATCAACCAGTTTGGGTACTGACCACGCCCAGAGCACAGGTGACTCAGGGTGTTCCCCAGCAAAAAACACGCTCAGCAGTTTCCTTGAATCACCTATGAAGTTTCTTGATACCCCTACAAAAAATTTAATAGACACACCTACCAAAAAAGGACAATCTGAATTGCCAACTTGTGACTGTGTTGGTAAGTGTTTTTGCTAACTTTTGTCTGTACATTTCAAATGGAGGTGTGCTCATGTTGCTTCCTTTAATGTGAGGAAGTGTATGTGACAGCTGTTGCAAAAGAATCAGTGTTTCACCATTAGAAGACAGGAGGAAATTATCCTTCCCCTCTTTGCAACTTTTGCTTGGTGTTCTTTGGGCTTGCAAAGCACGGCAGAATTGAGTATTTTTTGTACTACAGCTGGCAGGTTTAAATCCTCCACTTAAATTTAAACCTTGAAGAAAGGGAGTTTTTCTGTTCATTGTTCTGCCATTGCTGACTTGTGCTTTATGTGTACTTAATCTGCATTGTATCAGGTCATTATTTTGATGATGTAGAACTGGTTTGTACCTGAGTGGGCTGGGCAACAGTGTCCCAGTGTATTGTCCTTGTTGCCTAAATCTGTTAGGCAAGCAGGAGAGCATAGCTGCGGTTGGCCTTGTTCCTGTCGCTGTTAGTCCCAATGGCCACTGTGGGCTGGCCTGGAAGAGTCCATGTCCAAGGGTCCTGACACCTGGCCATGTGGAGGAGAGCTGAGGTGGAGCTGAGGTGGGGCCACTTGCAGAGTACCTCTGTTGCAGCAGGAGATGTCCTAGCAAGCTCTGCATGGAGGGTTGTGCAAACACAGCTTGGCTGAGGGTGTGAGATGCACTGCGTTGTCACTATCAAAGCACCCAGATGGAAAGACAAGTCAGAGCCTTCACAACAAATCATACGCGGGCAGATTGTTTCATCTTGGCTTTCATGTTCTGAATCTACAGAGTGCTTGTTAAGAGGCCTGGGTTATGTTTTCTGTTCTGTAGGATATGACTATCAGTTAATTTATTTTATTGCCCTCAATTCCCCTTTGTCTAAAATGAATTAATAATGTTCCTACCAACAAGGATATTGGGAATTTTACTTAGTCAATACATGCCAGGTCCTCTAATGAAAATTTTAAAGAATGCAAAATATTGCTATAATTAGGGTTTTACTTTATAACATTAAAAAAAAATACTAGCAGAATCATCAGAAGAAAGAAGTATAAAATAATTTCAAAGTGTCTGAAGAAAAAAGCCTGTCATACTCTTTATTCATGATATTTCAGGATCAAATTTTATGTGTTCTAATTTAATTTGGAAGGCATTTCCATAAACTGTTTCTAAGTTTACTTTTAATGGGGTAAATAAATTTTATATGTGCCAACATAGTTTTCTTTACCTGCTTACAGAGCAAATTATAGAAAAAGATGAAGGGCCCTATTACACACACCTCGGGACAGGACCAAGTGTTGCTGCTGTGAGAGAAATTATGGAGAACAGGTGAGGAATACTCAGCTTTTAATGCTCATTGTATTTTTGACTGTCTAAACAGGGAAGAAGTCGAGCTCTGAGAAATGAAGTGCTGTGTTTAGCTTTGTTTTGCTGAACTTTTGTCAGTACTCATTTGTAAAGTGTTATCTTGTTCAGATGTGCATGAGGTGAACACGAGCACTTCAGGTCCAAACTCCTGTGTCTTTACCGAGCCCGTGCAGCCTCAGGGCTGAAGTTCAAGTGCAGCGTGTTCTGAGGTGCCCTTGAAGTCAATAGGAAGGACAGAGATCAGCAGCTGGCAGAATAAGGTTTTCTGGTGCCCTACCTGTGAAGAAGCTGTGGCAAGCTGGAAAAAGGTCGTATTAGTGACTGGTTGCACTAGGATTTATATGCAGATAACATTTTCTTACCCAGATAATATTTCCTTAGTGGCAGAAGTTTTATCAGAAGAGAGATGTCAAAAACTACTCTTGCAAGTAGGGTTTTAAACTAAAAGGATTTTTTTTTGCTTTATAAATACTTTGTTTTTCTTCTGTTCTCAGTAAAAATAAATTCATTAATCTTCTATTGAAAATGTTTCCTCTTTTAAAATGGTCTACAGTAGTTTGTTTTACTCATGAACTTTTTTTAATGCAGGTATGGAGCAAAAGGAAGCGCTGTAAGAATAGAGGTAGTGGTTTATACAGGAAAGGAAGGAAAAAGCTCTCAGGGGTGTCCTATTGCCAAGTGGGTAAGTTTTTATGTTAAATCCATAAAGTTTTGTATGGTTTCAAATGACGTGCGGTCCTTGACTTCAAATATAATCTGGTCTTTAATGAAGATCTGATTCTTAATTGATTGAAAAGTCTGCCTGAATGATGAAGCTAAGGAAAACAATTTTTTTTTTTTTAATTTAAGGTGTGGTGCTGTATGTTATGGTACTGTGGTTTGCATGAGTGTGAGAGGGAGAGGCTTAACAGAGCTAGCAGAGATGAACAAGGGTAGAAATACCCTGACAGTGTCTGAAAGTTGGAGTGTTCTGTGAAATATGTCATTGGAAATTGTGAAAGAGAGAAAAGAAGGGATGGTTGCTTGGGGGAGTTGGAAAACTATCCAGGAACATTTTTAAAAACCCTCCTCAGATGCATGACCACTTGAAGAAAAGAGAGTGATGGGAGAATTTCAATCTCATTTGCCAAGGGGTTCATTATTATTTTTGAGTAACTGAACTCAGTATTTGAAAATGTAAATGTTATGATGATAGTTTTCACCAAAGTCTTGTCTTGCATTGCTTCATAGGAGCCAGGAAATGAGGTAACAGACACAAGCTCCAGGAGAGAGCTTGGAAAGAATTGATTGTCCTTAATCTTTGCTGACACCACTGAGGGAGGTAAAAAGTAGACTGGAAATCTTGTAAACTGAGTTTTGGAAAATAATAAAAGAACTTGGTTGTTAAAAGAAAAAAAACGTATTGCCGTGTTTAGGAATTTCAGACTTGGTTGAAAAAGCTGTGAAGGTAACTGTACAGTTGGTAGGGTAGTGTTTGTAACTACATGCCAAAAATAAGGTTATTGCATATTGTATGTGAGTGAATTTGCATGTTAAACATTTACTGCTTGTGCTTGGAACAGTCAAAATGCGTTTTTTCTACTCAATACCTAAAATATTTTTCAGAAGGGAATCACATATGTGCTTGTGCTTCAGATAATATTTAATAACAAACTCAGTATCCAAGAAAAAAATTAAAACTAATTTCATAAACAATCCACCCAAAAAGAATGGAAAGATTTTTCTCGGTGTTTCAACTAAGTAAAACACTTAGTTTTAACAGAGGACAGGAGCTAAAAATTTTACCATAGAAACAGTTGTTTCAGCTAAAAGGAAGAAGGCATTTAAAACTAACTCTTAACCTTGATTTTTCTGTTGCCAGTATCAACATACTGTGTTTTATATAAGACAGAAACGGCAGGATTTATGATGTCTGTGTATGGCTAGAGGTGTCCCACAGGTGTGTGCATTGTGACAGTCAGAAAGTGCTGGGGTGCCTACAGAAAGGGTTTAAGGTATGGGGACCTGCTCTCCAGTTAGATTTTCACCTTTCTGTATGTAAAATGTTTGTGAGAGGCAGCTGCAATGTTCATTTAACTGAAGTTCTAGGGAGCAGTGACTTTCTTTTGTGCGAGTTCACACCTAAAGAGGAAGAATGTTTTTCCAAGTCTGCTGTTACTGTGTGGCTGTTCAGTACAAGAGAGGGAAGGGGATCCCTCACATCTCCTGTAGAACTGTTTCATTCTGAATAAAATCCGTATTTTGGGTTGATGTTCTTAATATGCTGCATTAGTTTTTCATGGGCAGTGCTACTTTTAATCCTTTTATGGAGCATATTTAGTTTTTGGCTAAACCAAAGAAACTTAATGGTGAAATTTGTTTGAAAGTGTCTGGAAAAGGTTTGCTGTGCTCTTTGATACTTGCAGCCACGAGGCTCTGAAGCTGCACAGGGACTTTCACTTACTCATTTCCAGTGTCCTTGGGAACAGACTCATTTCTGCTTTGCAGATAAACACGCTCTTGCCCTTAGGGCTCCTGAGGGACTCACTGCTGAGAGCACTGGGATGGAGCTCTGCTGAAGCAAACAGGATAAAAGAATGGAACTTATCTGTTGATCACATGGAACTATATTTTCCCAATTAATTTCCCCTATTTCCACTAGGTTATTTTATCTTTTTGGTTCATTAGAAACATTTTAAAATTAAAGGAGGCTTTCTAAAATATCTGTGTCCATACATTCTTCTGTTAGTGACTGCATTCCATAATACTGAGTGACTCCTAAGTTATTTTCTCTTCAGTGACTCCCAACATGCACCTGATGTGTTAAACATCTGAGACAGACTCCTTTCCCCTGGAGGAGCTGATATTCTCTTCCATAGGTTTCAGGTTGCCATAAACTTGTAGAATTATTTCTCTTTCACTCTTTTAATAATAAGCATCTCTTCTGTATTTTTTTAATGTGTTATATTGTAGGGTGATACTTTGTGCCTCTGGAAATGAACAAGAATGCTCCTATTAGTTAAACATCTTCACTAAATACTGCCTAGGGTTGGAAACCTTGTGCCTGTTCTGTATGTAGGTATCAGACTGACACCCACATGAACTGGGAAGATGAGCTTGTGATTGTTTTCACTGCATGAGGCAGCAAGAACATTGCTTGACCTCTGGGTTTTTTTTCTTTTCCCTATCAAATTGTGTTGTCTCATTTGTTTGTCAAAACAGAATTAATAGAGTTTTGCCACAGATTCCAAATGTGTGGATATCTGTGTAGGTGACAGGTGCGTGGTCCGAAAATAACTTAGCATTCTGGGACACTTGCTGGGGTAAATGTATTCTTCCTTCTTTTCTCTTTGGATTTCTTTTGCTTTTTTGCTTTGTCCACGTCATCATACTGTTTCTTAGTATGTTAAATAAAAAAAAGCTTTGAAGTACTGAAATGACTGGCCTGTCACTCTTAGTAGCCTGTTCGTATAATGAGAGGTTTCATGTTACTGTGCATCCCCTAGAACCAGCCAGTGGTGACTGGACTCACTGGTCCCACTGTTTTCATCAGAGCTTTAGCTGGTAACAGATGTGTTGTGGTTTGGTTTTCTCCTGCTCTGTGTGATGGTAAATTACAATTACCTCCATTTATGTGAAAGTGGTTCATAAGTAGCTCACTGTAGGCATCATCCTGCAGCCCTGAAGCCAAAGGCACATCACTGCTGACCTCAAAGGGGGCTGAGCTTTGGGTCTTGCTGGTTTTGGATTAAATCCATTTCCTGTGGGTTCCTTCTCCTGGTTTCAGTGGATGTTGACTTGGATCACCTAAGGTATCATTGCTATCTTTGCCTTCATTTGGAGTTGCAATGCAATTTTTAAGGCTCCAGCTCTGGAAAAAAGATGAGAGAGAAGAAATGACAAAACCCTCCAGGTCAGGCCAAGGTTCTTTTTGCCAATATTATATCTCCATGACTGATCGATAGCACAAAGGTGGAAGAGCAAAGCAGTTGCTTCCCAGAAAACTTACTTGGTTTCCAGTAATTCACAGCTTTGTGCTTCCCTGAGCTGGAGGCAGTGTTTTTGCGTTCAGTTGCGTTTCATAAATGTTGTCATCTTTTTTTCCCTTTCCTTCCTGTTCTCTTATGCTGGGAGTTAAAATGTTGGCAATAATGATTTCATCCCTGTGTTCCATTCCCAGTAATTCCTTGCAGTTGTTTTTGCTTTTTCACTGTTGCAGAGCAGTGATTTGGGATTTTCATAGCACTTTCAATCATTATGCCAGATTCTCATTCCTGCATGGTAATGCCCAACTCAGAGTCCATCTCTATCCAAAACCACAAACACTGAGCTGTGACTTGTGAAGTTTGAGCTCTCCCTGTGCATCAGCTTTCCTGGGTGATCCCTGCCTTGCCCTCACAGATGCTGATGCGATCACGGAACCAACTGATTTCTTCTGGGGGCTTTTTATAAAGCTGGGTCCTCTTGGGAATCTTCAGGCGCTCTGGTAATCATGTATGAAAAATCAAGACAATGCACATCACATTTAATACTGCAGTCGTTTGATCCTTGAGTTGCTTTTGTGGGTATCATCTGAACTTGGCAAATGGCTGCTGTTTGGGGGCAGGGAATGGTGGTTTGGGTTTTGTGTGTGTGTTTGTTTTTTACTCTTGTTCTCTAACCACTTTTGTCAGGGCTTTAACTTAAAAAAAAAAAATAAAATCTTGGGTGTCCCCTGTGAAGCTTTTCTGACATGGGAATCTTTCCAAACTTCTTGTTTGTGAACATTTGAGCCTTCTCTGAACACCTTTTTTGTTTGTTTGTTTTGTTTTTGTTTCTTTTTTTGTTTGGTTGGTTTTGGTTTTTGGGTTTTTATTAACAGTTGGATGATCTGTTGACCTTTTAGATTCTGTTATCCTGGAGGTAGCCCTAATTTCTTTGAATACCGTGTTATGGTGCTTTTATGCCTTCTGGAAGTTGTTTCTTAGACTGTTTCACTTGTGTACTGTTTGCCTTTTTTGAGTTTTTTTTATTTATAGGTTGACAGATCTCTATTTTCTTTATGTTGGCTGTTTATTAGTAAGCTGTATAAATAATAAAAAAGTAGGGGTGGAAAAAAAACCAGATAAAAGTCCTTATTACAGTCCTGCACAAACACAAACCTAATATTAGCCACAAAAACTAATGTTTTTAAAGTAATGCTTAGATAGCCCACTGTTATAATCAAGATTTTCTAGATCACTGAACCGATATGAGTTTGTAATTAAATGCCAGAAACTGCAATTTGTGAAGTGCTGAGTGAGCCTTAATAACAATAAACTGTTCTATAGATGCAGAGAAGATGTTTTTCTTCAATTTGGTAGTTGGGTTTGAGTTGAGAAAGTCATTGAAAGTGGGAATTGAGAAAGTGAGAAAATGGAGAAGTTACTCCTGCTTTGGCTCTCTCTCTCTGTTCTTGTTAGTGTTAGAAGAGATGTGTAATCTATTAAAGGAAAATGGCTCTGTGATCGTTATTTTCTGTGTCCTGCTTGGCAGTTAAGGGGTCAGGAGTTACGGTGCAGCCCTGCTTGTAGGGGACAGTGAAGCTGTCACGTAATTTGGAACATGAGTGGGGAATTTTTAAAATAGATGTGAAAAAGACTTTAAAGTAAATTCTGCTGGACTGACTGTCTCCTAGACACAGGTGTGAGTAGGATGTGCAGTTCCATTCTGCTTTAAACAGCCTACTGTACTTTGTGCTTTTATTTCATTTATTGAACTGTCTTTATGATTAAGTGATGTCCTCCATAGGAGAAGTCTTCAAGGAAATTATTTTTAGCAGATAGTGAGGGTGGTTGGTGGGGGTTTTGTTCACTTTTTTGGATAATGTTTTATTAGAGCATCACTTTCTTGCCATAGTGCTGTACCACATTATGTTGGTGTGTGTAGCTGTGCAGGCGGTATTTTCACTGTTGGCTAAATACAGAATTAGAGGAGTTTAGTTTGGACAAAAATGTTTGTAACATCATTCAAAGTAAAGCTGTTCTGTAAGTAAAAGTAATAAAGTAAAAATGAAGGAGAAGAGCTATGTTAAGGTAGACAAGGTTAAATATTACTAAAGAGCAAGAATTTTGGCATTATCACTACTTTATTTAGAGCAACGTGACCTCTGAACAAACAGCCCCATGAAACCAAGTGCAGCTTTCCATGGCTGCAGTCTGGCAGAAAGGGAAGCCTGAGGGAGTGAGGAGGGGAAGGGCAGTGGGAGCTGAGACGCGGATTTTGTCCTCACTTCTGCAGTGCTGGTGGCGTGATTGCAGAAGAATCACCCTGTGTGTACTGCAATCTGCTCATCTGTAATCCGTGCAGCACTGGTGCCAGGAGCAAGTGGAAGTGTTTGCAGATAATTGCAGATATTGCACATCAGTGGTACTCCTGCAGAAATGGCCAAGGAACTTTATAGGATTGGATTGTCAGCAGCTGTTCAGAGCTGTTTCCTTTGATGCAGTCTGCTAGCACCAAGAAGAGAGAATTCAGCAAAGTGGAACTCATTTCCATTTCCATATCTCTTAGACATGCTGAGAATAAAAGGATGTAACATTTTCCAGTAAGAAAGGACTTGTAATGTGGTTTAGTGTATGTTTAGGGGGCAATTAGGAAAAAGGAGGGCGGGCTCACTTATGTGACAAGCTGGACCATTTGTCCTGCTGTCTGTCACAGCACTGCCTGCCAGAACAGCAGCAGGTTTGAACAGCAACTTGCACTGGTGGATTATTAAGGAATTGTAACTTAGTAGAGTCTTGTCCTGTATTGAGGGATCTCCATACACAGACTCTGTACAGAGCCAAAATCTGCAGATTAGAAAACTTGGAGCCACAGTGCTCTAAATGAGTTTCCTATTTCAGGAAATTACAGGGAACAGTTAAGTATGTTCTCACTTTCAAATCAATTACTGATACCCTGCAAAGGAGACATAGTTTATTTTACTGAAGAAATTCAGAACAGGCTGGAGGGAATACTGCAGTGGAACCACATGGAGGTGAAAAAACCTTAGAAAGGACTTTTTTGTTGATTTTGTTGTTTTGGGGTTTTTTTAATCCAGTAATTTATAGGAGTGTATTTAGTGCAGTTAAAGTTTTGTGCTCTTTGCTAGTGGTGTCTGGTTTCTATCATGTTAAAGTTAACAGAGCTCTTCTGGTGATGGTAATTGGAAAGTAATTTCTCATCCATGTGGTAATTCAGCATCTGGTGGGCTGAGCTTCTGCAGGCTGACTCTTAGCTACTTTCATAAGTCGTGTACGTGCTAATTTAGGTAGACTGGCTTATGTCTCGGGACATTTTTATTCACAGTGTACTTATTCCTTGTTCTAGAGCTCCTGCCAAGGAAGTAGAACTCAAGCATTTGGACAGCTGAAGCAGGTTTTATTGATAGTGTGACTTTACTGATGCTGTTCATTGCAAACCATTCAGAAATGGTTTGAAAAAAGTGGGAGACAGGAGCCAAACTGCTGATGATAAAAAGTTGTTTAGGATAATGAAGAGGAGGGACAGGCATCATGAAGAGCAGGAAGGACTTGCAATCAGAACAAATGGCCACTAAAATAATAGCTAAAACTCAATAAATATAAAGTCCCACAAAAAGCAGTGTTGTTGTTTCACATGCACAGTGATGGACACTCGAGTGTTAGTGCTCAAGATAATGGCTCACTAGACGTCAGCTTGTTCAGTTGCGATGGAAACAGCAAAAGAAACTGGTGAGAATTACTGGGGAGGAACAAAGAAAACGTGGAACATAGTTCTGCCTCTGTGAGAAAGTGTGTTGCCCCCCAGGCTGGAGTACTGGCTGGGTCTGGTCCCCCAGCTCCAGAAAGCACAGCAGAACTGGGAAAGGCAGGTGCAGACTGGCCATCCTGGCAGGGAGGGAAGGGGAGAAGAAAGCAGGGCTCTCAAGTCTCCAGTGGCTTGGAGAGCTGAACAGCAATGTCTTACCCAGTCTCGTTCTGGATCGAAACTAGAGGGCACTGGCAGGGAATGAGCTCCCCAGGAAGGAAAGGTAATGTTTTTTTCTTTCATATAATCTGTAATTAAGCTTTCCTGGTAATGTAGTGGGTGGTAAATTGCTGCATGGATTTAGCAATGAGTGGAGAAATGCAGAAAAGGCAAATCCTTGAAAAGCTGTGAGAGAGCACATCCCCTGAGCTGCTGGTGGGTGGCTGGAAGGTGCTTGGCTTCACTGAGAACCATCTCCACATCCCAGTGCCTTTTTTGCTGCTCAGTCATAGGCAACTGCTGTTCGTCACTCTCAGGGTCAGGATGAGGCTGGACAGTCTGCTGCTCTGACCTCATTCGTGTACTCTTCAATTTTTAGTTTCCCTTTCTGTCTCTTCACTATCCTTTTATGCAAAGGTGTGAAAAATCTCAACTTCTCCTCTTGTTTATCCCATAACTTGTTGCTAAATTGCTGGAGCAAATTCTGCTGCATATGGCACCTCTTCAATAAATATGCTGTAGCTTTTGGGTCATGCTTTCTGGTAAGAAAATTGGTTAAGTTTAGACCTTTGTGGCTTGTAGAAACAGAGGTGTAGCTGGGGTGTGTTGCCATAAGAGCTGTTGATTGTGTTTGTGTCTGAGCTGGCTGTGGCTCACCTTGAAGGCTTGCTCATATTCTCAGGTTCTTCTGTTTGAGACTATCTGGGCTAGCTGATAAAATGAATTAACTCGAGTTGCCTTCCTTTGGATGTACACATCAACAAGGACACCTGGGTAGCTGTAGGAATGCCGAATGTGGTAGTGGTGGGTGTACAACTACAGCACCAGAAGGATGGACAAAACTGGGATTAAAAATGATCAAAATAACCGAGCATCCTGCCTAAATTAGCAACCTACAAGGATGGTACTAATGGTACTGTGTGTCCAATAGGTGAGTGCTCCAAGGAAGCTCTGTGGAAGGGCCTGTATCTCATGTCAGTGTTTCCTTTTGTCCTAGCCATGGTCACGTTTGCACACAAGTGAGGGATTGGGTAGTCTGTCACTTCATGTCCTGTTACTGAGTGCAGAGCAGGGCCAATGGGTATTGATTGAGCTTTGTGGAGAAGTTTGTTAGAAGTTTTGTTCTTTCCAGAAGTTCTGTGTTGCAGCTGAAACGGATTATTCATTGTTAATGTGTGAGTCTTGATGGATACTTAGCACTGATGACATCGAGTACTTGCTGAAATGAGCTCAGGAGTGATCTGGCCCTGCATACTTTCAAGAAGCTGACCATGGCATCTTAGAATCATTTAGGCTGGAAAAGCCCTCTAGGATCATTGAGTGCCATCATTAGCACTGCCAAGTCCACCACTAAACCACATCCCTAAATACCACATCTACATGTCTTTTAAAATCCTCCAGGGATGAGGATTCCAACACCGCCCTGGGCAGCCTGTGCCAAGGCTTGACAGTCCCTTCTGTGAAGAAATTTTTCGTAAAATCCAATCTAAACCTTCCTTGGGGCAATTTGAAGCCGTTTTCTCTTGTGCTATTGCTCGTTGCATTTAAGTGTTACATAATGGTTCACAAACTTGTTACAAATCTGTTTTGTTGATTATGTTATTTTTTCAGTGTGAGTCAGTCAGTCATGGTTAGCTTGTGTGGAAAAGCAATTGCAAGGGAAAGGTTTTTATTTTCCCGTTCTAAAAACCTAGCTTTTAAGTTCCTCCACTTAACAAATGATTACTTTCTCATGCCTTTTAAATGCATTAGGGACCAAAATTAAACAAACTGAAGTATTAAATTATTTACTTTATCACTGTTGCTAACTACATCACAGAAATCATGAGTAATAGCAAAAACCTTTGGACACAAGGTTTGCCAGCTGATTTCTGCATTGTTCCCAGTCTGAGGAAACACTCCAGAGTTCAGTTGTCCTGCTCAAAATCGCTTTTCTGTACATTGAGCATGGCATTGCTGTGGATTTATTATTATTACACAAGAGAGACTCAGTTTATTAATTCTGTGAGAATGTCAGGGATAGCATGTGGAGGGAATCATCAGTTCCTATGGGAAAGCAGCTCAGCTCCAGCTCTGGCTGCACTGTCCCTGGCCATGGGCCTCCTCTGGTGCAGAGTGGGCTCTTCTGAGCCTGTAACAGGTGGGGGAAGTGCCTGATCTCTGGGAACAGAAGGACAGGAGCGCTCCGGCTGTAGAGTCGGGTGAGCACATGGTGTAACCTGACCCACAGAAATGAAATTCACACAACTCATAAATCCCTTCACTGCCTTTGTGGCCACAAAGGTGATGGACTCTAAAATGTTTTGGGGTCCAATAAGAGTATTGGATTCTCTGTTATATACATAATGAAGGAAGTTCCAGCTACATTTAACTCCAGGAAAGTGTGGTCTTGGTTTAAAGGAAACTATAAATTTTCTTTGTGTTCACTTGTCATTTTTCCTGGACTCTGTTTCTAGTTTAGAGCTATATGAGAACTTAAAAAGGGCAACCTGATGTTGTACAGTACCAGACTGTGCTATTGAAGTTACAGCCTAGAAGTGGAAAAAAAAAATTAAAAGAAGAGTAAAAGCATCATTTCACACTGAGTAACAAAATTAAGTTGTTCTTCTGGCTTGAAGGAACTGTGCTGCTTCAGGAATGTAAAACTCACATTGACATGAGTAACCTATGTTGTGTATCAGCCATAACAGATTTCTGTAAACCTCACCTAAATGTAAATTAGTTGGATTATTTTTCTTTCTTTATAAAACATACTGAACCTGTTGGGGAGTCACAACCAGGACTCCTTTTGAGGAATGGTCTATCAGAAGCATTTACTCGTTTTCTCATTAAGCTTAAGGCTCATTGTAAGAGTGTGTGATTAACTTTAGAAGGGCCATACTTTCTCTCTTAACACAAATTAAGTTTGCTTCTTCCTGCTCAGCCTGCACAGATGCTCTCTCCAACTATTCATCTGTTGCAAACCTTTTCATTTGCAGATGAATCGCAAGTGTGCTTTGGTCCCTGCTTTTAATGAGTCAAAATGATTTAGATATTCAGAGGTGATCAGACTAGGGGGTCTCATATGAATGACAGCTGCACATCTGGCAGCAAAGCAGCTTTGACATCAGTCCAGTAGGGAATCTGCCTGAATGTTCAGATATTTGGAGGTACTCAAAGAGTAAGTGAACTGTTGCCTTCCTGCTTTTATGGTCCATGCCCAATGCTGTTGTCTGTTATCTGTGGGAGCTCTGATGATGGAGAGGGTGCTGAGTGAAGGCCAGGCAGAGTGGCTGCGTGCCCGGAGCAAGTGGGTTTTGATGGAGCTGGCAGAGAGGTCTGCAGTGCAGGGGCTCATGCACACACAGCAAGAGCCACACAGGTCCCCAGCCTATGTGTGACAGGGCTGAGGAGGATGGAGCCTCTACTGCCTCAGAGAGGGCCAGGCCTGTGGTGTTTGAAGCTTCACACTGGAGCATTGACACCTTTGCTGGAGGCTTTGTGCAGGCTATGCTGGCTAAAACATGCTGGATGAATAAATAAACCTGTTTTCAAAGACTATGTTATAGTATTACCTAGCTTTAATGCATTTTTGGTGGTCTTAAATGCAACTCTGTTTCAGATTGTGGCAAAAACCTAAATATGTGGAAGTAGGACTATAATTTTTTCCCATTTTTATTCAGTGGTGTAATGTACTGTTCCATACTGGTTAGCTTGTGCATGAGGAATAAGGTTTACAAGATTCTGTGTTCTGTATGTCATACAGGTTAATAAAAACGTCAGCATTCTAAGAACTTTAATGTAGGTAGTCTAGGGATATGTTCTGAAAAATCCCATTGCTTCCCTCACTAAGAACACAGTCTGTTTCATCATTTTCTTCTAATTTTTCTTTGCAAGGTGGAAACCATCTTAGGTACTGATCTGTAACACTGGTAGCTGCCCTAGCACATGCCTAGGTGTGCTTTTGGAGTGTTTTTTCACATACCTGCCTTCTGGAGTGTTTGGCACTACATTTTCTGTTGTATTTTCAAGGTAACGTTAGGTTCTCAGGGGATCTCTTGTCTTTCTAGAGGTTATTTTCCTTGTAATGCATCTTCTTTCTTTGTGTACAACACTTAAAATATTGCTCCTCCTGTAAAATGTACTGCTATTTCTTCTACAGGCAAAAAAGCAGCACAAAATCATGTTCTACACCAGAGATATGTGTGTGATGCTGTCCCAGTCCTGTTTGCAGATTGACACTCTCTGGGCAGCGTTTCTTGCTTTTCCAGCCTTACTTGTCCCAGAGAAGAGCAGCTCATTAGGTGATGCCTGTGCTTAGCAAAGAATAACCCAAGTGATTGTTCCAGGTGATCCGAAGAAGTAGCGATGAGGAGAAGTTGCTGTGCTTGGTCCGTCAGCGTGCGGGACACCACTGCCAGACTGCTGTGATCGTGATCCTGATCCTGGCCTGGGAGGGGATCCCCCACCTCCTGGCAGACACGCTGTACAAGGAGCTGACGCAGAGCCTGCGCAAGTATGGCTGCCCCACGAGCCGGCGCTGCGCCCTCAACGAAGAGTGAGTCCCTGCCCTAGGAGCCCTTGAGTGTTCTTGAGGGTTCAGTAGTTCAACTCATACATCTAAAATTCCAAACCACCAGGTGTCATTTTGGTATCACACCTCATTCCTGGCTTTTCCTAGAGGAAAGGCTCTCAGTGGGAGTTGTATGTGCCATGCCCCAGGTGAGGGGTGGCAAGGACCCACTCCTGGCTCTGTGCACACTGCCCAAACATGGCCAGTGTGCCCTGTGCACACACAGCCGTGCTAAAAGAGCTGCCAAGAAGGGGGTTTGTGACTTTGTAAAGTAGGCATGAGGTTGAACACTCAAGACTAGGATCTTCCTCTCTATGCCTCTGAGAGGAATTTAGTTTAATTGATTAGAGAATGTATTGCAACTGCAGTGCTGCCTGTGTGCTGATTTCTGTGTAGCCCACATTCAACAGACTCCCAGAGCTGTATGGGGACCTAAATCAAATGCTTGTGTTCTTAAAGGGTCTACCCAAAAAGTCAGATCAATTTGGAGTTAATGGTATTATTGCACGTAAGACAGGAGGTATTGGATTTGGGGTAAGCTTTAGTAGCAGGGCTGTTTTCTTGGTTGAAAATGTTATCCAACCGGAGAAGTCAAAATGAAAGCATGGGTATATATATATAGCTATAACTGAGTGGTTATATTTCTGTCCCAAAACTGCGTGTTGGGGAAGTTGAGACTGTCTTTATGCAGAAAAGTCAGCCCTGTACACATGAGTATTTTCTTAATAGAAAATACCTGGTTAAGCCATGAATTTCACAAATTCCTTTGTTATGCTCTGTATTATAAAAGAAATAGCACTGACCTAAAAAAATCCCCAGACCCAAGAGCTGTGTTGCCAGCTGACCTGATGTGTCTTTATTTCCTTTTGTAGTCGTACTTGTGCATGTCAAGGACTTGACCCAGAAACTTGTGGAGCATCATTCTCATTTGGCTGTTCATGGAGTATGTATTTCAATGGCTGTAAGTTTGCCAGGAGCAAAAACCCCAGGAAATTTAGGCTTCTCACTGATGACCCTAAACAAGTAAGATTTATTTCTTTTTTTTTTCTCAAAATGCCTTTTCTGATGATTTTCAGAACTAGACATTCTCCACCCCTTCTCTCTCCCATATGTATGTGTAACTTACCACAGACTCACACCCAACAAAGTTTTTGTAACTGTAGTATTTAGAATAAAAGACACTGAGATTTCATTCAGTGGAATAATTACTATATATTTAAATACCATAAAATTATTCTTAATGCTTTTCTGCCTGCATATTTAGCTCACTGTGTAACTCTGTGAAATGTTAATTCTTTGTAAGTAAAGGCCTTTTTCTAAGGGCCAAGCCTGTAGCTCAGGGATTCAGGCCTTTTGCCTTGGCACAGAAAAATGTTGTGCCTTGGGGTTGCACTGCTTTCCCACTGCTGTAGGACCAGCTGACAGCCTGGGCTCCCCTCTGTCACCAAGAATAAACTGGGTTTTTTTCTGTGAACAGCATGTTTTTGAAATTGTTTTGAAGGAATGAATACACTAAAATGTGATGCAGTGAAATGATACTGTAATTGCTGCTTATGAGTGTTAGTGACGCCATACAGGTGAGGTAGCACAGAAAATAGTGATGGATTAGGTGAAGTAACAAATGTCTTAGAAAAACAATCCAACCACATTAGTTTTTTTACATTGAAAATATTTTCATGAAGAAGGAATAAAGGTGTCGTAAGCTGGTAACCACTGCCTGGTGAACAGATACTTCTCAGGGTGACTCCAAAGTGCCTTTTGTTCTGACTGCAGGTGTCTGTAACCCCACTTCCCTATGGAGCTCCTATATAAAAGTACCACATCTTTCCTAGCATGGCTGACATATTTTGAGGCACTCAGGTACCAGGTTCTCTGTTGGGGTTACCCTGCCAGTAATCTTTTTATGTACACACAGTGTGAAACATCCATTGTTTCTTGAGAGAGAGATGTCACTTGATTCACTGTATGTAAAAATTTCTCCCAGCTCCTGACATTTTGTCCAAAAAGAGTTTATAAAGTATTTCTCATGCACATGTGTGTGAATGCAAGCCCTCAGTCTCCTCTGAGCCGTGTGGAGTCCACTCGCACTGTGGGTATTCACAAACCTCATTAGGGCCTGAGGTGGGGGCTTCTGCCTCAGCACAACAGAGCACACGCTGCCCTTCTGCCCTCCTCACTCAACACCTGCCTGAGGCACAGCAGGCCAAAACCAGCTCTGCTTGTCTCAAGAGGGAATTTGTTTTATAAACTTTCAGTTGATAGCAAAATGTATTTATTGGGCATTCTTTCATTTTAGGGATCCCGTTCCTTCTCTGTCCTCTGCCACTCCCTGTGTGTTCTCCCCCTGTATAATGCTATGCATGGAGCATTCTGTGCATGCATTTTCTCTGTAGGTTTCTGATGCTGAGTGAGATGAGGTAAAGGGTGTAATATACTGAGGAAAGAATGGTTCCTAAGATAGATATCCTCCTGGTAGGGTGGATAATTAAGGATACATTACCCTTCAGTGCAGTTCAGAAAACCTTGTGGTAGCCATTTACAGCTGATAAACTGGGTTTAGTACGAATTAAAAATACAGTATGGTCTTGTAATGTAAGATCACATTGAAAAAAGTGAAGTCTCCTGGTGTTTATGTATGTTGATGTTTACAGTGTGTGGTGATAAGTGGGTTTGAGTTTTTTTTAAACAAAATGAAGCAAGCTGTTATTTTTTGCCACTATGCACTATGAGAAACTGAAGCTGCAGTTGTCTCTCAAAGCCTGGTCCTTGGAGCAAAAGAAATTAGGGAGTCTGTCACTGCCCTCTGCTTTCCCAGTTGGTTGGTGATTTTCCTGGAAAAGCAAAAACTTAGGATAAGAATTTAGGGATTGTTTCTACAAATAAGAGCTTAAATATGATGCTGCTGTAGAAGCTCCCCTAGCTAATTCTGTGTTTATATGGCTTAGCCTAAGGAAGGGAATATTATTTCTGAATCTAGTAGTTATTTCCATTAAGTCCTGAGTTTTGCCCCTCCAAAGAACAAAATAGTTAACAAATGTTCCTGTTAGAAGTTCTGCTGCAATACGAGAAAAGTACCTGAGAGAAGACCTAAGAGCTGAAGTTAAATGCTATTAGGAGTTTCTGATACGGTGTGTCAGCATAGGCTAAGGCCCCCATAAGCAAAACACTGACAGAAGACCTGGGCTTCCATCCCCACTCAGCTTGGGGTATGATTTTTCTCCTCTGGATGTTACTTCTGTTTTTTGAGTGCAACATACCTCACTCCTTGATTGTGTATGGAAAATAATGCAGAAATTAGTTCCTGTGTGCTGGGTTCCTTTGACCTAGCAGGTATCCTCTATTGTTATTTGGCTGATTTCTCTTTAACAGTTTTGGTTTAGTCATGCAAAAGTAGCCATTTATGGTTAGTGACAAAGGGCAGCAGAACAGAAGTCAGTTTAATAAAATATAAGATAGAAGCTGACCTATTGGGCATCTCTAAACTGGCTGAGATTCTTTTAAAGCAAACTGCAGCACCTAATGTTGCCTTTCCCTGCAGGAGGAACTTCTTGAAAATAATTTGCAAACGTTAGCTACTGATGTGGCTCCGGTTTATAAGAAGCTTGCTCCAGAAGCTTTCCAGAACCAGGTAAGTCTGTGACATCCAGCTCTGAACAGCAGCACAGTTTCAATCCAAGAAGCAGCCCCAGAGCGTGTTCCTGGGTGGAGCTGCAGCCTTTGCCGGGGCCGTGAATCCCAGTGCATTTGGCAGGTTTCCATACACTGCACCTCTTTACTTGAACTGGTGGTTAAGTAGCACCCTGAGCTGGGCATATGTGAAAAATGCTTAGAGATAATACTGTAAATAAAATGTTTTTACTATCCAAGACATTTCGATTGTGGCTGACCTGATTATCTCGTCGGCATCCAGTTGTAAATGTTACATGTTTCATAGGAAAATATATCCTTTTGAATCATTGAGTCTGTCTGGCTGCCTTGACTCTGTCACAAAGCTGCTGGTGGCTCGTGGGGTTGCAAACCCACACTTTCAGTCCCGAGTATCTGTAGTTTATTTTCCTTTCAGGTGGAAAATGAGCACATGGGCCCTGACTGCCGGCTGGGCTCCAAGGACGGTCGGCCCTTCTCTGGTGTCACTGCATGCATTGATTTCTGTGCCCACGCCCACAAGGACACACACAACATGCACAATGGGAGCACTGTGGTATGTATGCAGCATCTTCTCATTTCTGCTGTTCACTGGGATCACTGAGAGTTCTAAAGTGCTGCTTATGGGTTCATTTGCATAAAGGTTTTGAAGTTATTTCAAAATTCACTGCATGTTGCCATTCATCAATGCTCATGTTATTTGCATACATTTGTTACTGTCTACAGAGGACATGAGTTCATCTTACTGCAGAACAGATCAGAAAGGGGATGGGAGTGATCCTTCCTACAAAATACCTCCATTCTGTAAAGACACTCAGCCCTTTGGAGAGGCCTGGCCAGGGGGCAGATAAGTTATTCCTGGGAGAGGGTTGATGTTAAAGGCAAATAATTGTCTAACCAAGGAGCTGTACAGACCTCTGTAGAGGAAGAGCTAAAGCAAACTAATTCATTACGAACTTCGCTCGCCCAGGCTCATCAAATTCACTCTTTCTTGTACTGGGCACTTACTAGGCTTCATGTTAATGTAGTTACAGGTCAGAAAGACAGTGTGAAATCTTGGTGGAGCCAGGTGACTATTATGGTCTTTAACCCACAGATTGGTTGGTGTAGCTGTTGTATGAAATACCTTGATGGATTGCCAGTGAGAAAATTGGTTGGGAATTACTCAGCTAAGTGATCTTCTAGAAATTAAGACCATAGTGTTGAAGAAAGACAAGCTCAAAGCAGAAAAGATAAAATTGGCAGTGTTCTTTGAGCAGTTGGAGCATTGCAGTGCTCGAAATAGCAGGGGTGACTTCTTGTACAGCAGTACAGGTAACAAGAGTAACTTCTCTATCAAAGGATGTATATCTGGAAAAAATCTATTTAAAATCTCTGCCTACTCTAGAAATGTGAGGGTTTTTTAATTTGGAAATGCAAATTGAATTATTGTGTTGCTGTGATTCAATAAAATGTTGCATTTATACGTATAGTTAACAACAAGCATTTGTATGTGACAGCAATGAAGTGGCTGGTACAGTTGTTCGATGTTAATTGTGTGCTTGTAAGGTGAGCAAATGTCCGTTCCTTTAAAGTATGGAAGCAGGTCTGGGAATCCACCAGGAATGCCAGTCCTCAATAGACTATTATTTTTGCTTAGTGTTGGAAGTATACATTGCAAAATTGCTTCTGAAGCATAGGAATTTGATGCCCTTAAAGACTCTAAACTTGAAAATGAGACCTCCTTGTCAAACTGCACAATATGCTTTTTGATGAAATTTAGTTTAGATGTTCTGAAAAGAATAGTTTAAGTGCTCCATTACCTCTTAAATTAAAGACAAAATTAAATGGCAGCTGAGTCTGCTACTCATTTTGCCATATTGGATCCCAGGAAAGTTGTAAGTTATGGCCAGAAGCACCTGGAGGGACAATTAAACCTTTTTTGAGGAATGTACTGGGGAGTAGTTCTACAACTGCATTTATCTGTAATCACCTGATGTTATTTCAGCTTCACATTATCCTTGCTGGTGTTGATACTTTATGGGATTGTACGTGGTGTGTTTGCAAGTAATTCCAAGTCTCAGAAGCATGGAACATTACAACTTGTGGAAGGTCTTTGTATGGACCAGAAGTTACCACTATCACTTTCTACCAAGTTCTGCCAAATTTTGTCAGTTTTGCAGAACATGACCAAATGATTATAGCTGCTGAAAACTATGCCTTGGAATCTGGTTTTCATGGGTAGCTCACTCACAAATAAATACTGCATACCTGTGTTCTCTTTATTTAGACAGGATTTCTTTAGTATACTTCCAGCAAGGGGTTATTTGTAAATAGAAAATAGCTGTAAGTATCAACACTTGAGTTTAGCTACTTGAACTGGGACATTATGAAGGTGAATTGGAGCTGGGAGTTACCTTGTGATCTCTGTGCAGCCTCCCCAGTGAGGAGCTGTGGCTGTGGTGACAGGACACACAGTGTTTGCTGTTCCCTGTCTGTGTACAGTTACAGTCATATGAATTGGAAGCCTAAAGCAAAAAAAGTTGATTTTTTGCAAACAGGGTGGCAGGACATGCTGGGCTTGCTTCAGTCCAGATTTTGATGACAGTCAAAATTAGGGTTGTTAATTTTGGCTTATAACCAAGTCTGGTAATACCATAGGAAATCTAGTGGTAAGGACACAAAAAGAAATTAGTACATGTGATACCAGCACCTCCTGCATTCCTGTCTAGTTCCAGAAGCTGCTTTGTGGCTGCCTACTTAGCTTAAACACATGATGATTTCTTCTAAATCACTGATCATAACAATGGAGGGGTTATTTACATAACTGTTGATGTATTATGTCAGTATGTCTGTAGAAAGTACTGAGTGCAAGTACAATTCTAACTGAGGTGACAGCTCTCACATAGATTGCTTTCTGATAATGTGGTAATGAACAGAATGAGAACAATTTGCACTGCACTAAAAACCTCCAGCATCCATGACTTTACTATTTTTCACTTGTTTTTTTTAACTGCTTGACATGCCTTACATTTAAAGACATTACACGGTATACTTGTCATCTTGGCCCTTGTTATTGTTGTTAAGTTTCTTCCCTTTCTCCTTACTCCAACACAAAATCTTTATAAATAAAATCTAAAGTTCTTCTAGGCTAAAAAGGTTCAAGTAAATACCTTGTAAGTTGATAATGGCAAATGCTGCTGGCTCTGTTAGTGTGACACCTTTTCGTTTTCTCCCTTCATCATTGGTGAATCACTTTTACCACAAGTATTACAGGAATTCTGCACAGGGCACCCAACCCAGAGTCTTTTCAAATTATTTAAACCAGGCACAGACATAAGTTCAGCAAAGGATTTAAATGAGGTTAATAATAAGGAGTAAGTTTACTGTACACTTAAAAGAATATATTGAAAAGCATTCATGCATTTTTCTGGGTATGTGTATTTGATCAGCTGCTCTATTTATATTTGTATTTCTATATTTTTTATTTTATTCTAAAATAAATCATCCTGTAAAGTTTGTGTTAGCAGTGGGAGTGTCTTGGAAATGCCCTCTGGAGATACAAGAGAGAATAGTACATCTTAACTTATGCAAATTGGGGATTGCCATTAAAAGGTAATTATCACTGGAGATCTGAGTTGCCGAACATTGTTCCTGGCTAGCAGAGTCAAGCCCTGAATTTAGCAGAGCTGCTTCTGGTAGAAAACTAAAAACAAACACTACTGTCCCCTGCTTGCTCTGTAATAGAATGAACACGCTTGACAAATCTACAGAGCTGTAAACTAATGCGTTTATCTGAAAGAAGCAAAAGTAATTTCTGCCTACAAATTGAGTTTTTAAAGAACCTTTAAGGCAATAAATATACCATTCACTTTTACTTAGACTCTTTTGTCATCTCTTAACATTCTCCTAAGGGCCACTGATGTACAGCTGCAGTGTTAGGGTGCATGTTCCTTATGGATATGAAGCTAAATGAGCAACACAGATAAAAGCTTTGTAGTTATTGATGGAGTCTGTGAAATGTAAGTAATTTTGTTTCTTTATCAGATTAGCTGTGAAGGGTCACGTCCTTCATACCTGTGGGAATCCATTTAAGTCACTGATATTTGGGGTTTAAAAGTGACTGGGACAAAAAGGCTGTCACTGGTTCTGCAGCTTGTATGTGGGTATTCCTCATCCAAGGGGGCACAGAGCCCTTGTTGCTGGGGCTGAGGAAGGAGAGAGACCAGCTGCAGTTGTGTGTAATCCCTGGTGCCACACAGTCTGCAGCAGACACTGGGAAGAAGGGGAGGAAGATAAATCTATGCTTTGAGGGCAGCTACAATATGTAATTTATTACTGGCAGTAGAACAAAGTAGTGGCAATCACCAGTCTATCAACAAACTCTTCCTGATTCGAATAAAACCCCCAAACCCTCTGCGTGTGCCATATCTTACTGTATTTCTGCAGGGACAGCCCATCACACCATTGCATGTGGCTCCAGGCCTTTGCAGTAGCTGACAGGATGTCTTGTGCATGGTTAGGCCACATTCTGCACCCCTGGCTCACTTTGGGAGCTGCAGGAGTACCAGGTGCTTAAACTGGTGCTTCAGCTTATTACAAATAGGAGGAAAGATGAACCCCTGGGGCTGTAAAGGAAGGATTTCTGTTAGGTTTTTATATTGTGCAAATGGAGAAATGTGAGAAGTTCCTTCTGCTAACCTGTGAGCTCCCGGAGGTTCCTGTGCTGTACCTGTGTCACCTGTCTGATGGCACAGCCTGGGGGGGCATGAAGTGGGCAAAAGGAAAATATGTTTGGGGTTCCCTTCTGTGGTTCTGACCTACACACATCTGTTCAGGGTAGATCAGGCCAACAGAACAACATGATTTGTCTCAGCTGCAAAGGAAAAGCAAAGATGTTTGTATGTGTGATGGTGGGCAAGGCTGCAGCAGCACCCGAGTCCCCAGAGGCACCCGCTCTGTCTCCAGCTGCACAGGGAGGGGGTGGGTAGGAAACTGATTCCATCTTTCAGGTTTAGAAAGGCTGTTTGGCTGCTCTGCTGAAACTTGAATGTAAAACATCTGTTAATACAACACAGTGGAAGAGGCTCCATCATTTCTACATGTGAGGTTCAAGAGGACACAGACAGATCAAAGAGACCCAGAATAACACAGTGGAAGCTGTGTGGCTACAGATGGATGTCTGGAGGGAATTACATTGAATTCCTGGTGCATTTTAAGTTTAAAAGAAGGGAATAATAATAAAGTTTCATAAACATGCAGTTTTTACCATGACATCACTTAATCCAGAATAGGTAATGGGTTTGATCACCAAGCACATTGGAAACCTAAACAAACCATTTGGCCAACATTTCTTTGGCCTTTGAGCATCCTGGATGATTTAGCTGCATGTTTTGGAAAAAACAGAGTAGCAGGATATGCAGCTTCATGCTGTAAATGGCCTTTAACAGACTTGATGGTTTTCTCATGTTTGTGTTTCATTTTGGTCAGTTTGCAACAGTGTCAGTATCAATAGAAAATACTGCTTTTCACTTCTCAGCAATAGCTTCTAAGTTCCTTAATGTAATATTTTGCACAGATGTGAATATTGGAGGGGTTTTTTAAAGCAGATATTTCTTGTTTGGTGAGGCTTTACACCTTTAAGTTTTTAGCTTGTCTGTACAGCCTTAATTTATGGCTGGTTTTCCCATATCATTAACTTTCAGTTATCTGTTTGCCATTGC
Source organism: Lycocorax pyrrhopterus obiensis (assembly GCA_014706295.1). Classification (NCBI taxonomy): domain Eukaryota; kingdom Metazoa; phylum Chordata; class Aves; order Passeriformes; family Paradisaeidae; genus Lycocorax; species Lycocorax pyrrhopterus. The sequence continues at coordinate 4,339,143 of JACSVZ010000008.1, read as the reverse complement.
ATCCTCAATTTTACGTTAAAATATTTTAAGGGGGCACTGGCCGTGGAAGTATACATGTGTTGAAATTGGTGTTGTGGTATTTAGGCCGTAGATGTACTGATCTTCAGGTCTGGATACAATTTTGGATATACATTAATTTCCTAATATGTATTCTAACTCAGTATTTAATATATGGTGTTTGCTGGAGTTGACAGTACTTTCACCATAGTTCTATCAGTATACTACCGCACTCAAAACAGTTCTTCATCTTTCTTGTTCCAGAGAACAAGAAAGCAGAGTTGGCTTTCGCATGGAAATTTGTAATTGTAAATTGGATAAGGGTCTCAATTTTCAAAATAGTAAATATTGTGGATTGAATCTTCAAGACGTTTTTCAGACTAGTGCATGGGCCAGTTACAGGTTGGACATGGTATTCTACAAGACCATTGCCCAGTTTCTGATGAAAACAAGTGGGAGCCAGGCCCCTCCATGCTGACTTGATTACTGCTTTTGTTTATAATTTAGACGGGGAGAAGTGCGCTGGGCTTTCTGAGAACATCAGTCATATATAATCATGCTCTCTATATGTCTGACCCTCTCTCACCCTTCCTGAATAATTTGGCATCTGCTGACCAGTTTCAAATAGATTTCACTGGACATGGCAGAAACTGAGTTGTCTTTGGAGATTTTTTTAACCTCTTGTTGTGAGTTGTGAAGTGTCACTGTTGAGTGAGGGGAGCCATATCCAGGGAGGAGGTGGCAGGGTCCTTGCAGCCGTGGCCCCGAGCCTCGGGCAGGCCCTGCTTCCGCTGGCTGGTGCCCAGCAGAGGTGGGGGCAGAGATCACTGCTGGGCCTGGGTGTGTGGGAGTGCGGGGATGGAGAAGCCCACAGGAAGTAAGGTGCCAATCGCTGCTCATGGAACAACTTGTTGTTTTTTCTAAATCTCCCTCGTAGTGCAGAGGCTGCCCAGAGGAGGTGAGTACGCATGGAGTCGGCACCTCAGTGAGCGCTACAAAGCAGCTGCTAATTGCCTTAGAGCCCCCTCTCCATCCCTTCCAACTGCCTCCTGAAAAGCTCTTCCTTGTCTCTGCCCCTCAGATTTCCTCCTTTTGCTGCTCTGCAACTGCCAAGCTTTGCACAGAGCTACTGATAAAGTCCTAGCCACCACCTTTTTGGTTCAGGATTTTTAGTTTGTGGTTCTGTAATTTTATTTTTCTAGAAATAATTGTGTGGCGCCTTTATGCAAAAGCTGTGCTATAAAATAAAAAATGTTTGGGTTTTTTTCACCCCCTAAATAATAACATTCTTCTCCTCTGGAATGTTAGGCATAGTGACAAGATTCTGGGAAATTGGAGTGACTGTTTATGATAGGCATCAGATTCAGCCTACTCAATGCTGGAATGATACGTTTCCATTTAGGGAGTATCATCTCATCCTTGGATGATGCTCCCATTGCTTTATGTGTGTAGTTAGTGACTCATGTGAAATAGCAGCTTACCTAAGCCATGATATTGATGTATGGCTTTCTTGCCATGTAGCAGTCCCTTGGGAATGTAAGTGACAAAACTACAAAAGGGTGAATGTTTGTACACGTGCTCAGGCACACAGAGCTGTTGCCATCCCTTGGGAATGACACCAGGGATCATAGTGCCAGTGTTAGCGCTGCTTTCAAAGGGAAGGGTTAGTGTTAGTAAGAGCTGGAACTCAAGGAGTGCTGGAAATGTTCAGCACTTATAATAATGATAAGAAAATGATTGCAATAAGTTGGAATATTTATTCACATTTCTGATGAGTGCTCATCAAACTGGATATAACCAGCATTCTCCTCTGGGCTCCAGGATCTCACAACATAGAATAACAGGAAGTAGGGCAGTAACCTAGGAGAACATTTCCTGGGTCTTGTGAGTTAATTACAGCATGGTGTTAATTTAAGAAAGTGTTGAGAGAGGGAAGGAGTTAGAGCTGAGATTTGCAAAAAATATAGAGCAGTATGAGTGACTGTGCTGGTTTGGTTTTTTTGTCATTTGCCAGCCAAAACAAAAACCAAACCCAATTCCTAATCATAGAACAAATTCCAGATCATAGAAACTTCTTGTTTAATGCAAAAATAAGTTTTTGCATTTTGTAATCCTTAAAAATTAATCTAAGCATCAAAGATATATTTATGTATTAAAATAATCGGAATGCTTAGGAACTTACAGTATATTTACAGCTGAGATTATTTACCAAGGTTGGCATATAATTGTGGATACTGTAAGCTGAGCCAAAATTTCACTTTCCTGTCCAAGACATGTGCCTTGATCTTGAAGTAGTAATAGTTTTTCTGTGTCATCATAGATCAAACAAGTATTTGTCAGATGTTTGCATTTGAAAGCCCCATAGCATTGTGGCCATAGAATACAAGTAAGCAGTGAAGCCTAGGATGACTGACTGCCTGAGTCTTTATGTAACTTGTGGTTTGTGTGTGGTTTATTTGTAACTGATTCTGCTCATGCCAGGTCTGTACATTAACGAAAGAAGATAACCGGAGAGTGGGGGTGATTCCAAGCGATGAACAGCTCCATGTGTTGCCTCTTTACAAAATCTCACAAACAGATGAGTTTGGCACTGAAGAGGGCCTGGAAGCCAAGATAAAAGCCGGAGCCATACAGGTGCTCACAGCATTCCCCAGAGAAGTGCGAATGTTGGCTGAGCCTCTCAGAGCTACCAAGAAAAAGAAACCAGACACAAGGAGGACCCCGACTGAAAAGCAGCCATTAATAGATAAAAAATATTCAACACCAGTAAAACTGAAAACTGAAGCCCCAGAAAATCTTGGCAACACTTTGCATTGTTTAGGTGAGTGATGCTTATGAAATTCTGCCAGTCGGTTCTGGTTCTGTGTTCTGTTACACATCTGATGGGAGGGAAAAGCTCCTTTAAAATAAACTACTTGTATATTCTGCATTTTAAGGGCTAATGAACAAGTCACTGTAGCCAGTGTTGTCTCTTGGTGCAGAAAAAAATACAGGTGATTACCCAAAAATAGTTTGTTGGTGGTGTGTGAACGCCTATGAAGTATTTCCAAGTTCCCTTATTCTAATAAATAATGGCAGTTTGACCATCTTGAAAGAACATTGTTGGAATGTTTACCTAAATAAGCAACTTGAATTTCTGTCAATTTAAAGTACAAGAACTGTGTTCTCCACTTCCTATGGCAGATAATGGCTTTCTCAGAATCTGAGCTGTGATAATTTCCTATCAATGACACGGACGCTGCTGCACAGCAAGAGATTTGCAAAATCCCCCAGGTTTTATCAAATGACAGTGCAAATTGTCCCTTGCAGGACTGTTAACAAGGAGCAGGGCAGTGGAGTCAGTCAGCAGCAGGTGCCAGGGATGCCGTGGCTTTTCCTCTGCCACAACCCCCGTCTGGGCAGCACAGAGCTGTGCCTGGGCTGAGGTATACGGAGACACTGCTGGTCTACACTGTGGTACCTGGTGTCAGATCTTGGGTCAGGCCTCCACAGGGTAGGACTATTGGATGGGACTGGGCAGTAATGAGAAGTAGAAAAGAAGGAAGAGGTGGAAGAAGCCATGGATGAAGAAGCCACGGACTTAAAATCTCTGATTAGCAGGTGAAAGATAAAATTAAAGCACAGCCTGTTAGGAAGAAGAGAGGAAAATTAGCCCATCTGCTGTAATTTTGAATTTTATTTCATGAGCGACATCCAGACCTATGTAGCAGATTTAAGGGGAGGAATAACAGGTAAACGTATTTCAAAGAATGTCTGTGTTTTGGGGGGATAACATTTAAAAAACAAAATTCCATTTGCTACACTTTTGTAATTGAGTGCTGTGGGTTGTTTATTTTCACAGAATGCGTGTCTCTCTTCTGAGGTGATGGAGAACACAATTCTCAAATGCTGTGTTTAAAATCTTTAAGGGAAAGGCCTTGCTCTGGAGTGGGGGCTGTTAATGTCATTAAATGCTTTGTGTTTTATTTCATAGAATGGGTTTTTAAAGAGTTGATGTGGCCTCCTCATGTCCCCGTACAGCTTTCAGTTTTTGCATGCTAACTATTGTGCCTGTCATTGTATCACTTTGAATTTTTTGCATTCCTATTGGAGGAATGTTTTTAATTCATGGCTAATTTATAAATTACTAGGAGACAGAGTAGAAGAAAGAATAGTGCTTCTGTGTAAAAGAATTAACCATTCTGTGTATTTATGGAATAAAGAAGAAACACTGACAGAGACAGTCTTTTATGAGAGTAAGCAAGGGCTCTCTGTGGGGTGCCGGTCTGCTGGCAAAACACATGTAAAGCCATTGCAGAGCATGATGCAAAGCCCGTCAAAGTCGATGGAATTCTTTCCCACTACTCCCATGGACTCCGGGCTGAACCTACCCATGATGAGAATCAGTCATGTGAGGAGCCTGTTCCCCAACCAAGCCCAGCAGTAGGCAGCCATGGCTAGAAATTGATTAGGGAACTGACAGAAATTGAACAAGGATGTCTGCACAGAGATCTGAAATAATGAAGCAATTAGATGGAAAGATGGAAGACAGCCAAATCATGTGACTCAAAGTTCATTTTGTAAGGACAGATTTACCTGGAGCATGTTGCCAGATGCTTTTTTTTTTAAAGGCAGTTTCTGAGTCAGTATTGGAATGCATGAATCATTGTAATTCAGTAACTGTTTTTGCTGTGATGGACAAGATCCATAAACAAGCTTTTTCCTTTGATCATAATGTGGGGTTAAGGCAGGTCAGAATTTTGACTGATTCACAGGCTGAATTTCAGACTGAATTTCATCAACTATGTAAAAACTGAAGGCCAGCAGTCAGCTGCTGGGGGAAGCATTTCTGTAGGACTGGGCTGTGTGAATTGGGAGTCAGTGGTTACTTAATTTTATCTGTTTATTTTCTTCTTCCCTCTGTGAAATACCTTTCTATTTTATACACCAGCAGCCTGACTGGAAATGGTAAAGGCGTTAATTGAGCAAGGTTACTTTAGATAGATAGAGATATACACATACAGTCATAGAGATAATCCAAAAAAGCTAAAAATCACCATTTTGAAAAATCTGTAGTCAATGTGCATTTTTCATGTTAGAAAGCAAGTATGAAAATACAAGAGAGGTATTTTATTGATTGAGAAGTACTTACACTTTGGTGTGCATTTCTTCTAGGGAACAAAACAGATGCTTTAAAACCTGGAATAAAAATGGAGACTTCCAACCACCTTTATGCCATGAAACATACTTCAAACACTACTAAAAATTGCTCTTTATTAAAACAGTACACGACTTCCTCCCCCTTTAAGGTGGATAGTTTACATCCTTATCCATCTCTCGCACATAAGCCTGGCCTAACTGCAGTGACTAATATTCAACAAGATTTTTCAGTTCCCTACGGGTATTTTGAATGCAGTACGAAGCAACCTCATGTGACACCTTATGTTAATTGCAAGAACTTTGATGTGTCGGTCAAAGACTATACTGGAATTCTTCTGAACGATAAGGTGAATGGTGTGCCACCGATTCTTCCCGAGGTCACTGCTCCAGGCCTCCCAGCCCACAGAGACCCTCTGCCCACTATACTTGAACATCAGCCGGACAAACAGAATTGTCAACTTCAGTTGGACAATTCTCCTTTCTCAGAGATGGTCAGCCCTTGTGACTCATCAGTACCGCTAAGCTCTTCGGCAAAGGATGCCGTCATAAATGAAGCTGACTGTTCCCATGGGTGCCCAGGGGAAAAGGGCAGCTCCCATCAAGGACAAATGTGTGACTTTGACTGTGTTGATGAAAAGCAAACCAGTGCACTGGGACAACCGGCTGATTCTGAAGAAAAGGCTGAGGAATTGTGGTCAGACAGCGAGCACAATTTTTTGGATGATGACATTGGCGGGGTTGCTGTGGCACCTTCTCATGGTTCTATCTTAATTGAATGTGCAAGGCGTGAACTCCATGCTACCACACCAATTAAAAAACCCAACCGCAATCATCCCACAAGAATTTCTTTAGTTTTTTACCAACACAAAAATTTAAATGAGCCAAAACATGGTTTAGCCATGTGGGAAGCAAAGATGGCCGAGAGGGCAAGAGAAAAAGAAAAAGAAGCAGAACGATTAGGGACGGAGAATCCTGAACTGAACTCTAGCAACAGGAAAGCAAAGCAACCAAGTGAAAACAGAGATATTTTTTATGAAGACAACGAGTTCAACCAAATTCCATCCCGCAGAGCATTAACAGTAACCAAGGATAACGTAATCACAGTATCTTCGTACGCCCTGACACGAGTGGCAGGGCCCTACAACCATTGGGCGTAGGTGTCGGTGTCGTGTGCCCCTCCTGGTGCAGTTACACGGTGTTTCCTTAAGGTGCTGTTAAAGAACAAGTCTCGTGTCGTTTACTATTTGCTCATCTCAACCATTTTAAGGCTGAGGTAAAAACAAAAAAAAGGGGGGGGATTTCTTCTTAAACTGTGACTTTAACATTTGGTGGTGCTCAAGCACATTTTAAGCAAAAAAAAAGTTGTATAGTTTTAATACATTCTAAAAAAGATTTTGTTTAGGTTATTAACCTTGATTGAATCATTCAGTTTATTACCTTTAGGAATTAATATTTTGGTGCTTTAAATCGTCTGTTTACTACAAAAATCATTTATAGGGATTTTAACAGGTTCACATTTTATGGTGTTAAATCAAGTTATACAGTTATAGCTCTACACAGCTCTTGGTGCTTAACCACATCAAACAGTTAAAAATAAATAAGCTGAATTATTACTTCATGGTGCCATTGCTTTAACAACTTCCAACCATTGCTGTATAGTCCAAATTACAGATAAATCTTTTAGAAAACCAATGAATTTTGTTCTTTAGATTTGTCAGTAGAATGAAGTTACTGGTAATGATGGCTGGAAGTTGTTTCTAAGCTGTAAATATATATTTTAAAAGCACTTTCTATTTTTAAAATTAACTTGAAATAGTATAGTATAAGGATCATATTGTCTAAGGTTTGTGCATACTCTACAGAAGAAATGATTTTATTCTTGCTGTGTAGAGTTCCATGGTGTTACAGCTGCAGGATGTATGCTGATAGCATATGTGGTTGTTTTTAACTTGCCCTTTTTCACTGAAGATTTTATGTTGCATATAAACAAACAGTTATGGATTATAGAACCTTTTTTTCTTTTTCAAGAGAGTGTACAAACATGAAATGAGGAGATGCCTGGTCAATACATGTGTTGCTATTGGGAGTTATGAATATTATCTGTTTTTTTTAAAGGCAGCATTTGTTACGGTTTCTTTGAGCAATAAGTGCATCAGTCTCATTTGTTTGCAGCATTCTAAGTTAACATGGCAACCAAATGTTCCTAATGCCTCAGGGGTAGGATTGTTTTGGGATAAAAAAATACCCCCTAGAGCTGCCTTATTCTATTCTGATAAATAATTTGGGAAAAATACAAAGGAAGTGTTGGAAAACTATCAAATTTCTAATATTTAGCAGCAAATTTTTTGTTAAGAATAACCTATCTGTAATATTCACCAACTTTCTGAGTTCACTTTTTTTACAAAAATGTTGTGTAAATTTTTGAAGCAATTTATACATTTCACATGGAAAGGGTTGTATCCTTCCTTGAAATTTATGTTCTTCATTTCTCTTGAGAAAGTGACGTATCATGAAACCAGTATTTGGTAAACCAGAGGGAAAACAGACACTCCATTGCTTTTAAATACTGTAGCATCCCACTCTTCTTTCTGATTCTCCTCTCCTATGTATTTCTTGTTTAAACTTATTTATTTAAACAAATGACCAAATGACAACGTTAGCTAAGGACTGACCTCATCCTGCAACTTCTTCCATGCGAGCCAATTGGAGCCAGGAGGAGCACTGACGCCAGGACTCCCTGGGGTTCGAGCACTGCAGGATCAGGCCCACACACAAAGCTGTCCCCTCCTTCTGCCTCGGCGCCCGCCCCGGCTGGGGAACGTGTAGGTAGAATGAAGTCACTTTTCCAGTGTGAAAACATACTAATAATATACTTGATAATATTATACTGTAGTGGTGCTGTATAGAGGAATATGAACTCTCTGGATCTGCTTTATTTAAAGACAAGGTGCTTTTTTCTTGAGAAGCTGAAGTGCAAGAACTCTATTTACAGTTTCGGTACGAAAAGTACATCAGTGGTGTTTTGAACACATAGTGCCAGTCAGGACCTTGGTGCTACAAATCCTTTGGTGCGGCTGTAGATCCATGAGACTGTTCTCCTGTAGCCACGTGCAGTGTTTGCAGGAGCCAGGTCTGAAGTAGCAATCACTATGTAATGATCTTGTGTTCAGTTCTACAGATTCCTGTTCAAATTAACAAAGCTATTGATGGCAGAGGATGGAGGAATGGAACCAGTTCTTTGTATCTTACCTATTTTAACTAAAACTTGTAAAAACCGGGTATGCTGCAAATTTTAGTTCAAAGCTTAATATTAAATAGAGGATATGAAGGGATTGTAAATAATGATAAAACAGAACCAATATTATGCCATTGTTTTGTACCAGCAGTTTTATGCTTCTTGACTATGTAATATACAGTATACATCAAATCATTATGGTATTTTGTGTGCCTTAGATTTCCATTTTAAAACTTGTATATTTTTGGTGAGCCGAAGATTAGTAGGAATTGCCGCTGTTCATACAGTCACTAGTACTGTACATTCCTTAGCTGTTCCAGTCATGTATTTGTCCCACACCATGTACAGATTCGTTTATTGGTTTCACTGATAGCCCTGACAGCTTCAGTTTCTGTAATGCTGTAATTCAGCACTCCCATGTGATAAATTTTCTACACAAAATTAGTAAGTTACAGAGCCATCTCTTTACCTTTTAACATGCTCATACCATTAAAGTGGATCATTTTTACTTGAATCTTCTACAAATGCCCATATTTTACTTATTGGAAACTTCAGATAAAAATGTTCCATTGAAAAACCAGCAGCTTCCCTCTAAGAAGTGAGGCACTGAAAGGTGGATCTAAAAGGATCCCTTCAAACAGGTAGCCCGGGTCTACCTTTTCTCGAAATGGCAATTCTAACAAAGAAATGCGTATCTTAACATAATTAATACTATTAACTGATAGGTGCTAAACTCACAGTTACTACTTCATTAATATTACTTACATGAGAGAAATAAACCATCTATACAATAACATATCACCCACGGTGCTCTTCCCCTGGCTATCACCTAAACTTCTTTTTCAATGTGTCCTGCCAGGAAGGTTGCCCACGTCCACTTCCTGCTGGACATGTAGTGGGTTGTGATTTGAGAAGCTGATCCTTTCTATTGCTGTACTGCAGTATAGAAAATGCAACTATTTACTGTTTTTACAACTCTGTGCTATTTCTTGTAACACTTCAGAATATTTATCAGTCTTGTAGACAAATTGTGTTGCTTTCAGTAAGGTTATCATTTTATAACAGTATTTATCTCTTTAAAATCTTCAACGCTGTGGGTCTGTTCTTTCCTTTGCCGCCCACACAACCACTTGTAATTTGCTCTTATGTTTTAACCCAAGTTCTTCTTGGGTAGCCAGACCAGGAGCTGGATCTAAAATTAAGGTAGCTGGCTAGGTCAGACCTGCACGTTTTACTTGGTTTCCATCAGCTGGCACAAAGTTCTGGGTGAAAAGCCAGCACATGGATTCAGGTGTGGGCTGGCAGTGGGGTGTGCTTGTCTTTGGATCATTTTTTACAGTATGCCAGCAAAAACCGTCATGATTCAACACAGGACACCTGTGACTTCCCAGAAGAAATGTATCTCATCCCTTTGTCCATTGGGTCCAGTACTATGACTCCACCTCTGCTATGGAGGGGAGGAGCAGGCCTTGTTGCAGGACCAGTTCTGTTTGACTCTCTGTGGGAGTTGCTGCAGTTTTGTCCAGTTAAACAGTGAATTTACTGATTTTTCACATGCTAGTGTATTGCAGGAAATAGAAAGAAATATTTCTATAAACACTTCAGTCACAAGATCCAAGAAGCTTTATAAGTACTTACAAATACTTGCAGCTTCCAACTTGTAACAGTTGTATTCAGATTTTTTAAGGATTTTCTAAGCTAACTTAAGAATCTTAACTGCTGGTGAAAAGTCCTTGTCTTACCTATGACAGTGCTTCTCTAGATGTAGAACAGGAAATAACTAGTATTTTGAGCAACATTTTATGTTAAGCATGGGTAAACGACAATTTGTCTAGTACTTAAGATTCTTTCTAACATACAACTGTATGGGGTTTTTAAAAGACCTTTTTAATTTCATTGCAATATTAACTAAATTTGGTGGATTAAATTTGGGTCCTGTTCACACTGCTGCAGCCCTGCTGACTGCAAAGTGCTCATTTACCAAGTTTTCCTGCAATTTCCATATTTAATTGGATGGATATGGACAACAGTTGACCAATGTCTGTGCCAACTCAGACATCAGTCTCGCTCTTTCACTTCCCATGCAACTTCTCTAATGTTGAAATTAACTCCATTTATCAAGCAGTCATCAGCTTTGTAATCCTTTTATATATATGGTTGTTTTCTTTTTCATAGAAATCCTGTAATTTCTAGGCTATCAGAAGGAAGTAGCTGTGCTCTCAGATATATGAAAAACTCAATTGCACAGCCACTTCCATGCTTTGTGTATGTTAACACCAGTTACATTCAGGCAGTGTGGGACAAACTCTTTTAGGCTTATTGTGGTCACTAAAATTCAGATTAGGGTCTTTGTGACGTCTACTCCATAAAATTGTGTTTTATTTCTTGTGTGAAAGCTGTCTGCCAAGCTGTGACCTGTGACAATCTGATCTTAAATAGCAATTAGGAGGAACAGTCCAATCACATTTGGGAATTCCTGCTTTATCAGGCCTTGATCTGACTTGAAGGAGGAAGTGTGGAGGGAATATCTTTCCATTGATTATTGTGACACCACGGTACTGCACTGCAATGGCTATGTCACAGCACTGCTCTAACCAGTAAGATGTTTTGTTGTGGGTATTATGTACAAATTCACCTCTTTCCACAGTTCCTCCACAGACAAAAATCTCTCCTTTGGTCTCTGCCTGCAGATACTGGTTTAAAAAAAAAAAAAAAAAAAAAAAAAAAAAAAAAAAAAAAAAAAAAAAAAAAAAAAAAACAAAGGAGGGAGAGAGTTGGTCTCTCTTGACCCTTTCTTGATCTGTGTAGACAAACAAGGTAGCAAGCACTGCTGTCATCACCAGCCTGCTGCCCCTTCCTACCATCAAGATAGAGAATATAGAAAGCTGATGGGATGCTGGTTGGACTTGATGGTCTTTAAGGTCCTTTCCAACCTTAATGATTCTCTGCACAGCGTAAGTAAATCACAGGCAAAGTTGTGAAGGTACAATTGGTTTTTGAGTCAACCTATGTACACATAGTTGCCATGGTACTTCTTTATGCCAACAGTTCTTTTGGTCCATCTGACTTCAAATTCAGTAGCTTATTTTATTTTGTCTGCGACACACTTACACTCTCCTTGAATCTAAAACAGAGTGCCCAGTGTCAAAAGTCTAGAGGATGTGGCTGGTTACTCTAACAGTTCAGGAAATGGTTTTAGTCTCTTCTGGGATTACCTGAAGTTTAGTCAGTCTTCACAAGTTGTCTACATGCTGCTTTAGGACGTTGCTACCAACTTATAATTACATAAAGGAAAAAGTTTTACATTTGAGGTTTCCTGAAAGACCAAGGATTTCTAATAGTAGAACCTGATCAGGCACCAGGATACATATGGATCACTTCTTATAAGGAGTGGTTGAAAATATGCTGTGTTTATTACTTCCCTGTTAAAACCTTTTTGGTTCTTTTAGAGAATAGGCAAAACTTTTTGTTTAATACTGTCACATACTTGACTAAATTTTGAAGACTTAGTTCTACATGATGCTGTGTTGTATCCCTGAAAAACACTTAATATGGCTAGCGTTGATTAGTAGATACCACTTTCTACTCTGTACAGGTGACACTGGATACTCCAGCCACCTTTCTCACTCCATGGTCTTTCTGGATCACCAGCTGTGGTTAGCAGTTAGTGCTGGCTCACTTTGTCACATGCTGCTGGCTGCTTTCAATGCTTGTAACTACTCCAAAAGTTTTTCCCTTAGCAGATCTGCTTCAGCACTCGGCATTAGCAGCACAGCTGTCAGCCTGCGTGCGAGTCCTCCTGCACGCTGTCCTGCTTTGTATGGAAATCAGCCATCTTCATCTCAGGAATGTCATATGAAGCTATTTCTCCTTGGGACTCTCCCCCTAAAATCCATGTCTTTCAGTTATCTGGAACAGACTACCCAGAGAAGCTGTGGCTGCCCCATCCCTGTAAGTGTCCCAGGCCAGGCTGGACAGGGCTTGGAGCAACCTGGTATAGTGGAAGGTGTCCCTGCCCATGGCAGGGGGTTGGAACGAGGTGAGCTTTAAGGTCCCTTCCAGCCCAAGCCAGTCTGTGATTCCATGATCTTACATTCTATATGTTACAGTTCTAGGGCTTTTGCTTCATGTTTTTTCGTACAGAGCCTAGAATATTACCGTTGGGATTTTTAAAAATTCCAATAGAGAGGGACAATTCATAATCTGTCAAAATCACTGTTTTCTTACTTTTCTTAATCAAATAATCAATTTTCCAGTTACTTTTCAGATTTTTTGATGTAGTTGTTACAATCTGTTCTTGTATCTGCAAGTAGCCAAACAAAAGAGACTTTGCAAGACTAGAAAACTGATCACCCCCTGAGAAGGAAAAGTCATCCCTTCTCAGAGTACATGATTTTTTCATGTTGGTAGCATTTCTGTGGAACAGCCTCTTGTCTTTTGAGTCACTCTTAACAGCTCTGCTCAGTTCCTGGCATAAGACAGCTGCTGCAGCCCCCTGCATGATTCCAAGAGCAGGAGCAATCATGTTTCTGTATGTCTTCTGGTTACGTCAGTCACAGTCTTTGTGAGATATCCAAGTATTATGTAACTTAAATGCCTGAACTAACATAGGACTGCTTGGAAAAAAGATGTTCTTCCTCTGTGGCAAAAAATGGAATTGAAGGAGCATGAGAAGAAAATAATTAAGTAGTTACTGCCTTTTATTAAAGGGTACTGAGGTGTCAGCATCACTGTTTCTTTATGTCTTTCTGAGACATAAAGACTTCAGGATTCCTTTTCCGATCCAGTTCCGCAGTTCATCATCCCAACAATTGCTCATGGTGTTTAAGCATGTACTGCTAGCTTCAGTTTTAAAAGATACAAGATGCTTCTTGATGCTGTATCCCTAATTCTTCCAGACAGTGTATTTTCCTTTCTTCTTCTACTGGGCCATTATATATGGCATTTTTCCACATGCACTTCTATTCAAATGCTAGAATCTTCGAACAGCATACTTGCAGTGAATGCAAGACTGGGGTGCTAAATAACGTGACTTGCTTTGGTGTGAGTGATCAACGGTGCTTTTTTCAACACTTTGCACACCTTTCACACATTCCTCACAAAGTCACAGAACGCAGGTGTACACCTCAAAAACTACATGTGTAAGGGAGGACAGGTTTGGCACTTAAACTACAGTTGCCAGTTACAGCAGATGAACTATGTTCCAAAGAAGTGCTGTTGCAGTGGAGCGAGGGAACTGCTAGTTTTGATGTTCAGTAGTGCAGTTGTTGCCACAGAATGTTTTAATGCTGTCGTGGAAAGTTTTGTGACCTGATCAATATTTTTACATGTATATCTGTATTTTTATTATATTGTAATGGAAAAGGGTCCAGGGTTTGGGAGTTGTCTTAAAGTAAGAATGGAGGCCCTGATTCTCATTTATACTACTGTCCTTTGCATTGCATTGAAAGGATAAAGGGGCCTTAAATGGATGTCACTTTAGCTTACATCCTTCAGAGTATCCCATCACACTGATCAGAGTATAAAAGGACACTAGTATAAATCAAAACAGTTACCAAATGACTGATTTGTACAATCATCTGAAATTAATTTCATGGTATCCCTACTGTGCACATACTGGCCAGTAACATCCAGATTGTTCTTAGTTTAGAAATACAGGTTGAAAAGAGACTTGCTTGGGTTTTATCAGGTTTTAAATATTTGCTTATATTGGCTGTCCTTTGCCCAACACTGTCTACAAAGACAATGTGGTAAAAGATTTGTACCTCTTGGTAATGGCCAGCCCAGAAATCTCTCAAAATTGTCAAAAATGCTATTTTTAAGCTTTGGTAGTTTTTCTTAAAATACCTGCTACCCTTTATCATAACTTGGATCCCTTTTACTTGATGTTATAAACTGGGGTTGTGACAATCTACTGAACTCCCTTCTGTCCTGACTTCACACCCAGCAGAGTGCGCAGTGTTGCGTGCTGTTGTCATGCTCTGGTGAGTTTGGGGACACAAAGCTAAAAGCCAACACTTTCTGCCTTCCCTGACTGTGGTGCTACGTGCCAGGGAAAACCCTGGCATTGCTCTGCGTGCCTGAGTCCTGTAGAGCTCCCCTTGTTGCCCATGGAAGTTTTATGTAAACAACAGCCCCACTACATTGCAGTTAAGCAATGCAATGCAAACTTCTTGTAAAAAAAAAGTTTGAGGAAAAGGAAAGATACTCGCCGCCTTAAATTTTTACACTGCAGTGATACCGCAGAGCCCAATGAGAACATATTTTGTACCAACTTTGTGAATGCCTGTCTAATCCATGCAACTCAAAAGGCAGCAGCCGAACTTTATGAAGCTCTTGTCCTCTAAATGAAAAAATAATTTTAGTCAAGAAGAACAAATGGGCTATCCCAGTACTGCTAAAAGAAAGCCAGTTCTAACCAATGCAAACATTCATACATTTCAGTCTTTACCAGGGAATTATTCTACAATTATTTGTTCAGTTTGGAAGAGACAGCTCTTCATAATGTGACAATATCACGCCAGGTCACAAGTACTGATCCGAATTTGCTGTCATTAAGAAACAACATAAATATGTAAGGACACGCTGTATTGAAATGCTACGGCTAATGAATTCCTTCCTGCCTTGGGACGATAAAAGATTAACAAAATGCCAAAGCGAAAGAAAAAAAAGTCATGGGGTTTTTTTTCCTTCTCTCTCTCTTTTCTCTCTTTCTTTCTTGGGATGCATTTGATATTTATTTTTCAACTTTGAATTTGAGGTTTTATTCCCAGTTACCAACCTACTGTATTGAAATCTGGAACATAAAATTAACATTTTTAAGAAAAAGATGATGTACAGGGAGAAAAAAATCAGAAAGAAAAAGCACTTCATTATGTCACAGTATTTACAGGAGAATGTGTAAAAATTATTTCTTTTCTGAAAAAAACATTTGGGGCCTGATTCTTTCCTAGTATAACTGAGCATAGCTCCCTGAGGCTGGTGGAGCTGGGCAGAGTTATGCTAGCTGAGAAACTGAACCTTAAAATCTTCTTTGCAGACAAGGGAACCCTTACCAGCAGTACTTGAAGACTTGTGAGTTGTGACTGCATGTTACTTGAAAGATCTAATTAAGCTATGTTTTTTGGTGCAAGCAGTTGTTGTACATGATTTCATGTTTATGTAGCAAGATGCATTGAAATGTTGATACTAGTATTCAAACATACATGTAAAAATTGTCGTTGTGGAAATTGTCTGTTCTGTTCTATTTTTCTTGTGTGTCTCATCTGTTTAGAACGTAAACTTTCTTTTTTTTTATTGTCCTAACTGAATAAGGCTAAATGAATACTGTAATTGAAAATATATTTTAAATCTTGTCATGAGTTTTTAAAAAGACTATTACAAATTGTATCATTCCTGATTACACAGAACTTTGTGGGTGGTTTTAAATAAATTTTATACTTCTATTTTGCACTTAGTCGTCTAATTTTTCTTTCCTGCTCTTAGCACTAATAACCACTATCATGTGTAGAAGTGTATTTGTTAATTATCAATAGGACTACAGGGGCTTCACCCAAAAAGTCAGCAGGTTTCTGCACTGGAAAGGAACAGGCAAAAATCCAGTCCCTGTTCTCAGTCTGCCTCTGCTTCAGGCTGTCCCCAGGTCAAGAGAAGTAAGAGAAGCAGCCAGCAAAGCTGAACTTCATTTTCTGACTAAAAAGGACAAAACAGTTTGTGAACACGTCTGCACAGTGTCTCTTTTTGCTACCTGTCTGGCAGAGCAAGCTTATGGGAATCATTTACTGTGGCATTTAATTCCCAGCTGCTGAAAATATTTCAGGTTTTATTTGCTGCAAATCAAAGGGTGTGGTTGGGGTTTTTTTCTCAAAACCGACCTCAGCATTAGCCTGCTTTACTGACATTGTAGTGCACAACAACAATACTGAACAGAATCCGTGTTGTTTGGATCTGAAGGAGGAATACAACTCTGCTCATACTTGCCCCTTTTCCTTCTCCAGTAAGTACAGCAGCAAAATAATACGCAAAAATAATCCTGCAGGTAACTGAAATCTCCTAGAGAGCAGAAGAATGCTGCTATCCTCTGGCTTCACTAGTGCCCTGGAAAGAAACTACATTGTGTGATATGGTATATCTAATTCCTGGGAGATGGATGTGATCATCCAACAGGGAGGCCTGGACCCTCCTATGTAAGTTGCTGCTCTTTTAGAGGATAATCACTACTGGGGTTTTATAGCAACATCTCCCAAGCTGCCCCAGGCCCTCTCTGAACTGAACTATTAAGTCTTTCTTCAACAGAGTCACACATTCCAGGGTTCAATATTAGAGTCAGGAACCCCCAGCACGGGTGTCTTAAGAAAGCATATGGATTTTGAAAGGCACTTCAAGACTTGGACCAGACCCAAAAACATCATTACTGAGGAAGAGCTATTGATGAGAAACGTTTCCCTTTTAACGTACTGCCAGACACCTGCCTATTGCCTGGCCCTGGCATTCCCACTGGGCAGTGTGATCCCAATCAGAGCTGTATTTCCTCATAGATGATGGAGCATGTTACATAGAAAGGTTTTAAAACATAGCTTCACCTCTACCTTATGGGAACAAAACTAAACCAGATTCACCTGCCCTGGCATCCCTGTTGCCAAAAGTGAGTTTACCACCTGGAGATGACTTTAGTGCTTTTTTTTTATATCCTGAATTTCTTATATACATTATGCAAGGTAATAGAATATTGATGTAGTACAGTTGGTTGCTTTTAAATTCTTAAGCCTTAGATTGCAATGCCTACTAAAATGGTGTTAATTGTTAACAATTGATTAAGCTGCAAAATAAGCTTTTTTGCTGGTACTACAGTTAAAAGTTTTCTGTAGTACTCCTATACTGCTAAAGATCATAGAACGCCAGGATTTGCTGTTCAACAATGCTAATGTTGATTACTGCTGTTGATAATTAATATTTAACACAGAGTATTAGTTTACATTCGGAAGGGTGTTCATCAAAATATTGGACTTTCTGTGCACTCTGTTTATCAGAACAAGCAACATATTCAAATGTCATTTAAACACAAGCAAGGTAATGCTTCAGTTAGTGTTTTGGTTCAAGAAGTGGCCTAGATAGTCTAAAATAAAATACCAGTAATCCCTATCTGTGCTTTTAATCTTAGACAAACTGAAAAAATATTTAAAATGTGGAAATTTAAACCCGGCTATTTCAGTAACCATTGGCTGGAGCACAATTCCCAAGACAGGCCTCCAATTCCATGTCCAGTCTGTTTACTTCTGGATACTCTTTTGCTTGTGTGATATATACCACTAATACAAAATCCTTACATTCTTAGCACTTGAATTCTTGAAAATGTCCATGTCT
Source organism: Lycocorax pyrrhopterus obiensis (assembly GCA_014706295.1). Taxonomy (NCBI): domain Eukaryota; kingdom Metazoa; phylum Chordata; class Aves; order Passeriformes; family Paradisaeidae; genus Lycocorax; species Lycocorax pyrrhopterus. The sequence continues at coordinate 4,321,409 of JACSVZ010000008.1, read as the reverse complement.
TTTTACACCAGGCCAAAAATTACTTACAATCCTGCTGTACCATGTGTACATCTCCATTTGTAACATAACTGGGTAATACTTTCATGCTGTTTGATCCTAAAGGAGTCCTAAATTGCTGCTAGAGGCATGGCCTAGCCTTTTTTCAGCTCAGAACAGCAAAACCTTTGTTTCCGGTGGTGTAAAAAGTCAGCAGTTCAGTTTCTTGTGACCACTTTGTTTTACACGTAGACTCTGTTTTTGCATGAGAATGACTGACTCCCTTCACTTGAGGAATCCCTTCAGGGAAATGAAGCACTAAGCCAGTGCTTCATCAAGCAAACCTAGACCCTAACTCACTTCCACAATAGCAGACAGCCTCGTAAGGACTCACCTGGGTTATGGCTCCTACAGATTTTAGGGGTGGGATTTGTTGATTTGTTGGGCTGTTGCAAATTATTTTGCTCTATGAGGGTAAGAGGCTGTAAGTGGTTCAGGTGGGTCACTGCATAACAATCCTCCTTAGGCTGTAGCTCTGACTAGGGTAGGTATTCACAAAACTTTAAAAAAGAAACTCCAAGGGTGTTGCGTGTAGAGTGCTCACCAGCAAGCCTGTCAAGTGCCAGAGGCTCTGGAACCCCCAAAGAATACAGGCAAGTATTCCATTTATATGCAACTTCTATTGCATCTGAGCAAACAGAGTAGAAATCAGAGTTTTAGTCATGCTCCTTTGCTGTCTCCCACTGAAGGAGGCCTTACTTGGGGCTCTTGTTGCACACAGGTCTCAGGATGTTCCCTGCTCTTCCTGCACGTGGCAGCCTGCAAGTTAAACCTCTGAATCTGTGCACTCAGGTGTCCTGCACCAGGAATTGTCTGTCTGTCCCACTGATCAGAGAGAGGCCTGTGCTCTGCTATGGGAAGAGGCTGAACACCGCGGGCAGTGGTGGAAGGGAAATGGGTTCTCAGCTCTCCGTCTCCTGCTTCTCAGGCAGTGGAACTAAGATTTTAAAGGCGGTCAGGATTTTTCTTCTAATTGTTCTTCTTTATTGCCTGTCTATAGACGTACCTTTACTCTGGCTTTCATATAGCTGCATTACCCCAAGATTTTAAGGAGAGAGCTGAGAAATCTGTTCTATGCGTGCAATCAAACCCAATACACCTAGAAAACAGGGCCTTCCTAAAGGTACTGAAGACTTGAATACAAGTCAGATTGGGTAAGAAAAACGGAATCCTTAAAATTTACGACTTTATGGAAGGCCACGATTCTTGTGGTTCCCTGGGCGTTGTGGATTACATCTCTTTTTTTTTTATGTGATGTTCACAGATCACAGAGCACCCCAGGTTGGTGGGGACCTCAAAACATCACCCGGTCCCATCCTTTGTGGAAAAGAAAGCCTAGGTGGGATTTTCTAGCACCCTGCCCAGCTGTATCTGGAGAACTTTCAGTGATGGGGACTCTCTCAATTGCTCTCACTGAAAAAATTTCTCATTTATCAAGGTGAAAAATTTTCCCTGTGCTTCCAGTGTCTATTACCTTCAAAATAATAATTACTTTATTTATGCTGCAACATTTTTACTCATTTAAACTTTGTCAGAAGTCTGTTCCCAATGCATTTAATTTTATTCCAATATAGGAGACCACAAAAGCCTTTCTGTCCTTACCCTGGGACTCTTATCAACCAACCAACCAACCAACCAAAAGTTACTTGCAATCAGCTAAACCTGAGCAGGTCGATTTAATTCTGTTATGTCCTTCCTGTATTCTTTAGGGGGTCTAGCCAGTTCAGAAACACTTTTGTTGAATACTTTGTATAGCAGTATGTAATAAACTTCAGTTTGTTATATTTATTATTAAACTTCAGTACTGACTGTGTCACATGCTTGGGAAAGTGTAAAGTACATATGGCTACAGTCAAAAAGACTATAACAGAAATTTTTGTGCACCAAAAGACCCATGATAATTTGCTTAGATGCTTCCATGCTGCACCTGTATTATAATTTAAGCATCAAAACAGCCATTAACTGGACTGTTGCTACCATTCCTGGATATCTGGAAAGGTAAAAATGTGTTTGACTCTCTCTGAATGATCTCTTCTGGCCTTCTGAATAGAATAAACAAACAACCCCATCAACAGCTGCAAAAAGCAGGTTCCAGTAGTGACATGTTTAGATCTGAAAATTAATTCAGGAATTGAGCAGGATGCATGGAAATGTATTTCCAACAAGAATATGGAAAAAAATAATATAATAATTTTTCATCATAAAAATTGAGTGAAATAACCATCTCCCTGTAACTGGCATTTAGGTGGACAGATATAGCATCTTTATTCATTTCTTGTCAAGTAGCTTCATGTTAGGCACGAAACACTAATTTCTGTGTCTTATCAATGGTACAGATTATCAAAAGCATGTTCATCAGAAAATCGTAATTTCTCTTCCAATTCTGTACCAGAAATGCATGATACAAATACAATTAAATCTGTTTCTGGGGGGTTTTTTTCCCAACCAAAAATAAGCCTTTTCCACATTTCCTTCTTCATTTTTCTTTCATAGCAGACATCCAAGATACCTGCAACTAGTTTCATTCTACATGATGCAGGAAAGTATCCCAGCAGCTCTGTTGCTGCTGTACAGGGACAACTGTTTGGTATTTCAGTTTTTGTGTAAAGGATGGTCTATAACAGGTGTTGTAACAGTCATAATGCATTGATTATGGTATTGAATTCTCTATACAGTGTCAATAATGTACAGAGATGAATCAGTCGTGAAGCACTCTGTGCTAGTGTAGCTAACAGGAACATGCCTCTAAAGCACACAGTTCTTCTAATTTCCTTACAACCAGCCTTACCCATGCTGTCATTTTCAACAGAAAGACAAAGCATTCTCACAAAAATAGGACTTCCAGTTTTCCAGGGCTGTAAGGCAGAATGTTATTTCCAAAGGCAGTGCCTAAGACTATGTGCAGCTAGCACCCAGTCATCCCTTTTAGAGTGCAAAACCCCGGCAGCAAACACTTTGCTTTGTGCTAAGCTCATGACACTGTTACTGTCACGAGACACCTCAGGAGCACTTTGAAGACAGTAAAGATTTGTTTGGTGACAAATGTGATTGTGTTCCTGCTTCTCAGGAAAGAGGCTGTACAGCACTGTGGAAGGTGCCACAGATGAACTCAATGGATTTCCTGAGGAAAGGGCAGAGATCCAAAATATTCGCTATTTGAACTGTAGCAGTTCCTGGTACTAAGTTCTCTTCTTTGTGCTCTTCCAGTCATCTTTGTTAAATGTACTGATTATGCAAAAATATTTGTGATGTTGATTATAAACCCTAAAAATTATAATTTCTCCCCACAATATCCCCAGCAGATTCTTAACTCCTCTAACCACCCAGAAAGCTGGAAGCAACAATTTGCTTTACAGGTTTTACCTTCTAATTTGTATCTTTTTCTCAAGTTGCCTCATTATTTTATGGTAATTTGTAGAAATCTCATGTATTTCAGACTTGTCCTCTCATCAATTTTGGATTAAATTGTCCAATGCACTTAAAAGATAGTCTGGGGGCCTAGAATTATTTTAAGAAACAAGACTATAAGTGCACATATTTTTTCACTGCTACTTCCATTACAACTATTGTTCATCACAACAGTGTGGTTTGTCTTGAGTAGAGGATACAGAGACCTAAAGAATTCAAAAGGAATCATTAGTGTACCATAAATGGCAGTGGCAAAATCTGCCAGGTAATGGTAGCAATATGTATCTGGAAAGGAGAAAGTACATGAAATGTTCTACTTAAGGTACAGGAAATCAGGATTGTGGTTCCTATGAGCTTCTGAGGCTTTCTTTGAGCCTTTATCTTCTGATAAAAAGGCCCTGGGCCAGACGAGTGCAGAACAGAACTACTTCACAGTACTCTGATATTCACTGACAATTACCTTCTTCTTTAATAGAATTTTGCCACTGGCCTTTTCACATACAGTGTGGGAGAAAGTCCTGCAACCTTTTCAACATTTAATCTTATCTCCAGGTTAAAGGGTACAGATTCTGCTTTAGTCAACTGACTGAGCTGAATGGAGTTATGCCAAGAGGAGACAAAGTTTAAAATGTGTAGACTTAAAAAGTAAGAACTATGTTTTATGAGTGTGAAACATCTAAACCCTCATCTAATTTGAAATAGATTTTAAACAGCAAAGGCAGATTTATCTTTATATATTATTAACTACCAAATGCTGGCAGAAATTTACTTTCACCTGATGGTCTTCTGCTGCTTTATCTAGATGCCCTCCTACAACATAATCCACCTCACTGCGAGTTTGATGTTGCTGCTTCTCAGGATTTTACTCCATCACCAGCTTCTGTTTTTAATGACAATGCAACACTTCAAAGTCCTATTTTCATTTACGAAGTGTGTCTTGCTGAGTTGCCCTCAAATGTAGAGTAGGCATTCATCTGTCTATTTAACTTCAAAACAAACTCGTGTAAGAAACTATTTATGGGATGGAAAGCTTTTTGTAACAATGCCAAGGCCATGGGTTCGATCAATGCCTACATGACTCGGCCACTCACTTAAAGAGCTGGACTCGACGATCCTTCTAAGTCCCCTCCAACTCAGACTAAGAAAGAACAGAAATTACTCTTGCCCAGAACTCCTGAACTACTTACTGCACTGAGTCCTGGCTGCAATTTCCGTTTCAAAGCATCTTAAGAGCTTTGATGCGTCTCTGGTGCGTCTGCTCTGCCTTCACCTCAGATGACCCCGTGTCCCCCCACAGAATCGCCCGAACGTTTCTGCGAGTACAGTCGGCTATCAAAGGGTGGGGAGGGGGCTGAGGGCTGCCTATCCCCTACAGCGATATGGCACGGTGAGGTGGCGTGGGGTGTGTCTGACCGCTGACGAGCCGGTGGGGGGGCCGCAGGGGACCCCTAAGAAGGCCCGGACCTCGCCAGTCCCGCCGCTCCCTCAAGGCGGTCCCGCCGCAAGATGGCGGCGCCGCGGCCCCGCCCGCGCCCGCCTCGCCCAAGATGGCGGCGGGGCCCCGCCCCCGAGCCGCGCGGGCCCTGCACGCGGCAGGGCCGGGCGCGCACCGCCTCGCGCGGTCGCAGGCGTGACGTAGCAGCAGGATCGGCGCCTGCGCGGTGCGGGCGGCCGGGGCGGGCGGCGATGGCGGCGGCGCGGTCCCGCGCAGGTATGGCGGGCGCAGCGCGAGGGGCCGGGGGCGCGCGGGCTGCGGCTGCCCTGGAGCGGGGCCGGGCGGGGTGGGCGGCGCGGGCCCGCGTTGCTGACCGGGAGCAGCGGGAGCGGGAGGAGGAGGGAGGACGAGGAGGAAGGAGGAGGAGGAGGAGGAAGGGGCGGGAAGGCCCCGCTTCCCGCCCGCCAGGCCCGGCGCCGCCGCCGCCTCCCTTTGCCTTTCTCCCGTGCGGCGCTTTCCGCCCGGCGGCGGGCCCGGGCACGCGGCCGCGAACGGAGGCTGCCGAGGGGGTAAAGGAGCTTTCACGGGTCCCGGTGGCGAGCGGTCCCCGGCGGCGCGGGCCGAGGGACGGAGGGAGGGCAGGAGGGAGGCGGCGGAGCTGGTGCGCGGCCCGGCCGTGCTCGCGTGGCTCCCGGGGTTCCCGTGGCTCCCGCGCCCTTGTGCGCGGAGACGGAAACAGCCGGGGGTGAACGCGTGCGGTGTTCTGCCGCCAGCGCTTCCCCGCGGCGGCCGAGCACAGCCATGGAAAACAAATAATAGATATGAATTCTTCGTTCCGCAGAATCGCCTCTCCCTTAGTCTTCCTGGGAATGGGAATACGTTTTTGCGTTTTGAATCGCGTTTGTCCCGTTGTTAAGAAGTGGGAGATAGAGGTTGTGCCTTAGAAAAATAAAATAAGTTGCCTTACATCTTTCTGTATTTCCCCTATGCCACGCATGTTGCCCACCAGGCTTTAGGGATGTAAAACTAATATTTCAAGACTCTTTTTTTTTTCTTATTCTGTTTTTGGGGTTGGTTTGGGTTTTTTTGTTTTTTTTTTTGGTTGGTTGGTTGAGGGTTTTTTATTTGGCTGGGTTTGGTTTTTTTGATCCAGAATTAAAATAGCCTGATGGTATGTGTTTCAAAGATTGCAGCTGCACTTTATTTTACTAGATTGCAGTTACAGAAGATAGACACCCAGGAGACTCTACCTTCTACCATGGCTCAGTTTGGAGGACAGAAAAATCCCCCTTGGGCTACTCAGTTTACAGCCACTGCGGTGTCTCAGCCAGGTCAGTTTACACATCACTCACTGTTTGAACCCTGACATCTAGTAGATTTGGAGATTCCATACTTGGGTATGCGCTTCAGAGTGGCACGATGCTAACTAACTTATCTAAAGTCTATTTAAGTGGTTTAAATCGGGACTTTTTTCCCACAATAGAGACTTTAAAAGTTATTGTCTAATACTGTCTGTTGGTTTTGTTTGTTATTTGGTTTTCTTAAGGGGTATGAGTAAAATCCCAGGTGAATTTGTATTGATTGTTTCAGTCAATAAATAATGTATCAAGTTATTCATATCCAAAGATGTGTAAATCAAGTTGCTTCTTATTAAATTACGTGGTTCTAGATTAAATAATATCAGCACTAGGAAGGCATTACAGATCTTTTAAGTGCTGCCTGAGTTTCATTTCCTGGGCAGCCTGAATCAATGTTTACAAATTATTTTGCCTTTATTAATAGATTAGACATAATTCACATAGCAGAAAGGTCTCTGAAATTTGTTACTTGGGTGAGAAGGGGGGTATTTATTTTTTAATGCTAAATTAGAACTTAATGATCCCTATAACCAGAGGTTTTGCCCTAATAATGGTAGAGAGTTTCCTTTGGTTTAGCTAAGAAGTGTTGTGAATTGCAGGCCACTGTTTAAAAACCTAGCTGGCTTCATTTTCATGTTTCATGTTGGTTTACAGCACAAAAGGTTTGAGGCAAGAATGTGAAGCTTGATGCATGATGAATTTTGGTGCTTCCGTTTCCAGTTCTGAAGTGCCTTTTGCTCTTCTTGAATAGAAATAGTTTGTTAATTAAATGTTGTAGTTACGTTGTGCAATGTGAAGAGGCTTCAGCAAAGCTGTGGCACTCGGAGGGTTCAGGATGTGTGTGGTTTCTGCAGTTGCTCTGATTTGATATGAAGTTCAGTGTCACACCTCCTTTGTCAATGGCTTTGTGTCTGGGAGCCTAGCAAAGGTTGGGAATGCTTGACATTCTTTGGAGGTGCATGTCTGGGGTGGGAGTCTTTCTCCTCTCCTGACTCAGTTTTCTTTCCCAAATCGTCTTTCTCCAGCTTTTCCCATGGGCACTGATCCAATCACACTGTGTATCCTCAGAGACTTGACCACCCACCATGTGCTTCACAGTACTCTGTCCCAGTGTGCCTTTTGCTTTTCCTCCATGCCCATTCTGCTCCATTCCCTAGCTAAACTCTTGCTGTCCCTAACCAGCTACCCACAGGCAGTTTTTCGCTGTTTCTCTGAATAGCTCACACTTCCCTTATCCAAATGGCACTATCTCCTTCTGTAAGAAATTCCCTAATAGCTGGAAAGCTTGGGAATGTGGGAGAAACGAATTTTGCTTTTGGTTCTCATGTTGGACTAGGGGAAATGTTGGCACAATCAAAGAATGGGAGGATCTGGGCTGGACTGTTCTTGGTATGTTGGCTCATGTGACAGCTAATGCATCAAAAATAGTGGTGGAAGGTGGAGGACAAGCTCCATGTCCTGTTTCAGAGGGAAAGCTGCACAAAACCTGCCAAGGGGAGGAGCTGGCAGTAATCTTTAGAGCTTGCTGAGGTAGGACCAGGAGGGAGCTCTGGAGGAGGGGTGGATGGAGCATACATCAACTTCTTATCCATTTTCTTATGCACGTGACTCTGCCCTGGGCCAGCCTACCTCTGAGCCTCCTTAAATTAAATGAAGTGCAAATGTAACTGGGATAGGACTGGTCAACATCAGCCGCTGTGAGAGATTTTTCACCTGCTCAATGAGGACAGTGCCTCCAGGGATTTATAGCTGTTCATCTGACCCCGCAGCACCTGACTCAAATATGAGAGCCATTAAAGATGTAACATTTGGTTGCACTTCTGCCTTCTTCCTGTGCTAGCTTCATGTTCCTTCATGTTCCTGGTGTCCTCTTCACATGTTAGTATCCTTTCCTATTCCTATTGCAATACATAGTCAACATGTCTGCATCCTCTTTGTTCCCTGTGTGCACTGTTGAATCCAGTCCCTGGGGTTCTGCTGCCCAGCTGCTGTTTTAGTACATAGTTGTTCCCCTGCTTTTTTAATTGGCTAATTTGATTTATAATACAGAGCACAGGAAGCATCTTTTGGAAGGTAAGCAGTGCTCTTTGGCACTGCTGGGAGCTGAATAACAGTGTTTCTGGTTGAACTTGCCCCTTTTAATGTGAAGTTGTGACCTTCTAGAGAGGCTGTTTTTCCTAAGGAAGAGATGCTGTCAGTGCTCAGGTGCGCTAACCAGCCTGAACTGCTGCTCACCTGTGTTGCACTCAAGAAATTGTGCATATTGGCTTACCCTTGTGAATCTCAGTAAATTTACTCTCACTTTTAAAAAGTGCTTTCAGAGGGTTGGCCAAAACTGTTACATATATTTATGCATGCCAGCTGTTTTTATCCAAGTGTCAGGTTCCTTCTCCAAAGTTTTGAGGTGCTTGGGTGTGAGGGAAAGAGATCTTGATTTTTGTAACACAAGCAACATGATATATAGTTTTTTTCAAGCTGTCAGAAGCAGTGAGTGGTGGTGTTATAAACCCAATTTGATAATTATAAAAAGGGTAATATGAAGGTTGGGGGTTTGTGTTTTTTTCATTGTTTTGGTATGGGATTTTTTGGTGGATTTTTTAGTTGCTGATGTGGATGCTGTCTTGGCCATCCCTGGTGAAGAAGTAACTAAATGAGTTAAAGCTCTTAATTATTAAGGTGTGATACACTAGTTGTAGACTGACATGCTGTGTAATGAAGGGTTTTGTGATCCCTTTGGGAGGGCTTGCTAATTACTCTCTCTGTGCCTGTGGTATTGGAAGAGAGATGGGCAATTCCAGGTGCCAGCAAAGATCGATGTGTGAAGAGAAACTCCTACGTGTAACACAGTGAATTTTTGTCTACTCCTCATCTCATGGTTTTATGCATCACAAGACTAAAACCAGAATAAAGCCCCTGCCATGCTGGTTAAGCATTGTTAAAGCATTAATTAAATCATGCCTACTACAGAAAATTACTTCTAACTTGCATAATGATGTGCAAACTCCTGAAATGCCTGCAAAGGAGAATTCCCTCCTCCTCTCTAGCTCTTCATTTTTGGCACATCTTTGGTTTGTGTCGCAGTGCTTGCCCTGTACTGTTTTCAGTGTTAGGATGAATAGCCTGGTTTTATAGAACTGTAGTGCTGGGGACGGTCTGGCTCTGCTGTGTTCTGCCTGATTGGTGGTGGTGTTTTTGCTGTATCAAGACTTAATTGCATTGGAGTCAAGAATGGTGCAGCTGATGAGAGCTAAAGTGCCTGGAGCTCAGTGTCTTCTTGTTGCTGGTGGCCCCTGTGAGGGGACTAAAGCAATGTGTAAGAACAGGGCGAGCATGTGGTGAATCTCAAGCCACTAAGGAATAGTAGCTGGTGCACAGTTTGCTGGCTTGCTGTAAATAGATGTCCCATGACAAACACGCTGAGCCTGGTTTCTAGTGTGTGCCTGTTAAAAGGATTATTTTTGGAGTACGTTGTGTGGTGTTTGTATTGCAAGTGTGTTAAGCTTAAAGAAACTTGAAAACCCAAGGACCCAATCTCACAATTTCTGGCAACTGTGAGAAGTGTCCCAAGCCCTGCACGGGGTATTCCTTACAGTAATTCTAATAAACCTATGTCACTTACCAAGAAGACGTATGTAGCTATGTACTTTGAAGATCTTTAGGGTTTAGAAGTAGGAAGAGGGACTACTAAATGCTGTCTTTGTGTTTGTTGCAACAGAAGTGTCTATTACCTAACGCAGGGCTGCAGCCTAGGACCCCAGTTGCTGTCTGAGCCCTTTCAGCTGGCCGTGCCATGCAGTATTTGGTGCCAGTGGGAGCTGTTTGCACTGCATTTGAAGGAAGGCATCTCCATCACTGTACTTACTGAGATCATTACAAATCCTAGGAAGCTATTGTTTGCCACTGCAGATGCTTGGTGCCAATAATAATAATATGGCAGTCAGATGTCAATTCCAGACTCAGTCTGTGATTCATTCTCTGTCTGTTTTTTTTCTGTGTGATTTTTTCCTTTTTTTCCTCTTTCTTTTTTTTTTCTTTTGAACCAGTAATGCAAACTCAGTTGCCTAATTAATTGGAGCCTGTTTGACCAAGATGAGTACACAGATGAAAGGTAGTCAGATGAAAGTCCTGGGATACTTCGGGGCAAATCAGTGGGAACAAGATACAGCTTTGAAAAACTTGTTACTACAGGTGTTATCCTTTGAGGGGATCTTGGCCGTCTTTTTGTCTTTGCCCTTTCTTAGTAAGTTGATCTGCAGTGTTGTAGATGATAGATACCCAGTTGATATTAAATGCTCAAAAAGTGACAGTAGAGATGGCAAAAAAAAATTCTTGTGTTTTCTTGGTTGACAGAATGGGATAAGGGTCTTAGGAGGGGCTGGAAATTGCTTGAGGTAATTCTGGGTTGTGCTGAAAGGGAAATTGCCATAGTGAAACTGAAGAGCTGAATAATCCCAAGTCTGGTTTTGGGAGTAAGTTTTGTGGGTACCCTTGGTACAAAAAGTAGGAGAAAACTTGTGAAATTTGCTTTTGGTAATGCTTCCCAACTTCATCCCCCTGTGTTGGAACAACGTTAGGATAGAACTTCAGGGTGAATGACAATAGCTGGTATAGTGACACAGATTCAAAGGTAACAGGATAGAGCAAATTTCTGCACTAATGGGAATTTCTGCTCGGCATGTGGAAGTAAGAAGAGAAAGATTAATGCATTGGTTATTTGCCTTGAGTGAGCCAGCAAAGTATTGCAGCCAGGGAAAGTGAAAGTTGTCCCAGGATGCAGCAGCAAAGCTTTTGAATTATGTTTAAATGTCTGTTTAAGGTGTGTTATGTGAGACATTGGTGAGGATCCAGTTGAGGGTCTTTCTGGATGGTCCAAACTGCACATTCAAATTGAAGCTGATGATCAAGTAGGAGGCAAAAGGATCAAGACAGTAGAGGGTCTGTCGTGAGAGAAGCCTCAAATTTTGTTTGCTGGCTTCTAAAGAAATGTGAATGTTGGGATTTTCCAGGAGGAAAAAATTAATTAAATGCTGTACGCTGCAGAATGCTTGATTTCACTTTTAAAATACTGTTACTTCCTGGAATGCTTTTGTGACAATATTTGATACAGATCATGGTGATAGCAATTATTTTCACTGCTTTTTGTGTATTTCTTTCCTGTTTCATTCCAAAACTATAAGGTGATCAGTGCCATCAACAAAGATTGTGCTCTGCTGGAAAAGGCAGTGTGGTAGGAAGGATTACATTATTCAGGACCTGTTGAGTTGGGTACAGCATTATGGTAATGATCACCAACTACAAGCAGTGGTTTTCCGCATTCCTGTATCAGGAATGAAAACTTCATTTTGCATCAGTAAGAATAGCGTGGAGCACAAGCTCTGCAGGAATACTGTAAATCTGTTCTTCATTCCGTTGTGCGTCTTTGATGTCTTTGGAAGAGAGAACCATGTTCATCTTGACCGTTGCTCAGTTCTGAAGATGGCTGGCTGACCTGTTTTTGCTGGCAGTATGTTTCCCTGCTGAGTTTCTCTCTGGTTTTATTTAAACATGTGGACTAGACTGATAACTTGATGAAGTGATACTTGATCATGCAGCTGCCGATAACTTTTTTAAAAAGTCCTGCCGAAGAGGGAGCACGTTTCCAGAGAAGTTTGCAGTTTTTTGCTGAGATTTGCATTTTGCAGGGCTCTTTGTCACCTGAAAGATCCATCTGTAAGTCTTGAGCATCCCTCGTTCAGAAGCATAGCCTGTGCATAGCTGCTCCTCATGATTTACTTATGTTCTGTGGTGAATTAAAAGCTGGTATGACAATAAAATAAACTAATCCTTCCTTCTAGGCAGTTTGAGTCTGGGCAGCACAAACCCTTCCTATCAAGAGTTGGAGAGAGTTTGAGTCCCCTTATACATGGGGACTGATTAAACTCTCTGTTGTTACAAGGCTGTTCCTTCACCACCAGCCCCCACTTCTACAACATCCAGCTCACAGGGACAAAGACAGCACTGAGTGAAGCAAAAACTTGCGTGATTTCAGAGGACTCATTCCATAGGCCTCTGTTTCATAGATGCTGTTACAGTAAAGATTTCTCTTGCCCTCAGATAGAATGAAATGTATTAATTTACAGAGCAGAGCAGCACTCTTCATTTGGCTCATCCAGAACCTGAAATACCTTCAAGAAAGTATACGGGGGGGGTGTGTGTTGGGGGTGGGTGCAGGTGGGGATGACAGCTACAGTGCTATAAAATCATGAGCAGCTCAAGAGAAGGAAATTTAATGGTCTCTGTGCCCCTGCTGTGGTTTACTATTGGTATATGAATTTAAAAGAAAAGCAAATGGAATGTGATCCTTTTTCTTGAATTTTGGAACTTGATTCATCTCCTTGGTGAGCTTGACTCAGGCATAAAGCTTCGCACAGCGCGTCCTGTGTAAGCTGGGGTGTCTGAGGTGCTGTGAGTGCTCACTGGCCTTGTTCCCTTCACAGCTGCCCTGGGCGTGCAGCAGCCCTCGCTGCTCGGAGCCTCCCCGACCATCTACACGCAGCAGACGGCGCTGGCGGCCGCCGGCCTGACCACACAGACCCCCACCAACTACCAGCTGACACAGACCGCGGCGCTCCAGCAGCAGGCGGCAGCCGCGGCCGCGGCCCTGCAGCAGGTAAAGCAAACACAGCGGCCAGCGCTCCCTGAGCTCCGTAAAGCTAAAGGATCCAGCAGAAAACGAGAATGGAAAATGGTGAACATTGAATGTGAACCTGTCTTATCAACGGTGGGATTTGGGGTTTATAGCTAGCAGTAGTTGAATTAGTCTGTGAAGGTGGGAATTTTGGTTTTGGAGGTGCTGATTTTTGGCTGTGGAAAGCCCTTTGGGAGAGTGAGTTTTGCTGCATCTGAACTGAGAATCTCAAGTATCTCCCATCACTATATATATATATCCTTTATAGCATTTTGCATGATTTCATAATGTGTCCTAAATACCGTCTGAGTGTCAGGCTTAACAAAAATTGCTGACTTTAGCTAGAAAGAGAACATCAGGGTCCACTCTAAATGCTCAGAGTATTTGTTACGAAAATAAAATATGTTGATATTATTAGTTATTTTTTTATTAAAATTGCTAAATGTTAATTGTTTTTATCTAGAACTTGCTAAGCAGATAACTTTTATTTGATATTATTATGGTAATAATTCTCCTGTTTATGAGATATTTTGCTTTTATCTGTTTCAGCAATATTCACAACCTCAACAGACTCTCTATAGTGTACAGCAACAGGTTTGTCTGATTCTTACTGTGTACATCACAAATAACTTTAAAAACAATGTCAATTGTGTGTCTTGTAGGATTTGTCTCCGAAATCATCCTCATATGGGAAGTTGTTAAAGAAACTTAAGTAATATTTTGTGTAGTGAAAGAGAGCTTGAAGTTCATAAACTTGGAAAGATGTATGCAGAATGGAAGCCTGCCTACCTTAATGCAAAAAAAAAAAATTAAAAATACGTACTATTCCATGTGTAAAGGATTCCTGCTGAACTTTGCTCCAAACAGGGCCGTGTATTTTAACTGCTGGAAAGATGCTGTCCAAAAAAAGTTCCCTTTTGGGTTTTTATTATGGTCTTCAAACTTAACAGGATTTTAAAAAAAGAATAAAAGTACAAGGGAATTACATGCCTAAGCTGCTTCAGCTGCCAAAATTTTTTTGGTATTGCTATTAACTTTCAGGTCAAAAAAATTTAGTATTTCTCCTTTCTGAATAAACCTGGGTTATACGATCTTAAAATTAAGTGCAGAAGCACAGTTTTACAGGTGTGCAAACTGCTGAAATGACCAAACCCCAAAGGACTATTAACTGACTCGGATTAAGCAAAAACTCTTAATTGTAAAGAGGAGGTAAAATTGTACAATTTCCTTAAGCATATAAAATTAATTTATAACTTTATTTATTTTAAGTTGCAGCAACCTCAGCAGACCCTTTTAACTCAGGTTAGTTTGGTTTTATTGTTTGGTCTTCATCCCCAAACACAGATCATGCAAGAGTGCAAATTTGTGACATCTTGGGTATTTTAATCTGTAAAATGAACTAATATGAATGGATATTTTATTGGTACAGGTGTATTTTATCCAGATGTTAAAATATGCATAGCCTTGGTTTCAAAAATTAATAGCAACCACTTTTCCTTAATCTTGAAGGGAATATGTGTGTTGATTGTATTTTATTTTTTTTTTTGTTTGGACTTCAAGTGTCAAGTTGTTTTGCAGTAAATAACGAATGGGGAAAATCTTTCTCTTCTTTGTGAAGGAATTTAACTTTGTGTATTAACAGATTTTGTATAAAGAGTTTTTAAAAGAATCTTGCTGAGCTTGACGGATTTAAATCATGCAGCCATTTAACACACTGCAAATTGCTCTAGTTCCATTTTCACTTGAACTTTTAAACAGGCTTTAAAAAGGTAAAAATGTTTGACTTGATTTCATTATCTTGCTGTGTTCTTCTTTTGTAAGAAGACAAGTACATGAACTGTTGAGTTAGGGAGGGGTTCATGTTGGCCTCGGCCTTTACTGACTTCTAACACTACAGGTGGGATATAAATGCAGAATGACCTCTTAAGCGTGTATTCCTAGCAAAGTTGGGAATTTATCTCCACTTCAGGCCCACTGTATGGGTTACCTGTAGACAATAATGCAGTCTTCATGCTTTTTGTCTGGACAAGGTGCATTTTCGGGGGAAGCTGACTCTTGTAAAAAAGAAGGATAAACAAAGCCAGTCTTCATTCAAAGTAAGAAAAAAGTCATCTTCAAAAAAAACCAACAACCCAACAAAAAATACAAAACCGGTTGAAAATGTCTGTTCTAGTTGCTATAGTCATTTTAAACTTCTGTCTCTGTGGCTGAAGGACCTGTTCCCTGTCAGTCTGCCAGCTGCTTACAAGATTTAGAGTTGGCTTTGTTTTGCTTGCAGCCGGCAGTCGCGCTCCCAACCAGCCTCAGCCTGTCCACGCCCCAGCCGGCAGCACAGATCACTGTCTCCTACCCGGCTCCCCGCTCCAGCCAGCAGCAAACCCAGCCACAAAAGCAGCGTGTCTTCACCGGGGTGGTGACTAAGCTACATGATACATTTGGCTTTGTGGATGAAGATGTCTTTTTTCAGCTTAGGTAAGCTGTGAACACTCGCCTGCAGATGTACTCTGTGATACTCTCACTAAATCAAAGGTTTAGATGATTGCATGCTAATTCTGTGATTCCGCTGATAGGGCCTGCAATAGTGTGTTGTTTTCATTCAACAGTGAAAGCCAGAGAGGTTAATAGATGCTAAGGTACTTCACATGAATTTTTGAATTTTTTAATACAAAACCCAAGGCCGGGAGACCCAGAGGTTATTAGCTTCTTGTAATAGGAAATTGCAGAATTTGTGGGTGATCAAAAGCATAAAATTGGCTGTCTGCATGTCTTAACTTGGTACTATTTGGGGAACTTTTGCCTTTGGGCCAAAGGCAGGGAATGACTAAGTTCCTGAGCTTACCCTGAACTGAAGCAGGTAGCACCAAAGCTGAATTTTGGGGATAGATGCTCTTCCTATAAACTTTTTTTTAATGAACTTTGCCTACTTTCTTTAAATGTAACATGCAAATGTAAACCTAGCTAAAAAAGACTCTCACATACGTTTTCTGTAATGTTTGCAGTGCTGTTAAAGGAAAGACACCTCAGGTGGGTGACAGAGTTTTGGTAGAAGCTACTTACAATCCTAATATGCCATTCAAATGGAATGCCCAAAGGATACAGACCCTTCCAAACCAGGTATGTGGGGTTACCCAGTGTCACTGGCAGTGGCTGACTCTGGTTTAAGCTCGCTCCCGACTCCCCTGTGTTTGCTGCCAGAACCAGAGCCAAGCGCAGCCGCTGCTGAAGACGCCGCCGGCCGTCCTGCAGCCCATTGCTCAGCAGACCGCCTTCGGGGTCCAGGCGCAGCCACAGCCACAGTCCCTGTTGCAGGCACAGATCTCAGCAGCTTCCATCACACCTCTGCTTCAGACACAGCCTCAGCCCTTACTGCAGCAGCCACAGCAGAAAGGTGCTCCTTCAGTGCACACCTTTTTGGGGGATCCCTCTGGTGCTTCGTGGGTGATGGTTGTTTTCTTGTTAATCAGAAGGTTGAAGTAATAGCTGAAATAATGTGGAGGGGACTGTACTGAGTTTTCAGATTGAATATGTCTTCCTGCAGCTATGTGCAAGGCACATTGCCTGCAGTAGCTCAGAAATCACCTGGTTAGTGAAATCCCCATGGACTCCTGTTCATGTTAAGATTTTGTAATCTGAAAGCAAATTCAATGTAATTTTTGTTCTTTCATAGACAAGTTGAGGAGTTGAAAGTATTAATAGCAGTGCAGTCCTTCAGCATCTTCTGCAGTGTTCCACAAAATCAGGTTTCGCAGTTGTATTGTTAAAGCTGTTCCTTCTTTGGTTATTCATTTCAGTTAGCCAGGTTGGCATTTGAGAGAAGAAACACTGCCAAACATGGCAAATCTAAAACAAAGGTTGTGGAGCCTCTTGAACTTTGAGTGGCTGAGGAACCAGTAATAGAATTGATAGGACTGCTCTTACCACAGTAAAAGCAAGGGTAGAAGAACCTAAGCAGAATTGTTTTGCGATAATGCTTACTACAGTCTAATTAGTCCTAGTTGTTCATTGGTGTTTAGTAACATTTGCTCCACTTAAATCACTTGGTTAAATGTCTTGAGACAGAATAAGTATGTGCTGAGGGATTGATGTAGCGGTGTAATACATTGATTTAGGAATAATTTTCAGGATGCCAGTTGTTTTTACGTATGAATAGCCTCAAAATGAAGGTTTCAGTTTTCCTTCAGTTCAGTGAGTAGGTAGTATATCTGTCTTAATTTAAGGTTTCCAAAAGGCTTAGCTATTTACTAGGACAGATTCTATGTGCTTAGGTTATATTACTTCCATCTGAAGAAGATGCTTTTAAACCAATGTCATTTAACTACAGTGTCAGTTTGCCTCCATGAAGAAAAGCTTAGGTCTCCTGAGTTTCTTTGGATGGGTGTTAATAATAAATAGATTTGACGGTAGAGTTAGTTTAGAAAATGTACACAAGAGAAACAGCTGTAAAGCAGCAGTGTTTGGCAAGTGTAGATAGCTGCCCTCTATTCTGTATTGATCCTGTACATTTTGTTTCAGGTGGTTTATTACAGCCTCCAGTCCGTCTGGTTTCACAGCCTCAACCAGCTCGAAGACTAGACCCACCATCCAGATTTTCTGGGAGGAATGACCGAGGTGGAGACCCTATGCCAAACCGAAAAGATGACAGGAGGTATGTAGACCAGACTATGATCCAAGCAGTCCATAAAGACCTGTCCTTAGCCAGAGCTGAGCTGCTTGCTTCCAGAGTGAGTCAGTGAGACCCACAAGTTGTGTTACCCTTAGGAATTAGTGAAGAGTTCTTATCTACCTGAAATTAAGGAGTTATGTAATCAGTTTCGCTTGTAAAGAGACTGTACTGAAACTTTTCCCCTTTTTTGAGCTGTCTCTGACAGGTCTGGGTTCTGTTGTGCTGGAAATCATTTTATGTTACCAGCCTGCAAAAATATTTGTATTTTGTATGTATTCTTTAAGTCGTGAAAGAGAACGAGAGAGACGTAGGTCCCGGGAAAGATCTCCCCAGAGAAAACGCTCCCGAGAGAGATCACCCAGACGAGAGAGGGAGAGGTCACCTCGGAGACCCCGACGTGTTGTTCCTCGTTACACGGTTCAGTTTTCCAAGTTTTCATTGGACTGGTATGTTGATAGTGCCAGATATTTACCTACAGTTTACTTAATCATGGGCACAGCTCACCGTGAGCCATGTCAGCCCACGTGTGTGTAATTGGGTGTTGAATGATGATCCAGACTTTAAAGAAAGATCAAATATGTAATGGCTGAGAACCTTGTATGATAAACTTGTTTGAGGTTCTGTGTTACTTTAAAATGCTGTTGCATATAAGCCTTATAACATCGTTTAATAAATATTCCCTAACATGCAGACAACTGAATTGGAAGAGTGTTTAATAGTTACTTGTTTTTAAACTTCATCCATGACATTCAAATACAGTGTTCTTGAGATTTTATATATACAGTATCAAATATACAATGGTTGTATTGCCAACTGATCTACCTCTTAATGATGTACTTTGTTAATAGTTCTTTTTTGCTGTATCTTTCAAATCATGCTGTGTCTTTCAGCCGTAGCTGTGATATGATGGAGCTGAGGAGGCGTTACCAGAACTTGTATATCCCGAGTGATTTCTTTGATGCTCAGTTTACATGGGTGGATGCTTTTCCTATGTCTAGACCGTTTCAGCTGGGAAACTACTGTAATTTCTATGTAATGCATAGAGAAGTAGATCCTATAGATAAGAACGCTGCTGTCCTTGATCCACCTGATGCTGATCATCTCTACAGTGCTAAGGTTTGTATGCTTTTCCACTAATATGACTATTCATTAGAAATTTTTTTATCTGTAGAGTGCAAAAATGGATATAACTGAACTGAAAATATTCTACAGCCATTTGAGCAAAATACAGCGTTTTAAGCTTTTCAGTAAAAAGCTAGTATGTAGAGCTTTAAGAATCATGACTGAAATTGTTTGTTTTTGTGTTACTAGGGCTGTGCTAAATCTTGTGTTTACTGAGGGCTCTTCCATTCTCTGCACCCAGTTGCAGTGATGTGATTATAGGAAATAAAGCCAGCTCCTGCAAGATCTCTGAATGATTTCTTAGGCAATTCATTTTGAATAGTTAATTGAGTCCTTTATATTCCTTCAAGGATACTTTCTGTGCAGTGTGTGTTATTCTGTTTAGTGGTATTTTCTTTCCTTCTTTCCTATTCATCTCAATATTTATTGTTTTGTTTAAAGTAAATCGAGATCTATGTTTAACATGTAATACTTCTAACACATATTGCCCTAGAAATCTCAGACCTATTTTAATGACAGATTTCAAATGGAACAGGTTTTAGGAAAATGTTCGGATGAAGGGGTCTTTTATACATGATTGCAGCCCTTGATGCAGCGTATTTTGACATTCAGATAAAGATTGAAAGACTTAACTTACTTGCCTTCTGTGTATAAAAACTGCGAAGCCTTGGCTCCGGTATCGGACATACTGTTTTTTCAGTCTATTTGTGCATAGCAAAAGCTGACTTTTAGAAGGCTGAGCTTCAAAACATAGTCAGTAACTGAGAAGGAGCATCCTGTTTTATCCTACACCCTGTTTAGGGTATAGAGCAACCTTGTTAAGTTTGGGTGTGTGTGTTTGTAAGTTGTGGTCATTGTTTACCAGTCGTAGTGAGACCTTCACAAGACTGCTCTGACTTGCACCACAGGTGATGTTGATGGCTAGTCCTAGCATGGAAGACCTCTACCACAAGTCATGTGCTCTGGCTGAAGATCCCCAAGAACTTCGTGATGGATTTCAGCATCCTGCTAGACTTGTAAAGGTAAATATGCTTCAATGCCAGACACTCTTGGCAATAAAGGTTGGTTATGGAGCTTTACTGTTTTTGACAATAAGAAAGGAGCTTACAGACAGCTGAATGATGACTTCATTTTTCCTCTGAAGAGACCTAGTTTATATGTCAATTCTTTTTCCACTTTATAGGAGCTTCACATTTACTGCTTTGTTCAACTTAGTTAAACTCAATTAACTTTGTTAGCTGTTTTTTACAAGCACTTACTTGTTTTGTAAGGGCTCAGCTGTGAAGAGAATACACATGAAGCAACAGTTAAGCAGCTGTGTGTAAAGTGAAACTTAACCATTAAACTGAACAAGCTGTAAGTGCTTTCAGGACAACAGACTTGTTTTCCAGTTAAATTCTAACTTATGGCTAACGGGAATACTTTCATTTATAGGTATGATGCTCTTGTGGTCTCACCTTTCGTAGCTTTTCTTCATCACTTTTAAGCAGCCATGTTTATAAATGTGTATCAGAGTTAAGACACCATTGAAATATTACTGTCTTTTGAGTTAGAAAGCTTTTAATGGCAAAGGAACAAACCTATACCAATAAACAAACCTGATGGAAAATCTTGAAAGCAAGAATGAGTGATGATGTTTTAAACCTATTCCATTGCTGAAATAATCTGTGGAAAAAAATAACTGAACTCTTTCTTGACTGATTCTCATTTTCAGATTTCAAAATAATGTGATGGTTTACTCATGGATTTCAGTGTGTGTGCTATGAAATATTCTTTGCACTTTGGGAAAATGACTTTTTACCCCTAGCAGGGGAACATTCAGAAGACTCTTTTTGTCTAGTTTTTAGTGGGTATGAAAGGCAAAGATGAAGCTATGGCTATTGGAGGACACTGGTCCCCATCACTGGATGGACCTGATCCAGAAAAGGACCCTTCGGTGCTGATAAAGACGGCTATTCGTTGTTGCAAGGCTCTTACAGGGATTGACTTAAGTGTGTGCACGCAATGGTAAGTACTGCACTGCAAAGCCAAGTACACTGTAGAAATAAATACTTGTCTGTTACCAGGACTTAAAAAAAAAGAAAAAGAAAAAAAAAGCTGGAAAACTGGAAAACCCTTTTTTCTTTGTCAACTGCTCTTGGTAGTTCAGGTAAACTCCTCAAAGGGTGTTCTGTTTGGTAATAAGCTCGATTGGTGCCAACTGTGCTGAATACTGCATTAAGAACTAATTAAAAATTCTGGATTTATTTTGACATGTTATACTGTAATTTTTTTAATGAACATGCGTTGAATATATTTTTCATTTTGTGCATAGCTGGAGAGGATCGTCAAGAGAACTTCATTTCATTGTTCTTTTGTTATAAATAAATAGCCGTTTGTTATACAGCCATATTTTCTCTTGATGGGTTTCTGTCCTGTGTTAACACTCACTTTAGTTGTACTAATACCAGGAAAGCCTGTTGTATGCTAAATTTGAAGTGCTTCATCAACTTCTGTTTGCACATAAAACCTATGTGGGCTAAGCAACAAGTTGTATAAAAAGCATTTTGTTGGTTTTCCTCCTTTTCAGTTGCGATACCTTATTACAAGTGTGCCAAAAGAGAAAATATGGCTTCCATAATTTTTTTCTTTAGATAAACCTCAAGGTCTTGCAGCAAAATTTCTTTACTTGATGTGCTACAAGTGATCTAGGCTCTTTAAAATGTATTGTAGAATTTTTTTTCCAACATGCTTCTTCCCTTGCAACAGGTACCGTTTTGCAGAGATTCGCTACCATCGCCCTGAGGAGACCCACAAGGGGCGTACAGTTCCAGCTCATGTGGAGACAGTGGTTTTATTTTTCCCGGATGTTTGGCATTGCCTTCCCACCCGCTCAGAGTGGGAAACCCTCTCCCGAGGATACAAGCAGCAGCTGGTCGAGAAGCTTCAGGGTGAACGCAAGGAGGCTGATGGAGAACAGGCACTGAACGCTAATCCCTTTTTCTATTTCTGCTTCTCACAGGCACAGGAACACAGGCACAAAATGCACATACCACATACTACACAACATACATACATAGGAGGAACATAACTGGTAACAATGACTGGTAAACCAGCTTTCAGCAGTGTAGTGAATGTTGCTTTTTATTTTTATTTCAGCTAGTTCACTAACTTAAAGTGTGTATGCTGATATCACAAATGGAATTAAATTGTGCTTATAATGCGCAGAAAATTTTTTATCGTAGATGTAGTTGCTGGAATCTGGGACCAGTTGTTGAGTGAGATTCAGTTTATGAATAGCTGTCTTTAAACATTTTGCCATTTTCTGAAATTTCTAAATTCTCTCTTGTGGCCAGTTCTAATTGTGATATTTGAAATTGAACAAACACTAGTCTGAAACATCTGAATTTCAGGCCATGTGGCTGATCAGCATCTTGGAATAAGGGAAGGTCTGACTGAACAAAGAGTAATTCGGGGGATTTAAAATCTGGGGGAAGATCACCCACTGTGTGGTTACTTGGAGACCAGCAGTGTCTGTGTAACCCCAATATCCTTTGTGGTGTTGCTTATCACCCTTTTGTGTTCCACAGATCTGGCTTGTATTGGCTGAGTGGCACTGTGATCATTTATAAAGTGGTAGAATGTGTGTGTGAACTTGTCTAAATAATAACTTTAGGAGAAGACTATCTGAAACAGTTGTGACCTTGCACAGATCAGCAACAGAATTTAAGAAATAACTTAAATGCTTTCAAGCTTTCTGAATGATAATTTCTAAATTTTATTTGTCAGGATGAAGAGGAAAAGGATGATGGGGAAGCTAAAGAGATCTCTACGCCTACACACTGGTCTAAACTGGATCCAAAAACAATGAAGGTAATAAACACTTTTTAAAATTTGATTCCATTGTACATTTTCACCCCTAAGACATGACGTGAAATGCAGCTGTATGTTCCCTTAACTGAGCAAAAAAACTTCAGTAGTGTTTTGCTGAATTTATAGGTACTAGATGTGATATCACAGTATGCAGGAATGACTCCTGATTGTAGTGAGTACAGCTAATTGAATCTATTCTGAACTTTTGAACTTTGTACAATTCAAGGATAATCATGTATGATACATTAACTGGAAAATGAGAGTTCTGCTGTAATCTGCCAGATTACTACTTACATTAAAAAATGTGGGGTCTAAAATACTTAAATGATACGTTTTTGTACAATTACTGCCTTTTTAAACTGTCAGGAGACATAATAAAAAGTTTCCTCAAAAGGAAGAATAATAATAATAATAAAAAAAACCTCTTTTACTCTAATAAAATCCTTTCCCTGCATCTGTGAAAAGTTCCTCAGAAGTTTATTGTGGAAAACATCACTTTAAATGTAGTAAGTTTTTTGTATCAGTAACTTTTAGTGTTTTTCAGCACATGTTTAAAAAAATACAGTTGACTTTTCAGTACTCTTAATTTTTACCTCACTTTCTCTACTAATCACATGTTTTGTGATGTCACTGCTTGATACCACTTACAGAGCTTTTATTTACCAGGTAAATGACCTTCGCAAAGAATTAGAAAGTCGAACCCTTAGCTCTAAGGGACTGAAATCTCAGCTGATAGCTCGACTGACAAAGCAGCTGAAAGTAGAGGAACAAAAAGAAGAGCAAAAGGAGCTAGAGAAGTCTGAGAAAGAAGAGGAAGAGGAGGAGGATAGGAAATCTGAAGATGATAAAGAGGTTTGGATTTGGACATACTTGGTTTAAGTCCTAAGTATACATAAAATATATGAAACGTTTGTACAAATATGTATAAGCATAAAAAGTAGAGGCATGTGCCTAGTTGTGCTGGGATCTTGTTCTCAGGTGTCTGTTCTCAGAACTCTCTCTGTAACCTGAGCTGCTGAATTGGAAAGAAATCTTGGCCAGTTTGAATTTCTTTATATCAGCCAAATCAGCTGAAATGTGCAACTGCGCTAAGGGTGTCTGAATTAATGTTTGACCTTAAATATAAGGAAACATAAATCCCAGACTCCTGAGAAAAACCATGCTCAAGACAAGTGAACGTAGTTAAGAAGACCTTAACTCATTAAACCTACATGAAAAACAGTTGCTTAGTTGTGTTGGCCTCTGTGTCTCACAGTACAGCTTCTTCACATGGCAGATGGTTTGCTTGAGTTTTTCCCTTATTATGAAGCTTTAATTTTTGCTTTTGGATACTTGCTGTATATTGGAGTTTCTCAGTTTTGCAGTTTGTAGTTGTAGTGCTTAGTCTGGTTTGCTATTTCACAAAGATAAACAAGATCTGTGCAGTAAGGCCAAAGCTCAACCACAGAAAAGAGGCAGAAATGTCTGGAGAATGGCTTGTGCTTTAGTTGCTTTTAAACCTGCCTTTTTGTGTGTTACCTGCTAACCTGTGACTGGAAGTTTTATATATCTCTCTAAACCTTGTTGATGGAGGAAAGGCCACGTGCGTGCTAATTCTGTCAGCTGCTGCTGCCTTCTCCCACAGCTTGGATGGGGTTCAACTAGCTTGGGTTTCTTGCCACAGCTTTCTTTAGGATTGGAGGGGAGCTTTGATTGTGCTGGCTTTTTTATAAAGCACAAGCTCTGCCATGACTTTTTTTGTAGTCAGGAGACTTCAGTATTTCTCTCTTGGCAATCAGTAAGCTGGTGGCATTTTACCTTTTGTAACCTTTTGTTTCATTTGCAATCTATAGAGATTGCATTTCCCATAATCAAGAGTTAAGTAAATTGTCATCTGGTAATTGTTAAAGCTGTGTTGGGTATCTTTGGAGAGATGATGTATGAAGCCTTTCACTTCCTTTGTAAGGAGTAAACAGCTTGCTGCACTGTACATCTGGGCATTGCTTTCAGCAGCTTAGGCTTTCCTTTGCTTTCCTCAGAGCAGTGAGTCCTAAAAACTAAGGTAGAGGCTGAAACTTCAGCTTTGGAATATGCTCCATGTTGGTTTTCTGCCCTTTTTTAGGAAGAGGAAAGAAAACGCCAAGAGGAACTGGAACGTCAGCGGCGGGAGAGACGCTATATCCTGCCGGATGAACCAGCCATCATCGTGCACCCAAACTGGGCAGCAAAGAGTGGCAAGTTTGACTGCAGCATTATGTCTCTAAGTGTTCTTCTGGACTATAGATTAGAAGATAATAAAGAACATTCCTTTGAGGTAACTCAGCTGTGGTACTTACAGTTAGCCATTCTTGATTCTTTTAAATTTTTGTGTGAAAAATTTTTAATTGCCGAGTCTTTGATATATGGTACAATAGCAATATAGTCACTGCACGGTATCCAGAGGAATACACAGGTTTTCAGATGTGGAATGGAGTTTCTAAAGTTGCTTAAGGTATCCATAGTCCAAGCAGATAGTAAGAAATCTGACACTCCATAAAATTCTGATATGGTGAAAGTTGCTAAGATGGCACTCATAGCTATTTTATTGTAGTTATATACATTTTTAATACGTGTTTCAAAACTTTTTGTTAATTCTCTTTCCTTTCTTTATGTGCAGGTGTCATTGTTTGCAGAACTCTTCAATGAAATGCTTCAGAGAGATTTTGGTGTCAGAATTTACAAAGCACTGATTTCTCTCCCAGAGAGAGAGGACAAAAAGGACAAAAAAAGCAAAAAAGATGAGAGAAAAGAAAAAAAAGAAGAAAAAGATGATGAAACGGATGACCCAAAACCTAAGAGAAGAAAATCTGGAGATGATAAAGATAAAAAAGAAGAGAGAGATGAAAAGAAGGTCTGCAGTTAGCTCATGTGCAGTTCTATCCTGTCCGGATCAATATTAAAGTGTTTCTATTTCAGTTTTGCATTATTGCTTTCAAAGACTCAGAACTTGTAATGTTAGTTAACTGATTTGAGTTTTTGATCTATTTAAATATGCTTCAATTATATTCAGTAATATAAAAATTTTACAGGTGTATTGGGAGTATTTTAACATTTAGCTGTATCACAGATTTGTATCTATGTTCTTAAGTGACTAAGCATAAATGTAGGCAAATTTTGGCTGGTAGTAAGGTTTTTGCTTTGCTGGTTTTTGATTCTGACTAGATAAATATTTAGGAACTTTTGTTACAGAGGGAAGATAAAAGGAAAGATGATTCTAAAGATGAAGAAGAAACTGAAGATGACAATAATCAAGAAGAATACGATCCAATGGAGGCAGAAGATGCTGAAGATGAAGATGAAGGTATCTTGAACTATGAATTTTGTGACCTTTCGTATTTTTTTTTATCATCACTGATTATGTTCTTTCGAGCTGGAGAACACACTGGAACTAGACAATTTAAAATTGCATTATTAGACTAATTTTATTTTAGTAATTCTGACCAGTTCTGCGTAAAATGTAAGTACCTTTATGTTAGGCATTGTATGAACATAGTTAATATAAACTAGCTGTGGTGCTCTAAGTAAGGCATGCGTATAGAAGTGGTTTTATTTTTTTCAGAATGCAGACCACTCGCAACTCCCATTGAAGTCAGTAGGAGATGTGAGTATTCAGCACCTCTGAAAAACCAAGCCACTTTTACGTGCCTAACTTCCTACTCCTCAGTTCTGGAATGTCATCCTGGTTTGGCTAGGACAGAACGTAGTGTGGGTGCTCTTCATCCGATGTTACGAGAAGTTGGTTTTTGTTTGGGTGGAGCCGTGTTAGCCTGAAGAAATAGGGAAAGGGTCTGGAGGACTTTCTAGGCAGTGGCAGCAGCTCTTTCCCTGCTCAGAGATTCAGAAAGGTGCAAGACATCATGTGTGGTTTTTGAACTGTACTTTGGGGTAGTTGCCTTTCTTTGAAGAGGTTTTGCTAGATATACGGGTTTCAACTGTGTGGATATTGCAGTCCCAGCATTTTTAGTTGTGTTTTTGGCAGAGTACTGCACCAGCTTTAAAAAGCTGGTGCTAATCTGTGGTTTCCAGAACAGCTCCTATTTGCTTATGGTTTGTGAGAGTGGCCTGGGCTTGTCTGTTCCGTACCAGTGCTGCTGTTTCCCATAATCTGTCCTTGTGCCATTCCCAGTCAAGAGTTGCTGAGAAAACCCAACAAGCCATGGAGGTGCAGGAGAAAGTGATTTGTTCTCAGAAAAGGGTTGGTAAAATTAGCCAAGTGTTGTAATGCATAGTTTTTTCCAAAGTTGTCCTCACAAGGAAGGTGAGCTTAAAGCTGAACTTGGCATATGATTCTCTGACCCAAGACTTGCACGTAAGGTACAGAGCTGCATGCCATAATCCATCCCAGCAGTTGTCATAACCCTTTCTCTCTTTTAATCTTGTTTTACTGTACTGTCTACCTTTAGACAAAAAACCTGCCATTTGTAATTCACATCTAATAAGTGATGTGATCTGTAACTTCTTGGAGAATCTAAGTCATAGGAAGAGTAATCTCTCACTCAACATGAGTATAAACACATGGTTTTAGTTATATAGTTTATATGGTTTTTATTATATGAAATATTTGAGAGTAATTAATACTGAATTTGAATAGGAATAACCATAGCTGAGTGCAGACTCTGCCAAGCCTCATTAGGGAGAATTGTGGTAATTTCCTGCACACCACTTAAGTGGAGACATTGGCAGAACTCATTTTTGCCTAGTTAGCATTTGTTTCAGCTCTTCTGTCCTGTGTATGAAACAAACACAGGGAAAAAAATTATAAATGGCTTATGTTAAAATAAGACTAGAGAAAAATAACAGGGCCCACTTCTATGCATTTTTTATTATTTTTCAGGGAAGTATATTGCAGATGTTTGGGGGTTTCTGTGGACTTTTCTAGTGGCCACATGTATTCTGGTAATGGTTATATAATTGTTTGCTGTGGATATGTTGAATTTTCTTTCTGTTTTGCAGATCGGGATGAAGAGGAAATGAACAAACGGGAGGACAGAAGAGAGGGAAATAAGCATTGTAAAGAGAGGGCGTCTAAAGATAAAGTAATTAACACCTTTCTTAACAATTGCATAGACCTTGTTAGAGGTGTTCTAATTACAGCTTAGCTTTATTTTTATTGTAAGACCTGTTTTTCACTTTGCAAACAGCTGTTAAATAAATTATTGAGGGCAGAAGGAGTGTTTCCTATTTTATAATTAGATTAATTCTATGACCATTTTTTACATACTAGCATGAACAAAAGGAAATTGTGTCTACCAGCTATTACTATACATTGTGCTGTATTTCTTTTAAATAGTGAAAGATTGCTTGTCTTTTATATAGCTTAAATTAGTCTTAAATAATGTGATCTAAGTAGGTAAATGCTAGTAATATTAATTACTTGACTGAAAGTAACGATAAAATGAACAGAGAAAAAACTTTCGTTAAGTGAGAACTTGGTGTATTTTTGGAATGATATTTTAACTCCCTAATGATCCTATAATCAATTTTCTATAGGAGAAAGACAAGACCCAGATGGTAACTGTTAACAGGGATCTCCTGATGGCTTTTGTTTATTTTGATCAAAGTCATTGTGGATACCTTCTGGAGAAGGACATGGAGGAGATCCTGTACACTCTTGGACTACACCTGTCACGTGCTCAGGTTTTGTATAGTACTAAAAAACTCTTTCAAAATATTACAGGAATATTTTAAGTGGGAGAAATTTAATTTATCTTATAAAGGCTTTGCTTATGTATCTAATCACTTATTTTTATGCAGCCACTTCGAATTTGTAATGAAATACTAGTTTAATCTTTTGTAAATTGTCTTGGAGTGAAAAGGTGAAGTTTGCGGCTTATAATATGCCCATACTGTATATGTAGCTTTTGTCTCAAAATTGTATTTATTCTTTTCCTAGTTTGTTTGCATTTTAAGCCCCAGTATGTTAAAGTTCAAAAAGCTATGCAATTTCTTCTTTTAAAATTAATTTTTCCAAGTTAAACCATTCTTGCTTAAGTAACAGGATGTCTGGGTGTTAAATAACACCATTATTTCTTCCCATGGCTGTGTCATAGGTCAAGAAGCTGCTTAATAAAGTAGTGCTTCGAGAATCTTGCTTTTACAGAAGACTAACAGATACTTCTAAAGATGAAGAAAACCAAGAAGAGTCTGAAGAGCTACAGGAAGATATGTTAGGTGGTGTATTTATTTTTGGTTTTGCCTCAAATTTCCAGAGTTGTTTCTATGTGAATGGTGATGAGAGTTCTGAGGTACTTGATTTCTGGCAGAAACTAATTGAGCCAGCTTGGAAAAGTACATCTTCAGCAGTTCAAAAGTAACAGGGTTTTTTGTGCTTCCAACACATAATGTTGCAATGCTAGGAGAAATGTTGATACCGTGGAACAGGAAAGAGGACAGAAGTTAATGTTCAATATTGATGAACATAATTTCTCATTATTAGTTTTGAAGTCAGGAGGATCAGAGCTGTAGGTAGTAGAATAGAGCCTGAGTTTTGAAGACAAATTACTGCAGGAAAGAGGCACAGAATGATGTCCTGAAAGAGGATGCTTCTTTTTGGCAGGGGAGAGAATTGGGGTCAGGGGAAGGATGGAAGTGTGAGGGATAGACCAGCAAACTTGAATCTGTATTTGTTCTTTTGAGAAGTTTTTGAGGTTGGTCACTAGAGAATGACTTTATGATTGTTTCCTGATGCTGCTTAATCCAATGCAGGGAACCGCTTGCTGCTGCCGTCGCCCGCTGTAAAGCAGGAGTCCAAAGCCGTGGAGGAGAACGTCGGGCTCATTGTGTACAACGGAGCCATGGTGGATGTTGGCAGCCTTCTACAGAAGCTGGAGAAGAGTGAAAGGGTGCGGGCAGAGATAGAACAAAAGCTCCAGCTACTAGAAGAAAAAACAGGTGGGATGTTACTTTGAAGGCAGTGCTTACAGGGTGCAAGACTTTTTAAGTAGATAAATCAATTTGGGTAATATTTGTGATCTAAATTTTACTCAAGTTGAATGCAAGACTTCCAGTGTAGTCAGAACTAAATATTATCAAATGGTAATTCAATGCAGTTTTTAATGTTCTTTAAAAATTAGTATTATGGTGTTGCATGCAAATAGAATATTAAGATGCGAAGTACGCAGCATTGGAAGCGACTTGATGTTTTCATTTCTTCCCTTCCTAAGATGAGGATGAAAAAACTATACTACAACTGGAGAATTCTAACAAAAGTCTATCTGCGGAGCTAAAAGAAGTTAAAAAGGACCTTGGCCAACTGCAAGAAAATTTGAAGACATCGGATGATAAAAAATTGCAATTTGAGAGTCAGCTGAATAAGACAATCAAAAATTTAGCTACTGTTATGGATGAAATACAGAGTGTTCTTAAACAGGTTAGAATTGTTTAATTCCATTTTTTTATTATCGTAGGCAAACTTCTGTAGACTAAATTATTGGAACAAACACTTCAGTATAAAAACAATTTTGAGATGAATTCAGGGCAGCAGTATCTTAACATATATAGAGAAGAAGCTTAATGTTTGATTGATTATTTAAAGATAGCAAATTAAATGGTTTTTTCTTAACTTACAACATATGTTCCTGACTTCTTTTTAAAAAGGTATAAATATTAATGTAGACCTCAAACTATCTGAATGTTTTCCTGTCCTGATCTTGTCCATACCCAGCAGTCCAAATCTGCTCCTCTGTTTGACTGGTAAAGAGTACTTTTTCAAGGCAGAACTCAGGATTTTTCAGTATGTGCGAGTATCTCAGTAAAATGAGTTTTAAGCAAACCAGAGCATTTCTACCCCTCAGTTTTTGAGGAAGATACTGGAATTGGTTATAACTAAACTGAGTAGGATACCAGTTCACATAGTATTTAAAGTTGACAACAAACAGTGTCTGTCTCATGGTGCTTTACAGTTCACGTGAGAAATACAACTTTGACAATTCCTCTCATCCTCTCCCTTTTTCCTTTTAAAGGACATTGTGAAGAACGAAGATAAAGATCAGAAATCCAAAGAAAATGGAGCAAACGTATGATAAATTGCTGCTGTTTAGAAGAATGGTGTTACATAATGTAATATAAATCATGATACCAGAATGTATGGGAAGTGATGCATGTTTGATTTTAGTAGTATAAATATCTTAGTTCCAAAAGATGTATAAAGTTTTATGAATGTGAGTGTCTACTCCTGAAGATTGCTTGTAATTCTTAGCATTCAATTTGAGACACTCCTTGAGTGAAAATAATTTTGCATTGCAAAAAGTTTTAGGATGAACTTTGTTATAGTTTTAGCCCTAATAAAGTTCATCAACGTAATGAACAGTAGCAAGTATTTAATTACCAAATGTTTTTCATTGAAGTCTAGTGAAATCAAAATTTTCATTATTTATAGACTTTCCATTTTTAGGTTTTTGTCTTTATTTCGGTCTAATTAGTCTTTTTAAATTCAAATATAAATCACAAAATAGCATGCTGCTTCATTTTACAAGTAAAGTTTTTTTTTTAAAAAAAAGCTTCTTGGAATTTTTTTTTTTGTTTTCACTTGTCACAACTTTTTTTCCCTTCCAAATATAACTTTCCTCCCCAAAGCTGCTTGTATTAAAGCCTCGTAATATACAGTAGTTCAGATGAGTTAAGAAAGCAATAGAAACCTACCAAAATACTGGTAGGGTCGTGAGATTTATATGAAAATACATGGGCCTGTTTTAAATGTGTGTCATTTGTGTTCATTAAGTTGTTCTTATCTTTGGATTAATATATACACTCCTTTTTAATAACAAATGCAGTGTATTAAGATGTATGGTTGGATACCAGGCCAGTAGATGTCAGAATAATCCCTTATATGGAGAAAAAGCTGCGAGTGTAAACTGCCTTGGATTAAATTTGGACTGACAAAGTGTGTAATTACTGCTAAGACTTCAGTCCACCAAAAAAATGGATCCACAAGTATCTATACTGCATATTGTAATTACAAAGGAGCAGGACACAACCTGGTTTGAGGGTAAGATGGCCTTTCTTTCTGTTCACAAATCACTAGAGATCAAAACTCACAAGTTAATTGACATCCTTGTCAAAGGCAACTTACTCAAAGAATGTGAAATAACAATTGTATTTTGGTACAACTCTCAAGAAAATTAAGGGGTTTGATAGTTGGGACAGAAGTGTTTTCTTACAGAAATGGTTAATTTTAGCAGATGCTTTCTTTTTTAGCTTAGATGTCCTAGGTAACTAAATACCTGTTAGGAAAGTCCAAGTGCCATAATATGTATGAATAACCTACATGGAAACTCATGTAGCTTTAATGAGATACACATTAAAATGCCTGAATTTATGTTCAAAATAGTCTAGGCTGGTGCTTTTATCACTTACCTTTCTTGGCTCTTTTGGAGCTAGACAAGTGAAATATCTTTCATTAAAGTAACATGCATAAGCTTCTCCCTCATTCATCTCAGCTGAGTCATTGTATAATACCCGAACTGTTCACAGTCAAGTAGGAAATACTATGAAAACACTAATTGTATATAAGTACACAGAAAATACATGTTTTAAAAACCGGGAGATAACATCTCAGGATGGTTGAATGAGGATGGTGATAAATTTATCTTATGAAAAGCATTATCTGTGGTGTACAGATGGTGTTAAATTCTTTTGTAATCAAATTATATTTTTCACCTTTACCTTTGTACAGATTGTTGACAGCATGTTTAATTTTTGATGTTGAGCACCATTTATTTAAATGGACTTGAAAGAATTGCATCTGAAATACTTTGTTCCTGAACTTCAGCAGTACATGTGAACATACAAGAAAATGAGTCTAGAATTCAAGATAACGACATTTTAGGCACACTGAAATGTCTGAAATATTTTGCTGGGGTATTTTTACCTTAAACTGCTGAGCTGAAAGCAGTTGTTAAAACAAGCAGGCCTCATCTCATTCTTCAGTGAGGGGCCCTGTGAGACAGTTGCTAGAGTGATACGGATTTTTACATTATTTAAGGAAAAAAGCATTTGTTAGAATGACTGTAATCTTTCTCTATATTGCTTTGATGTAATAGTGTTTCAGATACTATGTACAGTCTGCGTTTATGTTGGAAAGGAAATTATATGGGTAAAGAATAAAGGAAAAAAAAACCCAAGGAAAAGTTTTACAACTTATACAGAGCTTGATCAGTCTCCTGAAGCACAAATAATCTGAGGAAGAAGACGCACCTCTTACAGGCTGTGTGACTTGCTGGACCAAACACCACAAGGTTCTGTATATGACCCACGTTGATGCTGTGTATTAGCTAAAGCTTCTTAGTAATATTCCCAGAAATGATACGCTCTTCAATTTTCCTAAGAACTAGTATCAGTAATGGAGGTTTGGAGAAGCAATCTTTTGTCAGTTTTGATTTATGAACAAAGTTTTTGTATTTCATGTCCACATTTCCCACCTCATGGTCTTTGCACTTCTGAGTTGTTCATTATGTCCCGGTTACTGGCAAAAGGTTGCTAAAAGTGAACTTGAGCTGGGTCATACTTGGCCTTGGCAGCCCATTTGTTTGGACTTCTTAAATCATCACAGGTGCTCTACAGAAAGTAGTAGATCTTGGACTGCCTTGTTCTGTAGTGAAAGCCCTGCTAGAGCAGGCCCATAAATGGAATCTGATCTCTGGTTATAGATTTATTTCCCTCCCTTTTGCTATTTTGTCTAATGAGGGCAGATTAATGAGTTTAACCCTTACCAAATTATATTTGGCCCTGTGGATGTCTGTGAATGAGGCTGGGAAGAAAGATGCAAGTGATACATGTGCATGCAAACTGACCTAGAATAACACAGGCTCTCTTGAGGCCCCTTTGCTTTTGCTCGGGCAGTGAAAAGGACAAGTTTGTCGTTTCATTGCTACATAGAAACAGTGGCAAGTAAACCAATGGTGAGTTTTTGCCCGCTTTCTCTAGTATTGAGGATTGCATGATGGAAATGGAGCTGCTGCCAGCAGTGCTGCATGTTGTGGCATGATGAAGACACACAGGGTTTTCTTGACTTGCCCAGTGCTTGATGCCTGTGCCCATAGCCCCTGGGCACTGCTGCAGAAGGAATCCTGGATTGCAGAATGATTTCCTGGTTGTTGGTTCATCCAGTGTCCTCTGGCTCAGTCTGGAATGCCCTGAGTACAATGGAGAAATTGGAATTCTCTCTCTGGTGTCTGGGGGTTTCCACAGATCCAGCTTTTACAGTTGAGTTCTTTCAGTATCTAACATTTTAAAGCCTAGTCCTTTCATATAACTTCTTTTTCAATGTTTAACTGCTTTGAGAGAGAGGAATCGCTTCCAGTCCATCTTTCTGCTGAGTAACGTGCTGTGCGAATATCTGTTTGGATTTATGTAACACAGTTAACTCTCACTGATAATTTTGTCAGGAATGTGCACAAAATGTGTTTTTTCTCTTGCTTTTCTGTACTGTTTGTGTACCCAGGTCAGGTTCTTACCTTGAATGCATTTGTTCAGTGCAGTTTATATTTAAAAATATAAAAGATAAAATAATTCATATTGAGTGACTGAGTCTTACAGCCAGCAACAGACTGCAAAATGTGTAGGTTGCACAGTCACTACACTTACACTGGTACCTTCCAGAAAGCAGAAGTGGGTCAAGTAGAAATTCAGCTGGAACTTGCATATTGCCATGGAGTGTGACAATAAAAATGCCGTAAATAATAGATACTTTTACTCAGTTATCAAAACTGCCAGTGTTTTCCCAACAAGCTTTTATGTTTCTGCATACCGTGTTTCATTGATGTATTGCACAAAAGTTGTTATAGTAAAAAGCTGTAATAACAAAATGCATTGCTTTCAAGTAAAACCTATTTCCCTTATTTATTCATCCACTATATAATCCACAGCATCACAATACAGAGTATAAACTTTAGAGTTTGGAACACACCAAATCTCCCCTGACATTACGTGTTTGGTAGTGTTATAATTGTTTCATACTGTTGCAGTATCTTAATATCTGAACTTGTCTTGAAAATGTGACGTTGCTTTTGATTTCTTGTATCCTGCTGATTTAAAATTGTCTCTAACAAGTGAATTCTAACTGCTTTGAGGATTTGGATCAGGTGCCCCACAGTAGGTGTAAGAACCAGTACCTTTGCAGGTGTGATTCAATAATGCTGCAAGGTGGTGTATCTAGTCAAATATTAGTTCAGCTCTCTTTAAAAGGACAGCAGAGTACTACTGCTGGGTAGATTTGTTTGTTGCATGCTGCAGTTTGATATTTATTTGTAGAAATCACCTGAGCTGGATTCCAGCCAAGGTGACAGATTCCCAGTGCCAGGTGTTCTGATAGGAAATTGATTCCCAGGTTATTTTCCCCTCAGCCTACTGAGGGACACAAATGAAAGGATGCTGTTGACTGAGTCGCTGTTCACATTTCATCACAAACAGCTGGGTAGAGGGGAAGAGTGGGAGGAAGAAAAACTGCAAAGAATCCCGGCCTGAACTCTCCCCGCTGCTTTCCAGCAGATAATTTTCAAGTACTAATTTGCTTTATGATTTCCTTGCAACTTTTTTAGTGGTATGCAGGATTTGTTTGAGTGTCAGATGAGGTTTTTTACCTGTATTGCTTAAATCTTTTTGGTTTTCCTGACACAGGGTCATCCAGTTACATTCCTGTTTTGTTGTGCAAGGGGCAGAGACAGCTGGAGAATAGCAACCTTCATTTTTGGTCCCTTTTTAGCAGGGCTGGGTGGTAACCAGCAGATCAGCATCTAAAAAAGCAGAAATGGCTGACACGTATGATAGAAATGAACAGCTGGAGATAGAAGTACCTTGCAATGCTGGTCTCAAAACCACACTTGTCTCACAGAGCAACCTCCTTTGCTGGGAAACAGTCCATTGCTTGTGTGCAGAGAACAAGTTAAAGGAGAGTAGGTGACTTTCCCTCTAAGTATCATGTACATGCTGGGTAGATGGGTTACACTTTCAGCTTGGCTCTAATAAGAAATGAACATTTTGGAAGTTCTCTTAAGCATCTGGAAAGACTCCTGTCTGTTTCACAAGAGGTAGTCTACATCTCCAGTTAAAGACTTTCCTTTTCAGCTTGTCTCCTCATGCCTTGTTTTATCAAAGTGCTATTCAGGTGAGTTAAACACTTCATTAAATACATAATATTAAATGTAACTGTTAGAACATTCATGTTACAAATTGTAAAATCTTGGGGAAGAGTTTCCAAAAGCAACTTCAGGGTTTTGGTAAACAGAGAAAATGTTGCACTCATCAAGTATCTCTGGTACAAGAAAGCCATATATAATGTGACTAAACAGGTGAAAATACGGATTAGCTGCTTGCCAATATTGATTTTTCTGCCTTAGTGTTCTTCCTGAAATCCAGCTAATAACTACTTTTTTTTTTTTCTTTGAGGGGAGGGGTGATGTTTTCATTATAACAAGGAGAGGGAAAAAAGGTGACCATTAGTACTGGGACATGTATGGGTGGAAGCACATGTATAAATTCTCAGACCATCCATAGGATCCAGTAATATGCTTGTAAGGAATGTGCAGTCGGCATTTTCAGTCTTGTGATTTGGGCATGTAGTGATGAACAGCACAAAAGGGGACTTGTGGGGATCATAAACTGTACAATATTGGTAATCCATGGACAAAAGCAGAATTTGTATAGTGTGACTTTTGAGTAGCAGTGGCTCAGAATAGGTAGGATTGATAAGAGATGG
Organism: Lycocorax pyrrhopterus obiensis; assembly: GCA_014706295.1. Lineage (NCBI taxonomy): Eukaryota > Metazoa > Chordata > Aves > Passeriformes > Paradisaeidae > Lycocorax > Lycocorax pyrrhopterus. The sequence continues at coordinate 4,285,157 of JACSVZ010000008.1, read as the reverse complement.
CTGTACAGATGTTCTGAGCAGTGAATTAATTTTGTTACCTACTTCATGCTTAAAAGGAAGATGAATCCACTTTAGGTCTTATTTTCAATGAAGACAGTTTAAAAATGATTATTCTAATGCAACATGCAATTTAAGAACCTACAAAAATTCCCTAAATAGCGCACCGAATTGGACACCAGATTCCTCTGTGAGTACCGGATTCTAAAGTAAGCTGTGCCCTTACCTTGTCTGTCAAGGATTTTGCACAGTGAATGAGAGGAGGCAGAGCTCCAGAGCTCTGCAGAATAGGAACGACCTGTGCAGGTGACTGTAACCAGCGCGCAGGGCATGGCTAGAGCGTGGTCTATGCGTCTGCACTGGTGCCTCCTTTGCCTGCTCTGCCAGCCCTCGCTTTGTGGAAGTGTAATCTGAGACACGGCAAGAGCCCTGATCCTGGGGGGAAAGGGGGAGGGAGTCTTTTGTCTCTGTGAAATCTTAGAGCAAAGCAGAGGCAGGTTCCTCAAGCCCAGAGTGGGATTTTCTGGAAGGACAGTGCCCCGCCCTGGAGCTGCGAGCAGCAGGGACAGGAGGGGAGAGCTGGAGCAAGGCTTGACCACAGTGGCAGAGGCACAGAGCCAGTGCTGGAGCCCTCCGGTGCCACTGAATTTATTTGCTTTCATCTCGACTCCTTCCTACTTGCGTTGCTGCCTGCCTGAGTGATCCCGATGGTGAGATCCTCTCTCTTGCACAGCTGCCGGCTGAGTCAAGCAGAGTAGCCTGAGCTGCCATCAGAGTCCTCATCAGCTGGAAGTACCAAACCACTCTCTCAGGGCAGGTTAAGTCCTGCCTGTGGCATTTTGTGACGGGCCATGTAAATCCTGGCAGGCAAAAATCCTGCTGCCAGGCTGGCAGAAAAGTGGCGAGCAAGCAGAGCACCACCAGCACAGCTTTCTCCAAAGGCACAGCCTCCCCATCAGTCGGACACTGAGGCAAACCGGGGTCGCTGATAGCCTGGTTTGCAGCCAAGTCTGTGGTGACCTGGTGAGTCCACTGCAGGGTAGACTGGGCACTCGGTATTTAGGAAAATGTGGTAGGAAGCAGGTTGGTTCCGGTGTTTTGTTGCAGGTAATGTTGCCTGGAAGAAGTGGATATGATGTGTCTGGAGCCTGACAGTGAAATGAACTGGAAGGTGCATTCGTAACCAGTGGAAGGCTAAATGAGTTTCATTCTTCATGGACGTTTGAAGAAAAGGATCATGCATTGGAAAAAACGCTGGGGCTGAATGTTATGGATTGAGTAAGCACAAAGATTCCTCTGAGAAAGCGCTACAGAACGTGCTGCTGCTGGAGAAGGTAAAGGTGGAGGGCACACGGCACCGTGGGTGGGTGACGGCTGCCCGCCGGGGAAGGCACGGTGCTACCTAATGCAGATGTGATCGTCTGAAGCCAGCAGCTGCTTTTAGTCTTAGTTCCTCTGGAAATGCTCACACACACACACACACACACACACACACAAAAAAAAAAAAAAAAAAAAAGGCAAGCAAGCAGCTAGCTCTACAAAGTGATCTTTTAAACCTTTTCTAAAAATTTATAAACGTGGACATGAAAGATCTAAGAAGAAATCGGGCTCAGATACATTCAAGTTCCTACCCTAAATTTCTAATTATTCACATTAATTTTAACTACATCGTACTGGTGAATATTTATCCATCATTTTCATTTGCTACCTGCAATTAGTACATATGCAGTTGACTGTTCTAGTGACCTCTGCAGTGTAACGAGGCCAGGCTGCAATGAAGGCCTTGGCCCACACAGAAAGTACATCTGGGGATTATCGAGTGTTCTTAATGCATGTTTGCCATGAAAACTCCTCTGAAATGTGATTGCAGAATACACCCACCAGCATCATAATGGTGGGTCAGATTAAATTTCTGCTCCTGGTGCTGACAGCTGCCTCACAGCTCTTCAGTTTTCACTCGGGGCATTGGTTTTGGTCAGTAAATCCCTTTGCTGTTCGCAGTTGCTGGAGTGGGGGCAGATTTCGATATACTGGGGTCATTAATCCTGGAGTCTATTTTACTCTTGGTCCCTGGGGTTTGTGTCGGTTTGTCCTGCGGAGCATCCCGGAAGGCTGCTCGTGTGACCGACCTTTAGCCGAGGGAGACAATACCACAGGATCTCTGTAGTTCTTGCAACTTTCTGTGTGGTTTGGGCATGGTTAATGAGGATTGCTCTCTGTGGAAGGCGACTATAGGAGTACCAAGTTCTAATTATCGAGCCTAATGCAGGTAAGTGATACCTGAGCAGTGCAGTCCTTGCTTTGTGGCAGCTCAGATATCAGCTTTAACGTTTTGATGTGAACCGCTTTGTGCTTTAACTTTCCCAAGACTAAAGGACAGGAAGCATTAACAATCAAACCAGGAATGCTGCTAACAAAGACCAGAAGATGCTGCAGTGGAGACATTCGGCTATTCAGCCCTGTAGTAACTGCTAGGTACTTGGTGAGGTGCAAACAAATCTCTTTTCAGTTGGATTTCCAAAGGTTAGTAGGGATTTTCATAGCTGTCATTATTTGAGAGGTTTATTTTTACTTTTCCCTGACTGTAGCTCTGCAATCCTCTCTGTCTAGGGATGAATTATACCTTAAGTTAGAAGTGCATTTTACCTCATTTCAAGCAGGAGTGGATATAATTAGATCACAAAAGTTTTTTGCTGAAATTAACTAGCAATTCTTCAAGAAAGAATTCAAAACTACACTTTTTCTCGAAGAAAAAGAAATTGCTAACTTTTGGAAGACCTAAGGAATTCTTAATGATATATTTCAAAATTTTTCACAGGAATATTTCTGATGTCTAGCCTGTGTTATCCTTGGCCAGCTCAACCTCTTTATTATTTTCTTAACACTGTCTTAGCTTAAATCACATAATTATTTTTTTTCCTATTTCTGGTATTTACCCTTCTTTCCCAGGAACTTGTATAGAATAGCCACTCCCTATTGCAGCCCCATTTTCTGACCAGAAAATTGATCTCTTCATCCAGTCATTTCTTGGGCACTCTGATAACTTTACTGAACTGGTAACACCTGTAACTCCAGCTGGAGTTCTCCTTCCCTAATCACAAATTAACCTGCTGACCTCTTAATTCAATCCAGGAGAGGTGTTATAAGGAAGAAGAGTGGTTTATTGGTCTCCACCTAAAAAGCAGTAACATCTATCGGTACGTTGAGAATGGTTCTCTCTTACTATAGTTAAGTTTTCTATCACTGATAAAAAATTATATGTTATTGTTGGTCTCCTGGGGATGATTTAGAGAACTTGACTCCATTGTTTTTTTACCTCCTTGCTTCCTAGTAACTTCTTTTTTGATACATAGCATGGCTGGTTGAATGCAAATGTAACTTACTCCAGTAAATTAATTACGTTATTTCCCCTATTGTCCTGCCTCTTGCTGCAGTAACAGCAAAAGGGGTTTCTAACAAGTTAGAGTTCTCTCATTTGTCTTTGTGAATTTCATTTTTTCAGACAATTAATGTTGAAGTGACATTTTCATGATTTTACTTCAATTTCTGGAAGCTTAACTGAAAAAAAAAATCTATTTTAATGTCTTTATTTAGGTAATTTTCTGATTGAAAATTATATATTCTATACCTTCTCTTCCAAAAATTATCATAATGGCCGTTTTCTGCTCTGAATCACTTTTCTCCCATTTCTTACATACATTTTGCTCTAGAAAAGCAAGTAGCAAGTTAGACAACTAAAATGCAAAGGACAATGTTTTCTTGTGTTTTGTTTTTTTTTAAAACAATTGACAATATTTAAAAATGAAGCTACTGGTATCACATTTGCTGCCTGTATTTTACATAGAGAGAGATTTGACTGCGTTTTTAATTTACCTGCTCACATGTAACTGTTTGCAATAATGAGAAATTCAAGCCACTTGGGTTTTTCATGCTTCCTGACTGAAGGCTGAGATGTTGGGAACCAAGCAATGTGGTTTTTAGGAAACATTTCCTGCACACGTAGCAATAGCAGTATTTGCAAATTCCAGCAGCGTCTGGTGAAATTTCACAAATGTGTGGGTGTACCAGGTGTCAGAGATGGGAATCACTTGGCCGCCAGTATCTTTATCCTTGGCTGTGGTACACGAAAAGTGTTGGGAATGAGTTTTCAGACTCATGAGAATAATGATCCAACGCTTTTGAGGTTTTTTTCTTTTAAATCCACAACCACTTGTTTGCTGGGCAATAGGTGAGAAGCAACGCGCACGCAGCACTGCAGCGTTAATTTTGCCAAGTAACATTTCAGTGAAGAATTATCCAGACCCTGTTGCCTGCTGGGTTTAAAGCCCTCGGCACTCAGAATTCCTCCTCACTGATTATCCCAAGGAGCCTTCCTGGCTACTGTTTCTCATCAGAGGACACTGTGGTCCCACAAATCGTTGTTGCTCTTCATCCCAGCAGTTCAAATGAGGTTCGTTATAGAAAAACACACTGGGGCGCTGGACATCCTGACTTTACAGAACAGACTACACCTTGACTGATACTGGTCACCGGAAGTTTAGTCAAATAAAGGGAAAATTCAGTCCTAAAAGCTTATAAATAACACAGACTGCCCTGCTGTGTTTATTCCCAGATAAAATCCAAAATGTCTCTCTCGTTCCTTCAGATGGGGATCTCATGGGGTGCGTGGTACACCCAGGACTGGGTAGGAGCTTTTATATTCTCCTTGGGAGGTGGAGGGGAAGAAAAGGTAAAAATCACGGCAACGATTTTAAAATTTCCCTCAGAGGGGGAAGCAGGGGCTAGTTTAAAAAACTTTTGATCTGATAACTGAGCAAACTCTGTGGAAATGCCCACATCTCTCCGTGGACCATCTCCTGTGCTTAGCTGAGTTCTTCAGTCAATTGTTCACCAAACGAGGGGCAAACTGCTCCCTCCCACCTTTCCCGTACAGCCTGGGGGGATGCATGCAGGGCCGGTGCTGGGAGAGGAGTAGGAGACTCAGCTGAGATTAGATAAAATTACAAATACTCGATTTGAGCGCACTGACCTCCCGAGCCTTTGGAGAGAGAAACTGGGGTGACAGTCCAGGAAAATGCATCTCAGTAGCTGCTTGCTTGTTGTCCTTGGTCGTCACCAGCTCGTTTCTGCCATCCCAGCCTGTCTTCACTCGTGACAGCAGCATTTCCCATGTGCCTGAACGGCCTGACTCCCTCTTCGTGATTCCTATGGAGCAGAAGAGAAAATATCAAATTGAAACATTTTTGCTTAGCCTTTAGAGGCTGAATTTGCTGTCGGTTCAGCATCTCTGTTGCAGGGCTACAAATTATTCCCAAGGAAAGCTAAGAAAGCCCTGTCCTTTCCAGTTAGGCTGAAGCTGGGATGGGCATGCAGACTGTGACTTTTCTGTGGACAGGAAATGTGCTGGTCACCTTTTCCAAGGAGGGTTCTGCTGCAGGCTGGAAATTTATATCTCTTGGGAAATATCCTATTGAAGAGTGACATTGAAAGGACAGTACACTTTCCTATGAAGTGTTAAGTTTTATACATTTTTGCTGGAGGTATTGAATGAACTGGAATGTGATCAGACAAGGAATTGTTTTGTGCTCTTGTTTGTGCATTTGTAGAGTAATCTGATAGGTCTAGCTCCTCACTTTTCCTCGTCTGAGTCTCCCGCAGAACATAAGGAGAAGAGAAGCACTCTGAGAAGCAGCTAAAAAATGGGCAGATAGTCCCTGAAGCTGATTTAATATTCAAACAGGATCCCCGTGATAGGAGAGAGATGGAATTGAATCTCCTGCAAATGTTCAGCAACAGCTTAAGCAGTAAGGAAAAAAACTTCCGTTCTACTTGTGGGCTGTAATAACCTTTCAAAGAGCAGGCACAGCTTTGGGGAACTATATTTGTTCCTGGGTGATGACTCCCAGGTCTAAGTTATTTAGTGAGCTCAGCAGGCACTGGCTGCCTGGCTGTGGAGGTCCTCACATGCTTAGCTTCTCTGCGTGTTTGTACCAGCTTTCAGGAACAGTTTTGAAGTGCCACCTGTGGCACTGGTTACACCTGGGGTCCATCTACAGCTGGGTATTTGAGCATTTCCTACTTATTAGCAATTCTCAACGTTGCTTAAAATGAGAGACAAATGCCTGTCCCAAAGCTACCTGGCAAGCTTTTAGGACAGATTTGTTTTCATTTCAGTGATTTAAATTCGTTCACAGCAACGAATGACAGTATCAGCACGGTTCTGCCTCATGTCTGGTGAAGCTACAGATGAAATTATGGCCTTGTAAGTAGCTGATTTCTGTTTGGCCTACAAAAGGTCATGACTCTGGAGTGGATATTGTTCGTCAGGCAGTGTAGTTACACATAGAAAAACAACCTTAATGATGGCAGCTCAGCAAGAGGCTGAGGATGTGCCTCATTGCATTCCTTTCTTTTGGAGTCCTTTCCTTCCAGTGGCTCTCATCTTGCCCCACAAACAAGGATGTAGGTTTGCAAGTCAAAGGAGAATAATTTTGTACTTCAATGGTGCTGGCTTCTGTGAAATGTAACTCACAGCATGTGGTCATGCTTTGCATTGAACTGTTTAGGATTATTTAGAATTCTGTGCCTTTTTATTTTTATCAGGCCTGAAAAGAGTGGATGGCCTAAAACGGTGCTTTATTTTGCACTGCTGTATAAAGGCTGCCAAACATGAAGAACAGTGTGAGTTTCTAACTGTTTTATTGTCAAACATTACTTTTAAAGTTATTTTCAGTAAGATACTTGATTCAGAACTTACTAACTTGCACATTTTGTTGTAATTGGGTTTTACCAGTTATCACAGTTGTTCCAGTGGTGACTCTGCTGAAGTATTTTAAGGAGGAAAAAGGGAAGAAAACATTTGTGCTCTTTGAAGGAGCTTTTTAATCTACCTTGCTATTATTTGCTTACTGATCTAATTCTATCTGTGTAATGGTTGTGTAAAACTTACATTATTTCACAATGTTTAGTACCTAATTTTAGCTGGCATCTAGCCCTTACCACTGACTTTAGACAATACCCCTGCACATTTAATGCATTTCCATATAAAATTCTTACTAAGGTGTTAATCCTGTATTATAAAAGTCCTTTCTCAGTAGAATATGTATTGCATTAACCCTAAGTGCTATATTCAAACTACTGACTGACCTCATAACAGCAAGGTACAAGGGCCTGTGATATTCTTCAGAATCCTGATGCGTTTACCAGATCTGCTCAGACTGAATTACCTGAGAGGTGTAATCTGTAAAAGCATTTGTGCATGCAATTTTTTTCACACTACCTCAGCAAGTAGTCTCTAATCATACTGTTCAGCAAGTACCACTGAAGTCTATAATTTTTTTTATTATAAGCTCCATTCAACTTAATTTACTCTGATTTTTAAAAAAAAAAAATCTCTAACCAGATTAGTTGGGAAGTCCTTGGAATGTGTTGTGTATTTCTCGGTGCTAAAGACTTTCAGCAGCAAAAGGTCTTGCTTCTGTCTTTTGAGTGAGAAAAAATTCAAAAAAATAGGCTGAGCTGTGCTATATCCCTGGTCTTTTGAATTCTTGCACCTTGAATCCTGACAGGCAGATCTTAAATGCCTTAAAGCTCTTTTAGGATGAGGGTAATTTGAACAGGCCTAATTTTTTTCCGTCTCAGTCAGAAAAGGCAATAGTTTGTGTTAATATCATGTAGTTAATGAAATAAATTTCATCAATTAGTAGTGCTTCTGCTGTGGTCTTTGATACAGTTTCAGAATCAGCAACTTCATTTCAAGGCTAGTTTTAGCTTTTTCTATACTGCCATCTTGCTTTAGGACATGCCCACTCCATTGCCGTGGAGAGCACCAGCCCTAACAACGAGCCCATACATCTGGAGTTCAGTTATGCAAAAAGAGTTATGATTACAGGAGCCATTTATTTGAGAGTTGAAGAGAAAACCAGTAGTTTTCTCATATGGACGCTGTTTGGCATGGCCTCATTAACAGTGTGAGGAAAGTACAACCTTGTTTCTTTAACTTGGTGTAACCCCAGAAAACTTCACAGCTCATGGAGGTCAAAATTGCCCTTGCATTGGGTTACAGAAAGCAGGGTGGTCGAGGTGGGGGGTGAGGGTGGCTGTGGGAGGTACAGGTACCGGCTCCAGCTAAACCAGATGACTGCTGTACTTTTTCATTCCTATCCCACCTCCTGCTCAAAGCAGGGTCAGCTGTGGGGTCAGACCAGGTTGCTCGGGGCTTTGTTCAGTCACAGCTTGGGAACTGCCCAGGGCTGGAGACCGCACAAGTTCTCTGGGCATACTGTTCCACAGCTGTGCTGTCCTTAAAGGTGAAAAGGTTTTCATTACAGCAAATCTGAACCTCTTCTGTTCCAGTGGGTGCCTGTTGTGTTTCATTGTCCCAGCACACACTGCTGTGCAGAGCCTGGCCCTATCTTCTCAAGTGGCTGCTGTCAGGTCCCTCCAAAGCTATTTCTTCTCCAGGTTCTATGAAAGCCATTCCCTCAGTTGTGGTTCCCAGGGCAGGTGTTCCAGGCCTGCCTATCTTGGTGTCCCTCTGCTGAATTTGCCTCCGTTCCTTAGGTGCTTCATAAACTGCATAATTTACTTTTCCCCCTGAAATTGTTCTACATTTTCAACATCCCACAGGCACACACACGTATCTGTAATTTCCTTTGGAGCCTCCACCTTGGTCTGTGGGATTCAACAACCCAGTATCTTTACCGTAAGGGTTCTGCTAAACTGGCTTTTGAAAAGACATTTACTGAGTCTTCTGTTATACAGTGGAGTTGCTCGGTTGCTCTGTTTGTCTTCTGTGACATCCTTTTGGCTGAAATTTGGATGAACTGAAACATGGAAAGGGTGTTTTATAGCACTAAAGCCATGGAGACAAGGTTGTGAACTGCAGACCAGAGCCCTCGAGTTCAGATTAGTGCTGTTTAATCTGCAGTATCCAAACAACTCCTCTGAGACCTCTTGTGGTGGTAAAGATGCTGCTTTTCCTTTCTAAACTGGTTTGTTTTGTTTTGTTTTTCCCTGTGGACCATAAATTCCAGCCTAATGAAAGGGTGCAGAAACTTATTTTCTAGCAATGGGATACCTTTAAAGTTGGATATCCAGGTAGCGGGAGTGGAAGGAAAAGTGGCTGTGCACATCCACAACTTCCCAGGTGGGTGTGAAGTTGCCCCAATACCATTAAAATTTTGTTCTCAGCTGAATGAAAACCCTCCCTGCAGTGGGAGTTGTCCTAAAACAAGATCTGAGGCCTGCTTGGTTCCACTGCATTGTGTGATGGTGGCTCCTGTCCTCCCTCCGAGCCAGAGGCCTGGGTCCAAGGGAAGCTACAACTGCACAAGCTCTCTGACAGCTTCTTCTGCATAGGGTGAGACTGGGGCAGGCATTCCCTGGGAGTGAGCTGTCATGAGCTCTGTCCCCCTGATCCACAATTTGCTGGAAAACCTCTGCAGGGAGCTGTGTTCTCTTTGGAACAGCTCTGTGGGTGCTGCTCCTCTGAAAGCCTAGTACGTGACTTCCCTGGGCTGGGGTATGCGTGAGCTGAAGCTGGGGAATGTGCAAAAGGGAGGGGAAACATGACCATAGGTATATCTTACTTCCAAGCTTTATATCGTATACTTTTTGTGGCCGCCTTTTATGTGACAGCACACTTCAGGCAAAGGAGGCAGCAGGAATATTGCAGCAGTTGGATCTGAGCTTTAGCTGTACAGGCTCAGGAATGCACAACTTCATCCTGATGCTTTTATAGTCCATCTTTCCCTGTATAGGTAAGTACTTAGCCAACCCCCAGTACTGCTTGTTGCTTAGAACAAAGGTTTGGACATCAAAGAGCTATTTGAATGTCTAAGATTTATTGCAGAAGAGAGGGCACAAGCTGGAAGAAAGGAAAAGGCAGAGCAGTTTTAGTGGAGAAATGCCAGGGTTGCGAAGGGTATTTTTTGGATGAGGCCAAGTGGAAAAGCTGTGCTTGTATCAAATTCCTGTAGCAGTGGATGGCAGCACCTCGGGACAGTTAAAAGAGCCAGAGACATTGCCAGTGGCTTGTTTATTCCTGTTTGGTTGTTTGGCTCCATGGTGCTTGTTTTGCAACTTGCTTGGGACTGTTTAATTTTGTGTTATTTTTTATCTCCTGGCAATGAACATTTTGAATCACTCCACCTTTTATGACCCAGCCTGACACTGAATGCTGAAGTGGTTAAAGATGACCTTCCTTGCTATCAGCTGTGCTCTGTATGTTCAATGCATACGTGAATTGACTTACAAGCTATCAGCATGCTACATTATATGAAAAATAATTATCTGCAGTGCTGTTGCTCATAGTCGAATTTTTCTGTCAGTTACGCAGTTAATGCCCCAAAGGTAGATGTGCTTATATAGTTTTGCTTGTTGGCTATCCTGCCAGCTGTGGGTGAAACAAAGATCTCCAGATACCTTGGGCTGTGTTCTCTTGAACAGTGGATTTGAAGCTGCATTCTTGCCCATGTGTTCAGGCAGTACCTCTGGAGCTTGAAACCTTCTCCTGAGATGCTCTTGGAGCATCCAAGTGGATGTGTCAGTGGCCCTGCTAAGAGCTGAAGGGCTTAATCTCTTTGAAGGGCAGAGATACACATTTCAATGGCAAAAATTTACCCACTGTGCCCAGTTTAAGGAAAATGGTACCACACTGAATGTATTGGTGTCTGCTGTGTGACTTGTTCCTATCTGGAGACTTGGGCAAAGGTTGCAGGAGAGAGTTCTTCCTATTCTCCCTGAATCTTGCTTTGTTTCCACCATATCTGCCTATGGGGCTTTTTAATAGCTGGTGAAAGAAATTATGGCTATGGGTTGCCATTAGGACTAAGATTAGAGTAAGGATTTGATGATGGCTCTTGGCTAGAAACCTCAGAAAGCACTTAGAAGTCATATTTCCAAAAGTTCATAATGCTTGCATTTGAGAATAGGCTTTTGTGTCTTGTTGGGAAGGCAGAAAAAGTGGTTGGTTTTTGTTTGGGTTATTTCTCATCAAGTTGCATGGCATCATCCTTTGAAAGTTTTAAGGAAAAAAATGTTAACTTAGTAAGGACAATGATAAGTTAATCATAGAAAGTTGGGAACTGTAAAAACCAGAAATTGCAACCAAATGGAGGGCACTCTTTGCCTAAATGTCCTGATCTGAGAGTGTCTGTCCTGGCAGGAATCAGTAGGTACAGAAATCTGACATTTTCATGTATTTGTAGCTTCTTTGATGTCAACTGAAGTGTTGGTGACCTTAAACTGACGTTTAATCGTTTCTCTGAGAGTTGTACAAAATAATCAAACAACAGATATTGTTTGCTGTTCCTGAGAACTGTTGTTTGTTTCAGTAATAGATTAAACACATCACAAGACTTGAAAGTTTCATTTAATTGAACTATTTACTCTTTGCTTCAGTAAAAGGATGTTTCTGAAAACAGGATCTAGTACAGAGTACTAGATATAAATACTATAAGTATTATACTAAGTAATAAGTACTAAATAGTTTCTCTGTTATATACTTAAAATTGAAAATGTTTATCTTAACTGCCTTTATAATTTACACAGAATTTTTATTCTTTAATAAGAACATATCTTGTAAAAACATTAATGTTCAAAAAGGGTTTTGCTAGAGTTCCCAGCTTTCTATGATGTTCTTATTAGCATTTTATTCCTTAAAATTCTTTAACTATAAAATGTGATTTTTGCTATAAAATGTGACCATGATACACTCTAGTCTATAGAAAAACAGAAGACTTGCAGTTGGTAGCAGTACTACTCTTGCTTATGATCTTCCTGGTACAATTCTGCAAAACGTGAATTACATCAAACATGCCAAGGCTCTCATGCAGAGAGGCACAGGATCCATGGCATCTTTTGTATAATCCATTCCATGACAGATCCTCCCAGCTACAAAACAGAAACATCAATCTTCTATTTCCACATGCTGTGTCTTCTCTGCCTCAACAGATGTTTTGGGTTTTTTTCTGGAATAGATTTACTTCTAGCCCTTTAGTGTTCTGTAAACAGTTTACCTGAACTTTTAAGAAGTAAACTGAGTGCTTTTGTAGTAGATGCCTCTCTGTTCACTCCCCCAGAATTAGCCTGAGTTTCACCCAGATAAAACTTGTCTTGCATGTAATTTTTCTGAAGAGCCTGAAGACGCAAAAACTCTGCAATTGTTAAAAAACTCAGTGAAAAATGGTAACGCTCACATTACAGAGATGGAACAAAACCACTTTGTGCTAGTCAAGAATACCCAGAGGCTTTTCTGTGTGCTGAGTTTTGTTACCCAGTGCTCATATTACAGATGACTTCCCACACTGCGATCGGTAAGTGCTACAAAAAGGGTATTCTTGGGTTTTAGGTGTCCAGGTAATGAGCAGAGTTTGAACAGACCTGTAAAGCAAACTGAAGGATAAGAGTACCTGAGCCCTGGCCAGCTGCTGAGATTGGCTTTGGTTAACGTGGTTCTGCAAAACCTGCAGAGTGTGGAAGGGAATGGGGCTGTATTTAAACCATCAAGGGAGAAGCTGAGTTCCCTGACGGCTGACAGATTCCCTGCACAAAGGTGTAAGCAAGGCCTTCCTAAGACTATGAAGAAAGCAAGAAGGTGATTGTCATCAGATCTACATAGAGTAGGGAAGTGGGCAGGGGATTCTGCAGGGAGTTTTTGAGCTGTAAAAGGACAGACACTAAGGAGCTTTAATGAGCATGGTGCTCTGGAGATTTTGCATCAGGCCTATGAGACACAGCTTGCACAAATTGTTAAGTCTTCACCATGTGTAAATCTAAGGGATGCAGCTTTTATGTATTTACAACAAACTTGGGAGAGTATTTGAAGTGCAACAACAGTTATTTAGCTAAAGTAAATCTACAAAGTTTTTAATAAAAACTTGATAGACACTTGTAGGGTACTGCCTGGGCCTTTATTCACATTGCTTATCAATGTTGCCAACGATCTAATTCTTGCTTTAACAGTTTTGGATTTTATTTCAAAGTCAGGTGAGAATGCTATCTAATATTTATGTTGTTAGCAAGTGGGCACTATTGACTCTGCAACAAACATTTCAGACTTGTGGTCAAACATGATTTTAGATTTGTTAAAATTCCTTCAGTATCAAGCTGGCTTATGCTTAATGCTTTGTTTTAAATATTATTCTGAAACAGCCTTCCCTGAATGGAGACACTGGATTTGAGGCTGCAGAACAGATACAGACAACAACAGCAAGATAATAACTATAAAGATAATGAATACATTTTAATGACACTTGGTATTTTACTCCTTAGCAGTCTGCTGCTCTGCAGGAACAAATGGCGAAATTGGCAGCAGCACGGTGTGCCCACAGCAGAGACTTCAGACAGCAAACTATTCACAAGAGTCATTACTGAATGCTGATGGCCTTTCCCATAGAAAAAGAAAGCTTGCAATGGTTTCTGCACCTGCAAGGAGTTTCCTAGCAACATCACTGAGGAAACTGTATGCCAGGATTTCCTTTTCAGAGTTCTTTTTGTTGAATATAGCAGCAGTTGTTAAACAAAGGTCAAGAGCAACTTAAGCTCTTCAAAGTTATGTTGTGTATTTCATTTACTCAGAGAAGTGTTTGTGTTGTAGTTTTCTGCCTAGAGGATAAATATTGGGTTACAGTGTCATCCAATAGACAACTGTGGTTTAGTTAAACATGAACATTGCTTAATCCAAAATGTCACTCTTTACTGGTGGGAAAATTCCTGTTAGCATTTAACACTGGATCATGCCTTGTGAAGGAACCAGCAGTCCCTGCTGCCTCCTGCCTGCTCTGGCAGCTGGGCACAGCCAGGGGCTTTCTGTGCAGCACGGAACAGGGGAGCACAGAACATCACCTGGTCGAGGGAACAGACCATTAGTCTAACTAAAAAAAAAGAAGAAAGGTGGGGCTTTTTGGTTTTTTGTTTGTCTGAGAAGGTGTATGCGGACATTGTCTCACTGTGTGCACAGACTTCAGGTGAGTCCCTGCTTCATGCCTTGGTATCAACAACTTCATGGAAAATACTTATTTCAGCTACATCATGCACAGGTATTGCATCAGAAGTACTTGCTGGGCTTGTCCTTACTGGCTTTGCCATCTTGGGAACGGGAGAGGACAGAGTTTATCTGTGTTTTACAGATGGGGGAATTAAAGTGAAGGACTAAGACCCTTTTCAGCCCTCTGGGCTAGGGTTGCAGAGGTTACTGGGGAAGCTGGGCCACACTCTTGGCCCCTCCAAACTTCTGATTTGTCATGCAGAACAGGGACAATATTTTTGTCTCCTGCCAGGACAGGTAGTGAGGTAGCCTGAAAAATGCATGCAGTTGTAATAAGAGTTTTTGCTCTCTACCCAGTATACTAAATAATCTCTAGTTCTAGAGCCCAGTCTAAAACTGGCATTTTACTATTTCTATTCAATTTTATGTGCTAGACAAGGGACAAAGCCTATTACTTGTCTTTTTTTTCCTTGTGTTCTGACTTGGTGAAAACATTTTGTACTTAGAATGTTGGATGTTGACCTTTTCCCATTACCTACTTGGAGAAATACAGGTTCTGCATGGTTTAATATGTAAGCAGTCTTCTGAAAAATCAGCAGTCATTAGAAATAATTCTCTCTCTCAGCTCCCTGTTTATTAATCTAAATTATGAGTTTGGCTGGAATTTTATACCAAACAAACTAACATGCTTAAGGCAACCTTCTGTTTCCTTCATTACAAAGGCTCTTGACAAGTGCTAGCACAACTTCCCTCCTCTCAGAAATATTTCCAAGTAATTTACCAAAGAAAATTAGCTGAGGATAAGGGAAATTTTCAGTGGAAATCTTTCACAGCTAACAGAAAAAATGAAATACTGTTCCATTCAAATAATTTTCTTTTCTTTTAGGTGATGTGACCCCTGCTCTCATGAATCCTCTCTTGCAGTCACGCTCTGTTCCTTTGGCAGAAGGAATATGCTGGACCATATCAGACATGAATGCAGATCATGTGATGGTCACACAGGAAACTTTAATGGAACAGTTAGTGAAAAATTATCCAGGTAACGTGTTTGTTTCTCCCTCCTTTAAAAAGCGGCTGTATCATCAAGCTTGAGTTTTTGACAGTGGACAAGGGATCACTGAATGTTTACAAGCAAAGCTGGCAAGGTGAAAGAGGATAGGTTAACAGGCACCTGGTAGAATACATGAATGTGCATACTTATCAATCTGTGAGTGTCACTACATTGACTTGGATGTAATCCTTTTCACAGATTGTAATAAATCTTTGAGAATAAGAGGGAACTGAGTGCAGTGGCATGTTGAGAGCATGCCCTTTCCAGAGGGTGGGAAAACACTGAAGTGGTATTTAGGTGCCAGATACGGAACTGCATAAAATAGACTGTTAGATCATAGAGACTCTAAGTCCTCCTCTAAGAGACAGGAACACAGCCAACTTTGACTGCAAAGGGACTGGGTAGGAGTCTACCTCTGGTGTTTGCTATCAAAAAATATAACCAGCCTCAAATTCGGGTTTGTTGGTCATATTCTAGCCCTTTCCTTCCTGAAAGCAAATTACTTACACTAGGCACTAGGCTCTTCACTTCTAGCTCAGTTGGTTGGAGCATGGTCCTAATAATGCCAAGGTTGTACGTTTGATTCCTATATGGGCCATTCGCTTAAGAGCTGGACTTGATGATCCTTGTGGTCCCTTCCAACTCAGAATATTGATTCTGATTCTGTGATTCTGATGGGGTGGCAGCCACTTCCCTTAAATGTTTTCCATATATCTGAAAAACATCCCATTTCCCTTAGATCTGCAACATCAAAGTGTTAATGTGTTTGAGACTCTGTACAGGCTCATTATGGCCCTCTCAGGAGGCTGCTTGTTTGATACTGAGCTGCTTCTTTTGAGTCCTCTTAACCTTACAGCTCTGCGAATGATATAGGCTGACCTGGTAGGCATTTTAACCCGTGGGAAAAATATTAATGCAACCCCACAAACTGGCACAGAACCATGCCAGAAACGTGTTGTAGTCAGTAAGTGCACTGAGATAACCACAAGGTAGAATTTGTAGGTCAGCCAGAAGTAGCACTCTCAAAGTTGGTAGGGTCTTGGAGGTATTTCTTGCTATGTTTTCACCTTGCTGGAAGTTTTTAATTTTGTGGACAGGAGATCAGCTGTGACTAGATTAAGGACTCTGAGACTGTGACACCTGATGGAAAACCAGTAGCTGAGACCAGTCTCAGTGAGATAATAAATTGACATCTGACCAAACTACACCAGAAACTTCAGAGAGAGTGATGAAAGTCACTGTTAAATAACATGCCAGGAGGGAAATGCTTTGAACAAAACGTTGTTTAGTTTGTACCTGGCAGAAGGTCTCTCTCATGAATATCATATCCTGACAGGCACGAAGGCAACATCCTTGCTCCCTCACAGTGGTGCTGCAGTGGAAACCAGAGACACAGCTGGCCTTTACCTAAATGCTTTGGATATTTCATGTTTGCTTGATTTCAGGACTGTTGTATGAGAGAGATTTTTCGGCCAGCACCCATTTTATTTGAAAACTTATTTCTGATTTGAAATATCTTGTCTCTTTGTTGTAGGCATTGCAGTGCCCTCCCACAATTTATTATATAATATCCTTGGCACTCTAATTAAGGAAAGAAAAATCTATCATACAGGAGAAGGATATTTCATTGTGACTCCCAACACATACTTTATCACAAATGATGCCACAGAAGACAACAGAAGGGTCCTGTTGGAGGACAGTTGTTGCTGTTCATCGCCTTCCATCACTTACCTGGTAAACGTTAAGCCCTGTGCAGACCTAATGAAAGAAAACATTCCTACAGTAACCCATTACAGATCCTGCCATTGTTTTCCTGACCAAAATATGCTCTGTGAACAAAGACATCAGCAGGTAATGAGCCATGAATCTAATGGAGAGGGAAAGAGAGGCTGCAGTGAATTGAAGCCTTCAATTCAAACTCAAGGGATCTCCGCACCTGCTGAGAACCATTCCTGGGACACCATCAAATCTCTGGCATCTGTGAAAGCAAAACTGAAAAGCAAAAGGTTTGGCCTTGGTATTTTCTGGAGAAGTGGTTCTAAAAAAGAAAAACACAAGAAGGAGTACTCCACTTTTTCAGCCCAGTTTCCTCCCCAGGAGTGGCCAGTCAGGGATGAAGATGACTTAGACAATATTCCACGTGATATTGAACATGAAATCATCAAGCGTATTAACCCTACTCTTACAGTTGATAATTTGATTAAACACACAATATTAATGCAGAAGGTTGAGGAGCAGAAAAAATATATCAGTAAAGAGAAAAAATGCATCAGTAATGGTACCTCAGCTGAAGCGTCAATAGTCAGGCAAAGCCATCATCTTTCAAAGGATTGTATTCAAAAGGCACCAAGTAAAATAGCAAAACACACCAGGAAAACCAAATCGAAGAAAGAAAAGCAGATTATCAGGAGCAGCAGGAAATCTCGCATACCGAAGCCAACATCCCAAAACATGAAACTGGAAGAGAACATTTCACTGCCCATCAAAAACCAAGAGCCACCTGATGTAGCAGTGGAATCCCACGTGATATATAAGAAGCAGATTAAGAATCCTTTTCAGGGTCTGCCATGGAGACCTCACAGCTTTCATTCGAGAGGGTACCAAGGTGTTTTTAACAGTCAGCTGAAGTGCCGGACTCAAAAGCAAGGAAGGGCTTTCCAAAGGCCACAGTCCTTGGCCTCCTCAAGACCCTTTGGCTGTGAAACTGAACAGCTGGCTGTAGAAACTGAGGCTGACAAAGCTAAGCAAAACAACCTACTTCATGCTAATAGGTCTCGCCTTCAACTAAAGAAAGACAATTTAAGTGAAAATGGTAGTTATCTACAAGGCAGTAATCTGCAAATAGATAAAAAAAGTAAATACTTTCTGGAGAGTAATATTTCTGAAGAAAATATCTATAAAAGAACAGTTAAAAAAAAGTCCCCTTGCTCCTACATTGAAGATAGTGGTGTGTGCAAAGAAAATGCAAAATTTCCATTCTATCTGAAAGATGAGCATTGCAGATGGAAAGCTGACACTGTATGTGAGTTGTTAGATGGAACAGTCAATGAATTGCAAAATGTCCATCTTTCAAATTACACAGCCAGTGTTAATCTGGCCAAAAAAAATGGTGTGAAATACAGACCAAAGACTGATAAAAAAAGTGAACTTCTATTTAACTATGACTGTGCCAGCCATCCTGGATCAATGGAGCTGGAAAGTGAAGGATTTACTGATAACTTTTGTCTTCTGTACCAAAAGGGACATGGTGGTGGCACCTGTAACTTGTCACATCTGGATGAGAATTCTGAAGGCCGTGCACCATGTCACCTGCCTCCTGGCCATGCCTTTTCAGACACAAGAGACTGGAGTACAGCTGTGCAAAAGCCGGGGGCAGCTGTATCCCTAAAAGCCTGTAAGGTTAGTACTTGTCCTGCCCAGCACAACACAACTGTAAATAAACGTGACTCTGGAGAGCATGGATATAAGGGAAGTGCTGGCTTTGCAGAATCAACAGATGGCTCAAAAGAGCATCCAAAACCAGATTCCACAGAAGAAAGTTGGTTTTGCAGTCAGGTTCTTCTGAAAGGTCACAGAAAGGATGAAGAAACTGGCCTTACTGAATGTGGGAAGGGCTCAGCTGTGGCAGATTGTTGCCACGCTGACGAGGCTAACTCTGATGCTGACACTTTGCAGAACTGCACCCATGAGGTAGGAGAAGGAGAAGCACACTGTGCTTTGGGCTCGCAGATCAAAGAAGTGAGAAACCCTCTAGGAAAAAAAGATCTGTTTTTTAAAAATACATGTCCTATGATCCCCGAACAGAAACACTCAGAAGGGACAGAAAACCACAGCATTACAGGAGACAGTGGAATTGACTCCCCAAGGTAAGAAAACACATGAAACTAAGTAAGATGTTTTATCTTCAAATTGACCATCAGATTTAGGCAGAAATGCTGCAGTGAATCATCAACTCTCCCCTCAACAACAAAATTCTTATTCTTTTTTAAAACTTCAGTGTTTTGATCCAGAAATACTCAGACTGTATAGTTCTGCTAAGTCTTTTTACATGAACATTCTCTCACATCAGTTATACAAATGCTGCTGTTTGTATTTTGCATTTGTTTTCATGAGGCAAGAAAACAGTATGAGATCTGTCCTGCAGGTAGAGATGGCCAAGCGCAGAAATGTTAAGAAACATGGTGTTTGATAAACTCAGTGTTAAACACAGTGTTTGATAAGCTCCTGTTATCAGGCAGGTTCAGCTCACAGAGATCTCGCCATATGACATTAGATACTGTCATAGTTTCTCCAGTTGTACATAGAGATCCATTAAAATTTAAAGTAGAAAATGCCATCTGACTTGCCCACAATAGACAGGAGAACGTGTACATCACCTGAGCTTTCACAGTGTACGTTTTGCCTGTAATTGCACCTGAAAATCCCTTAATGGACAACAAATTGGCATGAAACAATCTTTTACACAGTTGTACATGGAGACCTCCAAAACTTAACTAAATTGGCAAGAAACTATGTTAAAAATCATACCCCTTTTTTTTTTTACAGCAACACGTATTAAGAATATCTTAAATGAGTAGTATTTAACTAATTAAACCATTGGAGTTCTCACTAGTTTTGTACTGTCACCTCGAGAAGCCAGTATATGAAGGAACAAAGCAGAAACTACAGTTTCTAAGGAAATTCTGCTAACTGTTAATCTTTTCCTTAAGCAGCTCTTGGCTGTGCACTCTTCCAAGCACACTTTCTGTGTATTACTTGGACATGAACACTTGAAGTCTTTAGCAAAATGTATTTCAGAGGGTCATTTTGACTGTTTGTACTGATGCCATCTGTGGCACTAAAAGCTAAGCCAACTCAGTTCGTTTTTGGAATGTGAAGTCTGACTTCTAATAATTCTATTATTTTAGGTGGACTGAAAAGAAGGTGAAGCTTCCTGCCAAATTCTGAAAGTATAAATATCAATGCAAAGAGGAGGACAAGTGAAAGGACAATTGCAACAAAATTCCTTACTTCATCTAACTCTGGTCATGAATATTTCATTATATTTTTTAATGAGCTTTGTAAACTTTCCCTTTGTAACAAGGTACTCATACTGTAAATGCAGCCAGTCACACTGGTGAGGCTGTCTCTAAATCAAAGCTGTTAGTTAAAACTTTTGACAATAGTGTTTGGAGAGGTCATGTGTATTTTGTTTGCCCTCATCTTTAATTATTTTTTTTGTGTCCCCGTGATAATAAAAATGAGAACTGGCATTCTTCATTCAGACCACACCATTGACCTGGAAAGGGCTTGTGTTGCTCTAATAGGAACTGCAGTTGGACAGGGCTGTTTTACACTGTCATTCCGGACAGCGTTTCCTACTTGTGCCACAGAAATTAGAGCATGCTTCACCTTCCCTGCTAGAAAACAAAGCAAATGAACTAGACACGCACCTGGTTACTACAAAAATTCCTTCAATCCCAAGGTTCTCTGACTCTGTCCTGCAGCACTCTCAGCTATCCTCAGCCTACTTAGTGTGTTTGTATCTGACAAGCAGAGTTTAGTCTTTGCAAATGAAAACGTGCTGGTGGCAGGAGATAACAGGTAAGGCCAGTGGCACTGCTGTAGGAGAGGCCCTGCTTGGATCCTAACCTTTCCATTCCACAAGGAATCGACATCCTGGCAGCTGTCAGGATCTCTTCACAGATTTTACTTCCTAAGACTAATTTTGACTTCTTTCTCCGGATTTATCCCTGTAGCTACGAGCAGATTGTGCTGGGCTCATGCTGCAAATTACCACAGGCTTGAGGCTTTTAAATCTTAGTCATTTGGTCACACTGCCCTTTCCTACTTTAGACTTTTCATAACTGAACACTTCTCTGCGGTAGTTATAGAGGCTAAAGTCATCAGCTTGCAAAACTACTGGAGATTTGCTCTGGGGAAGGCGCCCTGGTAACAGGCGCGAGCAAGGCCCTGGCAGGGGCGGCGGGACGAGCCGAGCCCTCATGGCGGGCCCGTCATGGCGGCCGGCCCCTCACAGCGCGCAGGGCGCGCGAGGCGCGCCGGGGCTTGCAGTCCTCACGTTGTCCCCTGGGGTACGCCGGGAGTTGTGGTCCCGCGCCGACGGCCGCAGGCGATTGGCTGTTGGATGGCACGGCCCCGCCTCCGCGCTGCCGGATCCGCCGTCCATTGGCTGCCGGGGGCCTCGGCCGCTCGGAGCGTGACGCGCGGCGGGCGCGCGGCTGCTGCGGAGCGCGGCGTGGCGGAGCGGCGGCGGCGAGGGGAGATGCCCGAGGCCACCCGGTGCAGCACCAGCAGCGGGGCCGAGTCGGGCTCCGACTGCTCGATGGACAGCGAGGCGGTCCCGGAGAGCGGCCGCCGGCGGCACAAGGTACCAGGGAAGGGCTCCGGGTACGGCCTGGCCGCGCCCGCACGCTGAGGCTGGTGCCCGGCGGGTCTGGCTTCGGATCGCGGCCGCCCCGCACCGCCAGTGGCGCGGGCCGGGCGAGATGTGTGCGGCGTGGCCGCGGGGCGGCCCGGACCGGGCGGCCACGTGCGCGGGCGGGCCGGGCCGCGGGCTCGCCGCGTGTCGGGGCGGCCCCACCGGACGTGCTGGGCCTGCCGGAGCCGGCCGGGAGCCCGGGAAGCGCTTTCCCCGGCACCCGGAGCGGGGGAGAGCCCCGAAAACGAAGGCCCGGTTGTCTCGTGGTCGGTAACGTGTCTCCTGAGCGGCGGCGGCCGGCAGGGATCTGTTGCCTTGTGCCAGCCACCGCCCCCGTCAGTAACTAGAACGTGCACTTCAAGCTTTAACTGTTCTGCATCCTCTTCTGTGTTCCGTGTCGCTTGGATCCACGAGCGTGTATTTTCATTTGCTCTGTGCCTTGCCAGAAGGAAAAAAAGGAGAAGAAATCTAAACGCCGGGACAAGTTTCAGAGGGGAAAGACTCAGACAGATGAAAGCGAGGAATCGGATGAGGAGCGTTATACTCCGAAACCCAAGAAATCAAAGAGCGTCAGTAAACAGAACGGTCATACGAAAGAGGAAAGCCTGGAGAAATCGAGATTGTCTTCCTTTAGCAGCAAATCCTCCCGAAGAAGCCGACACAGTAGTTCTAGTGAAACGTCAAGTGAGAGCGAAAGTGAGAGCGAGCAGGATCAGGTAAAGCTAAGGACTGGTTTTAGTTATAGTGGTGTGTTATAATTTTTAACTCCTACATTGTAACAAGGCCAAATTTAGAATGGGTTGTAGTCCCTTTTCCCCCCTTCCTAATCAGTCGAAAGTGCTGTAAATTTTGAAGATTTAAAGTTCTTGAATTATTCAGTCTGCCAAGAATTTGGAAGAATTTTGAATTATGAAAGTCCTGAAGTGCTGGATCAGTGCATCATGGTTTCCTTACTTCAGCAGTCTGGTGCTGTGGTAGCTGTTGCCGGACAGACAAGTTGCACTGAGATGGAGCTTTAATATGATTCAGCATCATGAGGTGTATGTGATTTTTGGGGTTGTCCTGTTCAGAGCCAGGAGTTGGACTTGGTGATCCTTGTGGATCCCTTCCAACTCATGATATTCTACTATTCTAATGAAGAGTTTTCAGTTTTGGTTTGAGTGTTTTGGATTTACTATGCTGTTAGATACAAAACACTCTTAACCTACAGATCACTTTTGCTGACTTTGTCCAAGTTTCAAATATGATGGTAAAACAAAGAAGGCTCTTTAACTGCAGCTGTGACACTGTCACTGAAGAGTATGACACCATTAGCTATGCTGAATTTACTTAAATTACCTTGAATTTACTGACAGTCATGTGATATTCATGTGGAATCTTATCTGAGTTATTGTTTACCTAACAGGAGTTGACTGGAGAACAGAAAGAGGGTGCTTTCTCCAATTTTTCTATTTCCAAAGAAACTGTCCAGCTTCTTCAAGGTAAGTTTCTTGGCAAGGTGTGACCATAGAATGTCAGTGATCTCTGTCATGTTTTTATGCTCAACACCCTCGATCAATAAGCTTTGAGATGTGCTCTGCTTGTGCCTATACAAGCATGGATGCTGTGCAGAAGACGTTGATTGCCTGCTCTAAATATGCCTTTGAACACAGGCTTTCCTGTTTGCAGTGTTGTCCAGTTCAGCCTTTGCAGTAAAATTCTAAATTATGTAAGCCAAGGGGGGAAAGAAAAAGATGTGTGAGAATTTTTCAATTAAAGGGGTTTTTGGTGTGAATAAAGGAAAACCAGTTATATTTAGTATCTGTGACATTAGTTTGCACATGATTTAGTATGAATTAAAAGAAGAATAGAAGGGATTTTGAGATACGTTGGCACAATACTGAGTCTTTCATAAAGGCTAGTAACTTTCTCTGTCCTAGCTAGCACTGTGTCTGGGGGTGTGAAGTGGGAGAATAAAATGGACAGTCCCAGGGCACTCTTTGCAGATGACTCATCTGATCAAATAAATCAGTGGAGGTGATTATACAGTCTTACTTTAGAGTTGATGGAAATTCTTGGAATAATTTCCACTGAAGAGTATGAAGGAACACTTGTAAAAAGATCATATTAAGGAAATCTCTTGAAATTGTCACAGCTCGAGGAGTGACATACCTGTTCCCCGTGCAAGTGAAGACCTTCAACCCAGTGTATTCTGGCAAAGATGTCATTGCTCAAGCACGAACTGGAACAGGGAAAACATTCTCTTTTGCTATTCCCTTAATTGAAAAGCTTCAGGGAGAGTCACAGGAAAGAAGAAGAGGCCGTCCACCAAAGGTAACTGTGCCTGGCTAGAATGGTGATTTTGCTTTGTCTTACATCTAAATGATTCAGGTTTTTCAGCTGCTAGGGAAGCTCTTCAGGTCTGTGCAGGGGTAAGCTAACCCACATTAAAGGTGATTTGAAAGCTGTGTTCGCTGGGCTTTGCCTGCATCCTGTGCTACCTCCCAGCTCTGATGAAGAGTGAAGAGCACAACAGATCTATCCACTTGTCAGTTCCTTCTTCTGCCACAGGGAGACCAAAACTACAGGTGTTCAATGTGTTCCTATTTAATTTTGCTCAGTCACGTTCCCTGTTCAGGGCCAGTGGCTACTGGATGCTTGTTTTTCCCCCAAACTGCTAACAGATTAGTTACTAATTGTAACTTGACAGCTTGATAAAAGCTGTCTACTTAAACATGTTTCTTTCTAAAACATGTAAACAGTGGGAGGTTTTAAAAATAGACTTAGTTTTCACTGGGAGCACCACCAACTGTTGAAGCTTCTGCTCCAGAGAATGCAGATTCATTATGAGCTGTGTTCATTCTGCTAAGGAATACCACGTGTGGTTTTTCACTGAATTCTTACGATGCCTCCAGAAAAACTAGATAGGCCAAAGCTCAGCATGTCCTCATTAATAATTTTTGTCAGTTTGTTTAATCTTGTCAGCCATCTCATAGATTACCTGAAGTGCATTCCAAAACTAGTACTAGCAGTTTTATATGTATCTGCCCATCACATTGCTTGGCTGACTGAGAATGCTGTCTCTAGATTTGGCACAGTCTTTTGGAGAAGGAAAAGCTTTCTTCAAGGGAGTCATAAGCCTTATAAAAGATTCCAGGCCTCACTCTACCGTGATACACTACTGCTTGCTTTTTGGTAATGGGCTTTAATGTTGAAAGAGGTAACAGGATAAGGATTTTAAGGTTCCTTTTGTGAAGCGACTGATGGCACATGTGAGAGCAGTGCTTCAATCACATTTTAAATGCAATTGGTTAAGCTGCCTGCAGGGAAGCTGTGTGTTGGAAGAGAGGATGGTTCCTTGGTTGCCTCTGCAGGGATATAGATTAGCACAGCAGCACTGCAGACTGAACATATGTTTCCCTGAGCCACAGGGAAGCCGAGAGACAGCTGATAGCTCTTCCTTACACCTTCTCACAGGACTGTGAAGCTTTACTGAGCAGGTGCAAAAACCTTTTGTTACCCACATCCTTCAGTCTTGTATTCAAACAGCATATGCACATGTAGAATAAAACTTGTGGCTGATCTGTTCAGGAGCTAAAATGAAATAAAATTTAAGTCTCTCCTATCCTGTTTAAAAAGAAGTTAGCCTGTCCTAAGTGAGTATATGTTGAAGGAGTTTGATGATGTTACAAGAGACTTAAGCAGTGTGTTTCTCCAGCCTTTGCTTAGATAATTATTTAAAACAGCTTTTTAAAAAAAATTTTTACAAAGGGTCAGATCTAAATTAATGATCAGAAGTTTAGTGGTTTCTAGGCAGAAGCCATGCTGAGAAAATACCTGTTTTGTCTTTTTTCTATCCAGGTTCTAGTTCTTTGTCCAACAAGAGAGCTGGCAAATCAGGTTGCCAAAGATTTCAAGGACATCACAAGGAAGCTGACAGTAGCTTGTTTTTATGGAGGAACTCCCTATAATGGACAAAGTAGGTGACTCTTAGGAGTAATAATTGAAATATTGATTGATTCCCATATTTAAGAAATGCAGTTGGGTCTTTCCAAATACACACTTATAGCTCAAGAGCTGGAGACTATTCGTGGGAAATTCAGCAGCTCAAAATGTATCTTCTTGTGGAGATAAATAGCTGTGGCTCTCAGTTATATTCCTGGTGTTGCTTATCTACTCATGTACCTTAAATTAAAGTGAAACAGAGTATACTGTGTGTATCACCTGTATTTGGGTTTAGGTTCTTGTAAACCCATTTTCTTTAAAAAAGTTTAATCTTAAAGCTGTGAGTGGGTATGTGTTTCTTCATGTGATAAGGGATACATAGAGGATCTGTAAAGTGGAGAAGAACTTGTTGTGACAGCATAATTTACTGTCTGGGTGGTTGTAAACAAGGAATGAGAATGAGCTCTTTCATCGTGATACATCTTGAGACATTAGGGATGATTTTTTTTCCACCACAGAACCTCAGGAAGGAGTTGATTTCTGCAATTTGGATAGTTAAATAGGTAAATTTAAAAAAATTTCCAGTTAAAGTAGATAATTTGGGAAGAGCTAACTATTTCTAAAGAACATTAAAAGAAGCTCATCCTTGCTACTTTAAATCATGGGGACAGGGACGGGAAGTAATTTTTTTTTTCCTTCATGAAGAGAGGTAGATATTCTACCTTACTTTTTTTGTTCCACATTTTTTCTTCCTGTTCATCATTTGTTCTCACTTTTGTAAGGAGAGTACTTATGAATGGTTTAAGAAGCTGTTTCATTATTACCATGTGTTATTGCTCCCTAGTTCACTGCTAACTCTTCTCTTTCCTGTTCACCAGTTGATCTCATGAGAAGTGGCATTGACATTTTGGTTGGGACACCTGGTCGAATCAAAGACCACCTGCAGAATGGCAAGCTGGACCTTACCAAGGTGAAACATGTTGTACTTGATGAAGTTGACCAGATGCTGGACATGGGATTTGCTGAGCAAGTGGAAGACATTTTACGAGTTGCATACAAGAAGGGTAATCTCAATATTTAAACAAATAGTAGGAAATATTAATAATAATTTAGTTTGCTAAAATTCAGGTGTAAAGTGACTTTGTTTAGAAATGACTGAATATTATAAATTGTGATCTTGGGACTCATTCACAGAACCTTTGCAAAGCTCGAAATTCAGTACCTAGGGGTCTGTAAATAACTGTCTTTGACACCTATCTTCAAGTTGTGCTTGGACTTCTTCAAATTAAAAGAAATTAGCTTTTTACTTCTATCACTGCTTGAAAACAGATTGGATTTTTTGGCCATAGTAATTTTTTCATAATCTTGAAATTATTTAGACTTTCTAGAATATTTTTTACTCCAGGTGTCAGTAAATATAAAAAACTCAATTGCCACCTTTATGTTATATACTGATATTTAACCTAATTTTTAATCACCCATATGATCAACTTGTGTACATCTGTTAGGTGAAATGTATGAAGTTTGTGAAGTATTGTTCTGGTTTTTTTAAAGATTCTGAAGACAATCCCCAGACACTGCTGTTTTCTGCAACGTGCCCACACTGGGTGTATGATGTGGCTAAGAAATACATGAAGTCCAGATATGAACAGATTGACCTTATTGGGAAAAGAACTCAGAAGGCTGCTACAACAGTAGAAGTGAGTAATCTCATGTGAAACATTTTCAGGCTTTTCCCCTTTTCTTTTATGCTACAAAAGCTCATCTCTTCCTAAGGTGCATTGTCACAGTGATGCTGGAAGTTGTTTTGAGAATTTTTTTTCTAAGCATAAGGCACATTACAGCTAGTGAAGCTGTTTCTGAGTTTAGGATCTGTCTTCTCAGATCACAGGTAGAGAGAGGCTTTTCTTGTCAGTTTTGTGGGTTTTCAGAGAAAAGCAGTATCTGAATTTATCCAACTTGGAAGCAAAAGGCACACATTAACATCAGCCTGCTGCTTTTAAATCTTCATGGACATCACAGTCGACTTCTGCTATTCTGTATACAAGATACTTTTTTTCAAACTTCCTGTAGTATCTCACCTCAGTAGGCCTTTGCTTCCTGTGCAGTAAATACCATAGCAAGGAATATAATACATGTATGCTAGAAGCCTGCCTTTCTCTTACTGTAATTATTTTGCTGAACATAAGACTAATTGTGGTGAGCATAAGAGCTTTATGGATTTTGTATGTTCCAGGATCGTGAGTTAGCACGTTTTCCCCATCAGGGAACTGTCTTTACTATTTCTGTATTTAACAGTTCCAAATGTATTTTAAAAGAATCTTAACTTTACACAAGCTAATCACTGGAATTCTTTTCCATAGCATTTGGCAATAGAGTGTCACTGGTCTCAGAGAGCTGCAGTTATTGGAGATGTCATTCAGGTCTACAGTGGCAGCCACGGGAGGACCATTGTCTTCTGCGAGACCAAAAAGGAGGCAAATGAACTGGCTCTGAATGCTTCAATCAAACAGGTATTTTATCATGTGTATTAGGTAACAAAACCTGTCAGAGATGTATCAACCCTGTGTTGATACCAGACCTATGCTGAGTAAGTTTTAAAGAGAGAGTTTCAAAATGCACAGGGCAGGCTTTTGTGTGTGGTCAGATAGGATTTTACTCTCTCTCATGGACATGAAACAAAAGTTGTAAATTTCTATTTTGAAACAGCCAAGCATTGCATAGATGATGTGGATGGCAAATTAGGGCAAAGTTTTCATACGTCACAGTAATTAGATGCAGAGCTAAGACACACATTGCAGTTCTGTTTTCCTACCACTGTTAGAGGCCTTTGAGGTATATTAATAAGAATTACTGAGTACATATTGTAAGACACCTAAAATATAAATTTGAGTAATTCAGTTCGTCTTCTGTATCTTGCCATACAGTACCTATCAAATACCAAGATGTTGTACCCAAAACTGACCATAAAATGGAGCACTGTATTGGATTTTGGTACAGTTCTAAAATAGTACTGTTTTTCAGGATTGCCAGTCGTTGCATGGTGACATTCCTCAGAAGCAAAGAGAGATCACACTGAAGGGTTTTAGAAATGGTTCATTTAAAGTTCTGGTTGCAACCAATGTGGCTGCCCGTGGTTTAGATATCCCAGAAGTTGACCTGGTTGTACAAAGCTCACCACCAAAGGTAGGAGACTGTTATGTTGGATGTCTTGTAATAATCTGTAGTCTTGTTTTCAAGTAGTGTATGCTATCAGGTGATGGTATTGACCACGCAGAGTTCATCAGCATTGTGCTTAAGGGGAAGGAACGTCCAAATACGTAGAAGTAGTTCCTTAGGGGATTTTTTGAAAGTGTGTCAGCCCCTGGTATGTTTACAGATGATTTCCTTAAAATGTCTTCTTATGAGGCTGTTCAAAGCCTCTCCCTTTGAAGCTAGGTGTGGTGATTGCAAGACTGGAAGCAGTGAGAAGAATGATTCTCTTAAGTGGGGGTGATGTGAGCTATGGACCACAACAGTGAGAACAGTGGCTGAAATTAAGAGCGTTTAAAAGAAACAATGTAATGTTTCAGTGAATACGCTATTAATACCACAGTAACCACACTCAAGTGGATGTGCAGGAGGGTGAGTGGGATTGTTGTTGAGAAATACACACTCCAAATGTGTGGTGATGCATAAAGAAAAGTTGATCCATGCTTATGGCTCTGGCTTTCAAACCATGATTTTTAGAGGATTACGGAAAAGCATATTTGCTTAATATTAGTGAAATAATGTTTTCTAATTTAATTCTCTGATGCAGTTACTGTGCACTGTTCAGGCTTAACTGTAATGGCTTCTACAAGTTACGTGGATGCAATGAATTGATCAAATTACAATGAATTAGGTAACTCATAAGGCTCTCTTTTCTGAAGGATGTGGAGTCTTATATCCATCGTTCTGGACGCACAGGTCGAGCTGGGCGGACTGGGATCTGTATCTGTTTTTATCAGCGAAAGGAAGAATATCAGTTAAGACATGTGGAACAAAAAGCGGTAAAGTACCGTTTTCTTCTAATTGCAAGACTCTAATTTGTTCAAGTACAGAATGTTGTTTATAAAGCACCCAGAGGAGGTTCGGGTGTCTTGAGGGTGGTTACTGTGGAGCAGCGAGAGTACTGAAGATTCTCACGCCCACACTTCTTCAGCAGATGCCAGTAAGGTTGTCCTTGTGGAAATGAGAAAAAACTCGCAGTATTTCAGTGTAGTGTTCACCCTGGTTATCATCTGACCAGTGGTGTGCATATGTGCACCTTTACTGAGAACTGTTACTTGCATTTTTGCACTTTGTGCAGTGTTCCATATGGTAGTTTCCTTGACGATTAAGTATGTGGTTGGGATGAGATGGTTTATTCCTGGCACATGAAACAGAGTTACATTTAGTCTAAGGCTCTGTAATTTGTACTCTAATCCAAATCTATCAGACTAAAAGTAGTAATTTAGACTTTGTAGGACTCTATTTTCCCCAGGAATCTGCCAAAATGGTTTCTGTTTTCAGTTTAAGGTCACTGAATCATTTAAACTGACCTGGTACATAAAAGCCTTCTAAGTGTTACCCATTTTCCTGTAAGCTTAACCTTGCAATTTTCACTAGGAAAAGTTGGAAGTTAAAAGGTGAAAATAAGAAGAAAAATGACAGACTTTAATGCTTGTTCTGTTGGAGTTCAATACTGCTTCTTTAGAACTGAATTATTTATGGTCTGCAATTTTTATTTGTCTTTTGCCTTTTAAATTTCAGGGCATTACATTCAAGCGCGTTGGTGTTCCTACTGCAACAGACATAATAAAGGCTTCCAGCAAAGATGCCATGAGGTGTGTTTGGGGACTCAAGCCCTGCTGTATCTTCCTGCCTTCCTAATACAGAAGGACTGTTTGAATTATTCTTCGCTGTCTCTTTGAACTTTCTGAACACTGTTGAAATCTTGGACTACTGTGTTTTTTTTCTATTCCAGAGCCTAGTAAATACTGGTGTATTAATTGTTAAATTTTTTTGCTTTAATTACTTAGGTGCCTGGATTCTGTTCCTCAGACTGCTATTGAGTATTTCAGAGAATCTGCTCAGTTGCTAATAAAAGAAAAGGGACCAGTTAATGCTCTGGCTGCAGCTCTGGCCCATATTTCGGGCGCTACTTCCATCGAACAGCGCTCACTGCTGAACTCGGATGCGGTAAGGAAGGGTGTATGGCTTAATGCTTGTCTTGAAACTGGCAAAAGAACCACACCTCTGTGTTGCTAAATAGAGAATTATTTGTCTCCTGACCATTTTGTTTGACAACTATACTTGAAAGCCACTAGGAAATACTGATTTTGTTAAAAGCAACAATAGAGTGGCTGTAAAGATACTTGATGCCCTGTAACAGTACCTACTTGAAGATTTAGTTAATAAACTGTAAATTGGCAGGTTTCTCCTGTCCAATATATGTGCTGAAGCTTATTCCTCTGACTGAGTGGAACATGCCCCGTTTCTTTTAGGGATTTGTTACAATGATACTACGCTGCTCTGAAGAAATAAACAATATGAGCTATGCCTGGCGAAGACTGCGAGAAGTTTTGGGTGATGATGTTGATCGGAAGGTGAACAGAATGTGTTTCCTCAAGGGAAAAATGGTAAATTTTTGTTTTGTGTCTTTGATACTGGGCTCTTCTGATTGTAGCCTTTTCTTAGAAATTGTCAGGGGACCTGTTTGGTCTTTTTCTCTATTCCTGGTACTGTTGATGATGGGCCTCAATCTGTTATTTTAGTGCTTAGGGCTCTGCTGACATGCTCAGGAGGTAGGATAATGCATGGCTATGGGGATAGCAGAACAGGTAAAAGGGATGAAGTGTGTTAACTGTGCCTTAATGACAAAACAGAAAAGCATTTCTTAGGACAGTCAGTCCTGATAGTACCTGTCTGTCAGGCGTAGATTTGTGGGCTCTGTTGTTTTTAGTTGCAATCATTTAAAACGCTTGACTTGTATGCACTAAAATTACTCTTTCTTTTCAGGGTGTGTGCTTTGACGTTCCTGCGGCAGACCAAAAAGAAATAGAGGTATGTTCATTGCAAATACTGGATACAGCATGCTGGAGATGAAACTGGCTGGGCTGGGTTAGACTGAAAACATTATGTAGCCTTTATCCTGCTTTTCCTAGTGGCAAAAGGGATGGCTTGGAAGGAATTGAAGAACAGAATAAGCACAGTGTTTCTTTTCTAAGGCGTTCCCCTGTGACCAAAAGTCTATAACTTGAAACTTTTGCACTGAGAAAAGTGGTGCTGGATTCATCTTTGTAGGCAGCAAGCTTTATTCCTCTTTTCTCTATTCTGTTTTCACTGAGAATTCTCTCCACAGAAAAGTAAATTCAGGTTTTTTTTCTTGGCAGCATTAGTATTACCATGCCAAAATTATTGATCCCTGCAGTTAGAAGCTTGAATTCCATATTATCAGCTCACGATCTTACCTTTCAGTTGAGCAAATTTAATAATTATCACATACCCTGTGTTTGTATTCCTAGAATTTAACTTGCTATGTCTGACTTCATTCCGATAGGCAAGATGGGAAGATTCAAAACACTGGCGTTTGTGTGTGGCAACTGAATTACCAGAGTTGGTAGAATCCGTACGAGGTGGAGGCGGAGGCGGTGGAGGAAATGGCCGAAGCTTCTCAAGCTCCAGGAACGGTCGGCGTGGTGGCTCTGGTAGAAACAGATTCAGGAGCAGAGGCCAGAAACGAAGTTTCAGCAGAGCTTTTGAACATTAACTTCAACAATCCAGAAGTGAGAAAAAAATGGGACTGGAGTGTTTTATATTACATTACACTAGGCTGTTTCTGTGTGTTTGTACCATTGGGGAAAATACTTCATTAAGATATTTTTTTTTTTGGTCAGTACTACTTTGCTCATAAACAAGATTCTGTTCATTTTAAAAAAAAAGTGCGAAGAAAGAAAACCCCAAAAAATCTGCAAGAAAAAATGAATTGTTTCTTTTGTTTCTCATATTGCTCTTTGAATCTTTCCATCATATGTCTGTTGCGTTCAAAACTGTAGCCTGGTTTACTGTATAATATATAGATCTGAATTGCTGCTCAAACCTGTACATTTTCTGATAAAATTAAATATTATTTTACAACTTCATATTTTGTTGTCATGTATTTGAAGCAGTATTTTGCTGGAGATGTGGGAAGGTGCCAGACTGGGGAGCGTGGCAGCAGGAACCACTGAAAGAAAAATAAATCCTATTGGTTTTTTATTTTGTGGAATTGAAATGAAACTCTTCTTTCCCTAAAACTTACTGCTTTTTAGTTTCTGTCCCAAATTGTGACTCCTTATACAATGGGGATAGGAAAGACAGTTTCCAAAGCATGAGGGGAAGCTCCCTGAAGAGGAACCCTGATGAGGGAGAACTGTGAGGGAGATTCATAACCCCATGAGGGTGTTGCAAAAGGTGGAATATGTCAAGATTATCGTAGGTAAGGATGTTCTTCAATGTAAGATCTGTGTATATTTTCAAGCCTAATCAGTGCAACAGATAACAGCAGCCCTTACTAAACGACATCATGGAACTAACAAGCTTTAAGAATGAAGTAAATCAGTATGTTGATGTATGTGGATGTATACATTGCTGAGCTGGCAAAATGCTCATGGACCATGTATCCTATGGGTGAATGATGTTTTAGTATTGTAACTAAAAATCACAGCTACGGGTCAGAAAGACTCCTACCTAGGGGGTCAAGACCCTTCTCCTGAGTGTGTGGAGAAGTTAGCTGGGATTACCGAATTTGTATGGAAAATACTAACCAGTCCCTAAAGAGGGGCTGTGCTGGGCACTTTCCTAACTCTGAATTTCTGTGTATGAATAATGGCGCGAGACGCCCGACGGTGGTGCTACACTTGTGCAACACCACCGAGCACCCGGGCTTGCGCAGCTCTGAAATCAATAAGGTCTTTCTCGAGTGTGTCATTATTGGCTTGTTGCACACCGGGGAACGAGCCCGGGTTTGTGGGCAACAAGGGAAGCCCCATGAGGGCAGGTCCGCGAAAGGAGGTCTGTGAAGCGGACCACGAGGCAAGGTGCGTCAGGGAGCCCATGGTGGCGGAGGAGCTGGCGGAAGGGGCTGGCGAGCGGCGCGACGGAAGGGGCGGGCCGGGGCGGGCCTGCGGCGCGGCGGCTGCATGGGGGCCGTGTGGGGCCGGGCGGCGCGGCTCGGGCTCCCTGCGGTGCGGGCGGCGGCGGCGGCCCCGGCGAGCGGCGGCGGGCGGCGGCTGGGCTGGCTGTGCGGCGCCGGGGCGGGCCCGTCGGTGCTGCTGGCGGCAGCGCTGCCCCGCGGGCCGGCCCGCTCGCCTCACTTCCTGCGCGCCGGGGCGGGGCGCGCGTCCTGGGGCCGCCGCGCCGAGACCGGCCCCGGCACTGGCAGTAGCGCCGCCGCCGCGCACCTGCCCGGGGAGCAGTCGGCAGCCATGCCCGCCGCCGAGCCCGAGCACAGCCCCGCCGAGCCCCAGGCGCCGACCGCCGCAGAGTCGGTGCGCCGCGGACGCCGCAGGAAGGTCAAGGTGGGAGCGCCACGTGCGGCCGCGGGTGCGGCCATTTTGTACGGGCTTGGGGGGCTTAAAGTCGACTGGGGGCGGGCAGGGGGGAAGAAGGGGCTTCCTCCGTGTGACGGCGGCTTTCCCGCAGCAGGAGGAGACGCCGGAGAAGAAGGTGAAGCGGCAGGTGAAGGCGAAGCGGCGCGGTAAGGTCGAGGCCGAACAGGCGCAGCCCGAGGAGAGCGGGCTGGGGGACGGCGATTTCGAGCCCCCCGTGCCTAAGAAGACGAAAAAAATCAAGAAGAGCAACGGTGTGGTAGAAGAGAGCGACGCGTCCCAGCACGCGGTGAAATCTTCCTCCGTTGTGAGCAACAGCGTGACATCCCCAGCTGCCCAGAGCGTGGCTGCCGGAGAGCAGGACAGCGACGCCGAGGTAGGGATCCTCTGCCAGCACAGCCCATGTCTTGATTAATTAACGTTCTGCTGGTAATTAGTGGGCTTAGTAACACGTATTGCGCGCTGTGTGGGGACTTGAGCTGCGAGACAGTGGGAGCACGAGGCGTCTGTCGTAGGCACATTTTGCCCCTGTCCGCCTTGGATGTGCGGCACTTGCTCCTGGGCATCGGGAGTGCCCGGGCATCCTGTCTCATCCTGTCCGGTATCCTGCTCGTTCCCGCCCGGGCTGCCGGCGGTGAGTGAGGCTCGGCAGCACATGCACCAACACGTGGGAGCTGCTCTCCACGTGCTTTCCCCCTCTCGCTAAATGCCGAGCGTTCGGCGGCGCGTCCTGTAGGGAAGGCGGCTGGTTAGGGGAGCAGTTTCCGTGTGCTACTCGTCTTCGTGTCACAGGTTGGTTGTGTCCCACAGCACAAAGGTTTCTCCCTGCTGCATAGGCAGCCACCGTCCCAGAAACGTGCCTTGCTTTGTGCTGTGATGGCACTCTCTCTGATGGCAGGACCTTTGAAGAAGTATTGGCAAAGTGTTCTGTAATAGAAAGCCACAGTTGTCCTCATTAATTCCCACTTCTGGAGTACTCCCACTTCTCGCACATACGTGCACGGGGGCCCTGTGTAGGGCTTTCTGTGAGTAGTTCTGTGTCTAGGGTGGGAACACGAATCGAGAGAGTGTTTT
Organism: Lycocorax pyrrhopterus obiensis; assembly: GCA_014706295.1. Lineage (NCBI taxonomy): Eukaryota > Metazoa > Chordata > Aves > Passeriformes > Paradisaeidae > Lycocorax > Lycocorax pyrrhopterus. Next base: position 4,250,109 of record JACSVZ010000008.1, on the reverse strand, counting down.
TTGTACATAGGATGTAACGATGTGACCTCTTGGATCTTTGAAGTAAAAGCTAAATTTTGTGTTTTAAGTATTTACTCATGTGTAAAGTTCAAAGCTCTTTGCGTGGTGTACCACGTAGGTGTCTTCTAGAGGGAAATTCATGCTTCACACAGGGAGTGAATTGTTACACCAAATATGTTTTGTTGTGAAAAACGGTTTTCTCATGGTTTCAGTGGACTCTAGTTAAAATTTTTAACAAATAGTTTCCGCTTCCTGATTTGCCAAGCATGTATGTACAAGTGCCTGCATCCAAAGGAGTTTTTTTTTCCTTTAAACAGAAAGAAGGTATCTGGTTAAATTGTGGTAGTACAGCAAATGCACAGCTTTTCTTGGGTGCCTGTGTAGAGTATGTTTTATGCTCATCTTGCAGGACTACTAAGTCTTTTTTCTTTTTTATATCCTGTTAGGAGTTGACAGAAGAAGCAAAAGAAGGCGCCTTCTCTAATTTTCCACTCTCACAAAACACTATCAACCTTCTCACAGGTTAGTTCGTGTGGTAAAAGACATTTCTGTAAATGTTTGTTCAGAATTGCACTCTGTTATCTGCAAAAGCCAAAGTTAAATAGTCCTAAATTGTGTTACGTTTGTTTTATGGTAAGAATGACATGAGCAGTTGCTGTGGATTCAGAGAATCTGCTGTTAGTAGAAAAAAGTGTTCTGGTTTGTTCCATTTCAGGTGCCTTAAGGTGAGATTATTCTTCCATGGAGTGGTTATTCCTAGATACACATTCTAGAGACACATTTCTCGTCAGCATCATTCTGTATATCTTTACTTCTGTTCCTGTGTCTGCTGTCTACAATATTGCTTCTTAGACAAGCTTAATGGAGTTTTGTATATGAAGACTATTTGCCTTGTGTGAACGGATTGTCTGGGGTTATTCTCATAGTTTGGGGCATTTTCATGTCTCTTTGTGATTAGTTTTGTTGAGGAAGTAATTGCTGTAGGGTTCTTGTCCCCTTTGTTGAGAAGATGTGCAAGTCTTGTTCCTCGGAAAAAATTCTCCTTGTTGCTTTATGTTTTCCTTGCTCTGAAGTTTCTGTTGGGTTGTTTCACTTCCACTGTGCAGAATCTCTTTGAAGTTTTAGAATGTTTTGAAACAACCACCATCACCTTCTCACCTTCAAAACCAAGCTACCACAAGAATCTTAAGCTGTATCAGAAAAAACATGTTGGGTTTTTTCCTTCTTCTCCTGTTGTCTTAAACTATACATCACAAAGAAGACTGTATTTCATCATGGATACTCAACTCTTACCGTGGGGGTGGAATATCTTTTGATCTAGAGTAGGAATAAAACATAAAGATACGTGGTTTTCTTCTAAGTTGCAATTTCTGTGTACAGGATTTGAGGTGGTGTGCCCTACATATTTGGGCTATTTATATATGAGGGCTTCTAATTGTTAGTTCACCTTTTAGTGAAACCTCTTTCAATTATCTTACAGCTCGAGGTGTAAAATACCTGTTCCCTGTGCAAGTGAAGACTTTCCAGCCCATATATGATGGCAAAGACGTAATTGCTCAAGCTCGAACAGGAACTGGGAAAACCCTTTCCTTTGCTCTTCCACTGATTGAAAAACTTCAGAGTGTCTCACAGGATGGGAGAAGAGGCCGTGCACCAAAAGTAACTTACACTTAAGGGTTTACACCAAAACCTTAGAGCATGGCAGGTTTTGAAAGTGATTTTACTGTTGCTTTGGGGTTTTTTGTTTGGGACTTCTTTGTCCTATACTGTTTTTTGTAATACTAAGTACTTTGCTCAGATCAGGAGATAGAGTGTGACAGAGTTTTGCAGCATCACAGTAACTACACATTTGGTGTTTGGGATCCCTTGTGACTGTGTTTGGGAGAACAGTCAGGGCACTGCAGCAGTGTCTAGGGAAGTTCCAGGCTGCTGTCCTCGGGCACTTAGCATGCGGCTTTGGGGTTCAGTCCCCTGCCTCTTCTTAGGTGATGTTTGAGTCACCTGGACATGGCTCTGTTCGCTGAGGTTGTTTTTCACTATAAATTCCATGGTGATAAGTGAGGGATTTTGTTGTTTTTCTTTTTTTTTTTTTTCCTTCGTGTCTGGACACTGAAGAGATGCAAGTGGTGTTTACCAGAGATGGAATTGGTAACCAGATGCCAGTGTTCAGATACCTATTCCCGTACGTTGCAGTGTATATATTTATCATTAGACTGCAGAACTATATATAGTCTGCAGATTTGTTGCCTGCTTTATCCTTCTGTTTTATTAACTGTAAAGGCAATGTAAATTTTAAAATCCTATTGTCTGAAAGCTTTTAAGAGATGAATTCAGCTCTTTGTTTTATTGGTTCACTCTTAAAATGTTGGTGGGAAGGGTAGATACTGGAGGAAGGCAGGTTGGTGGAGAAAAGGAAGGATGTATGGCTAGAGTGCATCATGCTATGTATGTTTTAAAATCTTACTACACCAGATTTAGTGACTGTTCCTACCCTTTAATGCTGAGCTGTACCTTCCTTGCCCTTGGTAATGTTACTGAAGTGTCTTTTATCTGGCTTTAACATAAGAAAGAAAATTACTGTTGTTCTGGTCTTGGTTATATTGTAACACTTTGCCTTGTTTCCTCTTGCTGGCTCTGAGGCTTGTTGTGCAGGCTCCAGGTGGCAGGGAATACTAATATTGCTGGGATGGTGGGAAGCTGTGGGCTCTGCAACAAATGTAGCATAAAGATGGGAGTGCAAGCTGTTTGATGGAAAGTAAACTCTTTTCTCCTACACCTTCTCCCAAGCATAGCTGCGTTTTTGTCTGTTTATCTCTCCCTCCAGGTGCTGGTTCTTGTTCCAACCAGGGAACTGGCCACTCAGGTAGCCAAAGACTTCAAGAATCTCACAAGGAAACTGTCAATTGCTTGTTTTTATGGAGGAACTCCGTATAAAGAACAGCGTAAGTAACTGCTAAGGAATTACTAATGGACTTTTCCCAAATGCATTCCATAAGTAAAAATGGGCTTTTTGCCCCCTCAGACTTTCAGTTCAGTCAGGAACTCAAATGACTTGGCTTTCAAAGGAAGTACACAGCCTGGGTTGAATTATTTTAGTTCCAATAAATCTTTAAGGAAAAGAATGGTTGTAGTTCTGTGACATGTCTAGTCCTTTTAGTTTCTTCTTTATTGTGTTTTTGTGTGGGCATAGACTGGGCCTAGGTGACAGTCCACAGAAAGGGGAGAACTATGTATGTGCCTGTGGCTCTGTGTGTCTCCAGAGGTAGCTGTGACAAAGAGTTTAGCTGGAAAACTAAAGTGTTTCCATGTAGTAAAGCTCTGAAGGTTTCTAATGTCAGCTGATTGTTGCTTGGAAATTGGTGTATTTCTCTGTAACTTTGCGTGAGGTTTGACTGGTACTCCTGACAGAGCAGCTAGGACTGTAGTTAACTTCCATATCTATTACCTTTGGATGTAGTGCTTTATTCTGAGGTTAAAGGGCAGCAGCTTTTTGCTTCTAAAATGAGAAGTGTTGCTGTGTACTGCTAACTTTTTATCGTGTTGTCTCTTAGCAGTCTGACACTGTCCTTGTTTCTCTGTCTTCCAGTTGATCTCCTTAAAAGTGGCATCGATATTCTAGTGGGAACTCCTGGACGGATCAAAGACCACATTCAGAATAGCAAGCTGCAGCTTTCCAGTGTGAAGCATGTTGTTTTGGATGAAGTGGATCACATGTTAGACATGGGCTTTGCAGAGCAAGTGGAAGAAATCTTGGGATCGTCCTATAAGAAAGGTGAACTCAGACATCCGGAGAGGAATAGGGGACAATGCAGAAAACACAGTTACACTACTTAAAAAACTTCTGGTGCACCGCTAACTTAAATTCTTTGTGTGATGCTAGAAAAGGGCAAGGTAGAATTGGAAAAAGTTCGAAGAGAGGTGTCAGATGGCTGAAGGGCTGGAGTGGCATCTCTGGATGGAGTGGAGTGGAAAAAAGCAGCAAACCAAACTCCCTAAGCCCTGGTGTTCCTCATCCTGAGAGGTGACTTGAGCAAAGGGTTAGGGTTATGATCTGTCTGTACACTTGTCATCACACAAAGCTGACAACTAGGGAGTATTTGCTCTTTTCTGATGTAGTGGGTGTTCAACAAAGCTGTCAGGTACCAGGTACAGTGCAGAAGGAGGTTATTTTAATGTGTGAAACTCCTTGCCACATTTCACTAATGCCAGAATTTTTGAAAAGGCTTGAATTACTGGAAATAAAAATCTCAACAATTACTAAAAGCAAGGCTTACCACTTTGGCTCTAAAAGCCACAAAAAGCTGATTGCTGGCAGTGTTTCTTCACATCTTGTACTGACTTAGTGCACATAGAAGCCTGTCGATTTGAGAGCAACTCTTGCTTTTTTTTTATCAGTTCTCAAGTGTCATGGTCTGTTGTAATGTCTGAAGTTGATGGTCTTTCCTTCCAGGCTCCGAGAACAACCCACAGACACTGCTGTTTTCTGCAACTTGTCCACGATGGGTTTATGATGTAGCAAAAAAATACATGAGAGATGAGTATGAACAGATTGACCTGATTGGAAGGAAGACTCAAAGGACAGCCACAACTGTGGAAGTGAGTGATTCTGCTGCAGAGCAGTGCAGGTCCTGAAAGCAAGTGGCGTTGATAAAATGGGTTGTGCATTGCCTTTACAAATGGGGGTGTGGAATGACTTTTCACATGGTTGACACACAGATTTTGTTTAGAAGCTTACAAAAAATTAAAATGCCTTTTCTGTTCATTTTATCTGTGCTGTGCGTGGCTTAGATTTAACATAGGTTTCTTGTTTCTTTCCCAAACAGCACTTGGCTATACAGTGTCGCTCATCTCAGAGAGCAGGAGTTCTTGGGGACATCATTCAGGTCTACAGTGGCAGCCGTGGGCGGACCATTGTCTTTTGTGAGACCAAAAGGGAAGCAAACGAGTTGGCAATGAATGCTTCGCTCAAACAGGTACCGGGGGCTGAGCGGAGAGCAGCGGTTCTGATAGTCGGGGGTTGAATGCCCTGAAATAAATAGGAGGTTGCAACTGTGTGAAGAAAATTGTTTCTCTGGGTGGTTTTAAGACTTGTGAAAGCTGTTTCTAAAAATGGAAATTTGAAGTTAAAATACCCTCTTATCTGAGATTATGAACTTATTCCTTTGGCTTTAAAATTGTGCAGGACATGGATCAATAGGAAATACACAGCTTATGCTGAATAACCAGGAGATAGTAATAATTGTTAACAAACAGGAGCTAGTGTAGTGGACATATCCCATCTTACGTTAGTGTGCTTTTTGGATTCCCATCTCTTAATGGCATTTGATCTTTGAACAGTCATTCAGGAAAATCCAAATATGGTAGAATGAAATGTCTTGTTGCCCTTGGAAGGTTTGCCAAGACTTTGGAACTCAGGCGATCTATTGAGCAGGTCTTCTGTGCTTGCTTGAATTACTGCCCTTTTTCTGAGTGTGAGGAAAAGTGCTGCACTTTTTTTGAGAAAATCCTGTTTGATACTAAGTGCTGATTTATGGGGAAAGAGCAGTGGTGGGAATACATGGTTTGTCTAATATTAGAGAAATCTCATATACCGTCCACATGAAAAACTTGCAGCAATTTCTGCCAGTTGGCCACGCTGCTTTCACAGTAGATCCCAGAAAAGGATCAAACAAAGTAGGATGCTTTATATTCCTTTGGTATCAGCTATGTAATTATTTTCTGTTGCTCTGCACAGTGTTTTGGGGTTTGCAGGTAAATATCTTTAGATGCTGCAACCTAGACTCCCATTAACTGTCGTGGTGATGGTTTGTTGCATTGACAGGATGCCCAGTCCTTGCATGGTGACATTCCACAGAAACAGAGGGAAATTACATTAAAAGGCTTCAGAAACGGTGTGTTTGAAGTTTTGATTGCAACAAATGTAGCTGCCCGTGGTTTGGATATTCCTGAGGTTGACCTTGTTATACAGTGCTCACCACCAAAAGTAAGTCATTAGGGGAAACTAAAATTGTATTTACTTTTTTTTTTTTGGTGCCAGAGTGGTGGGTTATTTCTGTTTCATCAGAAGTATGTTCTGTTCCAATTCACAAATTAGGTGATTTTTTTTGTAAATGCCAGGTCTAAAATTTCGTGGTTGAAAGTTTTACAGTTTGAGCTTTGATTAAAATCTTGGGTTTTGTTTACTCTGGAAACTCCTAAGATAAGTTTTGATATTGTGCATCTTTTCTGAATTCCTTCTGAATGTTGCTGAGTTTCAGAAAAACTCTAAAATATTTCTGCTGCCTTTTTCATCTTTTGTAACTCTGGTGGAGCTTTTTATTTAAAAAAATTAAAATGTCTGTCAGCAGTGTTTGTTAAAGCTGAGTACCATACTTTTGGGTGGAGGAGCACAGGCAAACCTGAGTGGTTTATGTGTAGTTATAAGTTTGGGTATAAACACATAATGTATCACTCCTTAAGCTTCTGAATTTGAATTTAGCTTGTGTTTAATCTGAAATGTCAACAGTTTAAATAACATAAGGTTTTCTCATGTTGATCTCAATTTGTGAAGGATGTTGATTCCTACATCCATCGTTCTGGACGCACGGGCCGAGCTGGCCGAACTGGCATCTGCATTTGTTTGTTTCAGAGAAGAGAAGAAGATCTTCTGAAACAAGTCGAGCACAAAGCGGTGAGTTGTACCTCAGATCTCTGCTTAAGGAAATTATTCAGCTCTAAAAGCGCCCTGCTGCTCTTAGACTTTGTAATTGTGGGCTGCTTATGAGTCCAGAATGGGACTCTCCTGTCCCATAGACTAGTAGGCCTAAAGTGCTGATGTTTGGTGTTTGTAGATGCTTTTGTATCGGCCTGTTCTTGCATTGCCTGAGTTTTCCCATGCTGGCAGTCCTCTGTGGATGTCAGCAGGCAGGCTGGGACAGGAATGCATGAGGCAGACCATGCCTTGCATCACAGTTTGCATGTACATTGGAGTAAAGTAGCTCCAAATTAACAAAGCTGGGAACTTAAGAGCTTTATTTTAGCTTTAGAAATAACTTAGTAAAGAGTATGTTGGTCTTGTAAACAGTAAGCAGAGATCTCAGTAATGTGATGCAGGTAGCATTGAATTGTATAGTGCTGAAAATACCTTTAATGTGTTTTCTTGATTTCAGGGTATTACCTTTAAGCGTGTAGGCGTTCCCTCTGCTACAGATGTAATTAAAGCTTCAAGTAGTGATGCCAAAAAGTGAGTTTATTTGCCTGTTCTTAAAAAAGGTTTAGAGATGTTGTTGCTCTAGATGCTTAGAGCTTAATGCAAAGCATTAAGGGATCACACCTGTATGTGGGCATGGCTTTGCCTATGTGGTAGAAGTCAGCTGCTTTGTGTATAGACAACATAAGATGGTATCAGTAAATCTCTGTGGGCTGAACAGAGACCTTTTCAGAGAACATAATGTTCTCTATTTTTTTGCAGAAATTAACCTTTGTTTATAAAATCAGAAATCAGTGATGTATGAGGGAATTACTGTTGTGAGGGGAAACTGATTTTGTCTGTTCAGATGACATGGTGGAAGCAGTGTGCAAAAGCAATACTTGTTATAATGAGGAGTTACTCTGCAGTAGTGAGGGTGTTTTAGCCCTGGCTTGTGTTTCTTTGTATTATTTCCAAGAGTTGTGGCTTTTATTCTGTGCAGCTCTGTTTACATTTGCTGCCCCAGTGGTGGAAATTGCCTTGAAGCAGGTTATTATAATTAACAAGGATTTGACCAGTGTAAAGCAGATGATGGGCATGGTGTTGGGTTCACTGCATACTGAAAAATGATGGGGGGAGCTGTTGTACCAGAAATAGCATTACAGAAGTAGCTATTCTTAGTTTCCTAACTCTTTCCCCCTCCCCCCTCCCACCTTTTTCAGAAATAACCGATTTAGAGTATGTCTTAAACATGGCTGCACTTCACAGTGGCCTTTTCTTACCTCTTTAAACCTGTGTTGTAACTGTGTAGGTTGCTGGAGGCTGTTCCTCCCTCTGCGGTAGACTACTTCAGAAAATCAGCTGAAGAGCTGATAGATGAAAAGGGGGCAGTGGCTGCCCTGGCTGCAGCCCTGGCACACATTTCCGGGGCAGCTCACATCCAGCAGCGCTCCCTGCTCAACTCAACAGCCGTAAGTAATGATGCACCCGTGATAACAAGGATGGATGCATGAACTGCTTGTGTCCAGGCCATGTGTGGCATCTCCTTCCCAGCCTTTTTCAGCTGGGTTTCTGAATAGCTGTTACTCCCAGGCTCCTGCTGTGTTGCTTGTTCCTTAGCTGAAATCAGCTCTTCCTGGGAGAAACTTGAAATCAGTAAATTTTCTTGTGATGAGAGTTAAAAGAATTTCTCCAGAGACTGAAACAACAGAAGACTTTGATGCTGTAAGAGAGTTTAATGACGTTTTACAAGCAAATAGATTGATGCGTGCTATTGTAGTTTCCCCCTTATCAGGAATCTTTTACGTTTCTGTCATATTGCAAATATAGCATGTGATTATCTGATCTCAAAGAGATCTTGACTGAAGAAAATTACAACACTTCCTTTTTCTAATGCATTTAGGGAGAACGTGGCCCAGCTCATTGTGTGGTAACACAATTTTGGACATAACGTGTGATTGGACTGTGGTTCTTGTATCAGTTTGGGGGTTTTTTTATCTTTTCTAGCAGTAAGTTTGACCAAGTTTAGCCTTGTTAAACATTTTTCTCTGTTTCCTGCAGGGTTTTGTGACCATGGTGTTGAAGTGTTCAATAGAGATGCATACCATGGGCTATGCCTGGCGGGGGCTGAAGGAACAGCTTGGGGAGGAAGTCGATAACAAAGTGTCTGCAATGCGTTTCCTCAAGGGGAAGATGGTAAGATGGCCAGCCTTGGGAATAAAGGGATTTGGGGCTTTGTGTGTGTTCACATGTAACCAGTTTGTGCAGTGATTGAGGCTGGAGTTCTGAAGTACTGGTACAAAATGTTGGTACCACACTATCCCTACTCAATCTCATTTCTCAGGAAATGGTAACCTATCACGAGTGTGCTGTTCATGCATACGCTAATGAAAAAAGAAAAAGCGTTGATGTGCTTTAAAAGACTTATTAGAGGCATTACTCCTAAATGATAATGCAGGAATTGCCTCCTAAAAAAAAAAAACTATCAGAAATATATATGTAGTGGGATTGGTTGTTGAGGCCTTTATTCTTTCATTGTAAATTTGTGCCTCTTTTGTTTTGTTTTGTTAGGGCGTGTGCTTTGATATCCCTGTTGATGAACTGAGTAACATACAGGTATGTTTGTGTAGCCAGAGCTGGCTTTAAAACCTGGTGATTTGAGAATTGGCAACTGCCATAAAGGATTGAGTGTAGGGTGGTTTGGGAGGTTAAGGTTTGTGATTTTATTAAGGATGTTGCATAGGCAACAGAGTGACTAGAAAGAACACAGTAGAGTCATTAGAAAATACCCTGCCATGCTTCTTCTCGTTTCCGTTCCTATGATATTACCCTATTTCATTAAACGAAATTCTGTGGTCTTTGGCTAGTCTGTTTTGGCCTCTCCAGTGTATTTGAGAGCTCAGCAGTTTTCTGTTGCCTTCGTTCTCTCTTGTCCCTTGTAATTGTTTATCCTTTGTCACAGGACTGTGTTTCCCATGGGGGGTCTAATGGCCTATTTTGGCAGGGGTAGGATTTGTCTGGAAACGCCTTTGCATTCAGTGTTGCTTCTGATGCTACAGGTACCTTGGACACCCTTGCAGGGACATAAAGTCTGGTTACATTGGTGTTGTTTCAGGAGCAGTGGAAGGACACGCGGCGCTGGCAGCTGTCGGTGGCAAGTGAATTGCCTGAGCTGGAAGAATATCCTCAGGAGGCGGGACGAGGGTTCTCCAAGTTCGGAAACAGCAGGCAAGGAGACTTCAAGAGAAACAGTTGGTTCAAGAGTGGAAATCGGGGGCTTTAACAGAGCCCTCAATTAACCTCTGCTACAGATATGGACTGAGCTGAATTTTATCAGACAGTAAAAGCCTGTTAGACACTCCTCTTTGTCTTTATTCCTTGATAAAGCAGCCTGTCTTTGAGGATGGCTAAAAATCATGTTTGCTGAAATGACCAGGTGTTTTGGGAGATTTTTCTTTCTGCCCAGCAAAGTAGCTGCTGCCTTTAAGGGCATCTATGACCCAATGAGTGTGCTGGAAACGCAGCTGTGCGAGGGAACAAAATTCGTCCAAACACGGAGAGTAACCACGCCTCGCCTCTTCAGCAGCTTAAAAAAATCGGGTGCTGAATGAATTTTTTTACAGAAAAACTGGACATTAACGCTTCAGCACTCTTCCTCGAACGCTTCCCGCGGGTGCCAGCGCTGCGGTGTGCTTTGGGGCGCTCCCGTTTGCCGGCTCCCTCAGGGTACCGCCTGAGGGGGCGCGGCCATGGCGGCGGGGCGGGGCAGGGCCGGGCGCGAGCGCGTCAGGCGGCGCGGGGCGGGGCGGGCGCGCGGAAAGATGGCGGCGGCGGCGGGCGGAGGGTGGTCCGCGGTGTGCGAGAAGTTCCGCGCTGCCCGCACGCTCTCGGCCGTGGAGTCCCTCAAGGATCCCGAGACGGAGCCGTACCGCTCCAAGTACAGCGCCCGGGCGCTGCTGCAGGAGGTGAAGCAGCTGCTGAGCGCCGCCGAGGAGGGCGGCGAGGCGGTGCTGGCCGTACGGCGGGCCGTGCTGGAGTACGAGCTGGGCGTCAACCACACCGACACCGAGGAGCTGTCGGCCGGCGAGGAGCACCTGCAGCGCTGCACGCAGCTCCTGGAGCCGCACCGCCTCTCCCCGGACTGCGTGTCCCTCTACATCCAGGCCCAGGTGGGCAGGGGAGGCCGCAGGGGGTGTCCGTGTGGCGGGAGGCTCAGGCGGAGCGGGGCCTCGTGTCTGCGGGCTGTGCCGGGTGGTCGCTGCAGTGCGCTGCGAAGAGATCCAGGGCAGTCCCGTGTCCTGACAGGTGCTGCTCGTTTAACCATAATAAACACAGCAGCCCTGGTGTTCAGTTCTTGTTGGAAGGAATCATTCACAGGTGGTGGCTGTTGGAGCGGTGCTCTTCTGTTTTAAGCCTCCTGCTGATGCCTCTGGGCGTGCAGAGCATCTAAAATGTGTTCTAATTGAAACTGGGTGTTATGGAACAGCGTGCTCTTCTGGACAGACTGAGACACAACTTGTAAGAACTGTGCAAGAATAAATTAGTAAAAGACCTCACTACGTCCAGAATTTATTTGTGATTCCTTAACTCAGCGGTTGTCAAAGTGAAGCTGGGAGGTGCTTTTATTGATGTGTTATCCTGAAATGATAAATTGTTTGCTTTTCAGCATTTTCTGTTATATTTTAAACTATTACATTTTGTCCCACGTGGGTAAGTACAGTTTTGTTGGTGCTTGAAGTAAAAATATTTTCTCTTTATTCAGAAGAAGGGAATACTCTTATTAATATTAGGTTTTGCTACATGAAGGTTCACAGAAGGGCCTTTACTTGATCGCGCTGTCATGGTAGCTGGTGTATAGTTAGGTATCTTAGGTATCTGACTCTAGACTGTAAATTAAATGGAGCAGTTATTTAGATGTCTCCGTCAAAAATGGTTGCTCTAATTAGAAAAGGTTCTGTAGTGCTTCCTCATCAAACTGTCAAGGAATTGTGGGCTGATGTGGAAAGGTGCAAGTGAAAGGATGACTTGTCTTGCACTGGTTAAATTAGCTGAGTTGTCTGAACAGTGAGGTTACATCTGCTCCTTGTTCTTCAGTGTGAGGGTCTGGGTACACTGCTACAAATCTGTTACGGATTGTAAGATAAGGAGACTGCTCCAGCTGAAATAAGATAACATCTTTCCACATATTCCTGGGGAGATGTGGCTCTTGTGGCTCAGCACCAGAGATTCCACTGCACTTCTGAATTGGTGTGCTGCAAAGCAGCTCTTCTTTCTATAAGACCAAAGTTTGCATGAACTTCACTGTTTTGGGGCCTTCAGGAAGCAGCAGGATAAAGTTTGTTATGCATTGAAGTGCTGTGGTCCAACAGTGATGGGTCTGCTGTTGCCTGGCACTGCCCTAAGGTGTGCACAGTGCTGGGAAACGAGCCCTCCGCTCTCGGTCCCAAGGGCTCTAACAGGCTTGAGTACTTAATTTAAACCATTTCTGATTTAAAAGCAATGATTATCATCAGTGGCCGTACTTCTCCACCTTCTGGGATGTCTGGGGTGTGTTGCCACGGCACTAACTGCTGTTTTGAAAGAAGAGGCATTTTTCCTGCTGGGCCTCTTTCTTTAGCCCCACTTCTGATTTCTGAGCTTTTGCATAAGATTATGTATCCCAGCTTCTGTCTAATGGAATCTGGTCTGTTCCACTGCTTGGCCTTGGGCAAAGGGTTTCAGTTCATAAACAACATGTGATGTGCTTTCTTAGAAAAACAGTAGAATGGAATTGAAAGGGACACAGGGCTGGCATACAGCTACACATTCTAATTATTTGGAAGGTTTTGGGGGTTTTTTTTAGCCCCCTTGAATTTTGTAACCGCACTGCCTAGGATTTAAATTAGCACATCAGACATAGATTATTATTTTTAAGGATTTAAATTAGCACATCAGACATAGATTATTATTTTTAACGCCTTCCCCTTATTAATAAAATTAGTGGTATTTTTGTAAGAGTTGGGTTCGCAGATGCAGTAAGTTACTATGTACATTGCTTTAACTTAAATTTGAAGGCAATAATCTATAACTTTTGCATCTCAGAGGTGCTTTTCATCTCTTTCCATTGCTGAAAATATACAAGCATTAATTCCTAGCATATTTTTTTCCTGTTAATTTTTTCTGTGGAGTCACGTTAACAAATTTCTGATTTCTTGTCTCTTTTTATGATAGTTGTATATGATGTAAAAGCTGCATACTCTGTGGAAAAAGCTCATTATTTCAGCACACCAGTCCTTATCTAGCAGAGTAAACAGAGAAAGTTAGACTGTGAGGTGAATTTTTAGTGTGAAATTTGCTGTGTGAGAAACCCCCTCCTTTTGAGCAACTCACAATGAACTTTGTGGGCACAATTTCTGGTTTTTGAAATACTGTGTATTAGAAGACACACACACACGTATATATACATATATATAGATGAAGACTGATCGATTGTTTGGAAAAAAATGCGTGATGTAAATGGAACATGACTATTTTTTTTTACCTTTAGAACAATCTGGGTATCCTGTGGTCTCAGAGGGATGAAATTGAAACTGCACAAACTTACTTGGAATCGGCAGAAGCCTTGTATAATCAATACATGAAAGAGGTACTGTGTTAATATCATGGCAGGTCTTACTTTCACATGCCACTTGCAGGTTAAGTAATCTTTGAAATAAACATGCAATGGAATTTGAGTTTCTGTGCTTTATACTGGCTGCTGTGATACTTTTGGCAAGTGATAGGAGTTGTACTGCAGTATAGGACAAGGCAAACTAGAGTATTACTTGCGAATTTCAAAATAGAAAATTATTTTGCTCAAAAATAATGGTCACTTTTGAAAGCTCTTTAATAATCCAGAGTTGATGCAAGGCAGAATTTGGGTTTAAATGATCACTGTTATTAAATCTTATCTTGGAAATGCAGTAAAAATGTCCATTGCTTTCAGTAGGAAAAGGAAACAAAACTAATATTTGCATGGTTTTCTCTGACTGTGCAGTGTTTTGCAGGGGCAAGTAGTTTAGTTCCAAATCCAAGAGGACAATCTCACAGACAGCTAACCCTCTCATGCATATTAAACAACTTTTTGAGCTGTGGATTCTGCTGTGTATCCTACAAAGACTCCCTTGTGCTATTTTTAAGCTCTTTGCAAAGCTGTTTCTACACTGACTTGCCTCAGGGACAGTTCTGGAGTGAGCTAAAAACATTTGTGGCCTTCAAGAAGCAGTAGCTGTGTCTCAGGACAGCCGAATAGGTTGGACAGAACTTAGTCTCATGGAATTACAGGTTCGGTTCAGGTTTTACATGAAATTGGTTTAGAGTACCAATTATTCTTGCAGAGATTTTTAGAATGGGCAAGTATTTATTGGTCGGTTACTGCCATCTTTCCACCTTTGCAGTCATGCTGGCCTACAGTGATAGAAAAGGTAATGGATCCAGAAGGAAACCCCACTTGTGCTGAAAAGCTTGTCAGCTTATTTCCTGTCCTCTGGATCAGGTGGACTAACTAGAGATACTACATCTCTCTACAGATTCTCTCTCTAATTAATTCCTCATGTTCAACTTTGATATTTACACCCAGCCCCAGGTATCACATGACCTCCAAAAGCTTCTGGCACTTGCTTCAGTGATTATGAAATTAAACTGGTACCATGGTATAGTGGATTAAAGTGCTGCCAAGTACTTCACATTTTCACTGTAGACTTTTCTGAAACTGTTAATTTTTGTTAGTAGTGGTTACTGAATATTTCTTCTGGGGCTTTGCTGCCTGACTAGGGTTATACATACATGAGGAGCCCACCTCAGATCGCTTGCCACACCTTTTCCGCTAACATCATTCCGCTAACATCCGCTTACAGTTCAAGGCATTATGCAGTCAAACATAACAATGCTTTAAGTCTTTCTTTTAGAAGAAACTACAGATTTATACAATGATGTCAGCATTTGTCTTTCACAAATTATAAATATGTGAATATACTTTTCTTAAAATTCCACATTTCTAGGCTATCAGGAAGCCTTCTTGTCAGGGAGTCTTTGGTAAACTGCTGATGATGGAGACCTTTTCCTGAGCAGGTGGATTTAGTTGTTTACTGGCTGGGTCTAATTAACTTACAAATTGGATAGGGTGGTTTCCCTTGCCTAACGCAAAACCAAGGCAGGGAGCTTGGGCTAATGAAGTCCACTTAGAAAGGAGAGTTGGAGAGCTCTTTCTGAGGTTAAGTAAAGACATAAGGCTTGATATCAGAGAGAGATCTGTAGATACAGGAAGGAGGCGAGAGTTTTGCTTACTATGTCATTTCAGTTGCTTTCTTTGCAGGAATAGCTCTAGTCTTGCCAGAATATGCTCCAAATCTTGTTAGAAGGTTTGTATCTGAAGAAAACAAGAGGAAGGGTTATAAATTAACGTCTTAAAACCTAATGAGGTGTAAACAAAACCCTACAGATTAAAAGATCATATACAAAAATCTACATGCCTCTGGTAGGTTAAACACACTTTAATTTATTTGTCACTATCTGTTTCAGGTACATTTGTTTGTTTTTTAAGATGAGTAAGACACTTCTATTAAAAGCAAGTAAACAAGTCCATTCAGGGATTTTTAATGAGAAGCAGTACAAACATAGTATGTTTTCTTCCCTGTAAAGTGAATGTATTCTCTGCCCTTGTTCCTGTTCCTGCCTAAGTCTGTATTAACTTATAAAAAGTATTTATTGAAACTGATTTTTATTTGTTGCCTTACCTTCTCTTGGGCTAAGAAATAAGTGGGGATAGGAAAGGGCTAGACAAGCTGCATACTAACCTGAGCTTCGTTGCTGGCAGACACATTGGACACCTTCCAGGATGCACTGTGTAATGGGAGAAAAGCTGTCTTTAAAATATGGTTTCATTTGCAGTGTTTTAGAATTGACATCTGAAGTTACTCACAATTGTAAAGGAAATGGGATAAGCACAGGCTAATAAAGCTCTGTCATAAGCAATGTTAATCTGTTGGGGTTGCCTGTGAGCTGTCTGATAACATTATTGACAATTGTCTTAAGGCAGACTTGGATACAGCAATGCCAAAAGGTATACAGTTGTCCATGTAAGGATTCTGACAGAAGTCGTGGCTTAAAAAACAAAAAAGTGCTTCTAATGGTGTGAACTACCACATTTAATAACTTGCATGTAGGTTATGCTTGATAGGACGGTTTAGCAGCTTCATCCTCCAAAGACATCGTGTGTTGTCTCATTTGTCTGTCTGAGTAAAGGAACTTGCCAGCTCATAGATACCGGGAGTCCCTTCACAGCGGTTAGTCTTCACAGCAGGTCTGCTGAGCACTCTGCACTTCATGTTCTCTGCAGTACTTCCTGCAGGATGTTTTCTTGCTACTGATCAGTGCAGCTGGGCAAACGAATATTTCACACTTGAAGGCGTGCTTGGTATTAAATTGATGGCTCAAAACCCAGTATGTTATTGTACAAAATAAAGATGCCCAGTAGAGTCCTGTAGAATCCAGGCTGAGTATCTCCGGTTGCAGGCAGGATGCATTGCTTTGAAGTACATAAGCAGAAGTCTCCTACAAGCTGTGAACCTTGTCATTCCGTGTGGAATTGTGACTTTCATCCTCTAAATCTCCTGAATGTTATGGAATTGCACCGGAGATGTGTCACTGGGATGGGTTACGCAAAGCTTTGTTAAATTTGGGGTTGGCAAATGGTAAATGATGTGCAGCCA
Organism: Lycocorax pyrrhopterus obiensis; assembly: GCA_014706295.1. NCBI lineage: Eukaryota > Metazoa > Chordata > Aves > Passeriformes > Paradisaeidae > Lycocorax > Lycocorax pyrrhopterus. The sequence goes on along the minus strand of JACSVZ010000008.1, from coordinate 4,233,714 downwards.
GAAGAGGGAGCACTGTGCCACAGAGTAAGAAATGTAGTTTGCTGAATGTATCATGTACCCTTGCAGGATGGAAATCCTCCCCTGGATCCCAGTGAACATTTCATGGCAGAAGAAGAAAAACTCACAGACCAAGAAAGATCCAAAAGGTGGGTGTTAAGCAGCATAGTTACATTATTATCACTTTTTTTTTTTTTTTTATTATGAGGATGTATTTAGGGAGGAAAAAAAAAGAAATCTTAAGAGACTGTTGGGTTTTTTTCCAGATTTGAAAAAGCCTACACGCATACTCTGTATTACCTGGCACAAGTCTACCAGCACCTGGACATGATTGAGAAGGCTGCTCAGTATTGCCATACTACTCTGAAACGACAGCTTGAGTACTGTGGCTACTACCCAGTAGAATGGGCACGCAATGCTGCCACTTTGTCACAGTACTATCTCTCCAAGGTAATATAGCCCATGTTTTTCTGCTGTAGTGATGCCATTAATGGTACTGTCAACTAAAACAGTTGTTTAAACAGCTCTTTGAGACAGGGCTCCGAGCTGAATTTAAAATGGGCACCTGTAAAACCACAAGTTGTCTTCTGACATGAAGCATCTGTCAGTTTTTTCTGAAGAGGACATGGTGGCTTTCCTGTGCTGTTGCCATGGCAATGGGGAAGATGAACAGGGGTTTAAACAAGAGAAAAGCTCTATAGCTAATGAAATATTAGCAATAATGTGATGTCATGTTCATAAGTAAACTTTAACATTATAATTTAATTTAAAATTCTTTCTTATGTTGTTCTCTTACAATAAAGTTTGAAAACAAAAAGCATCTGAGAGCCAAGGTATGGCTTATTGTTTTCTCTAAATTATTGTCCTTTGTACCTTAGCATGTGCTCAAGAGTTGTTTGAACCTACATGAACATTAAATTGGATATGTGAGTTGGTGGCTGTTTGCTACATGTTGACTCTAAACAATCTACTGTTAGAAAGTGCTTCAGCTTTCCTTAGGAATTTCTATATTCCAGGCTATTTAGATGATCTTTTCTGATGCTTAAAAAGATTCTTGCCCTACCTAAGCCAGTTAATGCTAATTTCAGTAGTAACGCCTAATTTCCATATCTTTGTGATGCATTGGTAGCACTAATTATTTAACAGTGCATTGCCAAATATGGGTAAAGGAATCTAGATCTGACTCACGATGTTGACTTGTATGTCTGGCTCGTTCCCACTAACACCCCATGATAGTGTTTGCCACAAGGCATCACTTCCTTCACCTCAAGGCAGCCAGAGTAGCAGAGAGCAGAACAGTCAGAATGTTCAGTGTGCATAGTTAATATTAAAGTCAAGGCTTAGTGTTGTGGCTGTGGTACAGAAAAAACAATTGGTTAGAAAATACTGTATTCAGTAATAGGTGTGGAAAAAAGTGTATATTTTCTTCCAGTGCCCAGGGAATATTCTCCAGAGTCTCTCAGTTCTGTCATTTCCCTTGTGGTCATGCATGTTCACTCTGTAAGGTGAGGGGTTTGGCCAAGTGAGAGCAGTGCTTGGGCTGCTCACACCAATGCTAAATGCTGCTCTGTTCCTGTTTCTCTCAGGAATGCTTTATGGAGGCTCGACACTGCCTAGCAGCAGCCAGTGTCATCTTTAGCCAAGCTGGACAGGTGCCATCTGCTGAAGATGGTAAGTTTATAAAAAAGTTTTGAATAAAATTATTGTGAATCGAGCATCATTATGTGTTAATGTTTAAAACTGAAGTTTAAACATTAATAAATGTACAAAACTTACCCCAGTGTTAATTTTCTAAAGTATTTTTCAATAAAGTTGAATGTTTCTGAAAAGCAACTGCTACTACAGCTCAAGATTGGCTACGAGTAGACCCTGTGAGAAAAACTCAAGTGCTTGTTGCTGGTGTTTCAGAAAGCATACCAGAATAAAAGTGAAATTTAAAACAATATCCACTTCAACAGTGGCAATGTCTCTGTTCATCCATTTGGCTTTTTACACATGCTAAAAATGCTGTTTGCCTCAGTGATCAGAGGGCAGTGATTCAGTGAACCAAACCAGATGCTTCCTGGGAATAGCTTTAAAAGAGGGAGCAAAATTGCAGCTTTTCAAACCCCAAATCCAGAAGGTACTTGTATTGTCTTTTGTTGCTGGATGCTGCAGCCTCATCAATGGCTGTTTTTGGAGTTGTAGCTGCCCTCCTTGTTGTTTGGGCATTGATGCAAAGGAACAACTTGGCAGTCCAGTGTGAATACCAGTAGAAGAAACTTTCAGAGTCTGAAGTTGGCTTTTTATTTGGTGAACAGAAGTGCTGCCATCCTGTAGGAATGTCCTCTCATTGTTCAGCTAACTTGCTGCCTTCTGCATAGAGACTGGGAAGTGAGTTTTTGTTGAGATGTGTTTGGTTTATGAAAATGTTATCTTGAGACTTCAGCAGTGCTGCTATTTATGATAGTGGAGAGACTTCGGGGAGAAAAATACAGAAGTTGTAGAGCTAATAAATCCTAGGTTTGTACCAGGTAGCTTAACTAAAGGCAGTTTCCCCTATTTTGTTCCCTTTTTTGGTAGCAAGTCTGGGGCCCATTGCAATACCAAAGCCCTTATCTTCAGAAACAATTACTGGGCAGGCAGCTGAATCTCAGAAAATGAATTATCCTGATTTCTTTCTCTTACTACAAAGAGACCTGGAAACCTTTTCCAGTAAAACACCTTGAAGATGAAAGGTCTTTTTAAAGATACATTATGATCTATTTATTTTCAGAATTCATACATGATAAATCCATGTTAATCCATACGGGTTTCTACCAGAAATGACAGTTTACAGAACTATTACATAAACTAACATGGAGAACATGTTTCTGTCTAACCATGAGGAAAAATTAAATACAAGCATCATATTCTTTGCATGTAACATTTGAGGGTCTTGTTGGACTTCTCTTAAAGTTTTTATGTGTTTATGTCCATTCAGTAGATGAAACAGAGCCAGACCAACAGGACCTTCCAGAGAGGAAAGCTGAAATTGCAAGGTGTTGGATTAAGTATTGCCTGAATCTTCTGCAAAGCGCTCGAAAATTGCTTGAGGTAACAGAAAATCTGTTCTGTAGCTGTCATTGTCTAACAGCAAACTAAGTCTGCTTTGATGTTTGCAAGAGGAATCAATTTGCAGTTGGTAACAAGGAGTAAGCAATTGCCCAGTGAACAAAACAACAAATGCTTGCAGTGTAGCAAGTGTTTCATGGTATGCTTTGACTTAAATGCAGCACTTAAGAGTAAGCACAGATAGGAGATCAGCTCTGTGGAGTGATCAGTGCATTGCTTTTATGGCAACCTCACAATTTTTCCTCCTCTCTGCTGCATTTTCTTGCAGCTTGATTTGACAGATTCCTTTTTTTTTAGCTGCTAGTAAGAACATTGTCTTAATATGCAACAGTTTTGTGTGCTGATGTTCTCATTCATTCAAGCATTTGATTAATTCAGATTTGATTCAGTTCATTTAATTCATTTAAGTATTTCTACAGATGTTTAAAACAGCATTTGCTGAAACTCTTTGTGGAGCAGAGCCTTTGGGCTTAACATTTATTCCTTTGGCTATTTTGTCACATAGGGTAGGGAGACTGAACCACGTTAATTTTATGTCTTTTCAGAATTGATACTGTAATTTACATTATTCTTTTGTTAATATAAGGCCTAATATATCAATTATTTCTCTTTTGTCTTGTTGCTCACTAGTTTATATTTCAAAGGTGACTCAAAATGATTCAGTGTAAGTATCTCTTTAAAAGCCAGATTTGTTTTCTCATTTCAGGATAACATAGGAGAGCTGGATCCAGACAGGCAATTGGAACTTAAAGCCCAAAGGAAAAAAGAAGAGGATGAAAAAGAGAAGGGCAGGAAAAAAGCTGTTCTTTTTGGAACAAGTGATATATGTGACTCTGTCTTAGCCATGGAGGAGAAAGTAAGCAGCGTATATCCTTTAGATTTTCAAGAAGCCAGAGAAATCTTCCTGGTTGGCCAGAACTATGTTCAGGAAGCAAAAGAGTTCTTTCAGGTTGATGGTTATGTTACTGACCATATTGAAATTGTTCAGGATCACAGTGCTTTGTTTAAGGTACTTGCTTTCTTTGAGGAAGACTATGAGAGGCGCTGCAAAATGCACAAGCGTAGAATAGACATGCTGGAGCCAATCTATGCAGACCTGAACCCCCAGTACTACCTGTTGATTTGTAGGCAGCTTCAGTGTGAACTAGCTGACACCTATTATGAGATGATGGATTTAAAGGTAGCTATTGGTAACAGGTTAGAGAAACTAGACTCCCACACAGTGAAAAAAATTAATTCTCTGGCTCAGTTCGCAATCAAATATTATGAACTCTTCTTGGATTCTTTGAGGAACCCTGATAAGGTGTTTCCTGAAAAGCTCGAGGAAGATGTTCTTCGCCCTGCAATGGTGGCTAAATTTCATATTGCACGACTATATGGTAAGCTTATTACTTCAGATAGCAAAAAGCAACTGGAAAATATGCAGACATCATTGGAATATTACACATTTCTGGTAGACTATTGTGAGAAGTATCCAGATGCTGTCCCTGCCATTGAAACTGAACTAGAACTCAGTAAGGAGATGGTGAATCTTCTTCCAGCAAGCATGGAGAGGCTAAGAGCAAAGCTGTCTTCATTTGTATAAATACTGGCCTTGGAGGCAATGGGCACTATCAGAACAGTTACCTGTCCAAGCCAGTGCTGTCGCACAGCTTCCGTACTGATTGATAGAACTAAGGTGTCTGCAGGGACATCCACCTAGAGCCTGCACTAGTGCAACCTTGTGAAAAACTCAGAGCTCTCCTGGTCCGTAGCTCAGCCACACTAATGGTATAAACTCTAAATGTAAAGTATAAGTCCAGCTAATGCTTTGTACTGTGTGTCCTATATGTAAATATAAACCTTTTCTCCCTCACAGCTTTTTCTTTGGTGTATGATTCAGTTTTTAAGTGTAGTGCTGTATGAAAATAGTTTATTTTAAGAGAATCTTCTTAAGAAATTTTTTTCTAATGAACCTGAGGCACGTTCTTCCAACTACAATGCATTTTATCTCTTCTAAAGTCTGTCCCCAGAAAACTTTATGAATGTGAAGGGAATTTGGTTTTTAGTATTTATTTTGTATGTTGCTTGTTGTTCTTTTCCCGTGTTAATCAAAACCTAGTTCATAGAGACTCAATAAATTGACTAGCTTGGCTAAATGTTTCTTCAGAGTCCTTGGAATTCTGTTTCCTGTGTCTTAACTAAGATACAATATACGTTTCAACTTTGGCCAAAATAAATAGTTGTGAAAGTGTTTCCATATGAGTGTCTTCAGTAAAAACACATGAGTAATTGTAGTGCCAGAAGCCAGAGCAAGAAAGCAGCAAACTTTCTTTGTGGTGGGAGGAGATACCCTGCTCTTAATATCCGACAGAGAATTCACAGGTTACAGGTCCCGTGCTCTAGTCCTCCAGACGTTTGCCTAATACAGCTTAAAGCCCTGGGATGCCATGGATGGCTTCTTACTTTGTGTTGCTCGGGGAGCCCAGGTGCTGTTTTAGCAGGAGCTGCAACTGGGACCTGTCTGAAGTGGTTTTAGATGAAATACAGGCAGACCACATTGTCCAACTTTATAGTAAGAGATAATGGCCAGAGATGCCAGGGGACATGGGGCAAGTGAAGGGACAATGTGACTTTGTGCAGTAGTGCACCAGCAGTCTTCTCACTGACATGGTGATAGGGTGGGAAGATGTTTACAACACTAGAGGGCATTGAAAGAGAATAGTCAAAACAACTGGATTCTTCTGGAAAATGGGGGGGGAACATTACATTTGCTTAAAGGGTGTGAGGGGGAAAGCATGTGCAAATCAAGAAAGCATGTACATCTGAAATGTGTAGCAAAAATCTCTTCTGCAGAGAATTCTGCAAGCTAGACTGCTAACCACAAACAAATAGGCCAGCAAATGGGTGCTGGAAATGAGCAGCAGCAAAACTCAAAACTAGGCCAGCTACTTCTGTGCCTGTAGGTTCAGGGAGAGAGTGAGTGCACGTGCCTGTGTGTGTTCTTTCTGTTTTACTAAATAATTGTCTAGTCAGCCTCTAGGAGTTACATTTCTGCAGTCAGATCTTTAATTCAGATTTTCCTGTGGCCTGAAGGTAGGACAGCCCTAGTTTCTCACTGAAACATTTCTCAGCAGGCTGTATTGCACATTATTTTTGTCTGATTTCAGTTAAAGCTAGTGTGCACTTTTACCACAAACTCAAAAGTCAGATTTTTTTCTACTAACTTTTAGTTTCATATTCAAGTGGAAGGTGGCAATACATGTTTTGGGTAGTTGTTTGGGGTTTTTTTCCTTCCATACGTTTGCCCTTTGAGCAAATTTTGTAGAGCATGGATTGCCTGCCTCATCAAACTTACTTTTCTTGTAATTTGGAGGCAGATAGTTTGCGGGCTATCCTAGCATATAAAATCATCTTTTTTTCCCCCTTCAAATACTGGTCTGAAGTAAGTGTGAAAAGTTACCTGCAGGTAACTGCAAAACTGAATGAAGTTCAGGGTCATGTATCTCTTTTAATCATCAGATGTATCCCTTTTAATCATTAGATGTATCCCTTTTAACCAATTCAACCATCATGAGGTGTGCAGAGAAACACCCTGAATCCACCGAAACCACAGAGCTCAGCAGACAGGTAGGAGTAGGTCCATAGTTAAGAAGGCCTGATATAAGAGGGATCAGTGTGATTGGCACTGTGGTTTGGAGAGATCTCTCTTCTGAAGATACCCAGAACACTTTAGCTTTCCAGCTTTTCTTAAAATACATTTCATATAAATGTGTATGGAGTTACAGAAACCAATTATGCCAGTTCATCTCCTAGAGTAAATGTCCAAGGCTCCTGCCAGCTAATTATTTTATTACTGGAGACGACGTTGTGCCAGATGCTCAGCATAACACACTGTGCAGTGTTTCTTTTAAGGCATGTCTTTTTAAGCAATCCCTTTGAATAATTCCTGTTTGTTCAATGATTTGAGAGAATGAACTTATGTAAGATTGTGTATTTAGTTAAAAAAAAAAAAAAGTAGGTGGGGAGCTTGTTGGATTAGGCAGCAAAGCTCCCTTCAGGAATGTTGAGTTTTAACTGTAAAGTATGTGTGAGGTCAGGCATTTATTTCAAAGATTAATTGAAGATTAGTTTTCTGTGAACTCTGTTTAACCTGCATTTCTATTCCTTTCTGTACAGCAAAAAAGTCTTACAACTGAAACCTCCTTTTTGATGTTCTACTAGTTCTTTCTCCTTCATCAGCATAAAGCAGCAAGATTTACAAGAAGTCCGTGTTTGTGCAGAATTCCTGTCAAGTGTGAGATCTCAGAGCTATAACCTCAGCGTACTTCTTCAAATAGTATGCAACACTCATGAGAAGTGATTTGGTTTGACTAAAACCAGTTTTGGTTTAATTGAAGCGCTCTTAATTCTCATACTGGCGAGAGATATGGTAGATGTTATAAAATGGAGTGATGGGGATGGTTGTTCTGTGCTTCAGTATTTCGTGAAAGAAAGAAACCAGTGCCTTGTTCTGTCTCCCTACAAGGTTGTCAGAGCAGGCTCTTTTTTTTTTTCTCGACGGGCCTGGACTGGAGGAGAGCGGCGGGAGGTGATTGCTGTGTCCTCTGTTGCTCTAAAGACGGGTGAAGCACCGGGGCAGTGGGCAGAAGTGAGCCCTCACTTCCCCTTTGCAGCAGGAAAGCAAGTCCCCTGTGTTGCAAGGGGAGATGCCGGTGCTGGTCGCTGCCTCTGTGTGGCAAAAGCTCCCCGGGCTGGTTCTCTTCGTTTGTGCTCCTGAAAGCTCCTGGATGGGGTGTTTTGGTCCTGCCCTGACACAGGCTCGGTGTGGATGGTTTCCTTCTCTGTGTGCACATGGAGACGTGTCAGCAAAATGGTGCAGTGCTTGCACTGGGTGCGATTACTGCTGCGCTTCCACGTCCAGAATTACTGTGGGAGCCTGATTAGCCTTGACACCAGACAATGAGAAACACAAGTGATCTTGTTAATGTGTGGCTTCACCCATCTCACTTTTGTTTGGTGTTCTCTTTTTGCTCAGCACTGAGAGAGCAAAGATTACCTTTACTTTGTGTTTCTATGAAAAGACTGAGATAGTTGGTGTTACCTAGATGTGTTCTGTGAAACTTTTCGTTATAAGATGCCCAGATGTAGTCCTGCGAAGGAGGACGTAGCTAGTCTGGCAGCTCACAAGGCAAACCCTTCTGTAGTCTTGAAATTACAGAACTGAAGATTGTTACGTTAAAGCTAAGTGCATAAAGTTGTGGTGAGAAGCATTTGTCAACTTTCTTTCCTCTTGTTTTGCAACATCTATGGCTATTTTAGAGCTTGCTACAAATGATTAATTTTTGGTTTGAAAAGTGCTTTTACGCACTTCCCAGGAACTCTGTCCAAAGTGCCTTCTAGTGCTTTTTCATTTTGCAATTTGGTGGTTTCTAGCTCTTCCTTGTCATGGGCAGGCGTAAAAACAGCCATTTCCCAATGAGAACTATTTGCCTGGCTGCCTTTTTTCCAAAACCATCGTTTGCTGTGTCTTTACAGCTGAAGAGCCAGGCAGACTGTTGGGATATTAAACACAGTACCTTCGGAAAACATATTGCTTCCATTCAGAACAGAAAATGTCTGTGATACTATTTGTCTAGGGAGAAGTGAAGGATAATATGGTGCCTTAACACCAAAGTTTTTAATAATTTGGGTGTTTATAGCAATGTTTTAAATATCTAGTTCTTGAATTTTTGGCATCTTCTGTGCACAAAATACAGCAAAGTCTTTTTACATGCTCATTGTTGTGAAAGAGACTTACTAGTTGGCATTGGACCAAGATGCAAGGATTTCTCTATGTGAGCTTTTTAATGCAATTTTCTGCGGAAACAAAGAGGAATTGGATGAGTGATCAGTGAAAGACTGGGAGAGGCATGTGATGAGTGAGCTGGTGTTAGCCACTGAATACTGTAAGAGGAGTAAAAAGTGCTTGTGTCGGAGAGTTACCCTGAGATCTGTGGGTGAAATGCATGGGGTAAACGAAAAAAAGGAATGAACAAGATGATCTTCTGCATACTTAAGTGTCTTGGAGTGGAGTAAGAGCAAGAAATTCCCAGGCAGGATCTCAAACCACTCTGAGTGTTGGATGTGAAGTTCCTGTTGGTTTCCTGGAGACCATCTCTGGATAGGCAGTGGGTTCAGCTAACACCTGAGAAGTTTCACAGCAGCCCATGAGAGAATGCAGTCAGGTGGGCCCGAGCCTCCTTCCACCAGATTGCCAGGACCTTTTAAATAATAGTGGTAGTGATGCCCTAGAAGTGATTTCTATTGCAGACAAGGAGACAGAAATTGTGGTACGGCATCTGATTGCCAGAAGGTGGTCTGCAGACAAGGAGGGGACAATAAAGAACAACATAATCCCCTGCTAGCAAAGTTTATTTTGAATTCAAAAATTTGCCAATGGCCTGTGCATGACACCTGATAAGTGTCAGACACTGCTATCCATCTTGCCTGTCCACATCTGGAACTTTTGGCAAATAGGTGTCAAATACTTTTTAATGTCTCCATGTGCTTTGCCTTAATGTTCTCTTATGGTACTGAGCTGCCATGTTACATAGGGTTCATGGAAAGACATATTTTGCTTCTCACTGCAAAGGCACAAGGTACTGCAAGTGCAAGAGTCTTGTGACTCTCACCTCCCTGGTCAGCCTGGCCCGGCCTCCCTGCTGTGCTCTTTGCTGGAAATATTGGATGAGGTGACTCTTGCCCCAGGCTTTGGCTTACCCTGCTGACTGACCCCTGAGTCCTTGAAGTAAGAAAAGACAAAAAATCTTTTTTCCTAGTTAATGCAAATTATGTTTTCAAAAGGGATGTGCTCATCTTGAAAGGGGGCAGAGCATCTTTGTCAGCACTGCAGTTTCTGAGCCTGGGCGACAGCAGTTTGGAGCCTGTTGCTTCGTGCTGCAGCAGCATCCACCCAGAGAGCACAGAGCAGATCCTTCAAAAGGGCTTGGAGGCCTGGGGACTGCCAGTCCCGCTGGGGAGAGGCTCCTGTGGCAGATCTGATTTTCATGTTTTTCCTCATTTTTGTCTTCTGTCACATTTCAAAATAAAAGGATGCTTCTACTAAATCAAATGTGCTTAAAACTAGCTAAGAAATGCTCAGCTCCTTTGGTTGATAGGAAATAAAAAACCCCCCACCCTGTTCTCTTCTAATGTAAACATAAATTCACCTCTTTCCCCAACAGCTTGGTGAAGATCACAAAACTACAACTCCAGGCTGGTTAACTGGGGCCCAGACACCAGCTCTGCTCCACACACAGGGTGAGAGAAGCAGGTCTGGTTCATGGGGAGACCTCTGCAGGAGCATCCCTGCTTACTGTTCATCTTCCCAAATTTACTGATGTCCTTTCTCCTTACACATGGTGTGAAGTTTGTCTGTGTCACCAATGGTGCTTGTACATAGAAATAAGTTTGCACTCGTGCAGGCAGTGGAGGCAAGGTGAGCTGCCAGAGGTGGATCTATGGGCAAGAGCCCAAGGCTGACAAAAAGCATCTAAAAGCTGCTGAGTAGCTCACTTGTGTGACATTGTCCTGTGCTGGAGAAACCATCTGATGGAAAAATAGCTGTGTCTAATTCCTGGGTAACTGAGCTTGAACCAGTAACGTATGCAGCAACGCCAACTGGTTCGCAGTGAAAACACGTTCTCCAAGAAGCAGTGGAGGAACAGGGCACCAGGCTTTGCTTTGAAAACATCTTTGTCCCACCATCCTTCTCTTCCTTGTTAATTCCTTATGGGTTTAGGGGTATTTTCCCAACAAATGCTGCATGACCTCTTTCTCCACTGTGCAGGTCCTGCTTGCACTGCGGGGCTGGTGCTGCTCCGGGATGGAGTTTTAAAGGACAGTCAGCTGCTGAAATTGCCTCCCTAATCAGTAACCAGAGCTTGGCTGCCGTATCATGTCTTAACATGATAAGCTTTTACACTGTAGTCCTGAATTTGCCAGCCAAAACCTCCTGCTTCAGCAGGTGCAAGCAGAAAGCATCAGCACTCCCAGCAGCAAGGAAATTGCTTTTTCCACCTGAAGGACAGGCCTGTTGCTTGGTTAACATTTCTGGGAGAGAGGGGAGATTGCTGATGGGGAAAGGTTGTTGGCAGCTTCCTGTCTGTCAGCAGCTGTGCTTGATCTTGATGCAGCTGTGGCTTTGCAGCAATGATCTCCCTCTGCACTTGTTGGCCTTCACCATGGGAAGAAAGAAGGAGTTGCTCTTCTGTGAGATCTATATGATAACAAGTGTCTGATTTCTACACGATAAATGTCAGTGCTTTCTTACAAGATCTGAATCTTATCTGCATGGACCAGGCCCTGATACTGCCCTCAGAGGAGAGAGGCGATGGCACAAGAGGCTGAGGGATGCCATGGGCTGCCTGGGCCATGATGCTCTGGGTGCAGGGGTGAACACGGGTCAAGTGCTGAGCTCAGATGTGACCCAGGTTAAGAATTAATCTTTACTCAGGGCTGGATTTAGAAATCCCCCCAGCTGGACCCAAACCTCTCTCTCTGGCTTGCCAGCTCTTTGCTATTTTGAAGCAGGAGAGATTTTTGCTTTCAGTCACCAAAGGCTGATTGGTTGGTTGAACAGGAGCTGTTGGCAAAAGGCATCCTTAAATTTAGCTGGAATGCCTGCCTGGAGGGGAGCTCACTTCTGAGGGGCATCAGGGTGATTTTGGGCCTTTAAGAGGGCAGCTCATGGATACTCCCTGAGATGGACCAATGTGCTCAGGGCCCATTGGATATCCAGGTCTCATGAATCTCATCCCACTTCAGCAGTGAGTGTCAGGAAAGAAAACTGCTCTGCCTTCCCAAAGGGAAAGATGGGCAAAACAAATGCTCCTTGTGTTGAACCCAGCTGCCATTCAGACACTCTCCTCTGTGCTCTGTCTGTCCTCTCTTTTTTTTTCTGTTGCCATCATTCTCTCTTCACTCTCGTTTCCAGCTCTGCTTGTAATAGATGTAGCCTTTTCTGCATCGGCTGCTCCCCATAGCAGTGGCCTGTACAAAATATGTATTCCTACTTTCTCAGCAGAGCAAATAAAGAGCTGAGAATCACAGGCAAGGCCCAGCACCTCAGACTCCCCAGCTGCTCCAGCTGTCTGCTGGCTTTGCTGCTCCATGGGAATGAGTGTTTGAGGGGTGCAGGGCTCAGCTTGGATTCCCATGGAAGCCAGGGTTGAGCTCCCATCAGCTAGGGCAGGGGAAAACTTGACCCTGACAGCAGAGTGACCTCACAGCAGTTAGGGTTTATCTGATTTCTGAGCAGTTATCAATGAGAAACTTCTTTATCAGGACCCTGCCTGGACAGATAGTGCCTTGCCTGTAAGCCTCGCTGATAAGCACCAGGACTGTGGGTGCCCCTGCACCCATGGGAGTCCATCTTTCCATCTGGCTGCTTGTCAGGAATACAGGCTGCAAAGTAAACCTGTGCTGCCTGCTGAGGAAAAATAGCAGAGAGATTGGCCTGGCACTGCTATGCCAGACCACTCCTCTGGACCAACCTGCTCCATTAGCATTTACCTGGGCTAGAGCAGAGGAGGGGTTGATGTCCACAGAATTGGCTGTAATGCCCCTCTGGGTTACCGCTGGGATTTTCTTTTGCCCTGTATTCTGCCCTTGTCAGCAGAGTGGATGTCCTCGTGCCAGGCACTCCTGCAGTGTTGTCCACATTTAGTAATGTTACTAAATTAGTGATTACTCCTGAGGCCAGTAGGGAGATACAACAGTCCTGAAAGTTAAGACTAAGGAGCAGTTCAACACTTTAGATTTTGAAGTGTTTATTATAGTTTAAGACTACTTCCAGATTTTTCAGGCACATAATGGAAAGTCCTGGGTGTCTGCTCAGGGGTCTGGGTGCACTGTGCCAAGGCAGCCTTCTCCCTCCACCTGGTTCCCGCTCCCCAAACTAATGCCTTACAAAAATGCAAAGCAAGAGCTTTGCAGATTAAGAAATCTGCTTTGCATGTGATTTGAAAATAATGGCAGCACTTCAGTGCAGTAGCTGTAAGCAAGGCTCCAGGAGCAAGCTGTGTTCTCAGATAGCTGCTCCTCATTTATTTGCTTCTTTTTGTAGGCCTATTCTGTTGGGATATTTAATCTTTCAGTTTACATACACAGGATCTATGCAGGAAGAATATTATCCTATGAATCTTCCTCACAGTTTATGGAAGGTAAATTTGAGGTAGCTGACCTTGGTATGGTGACTGTGTTCTCCTCTGCGGATCTAAAATATTTAACTTAAAATCCCATTTCTCTTAAACTCTGATAGTCATGCCATGGCACATTTCAAGGTTAGTGTTCCAATGTAGGTTAGCTCATGTGCTGTTCTCTGTTTAAAAAAAGTTTGTTAACTTTCAGCAGTTTGTGGCCTCTAGCCCGAGATGAGATCTTTTTTAATTAGAGCTGATTATTTTCATTGTATGTCTTGAGTGGTTTACAGACGGTGTTCCTTGGGCATTCCACGACACCCCACAAAAGGCATGCTTTACTTTTAAGACCTGCACATCCCAGACTGTTTCAGATCCAGATCTCCAGTCACTTCCATGTTTGTAGGAAGGTGGAAAACTCTTTACTTGCTAAGTGCCGTGGGGTGGGGGCACCGGCAGAGCACAGCAGGGCAGGAGATGGGCACAGGCTAACCCTCTCTGCAGGCTTCAGGGCCCTGTTACACAGGTGTACATGAGATAGGGGTGAAACATTTGCTTTGGACTTCCCACAGCTACCAATTGTAAAGCGATCTCATTTCCTGAGGCGTGCTGCGGACACAGAAAAAAATAACAAAACTGCGTGGCAAAACTGCCAGTGCTACAAGTTCCCCCATCAGCTGATGGTACAAGACAGATAACTCGGCTCTGCGAGATCCCCCTCCAGATACAGGGAATTTGCAGCTCCCCTACCCGCAGCAGCTCCCCCAGCTCCTGCAGAATCCTCAGTTCCCCATGACTGTGCCCACTGGTGGGCATTGCTCCGGCTGCATCTCATGGGGCTTCCAGTGCCATGGCGGAAAATGCCCTGGGCTGGTGAGAAGGACAAAACTAGCCAGTGGAGTTTTTGCTTTCCCACACGGAGGTTGTTTTGCACAGTGGAGGGGTGAGGAACGGATCAGCGTGCACCCGTGATCAGTGGAAAGTGAGAGGTGTTATTGCAGGGACAGTTTCCGCAGCCTTCAGCAAGTGGAGGCTGATCATCTCCCTCACGTGTTTGCCCAGCTTCCTATTGATGCTGAGCACTGCCTTAAACAAAAAGAAAAAAGAGTTGATGCTAAAAATACAAAATAGAAATGAGGGTAGTAAGAATAACCACTGCACACAAGTCCTTCCACACCTGCTCCTGTTTTTCCTGTGCCAGAGAAAAAACCCCATGTGCAGAGGCTCATAATAAACCACATCAAGGCTGAACATGCAATTTGATCCCTCAGTCCAGTGGTAAATCCCAGCCTGGAGAGGGGAGGAAGCTGCTGGAGTTTTTTCTGCTGCTTCATGGGGTTTTGGTGGAACACCATGCCCTGGGGAAAGTCACCGCTCAGCCCAGATCCTCACTGGGGGCCTCCGTGGACTTTCCACCGCATAAAAATAGATTTACCACAGACAACTTGCACTATCAGCCCCAGTACCGACAAGGTGCTGCAGCACATCAGGCCCACACGTCCGTGCCCCAGTTAATCCAGCAGCTCTTGGTACGACTGAGAAAAACCTTCACTGCTTTGATAACCTTGTTGTTTGTAATTTATTCTTAAGTGAACTCAAGCCTGAGTTTAATCACAGCCAAAAGGCAAGTAAAAGGTACGAGCCAGCTGAAAGGCAGCTTGTATTTATCTGTCTATATAAGAGCTTTCATGGCTTTTTGGGCGCGTTCCTTGTGGAGCCACGTGTGATCCTAACCCTTTGCCACATTTCCTGGGGCATTTGCACCACACAATGATGATTTGGACAAGCAAATTGACTTTGCCCTTCCAGAAAGGAGCTGATGTGTTTCTACCAGAATATATTCTTTAACTTAATACATTTTTTTTCACTTCTGCTGTGAATATCTATGATTCTGCTTTCCAAAAAAAACCAAACCCAAGCCTGGCATGAGATTACAGAGATAATTTACTTCTGTGGAAAAAGATGAGTCCCCAGATGGTGAAACATGTACCATCTGTGAGTAACTGGCTTCTAACCCTTTTGGTGGACTGGTGTGGGCTTGAGGCAGGGAAAGGCAGTGCCAGTGCCAATGCAAAAATGCAGTTGACCAAAAATCAGGGAACATGAAGCACTGCTTTTTCACTCTGGAGGACTCTCAGCATTGGGCAGAGGCTGGGTGGGATGCGTGCCTTGACCACAAGCTGTCAGCAGCACCATCTTCAGTCCAGCTGGTGGGTCCTAGGTTTGCTTTTCTCCTCGGGCAAAACGAGATGAAGGTAGAGTAACTTGCAATTTGGATTGATGACGGCAGGAAGGCCACAGTGCTGGGCTTTTCTGTGCATGTCTCTCTCCCGTCAGTCAGGAAGTGGTGACGCAGGTTATGGGTTGGGTTTGAGGTTTTGGAACCTTTTCTAAAAGTCGATCTCCTCGCTCCGTCTTATTTCTTAAGTGTGAAGCTGTGGTGAAGGCTGCTTGCGAGCAGAGGGATGCCAGCCAAAATGCAGCTCCTTATCAGATGTAACGGGAGGATTTTCCTGGCTATTTGTTTAATCCTCTTTGTGGGATACACAGCACAAGGTAAAACGGGGCGGTTGTTCTCTCGGTAATCCTCTTTCTGGGCTATGCAGTGTAGGCCAAGTAGGCAGCCTCTGAATTTTACAAACTGGCCTTCTTCTAGGGGTAATGAGATCTACTCTGAAAGTCTGTTTTGCTAAAGTTTCCTTTTCTGGAGGGGGAACAGCAAGAAAATGTGCTTTTTGCAATTGGAGCATTTCAATTTTTGAGAAAAGACTTCATAAAATATGTTGTTGTATGTGTGTATGTTTTCAGTCTACGTATTTCAATATATATTTTACTAAATGTCCCTTTCATAGTGGTCTGGTTACTGCTGTTACTCACTTATGGAGTTACAGACATAGTATGTAACAGTTCCCATGTCACAACTCCTACGGTCTGCTTTCTGGGGGGAGCAGGAAAGGAAACTAGTTGTAAGTATGAGGAAACTAAACGGCTTATTCGGTAAAATATTGCAACATACAGCACTAAAACAACGAAAAGGAAATATTGATTCATGATGCCATGCCCCGTGGATTTGTTTCTTGTGAGAGAAGAACTCCTCTTCAAGCATGTAGAGTATAATTTGTCCACAAACCAAAGCTGTGATAGTGAAATGCTCTCATTATGCATTACCACTCTGAGGCTGGTCTTTGAGGGATGATGGCCTGCTTGTTCTGGGTTGCTTATTTGCAAATTTTTCAGCTGCAGCTGTTTATTTTGTTGCCACTGTTATTATTAAAAACCTTCTTAATAATAGGCGAGGAGAAGAAAATAAGTATGAAAAAGGAACATACTGTAGAAGCAGCAGGAAATTACACCTGTGAGATCTTTTTTCTTTTACAGAAGAGTGTAGGAGGTAGCTGAAAGTCATCCAGTACATTATGGAAATATACAAGGCAATAGAGAAGTGTAATTACAGAAAGATATTCCCAAGAAACTGAGAAAAAAAAATAGATAAAGCGCCAACAGGTTGAGAATGCACCAGGAGGTTTCTGAACAAATTAATTACATGAGACCAAGAGGAAGGATGAAATGCCACTGCTTTTATCTTCACTATGTGATCCTTATTTTGTCGTTTTGGTATTTTTTGAAGACCCACATTTTCAGTGACAGCCCCAATCAGGCACCTGAGGAGCACCAGAACTGAAAACATGGGTTTATAAAACCTTGTTGCGACTAGGAGACACCTGAACTGTCTCTCCTCTGGCGAGTGCTCTGAGAGCCTACATAAACCCCAAACCTGCTCCTGTGGCACACCTTGAGTTTCTCACCTCCCCATCAAAACTCATCCCATTGAACTCGAAGGGGCAGAGCTGGAGGCAACAGAGGAAGGAGAGCACAGGAGCCAGCTGTCTGCTGGGTGCCTTGTTCCCAGAGATTTTCACATTATTTTCACATACCTCCACCTTCTCTCAAGGAGAGCTGCAGGATCCTCAGGTCCCCCACGGTTGCGCCATACTGTGAGCTGGGGATGAGCCTTGCTGTGACAGCAGTGGCTTCCCATGGACTTCCCGGTGCTGTGTGTGAGGGGATTCCCAGGCATTTTTCATGGATTTCCTGGTGCTGTGTGTGAGGGGATTCCCAGGGATTTTTCATGGACTTCCTGGTGCTGTGTGTGAGATATGTCTGATGTCTCTGATGGCAAAGGCATCACTTAGTATGTCAGTAGCCATTTTAAAAAAAGTTTTCAGGGTTACTTTAGTTTTCCGGAGGTTGAGCAATCAGGGCCACACAAATTACTTTCATCCGCTCCTTTAAGCCTTATTAGGTGCTCATAAAGTTAATAGGACCTGGTGAATAATGTCCTGGTCCTTGTGGATAATGTGTGGCTGATTCCATCAGGTGCTCCAATGCAGAGGGCAAGGTACAAGAGAGTGAGGTGCCGGCCTGACGCCTGGTCTGCTAACTGCATCGAAGAGAAGGGGCCCTGGTTTTACATGCCCAGTGGTGGAGCCAACAGGATCCTTCCTCCCATGGCAGATCCGTCCTTGTAAGTTCATTTGCCACACAGTTGTCATTAATGCTACCACCCCAAAATGTCTATTATTCCTGCCTTGACAGTCCTGTCACAGCGTGGCTCGCCCACAGTAACGTGAGGCTTTGATGTGTTCATCTAAGAGAGAAAAATGCGATTCTGCATTTCAGGATGAAGAGATACCAGGAGCTGGGTGACATATTCCCTCTCTCAGATGAGGATTCCGGATCTGGGTCCAATACTATGGTGGAAGCAGAGCCAGCCTCTGGATCGGGGCTTGGTGACAATGATAGCTTCTCTGAGGTGAAGTTGCCTGTCTTCCTGGAGAGCCTGCGAGGCGCTGAGCTGAAAGAAAAGCTGTCGGAGGAGGATTTGCTCCTGTAGGGCTGGAGATGCTGTCCTCATGTGTCACTCCCTCGCCTCTTCCCCAGAGCCTGACCCAACAGCCATGAAGCAGTTTTAAACCAGCATCAATAAAAACTTTGCCTTAAGAGCCTTACTGCTTTCACTTACTAAAAACATTGTTGTTCAGTCTGAACTGCTTTTTTATGTGTGTGTGTGCAGCAGCCATCTCAACGGGGGGAAAAACAGTGATGGGTGGGCAGCCAGCGCTGTGGGGAAGTCATCGTGCTCTGAGGGGATAAATTCCAACCCTTTGTGCGCTGGGAGCCGCCTGCACTTTTACAGCAGTCAGCCAACCGCGTATCCCGAAAAACAGCGCGAAATCCTGCGAAAAGAAAAGCTTTATTACCGCGGTTATTTCCTGAGGGGACGTCCCCAGCGCTGCCGCCTCCCGGCCGCCAGGCGGCACCCTCCCGGGCCGGGCACGGAGCTGGAGGGGGCGGCCACGTGCGGCGGGGCGTGGTCCCGGCGCGGGGGGTGGGCGTGGCCTGGGGCCCCGTAAGGTCACATGACCAGGGGCGCGCGGCCGGGGGTGACTGGTGCTGGTGCGCGCGGGGCTGGCGTCGGGCCGCGGAGGGGGCGCGTACCATGGTAAGTGCGGGGGGGGGGAGGAAGGTGGTTGTGTGGGGTGTGCAGGGGGGGCGCGTACCATGGCGAGTGCGGGGCGGAGAGGAGGCAGCGCCGATCCGCCATCGCCTGAGGCGGCGGCGGCCTGGGCAGGGCGGTGCCGCCTCTCCCCCTCCTTCCTTCGAAAAACAAGGGTTTGGGGGGCTTATTAATTTTATTCGCGGATTAAAAGTGCCCGCATGACCTCGGTAGGGCGGGGTTGGGTCGTGAAACTCGGGTTCCGTGTGCCCGCACAGCTGCCGTCGGGGAGAGCTCATGGACGGACCTGGGGTTATCGGTAGATCTTCCGGCAGTGCCGTGAGGCAGCGCTGGCGGCTGTGGGCTGTGATCCCTAAGGATCACACCCTTCAGGGAACGGCGGCCGCCTTGTGCCTGGCAGGCTCGACGAAGTGCTCGGCGTGCTCTGATGAAGAGGTTAAAAGAATACATGTCGTAAAGAGTCATCTGGATCGATGGCTTTGTGGTTCTGGGGTGTTCGGGTTCCTTGACACGTGTCTCTCTGTTGCGCGTGCAGAAGCTGCTCAGGGCTCCGTGTGAAGCTGAAGCTGGGATTTCTGCACCCTCTGTCAGCCGCTGGCAGTACCACAAGTCCTTCAGTGCAGCTATTACACTTCAGGGCTGAACGCAGGTTGATTTTGGTCCTGATGTGGCAGAATCTCCAGCATCTGTCTTCTGCACAAAACCAAGAGCGTAGCCTGGCATTTGGCCAGTTTCTGGAAACCCTAGTTCTCTATCTGCATTCCCTTAAACTGTAACATAATAAGCTCTATGATAGCTTCTTAAAATACTTCTTGTTTTGCATAGTTTCCCTGCAGCAGTATCTTCGATAGCAACTGGAGGAGATATCAGCTGTTGACTTCTTTATTTCATATGTTCTTGTTCTCTCTGGAGGAGATCATAGCTAATCTCGAAGGGGTGCAGTTGAAATATTTACATGCAGTCTCCTGAGAAGTGATATGTTACCAGTGTTTGGTCTGGTTAACCATTTAAATGGTCAACTTCATAATTCAGAAGGTACTTTGAGAGTATCCTGTATAGCTTGTCTAAAGGTAATGTGCTTCCTTGTTTAGTTAGAGGGGAGTATAAGACTAATCTGGAAAACAAGTACAGTTTCAAGGAAAAAATGTGGCTGTCCTCAAAAGTATCTTGTGTTTAAAATAGTCTACAACTTCTCTTTCTTGTTGAAACTTTCTTCTTTTTCTCTTGCCCTTCCCCAGAAGCCAAGAATCAGTAATGGTTCTAGTGTGCACTGTTTAAAAAAAATGATATTTTTTCAGCAGTCAGTACAAATCTGTGCTTGGCAGAGATGTGGAAGACATTTTGGTCTTTCATCTGACGGCCTTGTTGGTCATCTGCTGCTGCTTTCCTCTCAGAATGTGTAGTGGATAGAACAGGGTTTCAGTTAGTCATATACATCTTTGTGGATTGAACTAGGGCCAATTGCTGAATGTATACAAAGTCAGTTTAGTCTCGTGTGAATCACTGTTCTATAGCTCCAGCCTGGTCTATGTCTTCTCTTCACTACGAGGGGTGAGCACGAAGTCACTCAGTGTTCCTACTGCTAAGCAGTAGCATTCAGAACAAATCTTCCCCTAGGCTCTCTGTTTTTTATGCTGATTTCAAACTTCAGGTTCCCAGAATGTCTTGGAAAGTGTTTTTACTCCTTTTTTTTATGTTAGATTGGTGAAGTGAGAATGATTGTCATTTAACCCCAGCTGGCAACAAAACACCACCACAGTTGCTCAGTCACCTCCCCACCCTGGTGGGATGGGGAGGAGAAGCAAAAGTAAAACTTGCAGGTTGAGGTAACAGTTTAATAATTGAAGCAAAGTAAAATATAATAATAATAGTAAATAATAACAATAATAATAAAAGGAAAAATAAGTAATGCACAATTGCCAACTGATGTCAGAAACCTGTCAGCCCCTTCTAGGTAACTTCCCCAGTTTATACACTGGGCAGGACATTCTGAGGTATGGAATATCCCTTTGGCTGGTTTGGGTCGCCTGTCCAGGCTATACTCCCAGCTCTTTGTGTACCTCCTCAGTGGCAGAGCATGCAGCACAAAAAAGTCCTTGACTTAGGAGGAACCCGACTTAGCAACAGCTAAAACATCCGTGTGTTATCAATGTTATTCTCAGACTGAATCAAAAAAACAGCACTGTATCAGCTACTGAGAAGACATCAACTCTAGAAGAAATTATTTCTAGAAGAAGTTAACTCCACCTGAAACCAGGACAGACTGTTTAATGTGTACCAAATTCATCTGGTCGAAGCAGATGTTCTCATGGAGAACATAGTGTTATTTCTCAAAAAACCACAAGAATCACTCTGAATTAGTGAAGTGTCATCTGCTTTAGTACATCAAAGCAGATTAGTGCCTAAATCTTTGGAGGAAAATGTTGGCTTTTGTACTAATCTTGTTGAGTTTCCCATAGAGCCACTAACATGTTTTGCAGCTTCTTGTAAGAAGTGTTTGTGTAAGATCGAAGGATGATCTCTCAGGTTCTTGTGTTCGGTGCCGGTCAAAAGTTCGAGCACAGAGAATGCTGAGGAAAGGTGAGGACAAACATTGTGCCCAAAGCAGTGTTACAGGTAAACTTGTAACACCCACTCTCTCTGATGGCAGCGTTGTGCAGCTGAGGTGGGCTGTGTGAAGAACCGCTGCCTCTCAAAGCTGCTAGTGCTGTTTGCTAAGACAACTGTGGTGGGTAGGCAGAGGCAGCAAATAAAATTCCTATTCCCCAGCAGGGGGGATGCTTTGGGCTTTGTATTATATCCCCTGTTGTTGTTTCTTTCCATTCTACTTTGCTCTAGTGTTTGGTGTTTTTTTTGTTTTTGTTTTTTTTAGTAGTAGTAATGGTAATGACACTGTGTACTTTTTATAAACATTATATTTTGTATGAGCTTGTTACTGACCTGATTTCAGTTATTTCCTAGATGAACAGCTGTCCTTTGTCATCACTGTTTCTTGGGTCTGTCATACATAATGGCTTTGTAACTTCGTGGAAGCACAAATGTTTTTTCCCCAGTATATGGTGTACAGCTGTAAGTAAACACCACATTTAAAATGGAGTGTCCACTGTGTAGTAACTTATCCAATTCTTGTTGTTCCAGAGTTTTCTTGGAAACCTTTTTGTTCCTGTTTGTGAGATTGATGTTGTACTTAATGATGCTGAAACACGAAAACCGGCAGAAATCAAAACAGAAGATGGTAAAGTAGAAAAGCATTTTCTCTTCTACGATGGAGAATCTGTTTCAGGAAAGGTAAATTTTTGTTTAAAAGTGGCTATTAATTACTGTACTGATTCTGGCATACAAATGCATATATGTAGGTAAATGAAAAACTGTTATAAGAGCTGCATTTTCAGCTTGTGTTGTTATTCAAGGAGGAAACTGTTTTGCTGTTTATGGTCTTTTTAACCATTAAGTCATTCAGGCAGCTGATAAAACTCAACATTTTTGAGTAGTAGCTGTTTGTTTATTTCCAGTCATCTCATATTTATGAATAAGGTTTTTGTGGAATGATGTGCAATCCTACCATTGCTTCTGATGAGAAAACTGTTCCAAACTGCATCCCCCTGCTTCCCCTTCCCTTTGAACTCCAAAATCCACAATCCAACACACGTAACAGTAGTTTTTGGCTGGTGCAGTCAAAAATTTGCAAACCCTGAAGATAAGCCTTGCATTTCATGCCCTGAAGTGGTTTCTGGATTGCATCAGAGGAGCAACATATGAAGTTCAGCTGACTGCTGAGTCCACAAGAGTTTCTCTTACTGGAAAAAAAGACAGTGAAGTTGAGATTGCCAGAGGGATTTCTCTACATTCAGTATTGCACCTAGGGACTCCTTGCTATCGCTCTGTTTTACTGGAGCCATTCTCTGAATGTTTGTTATGATTCACTTTTCCTTCAAAAGACTTGAGTTGGGTATTGTTGGGTTCTGAGATTGAGTTCTAAATGCCTTGATCTTGACTGACCTGTTTCACTGGGCATCTTCCTGCTCTAGTGATACCCTTCTGTACAAAGATCCTGCTTCTCCAGAAGGATCCTTCCAGGGATGTGAAGGGCCACAAGATGGGCCTCAAGCTCAGGAAGCTGAGGGAGAAGCTTATGATCACAGGCTGGAGCACTGCTCTCTTGTATTGGCTACGTCTGGGCAGTGCCTCATGAGTTTTGGCTAACACAAGTGCAGTGGCATGAGGAGGTCTGGGAGACCAGTAATTTTTGGACAGCTTCCCTCTACCCTGTCCGTTTTTTCACCACAAAGACGGATTGTTTGAGTGGCTTACTTCCTACTCAGATATTGACAGTGTACTGGATTTTAAAGTACAGGAATTTCTCTGGTCATCGCTGCTTTATGAGCAAATATTCTATGTGCTTAATATTTACATATTTCAATACAAAGTAACCTTGTGGAATCCTTTCTTGTCTGTTTTTGAGTATCAGAGTCACAAATGAAACTCTTCACAGCAGGTTTCGTTATCTGTTATTTTTCATTGACTTTGCCAATACCAATATTTAGCTATCTGCCAGGGAAGGGACTGAAGCTCACTTGACTTGAAAGGAATCAATCTCATGGCAGTTCATTTTTTTACTTCCAAATGTGACTGTCAGAAGATGCTTTGAAGCATCGTGACTGGCTCTGCTTGAGCTCTGGCTTGGATACTTAATTTTGGGACTTGAAAGTTTCAATTTTAGTTATAAAATTCAGTCTTGTGGATGATTAGATTTTTCTTGAATGTTTTAGTGGTGCCTTGGAAATGCTTGATTTCATAATCAGCTGTTTGATTTGGCTGCCTTCAAGCCTCAGGTAGGGCTGTTGAGAAGAGAGCTTGGTTTTCAGAGGCATGTACTAATATGTTTTCCTTTCAAGTTTGTGTTAGAATGAAAATGATGAAAAAATTTAACTTCCGTTTGGTTTTGGTTTTTTTTTTGTCTTGGTAGGTGAACGTCTCCCTTAAGCATGGGAAGAGACTAGAGCACCAAGGAATTAGAATTGAATTTGTAGGACAAATTGGTGAGTTTAAGTTATAAAGGGGCTTTTAGGTGCATGTGGTTTATGGAACTTGGCACTTGTGACTGTCAGCAGTTCAGCTCAAACAGTGCAACCTGTTCTGATCAGTGGATGTTAAGTGCCAGAGGAAAGTTATATCTTCCTCACTTTAAAGAAAGTGATGTACTAATTTGTGCCACTCAGAAAGTCATTGGGAGAAGGATATGTGCATGTGAGGGAGAACCAACCTGTCTAAGACTAGCTAAAAGTTTGGTTAATAACCATTAGAGATTTAGGAAAAACAAACTTGTGGCCTTCTCTGAAAGAGAAGAGGCATAGAAAAGAAATTAAGAGGTAGCCTATAGCAAAATACTTTAAAAAATTCTATGGCAGTTGGTTTTATAAAACCTATTAGAAATGTAAATTTCTTATAACTACCTAAGCCTTCTTAGAGTTGAACTATGAGGAATCTTTATTATATCTAACTTCTTACCAGTCCAGGTAGTCTCTCTGCACCCTTAGGCTTATGCTAGAATGTCTTCCCTCTCAGAGTGCTGTTTGCATTACTGACCCTCTTGGAAGTAATTACTCAAGTTTCACCCTCATACAATTGACTTTAAATGGAATTTCACAAATTCCCTATTTCTGATCAGTCAGTAGGCTCCAGTAGTCTGTGTCTGAACTGTTGTGTAGCAGATATGACTGAGACCTGGCACTTGCTGCTTTACGCTTTGAGGTTTTGATCAGTAAGGCTGTAAAATTAAACTTTCAGAATAAAGCAGCACTGCGATGCGAGTAAGGCATATAGGCAACAGGGAAAAAAAGAGCTTGTGTATGTCAGTTTCATTTAGTCTATTCTAATAGCTGTACAGATTGTTTTTCATCTACTCTTGAATTATAAATTTTATTCTCCAGATGAATTTAATTTGACGTAGTGTTTCTTGAAATGAATGCATTTCTGGGACTTTCTGTTATGCTACATTTAGAAGTCTACAGAGTTATGCAGAAGTGGTTTAAACTACTGCTCTTTGTACTTGTCCATGTTTTTTTGCATCCTTCCAAGTTTTAGTATAGAAATGCCGAAAGCATTCCAGTAGTGTGATCTCCCTGTGCTATTTGGAGACTAACTCCTTATCAAAGCTGTATTTTAAACCATCTCTTCAGAGTACAGCTTTTCTGACTGACTGGCACAAAAAGTATTTGATATGCAGCAGTAAATAAACTGTGTATTAGATAAATGCTAGTCACAGCAAACTAAGTACATTTTTAGATAATTTGTGGTCATATCAGAAAATAGGAGTTACTAGTTAGTGTCAGTTTCTACCAAATTGGCAGTGATAAACTGCGGAGTTGGTGTGTTTAGTTCATTTATTCTTTTCTGAAAAGCTTCAGTCTGTGTAAAACCAACTACCAATGCTGATGTTCAGTTTTGAATGGTCGAGAAGCTTATTTTTAGATACTGAAGTGTTTGGGTTTTGATTTTTAGGGTCATTTTAGGTGAGAATTGCAGGACACAGATCTAGGCATGAATAACTGACGCTTCTCTGGGGTCAGGAGATGCTTTTGCTGTGAAACTGCTTTTGTTTCCAAATGACTGACTTAGACCAGGGTCATAATAAGCCGTTTGATTGTAGACTAGTAGTAATAATAAATTATTTGATAGATGTTATTAATCTGCAGGGGACCAGTTAGGATCACTGGCCTGTCCTAAATAAGCCCGTCTTGACATTGCTTAGGTTTTGTCCCTGCAGCAGTAAATGCTGGAAGCCAAAACCAGGCAATGCTAATTACAGAGCATGCAAAGCAAGAAGTACTTATTAAAGCTAGCTAAACTGTCATTAAAAAACAATGCCCTGCTAGTGATGCTTTAAACGTGTTCTCTTCATTCCAGTTAGTTCTTTAGGGATGCTAACTGTAGGCTGCTAGAACTGAAGGTAATTAAAAAACCTGAATAAAACATTTGGTCAAATATGTGTATTTTAAGTTAATTGCTTCTGTTATACTCTCCCACCTGCTCCTGCCAAATTAGAGGCAATTTTGTTAAATTTTGCTAAAAATAAACACTGAAACATATTTTCCTTTAACTTCCTAACTTTAGAACTCTTCAATGACAAAAGTAATACCCATGAATTTGTAAACTTAGTGAAAGAACTGGCCTTACCTGGAGAACTGACCCAAAGCAGAAACTATGACTTTGAATTCATGCAGGTTGAAAAGCCATATGAATCCTACATTGGTGCCAACGTCAGACTGAGGTTCGTAACTGTTAAACCTTTTATTTTTCCTCTCCTCCCCTGCAGAAAATTCATAATTTAGCAATTATGCTGCCCCCTCTCCCTCCTTTTGGTTATTGTATAGAACATGTAATAGCCAGTAGCTAGAGTGCCTTGATTTGAGTTGTTGAGACTGTAACACAATGTGGTCTTTTCTACTTGATTTGGAATTGCTCAGTGCTGTTTGTATAAATAAAATTCTTCGGTTCAATCGAGTGAAGACAGTCCATGTCTCTCCTTTAAAAAAAACCAGCATACCCACAACTGAAGAAAACACTCCCACATGTGAGTGTTTTGTCTTGTGCTTTGGTGTCTTACTCTTTTCTACTGAGTCTTATGAGATTGTATACTGGTCTTTCAAAGAATATCTGTACTTCAGAACACAAGGGCTCTTAGTAAATCTGAATAATTCTGGCTAATTCAGTGTCTTTCTTCCTAGGTATTTTCTAAAAGTGACAATTGTGAGACGACTGTCAGACTTGGTGAAAGAATATGATCTGATTGTTCACCAGCTTGCTACCTATCCAGATGTAAACAACTCCATCAAAATGGAAGTAGGCATTGAAGACTGTCTCCATATAGAGTTTGAATACAATAAGTCAAAGTAAGTGTCAGAGCAAGATGCATTCAAGTAAATAACTTTGTATAAAAGCATACAGTATGTAATCTATGATGACCAGCTTCTGCAGACTTAAAATGTAAAGTACTAATTGCACAATGGCGTTTCTGAGAAATAGTTGGCTGTTCTGTTTTCAGTACTAACAGGAAGGTCACTAGCAAATATTTAAGGCTTAGTTTTTGCATTTATGCCTTTTCAGTATGACTAATAGCACTTCCTTTACTGGTACTGATGGAATGATGGAAATACTGTAGTTGCTCCGGTCTGGCTGAGGTGCTTAGTTCAGTGGGAAAGTAAGCTCTAAGTAGTTACCAGGCAGATAAGATAACTGCCTGTGTGACTTGTTTTCAAGAAGGTGTAAAACTTGTGTTTATTCTTTAACAAAACCCCCCATTTTGTTCTTTTAAAGGTATCACTTAAAGGATGTGATTGTTGGAAAAATTTATTTCCTCTTAGTGAGAATAAAAATTCAGCACATGGAGTTGCAGCTGATCAAAAAGGAGATTACTGGAATTGGTAAGAGAAACAAAGTCCAAAGGAAATGGCAACTTGTGTGCCAGTTGAGCCTTATGCAGACCTGGAGAGTGAAGTCAGTAGTTGCAGCTCTCCCTAAACTAGTGCTCCACCAGCTTCTTTCTCACTGGTGTTTGACTACCATTTGCATTTTGTGCTTTGGCAATAATACTTTGTAGTCAACATTGTCAGTCTGTTTAATTGTTCTGGCGTTGTGACTCTTGTGACTCTTCACAAATGTGAACCCTTGTAAATGGAACTTAGGCATAAATATACAGTAGCTTAATCAACCTTAATAAGTAATGAACAAGGGAAGAGGTGTAAAATGCATCCTGAAGACCCCCTTGCCTCTACAGGGATTAACTGGTTAAGGGGGCTTGGTAAACATTAGCATGAATCAGTCATGCTCTAGAAATGTGTCATTTTCTGTCATCCTAAAAAAATTGATGTCAAGCAGCTTCAAAGCAGAAACAGCTTGTTACTGCAGATCAGGCTTCTACACGCTGGAACAAGGAAGGCTGTAAGAGGCTGTGGCTCATGACTTCGTTCCCCAGTGGCTGGGGTTCTTGGGAGCTTCTTGTATGAAGAATGAGAAAGCTTCTAATAGAGGAAGGGCAGAAAGCACTACTTTATTTCTGGCTCTTGAGCTGGCTGATAACCCTTCAGGTTTCTAGTCTGAGCATGGCCTAGCAGTATCAGTTGCTAGCACTGCTCACCAAACAGAGCAATTTCAAGATTCCAGACCCTCTTGCTTGTCACTTTTATAAAGCTTGCGTATCCTGGGCTCCTTGAAGCTCTGGCTACTGCCTCTTCTGTGTCAGCGTGGCAGGGGGAGAGTAAGAAAGAGATGTCCTGCCTGGGAGAGGGTTTCGCTTGTTTTAGCCATGTCTGATTTACATGCAAGATGAAGGCAAAAGTGCCGTGCTGTGTCAATTTAAATGCTGCAGAATGGGAATTGTTGTGATAAAACTTTGTAAATGTTTAAAACTGAAGTGTGTGTTCTCACAGCAAAAACTTGTTTCACCAGGACCCAGTACCACAACAGAGACCGAAACCATTGCAAAGTACGAAATAATGGATGGTGCACCAGTTAAAGGTAAATAACTGATTGTTTTAAAGGGTGAGCATTTAGTGTTAAAATGCTATTTAAAAGATCTGGGGCAGAAGAGATGACTTACACCATTTTTTTTTACTGGAGAAACCACACTTCTCCTTAGGTTGCTGAAATGATGATGCATTTTCTATTCAGAGAAGACATTTTTATGGACTTAGGACATTTCACTTGGGATCCTAGTAACTTTTACCCTTATTTACTGTTGGAAATTCTGTGACTGATTCTTTCATCAAACCTGACTCCATGGTGTAGACCAGCTCTAGAGAGTTCAAAATGCAGATCCTTCTGGCTTTCCTGGCTACCATGATTGCACTGAGAAAGGGTTCTCACTTCTCATTTCATACTTGTCTCTGTGCTCAGTGTTATGGTTCTGATTTTTTGTTGGCTGTTTTTTTGTCTTGTGTGTGTTTGTTTTTGGGTTTTTTTAAACCAAGGAACAGGCACAGACAGTGCTTGGGAAACTGCTTTTATTTTGCATGTCTTCTGAAACTGTATTAATTATTCCAGTTTTAAGGAACTAATTTAAGCTTTCTTTTTTTTTTAAAGGTGAATCAATTCCTATAAGACTGTTCTTAGCAGGCTACGACCCAACTCCAACAATGAGGGATGTGAACAAAAAATTCTCAGTGAGGTACTTCTTAAATCTGGTGCTTGTGGATGAAGAAGACAGACGATACTTCAAACAGCAGGTATGGTCTATAGCAGTCCTGTTGCAGCATTATCTGGGCTGCTGTATGTGCTGCTTTGAACCTTCAGCAGGTCAGAAGCCACCTGTGCTTCATGCCTGGCATAAGCATTTCTGCTGGTAAGTGTGCTGACAGGTCTGTAGATAATAGCTTGCAGAAAAGGAGCCAAGGGGGATGTTGGATGCTATTCCAGCAAGGACAGGATGCTCGGTACCATAGAACTTGCATTGGGAATACCCAGACAAAACACTGGGTGGGTAAAATGACCTACTGGTGCATTTGTTTGCTTTCTTATGCGCCTGCAGAGAAATCTCCCCTCCTGCATTAGCCCAGGTTCAAAACTGCAAAGTCTTAATAAAGACTAAGACATTTGACTGAAAATGTTAGAAAAGATGAGGTGATGCTGAGGAAAGGTATAGCCAAAAGGGTCACTGGAAGAAGCAATGTGGGTTAGATCAGAATCTTCCTACTGCAAAGTAGACAAGACAGTATAATTAAACATGGAAAACAAGAGGTAGCTGGAGCATACAGTGGCTATGGTAGGCTTTGGATTTTGAGAAAAGGAGGAATAAAAATTTCTTGAACTCTTCAATACTATTAAAATTGAGGGTAGGATAGTTAAGGAAGAGGTGACTGCTCAAGATTGCAAGAATTCAAGCAGTAACTGAATATGTACATTTAATGGTGCTGTATTTGTTACTTTCGTATGAACTGCACTGGTAAGCAGGGGGGATACATTTTTTTGTGGGCTCTTATATTTGGTTATCTTTTTTATTTTCCCAAAAGTCTTCATTTATCAGGAACTTAAGATACTTGATGCTGTTGCCTTAATGGTAAATGTTGTTTTCAAGAGTGTTTTCTTCCTCAAACAGGAAATAATTTTATGGAGAAAAGCTCCTGAGAAGCTGAGGAAACAACGGACAAACTTCCACCAGCGATTTGAATCTCCAGAGTCACAAGCATCTGCTGAGCAACCCGAAATGTGAACTGGTCTAAGGTGAAAAACTTTGCAATGCATCAGCAGGTTAAAGACAGCAGCAGCCTGTGGGAAAAGAAGGCCAGAATTCCCATTACAACTGTCTTCCTTCATCTTGCAGTGCTGCGTTTACCATACTACTAAAGCGTTCTTCAGTTAAACATTCAAGTATGTATATACATTTAAAATAAAGTGCTTTCTCAAACACTGGAACTTTCTTAAGCTACTATTTTATACTGCACATTTACTTTTATTTGATAATGTTATATGCACTTGGGTATGCAAAAGCTTAAATCTAGTTATTTCCATGCATGGTAGGCTGGTATATTTGATTTTTGCTGCTCACCTCTTCAGTGTAGACTAAAGCATTTCCCTTCTCTCATGTTGTTTATTGCATGTTTGTGTCCAATGTCGCTTATTTGCTTTGTTTTGTTTTGAAGCTGCATTAAGACACAATTGACTAAATCACACTAAAAATCAAGGTTTATGGTGCATCTGTCCTAAATCTCCTAATTACTATGTTAGACAGGGTTTAATTGAAGCTGCATGTACGTGCACTATGACTGGTAACTGTGGAGCCTTCAGACACCTCACCAATGGTTCTAGGAGGCTTTGCATCTGGCAGTAACAAAGAATATTGGGAAGCATCTTTGCCCTCTCTCCCCCGGTTCTCTGTCAAACTTCTCTAAGCCTTTCACATGAGTCGCTCCTAACTCTTGGGGGCTTGTTACCCAGTAATTAGTGACTGTAGAGATGTTGTCATGAGTTCACCTTCAGGTGGTGAGTGGGTAAAGTATTTGAACGTAGTTATCTTATTGATGAAGTAAATGCTGGTAACATTGATTATTTTGCAAATATTTGAAACTGTGTTTCCTCCTGGCTTCGTGATTCCACTGTCTTCACAGTCAGTCTCTGTAACTGTCCTGACAGGAGAGGTAAAACATCCTTCTGGGCCTGTTAGAGGGCAAACAAGCTTTTTGTGGTCTTCTGCAAAGGTATTTGAAGCCAGGCAAGCCTTAAAACTTAGAAGCTTGCCTGGCATAGCAGACTGTTTGTCTTTATCATCATCTCATAGGCATTTAGTGTTTGAAGAAGTAGCTTAAAGGAGTTAGTGTTCATCTGTTCACCACAGAGCGTGGAGTCTGTAATCAGACCTGTGGCTTGGGCACAAATTGAAGCCTGCTGTGAGGAAGGCAACTTGCACTTGTCGTTCACTTGGCCTTTAAACCAAGGCTTCTCAACTCTGGTGCAAGTGTCATTGGTAACCTTACTTTATGAGTAAGTAAATAATCAAATTACATTTCTGTAAGAACTGTTTTATTACTGCGGCACTTTGATAAAGCAAAGACTCTGTGTACTTTATGCTAGGATACTCCTAACGCAGATATCTTCGGCTGAGAGCAAATCCGACTCCCTCATGTAAGTGCCTGTTCAGAAACTTAAAAGAATAAAGTTAAAAAAAAAAAGCCAAATATTTTCATGGTCACTTGCATGTCGTAAACCTGGGAACGATGATTTTGAAAAACTTGATTGTACTTAACCAGCCTGAGATTGTGCAACCATGTATAACGAGCGGGAGGAAAACATCCTGAGCTGCTATTTGAATTATTAAACCAGCTGTATTCTCACTAAACCCGTGCTGTCTGTCTTTTATGGGCGCTGCCGTCCCTGAGGGCGCCCGGCGGAATGGGGGCGGGGGGACGGTGACGGGGGCGGTGCCGCGCACGCGCAGGTGCGCGGTTCGGGCGCGGGGCGATGACGTGCTCGCCGCGCGCCGCCGCCCTTGTCCGCGGATGAGTCGCTGCGCGTGGCCGCTGCTGCGGCGGCTCCCGGCGCGCGCGGGGCTCGCGCTCCGACATGGCGGCAGCGCTCCCCGCGCGCGCCCCGCCGCGTCCTCAGCATCGTCCTCATCATCGGCCTCCTCCGGGGACGGCGGCGCCTCCCGCGCCCCCGACACCTCGCTGTTCGTGCCCGTGCCGCTGAAGCCCGGCCTCGGCGGCGCGGCCGAGGAAGATGTGGGCGCCGAGCTCACGCGACCCCTCGACAAGGGTGAGTGCGGGCGGGACCGTGAGGGGTTGGGTGGGGCGGTCCTCGGGCATCGACCGAGAGGCCTCGCCCGCCAGCACCGTGGCTGGTGAGGCCGCGCCTCGAGCGCTGTGTCCAGCTCTGGGCCGCTCAATTCAGGAAGGAGGTTGAGGAGCTCGAGCGAGTCCAGAGAAGGGCAACGGAGCTCGGGCAAAAATCTGAGGAGGAGCGGCTGAGGGAGCTGGGGGGGCTCGGCCAGGAGGAGAGGAGGCTCAAGGGACACGTTCTCGCTCTCTACAACTCCCTGACAGGAGGCTGCAGCCAGATGGGGGTCGGGCTCTGCGCCTAGGGAACGACAACGGGACAAGAGGAAGCGGCCTTAAGCTGTGCCGGAGGAGGTTAAGGCTGGACATTGGGAGGAATTTCTTCACAGGAGGAGTGATTAAACATTGGAAGGGGCTGCCCAGCGAGGTGGTGGAGTTACCATCTCTGGAGGTGTTTGAGGATAGACTGCATGTGGCACTCTGGTGTGCGAGGTGGTGTTCGGTCATAGGTTGGACTTGATGATCTTAGAGGTCTTTTCCAATTTAATTGATTCTGTGACCCTCCTGAGGGCTGAGGGAACTGGCCTCTGCTGCTCTCGGGTCCTTTCCTGGGATCAGAAAGACCACTCTCCCTTAAGAGCAGGAGGTCCTTCCCTGCAGGTTGTCTGACCGGTGTAGCTGCTGGTGCCTGTGAAGTGGGATAAAGGCTTTTGGGTGAGATGATACTGGCATGTGGTGGCATTCGTGGGACTGTGTTGTGCTGGGCCAGGAGTTGGACTTTGATGATCCGGATGGGTGACTTCCAGCTCAGAATATTCTGTCATTGACTAGGGCCAGTAGGCGTGCCCTGTGTGGAGGAAACACTCTGCTGGCCTGGTTCCTCCATTCTCTGTTTTGGCGTGGTCAGGGTAAAGGCGCTTGGCTTGGGGCAAGTCCTGCAGCCAAACTGCGATCTTGTGCGTTCCAGAACCTTAACTGTATCTGATCTTAAAAGGCATAGTTTCCTCAAATATGGGTGTTACAGACAGAAGAGATTGTCTGTGTGTGAATGCGCCTAGATCAAAAGTGGGCAAAGTGATAGGACAAGGGGGAATGGCTTCAAATGGACTGAGGGTAGGTTTAGATTGGGTATTAGGAAGAAATTCTTCCCTGTGAGGGTGGTGAGGCAATGGCACGGGTTGCCCAGAGAAGCTGTGGCTGCGCCATCCCTGGAAGTGTTCAAGGCCAGGCTGGATGGGGCTTGGAGCAGCCTGGTCTAGTGAAAGGTGTCCCTGCCCATGGCAGGGGGTTGGAATGAGATGGTCTTTAAGGTCTCTTCCAACCCAAGCAGTTCTGTGATCTTGTGACTCCATGATCTTTAAAGATTTGGTAAATAAGAGACAAGTACTTGATTCTTTCAATGTTTGCTGATCTGAAAGCATTAAGGGTGCAAATGGAAATATTTTTCATATCTTCTCCTAATTAAGTGTTCTGATGGCATATTATTTATATTAACTCCAGAGTATAGGAAGCATGGGAAAATTATCTTAATTGTTCAGAACTGTGGAGAAAAGAATATTTGGTCTTGAAAGCTAAGAAAACCTAGTTAGGAAGAAGAATCTTGAATAGCTGTAATGCAAAAATCTGTATTTCAGACTTGTCTTTTATATGACTAGTGCATTCCTCAGGTGCCAGTAAAGATGAATGGTGGCTTATTTGTACATTACCTGTTGTCTCATTTCTTAGAGGAGCAGTTATGTTGGATTTCTTCAAAGGTACAACAAAAATGCTCTGGGAAAATAAGTGTAGATTCTCTTTGGTCTTTACGAAGTTGTTGAGAGAGAACAGATTGGCTAAAATTGTGTGTGCTCCCACAGGTGAAAATTAACTACCTATTTTAATTTAAAAATTAAACAGCCTGAAGTTCTTCCATGTGAGACTAGCAAGGAATAGCAGCCAGGTGACCTGTTTGCTGTTCCTTCTGGCTTGTTGGCCTCTAGTGCTCTCTTTGCTGCTGTCAGCAATATTTTGAAAAAACAAGAATGTATTTTAAAAGTACTGGTATTTTGAAACCAAATAATGTTACAGAAAACTGGACAAGACCTTCCTTAACATGTAGCCATTTTTAAAAAGTGAAATACATAGTCTTTCTCTGCTTCCCCCCTTCAGGTTCTGACCACACACAGTATTATGCATCTGGTTTTTTTGTATTTTAAATGAAGATGCTTTGTCAGATTCTGCTGCCAAGTACTGAACTAGATTCAATAAAGAAAGATGTGTATTTATGAGCTTTCTGGTTACAGCTTCTAAAGAAACTTTGTTCGTGAGTGTAATTCCAGTGTGAATCGTCTTGTTAGCTTGTTACTTGCTCAAGTGAGAGTGACTATACTTTTCACACTAGTCAAACACTGTTAGGAAGTCTAAAGGTCTTTTTCGGAGCTTACTTTTGTAAAGCCAGTTTTGTAAAAACTTCATAAGAAATGTGGACTGAATTCACTGCTCTGTTTTCCATGACTTCATAGGAAGTGTATCCCTGTGAGTGCTGATGAATGCTTTAAATTTTGGTGTATGTATCTTCTGTATCAGTTGTCATTGGATGTCAGTTCTG
Source organism: Lycocorax pyrrhopterus obiensis (assembly GCA_014706295.1). Taxonomy (NCBI): domain Eukaryota; kingdom Metazoa; phylum Chordata; class Aves; order Passeriformes; family Paradisaeidae; genus Lycocorax; species Lycocorax pyrrhopterus. Next base: position 4,199,094 of record JACSVZ010000008.1, on the reverse strand, counting down.
TGGCTTCAATTTTCAGACCATGGGGCTGTGCTTACTTGTGGGAAATGCAAGTCAGGAAGGACCAGTATTGGCAGCAATTCACATAGCAGGAACAGGAGATGCCTCAACAGGGTTAGTTAGATGCACAAGGTTGCTTGGACTGGACAATGGGAGTCTAATAACTGGGGAGGAATTTTAAAATAAAGCAGTTCAGCTGCCCCAGTGGTAGCATACAGCCTGACTGCAGTGGATTGTTGTCATCAGAGATACAGGGAAATGACTCAACAGCCTTCCTTCGAACAGGGTTGAAACATCTAAATGAATCTGATACATTGGAGACTAACTGCATAATTCCTGAACTTCACTGCAGTTGGGCTGTCTTTTTACAGCAAACCTTAAAAATGCTGCTGAGAAGTTAAAGTAATTGAGGAGTAAGAGCTAAAACACAGCTCTAGAATGAGGAAATGGTAAACAAAGGGAAATCTCAAAACAGAAGTGAATGGTAAAAAGGGTGGTGATTGAGACAGGACGCAGATGTCCTGAGTGTGTACCCTGATTGCTACCTGTATGAGCAGTTGGATTAAGCTCACATGGGCTGCAATGCCAGCTTTATTTTGTTTTGATTTACCTTATTGTTAAGACAAGTGTTTGTGCTTAGGAAGGATCGTGACCTTGGTTGTGGGGCTGCATGGTCCCAATGTCATGTTGCCTTGGATAGTAACATGTTTTGGCATTGACCTTTTAATCTTGTAATAAGGCCAATGGGCTGTGAATTTAGCTGCGTGCTGATGATGTGTTAATTGCTAGAGCTTCTTAGGGAAGCTCTGAAGAGTATTGAGCCCTGTGCTTTCTTATGCTGCACTGTTTTCCAGTCTGTCTTTGATTTCGGGGCCCTTAAACATGAGTGTAGATGCCTTCCTAGGAAATGTAATCCTGCTGGTGGCCTTGCTTTGTTGGCTTTGGGAACATCTCAGATTGTGCGTTAATCCAGTAAGAGACTCCTGTAGCTGTGCATGGGGCTTGGGATGTGCATTCAAATTTGGTGTGTTCTTGTCAGCTGGTGATTTTCATTGTGCCAAGTGGACCGTCTCTGTTATAGCTATTTAGAGAGGCACTCTTTCAATAGTTTAAGGTTGATCTCATGGGAAGCTGTCCATGTCATCTCAGACAGTTATGGAGTTAGTTGCAGAGAGCAGAGCTTGACAGTGTTGTGTCCAGTGACTTGTGTTGGCACCAGGAGTGTGCTACATTTATCACTCCTAGTGTTTTACAATGCAGGGTTCATAGACTTTTCATAGAGTTTTAAGAATAACTTAAGCTCATGAATAGGTGTTCATGAAATTTGCTAGATTTTTTGTGAATTTCTGATCTCCTGTAGATGGAAAGGGGGCACATCTTTTTGCACTGTCATTTAATGAACTAAAATCAGCATGTACTTGAGTAAATACAATTTTGTTGCAACACTGAACTTGCCTTTTAGGGGAGGGAAAGAGTTTATTGATAAGTGTATAAGAGATTTTGTTCAAACAAAGCTGAGTATCTTGTGATATATGTGAAGAAACTGGTTTTTTCCTTCCCTCCTTTTATTTAACCTGAGAAAAGAAAGAATACTATGTCTGGTTTACCTGATCTTTCTGAAGAGTCTGTCTTGGAAGCAGGATGGAGGGAAGAACATTCCTCAGGATGCTTATTAAAAGCTGTCACCACGTAGTTCAAGCAGATTTGCTTTTCATATTAAAACCTCCTGATAGTTCCTGATAAAAAGCAAACAAAAACCCACCCCAAACCATTAATTAGTTTGTTCCATTACTTGTTAGCTGCATGTTCCCAACTTTATGCTTTCCTATCAAGTACTGGGGGAGATGGCTGGCATCATCTTCATGGCAGTTCTTACACTGCTGCAGTTGAAGGTTGTCCTTTGCAATAGTCCAAATCTCACTCATTGATTGTATTTGATTTAGGGAGAGTTCATTTGAGTCTGTTCAGCATGGAAAGATTCCCTCTCTCCAGAGTAAGGAGACTATAACCAGGATCTTTGAGCCAGGAGAATGTGATTTAATTTTGAGGAAGCTAAAAAAAAGGTTATTCTTTTTCTACAGGTGAAGTTCTAAAAAACTTAAACAAGTTCTACAAAAGAAAAGAAATTCAAAGACTAGGAGCAGAAAATGGACTAGATGGTAAGAAAATGTTTTAAGTATATATTATTTTAATGTGAAATCTTTTTTAATTTAGATATGGTATTAGATCTTTTTGTATGTGATCTTGTCATCACAACACTGCTTTTTTACGTTGTCTCTGCCACTTGGTTCAGATAACCTTTATATTTGCTTCTAACAGCTTATATTAAGGTATAGGTTTTTCATGAGCTGCTTCAGTGTTTTCTTGGGTGTTTGCAAATAGAGTTTTCTGGTCTTGGCCACATTAATTTTGTTCCTTTTTTTTTTTTTCCGTGCAGCTCGCCTCTTTCACCAAGCGTTTATAAGCTTTAGGAAGTATGTAATGGAATCCAGTTCTGTGAGTGCCGATTTGCATATTATTCTCAATGATATATGCTGTGGTGCAGGCAAGTATCTGGAGTGCTTGTAAAATAAAATGTGCATTTTTATTTGTTTTTGCCCTGTATACTTACGTACGTACACGTGGACCCCCTACTATGCTGACGGAGAGATTAAAAATTCCTCCTTCCCTATCAGAAACATTTGTGCCCATTCTAGGAGGGAACGTTCTGCTCTTAAATCTTCTGAAGTGGAAATGAAAGATGTGGAGGTGTTAGCAAGAAGCAGCCTTTTGTTGTACAGCATCTGTTCAGGGCTGAAATGAAAACTGCTGTTCTGTTTATTCCTCTCTTAAAAATCCAGTAGTCACTAGGGGGCACTTGGAGAGCTTTCTCTTGGCCAAGTGGCTTTAGGGACAGGTTTGTGACACTGCTCTGTTTCCCTGTGGCACTCACAGAGGTGCGTTTGCCTGCTTAGTGCATCCTGTGTTGTAATTAACAGCACTTAACTGAGAGGTGATGCCAGCTGGGAACAGCAGAATCAACTTTCTCCAGGGTTTGAGCTGCATAGTGTGTGTGTTTTAATGATGGGAATTTAAAGGTTACAGTGGCTGTTCGTTTTGTCTTAAAATGTAAATGTGTAGATTTTAAATGCTGGCGATCTTAGGAAATTGTCTCGTTATATTACTTGTGCATAAAATGTTCCACAGGATTTTCTTATTTCCACTCCTTAGTTAGTTATATGTGAGCATTATGCCATAAAACTCATATACGGAAATACTGAAATTTTTTACTTTGAGTTTTGCTTGTCTGAAGATGGTAATTAAATATATTACATTTTAAAAAAAAATTTCCACAATAATTTTTATTCATTGAATAATAATTCTCAATTTAACCCCGCCCAAACAAAAAAATTCCAACAAACCCCAAACCACTGCTTTTTCTTTTTGTGTGTGTATGTTAGATAATAACAGCTTTTTAGATCAAGATAGTTTTTTGAAATTCTATGAGAGCTGAACAGTCGGAGTGTGACCTGAAATGAGACCTTTGAGGCCCACATGTCTACTCTGCAAGCATTCAGAAGAATGAACCTGGATTTCTCTTCTGAGTACATTTTAGTATTTTTATTTTCTTTCCTAGGGATTGGAAACTTAGAATTTGGAACCAGCATCCTAAGTCTCAATATCTTAGAGAATTTGCAAATCTGTTTTTCTCTGTTTATTCATAAAAGCTCTTTAAAAGTTTTTCTTTTATTTTATTCCAAGGCAATACGTGAATTTAGGAAGAAAGAGCTAAAATCTTCTTAGGACAGAAAAGCTGTTTCTCATCCAGCTTTTCTGCAGTTTCTCATTTTACTTAGAAGTTCTCTAGGCAAGTCGGCTGACCAGAGTGAATATGCTGAAATGAGATGCATTTTTTCATATTATTGTGTTTGTGTTCCATTTCTAAATGAGTCCATGCACTTGTGTTAGTTTCCTTTTCTGCCACTGAGGTAATTATTGAACTTTGTAGAGAGCCAGAAGCTGAAAGGATTACACAAGTGTGGGGTGGAAGTAGTAGAAAATTTTTTTCCAAAGTTTCTTATGAAAGTACACAAACAAGCACACAAACTTTCTGAAAAGGATTTGTTCTTCTAGGTCACGTGGATGATCTGTTTCCATTTTTCCTCCGGCATGCAAAGCAGATCTTTCCAATGCTGGACTGCATGGATGATCTGCGCAAGATCAGCGATTTGAGGCTACCGCCCAACTGGTCAGTGTGGTGAAGTGGTTGCATTGTTTTCTTTTCTTAGTGTCATAGAACTTCATAGACTGTGGACTTAAGTGTAATTATGCTACATTTGCAGATCCATTTCTCTGTTTTTACAATAATTTGTGTCAGGAACTCCTACATTTTTTACAAGATACATCACAGTGAATTAAAAAGAAAATAAGATGATATCAGCTATGAAAGTCACTGAGTTGGTGAGGCTTTTCCAGGAAGATGTTTCCTGACAATATGTTTGGGAAGTAGCATATCAAAACATTAAAATATTGATAAGCTCAAGGAGAGAGCATTGGATGAGTAGTGAGAATTATTTTGAACGCAATCTGTGAATTTCACTTGGAATCTTTGAAAGCATTGTATGACTTAGAAGATCAGTGTGTAAGATATAGTAACCTCTTTATACTGTCTAAGAACTTGGTATTTCTGCTTTCAACACACATTAAAATCTATTAATAAATGCTTAAGCTAATTTCTAGTTACTCCTGAATCAGCATCCAGATAAATGTTCAACAGATCTGCTCTTTTTTGTCTTTGCTTTAGGTATCCAGATGCCAGGGCCATTCAGAGAAAGATAATATTCCATGCTGGTCCTACAAACAGTGGAAAAACTTACCATGCTATCCAGAGATTTTTGTCAGCCAAATCTGGAGTATACTGTGGTCCACTAAAACTTCTGGCTCATGAGATCTTCCAAAAGAGTAATGATGCTGTCAGTATGTCATATTACTTACCAACATCCTTAGTACTGGAACAGTCTCATGAATGCATGTCTGTAAAGTCGTGTAGTGGCCCTAGGTGGTCCCTGGAGCCCTGTGCTTGAACAGGTGCCTTTGCTTTGCAGTGGTGTCAGCTCATGTGAAACCAGTTATGCATTTCTGCTTTAGGAGCAGAATGGAACATTGTTTCTCCCAGTGGAGCAGTGTTGTCCCCAAAGCACGTGCTGTGCAATCATCCCTGTGACCTGCCTCTATTCTGTAATCTGTTGTTGCCTGGGTTAGGCAGGTTCTGCTATGAGGTTTTTCAGCATAGGGACCATGCCTTCTTTTGCCTATGACCTTCACTATAGCTTATGCATAAAAAATTACCCTTGCTTTATCCCCCTCAACCTTCTGCTTCAATGTTTAAATATATTTCACTTCATCGCCCTTGAAAAATTCTGCAGATTCAGATGTGTTGAGTTGAATAGCAGTGCTGTATATCAGGTCCCTAGAGGAAATTTTCATTAGTGTTTTATATTGCTTCTGGCATATTTTTTGGAGACTCCTCACCAGTGTGTTTCCAGCTGCAGAGAACCAGACCAGTTCTGAAGCGTTATAACCACATATCACATGTTAATACAGCACAGTGTGTGTGTACAGTAGTGATGTTGTGATTTCTCTTTTGTTGATGTAGAATGTGTAACTCCTATTATCGGTCTATCTGAGCAACACATAAGAAAGACTGGCTTGTCCTAGGAGATACCTGTGATGTACCACGTGTGTTCACATAGTGACTGTGGGTACAATGCAGTGATGTTCCTTGGTACTGGTTACTGAACTTTTCTCCCACATGTTTACTGTGTGTGAGAACTTTTCAGTTGGTGGCTCCTGGATCACGTTTAGGCCCTTGGGGCTTAAACAGGGCTTCCATCAGGGCTCTGCGGGTGGCTGTAGGTTTGGATGGAGCAGCCATCAGCACCAAGGAGTGTAGGGCTGGCAGGGTGGTGGCCTCAGCTGTCTCTCGCAGCTGGTCCTTGTGAGCTCTTGCTCTGTGAGTATAAGGCAGCAGGTGAGGCTGGCAGCAGGTCAATTGCCAAAGGAGTTGGAGCAGGCTGGAGCTTGCAAGGCTCCTTCACTGCTGGGCCTTGCTTTATGAGTGCCTTGTACTCTTCTAACAGTTCTTTTGTGCCAGCTCTGAATGCTATGGGGAATATGTAACCTCCTGCAGGAGTAGGGGAAGGCATCTAATTACAGATACCACCTCTTCATTAAACCTCCACTCTGATAGGGCTTAAATTCAAGGCACAAGTCTCTCAAGGCTGAGTAGTTACTTCCGGGATAGCTTCTATTATACTGTCCTAGAAACTACTGTAAGAAACTGATTTTGTCCCCTTTGGAAAGGAGATTCTTTTATATTAAAGAAACTTAACCTGAGATTTCTGAATGCCTTTAGAATGTGCCATGTGACCTGGTGACAGGAGAAGAGCGTGTGTATGCCAATGAAGATGCCAGACAGGCTCCTCATGTTGCTTGTACCATTGAAATGTGCAGCACTAATACACCTTGTAAGTACACATAACCGTTTCAGTCCTATCTGGCGGATCGTTATGTGTGTTATTGCTTGGAGTCAAAAGCCACTGAGCTGTTTTTTTTCACTCTTATTTGAACAATTCCTGAGCTGTGATAGAGCAGTTGAAGAAACCTGGATTGTCTCAGAATAGCTATTTGGTGATAGAGGATTAGCTTTGTTTGAGCAAGCTTTTTTAGGAAACCCATGAGTTCCTTCGTGTCTTGTACTGCTGTTCTAGATGCTCTTCCTTGGTGCATCATATTTTTCTTTTTTTGTTTTAAGATGAAGTTGCTGTGATTGATGAAATTCAGATGATCAGAGATCCTGCCAGAGGCTGGGCTTGGACAAGAGCCCTTCTAGGTAAGCTTGTTTGTGTTGGCAATGAATTAGCTTAATGGCACATGAAATTCAAGCTTAGCAGTCAGTATAGTCATCAGTGGTTATATGTGATGCAAAATAAAAGTATTTCTTCTTCATGTCTTCTCACAGCAAGTTAGAGAGATACTCTGCCTCAAAAGATTTGTCTGCATGACAGCAGGTTACCTGTTGTGTTTTACTTAACAAATGGGTTTTTAAAATTTTATTCAGATGCCTTTTATTTTTCCTTTCTTCAATGATACAGAGTCTTTACTACGTTGTGCTGTCCTTTTACATTGACTATTTCCAAGAAGTGTGGTTTTCTGTTCAATTAAAACAACACAAGTTTTCAAGAGACTGCCTTATGTAGAGATACTGCTAAAAAATGTCAACTTTAAATATTTTATAGTGTTAATTGCAAATGGCTCATTCATAGAGCTGCATGAATCTGTTACATTTGTAGAAGAATGCTTATTTTGATAATTTTAGAATTTTTAAAGACAAATTTTTGAAACATTTTTCCTCATATTTGGAACAGAAGTTTGGAATCTGATTCCCCCTTGGCCCTTCCTTTCATTGCTTTTGATTCTAAGTTCAGCAGATTTGTCACACTTCCTTTACCACCTATTTTTCCCTTTTCTGTTCTGACTGAATTAAAGGTGAATTCATGCAGAAAACAAAACTCCTCAGTTCTGCTATGGTTTGAGAGTTAGTAAAACATGAGTAGTAAATGAAACATACTCAAAGCTGTGCTCCATTTGTTCAGTGGCTGAGGGCACCTTTTGTTTTGGCCAAGAGGGTGCAATGGGGTATTGGCTGCTCTGATTATCGCACTAATGAATTATCACCTGCTGGTAAGAGAACAAGAGCAGCTCTGAGGAAATACTGTATTCTGGGAGAGGCTTTAGGTGCTGGTTTGGGTCGTTGAAGGAGGTGAAATAGAGTCCTCATTGTGTTTAGCAACCAAAGTACAATTTTTGGATACTTCAAGAGCTATTTAAAGCTACTGTTGTATATAAACAAGTAACATTTTGCTTTTTATTTCACTGGACCTTGTTCAGGCCTCTGTGCAGAAGAAATCCATGTTTGTGGAGAACCTGCTGCTATTGACTTAGTGACAGAGCTCATGTACACTACAGGGGAGGAAGTTGAAGTAAGTAATTCTGAGAAGCTGTGAACAGAACATCAGGTTCTCTTTGCTGTAAAACAGGGGAAAATTTTAGGGTCTTTTGAGGGTATCACTGCTCAAAGTTATCCTGCAGAAGATCTTGTTACAATGTTTCTCAATTTCTGTAAAGCAAAGATGTTGCAAAGTTCTTTCTTTCTCTTTACATAGTGGTACTGTTTTACTGAAAGAAAGTAAGTGGTTTGATGAGTTCCCTTCAGGGGATGCTGTAGCTGCTACAGCTGTTTAGGGACTTTCTTTACAGTTCTGATCTTCCAGGAGGGCACGGTTCTCTCAAGTTTGCTGACGTTACAGGATGTGTTGATAGTTATTCTCTATATGATGGAATTTGAGTTTAGAAAAATACCATCTTTGACAACTTTGATTCTAGGTCCGTAACTACAAGAGACTGACTCCTCTGACTGTGCTGGATTATGCCTTAGAGTCCTTGGATAACCTCCGTCCTGGGGACTGCATTGTCTGTTTCAGTAAGAATGACATTTACTCCGTCAGCCGACAGATTGAAGCCAGAGGATTAGAATGTGCCGTCATATACGGCAGTCTGCCACCAGGTAAAGCATTCTTGCTTTTATAGTTAAGAGAGTGTCTGTTTCTTGCTGCTTTTCTTAGGAAAAAACCCCTTGTACTGCTTTCTTTATTTTAAAATAAAGCAGTGCAGATTTCCTAGTTTTGCTTCTCTGTGTCGCTAGAGAAAGTAATCAGCTTTCATTGACTGGTGTTTTAATCTTGGGATTAGACCTTTATTGTGTACTTAATTTTGATCTTCAGATAGATATAATTAAATGAGATCTATCCACAGCTCTGGGAATGATTTAAATCCCTCCTGCCCCCTCCCCCCAACAGCAGCCAAATACCAATAAAATACCAATTTATTTATTTTTTTCCTCAGCCTATTATAACGACATTGGACTTAGTGGCGCGTTGTCTTTATTTTGTATGAAGTTTGCTATGCAAAGTGTTTTGTCATTCCGTTTTAGGAACAAAGCTTGAACAGGCAAAGAAATTCAACGATCCTGATGATCCATGCAAAATTTTAGTTGCTACAGATGCAATTGGAATGGGACTCAATTTGTAAGTACTTGCAGCAGGTTATGGTACTTTTATTTTCCTTTGGGTGTGATTGCCACATAAATTTCCTTGCTTTTTATCTCCCCAGTCTGATTAACTCATCTAAATATCTGCTGTGTCTTGATAACACAGTACATACATTTCAATTTTGAAGTTGCGATCAATTTGGTTAGGCAGAACCAAGCTTTAATTTTAAAACTGATTCCAAGAACTAAATTAGTCCCTTGGACTAATTCAGTGTGATAGTTGGCAGTGGATGACAGGGCCTACTGGATCAACTGGAGTCAAATGTGCTTGGTTGTCAGAGTTATCACTCCCTTGTATTTCTGAAATACAGAGCAAGTTCAGCCCAGTTTCAGATGTATTTCATTGGTGAAGGACATGCAGTCACATTGCTACAAACTACTGAGGCAGGTGTTGGTGGATGGATTGGGACCCTATTAGGACATGATTGATGTGTGCAGGAATGATGATTCTCCTGCATCTAGCCAGTAGCCTTATCCTGTCCTTTAGAATATGCTGTCTCCATGAGTAGTATCTACGATACTCTAATTTATAGAGGAGAAAAAAAGCCTATAAAAAAGCAAAAGCTTTAATTCTTCGTATTGGAAGTAATTTGCAAAAAAGGATTCCTCTTTGTTTTTGTTGAAATATTTCAGGTGTATAAGAAGAATAATTTTTAACTCCATAGTAAAGCCGACTGTCAACGAGAAGGGAGAGAAGGAAATAGACTCCATTACCACATCCCAGGCTCTGCAGATTGCAGGCAGGGCTGGGCGTTTTGGCTCCTCCTTCAAACAGGGAGAAGTCACCACAATGCATCGTGATGACCTCGTGCAGCTGAAGGAAATTCTGAGTGAGGCTGTGCCCCCTGTAAAGGTGAGAGCCGCAGTACCCCGTTTGTACAGATATGCTCTGGGGCTGGCTTATGATATTCTTATCCCAAATTATTTTTCCTTTTGTCTGTTTCTAATTTAGTGGTAGAAGTGGGTTGTGTTGTGCCAGAGTGACTTTGGTGTATATCCCATTTGGAGACTTGCAGTGTTGCTTTTAGATTGAATCTGCTCTTTTAAGAATTAAAAGCTCGAGCACAAAAGTTCTTAAGCTTCAGCTAAGTGTGCTAAATAAACTAGAGTCTTCAGGGTGCTTTGGTTTCTTGCATTTTGTCTTTCAATATGTTGTTTCTGGTGCATTAACTTTAAAACAATATTGAGAATTAATGGAAGTTTTTTTCTTTATTTTCCATTTAGGCAGCTGGCCTACATCCTACTCCTGAGCAGATAGAAATGTTCGCTTATCATCTTCCTGATGCCACTTTATCCAACTTAATTGTAAGAATGATCAAAATATTAGCTTCTGCTTTAAAAATGGAATATTTCTAATAGTCACTGCTTTTGTACAAACTTGCCCTTGGGAGACCTGACAGACAGCCGTGTGTGTATTTTTTTATCAGTTGGATTCTTCTCTCTACCACACAGTGACTGCAGATAGATTTAGGATGTTTAACTTTTCTGTGTTACGATAAACTTGAAAGCTGTTGAAATGTGTCAGTCATTTTTACACTTGTTTAAGACTGTGCAGCAGCTTTTTCATTCCAGCTTTTCTGAGTTTTAGATGTAGACATTTTGGTCTGAGGCTGAAGATATTAGAGATCAAAATTTAGATAAATTATTTGAAAATCCCTGGGAAACTAGGCTGATCATGCCAGATTTCCACGTCTCTGAGTGTTATCTGGTGTTTTTTTTTCCTGTTTCTGTGGATTTTTTGTGGTAAAACAGTGTGTTTGTAACTCTTAGAAAACAGATTTTGTGGGATCAGTTTGATCTCCTCTTTAGATAGATACTAGTTTTTTTTGGATGTACCTAAAAATTTTAAATAGAAATTAAGTTTCCAGTGCTGTATTTAAAGAATAGTATCACAGCTTTTAGTACACGGAGAAATTCTTGGCAGCTTTCATGGTTTTAAATGTGCATTTTTGTTTTCTGCTGATTTGCTGTTATGTAGCAAAATGTATATTTCTAACCTTGAACTAAAAGATTAGGCCTAGAGATCTCCTGGAAGACTTAGGCTGGTAGGGTAACAGCACATGTTTAAAATTTTAAAATTAGCAGTTTCTGGGCTAGCATAGAAGTATTAAGATACAAACCTTGTGTTGTTTTTGATCTCTTAAATATTATTTTTTTTTTAATCGAAGAGCTCAGTGTTTCTTTAAAGATGTTTTTAAAAAATCCTTCAAAGATGTACACTAGAGAAATAATTTCAGGGGCCCATAAAATTCCCCCTGCAGGGTGCACTGCATCTTCTGTTTCTTCAAACCTTGAGTATGTCTCATGTTTTCTTTGAACTCCTCTATTGGAATACTGTATTTAGCTTGTGTTTTCTTTCTTCCTAAAATAGATCTGATCCTGACATTGAGCTAAAAATAGCTCAATTATTGAATTTTATGCTGTAAAGTTAGCTTTTTGGGTCATGCTAAGTGACAAACCTGGAGAAATTTCTAAACATAGTGGTAACTGGTTCCTGTGGTGGTGTTCTTTGTAACTAAAATGTGCCCTTCCAGACCTTTGTTATTTAGGAGACTAACTGGAAGTGTTTAAATAAAGTGTAGAGTGTTATGTCTTCTCCTCTGATCCTGTGTTGGAGAATTAAATGCAAATTCTGCTAAAAGAGCAGGGGGAACTCCCCTGCCCACTTTTTTATTACTGTGGTCAAATTTGGTGGTTTTTAACTGTTCTTTCACTATAACTAGCCTTTTAAACTCTAAATAATTTTTTGGTTTGGTAATACAAAGTTTAGCACCCCTCTCCCGTAATAACATTCTTACATTTGGTTTTATTTTCACAGGATATTTTTGTGAGCCTCTCACAAGTCGATGGGATGTACTTTGTCTGCAATATTGATGACTTTAAATTTCTAGCAGATATGATTCAGCACATTCCACTAAATCTGCGATCACGATACGTCTTCTGCACTGCACCCTTGAACAGAAAAGAGCCTTTTGTGTGTACCACTTTGTTGAAGGTCAGCTATTTTTTTTCCTTCAAAAACACATGGTGTTTATATTGGACCAAGCGTGTCTTGGGGCACTGGGACTATCTAGTTGCTATATTTGTTGGGGGTTTTGCCATCAGATCATTTGAGAGCATTCTTAAAGTGCTCACAGGTAGTGTAAGATATATAAAATAACTGAACATGTATTTTTTTCCTAATTGAATTCTTCACTATTTTTATTGACCAAAGCTTTTAACTTCTGAGAACTGGTTCTCATGATGTAAATTAAAGTTTGGATAGCTTCTCTGCTGTTTGCCTCAGGAAATCCTATTGCTTGTCCTTGTATGTGAGCTCTGAACTGGGAGAGATGAGAGTTGTGTTCCCTAGTCACTTGTGCACTGTTAAGCTTTGCAATACAGTTCGTGAAAGCAGTCATTAAAAACCAAGTTACTGCTCCTTCGAGCTGTTAGCTTGTCAACAAAAGAAGAGACTGTGGGGATTAAGGGTGATTGCTGATGCTATAATACAGTTACGTAGAATTTAAACCTCAGAAAACACAGAGCTGTAAGTTCCTCTCAGATTTATGTCACTTTACTTTTCAGGCCTGGGTGAATTGTTTTTTGCTGTGCCCCCAGAGTGATTATTTTGAGGAATTTGTATTCAGCTGATTTTTCAGTTTTTCAGGGTTAATAATAATGTCACTTGGGACTGTTACTTTATTAGACAGTATTGCCATTGTTCCCTTTTTAAAGGCTGCATTAAACTTTTTAAATGAAATCGTATAAAAATGAAACTGATGTGGTGCCCTCATGTCACAAATCTTAGAACCGTGCTTTTCAAAAATGGCTAATAATCTTTAAAAAATGGGTGATTGATTAAAGAATTGAAAAAAGTGCCTCATTAGGAAAATGCTGAGCATTTGGATTCCATGTAGTGAAGATGCAGAGGGGCATAATGTGGGGTTAGAGGGAGGTAGGCTGTTGTGAATGCTTGTGTGAATTTAAGCCCCATTCCTTGGCCAAAAAAACCCACTTTAGTATCAGCCAGTTAGGAAGCAGTTATTCCAAGTCATCAGTATTCTTGAAAATTTTAGATTTAAATCTTATTTGATTTGTTTTTCTGTTAGTTAAGGAGCTGAGGTGTCTGAGTTTCAGAAGGGCAGATTTCTAGTGCAGATTAATCTGTTTGGGTTGTGGGTAGTGTGTTTCCTAAACCAGGGAATACGTTTAATATTTTAAACCCTGGCAACTCTGAAACAAGATAATTAACCAAATAGGAGGAGGAGGATTAAAAAAGACACAAAGTCCATCTGCTTTGCTAAATGAAATCAAATGCCTTCAGTGTTATGCTTTTCTGGATAGCTCTGTGCTTTTGTTGCTTAACTCTGTGCATGGCCCGTGGACAAATTGTATTAATGAGGCCTTGGAAAGGAGAGGTGACTCCTGCAGTTGAGTAATTAAGTAAAAGAATGTGTGGCATTTGGGTTGTGTAAAACAAAGCAGGTATTTTCTGGAGTATTCTTTGTGTGCAGACTCTGGGGAATTTAACTCTTTGGGGATTTCTTCTTTCCTGAGTAACTGACGGACTTGACTGAATTTGCTTGTTTTTCAGTTTGCACGACAGTTCAGTAGAAATGAGCCTCTGACGTTTGACTGGCTCTGCCGGCACACCAAGTGGCCCTTAGCTGCTCCAAAAAACATCAAAGAACTTGTACACCTTGAAGCTGTGCATGATGTTTTTGACCTCTATCTGTGGTTAAGGTATTGTCTTTGTGCTTGAAAGCTGTTTTTTGGTGTTTTCCTACTGTTTATGACTTACAGTCCTTAGAAGCGCAATGTCTTCAAGCCCATGTGTATGTGGTGCAGGATGGGCTCCTGTGGCACTTTAGAGGATCTTGACAAATGCAAGTGTAGCAGTGTTGAGGGAGTGAGTTCTGCAGAGAGCAGTTTGCGACTGACAGAAAGAGAAAGGTAGAAACAAAGTGATCCGGGATTGGAGCAGCTGAAATGCAAATTAAAATACAGTGACCTTCCCGTGCAACATGTAATAAATGGGTTTTTTTACTTAGTATGTATCCCATTTTTGTCCCAGTGAGAAGGTTTATTTGTGTGTTCTTTTGCCTCTCTTCAGTTACCGCTTCATGGATATGTTCCCTGATGCTGTCCTTGTAAGGGATATTCAGAAAAAACTAGACGACATTATACAAATTGGTGTCTGCAACATCACAAAGCTGATCCGAGCATCCCAGTCTGCAGCTGCTCCTGGCACAGCTGAAGTTGTGTCAGACGACTTTCCTCTCTCAAGGACTAAGAAGGATGCCAGGGTGGTTTCAGACCGTCACGGTGCAGCCTCCACAGAGGCACTGTCCGTTGCAGTGGAGGCTGCAGGACTAAGAAGAGCGAAGAACATGAGACCCTCTCGGCTTGGTAGCAGGCAGGAGGATCTGAAAAGCTATGGACGTGGATCTCTTGCCAACAGATTGCTGCGGGAGGGACTTCTGACACAGGAAATGCTGAGACAGCTGGAGAGTGAGTGGCAGGATCAGTACAGGAATGGTAGATATGGCTTTGGTTCAAAAAGAGATGATCAGCATCATTCAAAGGAAACAGGGAAAAAGAGAAAATAGAACCATGTCCTAATTCTGTTTAGTTTTTATTCGTAAAATAAAATACTATTTTAATAACTTCTTTGGCATTTCATGTTTACACTGCTGCAGCTCCTTGATATTTTTCCTTCTCCTGTGACAGTAATGTGAATCACTCAGAGAAACGGACTCTTAAAAGCTCAGAGGCCCTAAGTTTGGTTTTACCACTCAGCTGTACACTCTTTCAATCATGGTGTTCAGCATAAGTGTATGATCTACTGCTATGTGAAAATTTGAACTTGGTGTCTTCTTGCAAGATATCCTCTCATCGTCAATAAATGTCAGATATTTCACTAGTAATGAATTAGCTACTCATTCCACCCCTTCCCAAAGGGCAGAGTTTAACAGACCACAAACAAGTAATGAACAGCCTGGAACAAAATTGACTCAGAATGGTGATAGGAATCATGTTCCTGTAACCTTTGTGTCCTGTGAAAATGTGGAAGGAGGTGAAAAGCATTTGTGGTAATATGTTGGTAATGATGGAATTCTGGCTACAAGAATTTTTGAGTAAATTTCAGTTCTGTAATCTAAGTGGTAATTACTGATGCTGTGTGATTTGGTTTTTGTGTGAGCAGCTTTAAGGTGTGCTTTTGAGCTCCCAGTATGGATACTGGAGGGTGGAAGGAATCAGATGCTGAAACTGTTGTGTATTATCAGAAATGGATTTCAGCACTTGGACATGTTGCTGGGCTGCCTGACGAGAATAATGCTACACTGACCATATATCTGGGGTTGGCTGTGTACAAGTGCACAGATCCTGCTTGTGTTAATGTTGGGAAACCTTTAAAATCCAGACTGAGTTTCACTATCAAATACCTGACTTTCTAAGGTGATCAGTTGTGTTTCTCTGCAGGCTGAAAGTTTGCTCTGAATCCCCTTTCTCCTGGTATCAATCCTTTATGCTGCTGTTCAGAAACAAATCTGCAGCAGTTCGAAGAATGTTTTTACAGCTGTTTTCAGGTAGTTCATGTACTCTTTTTTTTGGTGGGAAGAGAAAGTTTTAGGCCCTTCCTCTGCAAAGCCACATCTTTTTTTCCTCCCCCAAGAAAAACCAAGCAGCTCTATGTGTGTGGCAATGGCCATGTGAGTGTTGTGGATTTTCTGCTTTGTGGACAAGTAATTCAGCTTTGCTTTCCCGGAGTCCTGCTGAACAGCAGCATGACTTGCACAGAGTGCAAGCTTGAATTAACCCTTACAAAATGTGTTGCATTTGCTACTATTCACACAGCTTGTGTGATGTTGGTTGTGCGATGGAGTGGTATCAATTGCCTTCTTGCTCCTTGGTACTCACTGGAAGGGAAGTGGTAGTTGCTCGAGCCTGCAGGCACGTTTTGACCGCATGTATTGTCCCACTTACCCCAGATCCAGCATGGATCTGCAAACCACCACTTGAAACCACCTTGGCTGTCCACCATGGACCACTCTGTTTTCTCTGCCCAGTGTGTGTGAGGTTGGGTTGTGGGAGACCCACATTGCTTTTGTGCTTTGTTTCTAGTCTGTTAGGTTGAATTTATCCTTTAATCTTACAGTAAGCTGAGTACTAGAGTATATTTTTGAGCAAGGAAAGAGTGTCTGGGACCTCAGGGTGTAAGCCAACCTTGTGTTTCAGCACCAAGCCTTGCAATAAAGAAGCTAAATGACTATAAGCATTCTTTTTTGTATTTTGCTGAGATTAGCACTTTGCTTAACTCATTGCTTGTTTCCATAGTGACTCCATAGTAACTGTTTTAGAAGCTCTGAAGTTTATTCAGGCGTTTCCAGGCTGACTTTATGAAAGTTTTCTTTTCTTCGGAGCTAATGGTGTGGCTGTCATTGACTCCCATTAGAATGGCTGCCAAATTGGTCCCATGTGGTACAATCTGGACTGGTTGTGGTGCAGAGTTACCCCAACTACCCATTTTTAACCTGCCTTGTGGGGCTGTGCTGAAACTTCATTTTTGAGCAACAACACCACTATTCACTTGATCTGGGAATCACATTAACAAAACTATTTCAGGTATTCAGATTTCCAGATTGATTTCAGGCATTGAAATTAGAGATGTTTGGAAGTTTTCATTAATTGTTTATTTGCTGTCCTTCAAATGTAAAATGCTGATTGTAACAGCACTGCTTGGTAAAATCCTTGTCTTGTAAGCCCAGTGTGCTCTATTCTGTCTGTGCTGTTTCCATCTCTTCTGATTTTTCCAGTCAGTCCCCTCAGGTGTTCTGCCATACTTAGTATCCTGATGTTGCTCTAGGAGGGGCATATGCAGGAAGAATATGGGGATCCCTTTCTCTTCTGAGCTTTGATGACCTTGTGGGAATATAATGGGGAATGAACCAGCTGCTACTGCAGGGAAGGGGTAATGTGTTCTAAGGGTTGGTCTTGGAATCATAAGCTATAACAAAGAAGGATTTCACCTGATGACTTGCTGGTAGCCTTGTCCACTGTCTCCTTGTTAACCTGGGTACCAAATTCAGCAGCCAGCATTGCCACTGCCTTTGATACCTCACCAAAGATAGATGAGTTTTTCTTGCAATAAAATATTGATACAGTACCTCTTTCTGGAGGTAACCAGGGCACATTTAGCTGATGTACTCAAGACATTTTTGTACACTTCCCCATTGTAGCTATGAGCTCCTTTTCTCTGTAGGCCTTTGACTGCAAGGCTGTGGGAGGCAGATGAGCACCAGACTCTTCAGGATTCTCCATTGTGCCTTGAGATGGGGTTTGGAGGCAGAACTGCAGGAGAAGGAAGTAGAAAGAGGGGTATTACAATTTGGAAGTCTTGTTGGCCCTTGCAAAGCAGGGAGGGAAGGTTTGTGAATAACTTTTATTGGATGCAGCTCTAACAAAGGGGAAAAACAACATCGCCTCAAGCCTCCAAGCTGCATGCAGTTGGAGCTGATCTGTTCACTTGGGCCTGGATTAGTTCCCCTGTCCTGGCCAGGATATGTACAAGATGGCTGTAACACTTCTGGATGCTGGGCTCTTGGTACATTGAACTGCTGTCTGTGTGGAAATGAGATAATGTCTTGTCTTTTCTTGCACAACAGCCTGCCGGAAGCTGGGGTGCACCAGGGATGAGCGAACAAGTTAGGCAGTGATTCTGACATGTCAGGTATTTCACAGAGCCTGCTGCCAGTTTAGGAACATTTAGATCTTTGAGACCTTTTTCCAGTGGCGTCCGTCAGAGAAAGAAAGAAAAGAGAGAATGAAAAATAAATCTACTGTATTACAGACACAATGAGCTCTGGATCAAAGTGGGATGGAGCTTGAAAGGTGATGTTTTCAATTTTGCTGGCCAGAGGGGTTGTGACTCGGATGGCATGGGTAAACAATGAGGAGAGAGACAGTCCCTTTGGGAGTCAGTGTCTGACTTAACGAGCCAGCAGTTATTAAAAGATGAATAGAGGAGAAGTGAACCGTGCTTTCTGGCTGGTAGTGTGGCTTATTTTCTTCTTTCTTTTTCTCTCGAAGATCATAGGCCTAATTTTAGAACAAGTCCTATTTATGGAGTGCTCAGCCACTCTGTCTGCTTTACTCTTGTTCTAGAATAATGGAGAATAAATAGAGCTGGCAGGATCTCCCAGTGTCCAGAGCTCATCCCTGATGCAAGGCAGGAGGAGAGAAAAAGACCTTTCCTAGCAGAGGTTCTGTATAATTTGTCTTTGCAGAGGGAGTTCCCCTCCCTCAGCTCTTTCAATCTTTCCTCGTGATCAGAAGCTGAAAAAATGTGACCTGTGACTGCTCCTGATGTTCAGCAGAGCTAACTCCTTCTGATCCATGCCTTCTTGATGTGCCATAGCTGACAGGACTGGGCAGAGTCCTCTTTCTGGGACTGGTGCTGAGTATGGAATTGAGTGTTGGTTTGTGTGTCTGTGGATTATACCCCTGTATATACAGCCCACCATGATCAGTTGTACTTTTTTCTTTTTACAATAGCATGAGATTGTTGGGTGCACTCTAGGTTATGAACTGATGTAGCCAGACATCCTTTCTGCTGACAGGCTGCCTCTGCCTTTCTCTGGATCTCTAGACAATTTTCTACTGCTCAGTAGTTCTTTGTGTTTCCTCACATTACTTGGGACTCCCCTCCCCCTTTCCTCTTCTCTCCCCCTGCTATTTTTCCAATCTATCAAAATAATTTTTAATTGTTATCTTGTTCCACAAAATTTAGGGTCACAATTGTCTGCAGTAACTGTGCTCAGTTCAGGTGAACAGTAACTGGGGGGAAACACACTGTGTAGGTGTAGTTTGAGAGTGAGCCTCTAATTACCCCATGAGAATGCCTTTTATTTTTTTTTCTCTCCTTTGTGTCAGCATTTCACTGTTTTCTTTGGATGATGTTTCCATAGTCCATATCATTTGATACAGTGACAAAATCCTGGAAACACTTGTGTATTCAGAATGAATTTGAGAGTAATGGTTAAAGACTGTGTCAAAATCTGATGGTGTAAGGATGCTGCTCTTGCTGTAGGTGCTCTGTGGTGCCAGTTAAAGGCATCCTTCCAGTGGGGCAGTCTGATACCCACACTGCTGCCTGCCAGGTAAATCTGTCCTCTCCCCAGATTTTGGAGTACTGAGGATCTTCACTGGTCTGAAACTTTGGGTGAAGGGAGAAGAATCAGTCCAAAGCCTCTCTGCTGGGAATTGCACAAGAGGTATTCCAGCTGGGGGCAGGGGTCTGTGTGTCTCTTTGCTCTTTTACACAGCTGAAGCTTAATTGGTACAAAGCTGCAGATAAGGGTGCAATGTGCAGAACTAGAGTGAAGTTAATTCATGCAGAAGAGCTTGTCTCATAAGTGGGAGTGCTGAGCAGAGGGAAGAAACCTCCTAAAACCCTCTAACTTTCCAGATTCCTGGCAGCACTCCGCTGCACGCAGCAGTGGTGGGAGCCTGTCAGCCCCCGGAATGAAGCGGGGCAGGCTGCGTAGCAACTGCATTGAGAAGTGGTAACAATTCCCAAGTGGAGCAGTAACAAAATCGATTTTTCTCCCCTTCAGCTTGGCAGCTCTCCAGGTGCCTGCTCGGGCACAATGAAGTGTGTAGCTGGGGAGGGAGGGACTTTGGGTTGTTGGGGGGGTGTGATACAAAGAGGCAGAAGTTTAATCACTGACCCGATCACACTGGATGGATTTATTTCTGGACTCAATTTCCCAGGAACTCCACTATTCCACACTGGGGAAAATGCCTCTCCTGAAGTTTCTCTAGCTCCAGCTCCGTGAATAAAGACCTGTCGCTTTGGAGTTATTCACAGCAGCTCTGTCACTACTGACTCATCCATCTGCTTCAAGAAAATGTTTGCTGTCCACTTGCTAGCTTTCCATTTCACAAAGCTAAAAGAGGATCAAATAAAAAAGGTAAGATGCAGCGTTAGCTGGTTGCTATTTTGAGAACTGTGTTACTCAGATACGGAGGGGTCTGCAGTACGTAATGCAGACCATATAATGGCATTATCCACTAAAGCCATTCAGCCAAATGGGATAAGAGGTATTTAGACCCTAAACCACCTGACGAGTGTGAAAATAGGTCTGTTTTGTGGTTTTCCCTGCACAGTTAAAAGTGCTCTCCCAGTAATGGAACAAATTCTCTTCAGTAAGGGAAACTGCTTAAGCTTTATCTGGCATGGTGTGGTAGAGCCCAGCGGACAGAAAGGATGACTCTTGCTGAGTTGCTTTGCAAGTGTAGTGTGAATGATGGGATTTCTCAATCTGAGTAGGAATCAGGAGTCAGTCACTAGCAGGGATAGGGAAAACCCCTGTGGTCTTTGGTCTGGGTCTGCTGAGATTTGGGAGAGATTTCCAACTGGTGTTGGTGTGCCTGTGCCTCCTCTCTGGTTGTCCAAAACTGGCTAATCAGTCTGATGTTTATAGGTGTGACCTTTAATTACAGTTGGAAAAGCTCGAGATGGCTCCGATCAGAAGCTATCAGTACTGGGAGTGAACTGCCTAATGGTTGCTCTTCCCTAATCTACTTTCATGGCCATGCTGAAATGAGTTTTTGGGCATATGTCCATCATAAGACCACGTGAGACCTGTAAGCTTCATGGATCAGAGGTCCTCTGGTTTGTGGACACGTCCCCTGCGGGTCCTCTGTATTCCTGGTGTCTTCATTGAGTGCGGTCTGGTGGCCATTGCTGCCAGGCTCTGTCCTCTGGTTTTCCAACCAGTGGGAGGTGGGGCTGTCTGCAGATGCATAGTGGGAGATCCAGGGTCCTGGTGCACAGATCCGCTTGCATCACTGAGCTCATCAGCAAAGTGAGCAACTCTGGGTTCTCCTTTCTGTGCCCAAAACATGGTGTGGCTTGTTCCAAGGAGGGCTTCTTCCACTAATTCTGTTTTGGAGAGAGGCATTCCAAGAGAGTTACTGGTATCTCGACAATCAGATGTCTCTGACTCAGTCATGGCCCTTTTACCCCTAGGATTTAATGTGATCAGAAAAAGGCCTCGATGCCCTCCCCTATGTGAGGAGCTGATCTCACATCTCGACAGTACTATTTCTTCTTTCTTTTTCCTGTGAAAGAGAGAGACCTTGTGGAGCAGTGCTTGGGTGTATTGGGCTTTTCAGAGAGATATCCAGCTTGTAGTTGAGTGAGGAGAGTGGAGACAAGGGGGCAGAGGAATTCTGACAAAGCCTTTAAAAATATCAGTCTTTCTGCTAGGTGCAAACTAGCCGTTCCTGAAGGCAAGAAACCCCATGCTCCTCAGACTTTTCTTTTAAGGAGCCTAGGATAGGCTGTACAGCACAGAACTGATTTGTCCCTAATTAGAAAGAAGGAATGTCTTCCCAGCTCTCCCTCCCCAGGCTTATTTACTCTGTGATGGCAAAACCAAGAGCCTGGCTGCCATGAAAACAGTGCTATTTCCATAAATGAGGCAAGGCACTGTTCCTGTGCCATGGGAGGGAGGCAACGAGTTTGGTTTAGCACAGCCTGGCCATTCCTGTGTTTACAAGCAAGTAGCTATGTGAGCAGGGCCTTGCTCTGGTTGTAAGTCAGGCTGGAGAGGCAGCAGGCTTTCCTGGGCTCTGCCTTATCTAATTCCTCAGAGAGGACTGTCTGCTCCTGTGGTTGTAGGTAAACAGGGTGGGGAATGCAATGTCTGTGGGCAGCAGGGAGCTAGTGCATGTTCTCTGCAAACAGACATGGTAATTTTTATTACTCTTGAGGATTTTTTTCCCCACAGGGTTTTCTGTTACAAGGCTATTTGGGTCTGTGTTAGAGTGCATGAATGCTGTATGTCTCCAGTCATTGTATTTTCTCCAAAAAAGCAGTATGTGTGCATGGGCTGAGATGATGGGTCCTACACAGTGGTGGGGCCTCAAAATACCCTTGGAGGAAATCAAGTGCCTGTGCAAACGAGGGCTACAAAGACAAATCTGAATAATGGCCTTTTCAAGGCACAGCTGTATCCAAAGGCAGCTGCTGCTCTAGGACAATTGTATCTTGTAGTTTAACATTTTCTCCTCTGTGTGTGTTAAGAAAGTGCTGGAGTGACTTTCAGGGTCCTGGCTCTTTCAGGTGGGTCATTGCTGACCATCAGTTTAAAATGGGACTGTGAATAGGTAACTAATTTTGTGCCTCATTAAAATAGGTGGCCAGTCCAAATTGCGGCAGAGACCAATTTGTCTACAACCTGCATTGCCCTCTGTTTAAACAATGCAACCTTTTAAATCCTGCCTTATTGCTGGTGGGACTTGGTTTGTGTACTTCCAACCCTCCAGACCTCCCTATGTAAATGGGACTGATGAAATGCTCTGAACAGATAAAGCACCATAACAACATAGCCCGTGGTGCAAGAGCTGAGTGTCTGTAGGACCAAAGCACTGGAAACTGTCTCACCTCTCTCCCCTGCCCACCTCCTCTGGCCCTGAGTCTTATGTGGTGGGGAGTGGGATGTGAACACGAATTACCTTTCAGGGGACATCCAGCTATTTGGAGCACACAATTATTATGCCTGCATCATGTTTGTACAGCACCAAAGTCTGGCTCCCCAGTGGAAAAGCTTCTGGATGTTGACAGATTCTTATTTTCCTGTGTTAATCCTTTGTTGTACCCAGCTATGTAGTTTCTAGGCCACACTACTTATAGCCCTGCAGGTACGTGTCAGTCACAGCAGCGCGTGGTCCTCAAGGAAAAAACCTATCACTTTGCCCTGGTGAAGCTGTACATAAAACACTGATTAGCTTCTCTGCCAGTTTATCTGAATGAGCTGCTTCATAGATACTTTTGAATTCCTTTCTATTCAACTGGCTTCTATTTTGATGTATTCTGTGAGTTACAGACCTTTAACAAAGGGTATTGATTGCACCCAAAAATGTGTTTTAGATGTAATCCTAGAATCACAAGAGAATGGAGAGCAGAGCTGGAGTGAGAAAAAGGCTTTGAGTTCCAGCCTGGCATGCCAACAAAGTTAATTGTCTATGGAGTGAAGCAGTAGCTGAATGGATGTTTTCGGGTTGTGGCTGACACGCTTGGGTACTGATGGCATTTTCTGGACCTGCCTCAGAGAGGTCAAATTCTCACCAGATCGAGATACTTTGCAGTTCTAGTTCATTACATCTGTAGGAGGAGCAGATGGTGTGAAAATAGCTTGTCAGGGTCTCAAGCAAATCTCACGGGCTTACGCAGATTGTGAAGTTACTGAGCCATCAGAAAAGATGGCCAACTTTTGGGCAGTAATTCACCAAGGCTGCATTAAACATTTTCAAAACAAAGTTTTTAGAAGAGTGACTGTCCTGGTGATGACCTGGAGCTTGCTTGTACTGACAGTCATGAAAACTTAGGTGCTGAGGTCAAAAATGAAATGAACAATCAGCAGCTGCTGAGCACCAAGGGGCCCGAGTAACACCTTCCATCTTTGCAGGTTGACAGGTACCTGTACCACATGCGCCTCTCCGACGATGTGTTGCTGGATGTGATGGCTCGATTCCAGGCCGAGATGGTGAAGGGCCTGGGCAGAGACACGAACCCCACGGCAACAGTGAAAATGCTGCCGTCGTTCGTGCGCTCGCTGCCCGATGGCTCAGGTGAGTCCCCCTGCTCCAGCACAGCACGGCTGCTGTAGCAGGTTGAGTTGCTGCCAGTACTCCAGGATAGCACAGCAGAGACACAGGGCGCCCAGTGACTCTGGGTTACTGCCTATCTCACTGAGAAAGCAGGTGTGTATATTGAGCCTGGGGAAATGCTGGCAGAGAATATTTTTCCTTGCACCAGGTGGATTTTGACCTAGCGCTGCTTGTTTGGGGAAAGAACCTAGTAAGTGCTCAGGAACAGCCTCTCCTATCTGTTCCTAGTGCAGGCCTTGCTGTAGGAGCTGTGGCTGGACATGGCAAGGGCAGCCTCTACAGCTCAGAGCCTGCAGTGCAGTGTACTGCGGCTGTGGGATGTGTGGCCTGGCCTTCTTGGAGCTACAGGGAGGGCAGGATGCTGCAGTGAAACCCCTCAAATTTCCAAGTGACAGCAACGTGGCATCCTCAGAGCTGTGATCCCCAAACTCTGCACTGCTTTTTCTAATTCCCCAAAAAGCGATCCCTTCTGCCCTTCCTTGCCTTCTGCATTGGGAAGATCTACTTCTGGATGGGATCTGCCGGGAAACTGCTCTCCTTCTTCAGCTGAGACTTGAACAGAGAGGGAGAAAGTGCAGTAGTGTCATCTGGGAAGATGTGATGTGAGATAGGAACTAAAAGCCCATCTTGTTTGGAGAAGTATGCAGATCCAAAATAATGCCTCAGCTGGCTCCTGGCAGTGCAGGCTGACAGAAAATTACATTTTTTCCCAGGTTTAACCAAGTAAATTTGCTCAGGATTCTGTGTCTGGCCTAGGTTAAGACTCGGTGTAAACTAGCTGTGCAGAAAACTGTAATGTTAGCTTTGTACCTTATTTCCACGTGACTTTATTCCTTCTGAAGGTGATTTCCCTGCAGTTAAATGAGGAGTAACAGCTTTAATGGCATAAAGAAGGTATTTGAAGGTAAGTCTCTTGAAATGAGACATGTCTGAGAGAAATTATACACAAGCTGCCTGGATGGAAGGGGGCACTCTTCCTTTGCTGCCACCTTTGTCAAAGAGAAAGAAGTACTTTCTTAACCCTTGCAATCTCCGTGACAGTCACTGGTGCTGAGGTCTCACACTTCTCTGATGCTGTCCTGAAACAGCAGGGGGCCCCTGAAGCCAGGAGACTTGGAAAATTTCATGTAGCGTCATCACTGTTGCAAGAGTTCTTGTTCCTCAAGGCCAAGGTCGGACAGTGCTCTCCTGGCCTGCGTGGCCATTCCGATGTGTCAAGGACGTGCTGCAGCATCAAGCTGGGCTGTATCTTACAGACACACTGCCTACTCTAAGTATCACAATGATTTTTCTATTTTTGCTCTCTTGAAAAGTCCTTGTTGGTTATCTTGCTTCCAGACAAAACTTCCAACAGGTTTAAACAGCTCAAACTTGGATGGTTATTCCCCATTTGCAATAGCATTCAACTTTAAGATTTTTTTTGGTGCCCTCAGTGTTGCTGCCTGAAATTACTCACATGGAGCATTATTAGTTTTTCATTGTTTAGGGATTAATGGTCTCACTAAGGTCACAGTTTACTGAGTAATCCCGTCTGCCTCCTCACCTTTAATAGCTGACCATGATATTACAGGTAGAATTTCCTGCTTCCTTCCCTTTCAGGAGCAGATTTGATAAAATTTAATCAGGTGTTTGGACTGTGGAACAAAGATCATGCAAGGCTGGGCGCATACCACTGTGTTTTCCTTTTGGGAAGGGCCTTTTCCTGTGTGTGGGATAAACAATTGTTTTATTGTAGCAGTAAGGCCAAACTGTCCTTCCATCTGAGGTCTGCTGCTGGAGAAGTATATGTTTGAGCAAGCCTGTGAAACAAAATGGTACTTTTACAGAAACACCAAAAGGCATTTGAAAAGGATTGTGTTGGTTGACTTTAGGTAGCAAATTAGTTTTGCCCCACTTGGAAGTTGACTTCTGCATTAGAGCTGAGTCTTAACATATGCCTGCAAATCCTGCATCCTTTACTGGCTACAGGCAATGATCTCACACTCTGATTCTCCCACATTTCAGGTGACAGTTTTGCAGCCCCTGTGTGCTCTGGTTGGCTTTGCAGTTGCTTTGGGCCTTTGTTGCTGAAAAGCTCATCCTTTTGCAGCTTGAAAATATGCTGCTGTGGAAGGAGCAGGGTGGACAAACCCAAACTGCCAAATAAAAATTAAATTAGCTATTAATACCAAGCTAACAGGAGAGACCTGATAGCCTTGCTTAGGGTTTCCAACTCCCAGTCTTTCTGATGCTCCCAGGCCCATAGGATAAGGATCTGCCATGATGGGGCAGGAGAGCCTGTGGCTGTGGAGAGGGAGGGCCCTGGGCTGTGGCCTTCAGCATGGCATTTGAGCCATGCTTTGTGGCCATCCCCAGTGATGGTTGCCCGCTTGTGTTGCAGAGAAGGGTGACTTCCTTGCTGTTGACCTGGGTGGGTCCCAGTTTCGTGCTCACCAGGTGAAGGTGTTTGATGATGGGAAGCAGAGCAGCCAGCTGGAGAGCAAGTTTTACCCCACACCCAAGGAGGTCATACAGGGGAACGGAGCTGAGGTAGGGCACTCCTGTGGTGGTGCTGTGCTGGAGCGCCTGCCTGCAGGACACAGCCCAACTATCCTCTCTTTTTGTGCAGCTTTTTGATTATGTTGCTGACTGTCTGTTAGACTTCATGGAGACCAAAAACCTGAAGCATAAGAAGTTACCTCTTGGCTTTACATTTTCTTTTCCATGCAAACAGACCAAATTGGAAGAGGTAAGATGCATAAAGAAATATTGTCAAGCTGAGCTCCTTGCAGAATCTGGAGAAGCTGTTGCATGGGGGTGTTACCCTGTGGCTTTTATGTGGGGTCACGTTTACATAATTCTCTGAAGAAGGCATAGATGACCATTAGCATTTAACTAGACTTGACTACCATTTAACCATTCATTGCTCGTCTCAAGGCACCATGGTGTTTAAGCTAAAGCTATTTTATTGCTTAATCAGTACCCAATTTCATAGGAACCACGTGCCCTTGTATCAACACTCTTAGAAATACACATGTACTTTTGTGTCTTGAAGCATCTTTATTTTTTTAATCACTCTCACTTTTTTTTATTTACAGTTGATTCTGAATAGGAAATACCTGTAGCTGAGCTGTTTGAGACACCTCTTGGGGGAACAAAGGGCTGGTTGCGATTATTTTGTGTTCTCTCATTCTAGCCTCTCTTATTTCTAAGAGTTTGTGCGCTGGGTCCCAGTCCTGCAAATGCTTTTTGCTTAATGCTATTAGATTGTGATGAGCATCAGGAAAGCCACATGTGCTTTAAATGAAGCACAGGGAGAAGCATTTGCAGAACTGTGTCTTTGACTGTACCTGTTTGGTTGTGTTGGTACTGACAGGAGCCCCAAGGTAAGATGTTCTGCTCTGACTGATTTTGGCTCAGTTTTAATGTGTGGAGAGACATAGTGGACTTCTCCATACACTTTAGTCTGGGCGGGCTTTGTGGTTTGTATGTTAAAGTTTGAGTGCTTTTGGGTCGCTGCACTGTTACTTTTCAGGGGGTTCTTCTTGCGTGGACAAAACACTTCAAGGTCCGAGGAGTTCAGGACACAGATGTGGTCAGCTCTCTGCGCAAGGCCCTCCAGAAGCATAAGGCAAGTTTTGTACCTGCAGGAGCTGAACCTGAGCGGCCTCAGAATGTCCTCCTGGGAAATCAGCTCTTGTTGTGTGGGTTCTTTTGGGAGTTGTCAGACATCCTTCAGGGATGGTCAGTAGCAAGTGTCCAGCATGGCTGTACATCTGGTGGATCTGAATCTCTCTCGCAGCTGTAACTCAGGCTTCCCCAGTAACAGCAAGGGCAGCTGCACACTGGTAACCCAGGCTGGCTGTGACAGCACACCAGTATGGCCCCACTGTTTCAGTCCAAGGGAATCTCTTGTGAAGCTACTGAGACATAAAACACTCAATAGTTTCACACACTGTGTTTCACAGCCTGGCTTGTGGGATGAAGTTTGGTAGGGGGAAACTGTCATCTCAAATCGGCACACCTGACTCTACCAGGGCTCGCCTGTCCACTTCAGTCTGTGGGACGAAGAGATTGATTGTAATTTTTAAGGTCAGCAGTAAGACACGATTAAATCTGCCCTTGAACTAGCATATAGCCTTTGAATAACACTGTGTTTTAATATTTTGGAAAGACTTGCTTTTCATGTTTGGTGCTATTGGTAACACCAGCTAAGAGATACAAGACACATTTCCATATCTTGATGACTTCATCATAGTAAAGAGGAACTTCTTCTGTTTTATCACGTGGTAAAAATTCAGCCTTGATTTTGGTTCACTTCTTTATTTGCATCAGTCTTGTAGTTATGGGTAACGAAGGATCTGAGGCTTCATGGGTGAAGTGTGGCCTCCTCCTGGCGTTGGCATCTGAGTTACAACAATCCTTTGATAAGCGGGAAAGGAAAACTGCACAGCCTTGATGGAAGGACTTTCTACTTGAGTGTGGTATTGCTGCACAGCCATAGCTGCATTTATGTATGTTTTCTGTCCCGTTTGGTGGGATCTGCTCAGGTGCTAGGACGTTATCCTTTCACACGGTCCATAAACACAGTATCACAACATTCACACCAATATCATGTCACTTTTCTGGCAAATGAGGTGGTATTGGGGAAAAACAAATCCTTCAAGCAAAGAGGCTGGTGAAACACTTGAGAATTCAGAGATACTTGTAACTTTACAGGGTTGTGGGAAGAGTGTTGTAAAAGGAAGTAGTGTCTTTCAACCGAGTTGTTTTCCTGAATGAGGCCTTCAAAATGCAACCTGGAGAGTGTGTCTGCACACTGGTGCTTTATCACACAGGAGGCTTTCTAAGCTTTTTCCCCTGTTAATCACTCATCTTTATGCTATTAGGACATAGATGTTGATGTTTTGGCACTGGTCAATGACACCGTGGGAACCATGATGACTTGTGGATATGATGACCAGCGCTGTGAAGTTGGGCTCATAATTGGTAATTTTTTCTGTTCACCATGAAGGGGTTTTTTCCCTCTCATTTGTTGAATTACTACAAATCTGGAGTAGGAGGGAGTTTCACAGTACAGGAAAGAGCAGAAAGAAAATGGAAAAAACAATGGTTGGATTTTCAAGCCTGGCTGGCTTCTCTAAAGCAGCTGTTTTTATGCTGATCACATTGCCATCAAATACCACAGTCCCCATTTTGTCTGGGCTCAGTTGTGACCGGCATACTAAACTTTTCTGCTGACTGTATAGAAAATTACTGTGTCTGTGCAGAGAAGGCTGAATTCCCCTCATATCTGGTAGTTAGTACCAGCTATGCTTTCCTCAGTTTGTCCGTTTCATGCACCATGGTGGCTTTTATTAGGCACATAGAAGTACACTTGGAAAAGGAAAAACTATTTTTAAACAAGTCAAGCCTTAGAATAATTTTAGGGTTTTTTCATTCACTGTGAAATGATGATTTCACAGGTGCAGGTGGCCTATATGTGGCATCCTATGCCACAGGGTTATGTGTTCATATTTTCTTTTAAGTCAATATACTGACTTATTCCCAAACATGTGGACTTAAAACAAAGAGCACACCTAGAACAAACAGCAGTTTATCCAATACCCACAGGGACTGGCACCAACGCATGCTACATGGAGGAGATGAGGCACATTGACCTGGTGGAAGGGGATGAAGGGAGGATGTGCATTAACACAGAGTGGGGTGCCTTTGGAGATGATGGTGCTTTGGACGACCTCCGCACGGAGTTTGATCGGGAGCTGGATCTGGGATCTCTCAATCCTGGAAAACAATTGTAAGTGATTCCCTGACTGACTTGCAGTCCAAGTTCTCAGAGTGCTTTTCCAGTGTATGCCAAGAGCCCCTTTGGAACAGGAATTGGCTTAAGTGAACCTGAGATGACATGATCCTAGTTCTGTCTTATCCAGATCTTTCCCTTCTGGGAAGGGTGGGTACCTTTCACGCCTCCCTGCTTCAGGCCAGGGGATTGCTGCTACAGTTGCTCATGTGCTGCTAAAAATAGGTGATTCCTCTGGTATGATGCTGTGGGGGGCTAAAGAGAGGAGCTGATGAACAACCTGTAATCCTTCCTGTGCCGCATTCTAGGTTTGAGAAGATGATCAGCAGCCTGTATTTGGGGGAGCTTGTAAGACTCATTCTCCTAAAAATGACAAAGGAAGGTCTGCTCTTCAATGGAAAAGTGTCAACAGCTCTGCTTACTAAGGGCAAGATTGAAATGAAACATGTGTCTGCAATGGAAAAGTAAGAACCTGTAATACACTCTTTGAGAGTAGCCACTCTCAAAGTTAGTCTTTCACAAGCACAGCAGTGATAATAAATGTGTAGTTATAATCTGCGAGTGCTGGGAACAATCCTGAACTGTAGAACTTGATTTTGCTTTTGCCTAGGGGAATGGTTGACCTTTTGGTAAGTAGGAATTGGTGTAAGATAGTTTTAGCAAAGTACCACTGTAGCAAATATATTGCTAAACATCACAGATGCAAGTTGTTTAAATAACCTCTCTGGAGTCCTGAGTGTGTGGGATGATTGCTGCAGTTTTCAGCCTCTCTGATGTGGGAATACTGGGGCTGTGGAGATATAGTACAGATTCTAGATCAGCTAATGGATGACTGCATGGAAAACTTGGATTCTGGTGTTTTGAGAGGAATCCTGGTCCTCGCTGTCAGTCCAGGAATTATTTTCTTTGTTGTATTGAGTGAAGCTGTACATCCGTTCATGTGTTCTCCTTGTATGGACTATTTTATCCTGTTCTCTTCTTGACCAGCTGATTGGTCTCACTAAGTGCTGAGTCCCAGGAAGCAGCCTCTCTCCCCTGGGTACTTTTGGGAATACTGTGGGAAAGACATTACTGGTTTAAGGGAACCAATCATGATGCTGCCTGATAGGTTGTGTCCTGGTCTCCTCTCATTTCTTTTTAAGCCAAGGTATTGATTTGTATGTTGCCTTTGCATTTGGTGATGTATTCTTTTGTTTTGGGGTTAGGTACAAGGAAGGTCTGAGCAACACGAAAGAGATCCTTACAGAGCTGAACCTGTTTCCCTCTGAGGAGGACTGCGTTGCTGTTCAGCATGTCTGCACTATCGTTTCCTTCCGCTCGGCCAACCTCTGTGCTGCCGCCTTGGCAGCCATCCTGACCCGGCTCAGGGAGAATAAGAAGCTGCTGAGGATGCGAACCACTGTTGGGATTGATGGGGGGCTCTATAAAACCCACCCCCAGTAAGTAACTAAAGAGGATTTGATAATTGCTGGCTGCATTTTGATGTTGCCAAGAGTCTCCATCTGCAGGAGTGTGGCTTTTCAGAGAACTGCGAGTTTTTCTTCAGCTTTGGGGTGAGATCTAACTGGCTTAGTTACTGCAAAGCTGTCCCAGGAGCTTTAGAATTTGGGGTGGGGTGGGAAAAACATGACACCTGGGATAACAGTGTCTGGGCAAATGCATTTGATTTCTCAAGTGACTCCTGGGCCTCCAGGACACTCGCAGTTCACTGCACATTTTTTCTTTTCTTTCTTTTCTCTCTTTTCTCTCTTTTCTCTCTTTTCTCTCTTTTCTCTCTTGCTCTCTCTTTTTCCTTTCCTTCCTTTCCTTCCTTTCCTTCCTTTCCTTCCTTTCCTTCCTTTCCTTCCTTTCCTTCCTTTCCTTCCTTTCTCCCTCCACTACCTCCCTGTTTTTGAACATGTGCTTTCCCAAACTGGGAACCTTCTCCAACTATTCTCCCAAACTGGTTGGAGGTCTGATTCCAGGCAGAGATGAAGTAAACCATGCCCGAAAGGCCTGTGAGAGGCTCAATAAACTCTCTGTCCCTGCTAGATACGCCAAACGTCTGCACAAGGTGGTGAGGAGGCTGGTGCCCACCTGCGACGTGCGGTTCCTGCTGTCGGTGAGCGGCAGCGGCAGGGGGGCTGCCATGGTCACGGCGGTGGCACACAGGCTGGCCGCCCAGCGCCAGCGCGTCGATGCCACGCTTGCACCCTTCCTGCTGCCCCTGGGCATCCTCAGAGAAGTTAAGGACAAAATGAGGGCTGAGCTGGAGTACGGGCTGAAGAGAGAGACGCAAGCCAGTGCCACAGTGAAGATGCTGCCGACGTACGTCTGTGGGACACCAGACGGAACAGGTGAAGTTAGTTCCTGATCACCTGAAGGTGGTTCAGGAAAGCTGCTTGTCTGTTTTCTGGGGAGAGGGAATATGCTAATTAATCTGGCAAATGCCGGGGGGATTTATGTTGTCAAACCGGTGCTTCCTGCTGTTATCTTCAGCCCCATGCTAACAGACTTGATGGGATAAATGCCGTAGGGAACAGTGTGCTATCATTGGTATGTCATTCTGACTGGCAAATGTGCTATGAGAAGCACCAAAATGAAATACCTTTCTTTTCCTTCAGAGAAAGGAAAGTTCCTTGCCCTTGATCTTGGTGGCACAAATTTCAGGGTTCTGCTGGTCAAAATCAAAAGTGGGAGAAGAAGATCAGTGCAGATGTATAACAAAATCTTTGCCATTCCTTTGGAGATCATGCAAGGGACAGGAGAAGAGGTAATCTTAAATGACTGTTTAACTGATCCAGCCAAGGCCCATTGTATGGGATTAGTTGTGAGATTTATATGCTTTTCCTTTCCTTCCAGCTCTTTGACCATATTGTCCAGTGCATAGCAGACTTTCTGGAGTATATGGGGATTAAAGGAGCTCGGCTTCCTCTGGGCTTCACCTTCTCTTTCCCCTGCAGGCAAGCCAGCATTGACAAGGTAAGAACTGCAGCACAGAATGGGTCAAATGGCAGCTCTGCATCTGCTTGGTAAATCATATCATTTTGGGCAAGGGTGACTTGGTGGTTTGGAGAATGTTACTACTTTATTTTGCAAATTAGTTGTGTTTCATGAGAAAGTTATCATCCTATGTTATCCATCTGCCTATGGGAGTCAGAACTTTCACTTCTTGTCTGTGGTAAGTGGTGGACATGACTTGCTTCTGTTTTATAAAGCTAAGCCCTCATGACAGCAAAATGAACTGCGTATTTTTAATAACTCAGGAATCATACGCTGCCTTAACTCTTCAATGGCAAGAGATAATAAATGGCTTCTTCTGCTTGCTCAGCTACAGTCCCAGGTTGTTTTCCAAGCTGTGCTACACAGGTCTGACTGTGTAACTTCTGCACTACATTAGCTTCTTTTTGTTGAGTGTCAGTGGATAGACCTGGGTTTTCTTGTTCAGCTTGGAAGAGCTGGCTTTTTGACAGATACCTTATCTTTTATCTTTTCAAATCTTATGTAAGAAAAGATTATTTTTATGAATTTCCAAGAGGGGCAAGGGATGTTGTACTGCTTAGTTGTAGTCAAATGTGTAGGATATTGGGGAAATGAGAGGCTGCTATTTTATTGCATGTTTTTATGCCCTGGTAGGTTTTACAATAGCTTCTAAACCGGGAAGCTAGTCTGCTCTGTCTCAGTTTTCAGCTCACAGTTGAGAGTGTAGAAATAGGACTTAGCCTTTTGTAGAGATATTAATTCATATGCCTTCCCAACCTACAGCATAGCATTTAGGTCATGACAAAGGATTAGGAAGCAAATTCCACAGTATTGGTGGCAAACTGAGTGAGACACGTGTGTCAGGGTCATAATATGTTGCCCTGCGTGTTTGGTCTTTTACTGTTGCTAGAACTTGAGGGTGTTTCTCAATAGCAGCTTTTTCTCCAAGTTGCCATCTATTTGTTTTTTCTTTTTTTCTTATTTGGACAGACAGTCCAGAGCCACTTAGGTGGTGTAAGGCTAATTACTTCATGTAACCTGGAAATCAACTTCTGTCAGGCCAGGCTGTTGTCCGAAAAGAAACAAATTAGTGTTGCCTGAAGTTGTGCAATGTCCTTCAGGAAATGACCCAAAAATTAACAGTAGATGTTCATTAATGTTTGATGGGTGTTTAATGATTTACAGCAAAAGTATTTTTTGCAGTCTTTCCCTCACAGGTAATACAATGGCTGTGTGCACAAGAGATGAGATGAGGTTTTCCAAATGAGATTTAGAAGGCACTGAGTGCAGTGCCTTGATAAATAGCTGAGTGAACTTGGAGTCACTACTATCAGCAGCTGGGTAACAAAGATACACGTGCACAGCCTGCACTAGTCACTCACAGTAACCTGTCCAGGGAAATACATTATTTGAAAAAAAAAAAAGCAAAAAAAAAGCATTGGGGTGGGAGGCAAGAAAAAGCTGATGCTTGCAATGTACGGTCTGGTCTTTGTCTTCACTTGTGACTTTCTTTTTCTTCTGTTTCAGGGAACACTTGTGGGATGGACAAAAGGATTCAAGGCAACAGACTGTGAGGGGGAAGATGTTGTTGATATGCTGAGAGAGGCCATCAAGAGAAGAAATGTGAGCTATTCTTTTCTGCTCATTTTCGTGTATTTAATGCACCCTCACTCTTCCTCTGGCATTCCACTACTGATCGTGACTTGTGTTTTAGGAGTTTGACTTGGACATTGTAGCAGTGGTGAATGACACTGTTGGGACCATGATGACTTGTGGATATGAAGATCCAAACTGTGAGATTGGCCTCATTGCAGGTACAGTGGTGGTCAAGTGACCACTGTGAGAAGAAAGCACCTATGTAATGCTGGGCTTTGGAATCTGTAAAACAGCATATTTTATTTGAGTTTGATACATGGTGTTATTAGTTGCTTGGGGTTCTTGGCAGATTTGTGTGGTATTCAAAAGGAAACTTAACATCTGAAGCAGATAAGTTCCTGGACCTGTTGGACTTTTGATCATATCTCTGATGGTGCCTAACAAGTGTATGCAGGGTAAAAGGATATAAGCAGATAAGAGCATGAATTCTTGTTTCGGCAAGTGTATTCATATTTACTGTGTGGCCAGGTCACAGACCATGGAACAAGCAAATATTTTTAAAAATCTGAATGAATTCTTGTTGGGCTTTTTAGATTATTCCCCCAATAGGTTCCTCCAAGTTTTGATCCAGAAATATATCTAAGCATAGAATCATAGAATGGCCTGTGTTGGAAGGGACCTTGAAATTTGAGATATAGCAAAGAGAACTTTAAGATGAACACTGCAGTCATCTTCCATGAGTTTCTGGTGCTGCTTCACTTTTCCAGCTGAAGTCTTGTCATTTCTTTGCTTCTAGGAACAGGCAGCAATGTTTGCTACATGGAGGACATGAAAAACATAGAAATAGTGGAAGGGAATGAAGGAAAAATGTGCATTAATACAGAATGGGGAGCATTTGGTGACAACGGCTGTATTGACAACATCAGGACAAAATATGATAAAGAAGTAGATGAAGGCTCACTAAACCCAGGGAAACAGAGGTAAATGTGATGGTCCTGATGCCAAGAGCCTGATGAAGTCAGTCTTTGAGAGACACTGGCTGCTTTTTAAAACGTGCTTAATGAATGAATAATCAGAAAGGAATTTTAATATTGCAATTTTTTTGTTCCTTGGTAAGTAACCTAGATATCAAAAAAAAAAAAAAAACCGCCCAAAGGAAAAAACAAAGACATGCATTGTTACCACAGCACTGTTTTCATCTTAAAGTGGTTACCAAAAAGTGCAGCTTTAAGATTTCCCTGCAAAGTCTAGGCCATGCTTTATTCCTCTTCTTAGGGTGATTACAGGTGATTGCAGGTAAAATACAACTCAAGCAAGAGGATAAGCTGAACTTGACTGTTCTTTGTTGGGTAAAGACAGTATAGATTAGGTGTGACTCACCGGTGAACGCATGGGGGAACAGGGAAGAGTTTCACTTCAGTGTGGACTCTGGCTTTAGCACTATATTCTGCTTAATATTGCAAGGGTTTTTTTCTACTTCTGTTTCCATTTGGCACAGGTAAATATATTGTAATAAATGTTTGAACTTGAAGTCACTGCAACAGATTTTTGATGATTGAAAGATGGAGTTCAGTGGCTATTGCTCTGCAAGCTTGGACTGCTTTTTTGGAGTTCACAGGGCATGTACATACCACTCATGCTAAACAGAGCCATCTCTTTAAATGAACATTTTTATTCCTCTTTTGACCCAACAGGTATGAAAAAATGACCAGTGGAATGTACCTAGGTGAAATAGTAAGGCAAATTTTGATCGACTTAACCAAACAAGGGCTGCTGTTCAGAGGACACATTTCGGAATCACTCACGAAAATAGGCATCTTTGAAACAAAATTCCTGTCTCAGATTGAGAGGTAAAGCTGTTAGACTTACATGGTTTAAGTCCTTAAAGTCTTCTGGGACACCTAGAAAACAGTCTTTTGCAAGGGTGTGGAGCCCTTTCCTTCAAGAAGTCAATTAAGTCAGTTAGTTTTCTTCTTTGTGCACCCCCCATCTCCAGAATAAAAGTTAAAAATGAGAAACTGGGGGAGTTACAGAATTATTCTGTAATTATATGAATTATTATTTCCTGTCCACACAACTGGGTTATGTTGGATGCCTTAGCCATCAAGCTAAATGTTTCTTGTGAGACTTAAAATAGTACTTATTTAAGAAAGTAAGGAGCCAGTAATACATGAATATGTGCTTACCTATATATCTGTGCGTGATTGCAATGGTCTCCAGGCTATTTGAAACTCTTTCTGCCATGGAAAGCCTTGAAAGGAGTATCTCAGCCTTGAGATCTAAAGTAGCAGTCAGGTGGCTGATCTGGCTCTGCTCCCTCATGACTTTGGGAGTTAGATGAATGACTACTGTTTGTGCCTTCTGGAGATACAGCCTAACATGGCAAAGGGCATGGCAGGAGCAAGTTTTCAATCTGAATTCAGACAGAAATCTGTCTTAAAAGAGCTGGAGAGTGTTAGAGTTGAAGTGGTCCCATTTCCCTTGAATCACATCTGTCTCAGCTGCTGGAGCTTTCCCTGATGCCTTGCTGCTCCGTGTGCTTCCCTGTGGCAGTGACCGCCTCGCTCTCCTCCAAGTGCGCCGAATCCTGCAGCAGCTCGGCCTGGACAGCACGTGTGACGACAGCATCATTGTGAAGGAGGTGTGTGGCGTTGTTTCAAGAAGAGCTGCCCGGCTCTGTGGGGCAGGGCTGGCTGCTATTGTGGAGAAGAAGAGGGAGAACCGAGGTGTGGAGCGCCTGCAAATCACTGTTGGAGTAGATGGGACTCTGTACAAGCTCCATCCACAGTGAGTACCTTGGTACCACTTCCCTTTGCTGTTCGCTCCTTTTCTCTGTGAGAGCATACCAAGCTGTACCAGCTTTCTGCTGAGGTGATTAAAATCCTGAGAGGGGGTAAGGATCTAACACATTTCCCTGCATTTTGTCATTTCCCTTGCCTAGCCAAAGGATCAAAAATTGCAAAGGCAAGTCCAGTTACCACTGAGAGGCTCTTTTCTCTGGAATGTTGAGTGAACCTAATACTTATTTTGCAGTGTTTTGGCAGATTTCTGCAATATCTGAATCTCCCAGATGGAAAGCTGTCTTGAGGTTTTGGAGCTGGGTCAATGTTTTGTGAGCAAGGCCTAGAAATAGATGCATTAGCTTTTGAGTTGGGCTAAGAGAACCTCCTTCATGATCTCTGAAGATGCAGGTAATGTGTGGCATCATGCTGAACAAAATTCAAGTGGAGAAATAAAAATTAGAATCTGATTGTGTACAGAAATTTGTTTCTTTCATGAATAGGAGGAAAAGCAAAAGAAAGCAATGCTGTGGAAGATGTTGGCTGAGGTTATGGTTCCTTGCTTATAGGTGAATACAAAGAGATCACAAAGCAGCTGCTAAAATGTTCTGTTCTTCTCTCCCTTCCCTTTCAGTTTTTCTAGGGTCCTGCGGGAAACAGTGAAGGAACTGGCACCTCAGTGTGATGTGACTTTCATGCTTTCTGAAGATGGAAGTGGGAAGGGAGCTGCCCTCATTACTGCAGTTGCAAAAAGATTGCATAATGTCGGACAGAAGTAGAAATGAGCAGTCAAGTAATTTCAGCCCTGCCAGGCGTGTGCAGTAGGGATTTGCTGAGTGGTGATACAAGATAGCTTTGCCAAACACCAGTACACAGGTAGCTGTTTTCGGGGAGCAGCTGGTTTTGACCAACCAGGATTGTGGATTTTTGCCCTTTAGTAACTTGGATTAGGTGTTTCTGCTCCCCACTGGCATTATGTCTTGGCATACCACAGTCTACTCAGTTCTGTACTTCCTGCAATGCATCTATAATGCACATGGGAGAGTGAAAACAAAACAAAGAAACAAAATCAACCCAAATGTGTCTTTTTACAACATCCTAATTAAGCTACCGCACCACAACTGAGTTTATCACGTTTCTTAGGATTTGTGAGCTTAGTTTTCTCTTGGCCTGGCTCAAGGAATATTGAGACTCTAATATTGCATCTTATCTAGTGGACAAATCTGTTCAATGCTTCACAGGTTTTACAATAAATTTGCAGGTGAAATAAATTAATGGACTTTGGTCAGTGATGCTCCCCCCACTGCTGCACTGGTTGCAAGTGCAATGTAATACTTCCCTGAGTACAAGAGGCATGTTTAATAGATGAATGTAAAGGAAAAAAATGTGATTCCACAGAATATGAGTTTGTGTCAAAATCTGTCAGTGCATCAGAGTCACATAAAGCTAAACCAATGCTGGATGAATTCTGACTGTGACTGATTCTTTTGATGCTGAAGGAAAGAGAGAATGTAGAAGGAGCTACAGAGTCTACTATGTCTGTGTCAGGGCTACACAGAGGGTATCAAACAGGCCACCAAAACAGCTGTGTAGAGAGAAAAAGAAAATCACCTGAGTATCTGAAAGTCTCCTCTTTGTTTTCCCTTTGTTATCTTCTTGCCTGTTCCTGAGAGAAACGTTTCCATTTGTGCAAAGGAGCTTATCCTTGGTTTTCATTTTCTGTTGCCTGTTGCTCTGCCTATTTGTAGTCTGTTTGTAAATAAATCTGTGGTGCTGTGAGCCTCTGCTTCTCTGTCTAGTGCATCTTAGTTGTGGGAAGAACATGCAAGCAAGTGGGAGCTTTCTTAAAACATAAATCTTTAAACGTAAACCCTTCTTTAAATCTAAATCTGTAACAGCACTCAGCAGCACTTCAGTGATTGTGAAGACCATTTGTGGATAGAGCTCATGGCCTTGTGTGGCCAAATGTCTCTCACCTGATTTACCCAGAACAAACCAAAACAATAATACGGTACAGAGAAACAGCAAATCTGTATCCTGCCTATTCTCTGTTCTCAAGTATTCCTGTATCTCCTTTAATCCTCTCTTTCTGGGTATTTGCTTCCTTGCGGGCTGACAGCAGAAAGTGGGGCCAAGAAACGTGCTTTAAGCCTAGTTAGGTCAAAAGTAACTATGGTGCAGGGGGATAAGCAGTTGGGTTTATGTAATAATCAGTAACAAGGCCACTGCTGGGTTTAAATTTAGCAATCACAAATTCCAAATTGGAAGCTACAGACTTTTCCTGTTTTGTAGTTTTTAAAAACACCGAAATGTGTCAACAGCTCTGTGTCAGAGTTACTGTATGGGTAAAAGATACTTGCAACTAATTTTCACTTCTGAAGGAATTCCTCATGGTGCTGAGCTCACTGTACTGAGCAGTTGGGAAGAGACAAGTTGTGAACTCATATTACGTTTAATATTTTTCTCCTTTTGTCAAGAAACTTAGTATTTTACTTTTTCTTTATATTTCAGAATCCACAGAGCTGCAGAAACCAAAGCTTCCTATGTAGTAAGGGCAGTTATCTGGAATGGAAGTTTGTTGTTGGTGATGAACAGGTTTAATTTGGAGGGGCTGGGTGTAGAAGAAAAAAAAAAGCAAGTATTGAGGCTATGTGGGTCTAGAACAGCTCTTCTAGGCTGTTCTAGGCACCAGAGAGAGAAACAGGGACTGTTTCTCCCTGTGGCACCTGAAATCTTGTACTATCTGTGTGTTTTTGGGGGAGTGGATTCTGCTAATCTGCAAAAGTGCACCTGTGAATGAAGTATGTCCCTGTACATCTGGAATGAGGTGATGCAGATGCCTCAGGATGGCCAGGTGAGTATGGGGCAGAATACCTTTTGTGCTTTTATTCTAAAACCTGTTCTGCACAGCTGGAATGCAAATCAGTAAGAAAACAAGGTAAACTCCTCATATTTAGAAAGAAACCCTGTCTTGCTTTGATTTTTCCTTTAAGTCTTTTTGGGAAATGAAATACTCACACAAAGTCAGTTTACACCTCAGCTGCAGTTATTCCTTTTCTGCAGTAGATTAGGCCCACACAATAATATTTTTTCGCGTGTGCAGTTTTTTTTTCTACTGAGTCTGTGGGTGTCGTGGAATCCGATCACATGGACCTGAAACTGCTCACAAAGTGCTCCGCGGCTCTTGCTGAGGTCCCTGAGGCCCAGGACACACGTGCTCCTGCTTTTCCTGCAGGCAGCTGGCTCAATCTGGAGCCAGGCAGCTCCCACACGGCTCCGATACACATCTGCTGGGCAGGGAGATGGCACCTGGGCTGGGAGGGCAGCTGCTGTCTGAAAGGGAATGAGCAGAGGTTTGCTGGGCAGCCCCGGAGAAGGGCAGGATTGGCCACTGTGGGATTTTACCAGGGATACAAACTTCGCTCGTGGTTTCGCAGGCATCCCATAAACACGCGATGCTTCGGCTTTCTCTAAACCAGAACATTCTCCATCTGGGTAATGATGGAGCATCAGGTTCCTGATTATGTCGACATGTGGAAACTCAATGACCGGTGCAAACTTGCAATCTCCCTTGTATAGATATGAAACTGCTGAAGCAAAACGCTTCTCTGCCATCTCTACCATCGTCTGTGGTGATTCAGTTTAAAGCCCTAGCTCACAATAAAAGCAGAGGCCTTCTATTAAATGTAACACATCATATCCTATGCTGAACAGTATGTGCTGCAGTTCATCACGTGACATTGTTAGGCAACATAAAATAAAATGGGATTGTTCCAGTTTCACATCTTAGATTTTTATTTTCCTACTTTTACTTTTCTACTGCTTCTTGGATAGCTTTGTGATGCTTCATTTCTGCCTGCTTTCCCTGCAGTTAATACATTTAGTGCTTGAATTTATCAATTTTGTTTTGATGCTTCTTGAAGACATGAACATTTTTTTCACATATAGGTCACACATGTCATTTGGAAAGTTGAAAGATCTTTAAATCACAGGTGTGATGGAAGTATTACTGAGTGGAGGAAATAAGGTTTGTGCCTTTCAGAAATTCCCAGTAGATGGTTGCAGTTACCCTTTCATCCATGGGGGAAAAATAATCCTAAATCTGTTGTTTTGCCTGCTAGAGACGCATTTTAGTAGCTGTAGATTTGGACAGCGCTGGCCCTTGACTCATAACCCAGAGAAAATGCAGTAGCAGCTCAGTGGTGACATATTCCCTTTGTCACTCTGACAACGTTCAAAATTAAATATGAGATCACGTGGAAATCCTTCAGAAATCCTGATTAGCAGGATCTCCCTTCTTGAGAAGTCAATATTATATAGGATTAGCAGATTAGTGTAAAGGAGTTTGAGGCTGAAATATAGGTAATACCAAAATGAAAGTATTGGTTTTTTGGTCTTTCTTGATTTGTTTCTTTGTGTTTGGTGAAATGAGCTGGCTTTGGTTTGAGGTCACCATTGGAATTAGGTGGAGGGGGAGCGAGGCAGGGAGAGCAGGAGACTTGGTGAATGTTGTCGTGTTCTAGGCAAACTTACAGTTTCTCTAGAAAGGACCACCACTGCCTTGAACTGTCATTGGGGGCTTATCCAGAGCATTTCTCAGACTTGTCAAGTCAGCAGCTTGTCAAGTGATGAATACATATATAGATATAAAATAATAATATAAGGGACCTATTCCTGTACATGGGTGGCCTGTTTAGGCGAGAGGAGGAAGGGAAATAAAGCAGAAGTCTTCTTTGTCCCAGCACCGAATTCGCTCTGTAAAGCTAATGTGGAAAGCAAGATATAAAACCGCCAAAATTTTAATTAATGTTTTCCTTTCTCTCATTGATACTATCACCTTGCAGGTGCACACTGAAGGTGCTGTAAACGTGATGGGTCATGTCTGTCTGAGAGGGGAATGCCAAAATAATTTTGATCTTGTTGTGTGCTTTTTTAACACTCTCCAGATGCCAGCCCCTTTCCTACTCAGCGTTACACTTCATCTGCACTCTGTGTCCGGGGGCCTTGCACAGCCTCTAGACCTCTAGAGTCAGTAAAAGCTGTGTTCTGTGAAGAGAGAACAGATTTGGTAAGAAACCTGGTAAACATGGGTTCCTCCAGAACACCCTTCCCACTGGCACAAGGAATTGGCTACAGGAAAATGGACAAAGGGCTCCAGGCGGGAGGTTTCCTATGCAGGAGTTGAAGAACCAAATGTTGGGGAATCTTTGCAAGCAGGAGCTTGCTAGGAGGAGTGGAAGAAAGTCCTTTCAGTCTTGATCTTTCCTGACTGGTTATTAAAAAAAATGCCGGACTCAAAACAACCCAACCCTCCCAAAACAGCCCAAATTCTTATTTTTATCTAGAAAAGTCTTAGTTAAAACTAGACAAAAACCAAACCAAAGCTGTATTTAAAATAAACTCAAAAGAGATGAGGGGAGACAGAGTCTGTTTCACTGCCACTGTGTTTTATTTTCTTCTTTTGCTGGAAAGGAGAAAGGCTGTTTGTAGAAGAGGGGAGAGATGTGTGAAGAGTATGGCACATCAACAGTCAAAGCTTCTCCATAAATTCGTTATTGCATATCAGAACAACTTTAAAGTAAGTCTTAATAGCGGAGAAAAGGGATGCCAGCAATGCAAGGTGTGAAACGTTAAGAGCTGTTAATTACAAGGACTATTCAAGGGAGTTAACTGAGTTGAGTGGTTAATGTGTTTATTGTTTTGTGGGCAGGATAGAAGTGGGGAGGCAGTGGGGTTGTTACCTCACTGGCATCCATTTTATTTGGACTTGGAGGTGAGATGCAGCTCCCAGCCTCAGGCATTTCAGAACAGGGTTCTGTTCTCAGACCCACCGGTGTTATTAATTCAAATTGCTTTTCCGAGGGCTGTTTCTGTTGTTCTCAATTTGCTGCTTGGATGTTCAGCTTGCCAAAGGTTTCTGTGCACCTGGGAAGTGCCCCTTCTTATAGAGTTGGCTTGGCCAGGGATGCTGGGCCATCTGTTTAGCTGTGGGACTGCTGCCCGCCAGGCCATGGTAGAGGACTGTCCTCATCGTGTCAGGCTTTGTCCCCTATTGGGAGCTAAAAAAGGCTGTTCTGTGTTGCCACAAGAGTTGGAGAGCAGGGAGATGTGGAGGGGATGAGACCCGAGGGGCTGAGCTGAGCTGAGATCCTGGGGCAGCAGCCACCTCTGGCCATGGCTGCACGGAAGCATAAATAAAGCACGCCAAGGATTGGGATGTAAGTGGTTAATGGAGCAGGCCAGCTGGTGATGGACCACTTGGTC
Organism: Lycocorax pyrrhopterus obiensis; assembly: GCA_014706295.1. Classification (NCBI taxonomy): domain Eukaryota; kingdom Metazoa; phylum Chordata; class Aves; order Passeriformes; family Paradisaeidae; genus Lycocorax; species Lycocorax pyrrhopterus. The sequence continues at coordinate 4,155,908 of JACSVZ010000008.1, read as the reverse complement.
GTAGAGGGGAGCTCTCAACAGGAGGAGAAAATGGATGGTGGAAAGGCATGGAGGGAAAGTCTGTGAGGGTCTGAGCAGGTAAACAAGGAAGGTGCTTTCCCAGCAGGCACGTCCTGAATACTTCAAAGCGGAAAGTTAGGGACGCTGATTTGGGAGCAGCAGCTGATTCTGGAAACAAATGAGATAAATACTGGCATGAGGAAAAAAAAAAAAGTTGAAATGCCTGAAGGGCACATCTGCTGTGGCCAGCGATTCTGCAGGAAATGCACTGAAGCCAGAGAGAGTCGAGGAAACGGGACGTAAACACAGTTGCCAGCGAAACCAAATGAAAGCCAAGGGCCTGGGAAGTGCCTGTGATAGTGTGCTGAGAATTTGGCTTTCTTTCCCTGGCTCTCCAATGAAGTAGCTGTGTTTAACGTGGGCCCAAGTCCGGCTGTGCTGAAGGAATTGTAAAGGTGTTTTTTGTTCTGAACTCAGAAATTCTGCTCTAGAGCCTTTTCTGTGGCTTTCAAGTGTGCGTTTTCAGAGCAAGGTCTATAGGGTTTTCAGAGCTGTAGGTCTAAAGCCCAGTCTGTTAGTCTGAAATTTGAATAATTGCATGGTCATTAAATTTTGCACAAAAAGGAATTGACTCTAAAAGCAGCTGATATGTTATCACGATTAGAGCAATAGCAATGCCTTCTTTCATCACAATGAAGTTACATTGTTAGAGAGCATAATTGACATTTTTTATTGAAAGATAAGAAGAATTTGTTTACAGCTTTCAAACAAAGAGGTTTTAATTCAACAAACTGCAGCAGGAATAAGCAGTAAGTGGCATTTTCATCTGCTGGCCGGCTAGAGCTTTAGCTGCAGAATGCTGTGGATAGAGAAGTATGAAGGAATTTGCAGCCCAATATCTGCCCAGTAAAGCGTGCACCACGCTGGCAAATGCCAGAAAGCTGACGGGGAGAAACCTTGAGTGCAAAGAAACAAAGGGCTATAGTTAATATTAGCACCTTTTGGGAAGACACTACGGCTTTTGGAGACCAGCTTCATGCCGCCCGTTGTGCAGAGGTCAAGGTATGGCATTTCTGAGGATGCTTTTGCCACAGACCCTCGAGATAACACCTGTCTACTCAACTGGCTGCTAAAGTAGGTATCTGGGTTATTTTTGTTTCTCTAGGTTTATTGCTTCATGGTCTAATAGGCTCAGGAGCTAAGTGGTACTGGCATTTCAAAGTGGCATGTTGTGATTGGAAGGGGGTGCTGTGGAAGTGTTTGGAAAGCAGATCCAAATGAAGCACCATCATCATTCAACTGCAGAAAGGCTCTTCTGCTTTTCAAATATATTTGGGATCCTGTTTGTGCTGGTGGTTGTGTCTTACTGTCCACACTGCTCTCCAGATAAAGCCAAGGGTATGTGAAAAATTTGAGGTTTTTTTAAAGCAAATTCCTCTTGTGCAGTTGGAAGTTGTTTGGATTTATTGTCCCAGCTCTGGTCAAAGTTTAAGAGCCCAAGTCAAACGCTGCTGTTCCGAACATGCAGTGCTGCAGAGTGAGGAAAAGTCCCCTTGGGGTGCTGACAAATCTCTGCAAGGACGGTGCTCATCCCACCAGCCAGGGGAGCATCTGTTAAACCCTGTGCAATGACACTGCTGTGAGGGGAGGGAAGGGGCTGACCAGGCTGATCCTGTAAAGCATGAGAGCTCCTCACCTGTGCCACAGCTGCATCCCGGCAGTTTCGTGCTGGCGACCTGAATCCGCAGCATCTGATACTGAGGGCAGGTGATAAAACAGCTGAGGGTATATTCTGGGTCTGAATGGTGACTGATAACCACAAGGTGTTGTTGCTGCTGTTATCTGTCCAAAACAAGGTTATAGATAAAACTTGTGATTAAAACATATGTTTGTATCGATGTCAAATGTCAGAGTGGAAATATCCTGCTGGAAGACAGAGATGACCACGGGTCTGGCGATGCTGGGTCAGGTCCCAGACGGGACTGGTGAACTCAGCAGCTGTCAAAAGAGCCAGCAGGGATGAGCTGTAGTGGCCTAAGACACTGGCGCTCCTGTGAGGAAACTTCTGCTTTCCTAAAAATTGTATCTTCTTCAAGAAAGGAAGGGAAAGACAAGCAGGATGGGGTTATCTCTTGCTGCAGCAGGTACTGGGACCTCAGCTGAAATCTGGGGGCAGAGCTGTTGACCAGGAAGTCAATAGAGGCGAGTTTCCCATTTAAAGCACTGAGATGACAAGAAAAGCTTAATTAATTAAGAAAATGAAGAATTAAGATTTTCTTAATTCTTAATTTAGAAAAGCTTAATTTTTGATACTAAAAAAAAAGTCTCCATCACTCATCTTCTGTAGCTATGTTGTGAACCCATACTCTCAGGTTTCCTACCAGGAATAGGTCAGAGGGATGAAGAAACCGATTCAATTAAAACAAGAACTTGCTTTCTGACACATACATGAGTTTTTGTTTATTGAAAATTGTTTATTCCATCTCTACTTTTCTTTTTGTGTCTGAAAATCTGAGAATAAAGATAGGGGTCCAGAATCTCTTCTGGGTTTGTATTTGACCTGGTGTGGCAGGTTGACTGGATCTGGCTGCCTGACACCCACCCAGCCTGTCTGCGGTCTCTTCCTGGAGGACAAAACAGGAGGAAGGAGCTCATGGCTGGATATAAGGGTGGGAGAAGGGTCACCAATTTTCACCATAGGCAAAACCGACTCCACTTGGGGAATATTAATTAAAATGGATTTGGATGGTGAGAAACAAAGACAAAATTAATGCAACACCTTTCCCAGTGCAGATTTGTTACTAGTGTGCACCAGTATCCACCAGTATGGATATCTGTGCCACTGCAGTCTTCCCATGGAACTCCAGCAGCAGGAGAGTCCAGCTTGGGTCAGTTCCCACTTTTCCTCACAGAGACCCTTCAGTCCCACTGCCACCCCAAAAAACCTGAGAGAGCCAGAGTGGCTTGAGGGAAGAAATGTTGGTGTGGGGAGAGAGGAAAACCCCAAACAGGCCACACAGATGCCCAAGGACCTGGCTGGGGCTGACCCCACCAGGTTTCTGATTCTATTCTAAAATGTTTCATGCTCCTGAATGATGCTTAGATGCAAGCCCATCTGTGACTGTCTTCTTGTATTGATTTTTAATGCGAATATTTTGTTTTTTCCAAGGCTTTTTGGGTTCTTTTAATTAGAATAACAAACTGTTAACAGGACTCAGGTATTTTATTGCACATTTGCTTGCTAAGCCCTCCTTCTCTGTGTGCAGAAGGAATCTCAGGGCACCACTCTATCTCGGGGTTACACGAGGCCCAGTGCTTAGCCAACATGTTCCCCATTTCCACCATTCTTCTGGGTCACATTTGTGGTCCATAGCCCAAATGTCCCCAGTTTCCTGTCTCTCTTGAGGTAATGCTAACAGTGAGTGTGCGTCTGCTGTATCCCAGCTGCTGGATGGGTTTTTAAGAGAGCACCTGCCTGTGGGGTGTATGGCTTTCACAGACGTCTTGAGGCTGTGGAGGGAGATGTGAAAACCTACAATCCGGCCTCTTTTTTTGTTGACAGTCCCCTGTGATGACCATGTGACGTAGCAAGTGGTGCTCCTGCTATGGCCACACAGAAGGAGCCAAATGCTGTGGACGTACCTGGCTCCTGCTGCTCCCCATTGTGTCAAGTAAGTACCTGCTCTACACTCCTTCTGGGCTAAAGGGTGGAGGTCCTTGACTTACTGGGGAGAGCCCCATGTTGTGAGAATATTAACTGGCCTTGGAGGAGAGTCCCTTACACTGGGTCTTGCTGGAAAAGGAGCACAAACCTGAAGTCTTGGCAACTAAGGCTGGCACCTCTGTGGGTCTGGGACTTGTGATACAAACTGATTTTTGCTAGCATCAATTGGTGGATCAAGGAGAAATGTGTATCCTTAGCGAAAACTGGCCTCTTGGCCTGGGCTGAGAGGTGTCACCTTTCTTGGTGTTAGTGGAAAGTCAAAAAAGAGGGGCAGTTTGTGCTCCCTACGCTGAAAGTACAAGCTCTTGGTTATGGATTTACTGCTCGTATAGCAAAGGTGCACTGTCGTTAAAGGGCCCTGGTTTGGACTCTGCCATTCAAGCCTTCTTGGGATAGTGCACAGCAGTGCACAGAAGCCAGCTGCCTGCCGAGGTTAACTGCTTTTTGCAGGGCTGAAGGACTGGCTTTGTTTTTGCAAGTCTTCCCACACAGTGGGTGCGTTAGAGCTAAACTTTGACAAACGAGCTCAATGATTTGTGAGGAGCTGAAAGCAGATTTAGGAAAGCTGTCTCCATATAGTACAGTAAATTAGGTCATATTTTCTTTCCTTTGTTTAAATCATTGTAACTGCCTTATCACTTAAGTGAGTTGCTGGTTATGCAGCCATCCTTTAACTGGTATTGAACTGCCTCTTCTGAAGATAATAGATTTGAATTGAACAACAGAAAATACTTCGAACCAACCCCCTTTTGAAATTTCAAACCTGTTTGCACTCTATATTTTCCCCTTTTTTCAGCATAATTTCTTTTAGCATTGTTTACTAGCATTGGACATTTAGTAGATATAAGAAATCTGCACTTGTGCTCAGTTTGCTGGAGTCAAGAGGTGTTTTATGAAATGAAACAAATATTTCACCTTTTAGTCAGGAAAGGCAGTTCATTGACATTGGGTTCATCCCCCTAATACCAACGCCCTTGCATTGCCTTACAAACTGAGTTTGTTATTATGTTTCTGTGTGCATATAAATGTGTGTGTGTATGGTCTGCTTTATAGGCATATGAGCTGCAATAATGACTTACTACCAATGCACTATAAAAAATGCTTGCTTGATGCAGCAGTTCTCACCTCAGTGGAAAAAACGTTTAACTAGTGCAGGGGCCAAGCCGAGTCAGAAAACTGGAATAGTTATTGCTTTCCTTAGCAGAGATGTAAAATCAGTTGTATTTCTGACACTGGAGAGAGAGAGAGGGTGCAGTGGTGAATATCTGGGACAGGAGGGGAAAAAAGAAAGTGATGAATTTGGATGGACTGCACTTGTATTTCACTTTTGGTGTGTAAGGGAATAGCAAAGTGAGTGGACTTGCATGCACAGTGCCAAGGGATGTCAGCAGGCTGGACCTGTGTTGGAAAACCTCAGTGGGTTGGAAAGCAGCATAGAATAGCTCTGCTGTGCAACACAGGAGCTAGAGGTTAAGTTTTGTGGTGGTGTGACTCCAGGGAGCAATTTCCTCTTTTCCCCACACATGTGCAGATGTGGGAAGTCCTTTGCAGGATTGCTCATGCAGCCTGTAGCTTTTGGAAGCAGCAGTTAACTAAAAATGGAATAGTTGGGTTTGTCCCCAGCTTAATGAACCTTGCAATCACTAAGAGGCTGAGAAAGAAATCATCATCCAGGCCTTCCAAATAATGGGGCTTAATTGTAAGCCATGAGTTTGGGGCTTGTGTTTATCTGCTTTCTGGTTTTCTTGGTTTTGTGGGGGTCATGTTCTTTGCATCCCTCTGATGCTGAAGAACAGCACCTGGTTTAAAGAAACAAAAGCCAACACAGCTGACTGATGCACAGGTATGGGGAGCTGAGGCATGGAGCATTTCCACCTGCCCCAGAAGTGTCTGTTCCCACGTGAACCAGTAGACAACACCTCTCCTTTGCCAGATGTGCTTCCTCCTCCACTGTCCTCTCATCATGGCCTCAGTCTAGAGTCTAGACATGGCTGTTTGTGATCCTTAATTGCTTAGCACACACCTTACAGAAATACTGCCTTGTCTTCGGAGGGATTTAATTCTCGAAACCCACAGCCCTGTGCAGTGTCTTCAGCCCTCAAATGCTCACTGTGGTGAGTAGTGCTAAAACCTTTCCAAAGGGAATTCATTAAAAAGCAGCTCACCTTTCCCCTGGAGCATCTCCAGAAGAATGGGCCAAACCCAGGCCAGAACCCCTTGTTAGTCTTTGTGCCTAAAACATCTTTTGGAAACATACTCCTGGAATGCTGTACCAGGAGCATAAAAACCACTTTCTAAGTGTGCACCGCTCTGTCCGCACATGGAGAGGCCTTTCCTGTGCATGGAATGAGCTTCCCTCAAGGCATTCCTAGCTAACTTGTTTTCTTCATAGGCAAAAACGAGAGAAAGCATCCTGGCTGACTGTGTGGTAGTGCCTGCTTGCTGTGCCTCCTGGCAAGGTGAAATTGCATAATGTGGTTAACATTGTTTGACTGAATTACTCATCAAACTGATATATCTGCTGCTTTTAGACTTTCTTGGTAGCTTCTGCACTAAGTTCAGCACAAAGGAATGGTGATTTCTTCTGTGCAAGCACTTGGTTTCCTACCCTGGAATGGGAGATTTCCTTTGTTACTCAGAGCTGCTATCATGAACTAGGAACTTACTGCTTATTAGAGAGATGCTGCTTTCTTTCACTTTGCTTTGAGAACTGTGAAAGGAAAACGCAATGTGGGAGAAAAGGGGATCAAGCATTTTCCAGACACCTAAAAAACACCCTTGCAAACACAACTACAACTTTATTTTTTTCTTACAAAAGTAGGAAGCATCTATCAGCTGTGTACATCAAAACTACGTGACAAGATTTAAACAAAAAAATCCCCTCATTGTATAGTTCATTTGGAATGTAGACTTGTACAGAGCAGCGCACATTTAATGACGAAATAGGCAAAGGGGGAAAGATCTTACCCATATCCAGGAGAGCTGATTCACAGAATTACTTCAGTCAGTTGAAACACTTGGGTAGCGTTAAACACGGCCAATAAGATTAGAGTGCAATCAAAAGACCTGCAAGTCATCAGGTGTCACATTCAGCCTCCAGTAATTTGTCTTAAAGGACAGTGGCTTTCAAAATAGCCTGCTGGATGCTTGGCAGAGTATGTGAGGTGAAGGTAATTAATTGGCTGCTGAGTTGATCCCTTCCAGTAAAGCGGAAGGGAAAACCCAGGGCTCGATGCTACGGCAGTATGAGACTCACGGAGGCAGAGGTGAAGAGCTGGTTGCTCCTGCCCGGCAGCCCGTGCACAGCTCCTCCCAGGCCCCCCAAAAATAACACCTGTGCCTCACTGCTGGCCTGGCAGTGCAAGGAGGGCTTGCCAAGGGTTGGGGTGTCCATAGAGATATTTCCTTCCGGCTCTCTGGCAGGAGGAAAGCTCATTCACCCCAGTGCTGGTTACAGCATCAAAGCCGGTCGTGCGCTCTTATGCTGGTACGGAGCAGTTTAAAAATACCACACATTTAAATATTGCAGCTGTTTCGCCTTGGATGGACTGTTACATTTTCTCTAGTGGCTTTTACTCTGTCAAGTTCATTGTTCCTGACTGCCAACATCAACGACTGAAGACAAACCCAATTATATGCAATACTTGTTTAACCATCCCCTAATTGCTTTCGACTTTGTCACATGAACCCCCTCCTGCTTCAGTGTCTTTAATTTATTTGGGGGGTTGTGATGTGTGCAGGTTTTATTTTCATTGCACAGAACCAAGAGGGCTTGTCTAGTGATGTTTTGAACTTCCTTTTTGCTTCTTAAAGGAAACCTGAGACTGTTGTTTCTGAGTTTGGAAATATGTTGTAATACAAATGATCAGGGAGCCAAAGGCCACTTTAGTGATCTATGACTTTCTCAATTCACTTCCAAGCCACAATTTTGGCAGACAAAGAAAACAAATGTCCTCCTCTTGCACGTTCTCACAACAGGTGTCATGTTAAAGAGAAGACCACTGTGAGTATTTTAGTTATCTGATTCAAGTTCCTTCCTTTAGAGCCAGAGGGGATGCTTTGAATTCCTTTCATTTGGTCAAAGATTAGTTGAAAACAACTTCAGCTTATGTCCAAGTGTTTTAAATGAATAAGCATTCCTGCAGCAAGGTGACTGAGGGGAGTATTGTGTATGTAGGTGGTGTTAGGGTGTCTGAGCTGGAGGGGATAGATAGTAGCACTTTTAAACCTCATGCAGAGGCAGCTCCACTAACATAAAACCTGTGGGAATTGAGAAGGATCAGGCAGCATTCAGACCAAAAAGAGCTAAGACTGTCTTACCTAGTGAAGCAAAAGCTGAGAATGTGTAGGGTTACTTCCAGTATATTTACAGAAAGCAAACACCCGAGAGTGAGGAGAGTGATTTCAGATGAAAAACAAGGCTTAGCAGATGGCAGAAGGATTGAAACAGGAGCAAGCCTGGCTGGGAATTAAAGATAGTTTCTGACCAGCAGCAGAGGAGGAGCGTGACTGAGCAGTGAATTATATCTGAGGGAGAGCTTCGTCAGTCTGTATAAGGGATTGGGTGACGCTGCTGGGCACCGGGATGATTCAGCTCAGCGCCATGTCCCTGTGCCACCCGCGAGCTCCAGCTGTGCTGGTGGCAGGGCGCTACCGCTGTCCCGCAGTGAGGCAGCCTGGCTGCGCCGGGGAGCACGGGAGGGTTTGCTCCTCAGCTTGCCAAGCAAAGGAGCAGGAGTAACACGTGCAGAGCAGTGAAACGCCTGATGAAAATCTCTCTGAGCTTGGAGCCTGAGAAGGAAATCCTGCCCACCCTGCCTGCAGTGACTGAAGGGCAGTCTGAAGGAGGATGTGTCTGCCAAAGCAGCTCTTGATTTTGGCCAGTGAAACCATTTAATTAAAGCAGCACTGAAAAGGAAGCCGGAAACTCAAGAACCAGATTTTTAATCACTTAGACTGTGGTAGACAATCCGTATGCAAATCACACCTCCAGCATCACCACTCTGCATGGATGTGTTCCTGTCCCTGTGGATGGACAGGGTGCAGGCAAGAGCCCCGTGGGCTGCTGACATGTGCTCCAACATGGCAAAATTTTGAGCAGAACACATGGGGAGGAGAGGCCCTGTCTGTCAGTGTATCATCACAGAATCATAGGATATCCTTAGTTGGAAGGGACCCACAAGGATCATCGAGTCTGATTCCTGGCTCTGCACAGGATTGCTGCAAGAATCACACGGTGTGCCTGAGACCACCTAGGCCTAACACTACCATGTCAACCAAACCATGGTATGAAGTGTCATGTCCAGTCTTTCCTTAGATGCCTCCAGGGAAGGTGACTCCACCACCTCCGTGGGCAACCCATTCCAATGTCTAATCACCCTTTCCATAAAGAAATTCCTCCTAATGTCCAACCTAAACCTCCGCTGGCACAGCTTAAAGCTATGTCCAAAGCTATGTCCTCTCGTCCTGTCGCCTGATCCCCACGTGGCCACACCCTCCTGTCAGGGAGTTGTAGAGAGTGAGAAGGTATCCCAGAGCCTCCTTTTCTCCAGGCTTAACACCGAAACTCCCCCAGCTGCTCCTCATCAGATTTGTGCTTCAGACCCTTCCTCAGCTCCGTTGCCCTTCTCTTGACATGCTCCAGCACCTCAATGGCCTTCCTGAACTCAGGGGCCCAGAACTGGACATAGCACTCGAGGTGCAGCCTTACCAGTGCCGAGTACAGGGGAAGAATCACTTCCCTGGTCCTGCTGCCCGCATTATCCCTGGCACAGGCCAGGATGCCATTGGCCTTGGCCATCAAGAAGGTTTTTTGTTTGTTTTTTCCTTTCCTATTTTTTTTCCTTAGGGAGCCTTCAGCAGCCCGTCTCCATGGCTGCTGTAGAGCCCCTCTGGGGTACGGCAGGGCACTGCCCTCCTGCTCCTCCAGGCCGGGAACAGCGCCGAGCCGCTCCGCGCCGCGCAGCCGGCACGTCCCGCCGGGCGGGGCCGGGGCTGGGGCTGGGGCCGGAGCCGGCCCGCAGGAGGAGGAGGAGGAGGAAGGGGCGGTGCTCGGCTCGGCTCGGCTCGGCGCGGCCATCCCCGAGCCCCGCATCGCTGCGTGCGCGGAGCCGCCGCTGCAGCCGGCAGGATGATCGCCGCCCAGCTCCTGGCCTACTACTTCACGGAGCTGAAGGAGGACCAGGTCAAAAAGGTTAGATGGACACCCCCCGCCTACACATCTTTATTTATTTTTTCTCCGCACGTTGGTTTTGTTGCTTTGTCCCCAGAGCCACCCAGCTGCGGGAGAAAGGAGGGCTAACCCCGGGTTTAAGCCCTCCAGAGCATCGCCGGTGGATCTAGGAGTGGGGTGTGGGTGATGGATGCACAGCGGCCGGTCAGGCAGGACTTGGGGGGCTTTGGCAGTGAGGGGTGGCGGTGATGGCTTTTCCTCGTTTTCGTAGGCACCAGCATCCCTGGAGAGGGGATTTCCCCTTCTTTCCAAGGGTGCCTGTGAGCATTGCTACTTCAGCAGGCGAGGAGCAGGTAGTTTTTGAATTATGTGCCGCTGCAGGATCGCAATTTACAGGAAATGGTTGTCAGTTGTGCTTAAAAAGAAGCATTTCCATGGGCTTCTTTTCCTTCAGCGTTAGGTGGTTGCTGCTGTGTGGTTGGTATAGCCCTGGGATCGAGCACTTGCACAAGGAAAGGGGTGCGGAGCACAGGATAAATAAAAACATGGCAGTTAGGTCCTGGCTGAGCATATTGCAGAGCTGTAGGGAGCGGAGAGCCTGGGGCTAGGATGTGCGGACACGAATTGGGAAAATAATTGCAAATGTCGATGAGCCGGGCTGACGTCAGGAAAGAGAGGCTTCCCCTCTGCCACGTCCGGCGGTGCCGTGTGACCCACCTGGGCGTGTGGCTGAAGGCATCCCTAAAATATTTTGGGAAAGCCTCAATGACAGCATTAGTAGTACTGATTTGTAGTGTTCTTGGGGCTTGAGAATCTCCCCAGCAGGAGGAGAGCACCTCATCCCTTTGGGCTTCTGACTTCCTGGGGAGACCTCAGCTCCAGTGTGTGGGTGACCCATCCTGCCCCACTGGACACACGCTCACCCATGCCCACTCCTCGGAGAAAACCTGAGACGGCTCCCCATGGTTTCCGCGTCTTCTTCCGTGCTTTAGGTCTTTTGCTTTTCCGCCCAGCGGCTCTCGCGAGGAGCCGGAGGCTGCGCTCAGCACCTCCTGGCCCCACGTACGTGGCTCTCCCTGTTCCCCAGGCCCACTATGTTCCTTTTCCTGGAGGATTTGTGAATGCTGCTGCTGGTGCCAGGCGTGCATGCCTGGGTAAGGCCCTCTCTGTCTCGCTCTGTGTGTTATATTTAGAAAGCCAAGATAAGCACAAGTGTGTGTGGTGGCCAAGGAGCGGCAGAAAGGCTGTGGGGAAGGCACAGGGGGAGAATGCAGGCACGGGGAAACTCTGCGGTGTTCTGGGGGTTATTTATTGCAGGCTGGTTTGGCACCATGGGGCTGCTATTGTCTGACAGCACAGGAAACCGTTTGGCCAGGGAGCTGTAAAGCATTCTTATGATCAATCTGGTTTTGTCTGGAAAAGTAAAGAAAAAAAATAAAACCCATTTGACAAGTCAAAAAAGCAGGCTACTCTTTTTAGAGGATGTAAGACATCTTTTCCTGTTTGTATCCTTTTGGAACGGATATTGAGCCTCCTCACTTTTGGTGTCCCGTAGGGAGGGTGTCTGTGGCAGCCAGAGGCTCTGCTGCTGCTGCTCCCTGCAGCTGCTGGGAGCTGGTGCGCTCCACTCCCTGGTTCCCCGTGGGGCAAAAGTTCTCTTGCTCCATCTCAGTGTGCTGCTTGTGAGGTTTGTGCTCCATCAGCGTGCCGCTCCTAGGGATACGTGTGCCTGCACGGCTTCATTTCAGGTCCCTCCCTCTCCTCCCCGCTTCCGGAAGAGCAGCACTTTCTGCTGGTACGTGCCTGTGACTGAGGGCTGCCAACCAAGGCGTTGTCCCTGCTCTCCGTGCTGCTCCGTGGGGCTCCTGGATGCCGTGGCTGCTCCTCTGCCTTGCTGGTCCATCACAGCTTGTCGGCTCAGTGTTTGGTGGCACAGGTGGCAGGTCACCTTCAGGATGCTGCTGTGGGTCACAGGAAGGGTGTGAACAGGTTAAAAGTACTGATGAGCCAAGGCTGAATGTTCTTCTTCTCTTGTGACCTTCTTTTCCTTCTTGTTTTTGAATTCCCATCTCTGTGCAGCACTAATGCTCTGCAGCTGCCTTTCTACAGTGGGAAGCCTGGCAAGGGGCATGAATGGGGCTGGTGGTTTCAGGCCCTGGGGATACCTTGCATCTAGGAACTAGTGCTTCTCTACTGGTTCTGTTGGATTTGTATGCACCCCCTTAAGTTTCAGTGTGATTTTTTTCAAATTTGTCGTTTTTGTGATGTTTCTCAAGGTGAGTCGTGGCAAGCAGGAGGAGTAGGCAGGGCGGATATGTAGCATTGAAGGAAGGGGTTGTTCATTGCATGAACCCTGTGGCCCCTGCAAGGGAGCATTTTCCAGTGAAACCACTCATAATGGCATTTCCATGTCACCTTAGTGTGCAGCAGCAAGCTGGCCGTGTGTGATGCCCTATGAATACACATATGGTCCAAGCAGCTTAAATTATCCAGATGTTTTTGCAAACATCTGTTCCCTGAATGTTTGTGACATTCTGGGGACAGCAGCAGGAGCTCAGCATCCTTGCTCAGACAGGGAACTTGGTCCAAACTGAACTGAGGCCCCGATTTCTCTAAAGAGCTGACTCCCATCTTGAGGGATAAGGGAGTCATGGAGCGTCCCTGGCATCTGTGCCACTGGCCTGTGTGCGGGAGAGCTTTGTAAAACTGCCTTTTGTTTCCAACAGGTTTGTACCTGCAGTAGCTGGCCCCAGCAAAGGGAGCCTCTAGGTGTTGCCTGGTTTCTGTCTGTTAGGGGAACAATATGTTTTTGTTGTCTTACCTGAGTGAAGAAAAAGATCTTGCAATCCGGGAGTGAAGTTTAAAAGTTGTTTAACCTTGAAAAAAACGTGATGGAATGGAGTATAAAATGTAACAACTGGTATCAAGAAGAGGCCTGCGTTGGTGACCGGCCCCTATGAAGGCTTTTTAGGAACCAATCTGATAAATCATAAGTAAGCATAAACAATTTCAAAATGTCTAAACTACTTGTTTTAACATGCTTTGCCTCCTGATGAATCTTCCTCATGTTGAAAGGAGTATGATTAGCTCTGCAGAAGAATGTTTTCATGGTGAAGGGTTTTGGTATGAAGGCTGTGTCAGTAAAATAGGTGCTAATGATTTCTGAAATTGTTGTGGGAGTGCTCTCTTCTTGGATACCACTGACTGTTGTCAGTGTCTGAGGAATGCGGCATGTGTTTAAGGAATGGCCCTTAGGTTTAAGCCTTTAGTGCTGCCTGTTTCATTATAATTATTCATAACTGCTGCAGTGGCTGGATTTTCAGAAACTTCTTTTCCCCAAGTACAAACTGTATCTTTCCTATGTGACCAGGAAAAGTTACGTGAATGTGGTTCAGATTATGAAATCCTATTTTTAAAAAATTGCTCACAGATTCTGTCTCTGGTTTGTTTTATTTAAAAAAAGAAAAAGAGAAAAAAAGTGATTGAGCTCTTGGAGAACTCCCATAGTGGCACTCTGGGAAGATGCCCTTCCTCGGGGGGGTGACTCTGAGGTGGCAGCTAAATAAAGGAGTGTTTTCTGTTCCTTGCCCACACAACTGCTTGCCTGAAATTGTTCCTGCCCTCTGCCATCCTCTGGGAAGGGCTGGCACCTGTCTCCCATGGTAGCCTCAGCGGGGCTTTGGGTCCGCCTGGGTGGTGCCGGCAGCTCCTGTCTGTCCTGGCCAGCCTTTCCACAGCTTCCCTGTGCACACGGCTGAGGTTTGCTTTGTGATCGGCTTTTATTGCAGGCAGAGCAGGGAGTCATTAAGCCTCCATCCCATAATCCAGCCTCCGGCTCCCCCCGCCTCCAGTTATTTATGGCTATTTGCTGGGAGTTTTCCCTTGGAGGGTTGCGCTTGCTCCCTTGCTGCCACACTGCTGGAATGACTAACCCTCTTCGCGCCTGAGAGAAAAAAAACCGGCCTTTATTTATATTTTTCCCCCCTTCTTTTTCGTGGTTTTGGAAGCTGTAACACATAGGAGTGATTTTTTTCAAGCGGGGGTTCAGTGTCCCCGCCCCGGGAATCTCGGCGGTGGAGATGGATGGCCTCGGTGCCATGAAACGCGATGCTCCCTGCGTGCAGGAGGGTCCAGCCCAATTATGTAAGGGCGCTGACAGCGCTCATTGGTCTTTCACGGGAGCAGAAAGAGCCCTCCCTCCCGTTTTCCCTCGCTGCTGAGGGCAGCACAGGGGCAGAGGTGGGGAGAATGGGCTCGTCAGTCCTGACTGTGCAAACGCCACAGCCTGCGTTCACAACAGGGCTTTCGGTGAGCGGGAATCCTTCCGCCCTGGTTTTGGGAGGAGGATGCAGCAGTGGGGCTTTGTAGAGGGGTGTATTGCACGGTGAGGTCTGACTGTGAATGATGTTTACTGTAGCTTTCACCGGGAGATCTGGGGAATCATCCCTCCTGAGCGGCAGCGTGGGCTGCTGAACGCTCGGCCTGAAAAAGTGGTTGGTTCCCTCCCTCCTTTAAAAGGGAGTGTCCTCAGCTCTGACATCATGGCTTTACACTCTCTGCTGAAAAAACCATAGCAGAGTTTGCCACGGAGGAGAGACCTTCTTGCTTAGCCAGACACCAGCTTCTGCATCCATCCCGACAGCGTTTGGGGCTGCAGGGAGGGCACATCCCATCCAGGTTTTTATTCTTGGAGGGAAATTATGTCAGTGACTGGCTGTGGTTTTTGCTCTGAAGGGGCTGTCAGTCCATGAGGGTGGCACAGGACACAGCTGGGATGTCGGGATGCTGCCCTGGGGTCTTGCATTTGGCCTCTGTTGCAGAGAACCTGAGCTCAGCTCTTCTGCCCTTCAGCTGTACGCCTGCACTGTCACGTCACCGGTTTGTGGGGAAAATGCATGGTCTCATTTCATCGTGGTGTTATCAATCATGGTATTGTTCCTCTGCAAGCAATGACATTGAAAAGTTCACAGCTTGTGCAGCCTCCGGCTGTGTCCCCTGTGGTGCAGGGGGACCCCCAGCCCTGTGGTTCGGGATCGGGCTGGGTAGCTGTGCCCAGCAGCACTATCCATGCCTTCCTCCTTGTCTGTGTAAATAAGTGCTGGGTCATGGCGGGAGAGTGTCTGGCTCAGGGAGATGCTGTCTTTGGTGAGACCTTGAGTAAGATGGACAGGAGTGCTTTCTGTATGAGCAATTAAATTGGTGCCGGTTTTATGGTCAGTTTAGGGTTTAATGACCTTTTGATTGCATTTCCTTTGTGAAGGGCATTATTCATCACTTCCCGTCTCGAAGTCCCCGGTATGTGGAGCACTTGTGTACGTGTGTTTCACATAAAGTGTTTTATTGTGGCCTTGGTCTTGTAAGATGTAATGCCATCTTGGAGATGAGCTGCTCTCAAGGCTTCCAGAGCAGCCAAGGAGACACATGGAGCCTTGGCACAGAGCTGGCCTGGGGTTTAAAATGAGGTGGCTTTTCCAGTTTTGCTGAGGACAGAAAACATGGGCAGGGCTTTATTTTTTCAGTCTTGTTAAGCTGCAAGTGAAAGTGATCCCAAAGGTGTGGCTTCGATCTGAGCCATTTGCAGAACCAAATTTCCAAGGCAGGTAACAAAACAAGGCAAGAATAGACCAGCAACTGAGGTAAAAAGGGTGGGAGGTGTGTTTGGCAAGAACCCCTCAAGGCCATGTTGTATTTTTCAGGCATCAAAGCGTCTCTCAGTCTTCCTGACAGTGAAGGTGGTTGTAATAATTATGGAAAGCAATATTGTTGGAAAACTAGAACTGCCTCCTTTTTCCAAGGAGGTAAAGAAAGCTCCTGTCATTGGAAGCCACAGGGGAGAAGTCAACAACTTTTATTTTGATATTTTGTCTTGAGAACAAAGGTGCCACCTGCCCACAGTCAAGTTCTGTCTGTCCAGACCCTCTGGTTGTTACAGCTTTGGAGTGGGATTGGGAAAATGGTCTGCTACATGAAAATAATTTCTCAGCCTGGGATGTAGCCCAAAACTACTGTGGCAAGTGCTTCCCAATGTAAGGCTTTAAACACTAAGCACCTCTGATACCCACATCACCCTAGCTGGGACAAGGTGCCAAAAGAGGGATTTTTAGCTCCAGCTGTTTAGCTCATGGACAGTCAGGAGAGCTGAGAAGTGGGGCAAGGGCTGGAGCTAGTGGTCTGAGGCTGTGGGCAGATGGTTTTGTGTGGAAAAGAGGAAGCAAAGTGATGTGGGACTGGATGGTGCCTTGGGAAGACAGTAGGATGGAGCTCACCTCAGTAGGTCCTAGACTTGTACGTTTTCCATGATTTCAGTCAGAAGATAAGGCATGAAGCGTGTGGCTGTGTTGTCAGCTGGCCCAGAGCCCTGGGGCCATGCTGGGGCTATACGCTATCCTTGCAATTAAGGAGAGGCGTAGCCCGGCTTGGGCACCTCAGAGCAGCCTTTCACTCCGTGGTGGTGTGTGTCTTTCCCAGATTGATAAGTACCTCTACGCCATGAGGCTCTCTGACGAAACGCTGTTGGACGTTATGGCTCGCTTCAGGAGAGAGATGAAGAACGGCCTCTCCAGGGATTTTAACCCAACAGCCGCAGTGAAGATGCTTCCCACGTTTGTGAGGTCCATTCCTGATGGTTCAGGTAAGGAGCTGAGTGTTTTCCGTATTAAACATGGTGTGCTTTGTGGAAGCCTGTTAGAAATACACAATGTGCTACCAAGAACAAGAGGGATTTACTTCCTGGCAAGCCCAGACAACATTTCGAAGGCAGCCTCCCCTCTGTGTGCAGGTCTGTTCCCGCAGATGCTGGAAGATTTTGTGATTCCTTTGTCAAAGCCGTTTTGATGCCAATGAGGGCCCTTCCTAGCAGTCAGTTCACTATCAGAGAGTACATTTACTCTGGGGCCTGTCTGCCAACAATCAATGCTTCACATAGAATGATTTTTGGTTCATGCAGTTCACACTCAGGTGACCTAGAGTCTTAAATACAGTGGCTTTTAGTCATTTGCTGTTTCCTTCAACATCTCCTTAGTTTTTTTCCAGTGGAAGTGTGAACCATTACAGGCTGAATTTGAGTTTCCTGGCATTCATTTTGCATTTTGTAGCTTCCTCTTCCAGATTGTCTTGGGGGAAAACTCACAGAACTTGAGGAGGCTGTAGTGTGTGGCACCAGAGCTGCTGCTCTGGTGTGCTAAGCTTTTTCCATCTAAATGCGGAACTTGTTTTTTCCATGCCCACTGTACCAGGTAAAAGTGGCACAAACTGCTGTCAGACACAAAAAAGGTGTTGTGTTGGTAACTGAGGCCAAGATTGCCTCTCTTACATATTGTTATTACTTATAAATTACTAGATGTTTGTAAAAAATACCATATATAGTGTATCTAAATACATTTATAAACATTATATAATAGTGTTTATTATTTAGTAGTAACACTGGGTTTCCCTCTCATGTAGCTGGTTAACTAGTGTGGTGCTTACCACAAACTGACTAGTTTGGTGCCTACCTGTGTGCAGAAATTGCAAGAACTGCATAACAGAGTTATTACCTATTTCGAGGCTTTCTTTTTTTGAGTTAAAAACGAGAATTTATTGTGAAAGAACATGAGGCCAGATGCTTTGTGTAACTTTGTGCTGCTGTTTGGCAGGTGGAATTCTTTGATAGCTCTGCTTTGTTGTTGCTTTCTGCCATCTTAAGCTATTTAGCTGAGATGTGATTCGCTGTCTGGAAAAAACCAAAAGGACAATGTATTTGAATCCTGTGTTTCCCTTAATTTAGCATTGCTGGCTGTTATGTTGAAATGTTGTGTTGAAATTTGCAGCCTATTGAGAAAGCCAGAAGCTGCCACACACAGCTGGGTCACAGGCAGAGGTTGCACTAAGGGTTTGCACGTGAGGTGACTTGAGGGCTTTTGAGTGGAATCCCAGCATTTTTACTGGCTCCAGAATCCCTTTTTTTTCATTCATGTTTGTTTTGAGTTCAGTTGAGTAGTGACTTGTCCCCAGTTTCCTGCTTTGTCAGGCACTGCAGGGTATCAAGTCTGAGCTGCTTGCGGCAAGTCAAATAATTTTGAAAATTGTTCCATTGTACAAGCTGGGAAGACTTAGAGGTGGCACAGGAAAAAGGGGATCTGCACATGGCCAGGAGAGATGTGAGAGATTGCTGAACGCTGCTGGGACCGAGGATGAGCCAGAGCAGTGAGTAGCCCTGGTTGAGTGTAGGCATGTCTGTATGTCAAGGTATTAATTTCAGATCATGCATTACACACCTACTTAAAAAAGAACCTTGTGTATTGTGTACAGAGCTCTCAGTTCTTGATCCTGTGCCCGCCTGGCTCCTGCCAGCCTCTGCAGGTTGGGCATCCTGCTGGCAGTGCTTTGCAGCGTGGATTAGAGCAAGGCAGGGCTTTGCCCCGGACAATTTCTATACAAGTCAGTGGTGATCTATATGTGTAGGTGGCGAGAGCCTCTTTGGATAGGTGCTAGAAAAGCAGGCAGAGTCATTCCATTCTTTCTCTGAAAGATCATGTTCTGACCCCAGGTATGAGCAATATTTGCTGTGAGGGGGTGTCATGGCATTTCTTTCCCTGACTCGCCCGTGTGTGCCTGTCATGTCTTGCCTGGCCGTCGCACAGATGCAGCCAGGGCAGGCACAGAGCCCCCTTACCTCTTCCTCCAAAACGTTCCGGGGGCCCCTCACGGTTGTGGCTGTGTTGATGTGCCCAAAGATGGCAATTTCTGCCTTCAGCTGTCCCTCCGTAAAAGCCAGAGGCTGAAAGCCTGCCCTTTTCTCTGGCCTGTCTCTAATTACTGCCTTGTAAGCTCTTTCCTCTGAGTTCAATTATTTTTATGGGAGCTGACTGTTCAGAAAAATACTGTTGTTTAGTTTCAGATCTGTGCTTGTGTACTTTTTCAACAAGGAGTTTGTGAGCAGTAATTCTGGAGACTCTGGAGGTGTTGATGTTGACAGGTTTTTTCCCCTCTTCATTCAGAGTTGTTTAATTTACAAAAGCCACGAGGATTTTCCATCCACAGTGCCCAGAATGGTACCTCAAGCTAATTCAAAATGCTTTCAAAGGCTAAATAAATTCACAGCAGGTTTGGTTGCACCTTGGTGTTACAAAGCACAGATTAAATGCTGCTACTTTGGGTTTAATTCCTCAAGTACACTAAAAGAAAACTGTAGTTGCATGCAGAAAGCTCTGCACTCTAGTTCAGAGATCTTTTAAAGTGTGAAGGATGATTCTTAATAATTTTTTGCCTTGCGATGAGCTTGATGGTGCTGGAAATCAAACACCCTAACCTGTTAATTTATTTACAGGGAAGATATTTCTGAAGTGTAGTGTTTGTTTGAGGTATGCACTTAGGCTTGAAGAAGGGCCATCTGGTCCAATGTTGACTTTCCCATTAGTGATTGGAGGTAATGGCTTGCACTCAACAGATGATACCCATAAGATAAAGCTTATTTGGGTATTTAGCTTAATGAGAAGCTTGTGGTCAGTGTTTGACTTCTGGACTTGCTGCAGTGAAGAGGGTTATGAATTTTTTATGCTGAGCCAAATAAAGGGAACTGCATCTCCAGTTTGTCTTATGTTCATGCTTTAAATGACATTTGTACTGGTGCAAAGCAGTGTTTAACGCCACACTGCTCAGAAACAGGTAGGGAAACACTGCAAGATCTGTGTTTTGGCGAACTGGGTTTGCCCATGTCTTGAGCAGCAAGCAGGAGAAGGTGCATTGCAGTGCAGTAAAATTAGGAGGTGTATTAGAAGTTGTGGACTCCCACTGTCATTTTGCTATGTTTTTCTGTATGGAGTTTATTGTTTGTGGTTTCTCACATGACAGTGTTTTGCTTCTGTATTACACTGTAACCTTGGAAAACCATAAGGACATTTGCAGTGTGTTTTTGCCTCTCTCGATCTGTTTCTGTTAGAGATCCTGTCCTGAGGGACACCTTGTCCAGTTCATCAGCTTTTCTGAGTGGGATGAGGCTCCCAGAGGTGCATGGGGTGATGAAGAGGAACAGATCACTAGGTCAGACTTTAGGAACTTTGATATGAGATTGGACAGACTAATCTCAGAGGCAAGTCTGGCTCTGGAAATCCTCACAGATAAATTGCATACCTGGTGTTTTGGTGACAGTCTGGGGTCAAAAGGCTCTGGGAGCTGAGTGTGTTTGAGGTGACGTGTCAAAACAATCTTCCCAGCTGCTAGAGGTTTTTCCACTTTGAATTTAGATAGAAGTGGAAAAATGGAGATGTTAGGAATGGCCTTCTGAAAGTCATAGCTGATGAGGAAGCAGGATGAGAAAACACCATGTGCTTCTGCTTTGCTGCCATCTGAGCAGCCTCGGTGAGCCCAGGGGTGCCGTGCACGGACACAAATGCTTGCAAAGAGCCCTGGTGATTAACTGCAGCCTAGACACACACTCCTGTGTGAGAAAGTTGTGCACACTGCTTCCCTAAATGTTATCTTTTCGCAGACTTTGGCAATCGCTGTCTTTGCTCCCTCACTGATAAGGCGAGATAATGTGAGCAGGTCAGTGGAATATGTTTGCCTTGCTCTCCAGGGCTGCTGAAGGTGTCATTCCTCAGATAGCCAGGCCACGCACCTCTCTTGCCTGGGCTGTGCCCTGGAGTCTGTGGAGATTGGAGGGTACTGATTTGACTTCATGTCTGTCCACCACAGAGGGAGATGGAGGTACCCCAGCTCTTTCCCTGGCTCCTGGGCAGATATTAGGAGCTCTGTACAAGGCATCACAACTTCTGAGTAACTCCTGCAGCAGTACAGGGCTGGTTTCTTAGGCTGTCATTTCTCTGACTTCTCTGTCTGCAGTTTGAAGTGAATCTCAGCTTTTCTGGACATGAGATAAGGGGTGGTTCCTGCTTTAATTATATCTGTGTTTAATTCGTTGATTTTAGAGCAGCCACCATTCACTGTTATTTGCCAAAATGACACAGGTTTATTTACAGCAAAAGGCTGCTTGTCAGTGGTCTGGCATCCCTTCATTTTACTGTCTCTCTTTTCAACACCTCTTCTGGCTTTCTCCTGAGATCTTTGCTCTGCCAGCTTCATCATGAGATCTGGATACAGACTGTCCACTGTTTTGGATTCTTTCTGGGTAAACCCTCACTGCAGTTGCCTGTCTGTCAATGGTGGTTGGTGTTGCCGTTGCAACAACTTCATGTTAAGTTGCAACAAGTTCATGTTAAGGGAATCAGATCGATGGAATCAGGTCCATGTGGATGCCCTGCAGCTGGAACTTCCTTGCTGTTGGAACTGGACATTTGCTCTGGTGGTGCACTTAACCAAGCTTGATGTTTCCCAGATGTGTGCTGCATACGATTTTTAATCACTTGTGTCTTGTTTTCCACATAGAGAAAGGAGATTTCATTGCACTGGATCTTGGTGGTTCTTACTTCCGAATTCTTCGGGTAAAGGTATCACATGAAAAAAAGCAGACGGTGCAGATGGAAAGTGAAATTTATAATACCCCGGAAGACATCATGCATGGGAGTGGAACACGGGTAAGCACCTCTTCCTTGGCATGTCTCTCTGAAGATTAGCTGCTTAGATTTTAGAAAACCCCCACAAGAAGAAGCTTAACATCTTAACAGTTGTACCTGCAACATGCAGACTGAACTTCAGTGTCAATACTGAAAATGAATAAGCAGTACTTAGTGTAACAGAGCACGCATGGGTGCTGCAGACCTGCTGGCATCATGTGGGAGGCTTCTGGATAAGTTAGGGAAAAAATGGCTTAGAAATAAAAATTCTGGCTTTTATAGTGAACTTACTTTCCACGAGTACAAATGGAGAGCAGGAAAACAACTTAGTCTTTGTAAGCAACGAACATGGCCAGCCCTGCAATTGTAGTGTTAGATGAGGGATAGAAATCCCCATGACAGCCACATATCTGTGCTGGCAGTCTGAGCAACTCAGCATTCATGCAAAGTACAAGTACATTAGAAAAATTACAGGAAGCTGATAGAATGTTTTGGCACAGCTTCAACTTAAGTTTTGCTGAATAATTGGAAGGGTTTTTTTTTTTTCAGTCATCCCTGTTCCAAGAGTAGAAAATATTTCTATCCATTCATTTGGACTTCAAATTGAGTTCTTTGGAAGAATTTATTTTTTTTATGATCAGGAAGTGGATTACACTGGCAGATTTGTCTTGGTGTCAGCATAAGGCAAAACAAGTAATTTTCATTGTTGGAAACAGCAAGGTTTTCACACTTTTAACTAGAATGAGGTGATGTTTAGGAGTATGAGACTTGCAGGAAACTTAAAGTTTGTTTCAGAAGAATAAACAAAAGAGGAGAAAAAGAAAAATTATGGGAACAGCATTTCTACCTTTAATATATTTTCCGTGGTTACCTTAATACCTTTATTGTCTGTATGTAATTAAGTGCTGCTGCATTCTCATGCAGCAGTGAGTGTAAGATGGCAATCATGGCTTGTCAACAGTCCAGTGATATCTGGACCACAGCAGTAAAATAACCTTCTTGGAAGGACTTTTCCTAAACTTATTGCTTTGTATTTGGACCAAAAGGTCACGCAGTGGCTTTCCCACAGGCTGTTTTTGGAGGGGAGCTGTGGCTGGTGAGGGCAGGGCAGTTGGGTGGGCTGCTCAGAGGCAGGTTGGGAGCAGGGGGTTGCTTGTCCATGAATGGGTGTCTGGAGCTGGAGACTGACAGGCAGCAGGGCTGTCTGCACACCCAAGTGTCTGTCCTGGGGAGGCAAGGCAGGCTGGCTTAAGGGGATTCTTGATGGAGACATGATAAGGGTGGTAAGGAGAAGCCAGGAAGGGAGACATCAGGTCTGCTTTCTTTCCATGTCTTTGTCATATCTGTGTTTTCATTTTTCAATATCCAAAGGCCATTTGGCTGTTGGGAAGCAGCAGTGTGGAGCTCAGGCTGATAGGCTTTGTCACGGCTTTTAAGCTGAAAGAAAGGCAAGCAAGGCTTCCACTGACCCCATGGGCACAAGTATTTAAGTACCACGAAAATAAGAGGAGAACTTGGAAGCATCATCAGAATAGCATCCGGATTTGAAGTTGTTCCATGACAATATCCAGTGCTTGCTGTGTGACTTCACAGGGGAGCACAGGGGATGCCCAGGAGGCAGACAGGCAGCTGATGATTTGGTGCTAATGACTGATGTATATGCGTGAGGTTTTCTGAAATGTCCGAGCCAGATTTGTGGAGTACTTGGACTGAACTGCCTGTGTGGGGTAGGCTACTAATGATTTCCAGCAAGCTGTGTCATTAACTTTGCTGAGTTACACTCCTAAAGCTTAGTGCATAATCAGCTTATTGAAGGATTGTGATTTATGGCTTCGTGTCTCACTAGCATGGTTCGTTTTGATATTTTCTACTTCATGGCATTCAAACTTCCATTTTTGTCTACCTGTCAGGCATGGGCTGACAGCTTTGCCAGTCAGAGACAGTTCCCTATCAAAGTCAAGGGCAAAACTCTCGTTGATTTCAGCAGTGTCATAGCAGGTCTAAAATTTGTAAGAAGCCTGTCTCCTGTGTCAGCTCAGCAAATGGGAATGTGCCTGAGACTTGATTTTGGTGTTGCTCTTTGTGTTCTGCCACCACTGGAAGTAGCTTATGGATTTGTGGCTGTTCTCTTGATCTGAAACTGTGGTTTCCTTGCTCCTTAAATCATCCCCATTGAGGGGCTTGAACCTGAGCTTGGATCTTCAGTTGCTTGTCAAAGTCTCCTGTCTGCTGGCCAAATGCATCCTTGTGGAGACCTCTTGGAGCCCAACTTGAGCAGGCAACTTCATGGTCAGGGGAATTAAGCCTGATCTGTTGCTCTATAAATCAGACTGGTCCTTTCCTCTTGGCTGTGGCACTCGCTCTGTCCATGTCTTTGACATATGGTAAAATATTTGGCTCACACTGTTCCCTACTGCAGATCTGTGGGTAAAAGAAGATTTGGATTTTTCCTCAGTGCACCTTCCCTACTTTAATGAAATTCTACTGGAACTTTATATGTAGCCTCTACTACCCAGTCAGAGTCATTTGGCACTGGTAAGGTCTGGATGTTAATATGGGCATGGGCACACACAGACGCTTCCTTGAGTCTCTTTAGGAAAAATCTTACGAGCGTCAGTGGTAGCAAAACTAATAAATGCCTGCCTTTTTTCTGCTTTTGAGCCATGCCTTCCCTCTGTGGTTTATGAACAACAGTAGCACAGCCAGACCGTGCATCACTGACTAGACACAGCTCCTGTAGTGTCCAAATTGTGGCTAATAGTTAACCGCATTTGCCTGCCCTCACAGTGTAGTGCTAACTCACACAGGTGGGCTTCAGCAGGTCCTGCCAGGACTGCATGGGCAAAGGCAGCAGGTGCACGGACTTTTTGGAGTCTATTGGGAATGCCCAGGAATTTTTTGCATTTAGACTTACAAAGCAGATCCCGTCTTTTCTCTATGCATTCGTAGTTCGTTGCATGAGAGGGATTTTTGTAACAACATACACAGTCAACATTTCTGCTTCCTGCTTTCTGAACTCCCGAGGGGTTTGAGGTTGGCCCCTGGTTTTTTGTTTGTAATCCTGGAAGCAGCTGAAAGTTTAGTAGGACTGAGTATTCAGCAAGATACTTTCAGATGGAAAACATGATCAAAACACACACTCCTGCTATTTCTGTATTCCTCCTGGAGAAGTTGACATATTTCATTACTTAACTGTAGTTCTTTTTGTAACTCCTCTTCCTCTCTTCCTCCCTCACCTGGGCAGCTGAAAATTGTCTTCCAGAAGTGCAGCAGTGTACATTGCATTCCTATGTTGTTTCTCTGTGTGGGTTTAGGAAAATGTCCTTGATTTGCCCAGGACAATGAATGGCAACATTCTCCCTGGGAAACCACTGTACTTTTCCTTAATCAAGTCTGACCTCATTTAAGGCATGAGTTTAAGGTGTTCACTTTAATTGTAACATTACACGCACTGCTTCTTGACCTGCTTTGAAGGACAAAATATTGCTATTCATCATTTGTAATTGCTGCAGTCTGTCTGTAGTACATTCCTGTCTCTCCAAGACTCTAAATTGTTCTTAATAAAGCTGTGTGGGCTAATTGGAACCAACAGATGTCTTTGTGTACTCCCTCCCAGTTATCCCCAGTCTTCTGGGCAGATTACCTGCTCTCATCCCACCAGTGCTGCAGATAGGATTGGATTTATTTTGTTTGGGCCTTTGTTTTTCAGGGAGTTAAAATGTGAAGCACAGTTATCTCCTGGGGCAGGCAGTGACTTGTTAATAGTTTGCCATCCATTTGTGGTATGGGTCAGTTGAAGTCATGTCTGGCTTTCTGGTGCTGGTAAATACAAATGTGTATTTTTGTTGCTTCGGTTGCTCAGGCTTGATTTCAGGTTTGAGTGTTGCAGTCTACCTGAGGGACTTTCCAAATGGCTCAGTGTGAGAGGCCTTTGTGCCTCCTGGGTTCCTGGCCAGGGACATGTAGTGCCATGGTCACAGGTGCCATCGAGGCAGCTGGGTGGGAGTTGGTACCCACAGGCCTGGTGCAGGCTGCCTGCATAGCTCAACCTTTCAGAAAAGGCAGAAAATGTCCCTGTTCTGGGTTGTTTCTCAGAGCATGGAAAATATTTAGATGAATCCCTTGGGTTTCCTTTTGTTTGTTTGTTGTGTGCTTTAGGAATAGATTTGAGAGATTATGTTCTTTTGGGTGGCTCCTGCAAAGTTCTCTGGGTTCTCTGGTCTCAGCAATGCTTGACTGAAGCAGATGTTATCTTCTCTACATCACTGTAAGAGTGCTCAACCTCCTGTGGGACTGGATCCCAAATGTTCTTTTGACTTTCTCCTTCCTGTTATTGAAAGGTTAAAAGAACATTTTTGTTCTCATCAAATGTCAAGTGGAAGGGCTACAGCAGGCTCAAGAGCCTCAAGCTTCTTGTTTCAGGAAGTGTTTTTATATGGGTGTAAAAGATGCCTGCAGAATTAGGTGTGTAAAAGGACAGTGTATTTCATAATGTATTAGTTATTAAGGTGTTAATATACCCTGCTTGAGAGTATTTTCATAGCTATGCCATTTATACATCTTTTAAAATCTGGAGAGCTATTTTCCCCTTTCCCCTCACTCAGAGCATTTTTCATATGGAGTTTGAAACGTTTTCTCCCTGAAGCTGTATCTCTAATCATGGTGGTTTTATACTTTTCTTACAGCTTTTTGATCATGTTGCTGAATGCCTGGGAGACTTTATGGAGAAACAACAAATCAAAGACAAGAAACTGCCAGTCGGGTTTACATTTTCCTTCCCCTGTCGACAATCTAAGCTAGATGAGGTAAGAAGATTTCACAATTTTCTTAATATGCAAAAGAGCTGCCATGTTATTAAAACATTGCCATGAAAGCAGTATCCCAGACAGGTCTCATTTTGGGGATAAATGGATATTGTATTTCACTGTCAGACTGTGTTTGTGTTTATGTTTCTGCCTGAAAGAGCTGGGTAACAAATGAGGAGGAGGCATCTGATGTTTTGTGCTGCCTCTGCATGAGCTCCTCGGCGTTATGGTTTACCCTCTAAACATGGCAGTGGTTTTCCATGCCTCCTGTGCAGCCTTTTTTACCTCTCCACGGGGTGGGATTGGGAAGGACCCAGACCAGCAGGGTTTGCTCGGGTTTTGCCGACCCTCACAAGTGCACACAGGTCCGGATCCGGGTGTCCCTGCCAAGCAGCAGTCCTGAGCCGTGCCACCGGCTGGGCACCGAGGGCAGGTGGACAGGTGCCCCAGAGCCAGCCTGCTTCACAAAGGGACAAGGATAACCAGCCTTGGATGAGATTCCCATGACAAGGATGCTGTGGTATTTTCCTCCTTTTGCTCGTTGTATCACAAATGACTCAGCAGCCTCCCGGTACAGTGTTGCCATGGCAACAGTGTAGCAAATGAATGCAGGAAAGTTAAATCTACACAAAACACGCAGAGGTTGCCCTGTTAAAGCACGACCTGCTTTTCCAGCTTGCAGGTCTCTAGGTTAGCCTGGTGCAACAGCCCCCCAGATGCTGGTGCTGAGGAGGGCCAGGTGAGGCATAATTTTTATTACATTTCATACTTCTTGAGCAGTGCTGAGAGCTGACCCCAGGGGTGCTGACTAACCCAGGGTCTGAAAGCAGTTCAGAGCAGAGAGCTGCCTTTACCTGCATCAGATCAGAAGAGATGAGTTGATCTTGGGGCAGCTCTCCCATCTGGCCATGGTGCATGGTAAGGCTCCGGCTCCTGACCGCAGCAGAGCCGTGCTGGGGATGTGGTTGTGAAGCTGAGTTGCCCTTGGTAAGATTTGCTTAGCTGCATGATGAGAGGTGCTTGTTTGTGGGCTGGTTTGCTCCAACCAGCTGGGATGGAATTGTGCTCGTGTGGGGCAGGGGCAGGCAGCATGTGGGGTGCCTTGGGGACACCTGAGCAGTGGCAGAGTGGAGTGGGATAGTAAAGAGACAGGGGAGGGTGTCTCTTAAAAAAAAAAGGCAACAACAACAAAAAAAAGTATTGACAGTTTTGGTGATGTGTTTTGAGTGTTTTAAAAATACATTTTTTTCTGCATTCTGTGGGCCAGGTTTGTTCCTGGATTGCTGCTTCTGTGAGGCTGTGCTTGCCTGGGTGCTGTTTTCTTGTGCTTGATGAGCAGAAGGAGGCAGGGTGGTCCCTGTTTTCTCCAAGGGTGATAAGATGGGCACCACATGGTTGGTCCCCACTCAACCCTGCTGCATTCCAAGGGCTCCTTCCTGCTGCCAAGGCCTTGCTGGTGAAGGAAAAATTCCTTCCAGCACAGTGGCCAGTCACGCTGAGAGGAGCTGCTCTTTGCCAGTGTGGTTTGACCAGTTTCTTACAAAAGTTTTGTGAAACAAGGTGCCCTTTTGCCCATGAAAGCTGTGCCAGCAGAGCAGGCTTTGCCCACAGTTTCCCTGCACAGCAGCATGGAGCTTTGCTGGGTTTCTAAATGATGCCCACGAGGGCAGCACATTGACAGAACTTACACAAACTGAGTTTGTGGGCTAGGCGTAGGAGAGTATCTCCTGGTGTGGAAAGATCTGCCCTGACCCTCTGTCCCCTGTAGCTATCTCAGTTTGGAGGGAAAATTTGATTTTTAAGCTGAGATATGGGCAAACATACACCTGGGCAGTGGCTGCTTGTGCCTACAGGCTTCAGCTTTTCTGGTTTTTAGCTTCTTGGACTCCTGTTGTGACAGATGTGAATATTGTGGTGGGTATGGAAAGCTGAGCTGGTCTGAGTGTTCTTTCTGTCAGTTGCTTACTGCCAATGCTCTTTTTTTTCTTTTGTTATTATTTACCTGTACACTGAATGCTCTGATTCAGCCAGGCATTATGTAAATAGCAAATAAATCAGTGTAGTCGTTACCTTGGGGGACTTGCAGGCTCTTTATGACAGTTTGCAGACAAGGAATTCAATACCAGGACTTCCTTTTTGATCTGTGCTGTAAAACAGGAGCATGCATTGTTACATCTCCAGTATTTTCATTTACCTCAACCCATAAACACCATCCCACAGTTAAACAAGCCCAGACAGATGGGACTCCAGGCAGTAAATGTGCAGCAGCCTGGTCCCCACTGCAGCCGAATCCTGGACGTACCAACATCATATCCCTGCTCCGTAGTCAGTCCTGTAGAGTCAGCTTTTTCTGAAAGCAGTCTATTTCCATGGCCCAAAAGGATTTAATGGTTTTCCAAGAAAAACTGTCAAGGAGTAGCAGGGAGAAGAGTAGGCTGAAAATACAAAACGCAAACACACCATTTTCTAGCAAGGGAGGGGAAAAGAATTTTCCATCTTTCAGCTCACTGTAATTAGATTGTAAGACCACCAATTGTCTCAGGTTGGGTTGTTAGAGGTCATGTAAGAACAGAGGCCTGAAGATTCATTTGAATTATAAAATCTTGTTTTTAAGGAAAAGAAATGATTGGTATGTGTCTTATGGTTGCATCCTGTTGAATGCTGCTGTCTTGTTTTGTCAGGGTATTCTGATAACCTGGACAAAGCGCTTCAAAGCGAGCGGAGTGGAAGGAGCAGATGTCGTGAGGCTGCTTAACAAGGCCATCAAGAAACGTGGGGTAAATTGTACTTCTTTTCCTTTTTTAACTGTATCTCAGCTTTGTCAGGGACCACTCTTCGTGTCACTCACTTGAGCAGATGGTCTGAGTGGTGGTGGAGCTCTGCTTTCTTGCATGAAAATGTGTGGGTTTGCTGGAAAAATGAAACAGTGTCAGAGTAGTTGTATGGAAGCTGTGATTTTCCTCACAGCACAGAACTGAGTTGCTGTGTTGTGGCTTTTCACTGGCAACCTTCAGTGATTTTATCACTCTCCAAAAACTGAAAAAGTGCTGTGTGGCAGTGCTGGGGCTTTTCAGTGATACCAACATGTCCCATTCCTGAGAATCTTTGTCTCATGGACTGAGCTCAGCTCAGCTGTGCACCTGCTGTGCTTGGGAGCAGGAGAGGAGCAGAGTAGAAAAGGGGATTTCAGGGTCAGTGAGCTGTAGCTCCCTGCAGTTTCTCACTGTTGACTTTATAGAGAACGAAGGTGACCAGGTTGCTGATTTAAACAAATAAAAAGGCGCTGAGCGTGAGAGGGAATGAATTTGGGTTTGCATAGTGCTTGCAGCCAGGTGATATGCTGATTACTCAGCGTCCAAAAATTCATTGGAAACTGGGCAGTATTTGCTTTCTTTGGGCAGTTGTGGACTCTTAAGGAAACCTGAATTTCGCTGTCACCAAGCAACATTACTAGAGTCAGTTACTATCATTAGACTTGGTAGAATCACACAGTGAATTTCCACCTGGAAAGGAATGTCTGCACGTTACTTATTTAATCGCATTATTTTTGTATTAAAATCTTCACTTCAAATAAAACACAGTGATTGTTTAAGTGAATTCTGTAAGAAACATTTTCTAGATTGACTCCTCAAGCAGCTGCTCTAAATCATTCCATGGTATTTCAGTGCAAAGTTCCTTCTTCCTCACTTATAGCCCTTTTCTTTCCTGCGTGAGTGTGCTTGTGTGAGAGCAGGCCTGTGCTCTCTAGAGTGATCCTAGTGTTGTTTTATTGCTTGCATTAGTCTGCTCTCATTGCCTTCTTGGGTGCGTGGGATGGGGAACTGGCAGACAGAACAGGGAATATTTAAAAAGATGAGCTGTGGTATTCAGACAGATTATTTATCTCCTGTTCCTTGTGAAACTATTTGCTAAAAGCAAGCCGGTGATGAACAGGAGCAGCGTTTTCCAGAGGAGCCCTGTGGTCCAAGTAATGCTTTGTTCCTCCCCAGGACTACGATGCGGATATCATGGCTGTTGTGAACGACACCGTGGGGACCATGATGACCTGTGGCTTCGACGACCAGCGCTGTGAAGTTGGCTTGATCATTGGTAACGCTCGTTGCGGCTGCGGCGGGCGCGAGGCTTGTCTGCCTTTGCCCGGCCGGCTTGGTCAGCACCTTCTGCTGTCCTTTCCCCCGAGGCACCGGCACCAACGCCTGTTACATGGAGGAGATGCGGCACATCGACCTGGTGGAAGGGGATGAGGGCAGGATGTGCATTAACACGGAGTGGGGGGCCTTTGGAGATGACGGCTCGCTGGAAGACATCAGGACCGAGTTTGATCGAGAGATTGACCGTGGATCCCTTAATCCTGGGAAGCAGCTGTGAGTGAGGCAGTTGTTTGTGAACTGTTCTGTTGTTTTCTGCTCTGTGCTCCATTTCCCACTTGTGTTAGGGATTCTGCAGTTCAATAAAGCTTTGCCTGTGGTGAGGCAAACCTCTGGCTGGGCTAGGCCTTACGGTGGCACAGCTGGGCTCTGCTTCCCAGTGTTGCCCATGGATTCGTGGGTGACTGCTGTCCTCTCCTGCAGGTTTGAGAAGATGGTCAGCGGGCTGTACATGGGGGAGCTGGTAAGGCTCATCCTGGTGAAGATGGCCAAGGAGGGGCTGCTCTTTGAGGGGAGAATCACCCCTGAGCTTCTCACCAAAGGGAAGTTTGAGACAAAGCATGTTTCTGCCATTGAAAAGTGAGTATTCTATCCCTTTTCACTCCTTGGGCTTCGCAGCAACTCTGAATGTTAATTTTCCTGCTCTCTTTGCATTGTGGGGAGGCGTGCTGCATTGGGGGTGGCTGCCATCCTCTACTGCCCGTGCAGAGCTGGCATGTGGGGACCCTCAGCAGACAGTCTGTGCCCTCCTCCCCAAGATTTCTCCCTTCTTCTGGGTTGGGGGGAACTATAAAGTCTGCCAGTCCATGCAGCTTTCAGGGTACGAGCTGTAGTACCTCTC
Organism: Lycocorax pyrrhopterus obiensis; assembly: GCA_014706295.1. NCBI lineage: Eukaryota > Metazoa > Chordata > Aves > Passeriformes > Paradisaeidae > Lycocorax > Lycocorax pyrrhopterus. The sequence continues at coordinate 4,124,726 of JACSVZ010000008.1, read as the reverse complement.
GCTGCTCACAAAATGAATTGGCTTAGTGCCTCCTAGCAAATACTTGTGTTGCTCCTTGCTGTTTCCCTGGGATTGCTGGGCAGAAAGAAAACAAGCATGACAAGGCAGAGCATTCAGTCTCGTAGGCAGTGCCGGGTGCTGCACGGTGACCTCTGAGCTACGTGCCAGTTGGTTTCTTAGAGTGTCATCACCCCTTTGGTCAGTACTTACAGGCTCTTCCCCCCGTGTTTTTAAAATTCACATCACTGGGATAGTTTGTACCATAGTCATTGGGCTGGATTTTCTTTCTGAAATGGCAAGTACAACACCAGGGGAGCAGCCAGTAACTTCTGTAATGCCTGTTCGTCCTGCTACATTTTACTCCTGTCCCTGCAGACCATGTTACCTGAACAACTTTCCATTAAATGTGTGTGTTCATTTGTCTTAACCACAGAGGTCTGTGTCGTGGACCAAGGTAATGTTGAACAGCAGTGAGAAAAACGCAGTTGTTGAGAAATTCAGTTATTAAGAGGAAAAATTTGCCCTGAAATCCCACCTTACTTCCTGAAGAGCCACTTTGGTTATAAGTAGGGGGCACATCCCTATGCAGCTTCAAATTTCTAGCTGGTGCTAGCAAGATGCAAGAGTCCTTAAAAAGATGTATGGAGTATAGTTAGGGATGACAAGATATACTCCTCGTGTTTTTGTGTGGGAAATGACTGAGCTGGACAAGGAGAAGTTTTGCCAGAAGCTTTGCTCTCAGGCTGGGTGCTAATGAGGACAAAAGCAATGCAAGAGGCAGGGATTCAGTGGGGTCGTAAAAGCCTGAAAAGAGACCCGTTAGGATGAAATTGCTTAGGCAACCTTAGCTCAGGGTTTTGTTTTTCGCACTGGGCTTAATTTATGGAGACATGTGGGGGAATGAGTGTGGGATTAGGTGTGTGCTCAGGCCTGTGCTGAATTGTGGGGCTGGTACTTCATGCTCGAGAGAAGCTGTTTGCAGTTTAAAGCATCACTGCAATGGAAAAGCATTTTAATTTCTCCAGTTCCTCCCCATAGTGCAGCTGCTGTAGTACCTGGAATTGCATTGTTTGTAGGTGGCATATTTGCACCAGGCTTTAATGGAAAGCTTCTCCATCTGTGAATGAATGCATGTTTAGAGCATTTTGTTTCAAGACTCATGAAGCTTTCTAGTCCAGATCTCTAAGAAATTTTCTTTCTAACCTTCTCAAACCCCAGGCAGGGACACCCATGTTTGGATGCACCTCAGTCCTGCAGTCCAGTACATCCCCACTAAGGAGTCCCCTTTACTTTGCAGGAGCAAAGAAGGTTTGAACAAAGCCAAAGAAATCCTGACCCGGCTGGGGGTGGAGCCGTCCCACGAGGACTGCATCGCTGTCCAGCACGTCTGCACCATCGTGTCCTTCCGCTCGGCCAACCTGGTGGCCTCCACCCTGGGTGCCATCCTCAACCAGCTGCGGGATAACAAGGGGGTCGGCCGCCTCCGGACCACCGTGGGGGTGGATGGCTCCCTCTACAAGATGCATCCACAGTGAGTCCCTCTGCTCCTGCCACTAACACTTCACCTGCCACGGGCTCTGGTTTGCAAAGGGGTGAGCATGGTGAGCATGTCATCCCAAGGTGTCACCCAGGCAGGCTGTGAGATGGATGAACCCAAAGCATGGGCATGGGGCTTTAGGTCTGAGCTGGGGAGCTTAGGGGAAGGGACACATGTCTTTTAAGTGAAAAAAGTTGTGTGAGATTCTAAAAACCCGACAAAACCACACAGAAAAGAACCAAACCTCTGAGTAACTGGATACTGCAATGTCAGGGAAAACTACGGTGGTCTGAATAGATACCTGAAGGGATCCTCAAGAGACCTCTTGGAAGGAGAGTTTCTTCGTACAAAACGTTACTTTGTGCCCGTTGATTGGGCTGTGAGGAGACCTGAGGAGATTAATTCACCTTCATCTCCATTTCCAGTTTAATGCCCATGCTGAACCCTATTTTTGCCTGTCTTTTCTGAAGATACACTTGAAAACTGGGGCAGGGGGAAGAAATGGTGCTTAGATTTCCATGGCCTGTAAAAAAATAGCTTTGTCTTGTTTTCCCCCATCTTGAAAGTTACATTTTTAGTGAAACAGCTGTATAGATTTATGTAGAAATCAGAAAATTATGTTTATGGGGGAACTTCTGAAAGGAGAAGTATGCCTAATGATTCATTTTCGGTTTCTCATTACTTATTGAAAAAGATATTTTCGTTCATTAAAAAAACATAAAATTTCGGCAAACAAAAAAATTTCCAAGAATGCTGTTTTGACTAGCTCTTCCAGATAGGGCAAGGTCCGGGGATTGTTAAGATAATAAACAGTGGGCAATGTTGGTTTCTTATCTGTTACCCACACCATCTAAACCAGCATGTTCAGGAGAGGACCCCAGGAGAGGGAGCTGGAGCAGCATTGCAGCCAGGGAGTTTCTCCCATCCAGGATCAGGTTCAGGAGAAGAGACTGATGCTCTCACCTGCTTTTTTCTGGCTTTGCTTAGAAGTTCAGGAGGAAGGAGGCTGTAGGGAAGAACTGCTCTTCCCTGTTAGTTTTTCTGCTTGGGAGGCTGTGGCTAGTTTGGGCATGGTGAGTCTGCCCACTCCCCTTGCAGTGGGTCGGTGTCGGCAGTGCAGATTTTGGGGGGACGCAGTGCAGATTTTGGGGCGTGGGCAGTGCAGAGACCGGGCTTGCAGCCTCCCCTCCCCACAGGTACGCCCGGCGCTTGCACAAAACCACGCGGCGCCTGGTGCCCGACTCGGAGGTGCGGTTCCTGCTGTCGGAGAGCGGCAGCGGGAAGGGAGCGGCCATGGTGACGGCCGTGGCGTACCGGCTGTCGGAGCAGCACCGCCTCATCGACGAGACCCTGGCCGAGTTCAAGCTCACCCACGAGCAGCTGCTGCAGGTGAAGAAGAGGATGAGGGCAGAGATGGAAGCGGGGCTGAAGAAGAAGACTCACGAGACTGCCAAAGTGAAGATGCTGCCCACCTTTGTCCGCAGCACGCCGGATGGGACAGGTAGGGCGTGCCTTCGCTGGAGTGGGGACACTGGCTCAGCTACACGGTGCCTGAAATGGGCTCCCAGTGTGGGGTGTGGTGGAGGGTGAGCAGATCTGGTGTGACCAAAGAAGAACCTGAGCTGTGCAAAGGAGATCTCAGCACTGGCCCTGCTGGCCTGTGCTGGTTGCTGGCAGCCTGGCTCTGTGTCCTTGCCTCAGGGTGCAAGCAAAGTCACAACTTGAGGAGAGAAAAGCACAGCTGGGATCATAAAACCACAACTGGGGTCATAAACCCAAACCTATACGAACCCTGTTCACATTACTTGGGTACTTTGCATTTCAGGGTGGCTGGCCAAATTTCAGCTCTCTCTTGGAACAGTTGTGTGGGTCCTTTTTCCCTTGTGGGTTTAAAGGAAAACAAAACAAAAAGTAAAATTAAAAAAAAAAAGAAAGCTGGAATAATCAGAGCAGCATCTAAAATCCTCCTTTGATGAAGATCTTTCCAACTGAGTTTTTAGGAGATTTTCTATCAAAATACTTTGAGAGAAGCATTTATTCAGATTTTACTTGTGGTTCTTCAAATATACACACGTATTCTTTTACAGAGAATGGAGACTTTCTGGCACTTGACCTTGGAGGGACAAACTTTAGAGTTTTGCTGGTGAAAATCCGCAGCGGTAAAAGGAGAACAGTTGAGATGCACAACAAGATCTATGCCATTCCCATAGAGGTGATGCAGGGAACAGGAGAAGAGGTATTTGTGTTTCTCTTTGGCCGCACTGCTGCTTTTTAAATAACTCCTTAAGAGCACATAACATGTACGACTTCAAATATTACAACTTTTCTCTTTAAAGCTGTTTGATCACATCGTTACCTGCATTTCTGACTTCCTGGATTATATGGGGATAAAAGGCGCACGTCTTCCTCTTGGCTTCACCTTTTCCTTCCCTTGCAAGCAGACCAGTCTGGATGCTGTAAGTTCCTTAGTATCTTTTGAATCTGCTTTTGTGCTTATGCCAGGCCTGGTTTCTCTGCCTTCATGTCGTCCACGTGACACTTACAGGAAGGTCGTACAAGGGGAATGTTCACGCTCTGACCCTGACCAGTGCAGCTGCTCCTATAAATAGTTCCTTTAAGGGTAGTAATGCAAATGCTGCTCAGCCCGTGGCTGTGACAGATAAGAGCATTTAAATTTTCCATGGTGGTCGTATCCCTTTTTTAAGGCATTGTGTTTTTTCCAGCTGTATAAACCTGCTGGTGTGTGACACTTCCCTGGTTTTGCAAGCAGTAAGCAAAAGTCCATCCCTGCTGCCAGCACCTATTCCCAGCTGATCTTGTCTCACTGGATGGAGTGGTTGCACCAGAATCTGTGGGCTGTGTCACCCAGAGGGTGACAGCGTGGCCTGGAGCACATCCCTGACAAATGGACTTGTGTTCTTTTCACTTACTCGTTTAACTTCTTCACTGTCACATACTTACACCAGCCCAACCTCTGCAGCTGTTAATAGTTTCCTGTATACTTAGCTGGGGTTTTTTTATGAAAGACATCATTTTTGTAACACTTTCGGGTTTTTGAGTTTGTTATTCCTGTCACACTTTTTTTTTTTTTTAATTTGTTGCATTGCTCTGGAAATTTAGAGCCCAATCACAATTAGTTGTTTTAGATGCAAATTCCACATACTAAGGAGATACTCCTTTTCACAGAGACTCTCCTGTAAAACATCACACTAAAGCATTTGAAATGTTAAGTGTACAGAATAACATCTGAGTCCTAGCAACTTGAAAACCTATTTTGTTGCTTTTTAGGGTATCCTTCTCAATTGGACAAAAGGCTTCAAAGCTACAGACTGTGAGGGAGAAGATGTGGTATATTTGCTTAGAGAAGGAATTAAAAGAAGAGAGGTAATCTTTATTTTTTATTTTTCTCATTCTACTCCTCTCCAGACTTGACAGACCTTGTGGGTCAGGCTGGCTCCCTCTCACAGGATTTATGTGCCTTGTAGACGTGAGCTGTGCCTCCTGTCTTGCACAGACTGTTGTTTTTTTCCCCAGAGGCTTCTAACTTTCCACATTTGCCAGAACTTTCAAGGCTTCTTTCAAACTCTGTGGCAATTTTCACATGCATGGAGAAAGCAGGAGTTTTCAAAATGGGGATTGTAGGAATGCACTTCAGTGCACCCTAAAGGACAATTTTCTCCTCCTCTTCTTGACCTTGAAAAAGCCTCAACCAGTTTAGCCAAAACTTTCTAGGAAAGGAAGAAAAATAGCTTGAGGAAGATGTTACTTTTGCACAGTTTTTATCAGCTAGTGAAAAGGAAGTCTTAAAACCTTTGTTACTGGAATTGCTACATAATTGCTGTGATATTGAATGTTTATACCGTGTGCCTGTGTAAAAGATCTGTGCTTAAACACGCCTAAGCCAAGGAGAACAGGCAGGAATATACTTCATTCTGAAGACAGTGTCCTAGGTAGAGCATGTACCTTAGCTGCCTGCTGGTAGATTAGGTTCCTATTTTTGCATGTGTGAAATCAGGCTGGCAATTTCAGTTGTTTGTTTACAGTGTGTTTTGGCAGCCTCCCCTTTGGTGTGCTCCTTTCGTGTCCCCTTTTGTGTGAGGGACTGCCCCTAGCCCAGAGTTCTCACCGCTGTTTTCTCTCTCCCAAAGGAATTTGACTTGGATGTGGTGGCTGTGGTGAATGATACAGTGGGCACAATGATGACTTGTGCTTATGAAGATCCAAACTGTGAAATTGGGCTCATTGTGGGTACGTGTTAGAGCTGCATTTTGTTAAACAGCACGTCCACACATCTGTGTGTATTCTCATGGAGGCATCCCTGTGGTTAACTGAAAATAAACCTAGGATATCCAGGAGTAAAAGAGAGCAGAATTCAACAGCCAGCTTAGTTCTGTCCACAATCAGTTGAGATAAGCAGAGGCTGTGACGCTCAATGAATTCTGCCTGTTTTATCTGGTAAAGGCATGGTGCTGCTGGGGAGGAGAGCAGATGTGGGCTCCTGGAGCTGCTGTTAGTTTAGCCTGTAAGAGTTTCCCTGCTGGGGTGTTCTGGTGGCCCACAGCTTCCCTCAAGCGTTTGGTCTCTCAGAATAAACCTGCAAAGCGCAGCCACAATTCCCAAATGGCACGTGGTGGAGAGCTCTGATAGACTGAGTGCAGTGATGCAGAGCTCCCTTCCCAGCAGTGAGGCAGCTGAAGTAATTCCACAGGCGACTGCCGATGCCTTTGCAAATGCCAAGCTCGGGGAGCCTGAGTCACGGGGCAGTGTGAATGCCCAGAGCTCTCCAGAGAAATGAGTTTTCCATGGGAGAGGAGGGGACAAGGCACCTGCAAGCTTTAAGAATGCTTTCAGTTGTGAGGTGGCTTGTAGGAAAATAAAACGCCACCAATTTCTCCTCCAGACAGTTGGAAAATGTCCAGGATGAGTCAGCACAGTGCAGTGTGGGTAGGAAGCCGTGTCTGCACAGCTCCATCGGTGGTGTTTTCAGGAACCAGAGTTCCCTACAGGAAGGACAACGTGTCCTTGGGGTGCTGAGAACATCCCCTGGGGACTGTCTGCTGCAGCTCTGCCAGATATGCTGTGCAGCCAGCATGTCTGTGTGCAGAGCAGGGAGTCAGAGGTGGCCTGGGTACCTCTGGGATAATGGGACTGAAAGCTCCGAGGCTCTGACAGCTCCCTCTGCCCTGCCTTGATTGCCTGGCTAATGGCACCTGAGGGAGGTTGGATGCTGGTGGCGATCCACAATTGGATTTGATCTGGTTTGCTCCTGCAAACCTGGCTCTCAGTCTGCAAACCCAGACATTCCCCCCACCAAACCCTGTGCTGTGGCTCAGCTCTCCTGCAGCAGGGGAGTACTGTGGGAGGATCTATTCTAGCTCAGACTGTATTGATATAATTCCCTAAAAAAATGGCAAAGGAAAACAGACTTGCTGTAGCAACTGGTGCAGAATCTGGGATGCAGGATTAAATGAGTTTGTTAAGTGACTTCAAGAGAACTTTTGCCCTGGTTAGCAGCTAAAGCTGCCTCTCTTTGCTAATAAAGCTTTGCTCCTCAAGACCTCCGTGTACATGGAGCACTTTGCCACACTCCTTAGGATCCCCTTTAAGAAGTATCAGACATTGCCTCATCTCAGCATGGGAGTAACCTTTCTGCCGGAGAAAATAAGCAATTAAAATCAGAAAAACCCCCAAGCAGTCAGCTGGTAAAACCCCTGCTGCCTCAGAACTTGCTGAGGTTTTCAGTTCAGCACATTTTCCCCTGAATTCTGTGGGTCCGTGGGCTTTGTGGAAGGTGGTTCCGAGCTGCAAAATCCAGCTGTCTGCTTCCTGCAGTTTTGGGGTCAGAAGCATGTGAGGTTTTGTGTGCTGAAAGTGCTGCCCTGCTCTTCCTCCCCGCAGTGTGGGACCCTCAGCCAGCTGGCCTGGGTGAGCTTCCTCTCTGAGCCACCCTGAGCAATGCACCACAGCAGTAATGTTCTCCTTCAGTTTAGGATTGTTGAAGAGTGGGGGTTTGGGTTTTTTTTCCCAACCCAATGCTGATGTTTCAAATGATGATCCAACTACTTCTTTCAGAAAAAACCCGCATTTGAGATCCCCCAGAAGGTTTGTCAGGGCTGTGGTGCTGGCTCTAGTGTTGTTTTGTTCCAACCAAAGAGTAATTTCAGTGTTTCTTTCTTTCAGGAACGGGCAGCAATGCTTGTTACATGGAAGAGATGAGAAACATAGAGATGGTGGATGGTGAGCAAGGGCGGATGTGTGTGAACACGGAGTGGGGAGCGTTCGGGGATAACGGGTGCCTGGACGACATCAGGACAATATATGACAAAGCAGTTGATGACTTCTCACTGAATGCTGGAAAGCAAAGGTACTGCAGGATAAATGGTGTGCTATGCATAGAAGCCAGGCTGCCTTAAGTGCTTTTAAGAGAGAACTGGATTTCTCCCAGTCGAGAAAGGAGAGGTTAAGAGTGGAAAATTACTGCAGTCCTGCTATCCTGTGGGATCTCCCCTTTCTGTGCTTTTCCTGGTTGCTGCTTTTTTGTGACTTACTTGCTGCCATGGGACTCCACAGCAGGGCTTTTGGTGAGGGCTTCAAAAGTCTTGAAATTATGAAGAGACCCTTTTTCTCATCCTGTGCTGTACTGAGGGGGATAAGATGGCTGGTCATTCTTTTCCTCAGGGTCTCAGGTTAATCTCTTTTAGCTGAACTCTCTTTTTAGAGGGCTGTGCCTGTAGAAATCCTGAGCTTACACCAGCTGGTGTGGTTAAAGCTTGGAGCTGCTCACTGTAAAGCAGTCAGGAGCTCTCTAGCAGTTGCAGCCAGCTCTTGTTTCAGACAATTTTCTGGATGGACTAGGTCGTGTTAGAGGACCTGCCTTTCTTGCTCCTGGAGTTTGGTCCTCTTTTTTGGGCTCAGCATTTGTTCGGGCAAGTGCTTCCCTGTCCCCCTCAAGAAAAGGTTGACAAGGAGGTGTGTACCCAGCACTGATAAAACTGGGCTGAGACTGTTGCTTGCTAGGACTACAGTTTTTCATCGTTTCTTTGCAGCAGTGCTTTGATGCCAGGAGCTTTTAAAAAAATTTTGTGACTAGAGTAAATCTGTCCACAAAAACCTGAGGAATACGGACAAGCTGGCAAGTCCCCTGGGGAGCTCTATAGAAGCTGAGGCTCAGACAGACCCAGAGAGGCAGACGTGGAGCAAACCTGATGCAGCAGCAGAGCTGGCATGGAGTAAGCAGCCAAAGGCAATAGTGAAGACTGCCAGGAGGAATAATTTGTTCCAGAGATAGTTAGGTACTCAAGAGGGAGGACACTTGCTGGGTACAAGCCTGAGAGAGTTCATGGTATTAAATGGACTGCGTGGCCTGCTTCTAGCGAGATGGCACGCTGGGCTCTGCTCAACCCAGGGCACAAACCCTGCTGTAGAGCTTCAGGAGGTGAAATAAAGGATGCATCACTGAATGTCCTTCTCAAGAAATGGAACTGTTCAGTTCTTGTTGGTAAGGACACAACTCACAGACCCCAAAATGCTCCATTCAAACCAGAATGATGCTGGGAGGGAGTGAGAAACACGACTGAGACCTTCAAACAGAAAAAGCTCAGTGACTCCATGCAGCAAAATTACAGGGAAACCACAAGGTACAGTCACTGCAAATGCAGTGTTTTTAAGGGAGTCCTGTGCTGCAAAACCAACCCTGTGCAAGGTAAAGGATGGGAAAAGGCATGTCCAGCCTGTTCCCAGGACCACTGACCTGCAAGCTGGCAAGCTGGTGGGCCAGTTTATGTTTTTCATTTAATTCAAGCACCTGGTTTCCAGTAAGAAACCAGTAGTCCCAAAACCACAGGGAGGAACCAAGCTGTCTTGAACCCCTCCGAGCCCCCGACTCTGCACACAGGACCCAAGTTTCCCACTTGCAGTCTTGCCTCAAGCTAGAGAGAGGAAATGTCTTCCACCTGCAGACCTTTCTAGCACAGGATAAGGAGTGTCCTAGGAGTGATGCTCAGCACTGGTACCTGCAGCCCTCTGTGGGTAGGACACCTGGCTGATTGCAAACATGGGCAGGTTCCCTCTGAGCTGGACTGCTGTCTTTCCTTGCAGGTATGAGAAAATGATCAGTGGGATGTACCTGGGGGAAATAGTCCGCAATATTTTGATCGACTTCACCAAACGGGGTTTCCTGTTCCGAGGCCAAATTTCAGAGACACTGAAGACCAGACATATCTTTGAAACCAAGTTCCTTTCTCAGATTGAGAGGTAAGAGCACCACAGGGGAGGCTGCTTGGAGTGAAATAGTGTGGTAGTGTTTGTCTGGTGACACTGCTGGAGGGGAGGGACGGCTGGAGAGCATTGCTTGCTTCTCTAGAGATGATTTTGGTTTCAGTCTGTGTGTGCAGGAGGATTCTTTACAACATCAACTGAATTTCTAGCAATGCTCACTTCTAAACCCTGGGAAGGGCTGTCAAGGATTCCCTCACTCTATCATTTTATTTCCTTGTTTGGAAATCAAGCCATTTTCCTGGGCCCCTTGTGTGTGTTTAGCTGCAATTGTGGAATTGAATGAACACTAGCTGAGTGAGCACTGCTTACTGGGTGTTTTTGTGCTTTTATTGCTTGGACTCTGTATTTTAAAGCAATCTCTGAGGCTTCACGGGGGAAAAAACCCCCAAGGTCATAATTAAAAATATTTTCCCGGAATGCCCCATGGTAAGAAAAGAGAAGGGGAGGCAATGCAGAGCTGGACTTAGGGCCTCTGTTGCTGCTTGCACCCCTCTCCTGCGCTGCAGCACAGTGCAGGGGTGTCTGAATTTGCATTCCCTGAGGTCACTTGTGCTGTCAGGAGAGGCTGCTGCCTGGTGTGTGTGCATGGATCAGTGCATGCCATCAGTGCAGTGGGGTTTATGGCTTGACTGAGGGAAACCTGTAACACCATGTTTTCCTCCTACAGTGACAGGTTAGCCTTGCTGCAGGTGCGAACCATCCTCCAGCAGCTGGGGCTCAACAGCACCTGTGACGACAGTATCATTGTCAAGACGGTCTGCGGAGCAGTGTCGAGGCGAGCAGCTCAGTTGTGTGGCGCTGGAATGGCTGCCATTGTAGATAAAATCAGGGAGAACAGAGGGTTAGAGCGCCTGGAGATAACGGTTGGTGTGGATGGCACTCTGTACAAACTACACCCACAGTGAGTATTTGCCTTCTCAGCCTTTGTTTGCCTGTAGCGCGTTGCGTGTATGTCCTTCCTCTTGATGCACCAAACTGGACTCCCTCACTTGCTGGGATAAGAGCCAGGAAAAAAAAGTCTTAATCAGGGGGCTTAGGGCTTTCTGAAGGGCAATGAGAGGATCAAGAATGACTTGTGAAAGATTCTTGGGGTGGTGACAAACTGAAGGGAACACAGCTCGCTGAGTGAGTTGGAAGCTGTAGAGCAAGAGAAGGATCTCTTGGCTCTGGACAGGCAATGACAGAGCAGTGCTGAAATGCCTGGTGCCTCTTTGGAGGATGTTTCTGTTCAGTGTCCAGTGGAGAAGAGCTGGTGCAGAGCAATGCAGGTGAGGGCAGGAGCCTAAAAGAGCTGGGGGCAGGAGGAGAAGAGAACTAGTGCCCACCTGAAGTGTGCATGGAGGCAGATGGGTGGGAAGGAGGTGACTTACGTGGTCTGTTCTTTTCCCTTTGCTGTGGTATCAGTGATCCCAGTTAACCTCACACAGACAGGCAGGGCTGGGATGCAAGCGCTTTTTTCCTTTAACTCCTACTGCTCCCAGGATTCAAATCCACCCTAGTTTCCAGAATTTTAGTTCTTACCATGGTGAAGGGGGATGCAGTGCAAATGCCTGTGGCAGTGCTCCACTCCACAGGTGCTGCAGGACCTTCCTCACCCACTGCCCTTGTTTCCTTTCACAGCTTTTCAAGGATCATGCACCAAACAGTCAAAGACCTGGCACCCAACTGTGACGTGACCTTCCTGCTGTCGGAGGACGGCAGCGGGAAAGGGGCAGCGCTCATCACAGCGGTGGGATGCAAGCTTCGTGAGGCTGAGCAGAACTGAACTCCACAATCCTGGCCCCAATTCTGTCTTGTGTTTCTCATAAAGCAGCGACTGCGTAGTCAGAACTGGTAAAAACCCAGAACTCACTGCTTTATTGGGGGAAAAAAATTACAACTAATGACATAAAAAAAATAGGATACAAGATAGAATGTGTGCTGTTAATAATATCTCCTGTTTCTGGACCCCAATCTGCATGTTTCTTACTCACCTTGTTGGTACCTTCCCCATCTGTAGGTCATGGAAAAAAACGGTCTGTAATTTCTGCAGTTGTCAAAAATCAGTTGTTGTCTGAGACAAAATTGCCCCCAAGTGATGTGCGTTGAGAGCTACCGTTGCATCGTACCAAACATGTTCTTTGCAGCATCCCTGTTAAGCGCACTGCCAGCACGCTGACCACCAGACCTGGGTGTTGATGCTTTTAAGTGAAGGGGAAGCAACAGTTCCCTCCTGCATATCTACCTGCTGTTGTTTCGTCTAAAGCGGTTGTGAACACATTATGGTGTGTCAGCACTGTGCACGCACGTAACTCTATAGTGGGACTTGACACCGCGACTTACTCGCTTCCTTGATGCCTCTTTTGTCATGGTGAAAGTAAACGCCCTTGTCCCACAGATCTGGTTCCACTGGTATTCCCCATTGCTTATGTGAGTAGTGTTGTATTACTGGGCAAAATCTCTCACGTTTCGGCAAGAAATCCCTAAAGAGTAAAGCCAAGTGGTTGGTGATTGGGGTAATCCAAATCTCCAGACCTGCGAAATCGGTAGATCTATGGTCCCTACACGGCTGTGCTGTATTCTTCTGTTTAAGGGTTCTTACAAAAAATATTTCCTCTCTCTTCTTGTTAGTCTGGGTCAGGGCACTGCAGCTGCCCTTCCACCGAACCTGCAGCTCGACCGCGTCCCTCAGATGCGCCTACTCCCGTCTCTCGCCTTAAATGGGTATTTGCTTCCACACAGAGCTTTAATCTTTAATACTGTCCAGCAGTCACCCAGAACACAAACACTCAGCTAGAGTTAGTGCGCAGAAAGGAAGAGGAGGGTTGCGTTTTGATCTTGCCTTTGAGGACCCGGGTACGTAAAAAACCCACAAAGCCAAAATTGGGTGCAGCTTATTCCAAGGACGAAAGCAACGGCAAAGATCATTTACACGTGGTGTACCCTGTCCTCTGTCCAGTCGATGCCATTATTATGTTAGCATACCAGTTGCATCACTTAAATTGAGAAGCAGTTAGGAAGGTACATGTCGAGTAACATTTGCAAGTCACACCACTTTCTGCAAAGAGGGAGACCACACAGTAGTCCTTAATTCCCACTCTTCTACCAAAAATGAATTTGAGATGTCCGCATGGTTTTCCCTGCTGCCTTTTCCTGCAGAAAGTAGATGGAAATTTGCAGGCTACTCTTCTTTGTTCTCATTCCACTCCCGTAAGATTTGGATTGCCCTACCAATCAATAACATTTCAATATGCATTATGGTGCACTGTGAGTGAATGTTGTAAAGTAACCTGTGAGTCACAAACAGTCATTGCAGCTTTAAGTGTGTGTCTACCTGAAAAATTGCATGCCTAACTGGTTTTGCAAAGGTAGAGGGTCGTTTTACTTTGCACACTAGTAGCTCCGGTACTAGTGTTACGTGATACTTGTGAAAATATTAAACTTTTTTGATGTGTGTTAACTGGTGTTTAGTGGTTCTTTCTGGAAGAGGTGCTGTTGGCTGGTGGCTTAGTGCTTTGGGAAGAGCTATTGTGTAGGGAGAGCTGCAACCTAATCCCAGTGGTGCCTGTGTTTTGTGTGTGTGTTTTTATTCCCGGGCATTCGGGGTCAGATTCACACAGGTCCCCATGCCTCGTGTTTCCTGATGTAGTTCAGCAGAGGCACAGCGCTGACAGCGCCCAAATCTTAGGGGCTGTGTAGCTTGTCCGGGTGCACCTCGTGTGCCCTGTCTTGTGCAGGGGGATCTGCAGTGCAGGAAAACCTCGGGGCGCTGCACCAAGGATGGTGTGGTTACATTAGGCTCGTGATGGATGCAACTTGTCTGTGAGCTCCCTGTGTGCGTAGGGTTAACGTCTGCAGAGTCCTGGTGTCAGGTGCTCTTACACCACTGGTTGGCACAGCCTGTGTTGGAGTTGTGGTAGATGAAAGCCCCTTTTGCATACACTAAAGCTGTGCTTCTCCAATAACCCGTTTTATGTTACAGCTTGAATAATCTCTGACAGCCTTGATGTGCAGCTATGACCCCAAACAGGAGACAGAAGAAGGTGAGAAACTTTTTGGGCACAGGGGACACGTTGCATTTGAATTGCTTGAAGGTTTGCAAATCTTGTGCCTGCCGTCGGCAGTGCTGTAGGGGTGGTGTGAGCCGTGCCTGGGGGCCTGGGTTTGGAGCTCTTCGGCATCTGAGGGCCAGGCTCAGTGCAGGATAGAGGGTGAACGAGAAGTGGAAGTTAAACTTGGTCTCAGGGTGACTGTGAATTTTGGAGATGCTGGCATAGGTCGTTTTGTTTATTGGATCCAGCTCATAACAAATAGGGAGTGAGTTTGTGTTTCTAACTTTTCCTACCGTGGACCATAGTTGATGTACTTGATAAGACACAGCAGTTCTTTTCCAAAGGGAGACCTGGTGGGATTTTCATTTCCAGACTACTTCTTACCCCTAGGAAACTGTTCCAAGTGAATCACAAGCTATAACTGTCTGAAGAAATGTCTCCAATGTTATCCAAGCAATGACTGAGATGTCTTTCTTTAAGCTTTTAGGCTTGGTGAATAAAATCACAGTCCTCTTAACTGTTAAGCTGTAATTACTGCAATATGAACACAAAAATCTTATATTTCCTGGGGAAAAGACTATTTGCATACCACTGTTGTAATGTCATCTGCTCCTTACTCCTCTGGGGTTCTCTCAGAAGCCTTTTGAATGGGTTTTAAAACAAGCAGACCTTGTTTTGTTTTGTTTTCTTAAGAAAATAGCAGAAGGCAAAATAAAGTGTTTCTGAACTTCTGAACCCCGTTCTGTGCTTTTTGTTTGTTTCATTGACATAAAAATGAGATTCTTCAAGTGTTTTCCTTTACTGACTGCAGGGACTGCTTTGCTGCTTAGAGCATGAGTAAGCATGCAGAGGAGGGATTTATTGCTGACCTGGATGTCTTTACTGCTGTCTATTTAGTCCTGTCTGTATTTATATGAAGAATTGCATGTACTTACTGTGGAGCATGGTGTTCCTGTTGCCTCATGTATCACAGGAATAATGTAGCCTGCCTTGGGCTGCCTTTTCTTCTGCATAACAAGGGCTCGCTCGGAGCATCTCTGCTTCTTTAACTATTGCTGTTTCTATGGGATGAAACCTCAGGATCTGCACTGTGAGTCCGCCAGGGCACAGAGAATTCCTTTTGCAACATGAAGAAATCATCCTCTGCTTTCTGCTCCAAGCAAGAGGAAGAGATGCCTTGAGCTGTCAGAGAACATCGGTGCCAGTCAGGGACTGCACAGGGGATGCACTGGCAGCACATGTGTGACACTGGGGCATCTGGAATAGGCTCTGGCTGGCTGTTCAGGTGTGATGCAAGAGGTAGGGGAAGGTGGGATGCTCAAGATAGGCCTATTTGGTCTAAAAAGCTCTGCATTAAAAGCTGCAGAGTTTAAAGGCCTTAGAATCACACCAGCTGGGCAGAGGGAGGTACAGCTCATGTATATCAAATACTGAACTCTGTGAGAGGGTGTCCTTCAGTTCCTCAGAGCAGGAGTCTTTGCCATGTCCAGCCTGGTCCCAGCGATGTGTGCCTGGCAGAGTATCCCTCCCAAACGGTTCTCAGTCCCTTGGCAGAATGGCTTGGTGGTGGCTGTCCCTAAATGCCTCTCACTGCTCTCCCTCTGCCCTGTGCACATACCAGCAGTGCAGCTGTGGGGAGAGCAGGCTGGCCAGGGGAGAGGGCTGGCCAGGTAACATCTGGACTAGAAACTACCTGCTGGAATGATTTAAAATGATGAACCTTTTCAGAGGGGCCTGTGCTCTCTTGTCCATTAGTGGGACAAGTTTGTTGCATAACATAATTGTTCTCCACAGAGCCAGGGAGGAGGAGAAGTGGAGAAGGAACATATATCTGGTTCCTGTATTGGAACAGGCTTGGGAAAATCACATCCCTGAGTACTCTTTTGGTTCAAGCCATGAACCTTTTCTCTGGATTTACTGCAGAATTTAAGCCTGGCAGCACTTTGTAGTTTGGCTTTCACAGAGCAAAGGAGAATATTTCAAATAACTGGATCTTGTCAACATTACAGGAGCTTTCTAATTGCTAAGGTATGGCTCTGTGATATTGTTTACAACCCTGTCATGAGAGGTGAAGGTGATTGTGAGGTGCTAACTTATCACACCACTATTAAATGCTGTATTACTTTTATATAATGTTTATATTTCAGCTTCTCCTGTTTATCATGCCTGCACATAATGCCTCAGGCTGGGAAGATGACAGATTTCAACCTTTATTTTCATATCTGGGAAGAGCAGTGAGGATAAATATGGGGTAAGTCTGTGAAGGTGAAGGGACTATCTGGAAAAAGACAGCAATGGGCCACTGCTGTTAGTACTAAAAGGAGGTAAAGGAGGTGGGTTCTGATTGGATCCATGACCAAGCCAGTGGGCATCCCTGGCTACTGACTCTTCTGAGAGCCTTGCTCTCCAAATTAGGCACCACAATTCATGTGAAGGAGGAATCACTTGAGTACAGTTTAATAGGACAACAACATATTTTGGGGCAAGGTTGTAGAAATCCATGCAATGGCAATATCTTAAGGAACTGTTTCTTTCTGCTGGGGAAATTGCAGGCATGAAAATCCCAGAATTCAGAAAATTTTGAGGGCAGGCTGGGTTTTTCAGTCTGGATGGGTTAGTATTTGCCTTTGTTGTAAACAGGCTTTGGTCCACAGTGTTATCTGCCTTGGGGCTGCTAAGCCATGGGACTTAGCTGTCCACACAGCCCCAGGGGTCTATCCCAACTGGGCCACGTGAGCCCCAGCCTTTCTGCTCCATCACCTCTTTTCTGAATTTAAGTGTCTTGGTGGAACAGAAATCAGGAGATCCCAATGTAGAAGAGAATAATTTATATTCTACTGATTGGCACTGCCTCAGATCTGCTCCACTGATTTTTTGACCTCCTGGGCATGATGTCTGTTTTGGATTGCAGTTGTTGATGTAAGGGAGGGCTAAACGTATGAGTTTATAGCTGGGTGATAGTTGGACCTACATGGATGTAAGTATTATCAACACACTGCCTTTCATGCTGATGGCATCTAAAGAAGTCCTGTAGGAAACAGTTGCTCCAGAGAAAACGAGGCTCAGGCTTCTGCAGATCTGCTGCCTCGGCATGGTGTTTGGGGATAGAGCCAGAACCAGGAGCAGGAAATCAAAGTGTTAATCGGGTGAGGGTAAATGATGTCTTCTCTTTCTCATTCAGCTGAGTTTCTGTGTTGAAACTTGTTGTTCTTGACTTCCTGTGGGTTGTCTGATAGAGAGATGGGGACATAAGTTTAAGTTTGTCTTTTTCTGTTGCTTTTATGCACGGACACCACCGGAAGGCTAGCTTGAAGCCAGACCGAAACCTGTAAAAGTGAGAAAAGAAATTAAATGGTGAAATTATCTTTCTAATTGCAGAGAGAATGAACAAATTCGTGACTTGGTTCTACCTGTGAATGACTATGGAAATAAATATTTCTACTGAAATCAAAGGAATGAAGTGAAAAGCTAAATGCATAAAACGAGGGAGGTGCAATAGGAGTTTATGATCGGATTTCCTTGTATTTGAAGTAAACATATAAGATCAGTGAAATGGCAGGATCTTTGATGTGTTCAGTAGATGGTGCTGACCATGCTGGTAACAGCATTTGTGAGACACAGAGCATCTGAGGAAAATACATGTGTTTACCCACTGGGAGCTTTTTAAAAAACCATGAATAATTGAATGAGGAAGCTGTCTGCTTTCTGAGAGAGGAGGGGGAAGACATGTTTGTGTGTTTCGTGTTAAATGCAGTTTGGGTGAATGGGCTGCGAAACTGTCTTCTTTTGCGAGCTCACAGGCAGGATGCTGTTTGAAACACTCAAAGGAGCGAGCCTTGCAGCACCGCTCTGGAGTTAAACTTGGCTGGTGCAGTCCCAGTGAAACTGCACAGGAAATGTGCTGATAACCATTTATTACCTTTGGAGCTCACTGCATGCAGCGAGGCTGAAGAGAGATGGGGGTTATGGATGCAGGATTTGGCTCGGAGATCCGCGGGGCAGCCAGCGCGGCTCCCTGCGCCTTGCATCCTGCAGCCCTCTCAGCGCAGAGCAAGAGGGACATCTCTTGGCACGCCGGGGTTGTGCTCCCCCAGCTGCTCCCTCATGGGGACACGTCCCGATGGGACCTTCACAGGTCACCCGTGGGCTGCTCCTGCTTCCCATGGGGGTGAGCCCAGGACTGCGTGGGGGGCTCACGGCTGTGCTGGGGGCACGGCCTGGGAGGAGCAGGTGGCTGAGCCAGCCCAGCATTAGCTCAGCAGATGCATTGCAGGGATTAAAGATTCCTCCCCGGGAAATAGGATGGTCTGCATGTGGAAATGGGTGCAAATGTGGCTGTGCTGATCCTATGCCTACTGTCTGTGCTTTTTTTGGAGATAGAAAATCTTAAGGGCTGAGTCATAACCTCACTCAGAGGGTATCCCACCTCATGTTATTAGCAGAGGATAAATTGTTTACTTGGCCTATGAACTGCAGTTGAAAATCACAGCTGTTCTCACCTCCAGAAATTTACATTTTTTCAGGTTGAGATTTTAGTTTTCTCTGTGCGCACGTGTGCACACTACTCACCTCTGGTTCAGGCAGCAGTATATGATGGGGTTGTACATTGTCGAGCTCATGGCGAGGAGGAAGACTGCAAGATACACCTGCTGAATGTACTTCTGCTGGTAGATGTCTTCTTTGAAGCTCCCCAGGATGAAGTATATGTGGTAGGGCAGCCAGCAGACAGCAAAAATGATCACCACTACCACCATTGTCTTCACAAACTAGGAAAACAAAACCAAGGGGTCATTCCTGGGCTCTGGGTAATTGGGCTTGCCGGGGCAATGGGAAGTGCTGGTTTCACTTTGAGTCTGGTTTGCCCTCCCAAAGTGCAGTGTATGGAATGTAGACCTGGACTGCTATGGCAAAGAAACCAGCCCTGGTGATGAAAACTGGGAACGGGGAGGGAGTGCCCTGGTGACAGAAACTGGAACAGGGAGGGAGTGCCCTGGTGATGGGAACAGGGAGGGGATTAAAGCAAATGTTTCCCGGTGCACTGAGTGGACTCTGTGGAGGAACTGCTTGTAGCTACATCAGAGAGATCTGCAGGGAAATGAGATATCAGCTGTTACACTGACTCTGCTCCACTCTGTCCAGAGTTTTACCCTGGTTTATCCTGCAACCTGTGGATTCACGGGACACCAGACTTTACTCTCTAAGGGCTGCTGGCAGCCGGCCTGCTGCTGTGGGTCTTTCTTCCTTGAAGGCTGGCTGGTGCATGCAATGGCCATTTTTTTTCAAACTTGCAGGGTGATGCCCTTTACCCTGGACCCAAAATATTTTGTTAACCTTTCATGCCCAATCCCACAAGATTTCGTGTCAAACACAAGCTCCATTTTGGAACTGGAGCCAGCAGGGCTGGTGTGCTGGGGGTAATTATATTTAAGTTTCACTTCTGACCTTTTTTTTGGCATTAATTTGGTGTTCATATCGGACTCTGTTCAGGTGGTTGCCTGGAGCTGCGCTGCTCCACAGAGTAATTCCTATAATGCTGTATGCAACAAACATCACCATTAAAGGCAGTAAATAAATCAAGACAATCACGGCAATGTGATACCTGAAAGAGAAGAACAAGCAGTTTTTCACAGTCAGTATGGCTCTTGGAGGGCTCTTTCAGGAATTGTCTTTTGGATATATATGCTGGTTTCTATTATCAAAACCACAAAGAAGAAATTTTGCCTATAATTATTGTTACAATACTTCTGTGAACAGCAAAAGCTCATCTCTCTTGTGGTGTGATGAGGAGTCCTTGGGCTGGATTCACTGCTCTTTCAAGACAGGGTAACATCACTTATCTTTTAGCAGAGGGTTGCAGTCCACGGCCAGCTGCGCTGAGCTTTGCTATCCCACTTTGCAGCTGCAAAAGTACAAGCCCTTAAATCACAGGTATGGAAAAGGAATAGTCCAAAAACTACAGAGTAACTTGATGAATGCAGTAGTGGCAACAGTGGAAAACAGCTGGATTAGGGACTGCAGAAGGTATCTGGCTGCTAAAAGGGTGCACAAAGATGCAGACAGTGAGGAAGGGATGTTGCTTGTGTTTGTGTAGCTGGCTGTTTTTATTTGTGTGAGCACACACGGTTAATGTATCACCAACAGGCTACTCGGTTACTGCTCCAGCTGAAAGCACTGCCATCCCCTTCAGTTGTATTTTACCTCAGCCTTTTCCAGTTTTCCACATCACCCCACAACCTTCTGCTGGTTCCCTCATGCTGGGGGCTGATTAGTTTAAGCAACCACCATTTATGGGAAGGGAACAACCTGCTCACTCCATTACAGCAGCTGTCAAATTAACATAAACAGTGTGAAAAGCAGGATTAGGCAGGCGGGCTGTGGCACACACTGCTGGCAGTGACCCCAAAAGGCTGGGTGGGTGCAAATGGTCTTTCTCAGTCTGACAAGGCTCTGGGGTTACTCCTGACATTAATGAGGGGGGTCAGCTGCTTTGCAGAGCACTGTTGAAATGGGTGTTGGGGCCCACAGGGGTGTTTGCTCCTTGGGGTGCCTGCAAATACCAGACTGGTGGCTGCATAAAGAAAAACATTGTATTTGTGAAATGTGGTCAGTTTGTCCCTGCCCGTCTTCCACTTTTTCCTGTTGTCCTCAGAGTGGTGTCTCTTCTGAAGGTCTAATACTGTGTGTGGAGTGCAGCAGAGCCCTTTTAGGGTTCCCATCCTGGGAGGAGGAAGGGAGGATGGGAGCCTAAGCTTGAGCACACGTAAAAAAACTTTTACTCTTGTAGCTTTACTATTTTGCTGCAAAGTTAACCTGTCACCAGAAAAAAAAATCTTCTGTGGTTAAGGTTCTTTACTCTGGTTAAGGTTCTATATCCTTTATATCCAGTATTTTTCAGGCACTGGCAGGCAGTAGTGCATTCTTTGGGTTTTTAAATTTTCTTTTTACTTGTTTCTGTCATAATCATACACATTTTTCCTGCAGAAAAAGATCTTCCTTTGTTTTGAAGTCTAGAAATCTTGAAAGCTGGTTTTACTTGACTGCAAAGGATTCAGGGGACCCACAGTCAACACAGGGACTCAGTTCTCAATTTTTTTTTGTTTTTCTTTGGGTTTCTTAATACTTCTTTTCCTTGTTATTTGGACTAGTATATGAATGGCTGCACATGGATTTTTCTCCATGGTCTGTATTGCAGGCATCTCTCCCAACAAATCCACCACTCAGTATGATTTCTGAGGAGCGATGTTTCCAACTTCCTTTCTTAGAGAGATACAAAAACCTGTGGGTCTGAGGCTGTTCAGGGAGACAGAGCTAGTGAGTGATGTATTGTGGTCAGGAGCTGCTGCTCTTCAGCTGGACATCCCAGAAGGAATCTGCCCTGCTATTTGCCATATTCAGGACCAGCCTTTCCAGCCCACAGGGATTTTGTCAGCATGCTGGGGAACTCATTTGAATCCTTTCCGTGCCATGGATGTGGGAGAAATAAACCTCACACCTTTCATCTGAATGAAACAGTCATCAATGACTCATATTAGTGATTATCTATTCTCCCTCCTCTTCAATCGACAGGAGCTTGGCACACTCTGTTCCCCAGCTTGTGCCAAGGGGTACCAACAAGGAGCCCCAGGAGGAGCATCACCCAACATGAGAGGTTTGAGCCTGATTTTGCTCTTTGCTCAGCTGGGAACAACTGACAACCACTGGCTGAATATGCTGCATCTTGGCCAAAATTATACAAAGCTCATGGAACTTGGCACATATTAGTGTGAAAACCAGTTAGTTTGGTAATAGCTAAGTTTAGGAGGCACCCAGCTGTCTGCCAGAGATGAAGACTGAGCGTGGGAAAATGTCCCACGTGCATGGAGCGGGGCAAAAGCCTTCAGCGTGGATTTTGGTTTTGAAAAATTGCTTCCACTTTGTTAATCAATCTGTTGCTGTTCCTCCATTCTTCCATTGCTACTTTGAATAAATATCTTTTGCTTGATAAAGTTGTCAAACTGCTCCGTGCATCACGTGCTTTGAATAATGAGTAATCACAGCAGATCCCCTAAATGCAGGGCATGGCTTGTTTCATCTCTTTGAACAATCTTGCTTTCAAGAAGGAGGAAATCCCTGTGAGGCTTAGGAGCTTTTGGGAGCACAGATGTGTGCCCAGATAAATCTGTCTATAAAACCTTAGGATGTTTGTAACATGCGGCTCTTGGGTTTTATTTTCCTTTTACCCCCACAAAGAGCAGCATAATTTTTAACTAATGCGTGGCTTCTCAGCATTAAAGATACCCAGTTTCCTCCTGCCTGATGGAGAAAGAAAATCCAGAATCTCTGAAACCAGGATTTATAGCTTGTTTAGAGACTTTTTGCACTGGTTTCTTTTAAATTCCCTGAGCCCAGTATGTAGGGTTTCTAGACATTATAACCAGTTTTCAAAGCAGGGGAGGGTGGCAGGTTCAGGACTACCCTGAACTATGATCACCTGGCAGCTTTTTCCACAGCTGGCTTAAATTGAGCTTAGGTGGGCTGCCCCAGCCCCACCTTCCCCTGCTCTCTCTCCCATCACTCCTCACAACCAACAGTTTGGAGATGCAATTATTTTCCTGGTTAACTTTTGCCTGAATTGGGAGTTTTATCGTTTCTCTTACGTCAGCTGGTGCTTGGATCCGACGTCATCAGGCCAGACCACGATGCATTTCAGGGTTCCATTGTCCATCGTGATCTCGGCGTAGAAGCATTGCGGGAAGGCGAGCCCGAATGCCACCAGCCAGATTATCCCAATGATGACTCTGGTGCTTCCAGCAGAGAGCCTGGGCTTGAAGGGGTGAATTATGGCCACGTACCTGCAAGGAACAGGTAGTGCTTTTACAGTGCAATTGGCAATCTTTACAACAAACGCAGCAAGTGTAAAAACTCACCAGGACAGCATAGTGGGCTTTATCAATATAGACGTTTTGATAGGTTCCAGGCCATAAATAGTAAGGAACTAAATTCTTTCTGAAGAGAGTGATAGCAAGTCTTAGGGCAGGATATATCAAACCCACATGGACGGATGCTTCTGGTGTGAGGAGGAAGCAGTCCTTTTTGTCTTCTGCATATAGTCTTTGCAAGCATTCCCCTTATGGAATTTTTCATAGAATACCAGAATGGTTTGGGTTGGAAGGGACCTTAAAGATTACCTAGTTCCAATTCCCCTGCCTTGGGCAGGGACACCTTCCACTATCCCAGATTGCTCATAGCCCCATCCAAGCTGGCCTTGGACACTTCCAGGGATGGGGCAGCCACAGCTTCTCTGGGCACCCTGTGCCAGGGCCTCACCACCCTCACAGGGAAGAATTTCTTCCCCATATCCCATGTAACCCCGCATTCTATCAGTGTGAAGCCATTCCCCCTT
Organism: Lycocorax pyrrhopterus obiensis; assembly: GCA_014706295.1. NCBI lineage: Eukaryota > Metazoa > Chordata > Aves > Passeriformes > Paradisaeidae > Lycocorax > Lycocorax pyrrhopterus. The sequence goes on along the minus strand of JACSVZ010000008.1, from coordinate 4,101,499 downwards.
GTCCGGGCACTCCAGGCCCTTGTAAAAAGTATTCTCGCTCTTTTTTTTTTTTTGTTAATTAGTTTTTCAAGTGCCTTACCAAAAATCACCCACCCAAGTGTGCTCTTTCCTCCTAATTATGTCAATCTCTGATGATTCATATTATCACAAGAGCAGACTGGGGTCTTGAGTATCCTTTACCCCAATTTTTCCCCCACTGATTTTTAGCTGTGGAAAACTTCTGCTGTCTACCTCTGTCTGTGGCTGCCCGAGCACTTGTGCTTGCAGTGGAGGGAAGGGCTGACCCTTCCATCCCACACCTGCTCCGAGCCCTCACGGCACATCTGACTATTGGATTACTCATGAGCCCGGGGCACTCTCTGGTTTTAAGTTCCCTGTGTGGAAATGCACGGTGTTGTAACGAGTACATAATCAATTATGCATTTCTTGTCATGCTTTCCCTATTCTTTGTCACGGTTGTTACAAAGGCAAAATAGAGTGGAAAATGCCCATTGCCTCCTGGATTTCATAGCAAAAATCTGACAAATTGTGCTGTCTCTTGGCCAGGCTGTTGGTAGGGAGCTCTGCCCAGCCACTGCTGCAGGACAGGCAGGACAGTGAGCAATCCAGGGCTGCACAGCAGCAGGGCCTTATTTAGCTATAAAATTTTCATGTCACCTCGCTTTTCTTTAGCTTGCCATAGGCAGTGTTACGCAGTGCTCGAGTCTGGCCAGGGAGGAATCCACTGGTGGATATTCTCCATAGTATTTGCCCACAGAAGTGCCTGAAATTATGCTCTGTGGCCCTCAGTGAATGGCAAGTCCCGGGAATAAATGCTGCCAGCCACTGTGCTGTCGCTGCAGCCCATGTTGCAGACATCGAAGGTGTTACAGGGCTGGGTGGAGCCTTTCCCACTCTGCCAGGGGTGCACCCCCAAGGCAAGCTCCTGCAAGTTGGGAGATTTACCAAACCTGTTGAGATCTCCTGGCCCCTCATGCTGTGTGGCAGCACTGCCTTTGCCCCCCTGCTGCTTGTGCTCCTTGTGCCCTCTCTCAGTGTGACATCCCAGGACGCTGGGACCACAATCTTAGCACCCTTTCTCTGATCCTCATCCAAGCAGACAAAACAAGCTGAATTTTGGACACTCTATTGCACTTTCCAAACAGGTCATAGGAGACTTTGCTAACTGGAGTGTGAAACTTGAGCTGATTGATAAGACTCCATTTCTGCCTTGAGTGCTGCAGTGGAAACAGCTGCTTTGGTAATGGGGAAACTGAGTGATCCTAAACCCAATGGTGAGCAATATCACCAGGGAATTTTCCATGGCAGACAAAAATGACTTGGAGCTGTCACTTCTTAGCCTCCTTCCTTACAATAAACCACTTCAAAAGATGTTGTTTTATCAAAGTTAAACATTGGAGCTGGAGTGGACACAGGTTCTCATAACAATAAATGGAAGCGTCAAGTTTCCAGGAGACTGTGTCAGGATCTATTTTAAGGCTAAGCAAAGAATAGCTAAATATGGTTTGCAGTGAGGTGCCAAGTTTTCTTTCTGATCCGTGCCATGTGACTGAAGAGATTCTGGCTATATAGGTGCTTTCACCAAAAATCCTCAAGGAACAAGAGTAGGAAGACATGAGGACAGGCTGAAATGGCTTTTTAAAAATATTCTTTGGCAGACAACATGTATAAAATAGCAGTTATCAACAACCCTTGGTTTACAGCCAGGAGCAGCAAAAGAGTATTTGAGTCTAAAAGTGAGCTGCCATTGATTCTAAATAGGGATTTGCTTTCATCTGGACAACTGCAGGCTGATAAACACGTCCCTCAGCCCTGTCCTCATGAGCTGTCCTGTACTGTGCCGCGTCCCCAGCTCCTGCACAGGTTTCAGCGGGCATTACACGCGGAAAAGCCCTTTTCCCTCTCCTAGCCTGTTTATCTGCTGTGATTGGTCTGTGATTGCTTCCTGAGGCTGGGTGTGCCGGGGTGATCTGAGCTGCGAGCTGGGGAGGAGTTGGGGAAGTGACCCTGATGGCTCAGGGAGCAATGCTTTTCACTCTCCGGATGGCTCCAGAGGGATGCTGGCTCCCGTCCCGAGGGAGCTGGAAGGACCCCTGTGGATACGGGCGCTTGATAAGGAGCACAGAAAACCTGAAGGAAACTGCAAAGTCAACAGCAGGGCTTTGATGAAGGACTGCTGGCATTTTTGGGTGCCGGGTCAGGCTGCCCCAGGGAAGTCCTTCACCGTGAGGCTGCAGCAGGGAGAGTGGAAGTAATGGAGGGATGGAAGGAAGGAAGGAGGGTAGAGAGCCTAGAGGGAAATAACTTTCTCTGCTTCTTGCACACACTATTGCTTTTAAGAGAGGATATTTCCACAGAATTTTGGTCACTTTCTAGTAAAAAGCAAAACAGCTTCATGCTATTTAACACTGAGCTGTAAACACAGTCAGACTCCAGAAATGAAAGCTCAAGCAGAAGTGACTTGGCAGATGGAAGTGAATTTTATACCAAATTACCCCAGAAGTCAAACAGAATCACTGTAATTACTTCCCTCCCTCTTGGAATAAGTCATTCTAGTGAACCAGGGGAGCAGATTCTGCCATTTCTTATCTAATTCCCATTATTTCTGGTGGTTTGCTGGACTCACAGCAGGATTGGGGATGCTGATAGTTCCAGCAGCCTGTGGCATAGTCTCCTTTTTCCAGATAAATCTGTCTCATGGTTTAAAAAAAAACAACAAACCCACAAAAGAGTTTTCAGGATGACTGGGAAACAATTTATGGTCAATAATACGGGGACAACAAAATACCAGCCACTTCCCCTCGTTACAGATTTGGGTGTGATTTCAGACCAGGGATAAAACAGAAGATCACGCCATAATTAGCATCAAACCCCACAGTCTGGCACTCCTCCCACTTTGCTGATAAGGCACCTGACAGAGTGGGGGCCAATTGCACAAACTATTGCAATGATTTTTTTATGACTTACAGGTGATCTTTTTGGACCTTTTCTTCTCCGTTCGCCTCTTACCTCTCTGCAGCCACGGCTGTCATGGAGTAAATGCTCACAAACACCGCGGTGATGGGGAACCAGTTCTGAAACCTGCAGAATTCCTCACCAAAATACCAGACATTGTGACTGGCATAGATAAAATTGAAGACGGTGTTGAAAGTGGACATCAGCAGGTCTGAAAGAGCCAAGTTAACGATGAAGTAATTGGTAGCGGTCCTCATTCTCCTGTGTGCCAGAATAATCCAGATGATGGTGGCATTGCCCACGATGGATGTGATAACGATGAAGGAGTAGGTGATGGCCCACAGAGCAATCCTCCATCCCGGCTGGGTGAACTGGGTTGCTGCCGTCCAGTTGCCGCTGTCCTCAAGGGATTCAGCCTGCGAAATGTTGCTGGCGTTAAAGACAGAAAACACACCCATGGCTTTTCATTCCTTGTAAGTGTAAAAGAAAATCTTCTGGCATCTGCTCATTTTCTTGCAGTAGATGCTAGTGGTATGAATTTCCATGCCTTTAACCAAGTGCTGTTAAAAAGACATCGGGATGAGCTGTCTCGTGTCCTCTCGTCCTGTATTCCAAGTGATGCAACGCAGTTCCAGGAGGAGATGAGCGATGCCAAGAGCCTCCTCCTTCCTGGCTGGCATTTTAACCTACACTTGAAGAGCAAAATCTAAACAACAACTCTCTCCTTCAAGTTTCTTTTTCCTCTAAAAAAGGGAGAAAAAAAGGGAAAGGAAGGTGTTTTCCAGGCCAGCAACAAGCGATGTCTTCCTTTAGATTATTTTTAGAGTCAAGAAAACATAAATGGAAGCCAAAAAGCACTTCAATCCAAGTAGAAATTCTGTGTCAGGGCAGCAGTTTTCTAAAGCACCACGTGTCTGAATCCTCTGCAGTGGGACTGAGGACATTTGCTGTTCTTTCCCTGTGTAACTATTAAGCGCGAAGCAGGAGTTGCACTGGCATAAAATCTCCACAAGTTTTAAGGGGACTTTGAAAGGAGGTGGAGTCTCTTGCAGGGGAAAACTAAACAACCAATTTGACATCAAATGAAATGTGGCAAAGTGGTACGTGAAGCTTCCCCCCCACCCCCCGCCCTCAGTTAAACCTCTGAAATGTCCGCGCTGTTCTATCAGGGTTTTACAGGTTTACCAGTCCTGCAATCCTCGTGTTTCCAGGACCCTGCCTGACTTCGCGTGAGCTCCCATAGAAAGAGAGAAACTATATTCACTGCAATTTAGCAAGATCCTTCCTTTTGGATGGCTGCATCCCCTTTCCCAGTGTCTGCTGTAGGAACGCATGCATGCAGAAATTTCAGGCTCTCATAGGAAAGAGGAGCTCCTGACTCTGCTCGGAGCACAGCACTCTTGCTCACTGTCAGCTTTGAAGCAAAGGACATAAACATAAGGGACACACTGGGGCTGAGATTTCCAGGAGTACTTGGCAGTGACTCATGCCTGCTCTACAGGAAGCTGAAGGTGTTTCAGGTATGAAGACCTGCCTTTGGGATCCAGAAGTGCCTGTGCTGCTGGGATGGCAGTAGTTTTCCAGCTCCCGTGGCTGCTGGAGCTGCAGCTTGTGCCAGGCTCTCCTGTAACAGGGCAGTGTTTATCAGTTCAGGATCCTCAGCACCAGCTCAGCCCTGAATCTTTCCTTGCTTCATTAATTTCTGGAGGCAGCCTTGAGTTAACCCATCACCTAACCAACTCTTTCAAACAGGTTTTCTCTGATACAATATTGCCCAAGTGTTTTTTTAAAGAAATCAATACCTGTAGTCCTGCATGTAATGTCTCCTTCTCTTCACAAGAGACTTTCCTGCAGGTAATCCCTCTCACTTCCCTGCCCAGAAACTGGAAAGGTGCACTTGTACATATCTTCTGATGTGCATTGGAAAGCTGTTCTGGGCGTTTCTTCAAAGTCTTACACTGACACCTCATTAAACAGCTTTGGACCTTCCACTTTCCCTACACAGTTCAGGAGGGCAAATGTGACTTTCACGACTTGCAATACAAATTCAACACCTAATAGTGTTATTCAGATCTTTTTTTTTATCTTCTTTCTCAAATCTCTGCAAATTTGAAGGAGAATAGGAGCAAAACCTCCATACATTTAGGTGGGAGTGCACTAAAGTGCTTTATCAGTTATGGAAAGTAGAACACAAGCAAGCACTTAGAAAAAGGGCTGCAGTTATTGACCCTTCACTGGTGAAGCTGTAACCTCTCTCAGATGACTTTGAAGATGGTCAAGGTGCTCAGGTTTCTTAGGAACCTTCTTCTGAACCATCTGCCCTGGTCCCTGATCTGTTACTCAGGTGATAATCGAAGAGCAGCCACCCTTTGGTCAACATTTCATCATATGAGTCAGGAGGGATTTGCTTTCCTGTATCCACACCCACACCTTTTATTCGTTTGCTGGTTGTGCATTGACAAGGTTATCATCCTGGAGCCCAGCCAGCGATTTAGTGTGTGCTATCAGCCTTTTAACTTGAAAACTGGAGCAATTTTTGACACAGGCCAGCTCCAGATTCCTCAGGGAAGTCTCATTTGCCTGAAACAGTGGGTAAAACCTGCCTCACCAGTGGTTTTGGAGTTATACCAGAGAAAGGGACTGTCTGAGAGCAGGGGGTTTGGGTTTGGCTGGTTTCACTATTGTTTTTATTATAGGCAGGATTGTCAAGGCCAAACGTTACTGTACTGAGTCACCAGTCCCAGGTCTGAGCAAAGGGTGAGAGATGCAAACAAAAGATGCGGGTCTGCAAGGTCAGGAAGGGTGATTAAGGGGTGTTTTGTGTTTGGAAACATAATACCAGGTAATGTAGGCAGTAGAGGCTTTAATTGTATTGCAAGTTGGACTCTGCTTTTGGAGGAAGAACCTTTGTCCAGGGAACAGCTCTGAGAGCAGGATGTGAGGACCATGAGCATCCACCTTGGGTGGGGCAAAGTGCAGCTGGCCTGCAACTTCGTCAGCCAGATGTGGGCTGGAAGGAAGCAGCAAAAACACCTCTGGTAGCACTGAAAAGCTTTGGGTCTTTCTGACATGGTTTGGTGCAGGGCTAGCTGTGGTTCACTTCCTTTCTGCAGAGCCCCTAAAGCCCTGGGTCAAATGCTCTGCAGTCTATAGCTTTTGGTGACTGTCTTTAGGACAACCCCTGGAGATGAGTGAAGAAATGTGAAAGTTACTGATCCTTAATATGAACAAAACCACTGCTAGTTGAGCCATTGGATGGTGCCAGGAGCAGATGCTGTAATGCACAATCTGCCAGGCTCTTGGTTGGAAAACTGCAGCCCTGTGCTGCATTGGGCTGAGGGGGAGAGAACGCAACCACGATGGACCCTCAGGCAGTTCATAACATCTTACTTTAACCAGCATTTGCTGCTAAACTATAATTGTGTCCAGAAATCTTGCCATTTGTACGGGCGAAGTCTGGGATTCAGGAAAAGAAAGGGATTACTCAAGTATTTTCATGCAGTTTCATAACAGGAACCTGTTTTGATACATTGGCTCAGTTCGGAGGGAAAACAACAGGAAAACGGGCACAGCTTTACTCAGCTTCCCCATCCAGCAGGATGTGCCCTGAAATTTCATGTGCAGGAATCAGCACAAATGACAAGGTAAGGTATTAAAAAAGTCAAACCAGAACAATTAATTTAGTTAAATACTCAAACAAGGAAGATGCCTAAGTGACAGGAACATGCTTGGATGTGAATGATGCCCATGAGACATGAAGACCACGTGACAGACTCTAATTCCCAGCAACATGTGATGGGATTTCCAGCCTGCATGCCATTGCTAAGTGTCAGGGATATTTGCAAATCTCTCTGAAAATGGAAGTTGTTGATATTTTAGAGGGTGAATGCTCTAGTACATTGTATTAGTGTCAGAAACATTAGAGGTGAAGAGCTATTCTGTTGCTGGGAGTGTCCTGGGCTGGATTGTTTTCCAGAAGCAGAATGTAGTAGCACTGCATGCAATAGCAATGGTACTTTTTATAATAGAATTATCCAGGGATATTTTTTAGCCTTTATAAACGAGATTTTGGTGTATTGTATGACCTAAAGAAATGATGCGTGACTGAACGTTTACACAGTTCTCATACACGGCTCAGAGGTTTTCCAGTCTCTTTGCTAGGTAACTTAAGGATAAATGCTGCCGCACTTCATCTCCTCTGACACCAGACACTGATTTTCAATGCCATCTGTCTCTGCTCCGGGCCAGGATGAAACAACCAATTCTGTGACAGTTGTCTGCCACTTTGAATGAGACTTTTTTTCCCCAGGGGAAAATAGCCCTTTGTGGGACAGGAGTGCAGCACTGCGGGCTTGAAAGGGCTTATTTCATCTCGGAGGCATGAATGGCGTTTGCAGTTCATGATCGCTGTGTCAGACCCAACACCGACCCACTGTCACAGCAGCGGGACGTGGATAAACGTCGGCGTAGGCACAAACCGCGGCCAGTGCAATATGCCCAGTAGCTGTTGTTATTGGCAGGACGTGACCCTCTTTGCATGTGCAATCGCGTGGGTGACATAAAGAGAGGTAAATGCCCTGGTAATGCCTCCTGGTGCTGGTGTAGGGATTCTGCTTTGCCATGTTTTTGGATGCTCGACCAAAAATCTGAGCGCCCATGCAGCAGCTTCCCATGGCTGTATTTTCGTCCCGGCTATTTTAATGGCGATGGCAGAGGTCTGGGGATGCGTGCAGGGCTCCGGCAGCACTGCCACATTCCTGTTGGAGCAGCCAGATCTGTTTCTCCTGACGCCTCCAGCTGCGGGGCTAATCCCGACCGAGCGGCCGGGCTTTTGCCGAGGAGATTGAAAAGAAGAGAAAAAGCGGAGAGAAGAAAAAGACGAAAGGAGAAGCCGCAGCGGGGGCTCGTCAGCCGCTCCCGACGTTTCCCCCGCGCTGTCCGTGCGTGCCGCTGCCCGGCCCCGCTGCCGGAAGCGGCGGCGCCCGCGGGCCCGCCCGTCGGGGCGGCCGCTCCCGGGCCGCCGGGAAGGGGCGGAGGGCGCGGCGGGGCGGCGGCGGCGGCAGGTGCCGCGGGAGGATGGCGGCGGGGGACCCCGAGCAGGCGCGGTACTGCGGGCGGCTCTCCTACCTCTGCCTCAAGCTCACCCTCGTCACCTACTCCACCACCTTCTGGGTGAGCGGCGCTCCGGGGGTGCGGGGGCGCGGCTCGGAGCGGGGAGTCCCGCACCCCGGTCCCGCGGGGAGCGCGGTCCGCCCTGCGCAAGGCTTCGGGGTTTAGCGATAGGTGGATGTTTCCGCGGCTGAGGTGGCGGCTGTCACGCCCGTGGCCGCGGGTGTCACACCCGTGGCTGTGGGTGCAGCGCCCCATCCTTCCCGAGGGACTGGCAAACTGGTTTTGGCGGATGGGGACTTGCAGAGGTTGGAAGTTTGGCAGGGAAAAATCATTCATGTGCGTATTAAAATGCAGCTCTGTCCTGCAGGGGAGGTGGGCAAACAGAGCCTTTGCCCTACAACGTCACCCCTCGGTGTGTTGGGTATGTCCTGAGCCTTCGCAGGGTGAGGCTGCCACGCTTTGGAGTTTACAGGTGTGTGGCACTTGCCGTCCTCATCCAGGTGTTTGGTAAAGCCAGAAAGTCCCAGATGATGGGTCCAGACTGTGACCACTGACTTCTGACGTGGTAAATCCACACCAGGCACCGCCTGGGCTGGAAGGAGCCCTTGGGGCTCTTTGCAAGTACTCTCTGTAAGCACCATGATTTTAAAAGGTGCTTTTTTTCAGGCTCTGGGGTACTGGGAAGATGCTGGCTTCAGGTGGTGCTGATGTCAGAGGTGCTTAGGCAGGGTTTTTCTTTCTGGCTTTTTCACTTTAAACGTTGCTTAATTTCTAGTTTGGCTGGTCTGTTTCTGTCTGACATGATATTTACCAGTTGGGAGCACAAGGCTTTTGCTTTGCTGCATGGGAGAAGAAGCTTAGATCCACCAGGTTTGATAGCGAGTGTCAGATTCAACCTATGATTTAATGAACAAAGATTGAAATGCCAAGTGTTCAGGTGTAATTCAGGCTTTTCAGGATCTTGGATATCTTTTGTCTGTCTTAGCAGACAAACCAACCCTTAGGTTTAGGCTCCTGGTGCTCCCTGTGTTCCTCCACAGCTATTTTGCAGTTGTGAGTTTTGGAAAAGGAAAATTCAAATTTGTTGCGTTATTTTTCAAACCCTTTTTTTGCAGCGTGTCCTTCTTGAAGGACCGTGTGCGTTGTCTGCTCTGCGTTTTCTGCCGGCAGCAAGGGCCCTTGCTGGTGGGATGTAAACATTCATCTGGTGGCAGAGAAAGGGCCCTTCTGAAACCGTTCTCGGAGCGTCCTCGGAGGACAAAGCCTCTTTCAGGCAGCCTGAGGATTTTATTTACTCTTTGTAGTTGCTCGCTCTGGATTTTCAATGCTCTGCCCTCGTTTATAAGCAAGAGCTTCCATTTGTTGGCTGTGCCGGGGAGATGGTTTGCTCTGGGAGGGGGGAGGAGGGGGCTGCGAGAGGGGGAAGGAAGGATGGGGAATGACGGGGAATTGCCCTGGGAAGGCTGGCGCTGGGCAGCGTCCTGCTGGCGCTGGGGCCGAACACACGCCGGATTGTGTGAGGCGTGTGGGCTTCGCTCTCGGAATTTTCTTTTATTCCAGCTTAGCGAAGCAGATCTCATCAGCTGTAAATGTCAGTCGCCTCGTTCTCTTTTCAGCACTGTTATTCTTGCTGAGTTTGTTGTTTTTTGGTTTTTTTCCTTCAATTAGTGTAAATAGAAGTAAAGCTTGGCTGTGGGAGTATTGGCATGCTTGAATATTGGGTGGTTTGTGATGTTCTGCTGCTGTTTGGGGCTTTGACATGCTGGATGCTGAGTTCATTCAATTCCCTCCCCGCTGTTGCTGTTCCTCTGGTACATTATGAGTGATGAACGCCCAGATTTGAGGCCCCAGGATGACTTTAAACCACCAGGAACTAAAGATCAGCCTTATCCAAAGCAGAAAGGAAATTAAAGGATTGCTGGGAGTGTTGGCGGGGATGTTTGCTACAGGCCTTGTGGTCTTCCCCTGTCACCCAGGGCTTTTTAAAAAACCCGTTGTCACTGTAACTTTTCCAGACAACTCTTTTGCTAGTGAATGGGGCTGTAATGTAATTTTCTTGCCCAGCTGAAACAAAATCCAGCATTTTAAACAGAAGGTGCTATTGTTGAGCTTTATTTAAGAAAAAGAACTGTAAATACAGGGTTAAAGCCTCTGCTTATAAATAAATGCTTCTCCTTTCTCTTGGGAAAGCAGCTTCTGTGTGTGCAAAAGCCCCAGAGAAATCCCCTGGTATTTGCTGGTGGATGCTCATTTAATGTGAGTCAAGGACAGTTAATTTTTCCTGTGTACACAGCTGGAATTGCCAGACTGGGAGCTGTTGTGAAGGATGCAGGATGTAAACAGTCCATGTGTCGGTGGGTTCCCGACGTGAGAGTTGTGTTCCCACCCCCAGGCACAGGAAGGGAGAGCACAGATCGCAGAAGAGACTCCATGGGATGACTGCTGGGTTAGCACATCTGCTTGCCATAAAGAATTGCTGCTGTTGGTTTGACCATATTAAAGGTTTAAAAGATTTTTATCAAATGCTTAAAAAAATAGAAGGTAATGGAAGCCTAAATCTTGGAGGGTGTGGGAGCAAAAATGGAAGTGAAAAGGGGTGAAGATACGTGTATATAAAGATGCTATATGCATTTCTTTGTCTTAAGCTCTTAAAGTAGGAAGTATCTTGTATTTTACTTACAGGCACCTTTTAGTCAAAAACCCCTTGAAATTTAATGCTTTGATGTGAAAACTAAGGTTAAGAAAAAGACATTTCAGTAAAAAGTTCTTGTCTTGAAACAACAAGAATTTCTCCTGAAATTCTGATCATCCCTATCAAGCTTTAATACCTGAGGTTTATGTCCAGCGTTTGGTTTTTTAACTTTTTAAGCAAGGGATCTACCAGGCAAGAGTTATTGTTGTTAATGGCACTTTAGTGTTTGCAGGAGAAACTGGTTTTGGGGTTACTCTCAATTTGGTCAAATTTTCGGTTGCTTTTTAAATAGCTTCAGTATATTTACTTTTTATGGGTGAACCCTTCTGAGAATTTTCTCTCTTTAAATGACAAACTGGTGGCATTCCCTGCGTGATGTCCTTTGGTGTTATTATTCATTCTCATAGAAAATCAAGAACTTCCAGTAAATTGTTATTTATTTTAACATATCCCATAATTTAAAAAGTATTTCACCTGTTTGGCTCATGAACTTGTAACTCACATTGTGTGTCCCTCTAGCCCTTTGTCTCGGTTGTACTGTGTCATGCCCAAAACTAAGAAGTGAAATTAAAAATTAAGAAGTGTAATTAAGAAGCATTGGTGTGCAGAGAGCAGACTCGTGTTTCCTGTGGAAATGTCAGGTCAGGAAAGGGGAATGTTGTTTATCAGGTTGCCAAAAGGATTGATTTGTGTCTGGTCTCTTCCCTGAGGATGTGTCTGGCTGTTGGAGTCAGCAGGAAAGTTTTTCCACTGCAATTTTTGTGATTAAGTATTGTGGGCTATTTTTTATTTTAATTAACTCAGCACAATTCAAAGTGATTTGCAGCACACTGTAGTTTTAATACCAAATAATTTTGACTTAATTAATTTTTTTGATTGAAATAGCTTTACTTTGTTAAATGAAATCTGTCTCTTCCAATTTCACTTGTCAGCTTTATCTGGTAGTTGCTCAAGAAAGTGACATAATTTCAAACTTGGGTTGCTTTTTTTTTTTTTGTTTTTAGTCTGGTGCCTTTCCCCTGCTGGCAGGAGGAGTGGAGGTATAGGAAATACCTGGCTGTATTTACTGAGCCTAAATACAATAGGAGTTAATATGAAGGGACAGATAGGCTGCTTGCAGAACAGCTTAGAAACTGTGTTATTTCAGAGACACATGTATATTTCTGTATATTTATACACATACAGAGAGAAGGACAGACAGACATGCAAAGGAGGGTCATTAATGCCATGGCAGTTGCTCATATATGTAATATATGGGATCTCAGGTGGTAATAAATTACATTTCAGCCAGTGATGTACATTTTGTTTAACTTAAAGAATGTTAAAACATGATGAAATATGGTTTTGAAATGAACAAGTTTCAATTTTTCCCAACTCAGTTCTTTTTCTGCTTTAGTCTTTGAGGTTTTTTTAATTTTTTTTTATCCAAACTTCTGCTTTGGGTGTTTCATTGTTTATAATGAGTCCTGAAGTGAGCAGTGACAGGTTCCTGTGTACTCACAACCTGTCATCTCTGTGTTTACTGTGAGAAAGAGTAACATCTGTGCTCCCCTCTGTTTCTCTTCCAGGTGATCGGAGCCCTCGTCCTCGCCGTTGGGATTTATGCAGAAATTGAAAGACAGAAGTACAAAACTCTAGAAAGTGCCTTTCTAGCCCCAGCAATTATTTTAATACTTTTGGGCATTATAATGTTCCTGGTATCCTTTGTGGGTGTACTGGCTTCTCTAAGAGATAATTTATGCCTTCTGCAAGCAGTAAGTGTTGGGATTTTTATTCCTACTTTCTAAGGCTTGTTGCTTTTGCTTTTCACTGTCATCTGAATTCACATCCAGAACTATGTCTGCATTGAAAAATATTTTAATGAAGTTGCTTTTTAAAAAATTTTAATTAAATCTGAATTTAGTGGCTGCGGTCCCTCCATCAGGGAGCGGCAGCATTCGGTCTTGCCAGCAGCAGAACCAGCCAGGGTCTGAGCCCAGTGCTGAGAAAAGCAGCCTCCCAGTAGTTAAGGTTTTATGGAAAATAATCAGGAATGTGAGTTATTATCAGTCGGTGTGTATCTTATGCAAACTCAGCTGTTGATGTACCAGTTGATGCTGGCTTCTCGTTTCAACCCAGAGGAAGCAGCTCAAGGGACAAACCCTGGCTCAGGCTGACATCCGGCAGGCTGGTGTGGCTGGAGTCTGTCTGTCCTCCCCTGGGAAGTGGAATGAGTGGGGAGATGGAGAAATGTGTGTTCAGAGTTAGATGTGCAGCTCGGGCCTTTGCGAGAAGGGCCCTGGGGGTGAAATGAAGGGGAAAGGTTTTTCTCCCCAGTGCCTCTGAGAAGGTGAACTTTAGGGAAATTTCTGGGTAATGCTGTGGTTGCAGATGGAAGCTGCACGTGTGACTAATTAAAATTAAAGTGTGCGAACTTCATTTTCACCTGCATAGAATCACAGGGAGTTTGGGTTGGAAGGGACCTTTCAAAGGCCACTTAGTCCAACCCCCTTGCAATGAGCAGGGACATCTTCCACTAGACCAGGTTACTCAAGACCCAGCCCAGCCTGGCCTTGTCATGTCAGTTCAGTCTAACAAAATGCTAAATACGTGGTTTGTTATGGAGGGCAAAGCCAGAAATAACCATGTATTTTGAAGTTATACTGGAATTTTACTGAGAGCCCCTCCTTAGGCTCCTTTCCCACTGAGTGTGATAGTGTGTCCGATGCCGGGAACGTTTTCTGTTCCCATTCTGGTAGCAAACCCAGCTGGGTATTCAACAAAGCAAGTCCCTGGTGCCAGCTTCCCAGGCTGATTCCAGATTTAGCAGGAGAAAAGATACCTGTCTGGTGAATTCCTGACACTGAGCACACGGAAGTTAAAGCAGCTTTCAGAGGGGAGAATTAGGGATTATTTTCAGACGAGGGATCATAAAACTTCACTCCTGATGAAGTTCATTGTTACACAGCAGACCTAAATTCACATAACATCCAACTTTTATGCCTGAAGGGTTGGAAAAACATTGCAGGTACTGGCATGTTGCAGCTCTCTCACGGTGCTATGGATTTCTTCATATTTTTCACATTTTGCACACGCTTTGATGGGCAGTCATGGATGCACACGTGGTTGTGTGTGAGTGCATTTGTGAGCACATGTATATACACAGGCAAAGAAATTTGGGAAGCAACACACTAAAAGGTACCAAGCCTGGAATTTTGCTTTGATTTAGCACTGGCAGTGTAGTAGAAGTTGGTTTGGATTATCCTGAGGTGCTGTGTTATCCACTAATTGAAAGCTAACAGGTAAGCACTGGTTTTGTAGGGAGCATAAAATCATGAACTTTGGTGTGGTTTGTAGCAGTCCATCAATATGCTTCTCTGGGATGCTGTTGTGGAAAGGAGTATCTTGGCAGGATAATTACATCTAATGATTTTGAGTCTGTTCAAAGCAGAAAAATAATGTGCTTGCCAATTGGGCAAAGCCCAGAACAATTTAAGTGAGGAAAAAAGGCTTTCTTGTGACACTGACAGTTTTATAAGAACAACCCCATAATTTTATATTTTCCTTTAAAATGCCATGCTGAAAGCCACGTCTGTTGGCAATTGAATGCTAGACGTAAGAGCACTAATTGAAAGAGTAATTGGAGTTGTTCTGTCTAATGACTCACTTGCACTTGTTTTCCTGCAGTTCATGTACATCCTTGGTATCTGCTTGCTGATCGAGCTGACAGGTGGAGTGGTGGCCCTGATCTTCAGGAACCAGGTGAGCTGCTTGCTTTAGGTTTTGATATGATTCAGCTATGCTAAATAACAGCTGTTCAAGTTGTCACCTGAGCACTAATTGATAGAGGTCTGAAGACAGGTCCAGGCTTTTCAGGGTCTTCAGGGTTCAGCGATGGTGAGTGTGCCACCGTTCTGGAGATGAATTCCAGATTAAAGAACTTGGAGAAAATCTGGTAACTACAAATGTGCAATACAGGCAAAATGAGTTTCCAGCTCTTTGTGTATGACAAAATGCTTTCTTCTGTTTTGCCATCTGGGTCTGACTACTAATTTGGGAAGTTTCCAGATGGACTTGGAGACTGTTGTTTGTGGCCAAAATGTTTTGCCTCAGTTAAAGGACAGCTCTTCCCTGCCCACATCCATAAGCAACATAACTAATTTATGTAGGAGATGCCATCATTGACAAGCATGCTATAACTGTGTTAAATCCTTGATTTTTCTGCACAGAAAGCAGCAGACTATTTTTTTAAGTTAGAAATGCTTTAAAACACGAATGTATTCACTATGGCAAGTACTAGATTTCTATGCTCTGATTTATAGCAGGACAGCTATGCTTAGGGACACGTTTCCTTGTTTTTCAAGGTTAATGGAGAAGTTTGGGTTAGTATAGGGAGGACAAGGAAGTATTTATGGAAGCTTAGGGTACTAGCCTCTATTTAAGTCCTGTTTGTTTTGCATGTCTCATCCATTTTTCCCATTTCTTTCTCTACTTCCTTTTCGAATCTGTGGAGTCTAAATGAGGTTCTCGACCAGTTAGGAGGGTCCTGTGTTATTTCTCATCACTGACACAATAATCCTTTTTGTTCTGGTTAGTTTGTAAGTGTAGCAGTTTGTAATACTGAGAAGATGAGTGGGTGTATTTCAGGTTTTCTGACCTGTAAGGCTTTAACTTTGTCCATTTCAGCAGCCAGATTGAAAGAAAAGTTGTTACATTCTGGTTATGATTAGTCCCTGGTTTTGCTGTGCTGAGATTGTGCTGGTTCTTGAAAACTAAATGCTCTTTTTTTTCTTTTCTCTCATCTTCTGAACTTTAAAAACACTTTGTTGATTTAATTTCTAATGTGCCATGCTGAGGAGATACCATTTTATATCTGCCATCACCCCACTGCCATATTTCTCAAAACAACCACTGTAAAACATACAGATACACCTTTTTTTCCACTTAATGTGGAATAAAGCTCTCTATCTGGCAATTATGGACTCTTTGGAAAATCAAATTAATGGAAAATTCATGGAAAATAAAATTCATGGACGGTGGTGACACAGTCAAGTCTTGTCGCTCGGGGCGTGGTGCAGACCGCGGTGCCAAGATCCAGCACCCAAACCCACTGCTCTGTCACCCAAAAGATGGTGAGGGTCCCCAGTGCCCAGTGGGAGGGATCCTGCCTGGGGATAATGGGACCATCTCTGGGAGATGCTTGGAGTGTCTCAGCAATGAGAGGAGTCGCACTGCTGGCACTTCCCAGCCCAAACCCGGCAGTGAGGCTGCTTCTGTTGAGGAGAACAGATGGTTGGTCTCTGCAGGGTTGTGCTAAGGTTTGTTTTTAACTAGTGTTTTGGTTTTTTCTCCAAAAAAAAAAGCAAAAAAAAAGTGCCTTTTCTTTTGTGCTCGTCAGTTATACTTGTGACTTTAACCTGCTCTTCTAATTTTGTTCCAGCCCACGTGCTCATTGTGCAACCCGTAAATCTTGTTTTCCTTTTGCTTTTTAGACAATCAAATTTTTGAATGATAACATTAGAAGAGGAATTGAGAATTACTATGATGATTTAGACTTCAAGAACATCATGGATTCTGTTCAAAAGCAGGTTTGTTGTTCTTTTTTTTTTCCTTGGACTAACTCAGCAACAGCTTTGAGTTTTTCCAGTGATGTGACAATCAAGTTGTTACTGATGAGGGGGATGAGATCTCGTGTGTCATCTCTTGCGGTGTTGCTGCTGAGGTCAGGGCTCATCCAGCATTCCAGCTGGCATTAAAAACCCTCTTACATCACTGCAAAAAGAGATGCCAAAATGCAGCTTTTGCCTTGGCAGGTGCAATTCAAATGCTCAAGGTCAGATCCTACAAACCTCTAGGTTTATAGTGGCCCCACAGCTGGATTCAGACAAATTCGGTCCAAAGTCCACCCACGGCCTTGCACTCAGCATTTCTGCTGGCTGGTCCAAGAGATTGAGAAGCATCTTGTTAACAGGAGGCATTGGATAAAGAGAGATGAGGTGGCATTTAGGCTGTCACAGCCTGGGCCGTTGTGTGGCTGCTCGAGGGCGTGCAGAGAGCTCTTCAACAAGGTGGTTATTGGGAGGAAATACCAGTGGAAGAGTATCTACCTGTAATTAAAATTCAGAAATTGTGGTGAGCCCAGCTGAGCATTACTTAATGGCACGTGGCATTGACTCACAGCCTTTTTTTTTAATAAGGCTAGTCTGTTGAAATGTTTATTGGGTTATTGAAGAGTTCTGCCGTGCAGTTCAGAGACTGTAGAAGAAGCAAAAAGTGTTCAGAAATGTGATGTCAGGGCCCATGTGATGTCCTTGACTGTGCCAAGTAGTGATTATTAAAAAAAATTGACTTAGGAAGTGATACATATACTCTAGGACATCGTTATGGAGATGGCAGCCTGCTTTGAAAAACAAAGTTAGCATGGAAAATCTGTCAAAAGCAGACCATCCTGAGGAAATTTTGTCATTAGACTTCATAATGCTTTAAAGTTTCCATGCACTGCCCAAAATTATGGATACGTACAGCGAATGTACATGTTAGTGATTAAATGAACTCCTCCTTTTCCTTTCACTTAAATTATAAAGAGAATATTTATATTAAGTCAAAAATTTACTGTAAATTTACCGTATTTGTTTGCTGGATTTCAGTTCTTCTAAATTACACCCACAGTGTTTTGGTGAGATTAACTTGTGCCTTATAGCGACGCTTTTGTCTTTTAGGCCCAGTTGGAAATGTAGCTGTAATCCTGAAAACAACTGCAGAGGCAGATTACAGGTCAAGATAGAGTCAGTGTAAAAACATTGCTTAATGTCGTCCAGACCTGGAAAGATAATTTTTCAACTCAGAAAAGATGGGAGGTGGAACTTAGCACTGAGTACTTTGCTCTGGCACCCTGGGTTATAGTTCAATGAGTGACAGAGGAATATTACCTATATCTTTAATTCTTTTAAATTGTATTTATGATATACATTCATACATGCCTTGCTGATAAAATGAAAGAATTTTTTGGTAGCTCAGGGTTTTAAAAATTGTTTTATTCTTACTTTGTTTTCTACTTATTCAAAGAGATTAAGATACAAGTTTTTTTTTCCTTTTGGAATCATAGAACCATTTAGGTTGGAGAAGACCTTTAAGGTCATTGAGTTTTGTGTCTTTTTTTTTTTTTTTTTTAAATCCAGTTTAAGTGCTGTGGTGGGGAAGATTATAGAGATTGGTCCCAAAACGTGTACCACAACTGTGCAGCTCCAGGACCACTGGCCTGTGGGGTGCCCTACACTTGCTGCATCAGGAATAAGGTAAATCCCGGCATCTCAGCATTGCTGGTGTTCACTTAAGAAGGTACCTGACTGAGGAAGTCTGGGCTAAGAAGTGAAGGGAAATGGGTCCTTCCCTCCCCTAATGGATCTGTGGGTCTTGAGAGCTTGCAAAAGAGAAAATAATGGATTAGATGTGTTGGCTGTGGTCCATTTTACTGACCCCCTTCCCAGCCCCAGAAGTGATAATTGGGTGCTCCTCTAATCTCATGGCTTGCCTGAACCAGAGCTGCTTAAAATTCAGTTTTGCTGGTGTTTTCCTCAGGGTTTGCCTCTCCAGCTTTGCCAGGAAGCCTGTGACCTGATTGCTGCTGTGGGCGGGGGTCAGAGTGGTGTGCTCCAGCTACTCTGTGAATTAGAAACCAAACAGAATGACCTTGTCATCTCCAGAATAATCCAAAAATGTGGGCAACTGACTTCAGGGTCAGGACAAGCTTGTGGGCACAGGTCTGTCCCAACCCATCCTTGAGAACTACCTGCCTCTAAAATCCTGGAAAGACTGGAGTCTGGACCAGTTTCTCAGTCTGTGATGAACTGGTGCTAACTGGTGCTGACAGCACCTAGGAGCAGTTGTTGATTTTAATGTAAATGTGTTTTAATTAAATTTTGTAATTCACTGCTCTCCATTTGAGGGATGCATGTAATGCTGAATTTGATGAAGAACTGTTCCTCTACTCCAGTACGGGCAGTCCCTGCCTCACTGGGTTTTGGGCTTTGGTCTGAACACGAGACAGAGAGATTGGGTGTGTGTAAGAGTAGAGCTCATGATGAATATCCTGCTGCTGCCTGGTTTGGGCTGCCCTTTCAACATCTGCCTTGAGCATGGCTCTTTAATTTAAAAAAAGGAAAAATAAATGCAATGGTTGTGTCAGTAATCCTGCTAGGTGTTGCTGAGAAATGTGTATCATAGAAGGGTGTTTATTAAGTATGCTTACACATTTTTGGTGTGTGAGAATGGGTCTGTTTAAATCTGCAATGAGCTTTGATTTATTCTCAGAAACCAAAGCTAAACAATTATGCTTTGAGTCTTAGGTGTTTGATAGGAAGAAGTTTGTGTATATGAAAGTAGTACCTGCTGATCTGCAGCTGCATGGACAGCTCAGATTTTGAACAACTCAGGATTTTGCCTTCAGGAAAGGGAAAGCACTGAAATAAAAACTTCTCCAAGGACAAAGGGGGAGTATATTCTCCATGTGCTTCATTGACAGCTGGGGATGGGGGGATTAGGCTGCTTGTAGCCCATGAAGTGTTAAGCTCAGGGAAGTTAATCGAAAGGCAAGGAGAAGCCCCAAATCGAAGTGTAGTTCTCCAGATGCTGCAGTGTGTGAGGGCTCGTGGCTCTGCAGCAGGGAGATGCCGTTGCTGTGCTGTGTGGAGCCCGGGTGGCACAGCACGGTAACACCAGCACCAGGGCTGTGTGCACGGCTGCCCCGGGGAAAACACAACCAGAAGATGCATCAATCTTGTATGTTTGACAAATCCGTCCAAACAGAGGCTGGTTTCTGTCCTGGAAAGCTACAGATATGGTTTGTGATTACTCATTGGCTTTGTAGTCATGGAAAACTCCCGCTAATGTCGGCGGCTGGATTCTGATCCTCTGTAAAAGCCTTCTGCTAACATGAGCCAGCTCATACTGGGGGGACTCTAAAGGAACTATATTTAAGTCAAATTATTTATTAAAGTCTTACACTAGTGTAGCAGGCAGAAGTTAGTCCCAAATGCCTATAATCCTCTGTTTCCAATGCATTTATCTCCTCTGCATGCAGTTGCTTATGCCACGATGTCCTGTTAGCAAATTCTGTGTTTAAAATTAAATTATGGGACTGCATTCCTTGTGGTCACGTATTTTCAGAGTGATCATGTGTCAGTCAGTCAGGCTTCAGCAGTTTTGGGAACATGAAATCACTCACAGCCAACACAGCATGCTGGTGCCTAATACTGATATTGACCTCCAAGCATATTTGTTACCTGTGGTTGGCAGATAGAGACCCCACACGGTTTCCCAACAGCCCTGTGGAACAGTCTGAGTTTTTTCTTCTAGAAATGTGCTGAACCTTGTTTGTCAGACACTTGTGTGTTCAAGGTGAGAGCTCAGCTTCTTTGGGGGGCTTAAAAACTTTGCCCCGACTGATATTTCTGCCATTTCGTACCATCTGTCTTCCATCTTTGGAAAACATCTCTCTTCCTTCTTGGGAAGGTGACCTGGGACCCCCAGGCTACTGCTCAGAGGCTACCAGCATTTAGAAATCTTCATCCCTCCATTTTGTTTTAATTTTGAAGGAGTGTTTTTGGTTTTCCAGAGAAGCTGTGGCTGCCCCATCCCTGGAAGTGTCCAAGGTCAGGTTGGACGGGGCTTGGAGCAACCTGGGATAGTGGAAGGTGTCCCTGCCCTTGGCAGGAGGGTGGGAACTAGATGGTCTTTAAGGTCCCTTCCAACCTAAACCATTCTAGGAATGTATATCAATAATGCAGGGTTCATTCTGCTTTATCTTCCTCATTTACACATTCTCACTTTCCTCCATGTCTTTGGCTTTGTTTGCTGCTTCCTTTGATGCCAGTGGGTTTTATGTTGGATAATTTGTAAGTGAAGGACAGTATTTTCAGGTTGGTTTTTCCAGGCTTTCAAGGTAGAACCCGTGGAAGACATAACATGGCTACAGAAAATGTGTTAGTAATCTGTGGTGAATGCAAGCGCTCAGTCTCTTTTAAGTATATGAGTTCTATATTCATATATATAATGGCATATAAAATTGTATTGTAATGGATTTAATCTTGTAAAAAGCATTCATAATATTGAAAGTTTTCAATAATATGAAGATATTTCTAAGCTTAAATTTGTCATTGTGTTGGCATGAAGGCCATGTTAACCCCTGATTTTAGTAGTAAGATGTGTTAAGTTATTAAGGCTTTAAAATGAAGCCCAGCTGTTCGTTCTGTGGAAACAGCTGTGTCACAGCTCTGTCATAGCTCGTGTTGGTTGCTGGTGCCACCCTGGTTTTGTTGGCTAGAAATGGTTCAAATGTCTTGTGTTGTGACGTGCTGACAATACGCATTCCTCTAAAATCACATAGAGCTCTAACTAAATCTGATACTGGGGCTGCTGGGATAAACTGGTGTTGGACTGGGAAAAAACCCTGTCATTGCTGTTATATGAGCTGGGTGAACAAAGAAGGAGTAAAATAATATTTTTGTGATTTTAGTTTTCTGCTGCAGTTAATATTTGTTGTTTTCTTTTCAGACAGACATTATCAACACTATGTGCGGATACAAAACCATTGACCAAGAGGTAACATAGCCAGTGCCCACTGTGTCATGGCAGAGAGTGCTGCTTCTCTGCATTCTTTTTGTCTGTTATAAAATTATCTTCTGTGTGCTTAAATCTGCCATGCAGTTAAATCAGCAATTAAAATGGTTTTTTCCCCCGGAATAATTTCTGTCTATGAGAAAAAACTAATCGTGTTTGATTTTTGTATCTTCCCTTCTTTGCGTTTTCCACGATTCCTTGTTTGTTGACAACTCCCCAAGCTAACTGCACAATTAATGCACAAAAAGCTGCATTCATAATTTTAAGCAGTGACTTGAGTTGGGGAAAGCTTTTAGTACTTAAAAGCCAAAGTTTCTCACTGAGTAAAATTGGCATTGATAAAGCCAGTTTAGCTGTGTCTAAGTATTTTATATCCCAGTAGTGGGTGTTTTATTTTTAAGCCTATAATAGTTATTCCTGGAAGAGAAGTGGGACTTCCCTGGTTGTGTTGGCTGCCTTCTCCTCCCTCCAGGAGTGGGATGGGGCCTCCTCCTTCTGCTTTCCCTTTTGGGAATAGCCCCAGTGATTCCAGAGGAGAGACTGCCAGCTCAAGGCAGTAATTGCGGAGTGATTAAGAAGGGAAATCGGTAATTGGATCTGCCCTGAGTTCTCCACTCCTGGCTTTGGAGTGCTGGGGGCGGGGGGTGGCTGGTCTGAAAAAGCTCCTCTCCCCAGCTCATTTGAGGCACTTGGAGCACAATGCCAACCTCAGTTGTTGGTTTTTGGGATTACCGGTTATCTTTAAATACAACTTGTCTTCATTTAGATTCATTGATTTATGGCTTAATCACCTGAACGCTCCAGCCGGGCTCTAACACGGAGCACTTAAGCATATGCTTAACTTTACTCCATTCATCTGCTTAGGACCCTCTGCAGCCTCAAGTGCTTTCTATATTATGGGTTGGGGTCACGGAGCAGCACAGCTTGCAGGACTGAATCCGAAATCCTCTTGTTCCTGCCCTTTTTAGGGGTTCTTTGCAAAGCACTTGGTCCACAATTTATATTTTTCCTCTGCTGTACTTTCAACTTCGAAGCAGAGATGAAAGCTAAAGACTTTCCTGCTTTCCAAGTGGTCTTAAATGAAAATTGGGCGCATTTCTTGTAGAAAAATAGCTGCAACAAACAAATTTAAGACAATGAAATAACTTATTCAGGTGTAGAATAACTTAAAATAAAATAGAGTTATTTGTTGAGGTGGGGAACAGCTTAAGAACAGAGGGAAGAATCAGTGATGAGGTCTTTGTTAAACTCAGTGGGTTTAAAGAGGTGGGAAGGCAAACCAAATCTGCCTCCCTGAATTTTGAGTTGCCACATGTATTGAGTTCCACATGTAGTGGAACTGCCTGTTGAACCCTTACTCTGATGTTTTGCAGCGCTTGAGTGTTCAGCATGTTATCTACGTCCGAGGGTGCACGAATGCTGTGCTCATTTGGTTTTTGGACAACTACAGCATCATGGCTGGCGTGCTGCTCGGCATATTGCTGCCCCAGGTAAGAGAGAGCCACTGTGTTAACCATGAGAGGGAGCAGCTGATTTGTTGCTATGGTATGTGAAATCTCATTTGACTATAATCATCATTTTGTTTTAGAATTTAATGTAACTGATAAGCTGAGGTGGCATTCTGGTAATTTAGTAGCATCACTGTGATGTGTTGCAGGATTTGGTGAGGTAATTTGCTTTTGCTTGGGGTTTTATTTGAGTCCTTCCCTAGCTGTGACACCTGGGACTTTCTAATGCTCTGATGGGACAAGCTGCATGTGATGTCTGACTGGGGCTGCCCCTTCCTTTCGCAGTTCCTGGGGGTGCTGCTGTCCTTGCTGTACATCACTCGGGTGGAGGACGTCATCACGGAGCACAAGCTGAGCGAGAGCCTGTTCATAGATACGCGGCACAGACCTGCCCCCGAGTTCGCTGGAGCTGGCTGCTGCATGTGCTACCCGGGGTGACTTGGGGAGCCCAAAACGCAGCTAAACCCAGGCAAACCCACCGGTTTTGGTTCGTGCTGGCTGCTCCAGACTGTGGGGTGGTGAACCAGCCAGCAGCCGGCGGTGAGTGCGACCCAGGACACACCGGAGGGGCCCCGCGCTGCCGATGGGATCGCGGCGGTGCCGGAGGGTGGGTCTGCGGATCATTAAATCTCCTCTTGAGTGATTGCTGAGTGATAACACAGCCAGAAAATCTGTTCTGGGAAGATTTGAACGTTGATTTCTAGGAAGTGTCTTTGCGTCTTGGGATGTCGTATTTAAGTGTTTGTCCTTTTCCAACTTTATTTTCTTACTGCTTCCAAGAGAGATTTCTTACCGATCTACGTGGTGAATATTAAACATGTGTTTAATAATGGAGTTTTATGCTAATCATGATGAATTTACTGACAATAATGGATGTGATACTGATCGCTTTCATTGCTCAGTCCTCTGTGCCTTTTAATAATGGGGCAAATGCCAATGTCAAATGGGTCAGGTAATGCTTGATATATTTTTTAATGCAGTTTATTACTGTCTGGCTTTTGTATAAACTTACTTGAGTCTTGGATGTACTGTATTTTTCCCCTTTAGTAAATTAACTAGGTGATTTATGACCTTCTATTTTTTTGGAGTTCTGTATGTCAGATGTTTCTAAAATTTACTGTCAAAATAAAAACAATGAGGTTTTTTTTTCCTAAAAAAAAAAAAAAAAGCATGTAGGTTTTGTTTAAAATGCTTTTTATTTTTTTAGATAATTTAAGCCTGTCCCTCAAATGCTGAATCAAAAGGTAGAAGTAGCAGGAGCTGTGATTCTGGCCTGGGTGCTGCCTGCCTGGGGTTTTGGAGAGTCACTGAACATCTGTGCCTCCCTTGCTTCTCTTAGTCCACCAAGAGCTCTGGGGTTTTTGTTGGTGTTCCTTTGTCCTGAGCATTTCTCTGCAGTCTCTCCAGCCCCAGCCAGGCCTGCAGGCAAAATGCAAAACCCAATTATCATAATATTTCAATTAAACCAAAGTCAGGATGAGAATAAAGCAGATTTATATCCTGAATCTAAATCTCTGCTTTTCTGAACACGCCACTAAGAAAAACAGGGCAATATTTGATATTATTTTCTCCTTGCTGCTTTTTGTTGTTGTTGTTTTTTTTTTAATTTTCTTGTCCTGGACATTTCTTTCTGCTTTTTTTCAAAACTCAGCGTTTTCTGCTTAACTCTCTGCCTTCACCAAGAATTTCTGAGCAAACTTCATCCGTTTCCAGAAGCCAAAAAGGACTCATCCAGTCCTTCGGTGTTCCTGATGGTTTCTAGGGAGAAAGATCCCAGTCCAGCACGGGCTGTGCGAGGTCGTTTCCTACACAGCACACTCTAGCGTTGGGCCCTGCACATGGCTACTACTTATTTAATTGCTCCGTGTCCTTGTCACCTAAATTTTCCTGGTCTCGGTCTTGGATAATGTGTTCCAGTAAGTTAAGAAGCGAGATGTGTTTTAAGGGTGGATTTTTGTACCAAGAAGGGAAGGGGAAAAGGAGGAGCAGCTTGGGAGGACGGAGCCGACTGCTGGGGAAGGATGGGAAAATTGAAGCTGAAGTCGGTTTGTTGTGGAGAGTGGGCTGGGAAGGTGGGAATGACAAAGATCAAAAGTAATTTTTTTCCCTAATAGTGTCTTGTAAATGTGGTGGTGGTGTGAAATATGAGATATCCAGGTAAGCAGGAGGTGACAGAAGCATGGTTAAACTTTAGGTGGTTTAAATGTAATGGGGAGAGCATTTGGGGATACAAGAGAGCAACTCTCCTTTAAAAAGAAAATTTATGGGCTGTACTGAATTTTCAGCCATCCCCAGTGCTCACTGTCATTCACAGTGTTTGGGTGGGAGTGATGTCATCCTGACAATCACAAAGTAAGCCCTGTGTGATTTTCATTAATAAATGATTGATTCAAAAACTATTGACCCTTCCCATCCCCTCGGATCTGAGGAAATTAACTCTTGGCTTCACATGCCCGTGGTAACTGGAGGGAGGGATGATGCCTATTGGGAGGTGGCTGGGGGAGAGAGATGCAGCAGTTCTCTGCTCAGCTGCCTTCTCCAGAGAGCTGATGAGAAAATTGACTTCAGATGGGTGAAGAATGCTGATCTAATGCAATCTTTGTCCTCCTGGCAGGAGCAGCCACAGCTGGGCTGCTCCTCACAGATGCATCCTTAACCTGATTTAAGAAAATGATCCTTGGCTGCTGTTTAAAAGACTGAGACAACTCCACAAAATCCCAGAACAGTGGATTATTCTGTGCATATAATTTTAAAGAGCTCTGATAACTGTGAGCTGACAGTGGTTCCTGCTCCATGTGTTCCTGCTTTCCATCACCATTCAGCTAGAAAAAGAGATTTACCTCTCTATTTCAAGTAACCAGAGGCCACAGACGCACAGACTTGGCACAGCACTTGGGCGATGCGCGCTGGCGAGCTGAGTGCCCGGCTGGAGCATCGTGCACAGTATCTGCTGTAAATGCCGCTGCCGATACTCGATAAAAATCTTTAACCAGCACAGATCCGGAGGAGAAATGCTGAGCAGGTCTCCCTCTGGTGGTGTGGATATGCCGTACAGCAA
The DNA here is from genome assembly GCA_014706295.1 of Lycocorax pyrrhopterus obiensis. NCBI lineage: Eukaryota > Metazoa > Chordata > Aves > Passeriformes > Paradisaeidae > Lycocorax > Lycocorax pyrrhopterus. The sequence continues at coordinate 4,075,578 of JACSVZ010000008.1, read as the reverse complement.
GGCACTAATTAAATCTCTGCTCGCCGGGAATTAAATCTCTGCATCCATATGGCACCAGGGTTTCTTCAGTGGCCCTTTCCCCTGCTCTGCTTCAAGAAGCCCCTTTGTGCAGGCACAGCTTCCAAGGAAATCCCTCGATAGGTCCAAACCTCTGCAGTGATTATCATCTGTTCGTGAGGCAGAGAGGGACACTCGGGATACAGCTGCTGGTTACAACTTCACCTGGAAAACACACCTCCGAAGTGGGTTGAGCTAATTTCCCCCTGATGGGGAAAAATATCAGTGTTTAAGATCTAAAGCCCATTTAGCTAAAAGTTGTTTTGTGGATCTGTGTTCCTAAAACTCTTTTTTTCAATGGGACTTCCCAGTGTTCACAACTTCTCTGCACCAGCTGATTATTCCAAGGTTCTTGTGTGGGTTCAGGAATTGCTTTTAGGTAAGAAATAATGTGGTAGGTGTTCAACTGCAGAGGGCAGGTGCTCCCACTTGCTGGGATCCTGTGGGTTGTGCTGGGCCAGGGAGATCACCTCGACCGCAAGGACATCAGTGCTTTGGGTTTGCATCCTCATTTAATGTCTGTGCCTTTTGGGGGAGAGGAGGTGAGAGGGCGGCATCTTCATCTGTGGTGGGAAAGCCGTGCTGCTGTTTGTCTTGTCAAAATTACATTCAGTCCATCGTGCTGCTCAAAACGGACACAGCTCCATCTGGTTTTGCACTCGAATGAAAGTACTTGGGTTTGGATTCAGCTCCTGGCCTGAAGTCTGTCTCTGCAGCTCTAAGGGGTAACATTTTGCCCCGCAGCAGGGTTAAGAGCCCTTGGCAAAGGCGGCTGCTAAATCCCCTCAGGAAAGTTGGAGTCCTGTGCGTTTCCAGCATGCTCCTTTGAAGGAGGTACTTTTTTCCTGTAGAAAGTTTTGTCCTTGATGAAGAGCTAAAAGCTGCCATCCTGGAAAGGAGAGGAGAGGAGCCGACCTGCCTGGGATGTGCACGCCAGGACAAAGCTGCCTCGTCCTTCTGGGCATTGGGTACTGGTTTCTGATCCCACCCCCATCACAGTGCTCAGCCCTGCTTGGAAATTCCTTGTGGATCAGCACCACGGGTTCTGGGATGGGAGGTTTTGCCTGGGCAAGCACAAGGATCTCCTGGCAGCAGCTGAGCATCGCTTTGCTGTAGTGTTCCCAGCATGCTCAGGGACTCTGCAGTGGGATCTGTTCAGGGCAGATCCCTCGGCTGGAGCAAAGCAGGAGCAGCACGGTCTCCTCCAGCTTGAGGCTACACCTTCCTGGGTTAAAATAAACATAACAGCCTGAGGGGTTTGGAGGGTGCTGGGGAAAACCTGCTGGCTGAAGGGCAAGAGCTGGGGGGGAATGGACTGGGGTGCCAGGTGAGGAAGTAGCCCTCTGAGGTCCCTGGAGCTACATGCAGGCACTGGCAAAGCTGCTGAGCTGCTGTGGAATGAATACGGGTTCTGGGAGAAGTCTGTGTGCAGGGCTTTGAAGTTTCTGGGTTTTTTCAAACATAACTGGGTTTTGCTGACTGGGACAGCTGCCTCTCCCCCTCTTTGCCAGCTGGGGTGTTGCGCTCTCTCCGTCCCATGCAGCACACTCCTTTGCTGGGATAGGGAAGTGCAAATTCAAAGGGCCTCATGCTGGCTGCTGGGAAAGGTGGCTGCGTCGAGCAGAGGTGCAAACCACGCCTGGAGCTTGGCTGGATGGGTTGGGGAACAAGGTCCTCTGGAGGAATGGCCAAATCCATGGCAGAAGGGGAGAAGATGCAAGTAAGGAACTGCTGTGTGAGTTCTGAAAGCCTTGTCCTTCCTGATCACAAGAGTACAGAGCCTGCAGGAAGTGTCCCTCAACCCAAGGCTGTTGCTGCTGGTGCTCAAGGTGAGTTTGGCAGCCCTCACGCTGGAACTGGGCCTGTGTAATGCTGTGGTTGGGATGTGCCTTTGCCCCTGCTGGGTCTTCTCCTTGTCCCACTTTGGTGGTGAGGTGCCGTGAAGCTGCAAGTCCTCCTGGCTCATCCAAGGAGCACTCCCAGGGTCCCTCTCCCTGCACATGGGGCTGGGAGGTGCACGGGCACAACCCTGGGAAGGTTCCTGTGCTGTGCCCATGCTCCACTAAGCTGAGACCATGGCTGAGGCAGAAGCGGTCCATCTCCTGATGGTCCCCAGCTTCCCATCATTTGGTGTTTCCTAAAATAGTGTCAGTTCTCCAGGAAAGGGAGGTGAAATATTCAAGCCCCCAAAACAGCTCCATCTCTGGGCTTAGCTCAGTTCCCAGCCAGCCATTAGCTTATTTCCATATGAAACGTATTTGTGCTGCTGAAAGCATCCAATGCACCTGAGGGAATGAGCTGTCTAAGGAATACTGTCTGTCTTAGGCCAGCACACATGTGTGTCATGGGGTCGTCCCACAGCCCCCACCCCAGGCACAGGGACAGCACCAGGCCGGGTGGGATGTGCTGTTTGAGCCTCCCATGACAAGCAGTCCCCTTGCCCAGCAGTGGAAGGAGAGGTTGTCAGCACCCACGGGATGCCTGCAGCACCCCTGTCACCCCTCATCCTGCTATCCCAACCCTGGCACCTTGTGAACGGGGCAGGATGTGGCCCTGCCACCCCCAGCCTGGTGACAGCAGCAGCGGCACGCCAGCCCCCCACCCCAATTATTGTTGGGTGTCGCAAAAGACATTGAAAAGCAAGGAGGAGAGCTGTGAAGAGGGTCATTTTAGTGGCTCTTTCTCTCTTCTTTTTTTTTCCCCCCCGAGAAGGAAGTTAGAAAAGCAGAGCCCTCAAAGCCGCATTGAAAGGGTGACAGAGACGGGATAATGCGTAAGACTGAGGGAAGGAATCTCAGAGCACTCGCCACGGTGTTTTAATGATCTGTTAACAATTGCCCCTTTCAGGGGAGAACATATGGTAGATGGTTTGCTTTAAAAAAAAAAAAAGGACAAAAAAAGAAAAAAGAAATTACTTCAGAAACTTAAATGATGGTGGAAAATGGTGGGGATTGCGGTGAAGAGCTGGGGGAGGGAGGTGTAGCCCCCGGAGTGAGGGGATGTCAGATGATGAGAGGATGTCAGATAATGTGTCCCTGAGCACGGGGGCTTTGCTGGAGCCAGAGACCCCGAAAAACACCGGTACCCGGGAGCTGCTGAGGGTAACTGGGGCTGGTTGCCTGACAATGTAGGAAAATGATGAGGCCGCTGATGAAACCTAGGAAGCTGCTGGGACCCTTTAGGACACGGGCTGGAGCATCCCCCCCAGCTCGTGCTCAAGCCCAGCTGCGCGGGCAGGGCTGGTCCTGGGCTCCCCTCCCTGCAGCTGGGGCAGATGGTGACAACGCTCTGGCTGCACGCAGATGGCGAGTTCTTCGAGGTTTCCCTGCTGTTACCTGCCTTGAGATCATCACCTTTCTCTCGCTGCAACCTGTTGGCATGAGTTTAGATTGTGGCTCACCAAAATCACACGCACTGGCTGGTGGTAACTTGTCTTGTAGAGCTGGGCTGCAGCTAAAAATACTGGTGTACAACTGCAGTGTTTTGTGTGAAAATACACGGATTTTTTTTTTAAATTTTTTTGCAAATACATAATTTCTTATTGAGATTCAGGAGTCAGGCTGGGTGCTCACCTTTGCAGAGGTCCTGGCATGGGTTAGCAGGAGGGGCTGTGCTACTTGTGGGCCCCCCAGGTTCATTTATGCACCTGGACTTGGGAAGGAAATGGTCCCATCTGGATATAAAATTGTCTTCTCCTCAGCACTGCAGAAATGCAGGGCACGAGAAGGCTCCAGTTCAAAGGTTAGGGATTCGGCAGATGGAGCCCAGCGCTGCATGAAGGGTTGGGAGAGGGGTACCAGCACAGGGTGTGTGCAGATGGGCAGGGATGGCTGGGGAAAGCTGCAATGGGGCACCAGGGCTGCCTGACAGGGACACCAGGGCAAGATGTACCAGAAGAGGGGAGTAAAGATGTGGGGAAAGGAGCAAAGCTGAGCAGAGGAAAGGGTGATGCTTCCTGAGACTGAAAGAAGGGAGCAGATGAGAAGAGACCAGGCTGGTACAGGGCTGGTCAGGGAGGGGATGGGGTCATGCACCGGGAGTGTGGGCATTGCTGAGATTGGTGTGGGGGCTGCAAGCACATTCAACCCTGTGGGCCAGACATCACAGCACTGTAGGCTGCCAGATGTGGATGACACAGCTGAGAATGGTGATGGGAAGATCATGAACTGGTTACCAGTAAGTACGTGAGGCCAGTGGGAAAATATCCACACCACAACTTTGAGTCACATCCCTCCTAGCAGTGGGGGTTTGGCTTGAGCAGTCACCCCTGCACCATGCTGGGCACATCTCTCTGTGGTGGCAGCGACCTGGCACCAAATTCAGTTGGCAAAGAAAGGGTTAAAGCCCCCCCATCTTGCTTTGTCTCATGTTGAGGGCTTCGATGAAGCTCTGTAGAGGGGTGAGTGGCGTGTGAGTCCATCACGGCACCTCTGCCCCTTTTTCCAGATCGGACAGGGTATTTCCTTCCAAACCCCTGGCTTTTAGCAACTTTTTTGCTTCTCTAAAGCCAGCTCTGGTGCATTCTGCTACATTCAAAGTCTGACCGGTGGAGCCTCTAAATCAAGAGAGGAAAGCACATCTTTAATTATTTTTGGAGGTCAGGAAGCACCATCTGTCTGTTTGATGGGCAGCTGCGGAGTGAGGATTTTCAGAGAGAGACCATATGACCAGTCTGCTGTGCTTATAACCCCACCATGCATCAAAATGCCAGAAGGTGTATTTTCATCCTTACGGGAATGAAGGGCTGGCCAGGAAGGTGGCAGTCTGAGCTCAGCATATCCATAGTCTGTAATTATTCACTGATGGCCAAAGGAGAGTTGATGAAAGCGAATACTGAAGCCTCAAGCCTGTGTTGTCCAACCGGTAGCTGGTAAATGGACCACTGCCAGCTGGTGAAGTCTGAGTGCTGCTGCTGCTTGTGTTGGATTCTGCCCGATCTCACCAGAAACTTGGTGTAAAATTCAAAGAACTTGGAAAACCTAAGTGAGGGAGATGTGTAACCCATCCTGCCTGTCCAGGCTATCATCAGGGTGGAGGAGGAACGCTTTTTTCTGGCAGGTGAGACAGGCTGGGGCAAGGAGCCACTTGCCCACAAATGGGGAGGGGAGCAAGCCTGGCAGAAGTGGGAATGACAGGAGAAGACTGGCTCCCAGAGAAGTGAGGAGCATGCTTCTCTACCTGGGTAGATGCTTGGATGGTTTGAGTAACTGTTTTAAGGTAACAGGTTTCACAGGACCCACCTGTAGGCATCACACACCAGAACCCAACTCACCCTTTTGTACTTGGCACTTGTTCCCTGCCTTTCCTCTCCATGGTATTTCTTTTCCTTTCCTCTCTCCTATCCAGAGACAATCCAGGTTTTTTCTATGCTAAAGATTGTTGCATTCTGACCCAGAATGTCTCAGAACAGCTGTCTGCTCTTGTAGCCTTCTGAAGCCATCCCCTGTCAGGCTGTTGTAAGGGCATGTAAGTATGGAGAGAGGTTTATTGTAGAGCGAGATGGCACACTGAAAACTCTTGGGCTTTCTATCAGGGCTTCTCTTCTGGTGAAGCGACAGCATCTGTTATCCCAAGGCTTATTTCTCCTTGCACAGAATCATAGAATTATAGAATGGTTTGGATGGAAGGAATATTAAAGATCATCTAGTTCCACTCCCCACTGCCACGGGCAGGGATGCCATCCACTAGACCAGGTTGCTCCAAGCCCTGTCCAGCTTGACCTTGGATGATTGCAGGGATGGGGCAGCCGCAGCTTCTCTGGGCAACCTGTGCCAGGGCCTCTCCAGCTCTCTTGGAGCCCCTTTAGGCACTGGAATGGGCTCTAAGGTCTCGTCTCCCTAGAGCCTTCCCTTCTCCAGGCTGAACATCCCCAGCTCTCTCAGATTGTCTCATAGCAGAGGTTCTCCAGCCCTTGGAGCGTTTTCGCGGCCCCAAGGGGTATTTTGACGCGTGATAACGTGACAAGTGCTGAAGACTGGTCATATTGGCTCGCTCTGGAACTTCCACCCCTCAGCTGCCCATTAAACGGACAGACCGTGCTCTATTGTGCCCAGCTCAGCTCTCACCAGGTAATGAACGACTTCCCGAGGCGGCTCCTTCTGTCCCGGCGAGCATTCTTGGTCCCTGCCCGTGGCCGACTCCCTCCCCGGGGCCGCGCCGCTGCGCCTGCCCGTGCGCTCCGTCGGGCGGCTCCGGGGACGCGCTCCAGCCGCCTCTTACCGGGGCTCGCCTTTCCTCTCCAGTTTGGTTTTTTATATCTATACATATATTTCTTTTTGCGCCTCTTCTTCTCTCACTCTTGTAGGAAAAGGAGGAAGGGGGGGAGGAAGGGAGAAATATTGTTTGAATTCACAAAGGGGGGCATCTGGTGCACCTTGCGCCTGGCATCTGTGCTCCTTGTGTCCCGAGCAGCGCGCTCGCACCGGGGCGAGGGGCAGGAGGGGCCGGCGTGCATCTGTTGGGCGCCACAATAAAGTCACAAAACAGCGGCGCGGGCCCGGCCCCGCCGCGCTGCCCTCTCAAAGGGGGACGCGGGGCTGCGGCTCCCAGGTATTATGCGCCGGGTAGGTAGGGCCGGGGCAGCAGCTGCTCCGCCGACCCGCCCGACATATGGCACCGCAAATCACGGTACCTCCTGAGCAGCTCGGCCGGGGGGAGCGGGGGGAGGACGGGGAGGCCCCCGGAGCAGGTGCCTCCGCCGTGCGCCCGCCGCTGCCATCGCCTCATCACCGGCCCCGCCGGCGCGCACCGGTGGCCCCGGGCTGGGTGGAGGGCGCGGAGCGGCCGGCGGCCCCCGGACCCTGAGATCACCCCCACGACGGAGAGCGGGCCCAGCCTTATCTGCCCTCCCCTCTCCCGAGCAAACAGACCCCGGCGGGCGGGCGGACGGGCTGCGGCCGAGCCCCGGCTCGCCAAACGTTCCCGACGCCTGGCAGGCGAGGGATGCGCCGGGGCCGCTCTGGTTACCATATGTTTTCAATAAAATAAGACAAATAGGGCCGGGAGATAGGGATTGCAGTAAACCTGTTATAAAGCAGCATAAACCAGGCCAATGTAAACGGCAGCAGGGCCCCTCCTGGAAGGGCCGTTGGGTGCCAGCTCCGCACCGGGCGGCCCGGCCAGGTGTGAGCGGGAGCCCGCAGCAGTGCCCCCGCAGGTTTTTATCACGTTCGTGGTAATATGGTGCTTGTTATGCTAACTATGAGTAAACATCCCCGGCCGGGCTTTGTAGCGACGGGAGGGAGTTATCGGAAAGTGGCAGTGGGAAGGTGATTTAACAATAAAGTTGTCTTGTTTGCCAGCAGGTGATGTCTGCCCCCAGCCCCATGATTAATGCTTCCCAAAGCACTCCACTTTACAATCTCTTGTAATTATTTATTAAACGAAATCTATTTATTATTATTTTAGCAAACAGCGGTACCAGGTGGGGCTTTCTTTTCCTCTTCAGCTTTTGTTTGAAGGACGTTTGAAGTGGGCAGTCTGAGGCTTGGAAACTCGCTCGCCAGATTTTTTTGTCATCCAATTGCAGAGGCACAAAAAAACCCCCCAACCCCGCCGGGCCCTTCCTATTCATCCTCCGCTGCCCTCCGAGCCGCCCCTCGAGAAGGGGCGCCCGAGCCGCCGCGGTGGCCGGCCCCCCTCGGCGCCCTCCCCCGCCCTCCCCGCTGGGCTCTCCGTCCGCCGCACCGCGCTCCTGGAGAGGGAGCGCGCACAGCCCCCACCGCCGCGCATCGCGCCGGCCAAGGCCACCCCGCGGGGCCAAGGACCAGGCCGGGCAGGGGGAGCTGCCCCCCGCCCCGCCGCGGCCCAACGGGGCCGCTCCGGCCGCTCCCGGCACAGGCATCCCAGACCGGGATCCGCCGCGCCGCTTTGGTGAAGGAGAGGGGGGACTCCCGCCCCGCCGGGGCTGCGCTCTCCAGGCGGCCCTGCCCGCACCCCCGGGGGCGTCGTGCCGTGCAGGGGGAGCCCGGCCCCATTGCCTCCGGTCCCTCGCCCTCCGCCGGGGAAAGGTGCCCCGGGCCCGGGCCGCTCCCCGCCGCCCGCCGAAGCCGGTGCGCAAAAGTTCCCGGCACATTTTGCGCACTGAGTTCCGGCAGCAGCGCGGCTGTCCCCGGGCCCAGAGCCGGGCCGACGGAGCTGGGGTGGCCTCGGGCCTTGGGAGGGCCCTTCCCCCGCGGGATCCAGCCTCTGTTTCCCTTGTAGGAGCAAAGTCACGACGCAGGTGGGGGCTGGAGAACGGCGTCCCGTCCCCTCCGGTGCTGGCGCTCGCCGGCAGCAGCGCAGCGCCCACAGCTCCGCCGGTCGAAGCGCAAAGATGTTCCCGGCGCTGCAGAGGAAAGGAGAAGGGTCACGGGAGGTGGCGGGGTCCCCTGCCTCCCCTCCGGGATCGGAGGGGATGTCCCGAGAGCGCCCCGCGGCGCCAGAGCAGCGGGAAGTGGTTGTAGCTGCGCCGAAGGGAGCGGAGCCGGAATGGTGCCACCTGGACCTTCACGTCCGGCACCGGAGGAGACGCCGCCTGGTCCGGCCGTGCGTCCCCGGCTACTCCGGGGCCCGGCGCTTCCCCGCGTTACGCAGCCGAGTGCTGGGGAGCCCCCCGTCACCGCTGGAGCCCTGTACCCCGCCCCGACCCCCACTGCACCCCAGTGGAGCCCCCGAGAGTGCGGCGGCCCCGGCCGTGGTGCAGCCCCCCCCCCCCGCCCGGGGTCGGCGGCTCGGCCCGGGGGTCCCGTCCAGCGAAGGGCTGGCGGGCGGGGCCGGGCCGGGAGACAGGGGCGGGCAGGGGCGGGGGGTCCTGGCGCGGCACGACGCTGCGTGGAAGCCAGCGGGGTCTCGCGTGGCGGGGCCGGGGCAGCGGGCGGTGCCGGGCCCGGCACGCTCCCGTCGGGCTGATAAGATAAAAGCGTGCCAAGGGGTGGGTGCGGGCGGGGGGGGCGCACACGCCGCCCGGCCGGGAAATCCCCATTGTCTGCCGGCCCTATATATAGGGGCTTAACGGCAGTCGTGTGCCGGCGGCACAACCTCTCCTGCCCGCACTCGAGAGACTGCGGGGAGGGGGGAGCGGCGCGGGGCGCGCAGCCAGAGCCGCTCTTCTGCCCTGCAGCCTCGCCTGGGCTCAGCAGGCACAGCCGCGGGGGAGAGGGCTCTCCCGGGCCGGCCAACGCGGGTTTGGCTTCTCAGGATGGCCCCGCAGAGCGACCGCTCGCCGGACGAAGGGCAGCCGTATTTCGGTGGCGCCGAGGACCCCTCCTCGGCGGCCGGCGGGGGCTCCGCGGGCAGCCGGGGCGCCTCGCCGGCCCGCACCGCCCTGGCCGCGCGGGAGACGGCGGCCCGCAGGAAGGGGAAGACGCGGCGGGGCCGCGGCAAGGCGCGCAACGAGGGCTTGCTCAGCAAGCAGAAGAAGAGCCGGCGCATGAAGGCAAACGACCGGGAGAGAAACCGAATGCATCACCTCAACTCCGCCCTGGACGCGCTCCGCAGCGTCCTGCCCACCTTCCCCGACGACGCCAAGCTCACCAAGATCGAGACGCTCCGTTTCGCCCACAACTACATTTGGGCGCTCACACAGAGCCTCCGTCTGGCCGAGCAGAACCTGCCCGAGCCCCCCGCGCCGCCGCCACCCCCCGCCACCGCCTCCCCTGGGCCCTGGGACTCGCCCTGCCCTGCGGCCCCGCCGCCCGCCGCTCTGCGCCGCGGCCCCGCCGCCTTCCCCGCCTTCCTCTGAGCCCGCCGCCCGGCCAATATCCCCCCGCTTGTGGCCTTCAAAGAGCCGGCGGGGCGGAGCGGGGACTCCCCGCGCTGCGCTCCGGGGGGCGGCGGGAGCCCCGCTCCCCCCCGGCCCGTCCCGTCCCGCTCGGCTGGAAAGCGCAGCGGGAGCGGGCGGGCAAAAACAAATCACGGTTTTGTACTCGTTAACGGTAAATTATATTAATTTGTCGCTATCGGTATTTATTGATTATATTTTGTAACAAATATGTATTTTGTATATAAGAGTATTTTTAGCAGCGGTGGTCCAGCTGTCTGTACCCGCAGCTATATTTTGGGTTTTCTGAAGAAGAAGAGGAAAATAAAGCGTGTCGCGGCCAGACCTGTGCAACGCCGTGTTTTTATCAACGAGGGCTCTCCGGGAGTTTCAAAATCGCGCGCACCAGTGCCGGGGAAGGCAGCGCCCGCCCCGCGGGGGCTTCCTCGGGGTCCTGGGCGGTGTGCCCGGTGCGGGGTCGCTCCCTTGCGGGGGACGAGCGGCGATGGAGAGCGGCGCAGCGGGGTCCCGCGCCTATGCGCACGCCGGCGTGTGCCCGTCGAAGCCCACTTTCGGATTTAAAACCGGCCTCTCTCTGCAGGTGCCTTTTCCCGCAAAGCTGAGGCCGGTCCCGTCCCACCGTCTCCAGGTGAGGTGTGCCCGGCTGCGTGGCTGTTTTGAGGACGTCCCTGGGGCACAGCGCTCCAGCATCTGGAGCGGTGCGGATGCCCGGGGCAGCGTCGCCTCAGGCCGACCCCATCGTCCCCAGGGGTGAATTTAGCCGAGGCAGGCGCGGGACTGGGGGTATCAGTCGGAACCTGAAGCCCTAAGCGGGGAGGCGGGGAGAGTCAGGCCAGCTAAAAGCGCGGGAGATGGGAAGGGCATTACCTCCCCTGCCACGGTGAGAAGAGAACCCGCATGAATTCCATAAGCCCTTCCCGGCCCTCTCCTGCCGGGACTCAATTTGTAGCTGGTAGATTTACGGCCGGGCCGCCTCCCCGCTCCGCACTGCCCCGGCGGGGCGGTCGCCGCTAGACAAAGCGGCCCGCGAGGCCAAAAGCCCATTGTGATGCTAATTGTTCTCAGCTGAGCCCGTTTGCCCGCGGCAAAGAGACGCTATTGAGGCAATTTGTAGAACAAAAGAAATTTGGTTACTGGAAACAAAGATGCACGCACAAACCCACCCCCCCCCCCGCCGCCAACAACCTCCCTCTCCCGCACCTCAACAAAAGAGGCTAGAGTGGAACCTGACCGGGTACAGCATCCCGGCGATCTTGTCTCGCCGCTTCGCCACCCCTCGTCCCGCCGATGGGGGGGCGACCGCGGGGAGCCCCTTCCTCCCCCCCTTGCCCTTCCTGCGCGCTGCTCCCGCTCCCCGGGGGCCATGGGGCGGCTGGCGGGGGCAGACCCAGCGGCGTGGGGAGGGCTGGGTGGTGGTGGTGAGTGCGCGGAGCGGTGCGCGGAGCAGCCCCGGCGCCCCGTCCCGCACCGGCGCCGCGGGCTCTGGCCATGGTGCTGAAGGCGGGCCAGGGGCACGACGCGGTTGTCCCCTCGACGGGGCTCAACCTTTGGGGTCTGCCCGAGCCGACAAGGGGTGATACAGAGCCGCTCCCCGTGCGTCTCTCCCGGGAGCTGCTGGGGTGCTGACCGTTCAGGTGGGCTGTTTGGGGGACATCGCCCAGTCCTGCGGTGAAGGGAGAGGCCGGCATGGCCCCGGCGCTAACCAGACACTTTGCAGATCAGAAAACACATGGGGCTCGGTGGATTTTGGAGAAGCAGTGACCTCTACTTGTGCACTTGATCCAGCCTCGGTCAACAAACTCCTACGGAGAGGAGCTGCAGGTGTCCCACACACCCGGGAGAAGGGAGCAAGGGCACCACAGTGCCAGTGTTGACAGGCAAGGTGAACAGATCTCACTCACCACTTGAGCTTTTTTGGAGATCCTCACTTTCTGCGGCCTTCTGGGACCTGCCCATCTATGCAGAGCCCCCCTCCTTTGCCTGTTCACTGCTTTGAGAAGAAATGCCCACATTGCTGGAGAAACACAGGCCATGGGGCAAGGCTGAGGACTAGGAAAAGGCCGTGTGTGCCTATCTCTGTGTGTACTCTTATAGTCCTGAACGTGATCTATCTGTGTCGTAGATCAGATAGGCAGAATGAAAGACCTAATAGTATTCCTGCCCCTTCCCCCCCTTTCTGGCTGAATTGTGTATTGTTTTCGTACTCTAACAGTCTGCAAAGTGCTCCAAGGCCTCTGTGTGTGGCCACAGGCGAAACACCGTCATTATTTGGGTGATAAAATCATTTAATGTTTTCCCTGCTAGTGCAGCTCCACTCTGATATCTCCCTACAGGAGGTATCATATTGCCCTTGCTATCTGCATGTACTGTGGGACTGAGGAGGATCACAACACACTCACTTATCTGCAAAAGTATAATTTTTGAGAAAAATGGCAAAAGAGAACTCAGGGTGGACATGGGCAAGAAAAGGAGCAAGAAGAGCATGACAGTCTAGTGAAGAGTAGGTATTACAAAAGTTCACAAAGATGTCTATATTGCTATATTTTCAGAGTGTGGTCACTCTAGTGGGTTTTACTGCATTGCTGATTCTTTTTTTCTGGAGACTTAGGATGTGTCTGGTCTTCCAGCCGTGGGGCTGTAGGTTGGGGGTGGATGGGGGGAGTGGCAGCCGAATTTACTACCTCTAGAGAACTAGTGACTTCTTCTTTAGGGGCTTGAATGCGTTTTTTTTCTTTGCCTCCACATTATTAGGTTAATCATTGCTTGAACTGGTTGCTATGGTTTTGGCAAACCCATGGAAACTTGATAATGAAGACTGAAAGACTCCTTTTCCATTTATCTTTTCTCTATGTTTAGTGCATGATGGTCTCATTTCTCTTGACGGGGCTGTCCCAGCGCCAGTGCCCGGCTTTTATAACCACGGCTGCTGTAATGGCCTCTGGACTTTTTGATGTGGGAGAAACAGGTGGCTGCTGGGACTGAGATCATTTCAGAGGCACAGGCTTGTGCCCTCACATACTTGCAGGCGACAGGATGAAAACCAGCTTAACCTGGGCCCTGCCAGGTTTGGTTGCTGAAATCTCACGCCAGGTGAACTCAACTTTTATTTTTGCAGCCAGGGGACAATGCTTCGCTACAACCTGATGTTTTCATGCCCTCAATATTCAGTTTTAGGTCTCCTTCTGTTTAGACAAGAAAGTCTAAACATCGGTTGGACTTGATGATTTTAAAGGTCTTTTCTAGCCTTCACAATTCTACAATTCTATGTGCTTTTGAATACATGGTATTATCATTTATTACAGAAATAAGGAGACTTTATACCTGTCTCCCTCTGAATCTTCTCTCTCCCCTGTGGCTGCTGAACTCTGGCTTTACAGATATTCAGCAAACTCTGGCTGTGGAGCTTCCTGCAACTGTCTCATCAATGCTCTGTTCTAGTCAAGGTTAAAATGGGGGATTGAGGATAACAAACAGCTGAAAACACAGGCTGTAAATTATTTGCATGGTTCAGAGAGGCCAGGCTCATTGTCAGGGCCAGGGAAGGGGAAACACCCAGGTCCTTTCCTCAGCAACAGACTCATCCCCCTCCTCCTTGCTCCTGGTCGGCTCCCTCGTGTCTGAAGGCTGGCAAGAAAATGAAGGTGATTCCCATAATCCCGGGGCAATTCCTTTGACCTCAGGCCTCCACTCTGTGCTCTAAATACGGCTTTAAGTGAGTTGCTTCCTGCCCTCTCACATTGTTTGCCTCTGACACTGCAGTCAGGTTTCTCGGAGGAGGAGGCTGCAAACCACTGCTGTCCCCTCCACACCACTGGGAACCAGCGGGGGCTCCTGCAAGCAAAGCAGACCCTCTCACCTCTCCCAAAGTGCATGGGGGCACACCAGTGTCCCCCAGAAGTGCTCCTGTGCTGGGCCATGGCAGGATGCTTGGCTGCGGCTGCACTGTCCTCACGTTTTGGTGTAGCCGTGCTTGCCGGCAGAGAAAAAGGCAAAGAATCGGGATTCTTTCACATGATCAGCCTTCAAAAGTCTGCCTTTTCCCCCCTCCTCCCAGCCATAATGACAATCCAAAGAGTTCCTGATAGGGTTTTAAAAGATGCTTATTCATTCACCGTCCACCAAGCATGAAAATCCAGCTCATTTGTTCATTTGTAGCCATTCTTCGCCCAAACGACCCCACAGGAGCTGAAGCCTGTTGCCGAAAACTTGTCACTCACACTTTTAACTTCTTTTTGTTGTACTTCTCTTTATTTCATTCTTCTGGGTCCCCACCTCCGCCACCACCCCACCCTCTCCTCCGGTCACAAAGGCAAGTCTGGGAAGCTCTTTAAAGCTGCAGTGCCTCCTTTTTAAAATCAATACAAAAAAAAAGCAATGGCTGAAAAGAGATCCCAAGTTTGTGTAAGGAAGGGGGAAACTCCATCTCGTCTGCACAGCACAGATGGGGAGGGCACGAGGGGGTATAGTACTGGGTGCCAGTACCCCTAAGCCACCTTAAGCCTTGCCTGGGCTTCATGTGGTGCCCTCAGCAAAAGAGCTGGGCCTTCCTGTGTCAAAGGAAACCTAACCTGAGGGTTTAAGGGGCTTTTAAAGAGAGAGCAGAAGCACCGACAAAGCAGTGAGCTCCATGAGGAGCAGCCACTGACACGGCCTCTCTGCCACAGCGTCCTCTCCTCTGCTCAAAGGCTTTGCAGCACTGATGTGTCGGCACTGCTTTCTAACAAGACTGCTCTGCATTGCCCTTTGGGAGCTGTGGGCTCCAGAGTGCACAGGAAAAGGGTAGATAAATGTGCACTTATATTTTGAACTGGGCTAGACTGTGCTAACTAGTCTCTGAGCAGGTCCTGTCTGCTTGTGAATCCAAGTTCCTGGCTGGCTAGTTAGACTCTTCTCAGCTTAGACCATTTAGTGGTGCTCTTCCTTCCCAGAGGAGGAGGTGAGGAGGTGTGTGATAACACCCCCAGCATCTTTCTCCATTCCTGGACACACAGTGTCCTTTGGTGGGTTTTATGGCAAAAGCTCAGTGTTGCCTTTCCTTGGGTCACCCTGCCTCCCTGGTTATTCTCTCACCTGGAAAGTCCTTAGAAAACCCATGTGGGGACAAGCAGGAGTGTGAGTTTTCCCACTAGGAACTTCCTGGCCCCTCTAAGCTCCGCACACCCCCATAGCGGTGTTTCCTGGGGCACAGGTGAGAGCAGAATGCTGGGGATGAGACTTTTGGAATCACCCCAGCCCCCCCATCATCACTGGGGATTCTGCCTGGTCAAAGTGTGGGGCTTCTCTCCCTGAGGGACACACAGAAGTTTTGTGCTTAATGGTCCCCACTGATATTTCTGAGTGCATTTAACCCTTGAAGCCAGGGGTTGTGCAGCTGCAGCCATGAAGAATTGCTGTCTTTTGTTTTCATTTCAGCCAGAGCTGTGAGGCTTTACCTCATTTTTCTGGGGCCTCAGATGTGATTTTGCCTGGACTTTGTGCAGCTCTGGCACATCTCCACCTTCAGCCTAAAGGCTGTGGGTGAAATGCGGGCTGCTCGCACAGGTTCAGCTTGTTATTTCAGATCGAAACTGCAGGGAAATTATCTCTCCCCTCCTTCCCACCCTGTGTTCACAAGTGGAGTTCGTTTTCTCTCTTCCACAAGGCACCACATCCCCAGTCTCAAGTACACGCATTTCAGTGGAAAAAGTTGCCACCAATATGCCCTGGTATAAAGGGTGATCCGTTCTCTAGGGCAGGGACAATAGCACGAGCTGCAGAGGAAAAGAGAAACCTGCCATCTCCCAGGTACCAATCCATCATCCCCAGGTGCCGGGCACCAGGGCCCAAGCCCGGCTGCTCCCCCCAGGACAGGTTGTTTCAGGCACAGAGACCTCACGCCTGTGGGACAGGGGAAGATTAATGGGGCAGGTGCTGGTGCCCAGAGCTGGCTCTTGCCCTGATAAGGTGGGAGCTGAGATAGCGCTGGGTCAATACTCAGTGGTGGCCACCTGGAGCTGTGGCTGGAGCCACCCGAGGGGCTCCAGGGAGGAGAGGGCACAGGAGTCCTTTCCCCAGCGCAGCCCAGCTGTGTCCTGGGGTAGACGCAGCTGCTGTACCTCACCACAGCTCCTTGAGCTGTGCTGGTGGAGAGCCCCCAGCCCCCCGGCTGGACCCCCGGGCCTCCCCTAGCCATCTGTTCCCCTTGCCCGCTCCCACCCATCGGCTTTCTCCACACAGCCTGGCTCCTGGGGCAAAGCCAAGGTTTCGGCCTCCCCCACCGTTAATAATTCCCGAGGGATTGCGGCGTTCCCATTTATCACCCTCCCTCCCAACCCCAGCTGTTATTTATGTGCGTGCCCCCCTTGCCTTTCCCAGTGCTCTGCTATGCCCTTGCTGCATCCCGTGATGCCCCAATGTCCCTGCATTTTGGCAGGAGGGGGCTTTGCATGTGTGGGGGTCCCACCATCAATCCTCCCCACTTGAGGCACCAGAGCTTGCAGATAAATGGTACTGCTGGCCGCATGCATTCAAACTGTGAAAAGACACCTGTTGCTGGAAAAACTGCAATCCAGGTTATCCAAAACCTTTTGTGGTTTGAAAAAGCTGCCCATAATAAACCCAGATGTGGTTCATCCTCACCTGCTCCTGGAACTTGGTTTTGTTCAACATTTGGTGGCGGGTGGGTGCCGTGGGAGGAGTCTGCCAAATTTTAATAATATTTTCTTTGAGGAGCAGCATGCTTCTGGGTGCAGGTTACTTACCCCTGCCCTTGGAATCTCTAGCTGGGAGATGTCCCTGCCTTGCCGAGCTCACTTTGGGGCACTTTATCTCAGTGACCTGGGAGACTTACAGCTGGGACCCTGGGGGTGCAAATAGCAACACTATAAATGTATTTTTTGAGTGCACTTGCCATCCTGCACTATGACCTCTGCACTATTGCAAGATGAATCTTTTGGAGTGTTTTCTTGTTTTCCCATGGTCTGTCTCTGCTCACTTGTGGGATGCTGTGCTGTCCTGCCTGCCCCACGCCGGGCTGCACGGCCGATTAGGGACCCTCTTTGTCACCTAATTGGATTTTTCTCCCCTTGTTAGCCCGCAATGAAAATGTCACGGGCTGCAGGGAGGTGCCCATTCATCTCAAATTAAATTCGGTCCCCTCTCGGGCGAGCCGCGCCTCTATTCACCCCGCAGCAGGCAGCTGCCGCTCACCGGGGGATGCAACCGGCGGTCCTGCGCCCGCAGCCACCCGGGGGCCGGCCATGGTGCCAGGGAAAGGGGAAGATGCCCATGCTTGGCCAGACACGCGGAAGACTGAGGTCTGCGCAGCCCCGGGTTATCTCTCCAGGTGGTCCCCAGGCTTGCTGGGGGATTTGCGGGCCGTGCATGGCGGTGCCTTACCAGGAGGTGGTGCTGGGATCCTGCGCCCTTGGCCTTGGCCGGACACGGGCTTTGGGCACGCTGCCTTTTTCAGCGAGCCATCGGTTGTAGGGGGCTGCGAGGGGATGGGGGAGGTCATGGCAGGAGAGGAAGGAGCCCTCCACAAGGTCCCTATGGAAAAGCAGGGAGCTGTGGTTCAGACCGGGAAGGACCCTTCCCCAGGAGCAACATGCCAGGGAGGCCTCAGAGAAAGACAGGCCACAGTTTCTGCCAGAAGAGCAGTATTTTGGGGAGGTTTTTGGTTCCCCGCTGCTCTGACATTGCCTAAGCTCGCTCATGAACACCCAAACCCCACTGCAGTCAGGGGAAAGGACACCAGGCAAACGATGCTGCAGCCAGCATGTGTTAGAGACGGTTTCTTAGCTGAGCACTGAGAAGTTTCTTGCACTCCGGGTTGTGGAAGGGTGTTTCATAAAAGGCAATTACAGAGCTGTCAGCCCCCTAGATGCAGCCGCAGAGGGGCAGCTCGCCATAAAACCGGATCTCAGGTCAGGTCGTCTTGGCCACCAGGCGCTGGGGAGCAAGAAAGTGATGTAGAGGTGATGGGAAATGAGCTCTGCTGTGGGGTGGGCTTGAGCTGAGCCCTCGGGGCCAGCCAGGGTGAGCCCAGCTACGTAAGGGCTACGTAATTGCCCCCGGTATGAGATGTTAAATAAGAAAGAGCAGGGCTTTTTTTGAATGCACCATATGACTAGAGAAGGTGAAATTATTTGTGGCAAACAATGGTGTTGATAACATTTTCCGTTCCTCGCTTTCCTGCGAGTAAACATCTATTCTTACTTTTGTAAAAGCCTCCAGCAGCCAGGATTGTTTCTGTCCTGACTGGATGCCTCCCAGCCGAGGAAAGAGCTTTCCTGTTGCCTGCCCAAATTCTTCCTCAGTGATCTGCTGAAGCCCAAAGCGCCTTTGCCTTTCCCTGAACCACACATGCACCCAAAAACCTCTGTGACCTAAACTTAGCAAAAAGCAGATGAAAGAGCTCTGGGGCTCCCCAGGGAGAATTAATGATCTGCAAACAGACAGACACTCACAAAATGCTTTTTTTTCTTGCTCTCCTCCCCTCTCTGCTGCTGACACATATATATTTGGAGAGACACTTGGAAAAATGTGCCCCTGGGTGTATGGTCCCCAAGAGAGCTTTGGGATTTTGCAGGGGTTCACCAGTGCTCCAAGCAGGCAATGGACAGGGAGGAGGAGGAGGAGAAGGGGTCCGTGGGAGCATTAGGAAGGGAAGACCATTAATTTCCTTACTCAAATGACTTCTGCCAATGCTGCCTGGGAACTGGGATCCTCAAAATCCACCCTATGGAAAAGCAAAGCCAAGCAATGTAGGTGAGCTCCCCGCTGCCTTGGCTCACAGCACAATTGCGTCACAGGCCAAGCTGTGAAGCCAGGGCTTCTGCTCCAAGATATTTTTATTGCCTGGGAACCAGGCTGAGGAAAGGTGTGGCTTGTTTTTATTTTTTTTTCCTTCCCTATCTTTATTTGACCAAATCCAGGAAAACTCAGGGGATGGCTTACATTTTGGAGCAGCGCAATGGGGTCTGCTTTTCGGACAGCTCCAGACAGTTCACAGGGCCACAGAGATGCTGCTCATAGTCCTCGTTCCCTCAAATTGCCATTTTTCACAGCCCTTGATGGTGTTAAAAATGAATGCATCAGGTTCCCCGGACCAGAGGGTGGGGGAACCCTGGGGAGCCCTGGCTTCCCAGCTCCCGCAGGAAGGAGCGGCTGCTGGCTGCCTAAAACAGGCTGGTGCGTCACAGCCAGAGGCTTCTTGGCACACACTGGGAGCCCCTGAATATGTTGCAGGACAATACATCGAGAGGGTGAAGAAAAATAACAATATATCCGGAAGCAGCCCAGGATACTGCAGGGAAGAAGCCTGATTTAGACCATTTCCCGGTCTGAAGGTCCGTGCCATGGCACGGCTATGGCTGTCCTGTCCAGACTTATTGCTGGAGTGGCTGAGATGGTTTGCAGCTCCCCACATATTTCTTCATCTACTTATTTGTCAGTTATTTATTATTTCATCAAACTGCTCAACTTTTGCATTTGCACTATTCCCAAGCAGGCCGGCCCAGGCAGAAATAAGATCTGCTAATGGTGTGTGGAGAAACATTTCTTGTAGCACTGGCCGATTTTGGCTCCTGTGGCCTGAGTTTGTGCCCTGACAATACTTGCCACCTCTCATTCCCCCATGCCTGGCTTTGGCGTGGGGATTCCCGTGGGAAGGCAGTGTGTCTGTCCCCTCTGCCACTGGCACTGCTCCTGCTCTCTGCTCTTCTCCATCCCATCTCCCGCTGTCACATCCACACTGCCGGCCCTGGTAAGGCCACAGCAATGGCTTTGCTGCAGAAGCGGGGATTTGCAGAAAGCAAATTAAAAATCCAAGCAGCTGGGAGGGGAAGGGGCTGTGCTGCCTTTCCCACTGCTCCACCTGTACTTTTCACCCCGGCAAGGTCAGCCCCATAAAACACAGACGGGGGAACCCTGTGGCTTCTTGATTACTGTTGGTGTAACCCCTCCCAGGATAATCTCACCAGTGGAAACAGAGTTTGGCAGAAGCGGGGCTGGGGAGCTGCGTTTTTGCTGTAGGGCATTTTGGAGTAAAGCCCTGCTTTCAGCCTCGGAACCCTGTGCTCCTCCAAGACACCTCTGCCCTGTAGGACACCTTGGAAGGGTATCAGCCAGGCATGGACTGGCCCAGCATTTTCATATTCCTAGAAGCCAGATTGTTTTCCCAGTTCTTTTTATATCTTTATATATACCTACAAGATTTTTAAAGAATTCAGTTTCAAGAAAAATCCTTGGCCATGGGGCTCATCTCTCCAGAGCCAAACTGCATGACCTGTGTCAGAAGAACCTGATGGGTGTACTTCAACCACTAAATCACAGCAACGTACTTTTGGTTTAATATTTGTATCAAAATAGAAGTTAAAGAGCCCTTTCTCAACACTTATTACTCTTTATATGGCTTTCGTGACTTTATTAACTCCAGTCAGCATTCCTAAGGTTTTTTTCTTGCTTTTCAGCTGAAAAACTTTTTTCACCTGGACTAAATGGCCGTGCTCCTGCTCTGTGTGAGTCTGGGGGCTTGTAAAGGCTCCAGCAAGCTGGCAAGCTGGGTTTTGGGAGCGAGCAGCCCATGGCAGGCACCCCCAGGCCTCTGCTGAGTGCTCCCCACCACACCTCTGCCTTGAGTCTGTGCAGAGGCGCTTCTCTGTGTCCTTCAAAGGCTGAGAAATGCTTATTAGAGAGTCAGAGCTCTTCCTGGCACAGTGAGATGGAATGGAAGCTCCTTTCCGGTGGCAGGGATGCGTCTGGAGAGGCCTTGTTGGTTCCAGTAATTTCCCCCAATTACTCTAATTTCCCTCCCCTCCCCTTTTCTGTAACTCTGCTCTGCTGCGCATGATGATGAAAGGTATTTTAACTCCCAATGAAAAAACAGACCATGGAAATCAAAGTCTCTTTTTAGAGCTTCTCGGAATCGGAGAGGCTGGGGGCTAATAAAATCCTGAGTTACAAAGTGCTGCTGAGGCTGAAACCTTCCCGCTTGTCCCACAGCGAGGGCGGAACAGGGACCCATTCATCGCGGAGCTGTGTCCCGTGGAAAAGCCGAGGGGCAGCCTGGTGATATACGCAGAACCGGTGGAAAGGCGAGGAACAGGCTGGGCTTTGTCAGAGGTGCCACAGCCTGCACTGGCTGGAGAGGTGGCTTCGGTGATGCTGGGATGTGCCGGACCTGGCTGGCACCTGGGTTGGCGGCGGCCGGGGGAAGAGCCGATGGCCCCGCAGAGGTGCCAGGGCTTCCTGCGGTGGGAAGAGCTTTCCCTGTGCTTCAGGGCTCGGCTCATGCCCGAGCTGAGCTTTATCAGCCTGGCAGGGCAAATAAAGAGGCTTTTTGCCCTGAGTCCTTGCTCTACAGACCACAGCAGTCTCAGCCAGTGAATGCTCTGCAGAACAAGGGTGACTTCGGACTGAGCTTTGCGGATGGGAAAGGAAAGTCTGTGTGTACTAATGCTGCACTGGATCCAACAGCCCAGAGGGGCTGGCTAGGCACAGCTTAGGGGTAGACAGCTCTGTGAGGCCCCTAAAGATGAACCCCAGCAGGGACAGGACTCCTGGGATAGTTATTAGCTGTGTCAAGTCTTGAGGGCACTAATCGGCATTAATGACCCTGAGCAGCCTCACCAGGGGCCTCTCCACACCCATGGTCTGGCTCTATTTAAGCCCAACCTGGGCATATTGTGCTTTCCCTTCCTCCAGCTTGGTGTAGAAGGGTGTAAGTTTGGGGAGAGAGCTGAGCTCCTGTTCCATGCAGGTAGGCCAGCTGCTATGCTGAAGGGCTCTCTGGCCTACATCCTGGATGTTTTGGAGATTAAAGCCCCTTCCTGGATTGTTGGCGCACACCTGATGGAGGAACAGCTTTTTGGTAGGAAGAGGCTGGGTGGGGAAAAGACATCGTGGTGTGAGGAAGGAGAGGATTTCATCCAGCAAATGTGTTTTTGGGAAAGGTGAGCTGTGCCCTGCGTGAAGCTAGTGGTGTGGGGGTGTGAGCAGGTGGGACTGTCTGGCTGGATCTTCCTCTTCCCACTCCCAGCTGTGACTGTGCAGGCAAACCTTTGTGGTGAGGACACAAGGTCCACGCTTGCAGGAGAATGGCTTTGCCTCTGCTGGTCTGGCTCAGGGAGGATGTAGTGTGGTGGGGGAAAGTGGTTCTTTTATCCATTCCCTGCCATCTGCATAAATACCCAGGAGAGATTTCCAGCTTCTCCTTCCATTTCCAGCGTGCTCCTGTGGGTCTTGCCTGATGGGTGAGGAGTTCTGCTTTGGAGGCAGAACATAGAGGTAAACTAAGGTAACATCATGTCAGCTGGGTCAACACGATGATTCCTAACTTGCCAAATTACCATGGGTTATGATATCCCACTTAATGCAGGAGATTTACAGCACATTGGTTCTTGTAACTGCCTTTCCAGAGCCCTCCTAATCCACCTCTGCTTCCCAAGCAAGTCCATTCCCATACATGCACTGCCCAGACAGTGCATTTATGGGAATGGATTTGCTTGGGAAAAATGTTTTGTGCAGTTGAGAGCCCCAGGGGGTATTTATTTTACTTCATTTTTAAATTTTAGGACATGATATTTTTCTATATTCTGTTTTCGTTTTTTTGGAAATTTGGCATCAGCCATGGAACATTGCCTGGCCATGCTTTGAAAGGCTGAGTGTGTCTCTCCTGGCACAGGGCTGCTTTCTACAGTGATGCTGGACAAATCTGTTGAGCAGAAGGTGGTAGAGGAGGAATTAACTTGTAAAACATACAGACAACGCACACGCAAGATATTCCTCTCTAATGCAGCACCTGGGATTTGAGCAAATGACAATAACAGAGTGGTGGGGTTGTGTGGGATGCATGACTGGCCTGGGCTGAAGGCAACAAGGGTCCAGCCAAACACAGGCAGGGCTGAGGAGCTCCTGGCAGCCACTGAGGAAATGCTGCAAGTTTTTAAACACTGTTATTTTTGCCACTGTGTCTCTGTTTTCCTGATGGTTCTCCCTGCCTGTACCCCGGGTCTGTGTTTCCCTATGGCTGAGCTGGATGTAAGGATTTCATGAGCAAAATGTTTGATTTATGGATTTAAAAAAAAAATTCTCTCTATGTATTGAATTAAAAAAAAAAAAATTGTTAGCAAGTGGGGAACTTTGCCTGGCTGAGCAGGGCTCTATGATATGTCTGCTATCAGCAAAGCCCATCTGGTTAAGAGGGTTGGGGCAAAATTACCTGTTAACACATGGATGTGCAAACCCCCATCTCGCAGGTGGCTCAGCCCCTGCCAGACCCACAGCACCCACTGGGAATGGTAACTCGAGTGGCATTTGGGTCCAGTGACAAGGACAGGAATCCAGGAGCTGCTCTAGTGAGGGGCAGGTGCAGGGAAGAAGCACCATATGTTAAACAGCCCAG
This sequence comes from Lycocorax pyrrhopterus obiensis, assembly GCA_014706295.1. Classification (NCBI taxonomy): domain Eukaryota; kingdom Metazoa; phylum Chordata; class Aves; order Passeriformes; family Paradisaeidae; genus Lycocorax; species Lycocorax pyrrhopterus. The sequence continues at coordinate 4,052,377 of JACSVZ010000008.1, read as the reverse complement.
AGGAAGCTTTCAAGCCTCCGTTGTAAAAAATCCCCCATCTTTCTCCCTGTATTTAATGCATCTTTGTATGGACACTAATTCCTCAAGTATCCACGCCAGGGTTGACTTTTAGTATGTTTGTCCAGGCAGGCTGCCAGCGAGCGGTTCCTACAAGGCTCCCGAGCTCTGACATTTGTTAACGCAGCAGTAAATCACAGCGGCTCTTTGGGCAAGGTTTTTCCTGACAAAACGGCGGAGACGAGCGAAAGAGAGAAAAGACCACAACAAAATGCAAAGGGCTTATTTACGCTGGAGAAGAGTAACTGTCCTGAATGAAGCAGATGGGGGACAATGAGAGAAAACTCCATCTCCATTCCCTCTGCTCCCCCCATCTCCCCTATTCATTGTTGGGCAATAACTGAAAGGGGAAACAGTCTGAGGTTGGTACTGTCGGCTGAGGAAGGTGATGAGGAAAGCCCAGCTGGCCAGGTCAGTCAGGGAGAAACGTGCTGAGATGCCAAGGTCTTGGAAGCCTCAGAGTGAGCTGGAGCTTTGGTAATAGTGGGATTATAACCCTAAATTCCCTTGTCTCAAGCCCCTTTGGTTACTTTTGTCCCCCTGCACCATATTTTGGGGGGAGGACATGTGGCACTCTCTCCCCCACACTTAGCAGCTGGCTGTGGTTTTGAGTGAAAAGATGGTTTGGGGAGGAAACAACTCAGTGTTATTGAATGGGGAGATCTCACTCCAAAACAGCCATTTCTGTGGCAGCATCTCCATCCCAGTGTGGGCTGCATCCCATTCTGGTGCTGCAGCCCTTCTTCCCATGCCTACCCCCAGCCCTGCTGCAGCATGAGTATTTATTTATCCCTGCCAGCTTTCTGTCTTCCCTCTTTTTCCCAGCTTATTTATGGCTGTTGCCTTTCAGCTCCCGGCCACTGCGGCCTGAACTTGGCCATTATGTGTGGCTCGTTGCAGAGGCCATCAATCTGCGGGGCCAGCACGCAGCCTGATGGACTTGCCTCATCATCATCAATTTTCCCCATCGTGCTGGTGCATCCCTTTGGATCTGGGGCAGCTGCACATGTGCCCCTGGTGGCCTCTGCACTCCCACCCCTGGACACCCGCTTCATCCTCACAGAAGCCTTTTGTCCTGGGATGCTCACAGGCATCAGGTGGGCCTGATGAGTCCAGACATTCGAGCAAGGCTTGAGGTGTCTTCAAAGAAGGGACAGGAGTGCATTGCATAGAAAAAAGTACATTGTTTTGCTCTAAATAAGCACTGTGGAGTCCTGCTTAGCCAGCCTGACATTTCAGCTCTATAAGTTTAAACCCTTAAATTCTCTACATTAATTGGGCAGGAAAGTTTTGCCTATTCTATAACCTGGGTGCAGGCAGAGGTGGGCTCTGCTGCCTTTGCAGATGTTGCCTTTCTTGCCCCTGGGTGCTCCCAAGGTGTTTCATCCATCTTGCTGTGTGTGGGTGCTCTTGAAGGATTGCACCTTGATCTTTGAGGAGCCAGGGTGAGAGGGTGGCACTGCTTTAACAGCAAATGGCAAAGCTCCCCCTCATTTTAGAGCGATGTCAGGGACAATTATGTGGGTACCTCCAGCTGCAGGGATCTGTTTTGGAGGGGAGGCAAGAGACGCTGCTGAGCTCTCCCTGCCCAGTGCCGGCAATGCGATAGCCCTGGATTGTGCCAGTTTTTGAGAGGTGCAAATCTCCCAGAGGAATGGCTCAGGCTGCAGGGAGATGACACCCAGCTCAGCCCTTCCACGTGCCCCCCAGGGCTGTGGGGCATTGGGGTGTCTAATGCCTCCCTGAATTGTCCCAATCATCTCTTCCTGTCAGGGGCAGGAAAGCAGCTGAAAGCAAGAAGGTAACTCTTAGTGAGTTGCGTGGTTTCATCTTGATTTATGCAGAATAAGTCAGAACTGGAAATAAGGCACTGTTCAGTTAAAAAAAAATAAAAATCAGGAGAGCTGCTCCAGCCAGGCTGTGGTCTACTGGGTGCACTTGTCTGGGGCTGAGGAATGCTTTTTGTGGCTGGATGTTGATGCAAACAGAGCAGCTTTGCTCTGTGTGGGTGCCACTGCCCCATCTCTACTGAGGAGTGGAGGCTGTGGCTTTTGGGGAAGCCAGCAAGGTGCCTGGGGTCTTTTTGGGCTAAAGCAATGTAGAGCTGGCCACTGGTCAGACGGGAGCATTGCAGGAGCTTAATTTCATTAGAAGCACAGGTCAAAGTCCCTGGGGTGCCCCATGGATGCCGAGAGCAGCTTCTAGGATGTTGACTCCTGCCAGCTTGAATGTGTTACCGCGGCTCTGCTGCTGCCTTGTGGCGGGTGATGCTGGGCTGTCACCGTCTGACCCGTGTGGGGAGGAGCAAAAGCCCAGGCTGGGTCTCGTTCAGCTGCTTCGTGTTGCTGCCTCATTTGAAAATACCCGTGTGGCTGCAGTGGGTGAGCGGCCGGTGACATCTCTCCTTCCCGTGGGTATTTTTAGGGGTGGCACTTAAACTTGGCACAGGTACAAGCAGCTGGAAAATGCGTGGCATTTCCTCTTCCTGACAGGCAATCCGGGGAGGCTGGATGATGCTTGCAGCCCTGCTGTGCCGGCTGCCCGCAGGTGACGGGTATGAAGAGCAGGGGCAGTGAAATAATGTCACCCCTGGGCCTGCTGCCCAAGGGGTTTGGGGGGGGGCTGGTGCTTGCAGGTCTGGCTGAAATAGAGGCAGAGTGTTGCACAGTGCAGTGCCTCTCTGCAACTCAAACACTGCTTATTCCCAGTGTGGGCTATTGCTTCAAATCACCAAAATATTGCTGTATGCACAAGGAGCTTTTCCAGGGGGCAAGTCTAGCTGCTAGCTGCTGTCATGGGGATTTCTGCTGTTGGTCTAGTATGAGCTGAGAGTGCAGAGCCTGGGCTGGCTTTGTGCACACTCTTGAGCCTGACGTATGCTGCCATCACGGCTTGAGAGGGAATAGCAGCCTGCCTGCTTGCTGGTCCTTCTGCCCGATGTGCTTGCTGTGAGAAGAAAAGTGTGACCTGTGGTCTTGCTCTTACCCATCTCCTCACTGCTCCTTCCTTCCTCCTCTCTCCCTTCACCTGGAAAAAAAATCCACCATTGGAGAGCCATCTGGAGAAATCTTTTAGGAGGGGAAGCCCATAAATTTCCCTCTGGCTCCCCTGACCTTTGGTTTCCCAGGGGAGGTGTGTGGAGGGAGAGGAAGCATTTTCCCCATGGCAGTGACACAGAGGACCGGGGTCTCCCCTTGCTGAGCCAGATGTTATATAGATCTGCAGACCCAGGCTGTTGGGATGGAAAGGTGCCCTGAGCTTTGCCTTGAAGTCTAGGAGAAGGATGCTGGTAAGTGGGCTATGAAAGCTTTGCTCTGTCCTGCTGGGGATGGTGCTGGGGGAAATGGAACCCCCCAGCTTTGTCCAGCAAGAGATACCCTCATCACATGTGCAGGAGGGGAGTGGTGGAGGTGAACTTGATCTTAGTATTTCCATTTCATACATTACGAAGTGCATCATTATTCTTGTGTGATGCAAGAATCGGAAGTGCAATTCTCTGGAGCCTGGCGGGGAGGAAACCTGCAGTCCTGTGTCAGCCCCGGCTGTCGCAGCAGCCGGGCCCACAGCACACGCGTTTGGGTTTCGGCGCAGACGCTCCCCGTGGCGTACCTGGGCCCGGGCTGAACAATACCCGCTTTCTTCCCTGGGAGCAGAGTGGGGCTGCCCTGCTTTCCAGAGGAGAAATTTATGAGGTGCTTGGCTGCAGGGGACTCTGACATTGATCTCCCCTGCTCCTCCCCTGCTTGGGAAGAAAGGGAAGGAAAAGGGCTCATTTTCAGTATAGTAGTTGTCACAGTGGCACCTGGATTTATCCTGCTCTGGGGTAATACAGTATGGTGCAGCACTGGATAATGTCTCTACCCATAAAAGCTGAGTTTCAAAGCTAAACTCAGATTTGATTTCTAGCAATGAAGTATTAATGCTGGATCAATTAGTCCAAAGCTTCCTGTGTCTTTCCCATGAAAACCAGGCGAGTTGAATCCATGTGCTTCCACTGAATTCTGCTGCCCAGCTTGCTACTGCCCCAGGCCAGGCAGGCTCGAGGCACTGGGCTATTACATTGCTAATCCCAATATCACCCTTCACCTATATTAAGGAAAGGTGAGTGTTGGCCAGCCAGCTGTCAACCTGAAGGAATCACTTGGTTCTCCCTCTCAATGTGTTTTTGGCTGGAAAGGGCTGGGAGGTGTCCCCAGATACAACTCAAGTTGTGGCACTGCTGATTTGCTCAGTGAGGGCACTTGACTCTTGTTCCAGCTGACTTCAGGCTAAAAAGCTACTGGTGTCCTCCAGTTGTCCCTTAATTTTGCCTTGGGAAGGTCTTATTTCAGGTTAGATGGTGACATCCTGCCTGGGGTGAGGGCGATAACCTACCCATCCTGGGCCATGCTTCTGTTCTGGTTCCCTGGAGGATGCTGTGGCTCCACTCTGGTTTGTAAAACGGTATTTCCTTGGAGATTCCTCGAGGAAATGTGCCAACCAACCTCCTTCTAAGGAAGAAGATGGGTAGCTTTCAGAGGATCTCAAATCTGGTCTGTGTCCAGAAGAGTTGTTTTACCCTGAAGGAGACATCCCTACCTCTCTGCAGAGGAATGACATATTCACCCCAGCAACCCCCTCCCCAGGACTGCCAGCTGAGAAACACGGTAAGAGGTACAGCCCAAGCCCTATGTACACCACAAACAGACTTTCCATCCTGTTCTGGGCATCTTTGAGAGAGCAGGTCCCCCTAAGACTGCACTTCTGAAGTGGCAGTGGAAGGGCAGCAGTGATTTATTTGCTGAAGAACCCAGAAGAGATTCCCTTGGGCACTTGAGGGTATCTCCAGCTGACTGTGACCCCTCTGAACCACTGCATGGGCTGAAGCAGGGCGTCCTTGTCAGATTAATTGTGTTTGATCTATCCATCAGATCTTTACTGTGGGTTGGTGTGTGTCCTCCTCCCGGACTGATTTCATCCATGACTTTGGCATGCAGTAGGGATTTAAAATGTCCAGCTCTTTCCTCCCTCATCTGTGTGTCTGTGCTGGTGTATATAACAGCTCAAGGCTTGGGGGGGGGGGGTAGTTGCTGGCCACTCTTTCACAGACAGCTCTGCACCTGTTTCTCCCCCGTGGTTTAAAGCATAATAAAAGGATATAAATACTGCACTGACGCTCACTCGGGCCAGCTCAGAGCTCCTGGGCACAAGCAGCCTGCTGTGGGGCCATCAGCTGTGCCTTGGCAGGTGCCGCTCTTCAGGGAAAGCAATTTGAACTCCTCGGTCTAGCAGCATCAGGAAGACCAGGCTTAGATTCTTTTTTTAGGGGAAAAAAAAAGGCTATCCCAGCACTGTTTGCCAGATGTGTTTATGAAAATGCATATCAGTACCAGAGAGAGGCTTCTGGGACTGCCAGTTATCTCTGTGTGGAGCTGTGGAAGTGGCAGGTTGTATTTTGGGCAGCTGTGCACAGCCCATGGGGTGCTGCAGAGGAAAGAAGACCCAGGGAGCACAATGATTTCCCCCTCAGCCTTCTGACAGTGATGGGGTCCTGGTGTGGGGGAATCATCTTGCACTGTTTCCTTTCCTCAAAAGCTCTGATTTTGCACTTGGGAGGGGGAGAAGGAAGTCCTTGTGCCTTCAGTCTTACTTGTGCTGGTTAAAAGTTACTGGAAGGAGTGTGTTCCTGAAGCCTGTGCTGACACCAAGGGTGGCCCCAGCCCTTGTCCCCACGGACCCCACCTGTTCTCTCTGAGGTACAAGCCTGTAATCTTGTTCTCTGACATCACCCTCGGTCATCAGGCTGAGAGAGGTGTGACATTATGTGGGAGAATCAGGCCATCCGCGGGGCAGCAGGTGCCGGTGGCCGCAGGTCGACTCTGGCACGTGTCCTGGCGGTCCCAGAACGCTGTCGCCACTCTCCAGGGAAAAAGCCTCTTTCCAGGAGATGGCAGCAGCTTTTCGGAGCTGGGACTGCATTTCCAGCCTGTTTCTGAGGATAGGCAGCTGGGAGGCAGGATGAATGGGGAGAGAAGACCAGGCTGGGTGAAAGGAAGAGGGAGCTGCAATAGCGGCTGTTGTGACAGCGGGGGCTCCCGGGTTGATGGCAAGCCTGTCCGCAGTGATGCTCAGGGCCGCCTTTCAATACTTAAAGGGGGCTTACAAAAAGAGGGAGAATGACTTTTTGCATAGGCAAATAGTGGTAAAACAAGGAGGAACATATTTAAACCAAGAAAGGAGAGATTTAGATTAGATGTGAGGAAGAAATTCTTCCCTGTGAGAGTGGTGAGGCACTGGCACATGTTGCTCAGACAAACTGAGAATGCCCCATCCCAGAAGTGTTCAAGGTCAGGCCGGATGGGGCTGTGAGCTGGTCTAGTGGAAGGTGTCCCTGCCCGTGGCTGGGGAGTGGAACCAGATGATATTTAAGGTTCCTGCCAACCCCGACCATTCTGTGATGATTCTCTCTTCCTGGGGGACAATCACTCTTCCTGTGCATGTTCCTGCTGCTGTGGTGGGATCATTCATCTCTGGCCCCCCATTGCCTTCCTTTCACCTGGGCCACAGCCCCCAGTTTTGCTTTGCTCCTACTTACTCCCTGTTTTGGCTGTTTTGCTCTTGTGTGACAAGCAGGTACCAACAGCCCTGTTGCTTCCCATGGGGCTGCCCTCCTCATCCTCCTCTGTCCCCACCAGTTGATTGTGCAACAAGACCCAGGGAGGGAGGGCTCCCCCAGCCCCAGCTGACACTTTCTGGCTTTGTGGCTTTGCGGCTTTGCAAGCAGGTCCAGAGACAGCTGGAGGCTCCCTGGGGTGCAGAGACATGGGCTATTCATAAAACCCCCTGTCAGTCCTGGTGCCTGGATGCCTGTCTGCCCCCCCGAAAATGGGGATTAACCAGAGGGCTGGGGGCTGGTTCCCAGCAGGGTGCACCACTGTCCTTCCCTGGGACACATCCCCACATGGTGCTGGGCTCTGGTGCCACTGTGGGCCTCCTGTGTGAGGGAGATTGTGTCATCAGCCACTGCTGGTGAGATGGTTAATGGGAAATTTATCTGGGCTGGGTCGAACACTGTGTCATGGTTGGTGAATGTGGTTTGGCTTCTTTGGAAGTCCCTGCAGATGTGAACAGAATAGGCCTCAAATGGTGACAGCGAGGGACACGAAGGGAGGTGGGTGCTATGTGAAACCATGGGTCAGTCACTGCTGACCTGGTGCTCTTACAAGCTCAAAGGCTTTGGGACCATGGCTTTTGAGTGTATATGTGCAGTCATTTGATTCCGTTGTGACTCTGTTTTGCCTTTTATAAAATGAGAATGATACTGAAATTCTTTTAAAAGGGTTCTGAGATCTAAGGCTATGCAAGCAGGGACTGGTGGAGTTCATTGTGATGAATTTTATTCAGTGCCCTGCCTTAAGTATCCACTTCTGTGGCAGGAGGCATCAACTTCTGCATGCAAGAATGAAATGAAGGCAAGGGCTTGGATCTTGGGATCATTGGCAAATCCTTATGCCTTTGACAAAGAAGAATAAAGCCCTGGCTTTTTGCCTTTTAACCAAACAGTGCCTTGTGATGTTTTTGGTTTTTTTTTTTTCTTTTTAACAAAAATCCAGTGAGTGGGAAGGGAGCAGCCTCCCAGGTGATGCCTTATCAGGCCTCCTAGACACAGAGACTAGACAGAGTAAAGGAACAAAAGTAGGTATTTATTTGAAGGGCCTTCAAGGTACACCCTGGGGAGCCAGAGGCTATTGCCAAGATGGACACCAAGATGGACAACAGGTCACGAGTTTTCCACACTTTTATAAGTTTGGTTCATTTGCATATCAGGGTCAATTCTCCAATTAAAACCCCAGTTAAATGATGTAATTCCCCTTAGCTACCCCCCCTTCAGAGACTCCTTGGTTTACACGCCTTGGGCTCAGGATGGTCCAGGTGTCCTTGAAGAGCAGTCCGGAGAGGCTTTGTTATATCTAACTAGCATGAGAGAGCAGAAAGTAACAGGCTACAAGAAGCTTCAAAGTTGCACACTAAGCAGTACAGAGTTTAAAAAATATAAAAGTTAAAACCTAAGGCATCACAGGCAGTGGCAGGGGTGCCATGGGCTGCCGGGAGACAGTTTGCAAAGCGAGGGGAGATAAGACACCAAGTGACAGCCGCTAGTGAGCTGCTTCCAGAGGGCAGGGTATAAATAGACAACAAAGAGATTTGGTGTCAGAGCAGCTCTCGCACCTTTCTGCTGCCCAGCCTGGCAGGCGCGAGTGGGGAAATGCAGCTGGGGAGCCAGTGAAATCTGCTCCAGGATTTAAGTGCACGTGGATAACGTAATGACAAGATAAGGCATTTATCAGCCTGTTATGGACCTCTGTCCATCTGCAGTGGGCTCGCTCTGCAGTGCTGACTGGCCATAGCAGATGGCACTCGGATGGACCCCCCAGCCAGAGCCTGGAGCCGCCGGCTCCTGCCTTGACTGCTCAGACAGCTCCTACACAAGGCCACTGCTGTCCTAAAAAGGTGCCCTGCTTGTCTCAGCTCTATCCCTTGTAATTTATAGTGATACCTGCCATGTGCTGCCCCAGGTCGAGGCTTATCCAGCCTTATCCACTGATCTTGCAGAGTGCCTGGGCTCTTTGTGGGGTTCTGGCTTGTCCTCCTGCCCACTGGTCGTTCTGGGCAGCCTCACCCAGGCTTTTCCTCCCGTTTCCCTCTCTGGCTGGGCTGTGCTTCCCCCTCAGGTCCCCAGATGTTCCATTTCCTACCTGCTCTCAGAGTAGGAACAAAACCACCAAATTAACGATGCTAAGGCTATGATGAGGTGTTGCAATGTTTTGCCATAGCAGCACTAGCAGTACAAGGGTATTTAAAATACTAAGAGTGGTGCACTAGCAGGCAGCAAGTCCTTTCCAAGCTTGCTGGCTATTTTCAAAACTACCATAACTTTTCATAAAAGCACCACTTTGATGCCTTCCAGGCAGCTTTGTGCCGTTTGGGGTCTGGGTTTGTCTCCTAACTTGCTGTTGGACTCGGCAGGCTTTGGCTCCTGTGATGAGCACGTCCTGCCCTTAGTAGTTTGCACGGATGCTGTAAAGCACCACCATAAAGACTACAATGACTTGGTGAAAAGAACAGTTTTAGGCTGAAGAAGGAAAAGGAGTGGAAAGACCTCTTCTATGGAAAATCAGCCTGGCCTGTGAGAATAAGAAAAGCCCAGGTTTTTATGTGCTGGTGTAAATCCATGCCGGCTTTCTCGGCAGCAGGGTATGGGGAGAGGCATCTGCGGGGGCGTGTGGGGCTGCTGGGGCTTGCAGCAAGCTCAGCTGTGGGGATGCTGCAGGGCTAGGCAGGGACAGACGGGCTGACAGTGGTATTCAGGGCACAAAGCAGGGCTGCTCCCCTGTCTGTCAGCCATGTGGAATTCCTGGGATATGGAGGGCCCTTTGTGTGGGGATCAGCTGTCGGACAGCTGCCTATTTTTAGGGTGGCAGATCTCGTGCTACGCAAGGAGAAGGCTGATGGTGAGAGAGGTGTGTGCTCCCGCACCCCAGGTAGTGTTTTCTACTGCAACACTGTAACTCAGATCCCTCTGCATCTGGATGTAGGTGCAGAATTGAGCAGGGACTCAGTATTTACACACAGTTGTGTCTGGTGATGGGTTTGGTCAGCTTCTTGCAGAAATGAAGTGAGCTACAACAGCAGCACTTCTGTGCACAGGCATCGGATGTGTCTTCCCTGCTGGCTGGCTTCAGCCTGAGCTAAGGGCAGGGAGGGAGAAAACCCCAAGGCTTTTCACTTCTCTCAGGGTTTGAAAAAAATGGGTGACCTTATAAAAAGGTAAACAAAAAGCACAATCTTTCCATGTGCTTGAGGGGAACACTGTGTGAGTACAACTTGTATCAGACACCAGAGAGGCTAAGCCAGATGTCTGAGGACGTAGTAAATGGGGTTTGATAAACTCCACTGCTCCACAGCTGTGTACAACAGCGTGTATCTTCCTGTGCCAGTGACTCTGTTCTGCGTAGATGGGCTTGTTCTTTTATCACCAGGTGTATGGAAGTGCATCCATGTGTACAAATACAGCTTTTGGGGGTTTGTTCACTCATCTCCAGACATGACCTGAAAGCTTTGCTTAAGTGTAGCAGAAGACAAGTCATTCATTGAGCAAAACCAGTCTTTGCATATTTTTTTTTTAGCTAATGTATAGCATAATGAAGATTTTTCCACTGACCCAGCTCATGGATTCATCATCCACACTGCTGATGCTAAGGGAGAGGAAAAGAGCCCATGGCTGCTCTCTTTAATAAGAAATCCTTGCAACGGCTCTGACAGAGAAATAACTTTGCCAACAGCCTGCACACTTTCTTTACATGTGCTAAACTGCTCGAGATGCAGCTGAATTTCTTTTAAACAAAAGGCATTTGTTTAAAAACTTTCTGACAAAAGTGTTACAAATGTTTTATGTTTGGGGTTTGTTTTTTTTTTTTTCCATGGGAATGAACTTATGGAAGTATCTTTACCTGAAGTAAGGTTTTCGGTTACATGAAATTTACATGTACATGTTTCTTTCTTTGCTATTTTTCTTACAAAAATGTTTGGGTTTGTTTTGTCATTTTAGAAAAATTCATATTCTCTCTGTTTTTCTTGTCTGCTTTCTAGTAGATAAGAAGAGAAAATGAGTACAAAGGAAAACCTTGTAGCAATTCCCTGGACAAGGGGGAATGGCTTTGAGCTGAAGGAAAGTAGATTTAGGTTAGATATTAGAAAGAAGTTCTTTACTGTGAGGCACTTCTGCAAGTTTCTGAGAGAAGTTGTGGATGCCACATTCCTGGAAGTGCTCAAGGCCAGGTGGAGCAATGCGGTCTAGTGGAAGGTGTCCCTGCCTGTGGCAAGGGTTTGGAACACAATGGTCTTTAAGGTACCTTCCAACCCAAACCATTTGAGGATTCTATGAACAATTCACCTTCCTCCCAAACTTGCTGCTGAACATTTTGGAAGCCTTTTTGAAGGCCCTTTCCTCTGGAAGGATCCTTTCTTCTGCACCCAGACCTGATTAGAAATTAGTATTCTTGAAAAGGACTTCTTAGAAAGGAAGACAATTGCCATATTTTCTAAAGCTTCTCTAAATATACACAATCAAAGGTCTGGGCTGATCAGGGTGTAAATGTACAGCAATGTGCTATTGAGTTGTGGTTTGGAGAGCTGCTCAGTGCCACTCAGAGTAAATACAAAGAACTCTGTGATTGCTTTAATTTGCTGATTGTATCCATTGCCTATCAAGGCTGGAAAAATACAGAAACCAGAAATCCTCTGCTCTCAGGCTGCAGTAATGCCTGCAGCAAGTGAGCCCTTGGTTTTTACCTGGTGTAAAGAAAGGGTTGTTTATAAAAGGAATGACCAACGCCTGCACTGCTGGGATGCAGCAGTGTTTTCCTGATTGCCAAAGCTGGATGGGATACAGCTCCCTGCTCTCCTGCTCTGGGTGGCAGTGCTTGCTGTCAGTGCTCTGCTGTGTTATGGCTCTTTATGGAAATCCTCTGGATTTGTGGAATGGGAGAGGGCATGTGCTCTCCAAAAGCTGCACTGTGAGGCTAACGTGTCTGCACATGTACCTGTTCCCAGCTTCTGCAAGACCTGCAGCAATGGTGCAGTGTTTCAGAGGCTCTGAAGCCTCAACCTCCTGTCAGTTTTATTTTCTTGCTGATTTCTGCCCCCATCCTGGAATAAACATATGCATACGTACAAGCCTTGGAAGAGGAAGCAGAGGATGTACGTAAACCCTCTCGTGCACTGAGCCAGGAGCTCCTGGCTCACACAATTTTGGGGCACCTTCTGCAAGAAACAAAACTGTCTGGGTGTCCCTTCCAAGCAGACGTAAGTTAGCAGAAAAGCACAGAGCACTTTGTCAGCCTGCTGCTGAAACCTTGACATATGGGGATGTGATGGTCTTGGATCTCAGATCCCCTCTGAATAATGCCAGCAATCAAAAACAATAATGGGGGAATGAGAAATTCAGGACAGCAACTGTTCCTCTTTGAAAAAAAAAAACCCAAACAAAAACAACAAAAAACCCAAGCAAAGCAATAAAAAAAAGAATCCCCCAAACCTCAGCCTTGGTCTGGGCAAAGAAACAGCGAGGGCTTGCCAGCACCAGTGGCTTGCAGCGAAGTCTCAGTGTTTGCAGAGCAGTGGCCAAGGGTCTCGGTGTTTGCAGAGTGGTGGCCAAGGTGTTATGTTTTTGACTGTAAATGAGGTTAATGAAAGTTGCATGTGCTCAAATCCCTGAGTGCCATTTTGAAAACGCAGGAGCTAACAGTGGTTATTTATTGATTTCATTTCGTCCCCCTGGCCCATGTGGGAGGTTGGAAGCGAGAGAGCAGCCGCCTGTATGTATATGAGAAGATGGGGGAGAAAGCGTGTGTGGGTACAGGGAATGTGGGGCTGGCACTCGAAGTTTGCAATCCCCCGACTTGGGGATTTTTTATTTCCCAAGCACCAGTTCAGATGGTCCATGGGGGGGCCCTGCTTTTGTGCCTGTGCCTCCATCCTCAACTAGGCAGCCTTCCTGGCCAGCTCATTCTACCTCGCCTGCAAGCTGCCCAGAGTTGCAAAAACTGGCAGGGCAAGGAGGAGCAGAGACCCACTGGGTAAACTTCACTCCACAGGGACACCCGGTCAAAAACCCAGGGAAAAAGTAAATGTGAGTCATATTAAAAGGTCAATTTTAAAAAATATTTTTTCCCTTCCCTCTCTTTCTAGTTTTTCAGAATCTCAGTCCATAAACCTTGGCGGTTCCTCAGGGTGGAGGAGGGTGACTCTTGGTTTACATGCAGCCGTCGGTACCCAAGCATGCCCAAAACATCTGTCATCGGTGGAAACGAGCATTGCTCTGGCAAGGCTCTTCTTTCTTTGCAGTAAAGAACAAGCAAATTTGCTTATTTGTGGTTAATGCTTGTTCCAGATGGACAGAAATAATACATGACACACAGCCCCACTGTTGCCCAAACTATTGAAGCGCTGTGGAACATGTTTGCAGCACAAAGACAAGCTGGGGAGATTGTTTAACTTACTGGTCTCCAGTTTGGAGCAGTCCTTCAGCCGCAATATAAATGCAACCTCCCAGCAAGACTAAACTTTCTCATAGAAATGAGCAAAATTCTCAGAGAAGAGCTGTTCTCCTCTGTCTTCCTCCACTGAGACGGCAACCTCCATGACACCATCTTGGTAGCCACTTTCAGGCCGGTGTTTGCTGTAAAAGCAGTCACAGACCCCTTGTTTGCCACTGCAGACAACGGTTTGCCTCTTGAGCTGATGCCGTGAAGAGGCGGCTTGAATGTACTTTGTATGTCACACCAATATGCCACAGGTATATGGGAATTTTTGCATAGAACTGATGTTCTTGGTGAAGCTTGACCAATTTTTCCAATTGTGCTGTTGCTAAAATTTATGAGAGTGGGGGTGTCCCACCTTAGTGCCCTGATACTGGTTTAATTTACCATTCCTTTTGTTAATTTAAGGTAGTTTGGGTTTTTATGGTGCCAAATCTTTCTCTGTGAATTTTATAGGAGTGGAATAGAGGTTTCAAGAGGAGAAAGTCAGACTTTTTGCTCTTCAGTTCAGCTGGCAGATCTGCTATGAGGTGAGAGACCTTTTCCTGCATTACGGACTGCCTTTCTGGCATGTGGTGCAAGTAGTCTCAGTCAGCGTGTGGGGAGCAGAGGGGCTCGGGATGTGCAGCCCTCCCCTTGCCGTGGAAATGAGTCAGTGGCTTTTCTGGCCCTCGTGCAGTGTAAGTCTCCTCTGTCCCGCCCTGTAAAAAGTGACCAGGAGAGGATTCACTTTTCACGTTTCAAAAGGGACTGGGAAGAGAGAAAAAGGGGCAAAGCTAATTATCATCAGTGTCTTATGCCTGCAGTGTAACAGACATGTATGATAACCCCTCTGATACCCCAGTATCTGTAAAATGCAACTAGTCTCTGGGGTATCCTTAAATAAAAAAGCATTTTCCTACTTGACCTTTGCCTTCCAAGCCCCAGCCCTGCACCCTGCTAACTGGGAGTGACACCCAGCCCCACTGCCTCTACAGCTTTCAGAAGCCTATTTCTGACTTCACCTTACGTGCAGTGCCCTTGCAGGCGAAGGGTTACTCGTTAACGTGCAGCTCTGCCTAATTAAGAGGAACAGCATCTTTCCCTGCATTGAGGTTTGGGGTTTTTTGAGAATTCATCACTCTGGAGCATGACCCTGAAATAACTGCCTGGGCTGGACTTGGGTCCCCGTGCATTAACCCTTTGCTCCAGCCTGGCCTCTGAGACCTGCTGCCTTTTGCTCCCAGCTGAGTCCTGTGATCCAGACCATTGCTGGCCGAGAGCTGCAGCCAGGATGTCTCAGATGTGCTTGCAGGTTGGAGCAGAAATGAGGCAAAGCCTCCATGTGTCTTATGGTTTTGACCCCAAACAATACGCTGACGGCATAAATTAGGAGTTGGCTCAGGCTCACTTGAAGCTCAGCCCAGGTTTGCTTGAAACTCAGCCTAATTTTTCCTGAAAGCAAAGCTGAGTGGGAGAGGAGTTCTGGGTCAGGGAAGGGGTGCTTGGCAGGTCACAGCAGCCTGAAGAGCTGCAGTTTATCAGCTCACAGCAATTATCAGCCCACAGAAGCAGTGCTGCCTGTATTTCTAATTTCTTGCCTTTACAGAACCATGCAGATGATGGGCAAAAATGCCTTTGGCATCCTGAAGCAAGCTGGGGATTGCTTCTGGCTGCTTGTGGATCCCTAACACAGTTAGGCACCTAAAAATCCACCCTGATCAACCCCCCTGGGGAAAAGCTTTATTTCCCCTGTTGCTGCCTTTCCATGCAGGTGCTATATGTCCTGGCTGATGACTGCACCAGCTCCGGGAGGCAATTCACATCCTCAGCAGTGCTGCACTGGGAGAGGGGCAGGGAGCCGTGTGGACCCTAATTCCCAGAAATGGAGAAGACAAATGACAGAAAAAGTTTTGAGAGGGGCTTGCTGCTCTCGTGGTTAGAAGCTGGGCCCTAAAATGGGCTGTAATTTGGAGGGTTGGTCTATACTTCCACGACAAGAGCAAGCAGCCAAGCTGGGGAAAAGCTTGCAAGCTGAAAAACCAAGTAGAGCTGGTAAGGTTCCTGTGTTGGTGGGGTCAGCCTTCAGGTTCCTGTCGAGCCGGGGCTTTCAAGTGGAGGTAGAAGGAAATGCATAGGAAGGCACTCATGGAAACAGGGGAGCTCAGCTTGTACTGCTCTAAGGCTGTGTGAAGGGTGCTAGTAGGACCAGGGCTGCTGGGTGCTTGGGGCAGAGGGGTCCAACAGTGTTTTTTGGCAGCTCTCACCTCAGTAAAGCCCCTTTGGATTCCAAGCAAGCAGTTTCTACATTCTGCTTTCTGCAGTAATTTTGGTTTTATTGCCTAGGGGTGAGGGTTCCTGCAAACAAGTGAAACACAGGCGGGGGTGATAAAAGGTGCAAATTGAACTGACCTCATGCAGTCCCTGAGAAGCAGCAGTGGATGAAGAGACTTCCAACTCTTTTACAGCTCTCTCTTCTTTGTAGTAAATTGAGCTTGAGGTGTTACTGTAAGGAAAACAATATTTTTTGATGGCTCCATTACAGTTGTGACCATCCCCTGTGGAGAGCCCTATGGGCTGGTGTTTTCTGTTCATTACACCTCACTTTGCCAAGACCTTGTTTCCTGCTGGCAGTTTCATATCCTCCATCTTTGTTTTCCTTTATTTCCCTAAAAAAATAGGAAGGTAATTATATTTTTCTTGCACCCTGCTTATCTCTCCTTACCAAGGGAGATGTGCAAAAGTGGTGTGGGCAGCAAGGAACCCTTGAGCTCTCACCCCTGATGCCTATGGGCCCCCTAGATTTAGCTTTTTCCTTTTTTTTTTCTGGACGAAGATTTTGGAAAAAAAGTAGGGAAGGAAGGAGAGGATCTTCTACCCATCCCTACCCAGGAGACTCAGGGTCTGATGCTGCACCACATTTCTGGGAGGAACTATAATCCTAACGGGACATCTATCCCTGCTTGCCTCTGGCTTATCTTCAGCTTCGGGCCCTAGCAGATGCTTTGCAGCTTTTCCACAAATGTTTGGGAAGAGAAGCCAAAGTTAGGCTCTTTTGGCAGGGTTTCCACAACAAATCCCTAGCTCCCAGGGAAGATGGATGTCATTAACCAAGCTGGGTCCAGGGAGGGGTCCTCAGGCTGGTGCCAGGGGCTGCTGCTGGGGGCTCGCCTCCAGCCGGTGGTGTAAAATGAGGAGGAAATAAAGGCTGTCCCCCATCCTTGCCAGCTCTTGTTCTCCACAAAGAGCTTAAATCCTGGCTGTTCCGACAACCAGACAGAGTAGCAGGAGATCCCTTGCCTTCAGTGCTATTTGCTTTGCATTTGGTGGGATTTAAGGTCCACTGTCCATCCCTGCTTGCTGTTTGTTTGGCCTTCCCTGTTTTGGCAGGGCTCCTTGCTACTTGTTTCTTCTCTTTGAAGGTCTGTGCTCAGCCACAATGAGGGGCTCCTGAATTTGGAGTCAAGAATGACCTTACTGAGCCGTGCAAGGCTAACATGAGACAACAGGGAGGTGACTCAGTCCTTTCAGTACATTTCCATGTTCCCAGCTGCTGTAGGAAATAAACAGTAAGTGGTTAACATCAATAGTAAGACACATATAGAAGAAAATGTTGCCCTAACAATGTTAAATCTATGGTTTAAAATGGGCAATGGCAGGAAATTTGGAATTAAGGACGGATGCTTGTCTCACGCTTCTCCATTTGCCTTGGGAAATAAAAATAATTCAGGCACAAAGTGAATGAAATGGCACTGGAAATGCCATATTACTGCATTTCCTGGCTTTTATGGCACGGAACGAAGAAGGAAGAATAAATGAGGTCTTTTGTGTCCTCCAGTTCAAAGTGATGGCAACAAAATCCATCCAGGTCTCAGGAGTCAACAGAGACCAAGACGAGTTTTACTCAGTTTTATCACTGTGTTGTGTAGCCATGACACTGGAGAGGTTCTTCCTTTGGGGGCAATTATTTTTGTTCTTTTAGTTGAGCAGTTTCTTGAGGTTTTTTTTGGTTCAGCTCCACTGGGACTACTTGGATGCCAGAGGACAAGTTCAGTCAAAAAAAAACCCCCTCACATTTACTAAGGTACAGAGACTTCTGAAGAATAGAAATATTTCCAGGTCAAAAATCAAAGTGAAGCTGTTGCAATCTATTTGTCAGCACTGTCTGGCCAGAAGGTCTGAAAGTCTTGCATTATCCCAATAGGTCTGTAAGTCCTGTGTGTTCCTACAAAGTCACCTTCTGATGCTCTTGTTGATGGCAAGGAGTGTTTGTTCAAATATCAGCTCCACAGAGGTCAGTGGGACTGTTGCAGAACATGAACTGCAGGATAACGGCCAAGAAAGTCAACTGAATGACTGAAAGATTTAGCAGCCTTAATGATTGAGTTGTTTGGGTATTTCTGGAAGAAGGTGCTGGTTCAGAGGTGTTAAGAAATCCTGTTGACAAAAAGCAGGATTCAATTCTGTAGACTGGAAATGACTTATGTGTCCTCTGTTCGACAACTAACCTGGGAGATCTCTACAAACAGCCCATTTCAGGGTGTGTTTTAGGGTGGTTCCCAAATCCTAAGAGAGGGAAAAATCAAGTTTGAAAAGTATGTTGGCTGGGCCCTGGGTCAGAGATACATAGAAGCAAAAACACCATAGTGGTATGGAGTGGTTTGGAACACAGACAGACACAAGTACCAGGAAGGCCTTCGGACTGGAAATGTGTTGTGCATGTAACATGCTTTGCTCTTTATCCTCCTTTTTCTGAAGAACTGTCTGTGGACATTTGGAGATTATGCTGTTAGCTGAACAAACAAAAGGGATTAAAGCTGGTCTGGTTCATTTTTCCAGCCTCCACCCATCTTGGAATTCATTACCATTCATTGCCACTAACCGAAATAACAAGGGGACAAGCTGCTCACAGCGCTGCTTCCTCTGTCCCCATTTCCATGTAGTGGCAGATTTGTCCATGAAGACCACCAGGCAGGCATAGCCATAGGAAAGGAGCCAAGCTTCCACAAAACGGCTTGGTCACGCCAGGATCCCAACACAAGGCTAGCTTGCATGCTAATTCCTTTTCACTAGAATCAATAAGGGCTGAGGGATGTTAGTTTTATGTTTGTCTGTATGTATTTATATGTGTGCGTGTGCTCACATTTAAATGCACATATGTCTGTGGGAAAGGTCTGAGCTTCGCCTCGTCTGACTTTTGGGCACGAAGTCAGTTGAGTCGTTACCCGAGTCTGCCACAGTCCTGAAAACAGCCTTTCTGTGACCTGTTCTTCCTGCCAGGGTCAACTGGAAGAGCCACCCCTGAGGTCCTTTTTGCTGCCTCCATACATTGAAGGTACCAGCCTGAATGGGAGCAAATGATCAAAGAGTAGCTGTTACATTTCCAGATGCCAGGAAGGATGAAAGCAAACCTCCTTCCACTATGCCTTTGTGGGGGGTAGCTGATGGGATGTGACATCTGAGCCTGTGCATGTCTGGTGAAATAACTCTAGGCAGTGCATGGAGACACTCATCTCTCTCTGTAACCAGTGGGAGAGCAAGGGAGCTGCTCCTACATGAGGTGAATCACTCACGAGCCCACCAAGGACCTCAGGGAGATCCTTGATGTGAAGATAATGCATGTTATTAATGCATAACACCAACTTTTGTCCATGCTGACCCTACCTGCAGCTGAGCTGGGTTGTGACCAAAAAGGCGGGGAGGTCCTGGAGAGCAAAACCAGCACGGGACTCCCATGCCGGCATTCCGTGGGGATATGTCACAGCCCCTCCAGTGCCGAGGCCTGAGTATGCTTCCTGCACCACTCACCAGTGCGAAGATTTTGGCATGCAACTTGAGGTGGGCTAGGAATTTAGCTGCCTCTTGGCCGTGGAGTCTGAAGCAGGGGTCCAAAAAAATTGGTGTGCATGTGCTCTGTGACTGCTCAGAAAATGTTGCCAATGAAGCCAAATTCCTTCCTCCAACTCGCATGCAAACAAGCCACTAATTTCACTGGCAGTTGAATGTGCATATCTGAGGGCAAAATTTGGCCAAAAGCCTTGGAGGAGAAGTTTTAGCATAATCACCCAGGAAAAATAAAAGGGTGGGAATTGCAAGTGGCATTTTGCAGAGAAAGAAGGATAAAAAAGTAGAAATCAAAGTGTTGAAAAGCTTTCCAGTAACAAAACTCTTCTAAGTTCTTTAAACAGCACAATAGCTATTGATGGGTAAAAAACAAAAAAGGACAGCATATCCTCTTGAATTTATTCTGATCCCAACAGGCTGTCCTTGGCATTTTTTTCAGAAGAAACCCTTGAGTAAACATGTTGTCCAATGTGGAAAGACACTGAGCATGTCACAGAAGCAATTTGTAAAACGTTCTGGGAGACACACCAATGCTGTCAGGGCCAGGGAGCTGCTTAACTTCACTCTGATTTACAGATAAATACAGTGTGTCTGGGGCTTCCAGTTGCCGACTGTGCGGGCCAGCCCCCAATTACGTGCTGTGTTTTGACTCCATGGGATTAATTGGGACCACCAGGAAGCGTGGCAGCAAGAGTAACCTTCCTGATTGCATGCTGTTGTAAGGACTAAGGAGAAGAGCTTGTGTGGCAAGGTGGGGCTCAGCTTCTCCCATCGTGGGACTGAGGGCCTAGTGTAAGATGAAAGGTAAAGAGGACATTGTAAAATTAGGATTTTCTGGATGTTCCCATGCAGGTAGAGCTCTGAGTATTGAACATGGCTGGCTGTGTCTGCCTGTTTTTTTTGACTGTGATGCACATTTTAGTGTATTTGGGGGTTTCTGAAGGATATTGAAGTGAAGCAGGTGCCCAGTTGAGGTATTTTGGTTTTTATGGCATAATGAAACCTGCATAGGACATTTGCCCTTCAAGCCTGTGGTGCAGAAAAATAAATGCTGGAGTGGCCTGGAAAGGGCTGGGTGGGACCTGGCTTTTACAGATGAGGGGATCAATAGAAGAGGGATGGGGCTGTCTGAAAATGCAAGCGCAAATACAACTCATGCAGAGTGATTAACCAGGGTTCTGATGGTTGTTAATTACTGGACTTTCCCCCTGGAAATGGCTACTTCAACATAGAGGCTGGGACACAGCAGGAATGTGTTTCAAGTGTAAATAAATGTCAGTTTTTGGTACAAGGTCCCAGAAAAGCTGGGATTATAGAAAAGAGAAGGGAAGCCAGGAAGTTATGCCATGGAAAACAGCTTTGTGCCAAGTTGTTTATTTATTTATTTTTAATATGTCTCAGCAAGGTTATGAAAAAAAGCACAAATGCTGGAAGTGTTGTAATATTGAAGAGAACCTCGTGTCCTGCAGATGGAAAGAGAGGAAAATAAGCTCTATGTGCGCATGGGGAGAATGGGGGGGAGGTGAAATTGCCTGCTTACAGGCAATAATATTCACCATATTGCTCTTGTGGTGCAGGACAGTTCTGCACAGGAACGTGATGGCATGAGCCCTCGTCCCCGAAGAGGAGCTGTCAAGTTTTTGTCCAGCTCCAAGTGCTCGTCGACATGCAGCAGGTTTGGATCCTGATCCTCCACCTTGTTGTAGTCCCTGATTTTTCTAGTCCTGATCTTCCGCTTGCAATGCCTGCCTCCTGTGAATAAAGTCAAGATAGCACGACCTTCTACCCCTTGCTGCCAGCAGGTTCTACACACCTCATACAGGAAATTGCCAGTTGGGAAAAGGCATTTCAGGGGCACTTCATGTTTCCAAGGCTTGGGAAGTAGTGTGTGAAAGCACTTCCTCACCCCTAAGACAGCAAACCATCTTTACCATTGTACAATTGCTTGCAGTTGGAGGGATTTGTCAGTGGGTTGCTATTCCAGATAGGTTTCTGAAAAGTTTCCATACCTCTTATGAAGATCCTCTGACCCACAGGGACTCCCCTTGGTGCAGCTGCAGCAGGAGCTGCCATGTGCAGGGTACACTGGATGCACAGGCTCTGCCATCAGAACCTGAGGTAATGGGGCTGGTAACTGCCTGCCTTCCCCATGGCTGTCATTAGCATTCCTGACATCAAAAACTGAGTGATGACACCTTTCCTTCCCCCCTTCCCTTTTTTTTTTCCTTCTGAAGAGGCTCAAAGAGTGTGTCCCTTCCACAGTTCTCCTCTCCACCAGCTCACCTCCCTCCCTACCCTCAATTGAAGACAGCTGCCAGGAAATATTTTTGGTGTTTAGCTGAAGTGAAAACACATGGAGGGGGGGGAGGGGGGGGAAGGAAGGGCAGTGTTCATAATGCAATTACTGTCATTTTGGGAAACTTGGGTTGAGGTGGGGAGAGGGGTGTGTTGAGCATGGGGGTGCATGTGCGCACAGGGTGAGACCCCCAGAGATGGTGGCTGAAGTGCTACAGCCCTCAGTGGTCCCTGTGAAGAACAGGCTGCTCCTTGAGCACAGGCACCAGGTTACCACAGGTATCCAGACCACCGAGGTTGAGCAGGTGCCCTCTGCCCAGGGATGGCAATGGGGCTGAGGGATGTCTGTGAGGGGAGGCGGGAACTGCCCAGGGATGGCAATGGGGCTGAGGGGTGTCTGTGAGGGGAGGCGGGAAGTGCCCGGGGATGGCAGTGGGGCTGAGGGGTGTCTGTGAGGGGAGGCGGGAAGTGCCCGGGGATGGCAGTGGGGCTGAGGGGTGTCTGTGAGGGGAGGCGGGAACTGCCCGGGGATGGCAGTGGGGCTGAGGGGTGTCTGTGAGGACAGGTAGGAATGTGTAGGGATGGCAGTGGGGCTGAGGGGTGTCTGAGGGGAGGCAGGAATCTCCAGGGATGGCAGTGGGGCTGAGGGGTGTCTGTGAGGGGAGGCGGGAACTGCCTCAGGTACAGCCAGTTCCAGCCGGTTCTGGCTCAGCCCAGCCCCTCCGACCTGCTGGTGTGACACCTGGGGGAAATTGAGGTAATTAAGGGGGGAAATGCTGGAAGACAGAGAGGAATGAGGGGGGAAAAAAGTGATGGACAGCCCAGTGAGCACCCGGAGGATTGAGGAGGAGGTGGGGGTCCTCCCCTGCCTCCTGCGGAGACACCATGATGGGGCAGGTACGTGCTCCCTGATTTTCTCCTTGTCCTGCTGAGGTGAGGAGTGTGAGCGACTGTGTGGACAGCTGGGCACCTCTAAGCTGACACGACCTACGTTTGGGTCATGTCATTTACGTGAGGAAAAGGTGGAAAATGAGCCCAGAAATGTGAGTTTCATTTTTATGGCTGTGGGTTTAAGTGACAGACCCTGAGAGGTCAGCTCAAGCCCTGCGGACCCCACTGCTGGGTCCACAAGAGGCTTTTTAGTTCATTTTTCTCACTTCAAGGGAAGCATTTGGGTGGGTTTTCAATTTCAGAGTACTAGATGCTCTGATGACAACACAGGTTTCTCTCATCGTGTAAGAAACCCTGTAATGTGTTCATTTTCTGGGGCAAGAAGGTGTTTTGTCTAAGAAAGAAGGAAGAAAAGTTGCTTTGGCACTTGCAACTGATAACGTGTACTCTGTGAGACAACAGGTTTTGACTATAGGATAGATTTGATAGATTTGTGCAAAGTTAAATGAAGATAACATGATTTTATTGCAATTGCAATGTAAACTGAGACACAGCTCTGCCAAGAAAGGTATCCCTCTCTCCGGTATATTGTAGAATTGCATATAGTTTATGACTGTGCAGATTAGTTGGCTTAGGGCTAAAAGTGGATATTGAAGACTACTTCTTTGGATCATTCATTGTGGTTTTGTCCTCATGAGGCTGGGAGCGTGAGGCAGCTTGATGGACTGATTAGCACAGCTCTGTTTTTTCACCAGAAACAACATTTAACTGCTTAGTGGCTTCAAACTGAAAGAAGAGAGACTTAGGTTAGGAAGAAATTCATAGAGGGAGGTGAGGCACTGGCACAGGTTCCAGAGAATCTGTGGCTGCCCCATCCCTGGAAGTGTTCAAAGCCAAGTTGGACAGGGCTTGAAACAACCTGATCTAGTGCAAGGTGTCCCTGTTCATGGGAGGGGGCTGGAATGAGATGATCTTTAAGGTCCCTTCCAGTCCAAATCAGTCTAGAATTGGTTCTGTGGTTCTATGCACTTTCCAACACCGCTGCCCACAACAACCCTTGCAGGGTTCTTTGGGAGGGCAGCCCTAAGAAATCTGCCAGATGAGAGTACTTAGGAAATGGATTCCCTGACAGAAGGAGGCTTTGATCCCCAACAGGTGCTTCTTGGCACGGTAGGGTGGGAGTGGAAAAACCTGCAAACTGGGCTCTGTCTAGATGGAGGCAGAGCAAGAAGAGGGAGCTGGTGACCCTGGTGTGTGGCAGGCAACAGCTTGGCATTAAGAGATTGATAAATATGCCTGCTGTTGAGACCATACCATTCCTAGGAACTGTACACAATTTATATAAATAGTGGGGGTGTGAGCACTAGGCCAGTGCGGGATCTTTAGTGGCTCATGCCAGCAATGGTTGTGAGGACTCTTGTTGATTCTGAGCTACATCTGACATAGACACAGCAGTGTGGCCAGGCAATATGCTTTTGTCAAAAAACATTTAATTTTTCATTATTTCCTTCTGCATTTGGGCTTTTCTTTTCATCAAAGCCATCACTGTTTTCCTTCATTTTTCCAAAGGCACCAAACAAACAAGCCTTCAAAGTGAAACAAGCCTGAGTTTTCTTTTCCCTCAGGAAACTTGTTTTCCCCGTTTTCAGAAATCAGTTCTCACTAGTCCCTGCTGCTGGGCCTCCCAATCCCGTGCGAGAGAAGCATCAAAGGGGACAGGGCCTGGTGGGAGCTGTTTACAACCTGAGAGTGTTTGGCACTGCAGTCTCCATACTTTCCAAAATGCCAGTTTTTGGGGAAAATTGCCTGAATTTGACTTGGATCCTACCGTGTAGCTGCCTGGCCTTCCAGACTTCTTATTTTTTTTAATCTACTGGAGCAATGAGCATCAGCCCTGGAGCTCTCTTGCACACCTGCAGTTACTGCTTATAGTTTAACATGTCAGTTCCTCTGCATATGTTATTTTTTTCACATCTGCTTTTGCACACATTATTTGATTTACTCCACAGAGGAATCCGAAGACTTGGCCACAGCAGCACAGGAGTCAAAGCCAGAGCCTGTTAGGACCACAGTGTCCCTTGTGAAGTCAGCCAGGAAAACACTGCATGCCTGCAAATATCCCAGACAAACAGAAGGCAGTTTGGGAGAGGTGTGGGTAGGGAAGTGAAACCAAAACAAACTATTCCTTTCAAGTAATATACCGGCTTGCTCTTTGCTAGTGTGGACTCCATGTAATTGTTTGGGCCTGAGCTGAAGTGGCTGTAAAGTGCAACCACTCAGATTTGATGGTGGTTTACACTTCTTTGCTAAATGTGTGTCCCTACAAGAGGTACTGGGAAATGGAGGCTTGGGAGATGCATGGGTGCTGTTAGGTTGTGTACTGGAGACCTGGCAGCAGATCTGCCTGTCTCTGCTGGGTATTGCTCAACACCTTGGCTCTCCCACACAAGAAACGTGCCTGGCTGAGCCTCTCTTTCCAGGCCAGCCACTGTGGTCATGTTCTTGTGTAATGCAGTCCTTGTTACAAGGCCCATCAGGGCTGAGTCTACCCACTCAGCTGCAGTGTGGGCTTCACTAAAGCTTTTCAGGAGTGATCTTACCCATCCACAGCATGACTGACAATCTTCTGACCTTCTTTGCAAGCTCTGGCTGCCCAGAGATGATGCCCCCAAGAAAGCTTGTTCTTAACCTTTTCCCAAAGAGCTAACTTTGGTCCCATGCATGCTGCTAGGCTGACAGAGCCCCTGAAAACATGGAGGGACTTGGGAAGGGCACAGAGTCATTGCAATGGGATGGTTGTTCTTCTATCAGCTTCAAAGCATTAAGAGTGAGGGAGGCTGACTCACTGGTGTCCCTAAGGCCTTCTCAGGTCACCCTCAGCACCACTCACTGCCTTTCCCTGGATGACACATGGCACATGTGTCTTGGAGGTGTGAGCTGAACATAAACAGGCTTCTAAGTGATGTCCTGGTTGGCAGGAGCCTTTCCAGACCTGGAAGACCATGAGATTCAGGACTTTCAAAGTAAGGGTTTGATAACTTTGCCTTGTCACTCCTTGTGACTGACTGTTTATTCATCTCTTTCTTTCTTTAATCCTTGTCAGCAGCTTATCTTAAAGCAACTTAGAGTAGCCTGGTTTCCCTGAGGAGGAAAGGGAGGAATACTCCAAGAATGAAAAGCATTCATTGATCACCAAAGGCCACCAAGCAATAGCTTGGCAGAGGTGGGAAAAACACCAAGTTGTCTATCCATCAGGCCACAAAGCCCTAGAACTATACACGCCTTGCAACAGAAAGGCTTATAGGACAAAAAATGTCACAGGGACTGAGAGAAAGCCACAGACTATCTGAGGCCACTCTCTTATGCAGATTATATCTGTCTCTGCTGCAGATGATGGGCATCTTCCAGTGCTGTTTCCCTGCAAGTGGTCAGCCCCTGCCATTGCGCCTGCCTGTGAGATACAGTTTCTGTGTCTCAGCCTGAGCTGCCATTCCCACCAGCTCCCCAAGTTGGACTTGTGGAACAGCGCAACTCGGGGACCTGCTCCCAGCCACGTTTGGGGGCTGCCTCAGGGCACTTGCCACCTTGCCTCACTAGTGCCTAACAAAGCAAATGACTGCTCAGGCTTTTTACTGTCAATGGCAGCATTTTAACACCCTGTGGCTGTCAGCAACGTTAGTGTCCCATGCATAGCGTTCCACTGGCCATACTCTGGCTGTAACCTAAACCAGCCTTGAATGTATCCTTGATTCTGTCCTGGCAGGAGACTAGAGAATCCAAATCCAGAAGCAGCATGGCATTTGCTTTCTTAAAATTGTTTTTGATTTGGGGTAGTGTTAAATAGGTTGACCAAGCCTAGCAGAGAGACTTGTCTTGGGGTGACTCTTTCATGTGTATCCCCTATCATGCTCTATGCCCAGAAAGTAATATTGTGACTTTTCTGTGCCTTTAAACTGAGCTTGGAAAAAAAAAAAAACAAACGAACTTTTCAAAACAGTTTCCCAAGGACACGGAGATACACTCCTCTGTGTTCTCTGGCTGCAGGAGCAGGAGGGAGCACTCTGCTCGCTTTCCTTCAGCCAGCGGTTTCGGGTTTTTTTTTCTTTCCCTCTCTTCCCGGTGTGAGACGGAAAGCTGCATTTTGTTTCCTGGGACTTTGGTTTTTCCCTTTTTCTCTTCTGGACTGTTCAACAACATCAGAACACATCGGGAGAATTTTTCCCCGAGGCCCGGGGGTGGGCCCTCGCCGACCCAGCTCCGAGGAGAAGAGAGACCACACCTACAGAAGGACTCTGAAATCTTCCCAGGTTTCTCTCTATAGCGAGAGATTTCATTTCATAATTTAGCATTATTATCCTTTTTCTGTGTGTTTGTTAAATAAATAGTTCTTATCTCATTCACTTTCCTTCGAGGAAAATAATTTTTTTTCCCCGAACCCTGTGGGGGGGAAGGGTGGTTGTAACCTGGTTTTCTCTCAGAGGATATATTGCTAAATTTTGGCCAAACCGGCACAAATACTTATTGGCGTAGTCGGCAGGATTCGAAGGAAAGTGAAACAAAACCAAAAAAAAACCAAAAACCAAAAAACAAAAAAACACACACAAAAAAAAAAAACCAAAAAAACCCCAAAAAAACCCTGTACTAATTACATCTTGGTTTGAATTTAACTACTTTGTGTAGGGGTAAAGTAGTTACAATGTTGGTTGAGTTCATAATGTCTCTCTGGCTGGATATACTCCCGTTTTTTTGGTCCCTAGGCTTGCTTGAAGTACTAGTGGTTTTTTGGTCCCAAGGCCTGTTTGCCTATCCACAACTTGGTCTGATCCTATGGCTGATAAAACACTTTTACAGAGCAGGGGCACAAATCCGGATTTCTATTTTGCTTTGCTCAGTGATAATGATTTATAAGAAGTCAACAGAGGTACAGGCAGTTGTTCAAAGTGTGTATGATAGGTCATTTCTCCATCCTAACCCCAGTCCTAGTTTCAGTGGCCTGTTTTGGGAGTTTATTGGTAATTGCACTCAGTTTGTTAGAAGAGGAGACGGGGTTTCCCAGCCTTTCATCTCCCTCCCCTTTAAATTTGATACATCATCTTTTGAGAAGGTTCAGTTTCCCTTGGATGTTAAAGAGACCATCTTCCTGGTAGTTTATCTAGTAAGCTTCCTTTATTTAGCTTGCAGATTGTCTAGAATAAGCACTCAGATTTCCAGGGGGACTGATGAGATACCTGACCCAGAGGTGGAAAAGCCTGAATGGGGTGGAGAATGGGAGGATATGGGCCAAACCTTGAAGGAATTCTCTAACCCAATAGCTTGGAATTTCCCCCCTGAACAAATTCAGAACCCAGCTGAGGTGGGGAAATATCTGAGAGAGAAATTCAATGACAATCCTAAGGAGGAAAAGGTCTTTGCAATATGCTGGGCCTTGGCATATGCCTATCGCACACTGCTGGGTACTGTAGAGCAGCAGGTAAAGGCAGAGGGGCAGGAAGATAAATCAGCAGACACCCCAGTCACTCAGGCTGCAGCCAAACCAGAGGGAGCGCCTAAGCCATTGACAGTTTCTCCTGTCACAAGGAAAAAACACACAACCAAAACCGATCGCCCAGTGAAAGATGATGATGATGCAGGGGAAGGAACCTCAAAGCCACCAACTGACTCAGGCACAGAAACCATTACTGAGTCCCTGTCCATAAAGGACCTTCACAGCCTAAGAAAGGACTACACCCGACGGTCTAATGAATCCATAATAAGTTGGATGGTCCGTATTTGGGATGCTGCAGGTGATGATGTAATGCTAGACGGTGCTGAAGCGAGGCATTTGGGATCCCTGTCACGTGATCCAGCTATTGACCAAAGGATGATAAGGGAGGCTGACTCTGCCAGTGTCTGGAGACGGCTCTTGAGTGGTGTAAGGGAGAGACATCTGTGTGCAGATGATCTCTATATGCAGCAAACCCAGTGGAAGACCATTGAACAAGGGATTCATTGCCTGAGAGAACTAGGGGTGGTAGAGGTTGTCTTCACAGATGACCCAGGATTGAGAAGTCCAGACCGGGCCAGAGTTGGCCCCTTCATGTGGCGAAAGCTCATACAGCTTGGGCCATCAGAATATAAGTCTGCTTTAGCACTGATGAAACCAGATTACGGTGCAAATGAGACCGTGCAGGATATGGCCACAAAGCTTCGAGCATATGCAGACTCTGTGCATGGCCCAACACATGCGAGAATCGCAGCTGTGGAAACACGTGTGCAGAATTTGGAAGATAAGATAGAGGACCTCAAGAAGGAGATGAAAGAGGGCTTTCTCCAAATCTCGGCAGTACAGATCCGAAATTCTGATACCCAACGAGGACGTTCCCTAGAGAGAAGGTACATCCCACGAAGTGAGCTGTGGAAATTCCTGTGTGACAGTGGAGAAGACACGAAGAAGTGGGGCGGACAGCCCACTTCTGCTCTGGCAGCACGAGTGCATGAATTAAAGGAGCGCAAGTCTCAGAAAGGAAATGTTACTAAAAAGAAAGTAGCTCCAGTTGCCCGTAGCCAATCTGCCGGAAATGATAGACAGAAGGGTAACCAGAATTAGAGGGGCCCTGCCTCTAACCAGGTAGAGGCCAGGGAAAACCGTATTTTTTGGACTGTGTGGATTCGTTGGCCTGGTACATCAGAACCACAAAAATATGATGCTTTGGTTGACACTGGTGCGCAGTGCACAATAATCCCATCGCAACATGTGGGGGTAGAATCTGTTTCTATTACTGGTATAACAGGTGGGTCACAAAATTTGACCCTAGTGGAAGCTGAGGTGAGCCTGACTGGAAATGAGTGGAAGAAACATTTCATTGTGACTGGCCCAGAGGCCCCGTGTATTTTGGGCATAGACTTCCTCCAAGGAGGGCATTTCAGAGACCCAAAAGGACTCAAGTGGGCTTTTGGAATAGCTGCTGTAGAGACAGAGGGCATCAGGCAATTGAATACCTTGCCTGGACTATCAGAGAACCCATCTGCAGTAGGCCTTCTGAAGGAGGAGGAACAAAGAGTACCAATTGCTACCTCGACAGTGCATCGCCGACAGTACCGGACAACTCGAGATGCTGTGATTCCCATCCACAAGATGATCCGTGACTTGGAGAGCCAAGGGGTGATTAGCAAAACCCACTCAACCTTCAACAGCCCCATCTGGCCTGTGCGCAAATCTGAAGGAGAATGGAGATTGACTGTGGACTATCGTGCCTTGAATGAAGTGACTCCACCGCTGAGCGCTGCCGTGCCGGACATGTTGGAGCTTCAGTACGAGCTGGAGTCCAAGGCAGCGAAGTGGTACGCCACTATCGACATTGCTAATGCATTTTTCTCCATTCCTTTGGCACCGGAGTGCAGGCCTCAGTTTGCCTTCACCTGGAGGGGTGTGCAGTACACCTGGAACCGACTGCCCCAGGGGTGGAAACACAGTCCCACAATCTGCCATGGACTAATCCAGACTGCACTGGAAAAGGGTGAGGCTCCAGAACATCTGCAGTACATTGATGACATCATTGTGTGGGGGAACACCGCAGCAGAGGTGTTCGAGAAAGGAGAGAAAATCATCCAGATTCTCCTAGAAGCTGGTTTTGCCATCAAGAAGAGCAAAGTCAAGGGACCTGCTCGAGAGATCCAATTCCTGGGAGTGAAATGGCAAGATGGACGGCGTCAGATTCCCACTGAGGTCATCAACAAGATCACATCAATGTCTCCACCAACTAACAAGAAGGAAACACAAGCCTTCCTAGGTGTCATAGGCTTTTGGAGAATGCATATTCCTGAATATAGCCAGATTGTGAGTCCTCTCTACGTGGTTACCCGCAAGAAGAACAATTTCCACTGGGGCCCTGAACAGCAGCAAGCCTTTGCCCAGATCAAGCAGGAGATTGCTCATGCGGTAGCCCTTGGCCCAGTCCGGACAGGACCAGGAGTGAAGAACGTGCTCTACTCTGCAGCCGGGAGCCATGGCCTGTCCTGGAGCCTTTGGCATAAGGTGTCTGGTGAGACTCGAGGTCGACCACTGGGATTCTGGAGTCGAAGCTACAGAGGATCTGAAGCCAACTACACCCCAACAGAGAAGGAAATCTTGGCAGCCTATGAAGGAATCCAAGCTGCCTCAGAGGTAATCGGCACTGAAGCACAACTCCTCCTGGCACCCCGGCTACCGGTGCTGGGGTGGATGTTCAAAGCAGAGGTTCCCTCTACCCACCATGCCACCAATGCCACATGGAGCAAATGGATTGCTCTCATCACACAGCGCGCCCATATCGGAAAACTGAATCGCCCTGGGATTTTGGAAATAATCACAAATTGGCCCGAAGGTGAAAACTTCGGTCTCAGTGACGAGGAAGGACAAGAGCAAGTGACACGTGCTGAAGAAGCTCCACCATACAACCAACTGCCAGCAGAAGACACATGCTATGCTCTTTTCACCGATGGTTCTTGTCGCATTGTAGGGATGAAACGAAAGTGGAAAGCAGCCGTATGGAGTCCCACACGCCAGGTTGCAGAAGCTATTGAAGGAGAAGGTGGATCAAGCCAACTTGCCGAACTCAAAGCTGTTCAGCTAGCCCTGGACATTGCTGAAAGAGAGAAGTGGCCAAAGCTCTACCTCTACACTGATTCGTGGATGGTAGCCAATGCTCTGTGGGGATGGCTGGAAAAGTGGGAGAAGACTAATTGGCAGCGTAGGGGAAAACCCATCTGGGCTGCTGAAGAGTGGAAAGACGTTGCTGCCCGAGTGAAAAAGCTGCTTGTGAAAGTCCGCCATGTAGATGCTCATGTCCCCAAGAGTAGGGCTAATGAGGAACACCGAAACAATGAACAGGTAGATCAGGCTGCAAAGATAGAGATGTCACAGATAGACTTAGATTGGAAACACAAGGGAGAGTTGTTCCTAGCTCGATGGGCCCATGATGCCTCAGGTCATCAAGGCAGAGATGCCACCTATAAGTGGGCACGAGACCGAGGGGTGGATCTAACCATGGACAGTATCTCCCAGGTGATCCATGACTGTGAGACACGCGCTGCGATCAAGCAAGCCAAGCGAGTGAAACCCCTATGGTATGGTGGGCGATGGTCCAAATACAAGTATGGGGAGGCCTGGCAGGTTGATTACATCACACTGCCTCAAACACGCCAAGGCAAGCGCTATGTGCTCATAATGGTAGAAGCCACCACTGGATGGCTGGAGACCTACCCTGTGCCTCATGCTACTGCCCGGAACACCATCCTGGGCCTTGAAAAGCAAGTTCTGTGGAGGCATGGTACCCCCGAGAGAATTGAATCCGACAATGGGACACATTTCAAGAACAGCCTTATAAACACCTGGGCTAGAGAACATGGCATTGAATGGGTGTACCATATCCCTTACCATGCACCAGCAGCTGGGAAGGTCGAGCGGTGTAATGGATTGTTGAAAACCACCTTGAAGGCCCTAGGTGGGGGAACTTTCAAAAATTGGGAACAGCATCTAGCAAAGGCCACCTGGTTAGTCAACACTCGGGGTTCCACCAATAGAGCTGGTCCAGCCCAATCTGAGTCCCTGCACACAGTAGATGGGGACAAGGTTCCAGTAGTGCATGCCAGGGGACTGTTAGGAAAGACTGTTTGGGTTAATTCTGCCTCGAGTACAGACAAACCCGTCCGTGGGGTTATCTTTGCTCAGGGACCTGGTTGCACATGGTGGGTAATGCAGAGAGATGGAACAACACGTTGTGTACCGCAGGGAGATCTGATTGTTGGGTGAAAACCACATGTCATGTGAAATGCCTGTACACCACTGCTCGCTGAGTGTCACTGTCACTGTTTGTACATAGCTGTATATAGGTATTAATGTGTGTGTGTGTGTAGAGTTAGAATGTATTAATTTGGGCATTGAGCCAATGATATGTGATAAGGGGTGGAATGTCTTGGGGTGACTCTATCATGTGTATCCCCTATCATGCTCTATGCCCAAAAAGTAATATTGTGACTTTTCTGTGCCTTTAAACTGAGCTTGGAAAAAAAAAAACCAAACGAACTTTTCAAAACAGTTTCCCAAGGACACGGAGATACACTCCTCTGTGTTCTCTGGCTGCAGGAGCAGGAGGGAGCACCCTGCTCGCTTTCCTTCAGCCAGCGGTTTCGGGTTTTTTTTTTCTTTCCCTCTCTTCCCGGCGTGAGACGGGAAAGCTGCATTTTGTTTCCTGGGACTTTGGTTTTTCCCTTTTTCTCTTCTGGACTGTTCAACAACATCAGAACACATCGGGAGAATTTTTCCCTGAGGCCCGGGGGTGGGCCCTCGCCGACCCAGCTCCGAGGAGGAGAGAGACCACACCTACAGAAGGACTCTGAAATCTTCCCAGGTTTCTCTCTATAGCGAGAGATTTCATTTCATAATTTAGCATTATTATCCTTTCCCCGTGTGTTTGTTAAATAAATAGTTCTTATCTCATTCACTTTCCTTCGAGGAAAATAATTTTTTTTCCCCGAACCCTGTGGGGGGGAAGGGTGGTTGTAACCTGGTTTTCTCTCAGAGGATATATTGCTAAATTTTGGCCAAACCGGCACATCACCCTTGGAAAAGACAACCTGAAAGGACTTTCCTTTCAGGAAAGAAGAAGGAAGACCAATTCTGAATCTGGCAGTTATAAAGCTGCTGCAGCTGTTGGATAGGCTTCTAGGAAAAACAACAGGACAGCGGGGCAGAGCTGACAGCTGAACTGGTACAGGTGACAAAAAGCGATGCTGCTTTACCAGGGACTGAAGTGACCATTAGCCTCTCATAGGGTGTAAAAAATCAAATTGCGTGCCAGAGCATGCTTTGGACAAAGGTGAGTGGGACCTGAATGCACTGGGATATCTGCTGGTGAGTGCAACTGGATTTTCCATCTGGAAGGCATGACTGTCTGGCCTAGAAGCCAATTTAAAGTACAAATTGGATCTGGCTGTTTGTCAGAGTCTCCTCCTCGAGATGCAATAAGGACAGGGTGGTTATATAATGTAAACCATTCTTGGTAATTTAGTGGTCCTGAAACAACAAACAAGCCAAGGAGGGAAAAACTGGTTTGTAGAATTCAAAGCTGAAGGAGTTCGGCTGAGGAATTCAGTCCACGTGATCCGGCAGAGATGTGTGCTGCTATTCCTGTACGTCTTGAAAAGAAGCTGCCACCAGATCCTCTGCTATTTTCTGTCCACGGGGCCCTACTGATAGGCGTGATATTTCAGCCTCTGCGCTAAACCCCCATGCTCCAAATATGCAGGGACAGTTGTGTGCAGAGCCAAGCAGTGTTCCCCACTGGCAGGCAGCTCCTTCCTCACCGATACATAGCAGAGCCCTTAGGGAGGGCAAACCTCTGGGATAAACATGGGTTGTGGTGGCTTTGCCCTGATCCATTGCAACATCCACTGACACAGGCAGGATGGCCAGTTCAGGAAGAATTTCTTCACCTAAAGGGTTTCCACGCATTGGAATGGGCTGCCCAAGGAGGTAGTGGAGTCACCATTCCTGGAGGTTTTCAAGGAATGACTGAATGTGTCACTTAGTGTTATGGTTTTGTCGACAAAGAGGTGATTGGAAAAAGGTTCGACTCCATAATCTTGGAGGTCTTTTCCAACCTAAATGATTCCGGGATTTGCAAAGTGCGTGGTGGGCAGCAGTCCCCGCAAACAAAGGGTTCCATGCTGTCTCCCTGCTGACCCCTCTTAAAGCACAGAAGTTTATTTTAATCACTTACTGGTAGCAGCATACAGCCAAATTAAAGAAAAATATTTTTTGAGCCTGAAGGAAGTGAACCACCATTTCAGACTGATGTCCTTCAAGGGCTATTACAAGGGTCTGTTTACTACTTAATATTGATCTAGTAATTATATATACTTTACTTCCTGCTGTTTGTAATCAGCAATAGGCCTCTCAAACTTGAAGCAGGTACGAAGCATGCACACAAAGTGGACAGCACTGATTTATTGAGAAGAAAGAGGAAGAATGTTACAATGCATCAAGATGTGGTTTCAGATGCCTGAGGTAAAAAAAGGAGTGCTTTGCTTAGCCATGTGGGTAGTGAGTTTTGTGGTCAGAGGACCCAGCTCTCCCCTCTTCTCATTGGGACCTGTCACAATGGATTCCCTTCTTCTGGACTGGCATGAATCTAGAGTGACTACACTGACGTCAAGCTGGCATGAGACCTAAGTGGCAAAGGAAGCTAAAAAGAGCTTTTTTTCCATTGACTTTAACAAGTCCCAAATAAGAAAGATTGGACCCTTTCTCTTCAAACAAGTTTGTTTATTGGCACTCAGCTTCAGATATGCCCCTTGGGTGCCCAGCCTGATGGAGATGCTACATCCTGGAATACTGCAGCCATTGTGTGAACTGGTCTTGCTATGTGTGTCTTTGGGATAGAAAAGCATCTTTCCATAGTTCCCCTGCGATGCTGCTAAAAGGAGGTAAGCTCGTGGTGGCAGCTAAAAACCCAACAAGCTGGAAGAGACTCCATAGATGGCTGAAGGTTTACTGATAGAGCTGCTTTTAGTAAAGCAGGTTAACTACCCTGCCAGTAAGGATTTACATCAGGTGCTATGAAAGCAACGGTGGTGGGAGGGAAAACCCTGACATAGAGCCATGCTGCTCTCTGAACCCATCAATCTGCTCCCAGGCTCACATCCTTCCCGCTTCACTTTGCTTTCCTCTCCCTCACACTGGAGTGCAGGGGTGACCCGTGGGGAGCTGCAGCGTGGGAAGCAGAGGGCACGAGTGAGGGCTTTGCCCTGTGCAGGGGAAACAGTGGCATTGCAGAAGGACATTAGCAGTGCTCCTTGTCTCCTGGCTTTCCTCTGCGAGTAATTTCCAGGGAAATTGAACCCGACTCCGCTCCATTAGCCACTAGCCTCTCGTCCGCTGGGCCTGTCTTTTGCATTACGATGGAGCAGAGCAGCTTTGTGCACTGCTGTCAGGGTCTGAATCAGCTTTGATAAAAGACCAAGTGTTGGAATGAGAGGAAGTATTTACCTAAAGTTGTTTTCAATTTCCTGAGCTTGCTGTATCCATTCTCCTTCACTTCTGGATTCCAAAACAATCAGTCTTCTGGGGGAGCCTTGCTTCATTATTTTTGCTTCCCCCAGTGCAGTTGACACTTAGTCTGGGTTTCCCAATCCTCCCAGCTCTGATTCATTAACTTCAAAGTTCATACAAAGCTGCTGCGGGTTTCCCGGCTGCTTGTGCAGAGATACGTGCCTGCCCCAGCACTGCAGGGTTTGGTTTTCCTAGACAGAGCTGTGACACAGCTCTGCCTCCCCCCGCCATGCATGCAGCATCTGGTCGGCCCTGGGATGGACACAAGATTTTGGGATTTCCGGCTCACTCTATAGGATGTTCACCCTACATATGTTGACTGGTTGTCCCAGGCTGGTGGCAGCTTGAGCCCGATCTGCATCTGCCAAAGCTGAAGAGATAGGGTTTTCTTAGAGATGCGTGTAGAAATAGGTAGCAGAGGATTAATGGGAACCCTGTGCCTGGCAGAGGTGAGGGGGAGGCAGGAGGAAGGTGGGCTTTGGGATGGATGGAATAGCCCAGCTGTGCAGTGAGGCTGAAGGCATTCAGCAGTAGCTTCTCACTGAACTGTTTAATGGTAAATCTAAATGCAAATCAGTGCTCTGGCTTATCAGTCCCACACGTGCCAATGCACCGTGGCGAGCACCTCAGCGTGCAAGTAACTAACTGAGCATACAATGAATGAGCTTGGTTTTAATAGAGGGAGGTTTTCTGCTCAGCAAGGGGCCAAGGGAGTTGCTGTTGGGAACAGAGGAGCTTTTCCTCAGAGCCCCAGCCTTGTGATGGAGAACGTTGTGCCCTGATGATTTCATGCATGAAAATCTCACCCTTTTTTTTCCACCTGGATGAGAAGATTTTGAGTGTTGAGTCCCTTTGCTACAGCTAAGGCTTTGTACTGCTCTAGCTGTGCTGAGAGCCTGTAGCAATGCTCTGCACCAGGGATTTCCCAGGTTCACCAAAACAAAAAGTTTCCAAAGAAGCTCTCCTGGGGTAGGCACACTCTGTCCTGTGCAATACCCATTTCCCACAGGCTGCTGTGGGAATTCTTAGGCTTGCAAGATAACTGGGGAATAGTACTGCAGGGGTGGAGGCTTTTTCTTGTCTTATTTGTAGCAATGTTGTTCTTCATAATTTAATGTCTCTTTCCCACCCAGGCAGTGCAGGAACCAAGGTAACAGCAAAAAACAGGCTAGCAGAGATGACCATCTCTGCAAGACTCCAATGGCACTGAAAACTAAAAATTAGCTCCAAACAAGGAAGAAAAAGCCCAGCAACAAAAAACCCCCAAACAACTGCTGAAAAGAAGTAAAACTTCTTCCTGTGAAATACTTCTTGGCCATGAAGTGCTTCTGCTGTGTGACGAAAGTTCCTCCATGAAGAAGGGTGTAGAGCCTGGTTTGCTCAGAGCCATTTCCCTTGTCATCTGAACAAAAGGTGAGAGGTTAGTTGAAAACACAAGGACAAGCGTGGGCAGCTTAACTGCGTGTCCACCACTTGCTGTCTTGCACTCTCCTCTGGCAAAGCCTTCCCTCTGCGGGGTGTGCGGGAGAAGGAGTGGCCCCAAACTGTGCAAAACCTGTGTTTGCTCCATCCTCCCTTGGTAGCTCTGACCCAACCTCTGCAGGAGCTGCTGGTGGCCAGGCTCCCACCCTGGACACAGCTCAGCTCTGCTTGATTGTTCTCACACAGCTCTGGGGACAGGTTCCCACCACTGCAGCTGCACGAAGCCAGTTTGGCTTTGATGGGAGGGAGGCAACAATGAGCTCAGGCATTTTAGGGTTATGAAAATATAAAGCCCTAACCAGATACTGCTAACTCTGCTTCTTTCTTACTTCCCTTGCTGCTACCAGTGCTAGGAGTTCATATTGTGCAGTGAGCTCCTTTGTTTTGTAGGAGACCAAGTGATTGAAAACAGCCATGATATTACTATGCATGGACAGTACATTTTTCCATGTATTTTCATAACCCTTTTCCCAAAGGATCAAATGTGTCTTTATTCTATAACTCCACAATGGGTTAGAGCAGCTCCTCAGGCAGGAATTGTTCTGCTCCATAGGCTACTTAATACTTCCTATAAACAAATACCAGATTAGGTAGGTAATACTCAATATTCCTGACCTTACTTGCAAAGTATGTGTAACTGCATCTCAGAGAGACAAGGGTGGAGATACCTGTTGTGAACCTGAGGTTAAAGATGACAAAATACTTGTTGTGGGATTTGGGTTTTTTCTGTTTTAGTTTTTGGAGTTGTTTGCTTTAGTTTTATTTTAATAAAAAGAAAGGGTATTTGTATGTGTAAAACTGCATTTCCTGTGAAAGAAATGCAGGGAAGCTTTGGTCTCAGGCTTCTCTTGTAGCTTAGGCATCTCTTGTACCTAAGCCAAAGTTTATCTAGTTGAGAATGGAGTTTCACGGTAATGCCATGGGATATATTTTTAAGTACGTATGTGCATGCTTGCTTTTTGTTCCCTAATTAACACTGTGTAATCTTCTAAATATTGTCTAACTTTGAGCCAAGACTCACACATCAGAGCAGGACCCCTTGGTCCTTCAGAGTCCCTGGCATGGGAGGTTTCCACTCTGCTTGCTGTTTGAGAACGGGCTGCTTGGGGCAGACAGGATACTGTGGGAACCCCAGAACTTGCCTACTCTGTGGGCCCAGTGGCAGTTGCTGCCAAACTGTTACGGAGGTGGCATTGTCCCACTACAAGCCTGGCAGCCTCTGGGATACAGAGCAGCTGAGGACTGGGAAGGTCCATGACCAGGAAAGGAAAAAATACCCCAAATCTCTCTGCCCCAGTATCCCATTTGTGTGAGTGTTCTGACCTTTTGTCACAAGGGCTCTGAAAGCTGATGTGAGTTTTTCTATTCTCCCATTGCTGTTTCTCTCAAGCAGACCCCTAAGACATTCTACTCTCACTGCCTTGCCTTGGAGGGATGTGGCTGCACTTGCCTCAGCCCCTTGCAGTGCTCCATCTGAGCAGCATTTTGCAAAGGGATGGTCTGCAGACCATGTACTTCCACTTGCAAGAGTCCTTCCCACCCCCTTGTTTTGTTACCCTCCTTCCTCCTCTCTTCTCCGCTCAGAAAACATCTGTTTCCAGATGTTGTTCTTGAGTCTAATAAATGCAGCGAAAGGCCTTGAGTTAATATATTTACAATAGCTGGAGATGTCGGCTGCTAGTTAATGGCTCGTTCGAGCACACCAAGACCCCCATGTTTCCTGCGGTGGTGGGGGGGGAGGGGGAGAGGGAAAGGAGAACAGAAAGAAAAAGAGAACTGGGGTGGGGTTTTTCTCCCTAGTAAATGGTCTGAAAAGGGGAGGATTATTGGTGGGATCGAGCACATGGCCATCTCCAGGCAGTTGGCTTCAATTTCCAGTTAGTGACAGGAAGGACACATTATTTTTTTAATGGAAGGTTGTGTTTAAACTGAAGGAAGGTGAAGAAAGCCCGCTGCTGTTATCTGTCCCTTTTCAGGTGAAGACCTGTTGCAGATACCTCACTGGCTTGAACTGTGCTTATAGAAGCAAGTACCTCATCTATGCCCAGCTCTATCCATTTCTGGCCTGTGGCATGGAGTGGTTCATGCCCGCAGTACCTACCTTGGGTCACGGAGGGTTTATGGTTTATTGCAATGAGACCACATTGTGTCCTGTGAGGAATCCCCACATATTGTGCTCCTTGTGAGCACTGTGTGTCTGTTGCAGAGCAGTGCGGGGCAAACTCTGTGAGGTGCTTTGCCCATGTACAAATGTCCCTGAGAAGGACAGAGTGCCAGTGCCAGCTCGAGACTGACCAAGCTGGAGTCTTGCCACACCTGCTTGTAACTGATCAGTTGACCCAGTGCCATGTGCTAGATGTGAAACTTTTCCATTGTACAGAGGAGTTTCAGCTGTTTTGGGAGGTTATATATGAGTTCTATTTGCTCCAGTTCATTGTATGTTTGTGCTGAGGCCCTCAACTGCCCTGGAGGACCTGTTAGAAGCAGCAGAAGTGTGTGGTTACTGTCCTTGTAAGAAATTTCACCAACCTCCCTGAGGAAAGAGGGATACAGCCTCAAGCTCAGCATCTGGATGGTGTTCTAAGAGTCACCTGTCAGTGAAATCACTCCTGATCGCAAGTGGGTATTTGTTTCTACTCAACCAGCTTTGAGAGTCGCAAACTTGAAGGAGGACTGGTTTCAGGGCAGCACTCACCTCCTCTGAGGCTGTTGAGAGAGCTGAAGTCTGGGCTGTGCTCAGCTCCAGGAGTGCTGAGATGATTCCGCATGCCAGGCCTGTCTCTGGAGGCAGCTTTTTTGTTGAGCAGTGTTGCAGACTTGACATGCACAGTTGGCTCAGGTTTGTGGCTAAATTAGTCCATCACTATTGGCATAGGATGACAGGGCTCCTTAATGCCTCATGGATAGAAAAATTACCCTCCTGCACATCTGCAGCTAAGGCTTCCGCATGAAACCCGTCTGAGTGCAGCTCCCTAGCCTGCAGCAACTGTGACATACCCTCTAAATGAGCTGATCAGCTGGAGAGGGGCTGGCGGGGAGGCAGGAAAAGGCACTTATAGAGTCATTCAGGCGACGCTTGTGTCTGGACAGCAAGACCTATCGGTATCAAAAATCAGCGCAAAAGAGCAGAGAGCTCTCTCCAGCCAGTGTGGAGAAATGAGATGTAAGACACCCAGCAGATTTCCATTTTTATCTTAGAGGGTGTGTTTTTGTGATTTCAGTGCTTAGGTTGGTATAAAGGAGAGAGAGAGAGACAGCCTTAGGTGAAACTTTGTATAACGCAGGCAGGTAGCTGCAGTCATCAGTAGTTCAACCCCAGCCTTTAGGTAGTGCACTGCAGCACTCACTAGGACACTCAGCACCAGTTGCTAACTGGTATTTTCCCGAGTAGATCACTGCTTCTCAAACACTGTATCATCAGCCTCTAAGCATCTCCCTTTCATTTCTTGCTGTCCACTTATTTGCTGTGATTGCAGGTGGTATCTTGGGTAACTCCCATGGACTGTGGTTTACCTCTGGCAGAGCCACAGCCTCAAAGACTTCTTTTCCTTTTGTAAAGAAATAGGCTGCTAACACAGGGAGAGAGTGGGCAGGGGGTAGGAGACCGGGTGGCTACACCTCCTAAACGAATAGACACCCTTTGTGTGCCGGGTCTGTGGGTTACACATCTCTGCTCTGCTCATATGAAAAACTGTTGAAAGGCTGCAGCCATCAGAGGGGTGTTTTCCATGCGTGCCGGAACAGCAATGCAAATTTGAGCAGTGAGATGACAAGAAACCCACTAAAAGAAATAAAGAAAGGATTTCCTGCCTTGCAGACCCTAAAACCCCATTTTGGGAAGTGAATGGCTGTGAAAGGCATGACGCTGTTCAAAGAATTGGGGTTGTATGCTACTGGGCCCTCCGAGGGTTTGTCTGGTGGAGCAGAAACAGCTCCTGCACGCGTTAACCTGCTCCCAGAAGGTCTATTTCTTCCAGCCCTCTGAAACAGAGACCAGGCCAGAGATGAATATGAGTTTTCTCTGCCAGTTAATTTCCAGCACAGA
Source organism: Lycocorax pyrrhopterus obiensis (assembly GCA_014706295.1). Taxonomy (NCBI): domain Eukaryota; kingdom Metazoa; phylum Chordata; class Aves; order Passeriformes; family Paradisaeidae; genus Lycocorax; species Lycocorax pyrrhopterus. The sequence goes on along the minus strand of JACSVZ010000008.1, from coordinate 4,011,636 downwards.
CTGCACGCAAAATCTTCATTTAAAACATGTAAATGACAGCGAAAGAGCCACAAGGGAGCCAGATTTTAAGAGACCAATTTGCTGCCTGGCTTTTAATTACTGCACCACGGTGAGCCTTGTGCTGCTTCACTGCTGAGCGTGCTCAAGGAGGGGATGAAAGAATGGACAGACAGACAGGCAGGGGCTCAGCAGAGCCTACATGTCACCCTGGAGGATAAAATATTGTATGTTATGCTCAGAAAAACTGGGAGAGGTGGCCCTCCCTTGCTCCTGAAGAACAGAAGGAGGCTTTGTTTCCCAGGCGCATGGCTCAGAGCTGCCCTACGGCACGTTTTGGGGAGACTGCTCCCTGCCAAAGGGGGTTGTCTGTCTGGTGCCCTGTGCCTGGTGGGACGCGTCGATGATGGGAAGTTCTGCTTCACTAGAGGGCCTCAGCAGATTAATTCCTCTCAACACCCTTGGCAGGCTGTACCCCCAAATCAAGCCCCAAATGTTCCCCCCTTGCACTGCAGCTTGCCCGCCTGGGTGTTTCTCCGTGCTGCCCTCCGCTTGTTTCTTGCAGAGCCCTCAGCTGCCAGCTCTTGTTTCCAGATGTTTCCCTCTGCTTCTCGCCCTGCCTGACTGCTCTCCTCAAAATATTGGGGTCCAAATACCCCGCTGCTGGTGCCTCAGGGCTGCCCCAGGATCTGCGTGGGGGACGCGACAGCCCATTTGTACCACCCCATAAAGTGCTCTCGGCTGCCTGGAGGAAGGGAAGACGCAGGCTGGTGTGAGCCCAGCCTCTGCTTTACAATCTCTTTCCTGCCTCTATAAATAACCTCGGCGAGAGTCACTTCAAAGGGAAGGGCTGGCGGCGGAGAGGTGGTTTGGGGACCGAGCGGGACAGGGGTGTCCCACTGCCCGATCCCACCCCGGCGCTTTGCATAAATAAATAAATCATGCAGCAAGGGAGAGGTGGAGAGAGAGGGCGAACAGAGGAGGTTACTTTGGGAAGCCGCGCAGCTCGCTCATCCCAGCTCCGTAGTTCGGAGGGAGTGTGTCATGTTACAGGGGAGCCACGATCAGCAAGAGCACAACGTCGCCGGAGCAGCTGAGAATTACCTCTCTCTAATGGGGACTTTCATGTGCGAGCTCCTGGCCAGTCTGCGAAGGAACTGAAACTGACAGCTTAGAAAGAATCAAAAACCTACCAGCGAACCAAAAGACTGAAATACAGGAGGAAAAAAAAAAATCTTAATCAGATTATTTTTTTCCCCTCGCACTCTTTGCTGCAGTTGGATCCCTTTTTTTCTGCACCCCTTTTATGTGTGTGTGGTTTGTTTTTATTTTTTAAAGACCCCCCCCCCCCCCATCCACTTTTGTCATTATTGCTGTCACTTGTGATTTGCTGGCACTGGGATCCCCTTGGACGTTCTTTTTCTATGCCTTCTGGATTGTGCTTCTTGGAGTAGGAGTGAAGCTTTATTTATTCTATTTATTTATTTATTGTTTCTCAGGACAGGGAGGGAATGTTGGAGGAGAAGAACTGGAAAGGCGTCGACGAAGCAGCTTTTGACAGGGGGTGTGTGGCTCCCCCCAGGACCGGCGATGGGGAGAGATGCTGCCGCCTCCCTCTCCTGCTGGGCTCGGGGCTGCCCGGCGTCTCCCTGCTTTCACTGGTGCTGAGCCTCCTGCTGTACTTTCGGACCTCCGATCTGCAGTCCCGGGTGTCCCACTTGGAAGCGGACAGACCCACACAGCTCCCTGCCTGGCTCTCAGCAGACCAAATGGAGACAGCTATTTTGGGAAGAGTTGACCAACTGCTCAATGAGGTCGGTGTTCTTTCATTTTGCACATATAGTTTGCAGTATTATAGATTTTAGGCATATGTATGCTTACCTAGTCATGTTACCCATTATTTTCTCCTTCCTTAAAAATGTATCTTTGCACAAGTGATGCTGCAGCTAGGTTGAATTCCCTGTTCCTTCAGGTCCCTCCCACCTCTCAAACTTACTTGGCATTTACTTCTGTCTTCTCAGCCCATGCTGTAGCTGAAGCCCGCACTTTGCAAAGAGGAAAACCTCATCCCTGGTCCTGGCAGGGAGGCAAAAACCTCCAGCCCTTCTTTCAGGAGTCTTGCATACTGAAGGAGTTAGAATTAGAGCTAGAGGTTAAACCTGGGGATTCAGCGTGGGTTTGAGCCCCAGGAGACGGACAGGCAAGGCATGTCGCAGCTGGTATGGCTATGGGAGGAGGTAATTGCCAACACACTGATGTTGTGATGGGCTGGCATTGCTGCTGTACCAGCCCTGACCCCTCCTACAGCTCCTGCCTCAGGAAAACGAGACACACTGGCATTGCCAGGATGGTTTCTGGTACTGCCAGAGCATCAGTGCAGAGCATATGGCTGTTATACTCACTTGAATCCCATCCAAACTCCACGGGACCCTGTGGGCTCTCTTCTGAGGATGGGGGAATGCTGCTACTGGCTTCAGCAGATCAATAAAGAATGCCCAAAAGTGCAGATTATTGTTGCTGACACCTTTTACTTTGCTGTGTTGATGCTGCTGGGGGCTGTCTGGGTTCCTCCACTCTGGCTGCAATGAGTATTCCTTGCCTTGTTGGGCTTTGAAGTGGTGTTGACGTGTCAGGGAGGAGATGGTGGCTCATGTCTCTGAACTCTCCAGACAGGTCCCCACTGACCTGTTCCCACAGCTCTAGGAGAGGCTTGGGGGTGAGATTCAGGGCTGGAACCATTTCCACTCACCTCTCCTTTTCTCTATTTACTCTAGCTTTGGCTTGAGTCATGCTGGAGAGATCCCCAAGGCTAGCCCAAAAACTGTTTGTATCTGAAAAAATCCCTCATGTGCTGCTATTGCCAAATGAGGCGAGGAATGGGATGATCAGAGTGGTGGCTACTGGGACCTCCCTTGGGCAGGGCTGCCTGGCACCTGGGGTGACCTGGACCCCCTCCTGCTTTCTAGGAGCGGTGAAAGTCTGTGGTGAGGAGTTTAAACCTACAGCTGACAGGCTCAGCTTCTGTTTATGGGTCTTGTGAGAGCAGTCCCTGGATCTGCTGGGGTATGCAGCCAAAAGCTGTGAACCTTGAGTTAGCAAACACTGCAAGAGCTGAAGGACATGGTTTTGAGTTGCCTCTTTGGATGAGGTATGAGGGAAAGACAGGGTCCATGGGGAAATATCCCACTTTAAAAAGGGGTTTGGGGAGGCAGAAGCATTGCAAGTGATTGGATCTGTGCCCTGTGGTTGCACTCTCATGCAGGGACTCCTTCCCTGCTGCTAGGCAGGGGCTAATGTGCAGCAATCCCTCTGTTGCTGCTGGCATGAGTCTGCTGGGAAGTCGAAGTTTATCTCTACCGAGATTGGAGAAGTGCCACAGGATGCCTCCTGGGAGTGTTGCCTGGGGCCGGATGGCCTCGTGTCCCACTGGCTCTGCTGGCAGCAGCACCTTTACACCTTTTTATAGCTCGGCTTAGCAAGGAAATGGGGGTCTCATGATGCCCATGTGCCTGGCAGCACCCCTGTTTTCTGAGCAGCCCCCTCCTGTGCTCCTTGGGGTGGCCACGGTCCCCATTGCAGCCAGTGTGGGGAGCAGCTGTGGGACAGGAACGACTGCTTGAGGGGCCAGCACTTGCTCCTGAGTACCACCAGGGTTACCAGCTCCATCCTGGGCCGCAGCTTCAAAAAGACCTTGGAGAAAAGTGCCAGAGACTGTGGAGGAATAGGGATGCCTGGCCCACATCTCCTGTGCCTTTATACCTGTGAAGGTCTGATGCTCATGGGGGAGGGAGGGCTCTGTCCCTCGGGGAGGAGACCCTTAACAACTGTGCTGCCCACTTCTTGTAAGCCAGAGGCACTGGCGTGGACCAAGCAGCTCGAGGTCCAGGGCAAGGAGCTGATGGTGGACAGATGGTGGGGTGCCATATGACGCTTTTGATTAGGAAAGAAAAATCCTTCCGGTCCTCATTTTCAGTAGGTCTGAAGTGGGGCCCTGGACTGACTGGTGAGGGGCAAGGATGGAGAAAAACAGGGAAGATAAAGAGAACAGAGAAAGGGTGGGGGAAGAAGAATAAGGAAAGCAAAATAAGTCGTGCTGACCATGACTGGGGGAGAGGGGCTGCAGGTGGGCTTGCTGTGATGGACATGAAAGTGGGATATTCGTCTCCCCCTGCTCAGACCCTCACTGCGTCTCATTGCCACATCCTCACAGTTTCCTGGTGTTTCAACCTTAATGGGTTTCACAGCTGCCAGCTCAGTGTTATCCATCACAAAATAAAACAGCAAACCTTTAAAGGAACCCCAGCTTTAGAAAAAGCTGGTTGGGGTGGGTAGGGAGGTGGGAGGGGAGTCACCGCACAGGAGCGCATTTCTAGCTCTGGTAGCTGTGAAAATCAGCTGGAGGGACGTGAAGAAGTGAAGTCTGTGAGGGCTGATAGAGGAGCTCTAAGGTTATGCTCAAAACCTGTACTGCTCTGAGCTGGAGTGTGTAATGCCTTCCAGTCTGGGCCATGACTGTGCCCAGGCGTGGCCCGGCTGTTTCCAAGGGTCTGCAAGGGATACCGTACAGATTGCGCTGAGAAGTGCAAATTGCCAAAGTCCTTTTAGAGGCCTTTGTTCTAGACATGAAAAATAAAGCAAAGTGGCAGGGAGAGGAGGCTGGGTTGGTTTGCTTAAGACGTTAATTTTAAGGCAGCTGGTGGGGATGTTTTCTCCATCTTGGAGCCTGGTTTTTGAGCACCCGTGGCTGGCTGTGGCAGTGTTTCCATCTCGGCTCAGGAGGAGCAAGGAGAGGGCGGCAGATGCTTTCCCAGAAGCAGCCTGACCAGTGCTTCACTCGCTACTGTGTAAACCTCTGCCTGGTGTAGGCGAATACCACAGGGGAATTTTCTACCAGACTCAAATTGACTAGGTTTTCTTGTAAAAACATCTGTGCAGAATGGGCCAGAAACAGGTAGTACAGGGAGAACTTTAACTCCATGTAGGAATTCGAATTCCTCTGCATTTATGAGACATGATAAAATCATACAAGGAGCACAAATAAACTCACTACTGGCACTTGCAAGAGAGTCAAAGCTTTCCAAAGAAGAAAACAAGGTCCTTTCCCATGCTGGGTAACATTTGGTGCTGTTTCATTTGCCGAAAACTCATCAGGGTGGAGAACAGGATGGATTTAGTGCTGCTGCTAGGAAAAAAAAAATCCCAGAATTTGTGAGCTTGTAGAGATAGAAATGTGTATGTGTGATGCAACAGCAGGTAATCCTGTGCACCCTGGGGGAAGATCAGCTGCCCCTCAGCCTTCTCAGGGGTTTGTGTTGAAGGTATTTGTTGTGGATTTAGTGATTCTGAAGGGATTCAGGAATGTCCCTGTGAATGGGGAGGGAGCATCGATCCTCACTGCTTTCCCAATAGTCTAATTTCCCTGGAACTCTTTCCTTACTTAGACAAGCAAAGGAAGGACAACAGAAAACTCCCTTTCCCTCCTGACTTGAAGCTCCCCCCTCCCCCTTCCTATTATTCTATATCTCAAAGCACACTGCACAATTGTTTCCTAGGGTCTGCAAGCTTGCTCTAAGCATCCCCTGCCTACATGTTTAGCTTAGTGTTTTTTGCCCCACAATCAGATCTATTTTTTTTTCTTTCAACTTCTCTGGTAGCTAAGTCCCATTTCCTTTCAGCTGCTTGCAATCCCTGTACCTAGGTGGTGTTATTTCCAAGCTTTTTGCTCCATCTGGGAGGACTGCTGCTTGCTTTTGCTCTGTGCCACATGGTCCCATGATCCCAGGAGCTGGGCCTTTAAGAAAAAACAGGGAAATTGGAGATAAAACAATAAGAGTTAACAAAACCACCCACCCTTGAAACCCTCCTGATGGTTGTAATAGATTATCTATTTAAGATGTGTTTCTCTTAGCTGTTGGAGATAGTGGTGGGAAATGATTTCACCTCCCCGGGTGACTGCAAACAACTGGGAATGCTAAAGAGCTATTAATCTGCCTCCTTTGAAGAAGTGCCCTCCTTCTCACCTAATCTCAAGTGCCCATCCAAAATAGACAGGCACTTGCAAAGTTTAGGAGACCACAGCCACGGTCGTTTAATGTCAGAAGTGGTCTTGCTGTCGCTGCTGTGTCCACCCGTGTCAGCCCTGTCCTGTCACGCTTGTAGTGAGTTAACAAAACCCACGGGAAGAGCCCGTGATGACTTTACAGTCCATTCCCAACACGTGTTTCAGCACGACCCTCTTGCAGACGGGATTTTCCCTTTCCTGGCACTCAGCAATGGCTCCCTAAATGCACAGAGGTGCTGGCGGAGGTGATCAGCTGCGGCTCCAGCGCTGGCAAAGGCTTTTTTCAGCCACTTGCCGTGGTTTAGGGGGGAAGATGCAGCTGTTATGTCATTGGATAATGTGACAGATGAGAGCAAGCCGGCTCTGCTGACAAAGCAGTCCCCTCCATAGGAAGTGTTTTCAGCCTTTCTGGAAGGCAAGAGGTAGCCTGTTGCTGCTCTTGATGTTACATGCTCCAGGTAGTCCCGCAGGTGAAAAAGCAAACCCCAGATCCCAGGAAGGAGATTGCAAACACTAGATTCCCAGAGCCTACCTTCTTTTTAAATTTTGCTTACAGAAGCCAACCTTGTCCTAAAATTGAATGGTTTTCTGTTGCCTGGGAATGAAAGTTTTCTCTTGGAAACAACATTTTTAGAGGGAAGTACATTTGGTTTGCTCTCCTGAGCAAAGCCAACTTCTTGTGTTGGACCAGGCAATATTTTGCACAGTGGTAATGAGGGAAGCAGAAAAGGCTGGGGGTTTGTTTTGTTTCACCCTTTCCACCCAAAGTTGAACTGAGGTCTCCAAAAGCCAAGGATTTTTTTTGTGGCAGTGTTTGTTTAATAGACTGTGCAGGAAACTGAACACCAGGCGCTCCTAAATCCCTGCTACGTTTTGCCTCCCACTAAAGGGGAGCAATCCCACGGCACCACTGCCCTTTGTACTCCCCAGGGATGTGCAGAGCTCTTGGGCTTGAGGGAGGCACAAGGGATGGGGGAGAATGTCCACATGCTGGTAAGTGTCAGATGGCTGCATGGTCGTGGTGCACAGGGCTGTGCTCCCAGCCTGCCCAGCAGCACCTGCACTTCCCTCCTGAGGCGCCCCCATGCTTGAGAAGTCTATTTCAGTTGTCCCAGGTCTTTCCACTACCTTGACCCTGCAGATAAAGCGTCAGGGAAATGTTATCGGTCCTGTTCGTTCCTGGTCATGCTGAAGTCCTGCTGGGTCATCACTTCCCTGTCCAGTTATGCTGCTCCTCTCTTTGTATGCCTGCACAGCAACCCAGCCAAGGCTTCTTGCGGCACACCCTAACTCGGCCATTCCCCCTTAGCTCCTCCAGTGCCTCTTGGTCACTTGGTGGGGCGGGGATCTGTTCCATATTTCCTTGCAGATTTGTGTCCTATAAAGGCCCCTGTTGCAGCCAGGGCGTTTGGACCCTTGTTGGCTAGGAAATGACTTTCTGCTCCTGCCTTTGCAAGCCATCACCCCTTCCTCATCTGAGCCTGGTTCCCAAACATGGGAACACCACCCAAATGTGGCAGTCTTGTGTTGGGATGTTTTGGTTGGCACGTGTGTAGATGGGAATGGTGCTGTGTATGTCCACATACCAGTGTGAGTATCCAAATAAAGGGTCCGCTGTCCTGCTTGTGCCCGTGTTTGACCACCAGCACAGTTAGAAGCCAGGCAGTGCTGCAGAGCAGAGCCGTGCCGTCTGGGGGTGGCAGCTAGATGGGAACGTGCCCAAATGCAGAGATTCACCTATCTGTGCTTTTAACTGAGAAGGTAAACACTGATGAAACACTCTATAGGAACTGATAATTTTCCTTGCCTAAAACCCTCTCCTCATCCTGATACCAAATCAACTTGCTATCAGAACATTTCAGTCTACCATGCAAAATAAAGTTCTGAAAATATTAAATTTCTAGTCAGTCACAGCAACCATTAGTCTTTTGACTTGCAAGGAGGAAGCCAGTCCTTTCAAAGTGAAAAATGGAAATGTTCCAGCCAATTCTGCCTTCCTTCATCTAGGTGGAAACAAGTTGATTTTCTTTTATCCTCTCTAAAATAATTTTTCCCAAAACTGATGCCTTCTTGCAGGAAGATGCTCAATTACTTGTGAAAATAAAGCAATTTCTGTATGATCTTGGGCATGGTCTTCTATTGTGCCCTACATAAGGCTATTTCTTTTAAAATGTTGGCCCACTTGTGAGGTAGTTCAAAATATAGGAAGGCGTAACGGGGGTGGGAAGTTGGGCTTGAAGATTAGCAGGGAAGAGGGAGTGACTCCGTAGCTCAGGAACCCCAGCGGCTCAGCCTTCTCAAATCATTAACCAAGTGTGGTTCGCAGGCATTAATGAATAACTTATTTGGGTTGATTTGCATTTTCTTCACTAAATTACAGTTATTTCATAGAGTCTGTGAGGGGTAGTGAGGATGTTACCCCTGAAGCACACTTTGCTCAGGACATGGGTTAATTTTATTGATGTTTCCCGCGAGGGAAGATGCAGTGACCTCACGTGGACTTTATTTGCCCTTCAAGAAATACACAGATGGGCCCAGAGAGCAGGACACTGACACACTGGCACCATTAGAAATCCAACTCATATAAGATGAACATTCTGACAAAATTCCACCTTGTGGAAGCTCTTGATAGGTTTTGTTGTGTTCTGCCCTCGTGGAAAAATTAAGTGTCACAGCGTCTGAAGATTTCAGTTCATCTTCAGCCACAATCTTGCAGTGGCACCCTTCTGTCCATCCAGGTGTCTCCAAGAACATAAGGAGTCTGCTGCAGGGTGGAGGAGGACCTGCTTCAGATCCTTATTTTCTGCCCGCTCAGTGGGTCTTCTGAGAAATGCGGCTTTGTCACGAGGACACAGTCACCAATTTATTTGCCACTGCCGGCTCTTGGTTTTGTAATGCCTGTCAGGAGGACCACATTTGGAGGCCGTTACGAAATTCCCTCAGCCTGCTTTCAATCAAACCCTGCATTTCTAGTTAAAGGCTATGAACTTTATTGCCTTTCTTCATTCCCAAACTGTTCTGTCCTGTCTTGCCCATCTCTACTTGGGCAGCATCCCCTCCCAGTTCCACTTTTTCAGGAATTTGAGGCTTTGGTTTCAATGGTATAAATTAATCCTTTTTCTGTTTTTCCTCTCTTGGCAGAAATTAAAGTTCCACTTGCCAAGACATCGAGAAGTTCGAGACACACACCAGCGATGCAACTGCCCGGCAGGTAGGGATCTGGGACAGCTGGCACTTTGGAAGGACCTTTTTTGTCTACCTCTCATGGAAGGATTTTTTTAATGCAGTTCCTGTGCAAATGCAGAGTTCTGTGTACTTGCATAACAGTGTGCTTGAGGTATAGGAAATTGATGTGGAAATATGTGCAACAAGTCTGGTATGTACGTAGATGCCAAAATGTGACAGAAACAACAGGAAAAGTGATAGACATCCAGGTAGATCTCTAGGTAGCCCGTAAAGAGGGAAGGATTGGTCTAGAGGGCCAATGTTCCCACTGATTTTAGGTATCAGTTTTGAAGTGGGCAGAGAAGCTCTTGGGAAGTGCATCTTTCTTGGCTGATTTTGGAAGGGTTGAGACATGTAGGCTAGATCCAGCACCAAAGCTGAATTTTGATGAGCCAAAATGCCTCTAGGATGAGAAGATTTGAATTCCTTGGTGTTCTACAACTATCTGAGGCATCTTGCAGAATAACAGCCTTCTGCTAGAAGCAGCCATTTATGAGGGGCTTGAATGAAGTGGTCACTTGAGGTCCCACTCATATAACATACAGAAATATTATGGGATTGTGTAATTGCCTTATGGTTTTAATCACGTTAGTATCAAAAGGCTCTTTAAGACACATCTTCTGAAGTGGTTTCAATACAATAAGTGACAAATTGCTATGGAAAAAACACTTGTGAATGGCATTTCATTCCACGAGTATGAATCATTCAGCCTTCTTCATTGTCTTTTGATGCATTTGACTAGAAAAAAATATAGAAGTGCCAGCTACAACTCACATCCAAAGTTGAAGGTTTGGGAGAATTTGAATTTGTGTATTCAAACTGGGTGGCTGAAACTCATTTTGCGGAGAAGGTGGCAGGGAAAGTTATGTCTGGATGAGCACATGAAAGCAGCATTTCCATTTTCAGTGGTTTCTCCTTTGGTTCTCTCTGGTGTCCAGTGTGAGATGTTTGACAGTATCTGGTGTTGTGTTTATCAAAGGGTATTTAAATGTGGTCAACAGTTGGGATAGGGGTGGATGAAATTACAAAGGGGTTGTCTTTGTAGATAAGGTCTCAAGATTGTTGTATTTAGGCCTATACAGACATAGGAGGTACAGTTTCTTGCCAGACTAAAATGAATTTGCAACATAGCAGCTTGCAAAAGCAAGAGTTAAAGCTGTACAGGTTTGTGGTGGAAAAGAACTAAAATCCAGGATTCAGAATTGTAGAACATTGGAAAAAGCCTGATTTGACTAGTCTAGATCAGGACTGTTGGACTTTCTTTTTAGTCTCAGAAAGAAACAACAGGAGCAATTTTGGTTTAAATTTAAAAGATGGTACAAGTGAAATGTTTTTAAGTATCATTTCTCAAAAGAACAGATCAAAACTGAGTTCAACCGATTTTAAATATCAACATTTTCCCTTCAATGGAAACACAACTCACAGCCCTCCTCCATTTTTAACTTCTTGAGTGAACTTGACATATAAATGCCATAAAACCACAGGAATGAGTGTCCTCCTGGTGTTTCTGAGCCAGCTTGAAGAAGGAAACTTAGAACTTGAATGCAGAGCAGAGGAAAAAAAGAGATTTACTCCTTTTTGAGGCCATCTCAGTGTCACCTCCTACACCATTTGTGTGATAGATGAATCGCCCAGTTATTTCAGCATTGAAATTGTAATACTTGGTTACAGATACCCACATCTCTTGGGAAGCTTTGGCAGCAGTCTGTGATGAGTTTCTCATAACTCTTAGGTGCCCATTCACTCCATTAAGCTTATTGTACTGCTGAATAACAGCTTTGATTTAGGAGGACAATAATAACAAATGTCTCATAATTGTCTCATAAGGGTTGAGGCTTCCTTTTTACCTGTCAAACTTGCTTGTCTTTGTCAAATATTCTATGGATACAGAAACTATACATAAAATTCCCCCCCACCCTGTCAACTAATCCGTTGAGGGAAATGAAACCATACCAGTCTAAAGCTGATGTTGGGGCAGGTGAGGTTTTGATTGGCTTGGAGCAGTACAGAAACTAAGTCACCTTCAGCCAGCTGTTGTCTCGTCTTAGACCCTTTGCTCCAGGGTATTTCCCTTTGGTCTCCAGGCTGATGCAACGCAGGCCACCTGACCATGTTGCAGCGTGGTCTCTCTTCCAGCCCAAGACCTTGGGAATCCTTTTCCTCTATGCATTTTTTCCCATGTGTTTAAAATGCCCCAAGGACCAGACAACATGACTTTTGCGGGAGACCAAGGTATTCAGAAGCGTCAAGATGTTGCAAGACTTGGCGCATGCCTGTTGCTTCTCACTGGCCCACTTCACTGCCTATAAACACATCATGCTCCTCAGCAAAATAAATGTTTATCAGAAGTGACATTTGACTTCATTTCTGACTGTGACTCAGGTCCCTGCATGGCAGAGAATGGGAAAAGGAAGACAAGTTCATTTGCTGACCTGTTCAGTGCGGATGTGGAGGTCCAGGGCAGTGTCACCCACTGCCGTAGAAGAGCTTCAGAACAGATGGGGTTGTGAACATAAATGGTTTGGAAAGACTGGGAATAGGAGAAAAAGAAGATTGTGAAGTATGTGACTGTGCTGTGGCTATCTGAGAGCGTGTGATAAGGATTCTAGGAATAACATGGTCAGGAAAACAGCATAGCTGTATTTATAGCAAACGATAAGGAAATATAAGTTTCCTTTGACTGGGAAGCAGCTACTTCAGATCACTTGGGCTGGGTGTGACTACCTGTGAGATGTTGCTCCTTGACATTGTGTTTTTTGAGCTTAGAGGTCACAGTGGGCTTCTCCAGCAGTGTCTCGATGGGGACGACACAGTCCTCAAGTTTAACATCACCTATCTGGGTAATCAATGACTTTGTTCCCTTCAATAGATAACCTCTGTCATTCCTTCCATCCCCATTTAATGCTACACACATGTGGGACAACTTTGTACAGATTGGAGAAGAGACCTGGCGAAGAGGTTGGGGGAACCTCAATGGCAGCAATGACTGTACCTGGCTATTCTCCAGCCCCAGACACTGTGCTGAGATGGGGCCAAGTGTGGGCAGGGAGCTCAGCACAGGTTTTGGTCTGAGGTTGTTTCATGTGTGGATGTGACTTGGGGAATTTTTCTGGGACCGAGCAGATGCTTTTCCATATGGTGTGTGGATGTGGTCAGGAGCTACCTGAGGCTGGAGGATCCTCTTACAGCCAGCTGACCTCCCTTGATTTCCTCCATGTAGTAAAAAAATGCTGCAAGGGAAAAGCATTGTGTTTCAGGTTGACAGGGCAAAAAATGCTAAGCTTTCCTGGTCTAATCTTTATCCAGTTGCCGATCCAGACTGTGTCTGCCTGGGCAGCCTCAAACAGCCAGGGATTACACCACAATCCCTTCCCACAGCTTTCCTGGCGGAGGTGGGCGCTTGTGTATTTTGTATATTGTGACTCTCTTTATTAGACCTTTCCCATCTTCCTCTGCTCAGCTCTGATTTTCACAGTCCCCACGTGGCTGTTTTTCACTCTGCTGGCTCTCTGCTCTGGTCTTCAATATCCCTTTTAAAAAAAAAGGCTGGCTGCTTTCCCTCTGCCTCCACAATGCTTGTTTTGGTCTGGCTTCTCCTTGGTCAGGTTGGGAGTCTGCAGTGCTGGAGGCGGTCAGCCGTGCTAGCAGGGAAGCAGCTCAGAGGGATGCTGAATGACTTTTCCATCCCTCTCTGTGGCAGCACTTGAGGGCAGAGGAGGGATCTGGGCTGGAGGAGGGGGCAGCTCCCAGGGACTGGCACTGGCAGTCAGAGGAAAGCTGCAGAGCTCTGCCACAAACCAGTGTACCTTCTGCTGTTACAGGGGCTTGGAGAATGGTGTGGGGCAGCTGCAAGGATTTTGGCAGTGGCAAGGAACTGGGGTTTTCTCTGGAATGTCTTTGAGGCTTTGCAAAGGAATGTCCCCTAGGCATTTCTTCTCATACAAAATTTCACCCACGTTTCCTATCTGCCCCACCATGGGGCACAAAGAAAGCTGCTTGGCCACCCTTTAGCTGCGATTAACTTTACAGAAATACCAGCAGGAGATACTGCAATTCAAAATTGTTGCTGCTGTTCACCTTCTTGCCGGGAGGCCTGTGGGACCCAAGGAGCAGCAGTGGCCCCAATTGCACCCAGGAGATGTGTGCCACATGGTGCACACACTCGGTCCAGACATTCTGCTTTCCCCCTTGGCTACACCTGTGCAGACCCCTTGGCACACTGGCAGCTGCTGGAGGAGGCAGTGTAGGGCTGCAGTGGGGTGTTGGCTCCCGCCCAGGGTGTGTCACCCAGAGCCAGTGGGGCCAGCTGATGGGAAGTGGCAGGATTTCCCACATCCCGACCCATGCCCGTCCCCACAGACAGTTGCAGAGGAAGGAAAATGTGCTGGGAAAGGCAGGACCTGGCCTAGCAGATGAGGGGTTGATGGGGATGGCTGGAGCAAGGGGAGACTCCTGGGCAGTATGGGCTGAGCCTTGGCCCTGCAGCAGACAGGCAGGATGTTGTATCCAAGAGGATGCATCTGTTTCTAACTTGGGATTTGTATCTTCTCTCCAAACATCTCTGTGGAGATGAGCCAAAAAGGGGGACAGTGCCCAAGTCCTGCCTTCTCCCCACATCCCAGCTGGGGTGCTCCATCTCTTGCCGGGTTGTTTTCATGGCTTTTGTATTTTCTTCCTGTCATGTTTAACGTGATCCTTTTTCAGCTTGCTGGGGCTTCTTGGACACATCATACAATCATAGATTGGTTTGGGTTGGAAGGGACTTTAAAAGATTATCTAGTTCCACGCCCCTGCCATAGACAGGGACACCTTCTATTAGACCAGGCTGTTCCAAGCCCTGTCCAACCTGACCTTGAACACTTCCAGGGATGGGGCAGCCACAGCTTCTCTGGGCAACCTGTGCCAGTGTCTTAATGCTGCTCAAGGGCTCCCGTGAGATTAAAAACACGAACACACTGGTGAGCCCTGAGGGGCGAAGGAGGTGTTTGGGATCCCTGGTGTGGGGTGAGGGCATGGAAAGGTCAACTCCAGCTATTTAAACACCAGCAGCCACAAGCCATGCCAGTGGCCCTGGCTCAGAGCCATGAAGAGGATGAGGTGGGAAGGCGCAATGGAACACCCTTGGCCCCTTGCATTGAACTGGTTGAAATGCTATGGTTTTGTATTTCACCCCTTTTGAGGACAGTAGGTCAGCGTGGCTTTCTATGCTGACTGTGCAAAAGGTGTTTTCCGCTTTGAAAGTGGCTCAACACAGCTTTTTGACAAGCGCTAACAAAAAAATTGGAAAAGAGGACTTCTGTCTCAAGCAGCTGCTCCTTGCCAAAAGCTTTGAGCTCTCTGAATTGTGTTTTCCCTTTGAAGGCTAAGCCCTCGTGGCAGGGCTGGCCAGAGAGCCGGGATGTGGAGGGAGCAGTGCCTGGGTTGCTGCGGATGGGCATCCGGCACCACTGCAGCCACAGCAGCACATTGCCGTGTCAGAAAATGGGATTCTCTGGCATGCCATCCCCATAGCACATCTGGAAGAAAAATTGCAGCATAATCATTGCTTAAATACTACCCTCCTTTTTTCCCTGCTTTGTAAGACATCTTCCTGGGAATTCTGTTATTCCCTGAAATTTAAATATATTCCCCCATCCACATTTTTGGGCCCTCCAGAGTATATACACACTTCAGCCTGGAAAGTTGCTCATGCGCCCTGGGCTGCTGGCTGTATTTTGGGTTGAGGTTTGTTTGGTTTAGACATACTGTTGTTTCATTTGTTTTGAAGATGCAAACCACACAATGAATTCCATGGATTCTGTGAGCAGTTATGAATAAATGAGGATGAACAATTCAGGAAAAAACCAAACAAATAGTTTGTTTGGTCACTTAACTCTCTTTCTCTGAACATGTAGGCGGCTGTGCTCTTAACTGCCCAGAGCAGCTTGAGGAGTCACCTCAACCTTGGCTTTTGTCACCTGTATATTGCCACATCCATGGCTGAGGGACAGGAAGAGGGAGAAAGGATGTTCCTTATACCTCTAAGCATCAACTCATCCGGCTTTGTCTGCTAAGGAGTATTTAAGGAGTATTTAATTGATTTTAATTAACCTGCTGTTGTTGCCTCTGTGCAGATTAGGAGGGCTTGTGTAAGCCATTAATACAGTTGTGAGCATGGCCTGCACTGTAAAATGGTTGGAGGGCTTAGAGCATCCCTGTGGTGCTACCGTCCAATAGAGTTAGGATGGCAAACACCTCGGCCTTTCCCTCTTTATCCAAAATATGCTTAGAAACAGCCAAAGCATTGAAAAGGGAAGGCACTCTGGCACAGTGATGGGCGCAAGTGTTCTGAAAGAGGGTTTATTTACACTCGTCTAATTGTTCATATAATTCCCCTTTGTGATGCTCAGGCCTGCCTCCGGTACACCCCAGGGCTCCCCACTTTGTCTTTTATATGTCTTCCTATTTTTAATGTTTTACTTTTGGCTTTTTTTTTGTTTTAAACTGGCTGGAAGGTGGGAAGAATTTCCTCCAAAGACATGGAATTGCTGTGGGACTTTTTCTCTGGAGGCTGAACTCTGCCCAAAGGTGCAAACAGGTGAACATTTATATTCAGGTGTGCATGAGTCCTGGTGACACAAGCATTAACTTTAATGGTGCTTATATATTATGGCCCAAATGTTATATCCCAGCCCTGGATAAACCTTGGTTGTTTGATACAGCTGTTCCCCATGCAAAACCAGGGATAAAACCAGGGATAAACTAACCTATTCCTCAGGGAAAGGTACGGTGCAGAGAAAGACATTGAGGATTAAATGCATGGGAAGGAGATTTTGGAGCAGATACCCGCTGTGAAGTGCTCCAGCCAAAGCACAGACTGAGGCAGGAGAAGAGCGTTGTGGCTGTGCTGATTTTTATCAGGCAGTGGTCCCGATGTGACCTTTACTGTCATGTCCGAATAACAAATCCAGTGGCACATGGCACCCCACATGCAGACTGGGCCCTGACAGGTTGCCTGTGGGGCAGCTGGGGGCGCATGTTGAGGGCTGCAACAGGGAGCTTCTGCATATTTGACGGGTATGTGTACAGATGTTTGGTAGAAGTGTTTACACCATTGCGTGCCTGTGCTTACAATGTATATGGTACATATGGGCATAAATCACCGCCTTGACAAAGCAAGGCAAAAACATCCCAGCTGGCTGAGGAAACCCAAAGAGCACATTGCACTGCTACTGTACGGCGACGGCTTTGATTCAGCACGAGCGTGCTACCGGGGTGGAGGATTTTTCCCAGGCCTGGGCTGTGTGCACAGGGCCGGGCTGGTTTGCGTCAGCTGCTGACGCACGTCCGGGCCCCGCGACGTGGGTCTCGCGTGTGCTGCCCATCCTGGCAGCTCTGCGGCGGCCGGAGGAATGAGGGTGAGTCGTACTGGCCGCCAGGCTCCACGGCGGGGCACGGCGCCCAGTGGCGGCCGAGCCCCTTGCGCAAAGCGTGGGCGCCCGCCAGCCGCCGAAGAGCACTGAGAATACCCGGGATGGGCCAAAGGAGATGTTGCAGGCGCCAAGTGGTTCACTCCGAAGCTGTTTGCAAGGGGACTTTGCTTCGGTGCCAATGTTAGATGCTGCCACGTGCTTAAGGGCAATGGGGAGGTAAACAGTGGGTTGCTGTCCTGGCCAATGGCAGGATGGCTCTGTTTGGTGTCCCTGTGGTGGGGCAGAGAGGGTTTTTACAGTGGGATATAGAGGCCCACGAGGAGCTGTCCTCTCCAAGGTTTCTGCTTTCGGTGTGGTGATACCCGATTCCCTCTCGGCTTTTCCGGGCATCTGCCCACACCTTTGCCCTGTGGGGAGCAAGGACCAGGCTGATCCGCCGGTGCCCGAGTGTGTCCCAGGACGCAGATCAACAGGAAGAGGGGAGGGACGGCTTTCCTTCCCCCGGATCGCCTTTCAGCCCCTGTGTCAGGCTGGGGCCGCAGGTACGCTGATGGTACAGGGGCAGAGGCAGCCTTTAAAAGGGAGAGGTTGCATCATGTGGGATTGGGCGGGCCTCGGGAGGCAGAAACCTCATCTGTTAAACACATACCGCCCCCCTTCTGCCGGGGAACATTCAATCCTCTCTTTGATGGACGTCCAAGTAAATACTTCTTCCACATCCTAAACTTGTTAGCACCAGTTAATCATCTTAACCTTCTTCCCCTCCGAACACACACTCCAATGAGTTTCCCATCACTGGCAGCTGTTAAAGACGCAGCGACGCTTTTTGTGCCAGCCTTTGCAGGCGAGTGTATGGCCATTAATTATTAAACCTCCCGGCTGTCCCCCATGTGGGAGAGCAGCAACCCACATCTTGTGCTGAAGCCCCTTCAAAGTGACTGTCCGATGAGTCACTTTGAGGGTGGATGCACTTGATGCAGTTCTCCCCTTCCAGGAGCTGTACCAGGTCTGTGTCCCTGTGTGCACTGCCTCTTTGACATTATGAATGCATTGTGAAGCAGAAGCCCTGGAAAATATTTGTTTGCATTAGAGTGATGCTCAAACATCCCAGATTAACACTACAGAATGCCAGCAGCATGACAATCAGAGGGGTTGGAGAGATGTGCTCATGTGTGGGGTCTGTGCCATGCACCTGGTGAGAGGAGTGGGCTGTGACATGACACCTGGTAACTGGGCATCTGCCCTTCATTGCATCTGGCTGTGTCTCCCCTTTGCAGTCTGGAAACCCCCGCGTTGCCCATTGTGTGTCTTTGGTTTTCCCCTCAAAATAAGATTGTGTTTCAGATAGAAGAAAGGTGACTCCCTGATGCATCCATCCCCTCTGCAGTGCCCAAGGGTCTGGTGGGGCAGTGATGTGCCCTTTGATGCTATCCACCTTTTGCACATAAGGGATTGGGGGACAGCCCGCTTGCATGGGCTCCCTGGACCAATTCACTCCCTCACTCCCCAAACCAGGGCTGGGATGATTCCTGTTCTGCTTGCCCATCCTGTTCTAGCCTGGCTGCTGAGACTCTGTCTGCTTTTTCCTCATGCGATGCCTTGGGTGAGCAGCATCGCAGACGGGCTGTGCAAGCAGGCGGTAATTAAATCAGCGTATTCCCCGGGGGGGGGTGGGGGGTGGGGAGCAGCTGATTAAAAGCACATGGGGGGCTGAGACACACACCGGCAGTATCAATCCATCGCTTGCCTCACTCCTCTCCCTTAGGATGTCTGGTTTTTTTCTTTTTGCTTTTCTTTTTTTTTCCTTTCTTTCAAAAGGAAAATGAAGATTATATCAGTTGAACTGGAATCTGAACTGACAGAACTTTGTGCAAGGGACTTGTTTATTATGATTTGGTGTTGCTCCGGGCAGTGTGTGTGCCTTGCTGGGGACCACCCAGCTGTCCCATCCACGCCAGGCTACCCTTGCTGGGCAGCTCAACCAGCAGCAGGTAGAGGACCTTTTGGAAGGGGTCTTCCAGAGGCTGAACCTGGTACTGGAATAAGGCACTGGGTGGATGCAACCAGATCGTGGTGGCTGGTCTTTTCTTGTCCTTCTCCTCTGTCATCTGCTGCTGCTGTCCAAGGGAGGAGATGTTGCTGGAGGCAACAGCAGCTGCTGGGAGTTGTGTGTTGGCCTCGTCCCTAACAGAGTTGAAGAACACAATGGGCTAGGATTTTTTTAATCCTTTTTTGTTTAGTTTTAAAATATTAGCTCCTTATTAGAGCGATTTTGGCAGCAAAGAGGGAGTAGTTATGTCTCCCAAAACGGCAGTCCTTGCCTACAGATTAACTTCCCCTTAGACCCTACTATATACAAATGCCGCACACGTGAAAGAGGGGTTGAAACCCCAAAAGCACCCACAGAGTTTATGCGTCTGTGGCACTGCCCTGGCCACACTGAGGGAGCCATATATCAGCTCTCTGCTCAACAGGGAGTGGTGTACCTGGCTCTGACTCCTCTGAAACCCAGGGAGAAGCTGTGGTATTGTGGGGCTCTTTGTCATCCCCTGTGCAATGTGATTTAATGTGGGCTTAGAAACAGAAGGAGAGGAGAGGGGGCAAGACACGTGTTTTTTTCTGAAAGGTGTAGCCTCGTGTTTTGTGTGGTGATCTCTTGCTTATGGATGACCTGAATGCTTATTGAAAATGCTTATTTTCTGGGGAAGCAGGTGGAGATGGGAGTTATCAGGTGTGGTTGTGAATATTTCTGTCTCTGAATTCCAAAGCCATCCTGGATAGATCTCCATGCTCTGCTGTTGCAGTAAACTGTATCTTAATAGGCAGGGTCTTGGAGTTTCTTGGGACAGTGATGGGAAGTGGCTCTCAGGCCCTTTAGGAAGGGAAGCTACAAGTGTGACTCTTGGCTCAAGGGCTGGTGTGGGGCATGCGCTATCCCCAGCCCCACATGGTTTGGCATGCATTCAGCCATTCCCCCCTCCTCCACATGGGTTTTTCTACGTGGCTTTCCCATGCAGCAGACCGTTGCAGACCTTGGTTCTCATTCCTCCTCTTTGCTGTCTTCTTTTCTAGGACAGTGAGGGTTTCCTGTTTTGATAGAACTTGCTTTGTTAGCAGTGGCTGAGGAGCTTCAACATTTTTTTACCAGGTGTACCACATGCCCCATGTACTTTGGAGAAACTTCTCTCTAAATATAATGCCCTTTTCCCCTCATGCCCTCAGGGCCTTTCCTTTTGTCTGGGAGGAAGAGCTTCAGAGTAACTGATGTCTAAACTTGCTTGATTTTCCTCCAAGTTATTTTTTCTCTGCTCTGGAGAGAAGGGAAAGTATTTCTTTTCTGTTTTCATTGTGCTCTCTTTTCTTTTTGAGATTATAATGGGATCTCTCACTACCTTAAAAAGTAACCATCTGTATGCCTAAATGAGAAAAATCTTGCCCCCTCAAACAAGATGGAGGTCCTGACAGAATTCAGCAAACTTATGGAGTCAAATTTGCCATGTTGAGAAGATGAGAGAGTACAGGTGCCTTCCAGATCATGCTCAGTGGGAGGCAGCAGTTGGTTGAGGTTACTTCTTTGCCTTTCCAGCTCGATGGCTCTCTCCATAGTGTGTGCTGTGCGTCTGGTGTTGGCACTGGAGGCAGCGGGGAAGGGATCTGCACGTTCAGTTCGTTCTAGGTAAGGGAAGCCGTGAGTCCTTTATCCCTGTAAGCCAACGCAGGTTGTCTCCATATGCGCATCCTGCCCTGGCCTGGCTCTGACCAGGCACGGGAGTAGCCAAGCTAAACCAACTTCTGCAGCTTGAGATGTGCTAAAAAGCATCAGCTATAGTTGGCTGAATGAATACTCTCCTCTTCTGCTCCATAAAACACACTGAGCAAACCCACTCAGGCTCATAAACCCCATCGCATTTTTCCTTTTGAAAGGACTAGCATCAGCCCAACTCTCCTCCACATGGTCTATTTGGAAACAAGGCGACACATCAGGAAGAGCCTGAAGGAAGAATTTATGATGTCTCTAATTAGTCAGTTTGTTCCATCCTTGAAGGAGAGGATAACAAGCGACAGGGATGCATTGCCGGCCTCTGGAGGAAGAGCGCTGTGGCTAGGCTCATGTCCAACTGCTGATAGGGTAATTAGTGGTAACTGGGAGCTATCAGTCATCTGGGGTGGAAAAATGTCTGGGCTAAAGGAAAGACCCTCCCAAACATTTTCATAACTCAAAAGGGTGTGAGACAGGGTCTGGAAGACAGTACTGGCAGTCTGTGAGATATTTGAGGAAGGAGTCTATTAAAAGATAAATTGAACACAATGGTCTTTTGTTCATCCCTGGGTAGGTGACAGAATTTGCTGTTATAAAAGTTGCAAAGTATTTTGGAAGGAGGAAGGAAGAAGAAAAGAGTTAGCAGATGGAAAAGAGAGAAGAATAACAGGAATTAGGGGGGAGAAAAAAGTAACAGTACACTAGTTATTAAAATCAGCTGCTAATTGCAAAAATTATATAGGATTAAAATGAATTATGCAATTTGCCAAGTGAATAAAGTGTGCTGTTTGCATTTGAAGTGCATAATCAGAGAATTTATTAAAATAATTTTTAGCTGTAGTAAGGTCCAACTTTCTTCTTTTCCTGGACAACCACATTATGAGAGAGATTGTAATTTTCAGCAGGAAGTAAAAATGCCTTGGATCTTGATTTTTACTTTACCCAGCCATGATTTACTTTGGCCATTTTCTCCCTCTGGTTCCTTCCTAATTCTGCAGCTCTCTGAGGAATAGGACTTGCGCAGGGCCTGGCCAAGTACTGAAGAAGTGGCCAGCTCCTCGGTGCAGAAATGAGAGACTCCTGTTGAACAACCAGCTGCAATTTTCAAAGCAGTTTGGATCTCTCCAGAGCTGTAAGATGCCACCTTCTTATTCCTGGCACGGAAAAGGATGTGTTAGGGGATGTAGGGTGGGAGTTCCAGAGAGATTACCAAACATCTGCCAAAGGGTAGGTGTTGTTGGAGTGGTAGCTTATTGAATTGGCATGCATGTCTTCAGACTAAGAGTTGTGAGGTGCTTCTGGAAATGTCCAGGTGTTTAGGTGGATTTCAAAAACAGAAGGAGCTGGAGAATTGGTGGGGTAATGCCTCTGGAGAGTAGGAACTGGGGAAGAAGTTGAGAAAACTCATCAGCCTGACAGGGAAACTGTTGAAGGCATGAGTTGAAGTTGTCCCAGTGCATAGGATCTACAGGAAGAGATCAGCTAAATAAAATCATGAAGTCCTCAGCAAGCTGAAATTTAA
The DNA here is from genome assembly GCA_014706295.1 of Lycocorax pyrrhopterus obiensis. Lineage (NCBI taxonomy): Eukaryota > Metazoa > Chordata > Aves > Passeriformes > Paradisaeidae > Lycocorax > Lycocorax pyrrhopterus. The sequence goes on along the minus strand of JACSVZ010000008.1, from coordinate 3,989,659 downwards.
AGGAGGAAAGTAAAACTGGAAGGATTGAAAATGAATGGGTATGCAAGATGAAAATCTGAGAGTCTACAGTGAGGTGGGACTGTCAAGGACACCAAGAAAAGGCTGAATTTGTTCTTGTGAGTGAGGAGGAGACCTTCCTTCTCACTGAACATGAGTGCCAGTCACACCAGACAGTGAGGACATCAGCTTCTTAAAGAAATCTCTGAGCGTTTGAGGGCTCATAAAGAACAAGTGACATGTCAGAACATAAGGGCAAGGCAGAGGTGGTGACAGGGAGGAGCTCATTTTCCCTCTGTGAGTAAGACCCTGCAGATAAGATAAATAGACACCATGTCTTCTGCCTTCACCAAGTTGTCTGCCATTGACTCATGCAGTGAGCTGGAGAGGAGGTTGCTGTTTGAGAATTACATTTCAAGAGGCAAAAAGGCCACTGAGGGGGAGCAACAAGAACAACCAGAGGTCCAGAAAACATGGCCTCTGCAGAGAGACTGGAAGAATTAGGTTTTGTTTAGTCTGAAGACAAGACTGAGGAACAGGACAGCAGACATCAAATACATGAGGTAACCGCAAAAAGGAGAGAAATAAAAAAATCTCTTCTTTGAATTTGCTGTGCATCAGAGGTCATTGACTGACTTAAACAACAACGCTGGAAATTTTGGGTAGTCTCTAAGAAAGATAATAAATATGGCCTTATGAATCAGGGCTTGGGTATTGCCTGGACTGGATCACTAGGGAAGCATGTGGTGTCACTATCCCCAGAGGACAGCAACAGGTTAGAGAAATATTTGCCCAAATGGGCTAGGTACAGACTTTATTCCTTTGGTTGCTTTGAAGATGTTCCCTGCTCAGTTTCGTGTCACTCTCATTTCACAGGAATCCTTTAATCTCTCTTTGGTTTGCTCAGGGGAGGCAGAAGGGGAAGAGAAAGGGGGATAGTCAAGAGCAGCGGTTTTGGGCTGGTGGTTTGCTGGAGCCTGGGGGCACGCTGGCTCTTTGGCAGAAGGTGGTGGAGTGGAATGAGCCTGCCACCATAAGGTTTCAATTTACCATCCAGGGGTCCACACCACTACTGGAAAACCTTGGGGGGGCCTTCAAGCATGAAAATTCACTGGGTGAGCTGACCCTGGGAGTCCTTCCCAGCCTGGATTTCTCTGCTTTCTGTGGTGCTAAGTGCTTCAGCATGGCAGGGACAAATGTGATTGTTTGCTGCTTGGGAAAAGCTTGCTGACCCATGGATGCTTGCCCAAAATGAGCATTGTGCTGCCCAGCACTGGCTGCCCCACCATCTCTCCCCGGCAGTGCCGGAGGTGCTCTGTTTGTCCTGGGTGCAGCCAGCACTGTGTGGGCCATCTGCTCTTGACCCTTTCCTGTCCTTTGTTTTTGCAAGGGGCTCTCCCAGACGTTTGTCAGAATACTACTGCTTGTCTATTGTTGAGCCCTTGTCTTTGAGCACTTTAATTTGCCTAAAGGGCTGGCTGTGGTTATGCCAAAGGCCCCACTTACCCTTATCAGATTCTTCTGGCTCTGGAGGTTGACTGGCTCCTGTTGTCCTTACAGACTTTTTTGAAACAAGCAGAGATGTTTGGAGATGCACTTGGGATCTGTGATTAAACTCCACTATCAGACCCTCTCTTTTATTTTTGAGACTAATGCTTAATCATGTTAATTTTTCTGTGAGGCTTCTCCTTGGTGTCTACTTTGATCGTAGCATCCTTTGGACTTTGTTCAATGCTGTGCTTGTGGCTTTCTGCTTGGCTTGGGCTGGTGGTGGTGGTGTGCTGGGGTGCTCAGAGTGCCTGAGCAATGACTTTTATCCTCAACAGCTGCTGATATTAACTGCCGAGTCTCAGTGATGTCATGGGTTTGAATTTGGGGGCGAGCTTGAATGACTGGCATAACCTGGTGCCTCAGCTTAGCGTTTGTCAGATTTTTTGGCAGTGAGATCCTGATGGTCCTTTCACTGACCAACATTTCTGCAATCCTTTGAAGAACCTCTTGCCACTCTGCAAGGGTATAGCCAAGAGAGAAATGTTTTAGGAATGGAGGGGCCTGGCCTTTTGCAAGGGCCTTCTGCTCTCTGGAGTGAGTTATCCACTCAGATTTTCTGCCGCTGCTGACAAAACCTGAAGCAAAATTTCTGGAGGCTGTGCTTTGGGTAGTCAGTGTTTAAAGTTTTTTGCATTATTTTCAAGATTTTTGTCTTTAATTCCACCTACAGCTAATAATACTGAATTATGGCAAGGCACGTGGCATTTTTGCCTTTTCATTTGAAGTTCTCTGAGTTAATGTTCCCTCTGCCTCCCCTTGTATCATTTGTCCCCTGATGGAGGTAGGAAGATGGCTCTAGAAGAGTATGAGTACTCTGGATCTGTTGTGTGAAAACTGCAGCAGGATCAGCGTTTTTTTTAAAATAGGCCAAACCCTTCGTTTGTACTCCATGCACCCTGCTGGGGTCTGCCTGCTCTGAAATGGGGTCAGTCTGCACTCAGTGCCCATGGAGCCATGAATTAGGGGTTCCATGCCACCCTGGGTGAGGTCATGCTCAGGCCGCTGATACTTTAATCAGCATTTCATAAGTAATTGCCTGGCCACAGCTATCTTGTTATCAATTAACGTAGCCCTGAATGGCAGGAAGTAACTGTATCTCTCTAACTCCCTAAGGCTGACTTCTGGTCTGTGAAATGGCTGGATTTCCTCACAGGGATGGATTACATGTTTACATCTTCTCTGCTGCCAGAGTGTGTAGTGAGGATGACCCAAGTAAGCAACAATAATGTCTTCATGTTCCCTCTCTGTCCTCCTCATCTTGTGTATGCTATACAAGAGGAAAAAAAACCCCTTGTATGTGAGCTTTTGGAGCAGGCTGGAAGATACCCACATTGCAGACACTGTACTGTACTGCCTGAATCCAAGAAATTAGAGGGAAAAAAATAAGCAACAGCATTTGGGAACCTTTTGAAAATGGACACTTTTGCAGACTTCAGGAAATGCCCGTAAGTGGATGGGATCATTTCAATGATCCTCTCGGTCCAGAGAGCACTACCGTCTCAAGCTGGAGAATATCTCTGTCATCAGCAGAAGGCCTCTCAGCAAACCTGCTCCTCTATGTCCAGCTTTTAACATCTGATAGTCTGGAACATGGGACTTTCCAGATAAATTTGACTCACTTGCAAAACTAAGCCTCTCCTTTTCTAAGGCCAAAGAGGCTACAGCATGGAGGGTGGTATTTTATCTCTCTGGGTGGGTGAGAGAAAAGGAATCACTGCAGTTCTGTTTTGGTCAGTCACTGGTTGAATGGGCCATGAGGAAGGTCAAGTGAACAGAGGGCTCTGTGGCATGGCCTTGCTGTTCACCACAGGTGTGCTCTTTCTGTATGTACAATAAGGTGGGTCTACCCTTAGGTGGCTGCTCATTTGCTCACTTGGGCTACGGAAAGGCAGAGCTTCTTTATGGAAATTTTCTGTCTGCATAAAAACCAGAGCAGCTGAGAAGGGACAGTGCAGATGGTGCTAATTTCCAGAGGCCATATGTTTGGAGGGACCTTGGGTACCCCTACAAGAATTCTTTGTTTTCTCAATGTTCAGTTTCAAAGGTACTCTGGAGGTCTCCTCTTTGCAGGAGACCACTGCTTCCTCCTACTCATCCACTCCTGACACGTTTTCTCCGTCCCCTCCTCCGTCCCCTGCTGCTCCACAAGCCTCGCAGCTGGATAAACAGCGCTTGCAGTCACTTACAGCCCTCCAGTGCCTTCCAGCGAGGCGCCGGCACGGAGAGATGCTTCCTGAGCAGCCCGCTGTGGGCGGACGGTCGTGCTGCAGCCCACATGCCAGCACCGGCATCGCTCCGGTCCCAGCAAGATCAGGTTCAAAACACACAGCATCTGGAGGTGCTAATTACAAGTGTGGGTTCTCTGTCTGTGCAAGACTGAGGAATTTGGTGATCTGGAAGCTCTGGGTTTGTCTGCTGGCTGAGCTTAGCTATGGAATGGGTTTGGAAATGCTCACGGTAGCTTTTCTTGCTGCTCTGTTGACTCGTCCTTTCTCTGTTGACTGTTTACATGGAAAGGGAATCTAGCTCATCTCCTATGCAGCACCACCTCTGTCTCACCCCAAAAGAGCCTGCTGTAAGGAGAGGAGGAAGCCGCAATAGGTCGGATTTGTACTTGTGGCTTCAAGATTGCTGGCTCCTGGTTGTTTGTGGAGCTCTTCGGAGTTCACTACCAAGACCTGGCCCATGTTGGGGCAAGCAGGCCTGTTTCCATATGGTTGCCCCAAACTGGCTGGGACTGCAAGAGACAGGTGACATGAGGACTACATGCAGTGGTGGTGTGTTGATTCTGTTGCAGTTCAGAGCGCTTTTGTTAAGGGTCCCATGCAGCCTGGTCAACTTGTGGGTTTGTTCTCTTGGCTTACAGGGTTGTCAGCATCCCTGTCTGGGCCAGAGCAGCTCTGCCAGAGCTTTGGCCAGGGCCGAGCTCACTGCATTGCCGAGGGCTGGAGTAGTTGAGAGTAGAGGTGCAAGTATCTCCGTCCTCCTTTACCCACTCTTTCCTCTAATGTGCATTAATTTACTACTTGTGTTAAGGAACAAGCCACTTGAGAACCTCTGCTCCACCTTGTCATTTATCACTGTGACAGCATATGACCAAAGCATTTTGCTGAAGCTTTATTTTGCTTTGTAAAATCTCTTATGCTTTGCAACAGCTTACCCAGCAGCACCTCCTCCCTCCCTGCTGTCTTTAGAACATCTTTCCTCCGCCTCCTCCTCCTCCTTCTCCTTCTCCAGCCCATGCAAGATGATGTTGCTTTTGGAAATGACTCTGTCTGAGGGCTTCTCTTTCTCCTGGGTCACACAGACGATCCTGGCATTTGAAGCCCCGTCCCTGGATGGTCTCTCCCGATTGACTTATTGCAGCCAAGACTGTGTCCCTGCAGCTCACTGATGAGTGTTTACACAAGACTGTGCAGTCCCCTTCACATAACCATTAATTTTATAGGGGGCACATAAAAGACATGGGCCTCCACTATTCCTCCCTCCTTTGATCTGTGTGGGGTGCATGGCCCAGAGCTGCCGGCATTGCTGATTTACTCAGCTCTGTGGACGGAGCTTCTGGAGCAAACAAGAGCTTATATTCGCTCTCAGTGGTATGGCAATACCATTACAGGCTGTGCTGCTGGCTGGTTGTGTTTGGGCTGGAAGGGCAGGGATGGCTCAGGGTTTGCATGTCCTTACGTTTTTCTTTTAATATTAGGTCAACAGTTCAGTTCATGCAATGCATGAGTGCCTCAAGTCCATGCAGACAGGTAGGCGGGTTATTAAGGGTCTGTAGTGTTGCTAATAGAAATAAAGTCCGTGTATTGGCGAGCTATAAGCATTGACCTTGTGACAGGGCACTCAGTCTGAAACAAAATCTCTCCAAAACAGTACTCTCACAGAACTTTATTGTCATCCAAGCCAGACTCAGAAAACTCTCTCTCTTTTTTTTCTTTTCTTTTCTCCCAGTCTGGCATAAATTAGGATTCCTGCCTCTGAGTCTGACCTTGCCCTCCTAAATGAACTCTCTGATCAGAAGCCCTTTTGTTGTTTAGACTTGGTGTACCAAGTAGGACAGTGACCTCAGCATCAACACCGGTGGTGGGCGATTGCCAGGCCAACCAAATCTGGGTCGCCCCTGAGCTCCTGTCCTAAATTTGACTTGAGTTGAATTGTTGAGCCTTCCAGCTGCGAGTGTTGACTTTAGCTCTGTCTGTCAGCTATCATGGAAGTGGTTACTATTTTTTGCATTTTAACCAAAAGTTGCTTTCTAGAGGTAACCTCTTCTGATCAACCACAATGAAAGCTGTGTCTAACAGAGGCATTTGACAGGGAAACTTTAGGTCACCAAACCCGGTATGAGAGAGTCACGCTAAGTGAGAGATTTCCAATGTGGAAAACGTTTGTTCATCCCAAGTCTCCAGTTTCTTTTGTGGACTTTCAGCCAGGGGCATTTTCAGGATGACAACGTATTCCAGAGGTGCTCACCATGACATCCACCTCCCATGCAAAGAGGAGGTTGCTGCCTGTTATCTGTCAGCTCGCCTGTTATACTGCTTAGCCTTGCTTCTTGGCACTTGGTGTGAAGAAAAAAGAAAAGCAAACAGAGTGTCTATAAAGTATGGAAAATATAGAAACCCCTGACAGTTGTATGGTGTGTCTTGCTTCTCCCACAGAGAGGAAACCACAAAATAGTGAGTCCAGGGGTTTCTTTCCACACACACAATATCTGTCAAGATTTTGAGGAATTTTCTGGGAGCTGATGAAAGAAATGTGCTGTTTAAGCCCTGATATATATTGTACAACCATTCTGTATGAAAGAGATGCAGTGCTCCACACTGGCAGGTTCCAAAAAAAGATTTCCAAAATAAAAGAAACCCAAAGGATTTGAGGGAATTTCTTCCAAGAGGGCAGATGGGCTTCAATGGGATCAGAGGCAGAAGAAAAGGGGAAAATTTGATTGTATTAAAGAGAAAAGGTACCCGATGTCTTTAATAGCTGTAGTTTCCTCGTTAACCACTTCACACCTTTGCAAGATCACCCATGCTAGTGTGAAATGGCTAGGAATTTTAGCAGCAAAGGGGCTCTTGCATCCTCAAATCCAACCTTCTCAGCCCCCAGGCATGGGCAGGATGTGAGGGGAAGTCATATAAATAACAAATCCCTCACTCCCATGTGTGCCAGAGGACCAAAACTCAGTGTGACAGTGCCAAGAGGCTGACTTGCATGACCTTCCCAGCACAGGGCTCTGACAGGGCTGTCAGAGGCTGCCCTGCACTCACGGTGGTTACTAGCAGCTGCTAATTGTGGGGATACCTTAATTAACAAGCAGGGAGCTGGTTAAAGTGCATCAGCAAATGGGAGCAGCCTGAGGATTAAGCCCAAAAGATGGTGCAATGTTTTTTTCTAGCTCTTCTTGTTAGGATTTATTGCATAAAAAAATTAATTATTGTTTATTTTTCTTCTCTCTTTCAGGTCCGCCTGTAAGTACCAGACCTCTGTGGTTTTAGAAGCTGTTGACGTAGAGTCCGTGGGGCATGAACTCGCAGCCTGCTGTCTGTGGTGTCTGGTGTGGTAGCCACCTTTGCAGTCCTGGCAGCCTGGGATATCCCAAACAGCAAGTACTGCGGAAGCTCAGGACTGGATTGGAGTGGGATTGCTCTTGGCTGCAACTCAGCCTCTGAGGGGGAGATGGAGGGAGTGCAGGGACGGGGGCACGGCAAATTCATGTGGTGCAGAGATCTGTGTGTTACCACTTGGCCCCACAGCCTCTGGGGGAACTGGCTGTATGCGCTTCACATGCATGGGATGCCATGTGCTGAATGAGATGTGTTTGCAGAAAAGGGAAAGATAGATCACAAACACATGGCAGGAGCTGAGCTGGAGGGGCTTGTTCCCTGCTACTCACCCGGGCTGGCTGAACTGCTGGGCCTTCAAGTATAGCTGCGCAACTATCAATTTTAGAGGAAAAATTGTGTTGACAGCTTCCTTTTCAAATGTTAGCTAATGTAAAACCTCAGCACAGACAATTTAGGCTTCAGGAAAATAGCTAGGTTATTGCAGAAATTTTCTTGCAGCTATTACGAGACCCACAGTGAACCAGAAGAAGCAATGCAAGGGCTGAAGCCATGTATTGATAACTCTCAGGATTATAAAGAAACGCAGTATTGTGTCTAGCACGGTCCTTCCAGAGGAAATGGTTTATATTTGTGTACAATAGAGGGACCATTCAGGATTTCTGTGAAGGAACATGAGAAGTTAAACATACGGTAGTCATCTTTTGTCTGTTCACGCAAAAATGTCTTAAACAGTTTGCAGATGACGTTCTGAGTAGTAGTTGCTGCACAACCTATTTTCTTTCCCCTTTCATCAGGCTGAAATGCTATAGACTGAACTCCCACAGATATACGAGCACAGACCAATTTAATGACAACAATCTTCCAAAAAGTTGCACCTTCTAGGCCAAAAAGTCTGAAAGCATTTCACAGCTGGAAGCCCTGATCCACGCAAAACTTCAGCGATAGCTTATCCCAGGGGCTTTCAGGACTGGCCGCTGAAGTGGTTGTATTTCAGCATTAGCTATGGCTTTTTGGGAGGAGAGCACTTCTCTGCAGGCAGCTACAAGTGAGTCCATCCATGGCTCTCCCCGCCACTTCAGCCTGGGTAGCCCATGTATTGGCACTAAAGGGATGAGGTGGACACAAAATTGGTAGTGGTGTTGGCATTTCTATTATTGCTGGGAGAAATTAGAGAGAAATCCATAGATCAACACAGATGGCTTCGAGAGAGCAGTCGGTGCCTTTGTGGGGAGAGGAAGACGCACACTCCAGGCTTCCTCTGCAGCAATAAAGGTTAGAAACCTAATATTGTAATGAGAGATTGAAGCCTGGCAGAAGCACATGGGACCACCAGAGAAGTGCTGATATTATATGCTACCATATCCTGGCTTATTGCGACTCCTGAACCTGTCTCTGCAAGCAGACTTCTAGGTCAGGCTGCGAGGAATGCTACAGCCAATGGAAATAACAAGAGGAAGTTGGGCAGACTGAGTGTTGTTAGCCAGAGTGGAATTTGACTTGGACTAGTAGGACCTTCATCTCATTCAGGACCTCCTGGGTTTCTGATCAGCTGGCGAGCGAGATCGGCTCAATCACTGTGAGCAAAAGTTCAGCTCTGAAGAGCCGAGTCCTACATGTCACCATAGGAAATATTCCCCCACCCCTCCATATTTCTCATAATTGAAATGGAAATAGTTTTATGAGCAACAACCTGGGTTCCTGCCTGGCTGATTGTCATTCACGTTGTTCTGGATAGCAACCCCAAAGCAATGACCACGCCACACCTCTCTCCCATTTTTGTTTCCCAGCTTGCAAAAGACAACACACTGTGTGGCAGGGCTTAGCTCCCAGTGCTGATGTTGGCTTGAGCGTGGAGATGGGCAAAAATATTCATTAGAAATGCACTGAGCCCTGCTTGCAGTTTAGGACAAGGACAAAAGCCAGGGAAGTGGATGAGCAACACCACAGCAGAAAAAGGGATCTTCGTGCTCTTCTCTTGCCCAACCAGTTCTCCCACCCTTATTCCTGAAGTCAGTCAAGGCTTTGGTGAAGGCAAGGGCAACCCGCAGTCATGTAAGGTATTTGATGAGATTGGGACTAAAAGGGGCAAAGGAAGGAAGGAAATGATGAAATCGTGCAATAGTCCTTTTGCCGTCTGGACCACATCCGAAGCAAAAGATCCTCTCACGGACATTTTCTCTCCCATTTCTAATCATGCAACATTTCTGTGGCAACTGCAGCAATTCCATACATGAAAAAATAATATTTAGCAGATGGAAACTAAGGAAGAAAGTCAAAGCTCTGTAATTAGCTTGCTCTCCGTGGACTTGCAGATACCTTCAGAGCCCGTGCGGAGAGCCGTGGGTAGAGTTGTGCCGAAAGGAGAGAAAACTTCACAAGCAGGAGATTAGGAAACCAAAGCAATCAGAGCTGATGGTCAAGGAGCTGTGGAGAGTTCTTTTAACCATTCTATTTCCTAAACCCTTCCATTTGATTCCATCTCTTTATCAAGACCTCCTTTCAGAGTTTGAGGCTAGTTTTTGCTGTTTCGGTGTATTTTGTTTCAGGGCCTCACAGAAAGGCCACAGCTCCTGGTAAATACTTCATTCTTACTGTTTCATTCCCTCATTCTTTCTGTCTGGCAGGACTTTCATCAGGTGGCCTTGAGCATTCATAAGGTGGTAGAAGGTAGACTCGCATAAAAAATGTGATGTGGTATAGAATATTGCAAACAGGACATGGGTCTTAGAGAGTAGGGACCACAGGAGCTTTGTAGGTCCAAACTTAAAGGATAACATAACCCTCATGATCCCTCCTATGTGTGGGAAACACTACTTTTGAAGATGTCTTTGAGGGTCTGGTTGAAGAGGCACGGTGTGCAGTGTTCTTGCTGGTGGGACTTGCTAGTAGCAGCAGGATTTAGAAGGCCTAAGTCACCTTGGGACAAATGCAGAAATCCATAATAACAGTATCTGTATCTGAGTTAGTCATGACTGAGGAAGGAGCGTGGGTTTTGGAATTACAGCAGCGTGATTTCCTGGTGACGGTTCCCTGCTCCCCAGGCTGCGGCTCACCTGGAGACTGCACGAGCCATAACAGGCAGTTACCCAATGAAGGAAATGTAAACTGCTGCTGGCTCTCCCCTGGCTCAGGACAGAGGCTGCTGGTTGCCTTTCATGCTCTTTTAACTCTGATATGGGAGCTTCAGGCAGCTTTTCATGACTTCATAACCAACCTACATGGTATCATCCACCCACGAGTGCTCTTTCCTGGCTCCCTGTCACAGACAACCTTTCCTTATAAACATCTGGCATTTATTTGCTGTGCTACCGGGGGCTCCTCCTTCGCTGCTATTGCTTGGAGGGCTGTAACTCTGCACAGTCACATACCAGACACAGTGCCGTCATGTACCACTCCAGGTACTCATGGGAGACCTGACTCAGCTCAGCCCCGACCTTGGGCTCTTCCTGCTCGGGCACCAGCCACAGCAGAAACAGAAGAAGTAAATTCAGCTTTTACCTCAAAAACCATGAGAGAAATCAGCCTGGGCTCAGCTGTGGAGGAAAGTAGCATTTAAGGGACTAAAAGCAGAGGAAAGCTCAGCGTTGTCTTCCAGCAGCCACAAAGTAATCCCAGGGCCAGATGCTGACACCGGGAGTTTCGCTCGCTTCCGGCACGCAGAGATAGGCAAATATTAGCACGACTGAGAACCCACCTAAAACCCTAGAAGAAAGCAGTTTCCCATAATATATCATCAATAAAACTTAAAATCAAGCAGGGTTTAGGGTTTCATCTATCTGCAAGGGGTGCTTTTGCAAAGTGTATATGGCTCTTCAATTTATCCCAACACATGCTGCACGAAAAGGAATGCTCCCCATACCGAACAGTCCCCCAGCTCTGCAGAGGGAAGTGGCTGAACTTCCACCAGGGACTGGTTTGATGCCAAGCAATAATGTCTGAGTTTGGGATGGACAGCCTTTGTGTACATCGAGAAGAACAAACAGAGCTAAGTGCCTTCCCCTTCCAGAGATTTCAGATTATGTTCACATGCTCTGGGACTGAACGTGGGGGAAGGCACAAAGAGGTGGCACCAATGGGGCTGGTGTCTCCAGCTGCAGAAACCAGAAAACCAGGTTTATGTCTACAGACACAGTCAGCCAGGGGCAGGAACACTCTGTTTTACATAAGGAAACCCCAAACATCGCTGGAAATAGAACTGAGGGATTATTATCACGTCATTTTTGCAAAATATAGAGCAAAAGCTACATGACTGTTGAAGCCATAATCGTCAAGATCCTTTAGCAATGAGCTGCTGTCTTCCAGATCTGCACAGCCTTCAGTTTTGGTGACCAGGAATGCAGAGGGGGTAATTTTATTTTTTTTAATTGCATAGTACAATTTAGCTGTAAGAAGCAGCCAACTGCCTTGTAGGTAAGTGGATGAAGAAAATTGTCACTGGTTCTGTGTTCATGTGTTTACGAGGCTCTGTCCAGTGTCACCTGACCCAAAATCATTCCCAAAACCACTGTTAGGATCACTCACATGCTGACAATGCACTGGGAAGTATCTCAAAGGGATAGAGGACCCTGAAAACAGCTGCTCATATGTCTTCTTCCAGACGTGCTTTTTCCTGTGTCAGCTTGTGTTCTCACATTTTTCTCTTGCTTCTGGACAGGACAGTATTTTCAAGTCTAAGTGAATTGTGTTTTAAAGTGATAACTCTATAAATAAATAGCTGACACCCAGATGACTTTGGTCAAGAAAGAGAAAAACATGACAGTTGGCTACTGCAGGAAGCCAGTTCCCAGGACCTGGATTTTATGAAGTGTTGGAAATAGGGATTGTATTTTGTTTGACTGGAGACTCCTGTCCTCCTTTTGCTGCCTAAATTGCTGTATGTAAGTTCTGTTGTGAGATGTACGGGTTTGTTGTACGTGGAAATGAACTGGTGGCTCACACATTCTAAAGGCAGGTTCGGGCACACGCAAACACACTTTGCTCTTTAACTTTCTCTCTTTCCCTCTCAAAATCCCTGGACACTTGCACCACAGTGTGAAGCTGCTGCTGTGGCTTAGTTCAGTTGTGCTGTTTTATAACCTTGCTTTTGGCCAGTTACCAATTCCCTCTGATTTTTGTCTTAATTGCCAGGGAGACAAAGGTGCGATGGGAATCCCTGGGCGGCCGGTAAGTCAAACCCTCTTTTGTGTCCCTTATCTTCTCTATTCTCTTCCAACCCGCAGAATGTGGGGAGGGGGGCTTTCAGGATAATCCTTGTCAGGTGTCAGTGCGAGTCAGGGAGTACTCTCCCTGAGCCCCGCACCTGAGGGGCTCCCCTGGTCTCAGCAGGGTGACGAGCCCTGCAAGCCACATACATGCTGGGGAGGTGTTTCCATTTCACCTGCTGTGCTATCAAGGGCCTCCTCTGGTTCAGCATCCCCCTGTTTGGGTGTCTCCCCGCTGCCACCTCGTGCGCCAGCTGGGCTTGCTAACCCTGGGTTTGCTAACACACACCCCTGCCTGCCACCGGCAGCTGCCCCTTCCAGATAACTCTGTCCTGAGCAAAGGGGGCCATGCCCTGCCTGGTTGAGTGCTGTATTTTGGAGCTGCTCCTTGCTCGGGCATCCCATGGTGAGGATAGGGGAGAGGAGTGGGGGAGGAGCTGAGGCCACCCTGCTCATCCCAGCCCCATAGCCAGGGTTGTGGGGCAGGAGAGTGTGCCTTTGCCGCTGATGCCTGTGTTTTTCTTTCTCCCCACCCCCCCCTCTCTCTCTCTTCCCTGCACCCTCTTGCATGTGGCTGTGACGGGTGCCACTGACCCAGGGACTAAAAGGGCAGTCCGGAGAGAAGGTGAGTCAGCTCCTTGTAGCCTGTAGCATCCCCAAACTGTTCTCTTCTAGGGCCAGCCCAAGCCCGCCCATCACAGTCATGGCCACTGCAGCCAGCTTTGGGCTTCCACACCCCTGGGCTGCCTCGTCTTCCGTGTCAGTGGAAGTATATTTCCCAAATTCCTTCCAGGCCAGTCAGCCTCCGAAGATGCTGTGTTTCTTGTTTATGACAATCTACTAACATCATAAGAGCCAGTGGGCACATGCAGGGCTTCCCTCAAGGCTTCCTGGATTTTAACCATTGACTTTCTCCTCCTCTGGCAGCTCTGCTTGCCCTAACCAACCTGCAGCTCCCGTTTACATCCCAGGTTAGCCTGATCCCTGGTGCAGGTGGGAGCAAGGAATAAAGTGGCATAGCACACTCTTATTTCTGACACGGTGGGACCTCTTCCTCCTGAGGAAAGCTGATGGTGTAGTTTGTCTGTGGAACACCGTCTCACAGACTCTTTGCTCTGCAGTGAGTTGGGATTTGTACCCACAAAGAAGTGCTGGTTTACAAAGCAATCCTGCTGCTGGCCCCTGCTTTGAAGCATTCGGCATTTTGGTGTTACTATGTCTTCCCCAGAGCTGTGAGTACCTCCCACGTCTGAGAGCAGGGAAATGGAGGTGTTTGGGATTTGTGAATAACTGAATAACAACTCGTAGAAATGAGGAAGGGGATGGATATTTACCTGACAAGGGGGGTCATCCATGCAGTACCATACCAGGCCCATTTGTTCCTCTTCATAGCAGATAGAAAAACACAACAAGGAAGGGTAAAGTAGGATAGAGATTCTTCATCCTTGTGTTCATTGTTTGCTTACTGGAACCAACCAACATTATCCAACAGACCAGAATTTCTCACCCGAAGCCATTCTGCTTTTTCTCTGCATGTCCTTGCATTAGTTTCTGGCCGAAGTTTTCATGAAGGGACAGCAGATAGATACAAAAAAAACAGTGGAAAAAAATCACTCCTAATTGCCCCTGCTTCCCCAAAGCCTTCCATGAGAGCCCTAAGTCTTTGGCAGGCCACAGCTTTGTTTTGCAGAGTGCTTTGCTTTCTTGTAGGCTGCTTGGTTTATGGGATGCTCCATCCCAAAGCTCCTCAGCCTTGGGCACTTCTGGAGCTGCCTCTCTGGAATACACCATGTTTTCCAAAGAGAGTGACATGTCCTGCCCATCACACGCTGTGGGTGGCTAGGAGCTGGAGAAGCAGATGTTTTCTTTTCCAGCACGCGCTTTGCTTTGTTTTCATCCACATCTCAACTGAGTTTGAGAAGTATGCAAGTGAGGCATTTCTGGAGGCAACCAAATAAGCTGCCCGCAGCTCCCATTTCCCTGGAGCCCAGCACATCCCTTTTTCTTTTCTTTCTTCTGCAGGACGCAATCCTCCTGGAACTCGCAGGAAGGAAACAGAAAAGGTTTCAGGCCATCTTTCACACTTTCAATGGGGCAGAACCTGTGTTTTGCCAGAAAGTGTTTTATGTGTTTACACTTCTCCTTGCTGTGCAGCTTCCATTTTCTGGCACATCTGAGCAGCTCTAAAGGACATCTTTTCTCCCAAAGTGTGAGGCAGGAGCTGAGGGAGGCCAGAACAGCAGCTGCGCCATAAGCCCTGGAGGTCTTGCACCTGAGGCACCCTCATTTAACCCCAGTCTTGACAGGAATATAGTTGTCTTTGTGTTTTCCTCTCCTATTCTCACCCCTTTTCCTCTGCTCTGTCTCTCTGCAGGGTGCTCCAGGAGAAGCCGGCATGTCTATCATCGGGCCCCGTGGTCCACCCGTAAGCGGCTTTTCTCTCTATTTTTGTCTGATGCAGGATGTGGGCAAGTTACCGGGAAAGACTTAGGAGAGGCATTAAGACTCAGCATCAGCTGGAAAGAGCAAAACCCCTGTATAATGTGGTTCCCATGCTGAGCTTGGTTTTATACTGCTATTATATACTATATATAATGAAATTATAGCTCGTATTCCAGAACAGATGAGGAAGCCTTCCCTTGGCAAGGAAACCAAATTCCTGCATTTAAAAGGAAGAAGCTTATTTCCTTTTTGCAAAAGGGCTGCTATCACTTCTAGAGAAAATTTGCACTTTGCCTGGCTGATTTCAGCCTTTGGTTTAATCAGCAGGCAACAAGCCCCCTGATTTTACTGAAGAGCAGGACCAGAGCTAAGCCAGTGACTGGGGAGCTCACAAAGATGGGTAGTTCAGAGGTCTTTGTCAGGTACCCAAAATCTTGGAAGCTCTTTGTCAGCATGGTTACTGCTGTCTGGAGAGTCCCTTATGTGGCTGAGAAAAGGCAGGATTTTGCACCCTCTTCCAGCAAAAGTGTCTCTACAAGGTGCAATGAGTCAGGCAGACAAAACATTTTGCAAGGACAGGGTCATAAAAAAAGACCAAGATGAAGAGTTGGAGTGTTTATGTGCCCTAAATGCTGGATGCTTCTTGCACTGTGGTTCAGCCATCAAGCCTCTGCTTTTGTGTGGGTGCAGCCAGACCTCTCCACTCCATCCCTGCACAGCCTCCACCAGAGATTGCCGTGATAAAAGACCTGGAGGTTCAATTCTCTCCCTCCCAGGGGGCACTTCCAATTTTGATTAACCTGTGAAGAGCACTGTCCTTGACCTGCAGAGAGGATGGGCTGCTGGCAATGTTTTTTTCACAGCGTAGATCAAGTGAGAGAGACCTAGGCAGTGCGAACACTTGGCTACATATGGCTTTCCAATTAACTTTCCAAAAGCCCCATGACAAGTGTCTCTAATAAAAAACAGCTTTGCTGGTCCCCAGGCCCACCTGCCCAGGATGCTGGAGTTTGAGAAGTGACAGAATCAAAGCCCAGGACCCAAATGGGTCTCCCCAAGTGCTTCATGCCTAGCAGATGGTCCCTGGCCATGTGTCCAGGCAAGGAAGAAGGGCTGGCAAGTCCCTCAAGCCAAGGTCTGAGCTACACCACCCTGCTCCACAAACAGCAGGTTTTGGAGGGTAAGTGCCCCATTGCTTTTGCTGTTTCTCACAAGCTCTGGCTCTCAGCCTTCTGAACAGTGTAACTGTAGTAATCAGAGAGAAAAGCCATCAGTTCCTGTCTATGTAGGTCCTGCAAAGGAGACAGGCACCACTGTTTTCTTGAAGGACACATGCCTGGGCTGCAGGACAATTTTTGTCTGCTTTGGTGCTGCTGCCTTTGCTGCTATTTGGGAAAGTGCAGAACACATTGCATCTTTAAAGCAGCAGAAAACTTAGATGGCAAATGGCATCTAAAATGGGGTTTTGCTACACCAATCAAAGCCCTGAGGTGCCAGGAGTGGCCCAGCTCCACACTTTCCCCCTGCAAAGCCTGCCATGAAGATGGATCCAGTTTCCTGGGGAGCTGGTGATAGGTCAAAAGGATGGCTGAGCACTGAAGACAAACACGGAAACCCTGGCCAAGGGGCCACTCGGAAAGATGTGGGATGACAAATAGTTTCCAGATTTTTGTTTGGAGGTTAAAGTTTTCACTTGAGCTCGGAGCTGCTTAACTCCTAGCCAGAGAGGGACAGTGCGCCGATAGTGGCAGAAACAGACGGTCTCCATGATTTGGCAGCTCCCAGGATTGCATACTTCATACAATCAACATTTTTAAAAGGAGACAAGGAAAACCAGCCACCCAACAAAAACAGTCTCTTGGAATCGCTCGCTGCTGAACTGTTGTCTTGGCGTGATACCGTGCAAATCACTCTGCTGTCCTCCGAGGAGAAAGAAGCAACAGTCTGTAGTCTACAGAGGAAGCCAAATTGCACCATTTCCAGGTTTTCTCCCTAATTCTTTTTTTAGCACTTCTTGTCAGGGAGGTGTCCAGCAGGGAACCAAAATTAATTAGTTGTGGCTCAGCTCTCCTTGCTTCTTGCCTTTTCAGAAGCCAGCGGTGGACAGATCCTTTAATTTATAGCCTATCTTCCCTTCTGGTCACTGGCCAACAGGACCAGGTGGTTTTGTGTGTATCTTGCAAAGCAAAGCTGACCAAGTTCAACCTCGCAGAACTAAAGAAACAGTGCAAATGTGATTAAGTCCTGCTAGCATTGCATACAAAACCAGAACTCTTCAGCGCAACATGAGGCATTTTGTGGTAGGGGCATCCTCAAACCCTGCAAAGAGGCTATTTGGGCCCATCCTCTGCAGGGGTAAACCTTCACTGAGTCTCTCTGCAGACAGAGGGGGGCTGGAGGTGTTGCCTGAAGGTGAAGGTTTTCCCTATCAGCGTAGCTCTGAGGTCTCTCCCAAAGGATTGTCATTGCTTCACTGTGGCAAACCTCACCCTCACAGCCCAGGAGGCCCATCCCCTCCTTCCCCTTCCCTTCCCTCAGCACCACATGGGATCACTCTGGTTAAGGCAGAGATGCACCTTGTTTATGCCCAGCTTATTCCTAGGAAACTCCTGAGGGACTCCAACAGTCCAGTCATGGTAGCTCAAATTGCTGAAGAAAGCATTTTCTTCCCCAAAATGAGAGAACACATAAGGAAGCTGGGCATTTTGGCATCACAGCACAGCTTTCAGGGTAGGCAAGATGCCACAGTGGTCACTTGATGAGCTGGCACAGGATTTACCTCGTCCGGCTGTTCCTATCTTCATGAGTGTGCTTCAAGATTTGCTGAAGTCTGGGCCATATGGGCCATATGCTTCCTGACCTGGCTCATGCTTTTTTTGGGAAACAGTTTGAAAAATCCTTAAGTGAAGTGGTATCTTTCCTGGATACCAACAAAGCTACGGTAACTGTGACCTGGGATGTCACAGGTCCCAAAAACTGAAGAACTATGAAAAATTAACAGCCAGGACGTTTTCTCTTTTTTTGTGTGTGTTTTTAAGTAGAGGATGAAGAAGCTGCCAAGCATATCCCAAGCCAGTGTTTGCTGTACCTGGTCCCAAACTGGTAGCCGTAGCTAGCTGGACAGGAAGAGGCGGGAGGAAAAGTCTTGATGTTCATGTTCCTCTCATCACACAGCCTAACTCTCCTTTTTCTCTTAGCTCTCAGAGGATAGAAAAAAAACCAACCAAACAAAAAAAACCAGCAGAGAAAAATAAAATCATCTCCAGCATTATTTGTGAGGAAAATGAATGAGCTGAGACATAAGATGAGGGGAGGAGGAAGAGGAGAGGGATGGTTATATTCAGACACCAGTGACCTGCAAGGCTTGTCTTGCACAGAACAGCACCCTGCATTAAACATCTCAGGTTTATGGCAGCAAGAATTGCCATAAAATGAGCTCAGCCTCTGGAATATACTCCAAAAGCCTAACATATGGGCTAGGGACACCCATTTAATTAATGTAGAAACTTCAAGGAAACTGCTTGCAGTCCAAACTGGAGCTGCTCCAGCATTTTCTTGGCCCTACACAAATTGCAGTGGGGATGAGAGATTTCCCCTCCTTCCCAAGACACTTGGGTATCTCTTCAGAGAGTTGTAGGGTAATTGGTCAGAGGCTGGAGGAAAGGCTCTGTAGATAGGACTTAGGGTCCATCAAAATTCATTTCAGTTCCTCTAAACTGCTGTCTCTGTTCCATCCTTCCCAGGGACAGCCTGGAACAAGAGGTTTTCCTGGATTCCCGGTAAGTGTAACTCTTAATTTATGAGGTACGGATGTGTGATATTACTAGGAAGCCTCATAAGTGCTTGCTGTATCTCATCATTTCTTCCTGAAACCAATGACCTGATCTGATATCACTGGAAAAAGTTGTTTTTTCTTCATTTGTTTTTCTGCTTCTTTTTTTTTTTCTTTTAAGTGATACTTAGGGCAAAAAAAAACCCCAAAGCACAGAGGAAAGTAATTAAAAAAAAAGCCCCAAGTGTTAAAATAACATAGTTAAAGCCAGATCTGTTCAGTAAAAGAAAACCATCCTAAGAAATACCCCCATCACCAACAAAGAAAACAACCCCTAGGTAGGTGAAATTCCAATTCTCATTGAGCTTTTAGGTGATATTCCAATGGCAGCAAGTGCCTGGGATCCAAAAGGGGGGCCCTGCCTGTTGAGGGTCAGCTGGGGACTGTGCTAGGCTGAACACCCTGGTACTGCCAAAGGGAAAGGACATAAGACATGAGGAGGAATTCTTCTCCAGCACAGTCACAAGGGAGCAGAGAATTTGCCCAGGAGAGGACAAAGCAAATTTCATTTCAATCCTACAGTTGCTGGCAGCACTCTCTGAAGCACTGAGGCTGCTGAAGAACTCGAACAGTTGCTATTTATTCATATGCATTTATCCTGGACAACTAGGAAGCCTAAGGCAAACACAAACACCCCCCGCATCCCTGCTCCTGCCAGGCAGCTCAGCTGCTGCTCCAGGACACTGGATGTGCCAGAGCAGGTCTGCGGGGGAGACTCATGCCTGGAAAATGGGAGGAATTGGCAGCCTCCGAGCTGCCTGACCGGGCTCCACGGCTCTGCCTGTTGTGAAAAGGGGGGCTGTGAGCTGCCCCTGGGCTGAGGAGAAGCAGATCTCTCCAGGCCCTTTGGCTTGATCTTTGGCTTTTGGAGGAGCAGAAAAAAAATCGGCCCAGCTCATGAGAAAGCGCTGGGTGGGACAGCTCTGTGGAGCCTGTTTCTCATCAAACAGTACCTTCAGCATGTGCTGAGCTGTATGTCACCTCTTCCCTGGGACACTTTTATTATTCTATCATTTGCAAAATTTTCTCTTCCTCCGAAGGTGGGTGCCCTTTTAAATCAAAGTCTTGAGAAAACTGTTGATATTCAACTAGTTTACCGAACACTGTAAAATTTTAAATTCTGAGGTTTTTTTGCAGATTTCCTACGAATCCCTCCTTGCTTCTATTCTTGTGTCCAGCATTGCTGCTGAAATGTGCTTACAATGAGCAGGACCCTGCTGAAGCAGTTTGAAATCTGGGCTGGTACTCAGTGGGCCAGGGGCCTGCAGGACTGGACAGGAGGGCAGGGAGTCACCTCACATCACCCCAGTCTGTGCAGTCTTGTGGCACATAGTGCTTCCTGGGGCAGATGGGCAGACACCCTGGGGAAAGCATTTCTCATCATTTTTCCTCTTTTATTTCAGGGCCCTATTGGCTTGGACGGCAAACCGGTAAGCAAACAACTTCTCTGCAGGCTTTCTGCCCTGCCTCCTGCTAGGTCCCATTGTGCTGCCAGCCTGTGTGTTATACCGTATGTTTTTAAGGGGATTATTTTGCAATGTCATGCACATGCATGGATTAAAAGAAAATTAGGAGGCTGGCAGGCAGGAGGATGCCACAGATGCCTTGGGGGAGATGCAGGGGTCAGGAGATTAAGGAAGGCAGAGTATGGTCTATTCCTTTCTAGGCAAATCTGTAAAATAGCAGTTCACAAGTGCAGCAGCCTGGCTGCTGCAGGGAAAGCCTTAGCAGGCACTCCCACCCCGAATCAGACAGGCAGAGCAGATCCCCAAGGTATCAGCCCTCTGCCTTAGCCAACAGCTTCCTTCTTTTGCTGCTGTGCCAAAAAGAGCTGCAGTAGAGGAGGGAAGGATCCTAAAGACCTCTGTGAGACCTCCATGCTGTCCTTAGAGCTTTGTAATAGAAACCTAAGTTCTTCTCATCCTTTGGAAAGTTAGGCACAAATGAGATACTTCTCCATTAACCCAGTGGACATGAAACCTATATCTCCATGTAGCAGCCACATAACCAGGTTCCCCACCACACTCCTCCAGTGCTGTAATGGAGGAGCTGGTAGCACATACCTCTGGCTTCTAATTTCCTGCAGCAGGACTCTGTTTTTGCCATGAGGAACATCACTCCCAAGAGAGATGCAGCAGCACCTCTCTTATACTGCTCTGGGGGCACACACTTGACTCAGCAGAAGCTGTTCTGCCAGCCCCAGGGGGGCTTAGCCATGACCCAGCCATGCCCTGCAGAGCCTTGGCACCCTGTATTCTTCCCCAAGAGCTTTGTTCTGAGCATTTTGGGTAGCTCAGAACCTACAGGAGTGGTGTCCTGTTAGGTGTGTGAGCAAAGCTCCACATGCTCAGTGTTGCATCCCCCTTTGGAGATGTAATAATATTGGGCACCTACCAAGGTAAGAGGGAAGTGGGTTAAATCAACATCATCTTGAGTCTGCAGTGGCCAAGGCTGATGTGTGTTTCTTTTCTTTTGCAGGGCCATCCTGGACAGAAGGGGGAGATGGTAAAAATACATGTTTGTCTGCGGGTGATGGGTTGGTTTGAAATGATGATGTGCCTCAGCTGGAAACAAGCTCATGGGCAGGGTAGCAATCTTACTTGAGCTGATGCACTAGCTGCATCCCTAATTCTGTAACTTCATAATAATAGTGCTGGGGTGCATGTCTGTAATTTTTGCATTATGGCTATCAGATTCATCATGTCACAACAGCAACTCTCTAGTTACGCATGGGATGTGTTTTCCTTGCAGTTAGCAATTATGTTCTTTAAATATATTCTGGGAGCTGACATTTTTCGTGGTTGGCCTCATAGCACAAGTAAAAGTTGATGGAAAGATTTCTGAAAACCCATCTGGCAACTTTCAACTTATCTAACAACAACCAAAAAAAAGCATACTTTTTGTATTAAATGTGGTTTCCCCCCTCCCCCTGCCCTTGAAGCTCTGTTTCATATGTGCATCATACTAAAATGCTTTTGGTTGAAAACGATAAACTTAGACTTCACTTTATGGAAGCCCAAATGCTGTCTTGTTCCTCTTGACATCTGGTGATGAAACCCCAAATATGAGTATGTCAGGAGAGCAGCTCTGTAGTCACCTTCACTCACTAAAGTGTTGAGTGTTTTCTTCTGCTAATTCTGTAATTCTGTTTTTTGAGCCTGAGTGTCAGTATAGCCCTCTGGCAAGCACATGTTGAAGATCCCCCTCCCCACTCCCCTATTGCTCAATCCTAGCTCAGGCTTCAGTCCTGGCTGCTTCTGGTTCCATCTCAGTGATTCGGCTGAGGAGACGCGCTGTCAGCTGAGGTCCTGGGAACAATAAGGGTGTGTTTTCCTGATGGTTTTTCCCCTCTCCTTTTAATATTTCCCCCTCGTGGTGCAGCCAGAGCATGTGTGCATTTTCACTCCTCCAGAGTAACAAAGGGAACCTGGATCTCGGGAATTTTCTTCACAATTGTTTTTAAAAGCTCAGTTTTTCACCTACTCCATACGCTGTCTTCTTGTCACTGTGAATGGAAAGACATCCCATGTTAATTTCTGTGTTTCCTTAAAGGGTGCTACAGGTCCCAGGGGACAACCCGTAAGTATCTCATCCCTATCCCATCTCTCCCCCTAATCCCTTTCCCCTTGCATTCACTGAACTCCTTCATTTACTGAGGCCTTTTATGATCACTTTGCTTTTATAGGGACCCCCAGGACAAAAAGGAGAAAAGGTAATTTCAATGGAAGCCTTGTTAAAAAGTAAATTAAAAGAGAGGAAGTGACTTGGTGGACTTGGTGCCGCTCGATGTGACTGTGAGTGAGGAGTACAACAAGAGCACAGGGCTCAGGGGATCGGGGACAGGAGGCAGGGTGCTTATCGGGTGCAAACTGGCATAACTGCACTGAGTTTGATATAGTCACAATGATTTACACCGTCTGGATCTGACCCTGCATGCCTGTTTTGGTCGCCTCTGTTTGTGGTTTAAACTCTTTCCTTTTTAATCCCCTTCTTTCACAGGGTCAGTGTGCAGAGTACCCGCACAGGGTAAGTCATTAGCGTTATTATCCTCTGTCCCGTGCCTTCCTGCATGTTAATCCTCCTTCGTTTGAATGGCTTTTTGTTGGAAGTAGAGATCCTTTCATTAACTAGATGCGTCATCTGGGCCCCCAGGGCAGTGCTTGGCTGATTGATGTGTTTCGCAGAAAAGCAGCAGATAAGGTTTTCCAGGAGGGATGTTGGTTCTCCGGTCTGTTCCTGCTCACCGGAGCTGACCCCTAGATAGCTGCTGTCAATTCTGCTTCCTGGAGACCCTCCTGTGCTTTGTGCTGGACAGAGGAAGGTCCACGTCCTCACCCCAAAACCCAGTGAAACCAGGGGTTTCTGGAGGAGTGGGGATCACCCACTCACGCCTTGTGCTGCTGCACTGGTTCTGTGCTGCTTCCACAGCCTCTGCTCTGGTTGTGTGGCCAGGAGCAGTGTGGGGTTTGAAGACCTGGGGAGAACTCTATCATCATTCCTCCCTTTTTCTTCTCTCTCATGCTGGTGTCATCCCTGCATAGAGACAAGGGGAAGGGTTGTGCTCCCTGCCTGAGGGTAACTGTGCACCCCCTGGCCATGGTGCTCTGTCAGGTCCCCAGTGAGCTGGTCCCTGTGCTGGTCCCCAAGCCTGGTGGACTTTCTGCCTGCAAGGGAGAGGCTGAGAGGGAGGGCTGATGCCAACAAATGTTTAATGAAAGCCAGGATGTTGCCCCACCTGCCCCTTTATCTTGGCCTGGCCAGCATGTGCTGCAGCCAAGAGTGAAGAGAGAACATCATGGGGTTTGAGGGGATTTAAACGGTTCTAAAAACAACCAGAGTGCTGAAAATCCACTGGAAATGCATTGGAACGACATCATATGAAGTGGCTGGAATTTGTAATCTGGGTGTACAGGGAGACAAGCTTAAGAGCTTTCTGTTTATTTTTGATGGGCCTCTGGATAATCAGCTGGGCTCTGGTCTCTGGCCCAGAGGGAGCAGGGTTGGAGCAGCAGAGCCACTGGAGAGAGAGCTCAGCTGGCAGCAAGGGAGAAGGGACCGTGGGTATGTGCCAGTCCCCGTGCAATAGCAGCCGGTCAGCTGTGTTTATTTAGTGAGCCGGCTCACTAGATTGTTATGTTAAAAAGAAGCCAACAACACTGGTCACCCGAGCAGTGTCCTGAGTTCCTGTTACAGCCCTGGGCTCTGACTGTCCCCAGTGCTCAAGGTGAAAAGCAGTGGCAGGACCCAAAGCAACACTGGGAAGGGAGCTGGTGCATCCCTGGAAATTGCCTGGGCTCAGGCCTGAGGGCAAAGGCACACTGGTTTGGTGAGTCAGGGTTGTAGGGTGACTGACGAGCTGCAGGGTTGTGACAGCGGGAAAAGGGTGGGTACAAAGCCTCACATCCTGGCAATGTT
Organism: Lycocorax pyrrhopterus obiensis; assembly: GCA_014706295.1. Taxonomy (NCBI): domain Eukaryota; kingdom Metazoa; phylum Chordata; class Aves; order Passeriformes; family Paradisaeidae; genus Lycocorax; species Lycocorax pyrrhopterus. Next base: position 3,965,657 of record JACSVZ010000008.1, on the reverse strand, counting down.
TCCTTGGCTCTCATGGAGATACTTTTGGTCTCATGAGGCACCAAGCTCAACATTATAAAAAGCCCGTGAGTTGTTCAAGGCTGAGACATGCTCATGGGAAGGGTGACTGTCCTCAGATGAACTCAAGGACGGGCTGTCCTGAACTGCAGATCTGGACAAACCAGCCAGCAGAGGTGCAGCTCTCTTTCTTCCTCCCTGAATGAAAATTAGGATGTGCCTTGTTGCAAAAACGCGACACTGCTGACCAAATTGCAATTTATTCTTGCTTTTTCTGTTTGATAAGGCTTTTTGTCAGATGTTCTGGGTGAAGAAATGAAAACCAGCATCCTGAAAAAACAGGGATGTTGTTTCAGTTTTATTTCATATTTATTTTCTTAGGAAGGAAATACAAGATTAGGACATGTGTCTTGGCTCTTGTTGTAGTTTCCTATTTTTCTGTCTGTATGAGTCTGTGTGGCCTGTGCTGCTGTGAGGGACAAGCCCATGCATTGGGGCTGCCCATTCAGGGTGAGAGGACCACTCAAGCTGCTCCAAAGTGCCGCTCAGGGAAACGGGGGGACCAGCCATGCTCTGTTTGCTCCCAGAAATGCTGTTTGTCTAACTGACCCCATTTGTCTCATGTGTCTTCACTGTTCCCCAGGAATACCTAAGTACCACACTTGCAGCCCTGCGCTCTAACCAGATCCTTACGCTGAAGGTTTGTGGGTAGCAGTCTGATGGGACCCAGTTCTGATGCAAAGGCTCGAGAGTGCAGATCCAATATTGCACACTGCCTTCTGAAAAAACTTCCCATTGGAACACAGAGAGGGCAGGGCAGGAGCTGGGTGGAAGCGCCTTCAGATTTCTTCTCTAAACTCTCCCACTTGCACCTGAATCCATTGCAGGGTCTTGTCTTGACTGTTTTCAGGACTGCTTCTCTCCATTTTCCTCCTTATCCATTCCAGCATCCTCCCTCAGTTTCCCTGTAAGCTGTATAATATTTCAGATACCCTTCAGCACTTGAGCAGCCAGGCAAAGCCAGCTTAGCTGGCTCTCCTGAGCTATGGGGCCTCCTACACTTTCTTTTAGAAAGGGGAGGTTTGCCTTTGGATAAAATCAGCCCAGCTGAATTTCCAGCAGCACTGCTTTTGGAGCGATAGCTTGTGGCTGTCTGGATCAGTGCATTTGAACACAACCACTTGATCATGACGCTGCAATATTGGGTTACCACTTCTCTTTGCAACAGGACTGGATCCTTGCTTTCACTTCACACATGAAGGACAATGTTTAAAGGAAATAAAATGTGCTGCTTGGAAGGGTATGGTTTCTGTGGTGGGAGACCTGTGGGCAGACCTCTGGCATCTGAGTGCACAGCTCCCAGGGGGAAGTGTCACACATGGGCACGTTTTTGTGCCCAAGCACAGAAAGTCTCTCTCGCTTCTCCATATGTAAATCAAGAGCAGCTTCAATGGAAACCTGATAGGAACAGGAAAGTGGATCAGGCCAGAGCAGCATTCCTGGGCCTGGAGCCGGCATGGTGGGTGCCAGGGTGACAGCAGCATGCATGCAAGTGGAAACTGGATACAGCAAAAGGATGAACAAATGCTGCTGAGCTTTAGGGCATTTGATTTCTGTGTGTCCGGGTCAGCTTTGTGCTCTAAGGCAGCATTCCTGGCTATAAGCAGTCAGAGGGTGATGATGCTGTTGAGCAAGGAAAAACAAAGCGCAGGCTGCCAAGGCAATGCCCTGCTTAGGCTTCCAGCTCCAAGGCCTGGTCTTCTCCCTTGGCCATGGTGGTTGTGTCTGCCCAGCTAAGTGAACCACACCGGGACCTCTGTGCTGACCCAGCTAGCCTCTCTCCACTCCCCTCCACACCTGGAGGAAGGGTGAGTCCTGGAGATAGACTGGGTTTCTTGTAAGAGAACTAGAAAACTGCACTTGGAAAACTTGGAGAAAATTGTAGTTTTGATAGTTGCCCCAAATATGATGATGATGAGAAGTTAAGAGAAACAGTCCCATTGCTGGACACCCTAGCAGAGCCAGTGAGGGGATATCTTGCAGTGAACACTTCCTAAGGAGATCAGCAGAGCCGAGTCAAAAATCCCCTGAGTAATTCTATTTCCGAGCAGAGGAAGCTGTGAAAGCTCTGTGTGGAGGGAGCATTGGGATGGCGAGTGGTCACCCCACACCTGCCAGGCTGGCACCTGCTGAGTGCCCCTGTGAGTGGCATGGAGGAGCTCAGAGGTCTGCCAGCAGGTACCTGCGCCGTGCCCGCCCTGTGCCGCTCTCATGCTGGGCTTTATTTTCATGGCAATCTCTCTGTTCCCCTCTTCTCTGTTCTCTCCCCTGGCTGCTCTCTGACTCTCGGTGCCCTAATGGCCTCCTTTGCCCTGCGACCTTCTGGTTTTATCTTCTTCAGCTGTTGCCTCTCCTCAATTCAGTGCGGCTGGCTCCACCTCCGGTTATAAAGAGACGAACTTTCCAGGTAGACTACTCCTCCTTATTGCCTGTTTCTCAGCTTATCCTGATGCTTGCAATTAATCAGCTTGCTACCTGTCTTTCATCCCCTACAGAGGGGTTTCCAAGAGTTTCAGGCAGAGCTGAAGGACTTTCTTTAAAGTGGAGGAAATCTTTGATGTGATAATGTTGCTAAAAAGAAATGCAGTGAAGCCAGTTTTTTAAACGAAAAGAAATGGGCCATGAAGCTGTTCTTGGGGCTGTCGACAAGCAGCCTCCTCCCTTAAGGAGTCAGTTCCTGCATATTCAATCTCCAGAAGAGGTTAGAAGCCTCTTGCTGAAATGCATCTAATGTCTGTGAAATTTAACTGAGATGAATGAATAGGCAAACGCCTCTTCTAAGGGCTAGTCTAGTCTGAGGCACTTGGGGAAATGTGTTTAAATAAGCTCTTAGAATGGTTTCATTAAATTGCATTAAATCTTTGTGTAAACACATTTATTTTGGTTTCCAGGGCCATAATTAATGTTTAGTTTATTTTGGGAATGAATTCATAAAGTGAATTACGGACATATGAATAGTGAATAAGAGTGTCCGTAGTCAGAGTTCATGTGGCTTTTAATGAGCCCACTTTATGCTCTCTCATTCCATCAGCTGGGATTAGCTTTCCTGTGTGGACAAACCGCTGCAATTACCCCGATGAAGTGTGCTGGGCACTCTCTATTAAGTGGCTGGGTTTTGTCACCCTGCTGTCTGTCTAGACGGTCGGATGCTAGCAGGGAACTGCAGAATGCAAGAGACCTTTACCATGAGGTGCCTGGTCCTTGCCCAGCACTGGACAAATCCTGACCTTACCACTTGAGGCCATGGTTTCAGTTCAATTTCTATCAATTCAGCATTCGCACCACACAGAGCCCCATGGATTGCGCTGTTTGCCCTTCAAAGTGACAGTCTGGAGAGCCAGGCCAAGGACTGACCTCTTGGGAAGGCTTTGAAAGCTGAAGTTCCTCTCCAGGATGAAGTGGGAAACTTGAATAGCTGCCCTACATCCTGTCGTCAGCCAGGGCTGCAAATTCCCTCTGTCCGCAGAGGAAAACTTCACCGGAGAGTTTTGCCATGATCCGTTTTGCTTTTGGTGTGTTCATTCTCTAAATGCAACAGGGTGTAATCTGCTCCTACAGATCTGCCAGCAGCAGGCAATTCCAGGAGCCCAGTGTGTGAATACTAAGAAAAACAGCGAGTCTGCAAAATGGATGTTAGCACCAGCACCTGGAAGAGAGGAAAATCCTGCTGCTAACTCTGAGCACATCAGCAGGAGTGCTTTGCCCAAGGGCTGGGGCTTAGCCGAAGCATGGGCTGAGTGGGGTCCTCCGTGAGGAGGCTGAGCAAGCAGTGCATTGCTGGGGCACAGTCAGGGTGGCTGGCTGGTGTTTAAAAGAACTGAAAAATAGCTCCAGTCGACAGCTAAAAATATAGAATGACAACTGAGGAAAATGACACCTGATCTCCCACTTACTGTATCGACTTACTGTCCATTTACCTCTGTGGGGGTCCTTTTGTGCTGAACACATTAATGAGACTATAATGATGTGGTAATAACACTTTGTGTGTTTAGGGATCTGCAAGGATGGGCACTTGCTTAGACAAAGCCTGCTGTGCCCAAGACAGCAAAGTGAGGGTGATGCAAACGGGACTTTTGGGTGATCTCCTTCCAGCCACTCCCTGTGCTGGGACAAGGCTCCTGCTCTTCCCAGCTCCCTGTCCCCTACAAGCCCCCCTTTCCAGCACCATGCTGCATTTTAGTGCCCTAAATCTGGATCATGGACTGATCAGAGAGCAGCTGAGGTGGGAATAGAGGAGAGAGAGCCAAAGTCAGATGGGCAAAAGCCCCCTTTGGCTTTCCGTGGTGGACCCATGCTGAGGGTGTTGTAAGATGCAGTGGAAGGAAAGTCTTTGAAGCTGGAATGAGAGGTCAAGGCAAGAGGAAATCTAGAAATATATTCCAGTGTCCTCTCAATATCTTCATTAGACCCAAATTACCTTCCATATTTAAAAGCTGTGAGACCATTTACAGGACGGTTGAATAGCACTGAGTATGGAAGATACGGAAGCTTAGAAAAGAACCCGCATTCCCTTGCAAGGGCCACAGGATGAATGAAGATCCACTTTGAAAGTGGGGAGAAGCAAGGGCACCCCTCCTGCCTGGCCCAGCAGGCTTCCCAGCGTGGGCTCCGGGTTGGGGGGTGAGGCACAGGAAAAGGGCTGTTGCTCCACACATGACTGAGCTTCTCGTGAGCCTGGCCCACGTGTTGGAAATTTTCTTTTAAATAGAGCTCATGGCAGAAAGGATGAAATTTGCAGCTTATTACTTTCATTTATCATTCTAAATAAAGCAAACATCCCTGTATCTGCATGTTTTACTAAAGGCAGCCAGGATAAACAGTGCGCTTGGTAGGAACACAGGCAGGGGACAGATTTCATGCATTTTCCTCCAGTGTATAAGGCTGTAGAGAGGATAAATGCAGCGGAGACCCAACTGCACACCCATTGACTTTTAATTGAGAAACAGCCATATTTGGTTTCTAGCTTTCCATGGATCCACCAAGGAAAGTTTTTCAAATTGAAACTGGATCACTAGCAGTAGGCTGTTGTGGTATTTTATCTAGGGAGGTGAGCCTAATAAGCAAACAGCTTAGCGCGGGTGCCACAGTGCCCTAGGAGCTTGCTGGATTAATCAATTATAGATCAGCAGTCTGGTATTCAAACATGGTGCTTCCAACCCACTGTCTCCTCAGCGCCGCTTGATGCCACGTCCAGGTCCTTTGGGCCAGATGACATTGCTGAGGCATGAGCCACAGCCACCGAATGGCTACTGAGGGGCCTGGGGAGGAACCGGCTCAAACGGCTCCGTTTCAGAGAGCTGAAAATGGCAGGTGGCTCAGCATGCACTGCCTTGTTAAATCTTAGAAAACAGGCTCTGCCTGGTGTACATGGGCCTGCCTTGGGTGGGCTCCAGGAATGCCATGATGATCGTGTTATTTTCTTTTGGGTTTGTGGCATTTCTGCTTTTGGTCCTTGGCAAAACAGAGAGAGTGTTGTCCAACAAATATAGTATGGGGGAAAAACAGGCTGAGGTAAGACACTGTGGATCTGCCTGGAAGTGCCAGCGTTGTCATTAGAGGCTTTGCTTCACATGTGACTGTCAAGTGCTTTGGAAAGCCTCCTTAGAGACTCAGAAGATGTTGGTCTTTGACACATAAATTTTACCTGACTGGCTCAATGAAGAAAACGGTCTCTTTGGACTGCTCTGTCATCACTAGATACTTTTAGAAGAGAGCTCTGACCAGGTAACCTCAGATGTCTTTGCAAGCCATTGGGTGCTGGCTCCTGCTTCCCAGGCAGCCCAGCTGTCCTCAGCAGGGCTCTCCGTCACTCTTGGAAACTTTTCCTGGCAGTAACCTGGGACTTGCTTCTATCTCCTCTGCTTCAGTTAGGCTGGCCTGTCTTGGGCCCTTAGGATGGTGGTGTGAAGGGTTTGCTCTGCCAGCTGATAACTCTTGTTTTACAAACTGCAGGGTGAACAAGGACAAGCGGGGATCCAAGGTCCCCCAGGGCCCCCTGGTCCACCAGGGCCCACTGGACCAGCTGGACCCGAAGGAACCCCAGGACGTCCTGGGCCAATTGGACCCCCTGTAAGTCCTTACCAAAACCTAAATCCTTTTGTTTCCCCTTCCTCTAGGGCACAGGCTGTTTCCTCTGGCCCCTGCTGCTTCTGGTGAAGCTGAGATAGCCACGGACAGGAGGCTTGCAGAGAATATGGATGTGTGGAGAGGAAGAAGTTCCGGGGAAGGAGGGGAGTGAGAGGGAAGGCAGAGATGTGCACTGGGCACTGCTGCTATCTGGACACACAGTGGGTGACACCAGGCCCATTTCCTCCTCCTCAGCCCCTGCAGATGGCCCCAGGGAGGAAGTAACACCTGGGGTGTAATTGTCGTGCTGTCTGCCACCCCTTTGAAGTCCTGTCCCTGTCCTAGCAAGCAGCCAAGGAGGGTGGGAACAGAAGCACCATTTATAAAATAATACCATTGCTAAATGGCAGGGCACAGGACAGAAAATCCTGCTCATGTATCTCTCTCTTGCGACAGGGCAGAGCGGGAGAACCTGGAAAGCCTGGCAGAGATGGAAAGGTGAGTACCAGAAACCAGCTCCGTTCCTGGGAGCTGCAGGGGAAAATGTGGCACGCTGGCACTGTAGCCACTGTGGAATGAAAGGAGCTTCCATCTCAAAGAGTTTTCAAGGCCTGCTAGCAGGACAAGCAAGTCTCATCCCTGGAGGCAAATGCACCTCTCCACACAAAATATAGGGGTCAGGGATCCTGTAAGCATCCTCATTTCTCTCTGAGAGATCTTCATGTCTCTCTGAGGAGCCAAGGACAGGATGACTAAACACTTAAATTGCCAAAGCAGGCAACATCAAGGGTGGTATAGGCATCAGAGCATATCTAGAGTAGTTTTCACTTCCTGCCTGCTCACATGCAGCTCCTGCATAGATATTTTGTTTATTTATATTTACACACACACATATCTGGTATGCTTCATGGTTCATATCAGGTAAATTGTTTGGTTTTTTCTCATTTAAAGACACAAGTGGTTTGTTTGTTAATATATTCTCTCTGTTTAGCTTGCCAGAGGAAGCTGCAAATGCCTGATTTACTCCAGAGCTGCACAGTGGGCTGGGAACAAGTTCCCCAAGCAAGCCAGAGAAACAGAAAAGGTTCTGGAGCATAATACATAAGGCAAAGCAGCTTTTTAGTCTTCAGATTCAGCAAGAACAAACCTGGAGGGATGGAGCACTATGGGCATGAATTTATTTGGGTGTACAGACTAAGACAGTATTCATCTACATGAAGAATAGATTGGGGATGTTTGAGCTCACCAGTGCGAACCTCTAAGGGGTGTTTCAAATCAAACCAGCCCGCATCCCCCCATCACCCTGCTGTCCACGTAATGTCTATATTTTCCAACCCCAGTGTCTGTTTTGATTTTATCCACAGGGCTTACCTGGGCCTCCTGGACCAAAGGTGAGACATCTCACCTCAGTTAGAGGTGTAGAAAGATGATGAACAGAGATGGACTCTCCTGATGAGGACAGATGTGTACATTTTGATGGATGGAGGAGGGGTAAAAGAGGTTACATCAAATAGCTGAGAAAGATTTCTAAGTCAGCTCAGCATTGCCTCTGGGGCCTGGCCCGTGTGCTGACTCATGGGTTTTGTCCAAGCGACACGTCTGAGTTGCATCTTGACTGAGCCAGGCACGCCTCATCAGCCCATCTTGCAAAATTGTTTGCCACACACAGCTTTATTGGCTTCTTCCATTCTCAAAGCATTTCCCAGTGCTTAAGGAATGGATTTTGCAATGCTATTGTTAACTCTGCCATGGTTTCCCATTTATTCACTTGCCAAAGTGCGAGGGAGGGGGTGGTTGTTGTTTTTCAGCTGCAGTCACCCACCCTAATTTGTTTTTATCTGAGATGTGTAGCCAGGGTGAGGAGATAGGAACCATGGAGTTGGGGCACAGAGCTGACATGGGTTACCTGCCTGCCAGGGCTTTCCTGCCAGGGCTCAGCCCAGTGCAGGTAATGCTGACCTGTGGGTCTGAAGGGATGGGAGCTCAGTGGAATCACTTTGGGCAAAAGACGAATTTTCCCCATGGAATGCTCTCCCATCCCAGCAATACCCCAGGGAAAAGGGCAGAGATTCATCCTTCTCAGGCCAAGCCTCATTTTCTTTTGTCTTTTTGCCTTTTGCAGGGAGACACTGGGATTCAGGGATACCCTGGCAGAAAGGTAAGAAGGGAAGCTCCAGTGTTGTTAAATGAATTAAGTGCACTGATGCTTTGTGGAATCATGGCTGAAAATTTATGGACTGTGCTGAAGCCTCTTTGGAGCCTTTTTCCTGCTGGACTTGAGTTTGCAACAGGACCACAGATTCCCTGCTGTCACCCATGTAAGGAGAGCCTGGGCCTAGAGTTACCTTTGACTCTCCAGCAGCTACGAAACAGACGTCTCCCTGTGTGTGTGTGCCTCTCTACACCCACTTCCAGGCTGAAATGCACTTCTTGTGCATCCAGACCCAAACAAGAAGCTGGAAAGGGCCAAATCACTGGCTATTGCTCTCTGGGATACAGGAAAGAGTCAATCCTGCTCTGGGTTAAAAGGCAGAAACTGGCAATGCCTGAATGCCTTCAGCAGCAGCTGATTAACAGCAGGGTTGTCAAGCCTCGAGGGTGCCATGAAGAGACAGAAAGAGAGACAGGGGAAAGACAGAAAGGAAGATCAAAGGGGAGAGAGGGAATGAAGAGATACTGCTAAAGAGATGTCAGCTGGAGAAGGGGAAGGTGAATGTTCCCAGCAGGAAGGAATCCTGTGTCCCCTGTTATCTGCACGTTTCTTTATGGGTGCTCTGCAAGCAAAATGGCAAGACCTGAGAGCTTTTTAATTAACTCTGTATAAACTGAGAAGTTTTTGTTATGTCAGGAAGTGGAAATTATAGCCCCTGCAGACTGCAGCCCACTCCTGCAGACAGACACAATTTATTGCCCCTTCTCCCAGTGAACCATCGGATTTTCCATTAGGAGCCCATCCTGTTCTGTGTGCGCAGGGCGGGAGGCTCTCGGCAGTGACCTCACAGTGAGGGCCTCTCCTACCAGCTCCTCTTACATGAAAAAACCTGTCTGGCTAATTCACTTCCGAGCAAAGAGCCTGCACTGATCTTGGAAGGATGAGCCCAAGGTCATGACCTTTCTCTGGGAAAGCTGGAAGGAATGGATGGATGTAGGGGACCAAATCCTATTGGGAAGGGAAAAGTAGGCTAAATGTTGAGAAAAGTTGTTAACTCAGATATGATGTAGGATATGGGACCGCTCCCTTCACTTCATACATTTCATACACTGAATATCTTTCTTGGTGCAGAGTGGTGCTCCTCTCCCAGAGAGACCCAGGAGTAGGTTGGCGTGTATAGGACACCTCGGTGTGTCTCACACCTCTGCTGACCTTTCTGGCAGCCCACAGCTTCTTTTCTTGCTGCTGTGTTTGCTTCTTCCACTGTTTTCTTTCTTCTCTTCCTCAGGGTGAGGTGGGCGAGTCAGGCCTGCCTGGTGCCCATGGCCTCCCTGGAGCCTCTGGCCCCAAGGTAACCCTTAAAGTCGAGTCAGTGGGGGCACCTCTCAGGGGCAGATAAGGGGCACAAGCCAATCCTAAGAGGATATCAAAGGCCAGGGGCTGGAGACAGTTCTCTAGAACCTGAACTTTGTAGACAGGAACACTTGCTCTTGTGTGAAGAGTCTGGGCAATTGTTGGCCAAGGTGATTCCACACTGTCCTGAACCAGGACCTACACAGTCCCCCATTAAAGAATAAAACTGGCCCAGCCTTTAGAGGCTTTTGCACCAGGGCTGTGAAAATGAGGCTACTCTAGACCATGAAATGTTTTGATGGTTTCTACACCCTTATCATGTAGAAAAGCATTAGTGTGGGCAACCTCCAGCATCCACTCCAGGGACCTAAACTGCCTTTGCATTCCCTAGGAGGGCTGGGTTACAGCCAGTGCTTGACTGGTACCATGTTGCTGTGAGGAGACCCAGAGTGCTGGGGTTGCATTTATCACACCCCTCTTTTGGCTACTTTCCCTTTGTCCCTTGCTGTTACAACTGAACTGCTTGCTTGGTTTCCTTTTATGTTCACTGTCCCTCTCTGTTTCCCCCCTTTCTCTCTCCTTTGCTGGGCAGGGTGAAAAAGGGGATGCTGGTGTAAAGGTAGGCATGACAAATATGTTTTTCTAACACACAGTAGATCACCTGGGAGATACTGCTCCTTGGGCTGATGGATTGTAAGGGGAAGTTGGGTCCAAGGCAGCTCTGTGGGGTATTTGATGGAGTACACATCTGTGCTCTGATTAACCACAGACAGGCACTCCGAGCTCAGGCAATAAACGCAGCCTTTATCCGTTCGGTGGAATTCGATTCTTACCAAAGGCATTTCTCTGACTATGAAGCTTGCTGGTGATTTGTTACATCTCTCTATTTGATGGGCTAGGTTGGGGTTTCCTCATAAACTCTGGTTAGCTGACGCATCAAATCCACTCAAACTCCACAATTCAGGCTGAGGTTTGGCACCAGCTTTTCTGTCTGTTTCTGGACACTTTTTACAGGCTCATATGTTCTCTGCCCAGATGTTATCTATTTGACTGAAATTTACTGTGCCCATATATTTAAAGTATATTACTCAATGTAGACTGTGCTTAAAACATTACAACATTGGCCAGTGTTCATGGCAGTCAGAGCACACTGTATCATACCATACATCTTAAACATTGTGAGGAAAGACTGGTCCTGTAATATTTGGACAGGCATTAACAGTGACACGTACATTTCCAGTATTTAGTGTGTGGCATGCAGCTCATTTGTCGTGCAGCTCATACACTTTCTGTATCTTTTCTAATCTGGGTGGATTACTGTTTGAAGAGAGAAAAGGCCCCTTCAGAGCTTACCAGGCATGCATCCCTTGGAGTTTAAAGAAATGTTCTTTGGGAATGCATGGTGTGGGTTCATAGCTGAATAGAGCAGCAGTGATTGTCTTCCTACAAAAAAACAGTACCTCCTCAGAAATACTACAGTGCATGCAGAGTCCAAAGGTTCCCTGTGTCCTTCTCCACATCAGTGTAATTCCATCAAGGACAAAGGTATTGCTCCTGTTTGTGCCAGTGTGAATGAAGGTGGAATTGCACCCAGAACTGATGTGTTTTGAGGGCTTGGAGTTTGCTGCTCTCTCAACAGTGGGTCTCCCATTAAGCTGAACTGAGGGACTGAAGTCAGTGTGGCCTGGGAGGGAGAAAAGGCTGAAAGGAGCAGCTGTGTTTCGTCCCTGCTTAAAGTCCCTTGTTTCACTACTAGCATTGAAACACCTGCTTTGCTTGTGCCCATGTACAAGGACTAACCAGCCCTTCACTGGGGCTCTGGCAAAGGGGAAGTCTCCAGGTATTGCAGTGATGTCTCAGGGTCATCCAGAGCGTGAGAGCCTTCCCTGACTCGGGGCCACCCTGGAGACATGGTCTTGCTACTTGGCTGTTTATTTATCCCTTATTCATCCCACGTCAGGAAGAGCAGAGATGAAACCCATCACAGTTTTTGTGATACTAAATTGCAGCTCCAAAGGGGCACCTCCCCAGTCCCAAAGCAGCAGCTTCTTTCACACACAGACTTTCATTTCTTATTGTCAAGGTCTCTTTTCTCTCGACTTCCTTTCTTTTTGCTCAGAGGAGTTGAAGGGGAAGTGCAGTCGTATTCTTAAATCAGCAGCCAGACCTCACCCAGTAGCAGCTCCTGAGCATCCAACAGAACGTGCATTTGTTGTCTTTGGAAATTGCTTCTTTCTGTTGTCCTGCGACCTAAGAGGATTGATTGGGACTCTGGAAGACTTTTAAATCTTCCAGCTTTGGATCCAATTACCTGGACTTTGCCTTGAGGAGCCCTAGACAAACACTATGATTCATAGTTTAGCTGAGTGGCCAATTTTGCATGGAATATCACTGCTGCCAGTAAATACTATCTCTGGCCTGAAGAGGTTTGCTAGCATCACACAGACACCTTGTTCATTTAACCGCTTGTCCCCACTCAGTGACAGGTGCAGCACAACCTAGATTGTCTCTCAGCTGTTTTCTTCTGTGGCCACCATTTGTGCTTTGATCATGTAAGGACCTAAATCTGTGTCTCATGAAGGTCATTAGGCAGTGATTGTGATCACCTAGGCCACTTGAATGAGCATTTGACTCTCCCCCCAGCCTGTCACATTCAGCTTCACTGATGTTTTCTTACTTTTTTCCTGAAAGATCCATAGGATGAGGCTTTTTCTCATGCTCTGAGGAAGGAGCCATAAAGTGCCCATAGCCTTTCTCAATAACCCCCTGATAATTTGCCTCTCACAGCAAAGAGCAAAAAGGAAGGGTGTCTGCTTTAATTGGCGGCTAATGAGCTGATCAGCGTGAGGTGGCATTGGCACTCCGTGGGGATAAAGCTGCTCACACCAGGTAGAAGGGGAGGAGAGTGTGAGTGTTGGTGTGGAGGGGAGAGGTGTTTCCTAAATCAGCATGAAACTCAGGAGAGCTGGGAGATGCTACTGGTTGCCTTCCTGAAGCCCCCTGGGGAGCTGTGCTGGATGTTTTGCCTTTTGTACCCGCCTCTGGTGATGTTTCCCAGCTCCTGACTTGGCTGCACCATTCTAGTGCTGCTTTTGGTGGGCAGCTGCTGCTGCCTGGCTACGGCACCCTGTGCAGCTCCGAGGGCAGCAGGGGATCGCAAAGGGAGCAGCCCAGCGGGTACTCGCTCTACTGCAATGGCTTTCAAACACATAAGGGTTTAAAGATGTTCTGGAGAGCTGTTTTTCCTGCTTTTTCTCTGGCACTGGGTTTCTTTCCGCTCTTCAGTGGCGCAATATCACGTTTGTTGCTGCCCTCTCTAATCAGCTCTAGTGCCTGTGGGGTCCCGCCAGGGCCGGGGGCTGTGCCAGCATCGTCGAGAAACACAGCGTAGGGTGGTTGCTCTGAGTTGCCCCTCTGGGGGGTTACCGTGCTCCCTCTCACCGAGGGGGCTTTGCTTTTGCAGGGCTAAATAATTCAACAGCTCTTCAGGTGGGCAGTTCCAGAAAAGTCTCTGGGAAGGGGAATTACTGTCACAGGCTGGGCTGCCCTATGGGGATGGTCTCTGCAAGCAGGGTGGGTGTGTCCCACCAGAAAGCATCGGTCTTCCCTGCTTGGTCTCACTTAAAAAAAAACAGAGAGCATAATTGGGAAAGAGAGAGAGAGCGGTCCACGTTCTCCAGTACAAAGTATTCCTAATTACTCGTTTACTTTTCTTACTGCTGGAAATAGGGTAGCTAAGTAGGCTGTGTGGGGCAGGAGGTGCCCACACTAGGCCATGTATATTATGGTTTTAGAAGGTGTTTTACAAAGTATAGTTCACAGGATGCTGTAATTACAAAAAAGTTCATTCTAAAAAAAGCATATACATATATCCCGGCTGAATAGCCCTTCCAAGCAAGGACTAAACACCCAGAACAAAATGACGGCAGTATGTAGATTGCCTGAAGATGTTTTATTTTCCAGTTATCACCAGACAAAATTCAGGCTAACAGCACAAGGCAACCCTTGGATTCTCTGTCTCTCCAAATAGGTTTGTTCATCCTATAGTCACTGCGGGCTGAGTGCCTCCCTGTGCCCTACAGCATACTGTGACATGGGATGTGGTAGCAGGATACAGAGGCTGTGGTGCTCCAGTGGGGTTAGTCCTGTAAGGCTTGAGAGGTGCCAATGATGGGGAATGGCCTCAGCTGGGGCAGTCAGCTTGATGGTAGTCGGGTGGGGAAAACGGTGCCTCACCTCTCTCAGGAGGGTTTCTCATCACCTGTGCCTTGGGAGGACTCATCTCCTGTGTCTTGCTATCTTTCTCCATGTGTCTTGCTCTGCTTCCAGGGGGAGAGAGGCATGCCAGGGATGCCAGGAAGACATGGCTCTAAGGTACTTTGTAACCAGAGGAGTGATGCTTGTCTGCCTGATCTCACCCGCAGCACTCGACTGCCCCTGATGCACAGGCATTTGTGTGTGTGTCTCTTAGTCAGTGACTGTCCTCAGCTGAATTATTTATGCTTCTAAATTGCAAAATACAGGGCCTAATTTATGAAGGCAATGGTGGGGGAAGAAGTGTTTTACAGAGCAAATGGCATGTCCAGTCTGATGCTGACTTACAACATCAGGATCTTAATGCTTTACGCAGTGAGAGCAGCCAGTTGCTGATGTTTGTAAAGGGAATTGGCATATTGTAAATTGGGTTCCCAGGTGACCGCTGCAGATGTGTGTTAGCCCAGCTGGGATAAGCAGGGCTGCCCAAGTGTGAACCTGGACTAATGCAGCGATGAATCAGGGTCAGTGTGTGAGCAACCCTGCATGTCTGTGGATTGCAGTTTAAGGGTAAATACTAGAAAGTAACATGATCTGTGTTCACTGCTGTTCGAAGGCTGAAAAATGAGAAACAGGCATCCCAAGGCACTGCGAAGGCCTGACCAAAGCCACTTACTGCGTGTTATCCCTTTCATGGCTCTAGCCTGTATTTACTAAAACCTACTGACCCTGAGACAATCTGGAATGCTTTTTTCCCCCATTTATTGCATAGAATCCCTGATCTCCATCTTCTGTCCTTGTGTTTTTTAGCTTTTGTCCCCGATTTCTGTTTCAGAAAGCTGAGAGGTATGATCCTGCTGCTCTCTGGCTCCCCACTCCTCCTTGTTTGAACTTTTCCAAACTCTTTTCACTTTGAACTTGGCTCCCAGTCCTCCTCACTGCCTCATGTGCTACATCCCAACCCCTCACAATTCCCAACTTCTAATGCCACTTTACTCCCTCCCCTCTCCTTAGTTATCTCCCATATTTGCTTTTTAACTGGACCTTTTCTAACTAGGACCTAACTAATACTAATACAAGGTATACAGAGATTTCAGAGCGGACGGTTGACAGGGACAAGCCGCTTTTTGCATCAGTGCTGTCGAGGGAAATATGACAGTCCCTGTGGGACCAGCTGCCTCCTGAGGCTCTGAGGCGCCTGTCTCGAATGGCAGGGCAGTCTGGACTCTGTGGTACTGTGGCGGTGGCTTGCTCTGCACTGCAGAATGACACCTGAATTGCAGTGCTCGGAAGTCTGTTTTCTCCCCTAAGGTGTCTGGCTTCAAAGCTCTCCTGAAAGCATTTTATTGCAGGGTTTGTCTTCTGTGATAAAACAGAATGAGGGGGAATAGCAAGGCCAAGGCTCTGGGGTACGAGCTGGCTTTTATTGGGATGCTTGAGCTGAAGTATCTGGGCTCAAGCCTTGAAGTGGGGGTTTGGTCCTTGGCTTGTCTTTGCATTCCTCAGTTATTTGACCCTGTTCTGCTTGTTGGCCTTTGCTTCACTTGCAGGACTAAAACCAGGGGCAGTGGGGGTGGGGGTGGAAATCCAGTTGTCTCGACTGGGTTGTGCTCGTGATTTGGAAGAGTTTTCTGGAACCCAGAGCCACTGCCACAGGTGAACAGCTGCTCAGGAAACGAGGATGTGTGCTATGTAGTGTTACAGCATTACTTCTGAGTGGTGGAAAGGAAAAGATTTTTGCATTTTTAGTTTCACCCGACTGATACTGTTTTGTTTTTTAAAAATGTGTGTCTGATTAATTTCAAACAAGGTGTTCCTGTCTTTCCTCTCTCTGCCAGGGCGCTCCTGGGATGGCCGCCGCAGGGATGAAGGTCAGTTTTACACTGCAGTGCCTTGAGTTGGGCACGGGCTGGAGGTGGGAGAGCGCAAGGCGCTGGAAAATGGTCGGACAGCTCCCACTAAAGGGGAATATCGGAACTGCCGTGGCTTTGGCAGAGGTGCTACACCTGTCTCCAGCCTCACCCCTGCCACCCGGCAGCGAGTCTGGTGAACTCGTATCGTCACAGCCTCCCCCAGCTGCACCTGCAGTCTTGCTCTTCTACTGTGAAAATAGAGCAAGGAGTGGCAAATTCCTTCGTGCCAGCAGATGAGTCTTGTCTTCCTGTTCTCCTCTGTGTCTGGTAAACATCTTGACATACCACAAGGTGGTTACTCTGTTCTATAGAAGCCACAAGTCTGAGGTTTGCTGGTTTCTTAGAGCAGCCTGGGAGCCGGCTAGTGAAGATAAAAGAAGTTGCAGGCACAAAAATATGCAACTGAAACACTGTGATGCCCTTACTTACCAGGTCAAGGCCCCCATAGATGAATGTTCTTTTCCCCACTCTGATAGCTCTAGGAGGATTTGTACTCTCTCCTCCTGGTTTTTCACTTTATTTTCCTGTCTCTTTCTCACCAGGGCGAGCCTGGGACTCCAGGAGAAAAGGTACTCTCAGAGGGCTTTGCTCTGAGCCTGCATTTCTGGTTGGTTTGTGTATTTTTCCCTCCCTGAGCAGCTGAGGGAGCTGAGGAATGTCTGTGTACTTGCCAGAGCCCAAATCCAGGCCCTAATGGCACTTACCACTCTAAGCAAAATGATAGTACAATACAGTTGATACTAAGTGAGAGGGACCATACTGCAAATATTTCCATCCTCCTGCTCATGTCTGTGTCAATGGGACCCTTCCAGCTGCCTTCCTCCTTTCCTCCCTACTCCATGAGATATGCACAGCACGCCATGCTTAGCAAGTAGGTTCCCTCTGCCCCTTCGCTTGTCCCCATTCTGCCTCCCAGTAGATCTGTACCCCCAGAAGCCTTCCCATGTCCCTGCAGAGGGCTCTTCCGCTGTGCACTGTATGAACCGCCCTGCACAGTGTCCCCATCTCAGTGTAGCGTGACCTGCTTTGAGTTCCCAAGGCAGGCATGGTGCGTGAGTGCCCCATCCCTCTCCATCCTGGAGCAGCCGGCTTGGTTTCGGAGCAGCTGGCTGCTCTTGTTTAAGGCTCGCTGGGTTATGTTACAGCTTGTGACAGCCATATAACAGACACATTCTCTGTCTCTTTTCTTCCTCACGAAGGGAGATCCTGGAGTCCCAGGGAGGATGGGCCCCCCAGGTTTGCCAGGGAAGAGGGGGCAGCGGGTAGGACATTGCGTGTTTGGGCTGGGTGTCCTGGCAGCGCTGTGCTGTGTCCCCTGCGAGCGGGAGCTGCTGGGAGCCTGCCGTGTGTTGCATTACCGTGCTTGCGGGGGATTATGTGTCCTTTGCTGGCTCTTGCCCCCTTGGTGAAGTGTGTTTGCGTGTTCCTGCTTGCAGGAGGTGGGGGCTGGTGGCAGGCAGGGCAGCATGAGACGCCTGGGATGTAGTCTTGTCCTGGGAACGATTAAGGACAGTGCCGCATCTCTTGACTCCAGAAATAACACCCTAAACAGGCATTCAGTAATCTGACCTCCTTCCTCAAGAAATCTGCTGCTTTACACCCTAGTTCTGGCAGCACAGGATGTTTTCAGTAGCCCTTATGGACATGTGTATTCAAAAGAGTCCTTGAATGAAAAGTGGGATACCAAGGCAGAATCAGGGATTCACAGAGGCCTGGGACAGGATTATTCTTTATTAAAGGAATTACACAGTTACAAAAACCCCCAATGCCAAACCTTTTCCTTGGGTATGAGGTCCTGAAAATGTTTTCCCTCTTTCCAGGGAGAGAAGCATTAATTTAGCAATGTGCATGCTTTGGCAGGGAAAGAAAGCTGGGGCAGGGGGGGTCTTACAGGTGGCTGGAAGCCAAATTACCTTGGAGAAAGGGGTCACTGCACTCTAGAATTGCCTGACAAAAAGATTGCTGCTAGTTAATTATTTTCCAGGGAGCCACCAGTGCATGTCTGTTCCTGGAGCATTGATGCAAGTCCCCTGCATGTCCTATGCGTGCCCTTGAGCTCTGATGAGCAGCACCAGCCTCTGCAGCCCAGCAGCTTGGCTGCAGGAGCCATTGTGGAGAGAGCTGGGCACTTGTGTGGGGAAAGAGGGTTTGAATTGTTCTCTGTAATCTGTACAACTTGCTGAGTCTTGGAGCTGTGGGGGTAATGACTAAGGACACACCTTCCCCTGGTGATGCATTTGAAACATTTCTTCAGGGTAGCAGAAACCTCCAATATTTCTCTCTGTCCTGGCAAATAGCAGACTCCCAAACAGGACACTGTACCTGGAAACCATGGGTTTAGCAGCTGTATGGAATGGTCTGAAGAGAACTTAACTTCAACGTTAAGACCAGTAATTCAGCTCCAATATTCAAAATATGGCCTCGGTATCATGGTGAACTGAGCAAAGCCATTTCACCAAGGGAATGCCGGATGCTCTCCATTGCTCACTGCCCGTGGCATCCTCCATGCTCCAAGGTGCCTCACACAGCTCAGCCTGCAGCTCTCCAGGCATCATCTTACATCATCAGCTGCTGTCTTTGCCATTTTTGCCACTCCTGTCTTCACTGCTTTTCATGACCAGTGCGTGTCACAGAGCTTGGCTGCCAGCTGAGACGCTGCCCTGCTTGGGTTTTTTTAGGAGCATGATGAGTCTGGGATTTGGAGCTAGGGAAGAGGAGCAGGGCATGGAGAAACTCCTGCACTCCAAATAAAATTCACCATCGGCAACAGCTTCTGTGGGTATAAGGATCAGGGAAAGTTGTGCAGAAGAATTGACAGGGAAAAGGGTTTAGCAGACCAGAGGGATAAGGCAGATGCACAGGGGGGATCCTTTCCCACTCACCTTGCTTTGGAGAGAACTGGCAATGATGTGCAGAGATAGTCAAAAGGATGGGCAAAAACATGTAATGTCTTGAGTTTGTACTGCTCAAGGAAGATGCCTTGTCTGTGCCCAAAATAAAATCCCTAGGGAAGGGAAAGAGAGTGTGAAACCAGGAGCATCTCACCCTTCTGCTACTCCTCCAGGATGGAGAGCCTGTGAAGTCAGCCTTGACCATGTCTGTTTTGCCAACAGGGTGAGAAGGGACGAGCTGGTGACCCTGGGCTTCCTGGACTCCCTGGCCCAAAGGTTTGTCTCTTTCCTGATTTTATTTTTTTTTCTTTTTTGGGTGGGGCCACTCTCACCCCTTTTCCTCCCTCCCTCCTGTGCACAGCTCACACACTCCTAGCTGTGGCAGTATGTTCTGCACTGCTCAGCTGAATATCATCCCCAGACAGGGATGTGAGGGAGGCACACAAAAAGATGCCTCTTTATGAGGAATTGCATGCCCTCATATAGTGAGGGGGTTGTGGTCCTGGGAGGTGGACCACAGAATTGTGTTCCAGTAGTTCCCATTTTTAAAGCATGATCCCAGATGTAACATGGCGTTTTAGTGTCCTTCCTGCTCCAAGATCCATGGGTGATGAGAAGAGGGGCTTTTGGGGAGCTGCACTGCTGTGCTCTGAATTGGTGCAGTACTCTGAGCTTTGTGCTCAGAGAGACCCAGGGCAGGTCACATAAAGCTAGGCCCTAAAACTGGCTTTTTCCCTGATTTATCTTGGATTTTCAGGTAGAAATCACACCTTTCGAGTCAGACTTGCACAGAGTGCTTTTTCTTTGGAAAAGAGGACAGTGCAGTGAATGCCAGTGGCCGTTTCAGGAAGGGATGAGGGTTCAATGGCAAAGCTTTCCTGTTACTGCCACCTTATGTGCTCTGTGCAAAGGACATGGTGTGCAGGGCTGAGTGGCTGATGACTACAGCTCCAGAGGGAGACATTCCAAAAGAAGCCATCATCAGGTGGTTTAATCAGCTCAGTTTCAACAACGGGAGAACGCAGTGTTCAAAGGGAGGCTGGGGGATGAGGTCTGTCCACAGGCAGCCTTGTGTTGCCCTGGGGAGTAAGTGCCATGCTGCAGCTGAAGGGATGAGCGTGGCTGTGGCTGCTGGCAGGGCTACACAAGGACCCTCAGGCAGGACCATACTGTCCTGTTCCTGGCCAGCTGCTGCCCCTGCAGCAGTGCCTCTCTGGGCTATCAAGAGTCCAGCTGATGGACCTTGTCTTGGGCCATGTCTCTCGAAGCCAATATTTTGGCACGTGAGATTACAGAGATGCAGAGTCTGAACTGAGACATATGGCTTGTTCTTCTTTGCAAACAGGGAGAGAAGGGAATTGCTGAGAATGCCTTGGTAGGAGCTAAAGGAGAACCTGGCCCTCCAGGTCTGCCTGGACCCCCTGGACCAAAGGTGAGTGATTTTTCCTTCATGGAGTTGTGTGTTGTGAGGGACTGCCCAGCACAAGGTGTATAGGAAGGAGCAAAGGTTGTATTCATCTGTGCCCACCTCTGATTACCTGCTGGAGGGATATCAGGTTCTACAGAGTGTTTTAGTACTGTTGTTCTATATGCTGCAGGTGAGAGAATTTGTGAACTGTTTTTGGAAGGAAAATACCCTTCTTGTGCTCAAATAACTCCCCTCTAGGCTCTGTGAGAAACCAATCTGAACACTCCCTCTGCAGTGGGTGGAACAAAAGGGTGAGTGGTGGGCAGTTGTGGCAGGAGATTTGGGCTACCTGAGGAGAAGGTGGCACAGGAGGGGTGCTTGGCTGGTGGAGTTCTGTAGTTCTTCCTCCTGGAAATGAGAAGCCAGCAGTGGAGTTGCAACCTCTCAACACAATACAGACCCATCCCTTTCCCTTTCTTTTCCTGTCAGGGAGAAGCTGGTGACGTTGGTCAGCCTGGTGCTGCAGGATCACAGGGAGAAAAGGTATGGGGTGCTTCTGCACAACCCACCTCCGAGTTCTGAGGTTCAGTAGCTGCAGATTTGTTCCTATGTGTACAAAGCTTAGCTGAAAAGGAGAATTTAAAATCAAGCTGTCTAGCCCAGACTGTTTCAGAGAACCAGCAGAGGATGATTCATGGAGTTCATGCAAGTGTAGGGACAGGCTTTGCTAAAATTGTGATCTTCCTGTTTCAGGGGGAACGTGGTTCACCAGGACACCAGGGACCCATGGGCCCAAGGGTAGGTGTTCCTTCACTAACAAAGCGTTTTGGCCCTTCAGAGGGTTCTAAGGATAGTGGGACCACACTGACAGTCCAGACTGGGTCTTGCTGTCACTGTACTCATAGCTGGGCAGTGGCTAAGTTTGAGACGGGCTGTTTCTCCACTCCAAACCCTCACCCCCACATTAGAGGAAACGAAGTCACCCAAGCCATCTCAGGGTGGCTCATTCATAGGAGGAGGTGGGTTTGGACATCCCAGTCTGGACTCAGGCCCTTGACCTATGAGAAAAGGGCAACAAGAGGGTTGGTGCATGTTCATGTCTAACAATTGGTCAAGCAATCCAGTTCCTGGCTTCTGGCCTCAACTTCACCTCTTTCCAGACTGCCAGCTTTGATGGTCACGACATGGTGATCTGAGCTGGGCTGGCTACAATTCTGTAGAATTTCCTGCACTGCAGAGGCTTTCTTTAATAAATGAAAAACTGGACACTTACGAAATGGGCCCCTCTGTGTCCCCTTTTTCAGAGTGAGCCACAGCTCTGAGCACCCCATGGGAAGGGCAATCCCAGCCCCTGGCTAAAGACCTGGTATTTTGCAGGGCCCCAAGGGAGAGCCTGGGAAGGATGAAATGATGGACTATGATGGGAACATCAGTGAAGCTCTCCAGGTGAGCAGCTGCCCTCCTGTCCTGTGAGGTGACTGCTGGATGCTTTACTGTTTCCCAGGGGATACAGACAGCTGGGAACAATGTAGATCTGCTTCCTCAGCCACAGCAGCAAAGGGAAGCACTTGGTTGTGCCATAGTCCCCTTCATCCCACAGCTCCCTGCCTGTAGTGTTTTGGTAAATACCTGTGCACCTGGCTGGGCTGATGTATCCACGCTGGTGGACACAGAGGTCACCTGAACCCCCTTGGGAGTGGCCCATGGCATGGGGTGGGTGGTGAATGAAGTCACCAAAGCTTCCTCGTGAGCGTGTGTGGATGAAGTGCAGCGAGCGAGTGGCTGTGCCCAGCTCCAAGTTGGCCTGGGTTCCACTGGGAAAAAGGAGAAATTGTAGAATAACAGCTCTGTGGGACTCAGAGTGTGGTGTTTGTTTGTTTGTTTTTTTTCTCTTATTAATTTTGTAGGCTCCTCGCTCATTTGGGCCAGTGTTACGTTAGTAGAGAATAAGCCAACTCCAGGAAAAAGCTCAGTTTTCCAGAGGCCGTTTTCTTTTTTTTTTTTAATTTTATTTTTTTCCCTTTTTTTTTTCCTAGGAAATACGAACTTTGGCCTTGATGGTGAGTTCCTGTCTTTGCTATGGGGTTTTACACAAGTAGCCATGTGTCCGTCCGAAGCAGATGGCCTGACAATTTAGGTGCAGCTAAAACACTTGGCCTTTGCCATTGGAAGCTAAAGCTGGGGCAGCTGACAGCTGAAAGAAGAGCTCATCTTGGCACTTGAATTCTAATCAGGACTTTCATGTGTCTGCTTTAAGAGGTAGTACATGCTGCTCAGAACAGGGGGTGCTCAGAAGGAGCAGGGACGAGCAACTCTCAGGGTTCTCCATTGCTCATCTTCCCAACAAAATATGATTTTAGGAATCCCTTGGAATATTCCTCAGTGATTTCCTCTTAAACTCAGGAGAGATGTTTGGTTTCAAAACACAAACCCTGTTGATAATATGAAAATAATTTTTTCTTTATCTAGGGACCCCCAGGACGTCCAGGTGTGGCTGGACCTCCAGGGCCACCAGGACAGAAGGTACTGTCTCTGTTCAGCACTTGCAGACGTAAGGCTCAGGCAGAATTCCCACCCACAACTCTCCCCAGTGTTCCCACACTTCCTGTCCAGCACTATCAGCCTGTCCTGCTGGCCTCTGCCACTCCTCCTCACACACAGTATCCTGAAAATCTCTTTTCCCACAATGATAATGCCTAATCTTAAAGATGCAGGATCCTTTCTACTTGCCCTCCTCTTCAGGAAGCAGCTTGTGGGAACCAAACTGAGGGGTTGTGTTGATTGGGGACTATATTACACTGAGGCTGTGAGCTGGCACTCAGGATCAACAAGACTGGGAAAATTCACAGGCGGTCACATAATGTAATGTTTCAACAGGGGTTTCCATGTTGGTCTTTCTGTTGGTTTTTTTTTTTTTAAATTCTATGAATACAGAAAAATCCAGGGGTTTACATGTTTTATTTTTTGTGATTACAGAAAAAAACCCTGGATTTTTCATGTTTTTTTCCCCTGTGAGTGGTCCATGCAGGCTGTTTCTGCAATGCCTGCCCTTCTTCATCACAGTGCCCCACAGAAGGAGTCAGAATAGCTGCTCTCAAACTGACAAAGTAACAATTCTGTGTTTTAGGGTGAAATTGGGTTGCCAGGTCCTCCAGGCCATGATGGAGAAAAGGTAAGGCACAATGCTCCTCCCTTCAGAGGTCTTACCTGGAGTCATTTCTGTTACTGACATTGTGCAGTTGCTTTTCCCACAGGGAAAAAAGTATTCTGCTTCACAAAAAAGGAGCATTAATGGTTTTTCAATGTCCTAACATTTGTCATGGCAATGCTGCTTTGTCCTGTTTCCAAAGGGCATG
Organism: Lycocorax pyrrhopterus obiensis; assembly: GCA_014706295.1. Classification (NCBI taxonomy): domain Eukaryota; kingdom Metazoa; phylum Chordata; class Aves; order Passeriformes; family Paradisaeidae; genus Lycocorax; species Lycocorax pyrrhopterus. Next base: position 3,942,207 of record JACSVZ010000008.1, on the reverse strand, counting down.
GCCCTGAGGGAAAGGATGAGCAGTGCAAGAGGCTCTGGGCCAGGCAGGAGTAGTCTTGCTCTGATCTGTAAATGTTTCACTTTATGTTGTGCGGATTTCATTTAGGGACCACGTGGCAAGCCTGGAGAAATGGGCCCCCCTGGCCCTCACGGACTGCCAGGAAAGGATGGACCCCCTGGAATGAAGGGAGAGCCAGGCCATGTCGGGGTCAGAGGAGAAAAGGGCGATAAGGGAGAGCCAGGACAAGCGGGCTCACCGGTGAGTGAATCAAAGCCTCTCTGAGTACTGGTGGCCACCCAGGTTTTGGGGCAAGGCCCCAGGACTCCTTGGATACCTGAGCACCCCTGCAAGGTGGGTGTTGCTGTGTGAAGTGTCACAATATGGGAGATCCTGGCTTCCTGGCACTTGTTGTCCTCTTGCTGGAGTGGCTGTCCCCAGGTGCCTGCCCTGCTCTCTGGGCACCGTGTCCGTTCCTCAGCTTGCTGCCTGGTGTCTTGCTGGCACTGAAACGCTGCTGGAAGTGAGCCAGGAGGCTGAGGCACCACCCCACCCCCTCCTGGGAGGGCAGCTGCATGGGGTAACCCCTCACAACCTGGCCACTAACTGAGGCAGAGTGCCCAGCCTCCCAGCTTCAGTCTGTCACTGCTTCTGTGTCCCCAGCACTGCTCAAGGGGGCTTTATGCAACAGCTTCCTGCCTCTCTATGAGATTATCAGGATGAAACTCCTGCTGTGTCAACAGCTGGCTGTGGGGAGTGATTGCTAGCACGGACTCCAGCAAACTGCATAACCCTGAGCAGAACTTGGAGGGAGGAAAGCAGTACCCCATCCCCACTCTGGGAACTGGTACATCTGTAGTGACAGGAGGATGTTCAGCCATTTGCGTCTCCACTTTCAATACTAGTGAAGCTCTGCATTTCCCTGGATACCTGGTGGATGTCCAGGGTTTTCAGAGTACTCTTGGGATGACCAGAGCCAGTCTTGGCTCTTGCAGTGATGTCTTGTATGTCTACCTGACTTAGTCATGCAAAAACTCCACAAATCTTTCTTGATCTATAGGGTCTAGATGGCCCCACTGGAGAGAAAGGCGAACGAGGTGACCAAGGGATACCAGGACCATCAGGATTGCCAGGTCCCATTGGACTTCCAGGATTGACAGTAAGAATGGAAAAGATAGGCTGCTCTTTCCTGCTTGGTAAAGAGAAAATAGCATAGAGCAGCACACAAGGGCTCATTTCCCAAAGTGCCGAGTACCCTGGGAGCCTCAGAGCCCTACCCCTTTGTTAGGTGTCGCAGAATGTCCGTCAGGCCTCCAGCAGCAGGCAGGGAATGTGAAACACGTGCTCTGTTCCCACTTCTCCCGGGGCAGCTGCTGCTTGCCAGCACATGGGTGGTTCACAGGCAGCTTCAATGGAGGGAGGCTCCAGAGTGCAGCTGGTGGTGACACTCTGCTGTTGTGTGCAGGGAGAGAAGGGTGAGCCTGGGGAGCATGGAGACAAAGGAAATCCGGGAGAATCGGTAGGTCACCTTTCTCGTGTTCCTTCGCAATCTCGGCAGTAGGGGAGGGACAATCTGGCAGCAGTGCTGCTGGAAACAGGCACCCCCCACCCTCTGGTGACACCCCTTCGCTGAGGACAGCAAGCCTCATGCTGTGGGACTGGGTCGTCAGCTACCTCTGACTCCCGATGCCCTCCTTTCCCTGACACAAGAACAATCTACCTCACAACCACCAATCAATAAGGAATGCCTAGGGAAGAACAGAAGAGCTCGGAAAGCATAACAAGTATTTTCCTCAGTATTTGCAGTAAATGGATTTCCTAGCAATTATTTGCATGTGTATATATACACATGTATTTTCCTTTTTTTTTCCCCATAGATTTTAGAGTTCTTGAATTTGCCCATTCTCCCCTCAAAGCTCACCCCTAGCTTTGGAGTGGCCTGCAGCAAGGAGTCCCACAGGCTATTGACACATGTGGAGCCAGACGCCTTCTTTCCTCTCTTCTATTCTTTGACCCTATGCGTCCTTGTAGGAATGGTGGTAGAGTAGTGGAAGTGGACCTTTCTTTGGAAAAAAACCTCACTGCTTTCCCTCCTCTTAAATACTGGCAACTGCTGCATAACCTTCTGCAGAGTCCTGCTGCTGCTTCCCAGCTACTCTGTCTGGGATTGCTGCTGCTTCCCAATGCAGTCCTTAGGAGGAGTCCAGGTTTCCCAGCCTGGTAGAAGAGCTCTGCTGCACCCTGTGTCCTGTCTCCCCTCCGAGCAGCCCCACTTGGCCCCTGAGGGCAGGACATTGACGGTGACTCTTCTTGCATTGCTTTCTAGATATCTGGGCCCCCTGGACCCCAAGGCCCTCCAGGACCTCCAGTAAGTTTGAGTGATACACCTGAGGAGCAAGGCACTGGGAATGGGATTAGAGCAGGCAGTGGCTGGGGAGGATTCTGTGTGGAGGAGACAGAACTACTGCAGTGTTGAAATGGGGGCATGCTTAGTATCACTTCCAAACCCACCCCCAGGGTAGGTCAGAGCTACAGTGGGTTGGGAGGGCAGAGAAAGAAGGTTATGTTAGTCTCAGCTGAAAGGAAGACAGCAGCAGGATGGGATGGATGGGATTAAAGAGATCAACTCCAGAAATTGTCTTAATAGCACACCTGGCCCCCTGCCAGGGTGTGCTTGGCAAGAGGCTCCTTGTTAGAGATGAGAACAGTACATGAAGTGCCCATTACACAAATAAAGAGGCCTTTGGGCTGAGTGTTTCTGCCCCCAGAAAGCGAAACCTTTGTACTGCATGCTTAACTGGGATACCTGGAGCTTAAAGCCCATCCTGAAACATTACTTATATCTTGTTTCTCATCCCAAATACAGGGTCTTCAGGGCGTCCCAGGACCCAAGGTAAGGGTACAAAATGTTACATACTGAAATGTAACTAAAGTTGTCCCAGGTGCTAGAATTCCCTTTAGTAACAACTTCCTGGTGTTTGGGTGGTGCTTTTCTTCCATCTTGGTATGAGGATAAATCCTTCTGGATATTTTCTTGGAGGAAATGGATTAGCAGCTCTCATTTTGGGACAAAAAGTAGTTGAGTGGAAACATGCAAGGAGAGCTGCATCTTTCTGGTGACATTCTGGGCAAAGACTGGAAAATGTGCAAAGTGTCTTAATTCCTCTGATTATCCTTAATATTTGGCCACCAGCACTGTTTGGGTGCTAAAAGTGATGGATAAGTTTTAAAAAGCCTTATGAACAGGAATGAGGCAAAAAAGAAGCTTTGGGTTACATTTTGAATTGAAGAAAAAGGAGTGTTTTGTTTAATATTGCTTCATAGTTTATAATACAGAATTTTAAAAATATAGTTGGGAAAGGAAAGCTGAAATTATTTTTTTCTGAAATGTTGAAACTGATGCCTTAGCATTTACAAAAGTCTTTCCAAACATTATTTCTGTATGATTTTTCTTCAAAGCTTGTAGATACCTTTCATTCACTTCCAGTGGATCCACATCTTAAAATGTAATCCCACTGCATTCAGATAACTTCTGGTTATTTATATTTATATACAGAAACAACAGCAGGGAGAGCAGCACTAGAGTGAGCTCAGTTTCCCTCTGAACATCTTTACCCACAGGGCCTGAGTCTCCTCTTATTGCCACTGAGTTAAAACAGGTGCTCACACAGGGGTAATTTGACTGACAGTGGATTTCTTCAACTTAGGCTGAGAATTGGGCTAAAGCATTACTCTGCTGCCTCTTCCGAAGGGAGGAGTGTTTGTTATATAAGTGCTGTTATGGTGGGTTTATTTTCTGCTCCATCCTTTCTTTAGGGAGAAGCAGGGATTGATGGAGTGAAAGGAGAGAAGGGTGCCCAGGGTGAAAAAGGAGACAGAGGGCCACTGGGATTACCCGTAAGTATCCAGGAAGCAAGCAGCACTTTGTGAGCCAAACTTAATATCAGCTGTAAAAAGATCCCTCAATAGGAGACGCACGTGGGGATTTGGTATGTAAAGTCAGAGAAAGAGATGGTCTATAAATAACTGTGCCTTTGCTTTTTAAACCCAAAGCCTCAATTTCTGTGCAGAGCCTTCAACTTCTGGATCTATTGAATAGATCAGTGATCACTTCATTTCCTCCTGCTTCTGACAGGACTGGGAAAAACAAGCAATAGGTTTCCTGGGAGTTCTCTGCACTTCAGGGCAAGACCAGAAACAGAAGCTGGAGATGTGGAAAGGGAAATGCCTTCCCCAGCCATTTGTCTCCTGGGCTCCTGGGCTAAGCTTTGTACAAAGTGTGGTGGTTGTTAATGCAACCAGGTTCTTTGACAGCTGGAACGTTCCTGTCACTTCTGCCATGGAATCAGTGCTCCTCCTGACCACACGTGTCCCTGCTGTGTGTGAACTTGGTCCCATTAACCTGGTGTTAGTGCACTGCTTGGCTTAGTGAGAGGAATTGGGGCACAATGTATTGTAGAGAAGTTGCAGAAGCTTTGGATACAAACCTGATGATGAGTTGGTGGTAATTTAGTCCCACCCGGCCCCCAAGTCGTTCCACCAGCCCCCAAGTTCTCTCATAAAAAGCACTGGTGGCACAGCAGACCTTCTCCCTTTGCCAAATGTTCTGCCTGGAACGAACACTGCAGAGTGCATCTCATGTACTGTGTGGCTTTGTCGTCCTGTGTTTGACCACCCAGATCCCTTGTTCCTGACTTTGGCTGAAATGTGCGTGTCTTGTAAAATGTTTTCCTCCTTTACTTGTGCTGAACAGTAGTTCCCTTCTAGAGCTTGGATGAATCCCCTCTAACTCTAGGCGCTCAAGTGAGCCCAGCATGAGTACATTCCCTGGGGCTCCAGGCAGAGCCAGTGGGGAGAAAGTGGTGCTTTTGGAAGGCTCAAAGGGTGAGGGATTGTTCTTCAGTGAAGCAGTGAGAAGTCAGAACCCAGTTCCCTGAGAAACTCAAATGGAAGTTTTCTGTGTAAGTGGTTACTCCCTGTTGTGGGGTATCTGGACAGGAGAAGGATGTCCTTGTGACAATCTGAGCAGAAGATGCCTCAGCAGTTATCCCAACAACTCATCTTTGGGGCAGGGAATGTGCTAGTTGCTTCTCCTACACCAGTGGGCCCCATGGGGGTCCAAAGGTCCCTTAGCTTTTCCCATCACTCTTCCTGAGCTGTGGAGCTGGGAAGACTGGCTCAGAATTGTCCTCTTAGACATGTTTTATGTTTGGATCAGCAATATTGGCTGACCAACCAGGAAGCACAGCTAGTAAGATCAGATATTGTGGAACTTGTGTCCTTCTTCAGAGCCTCTGAACTCTCTTCATAAGATTTCCAAGCCTGATCCAATGTGTCTTCAGCCTGTCAAACTAAATGCAGTGCCAAGCAGGTTCTGAAATATTTCAGACTGTAAAATGCTGAAGCTGGATCTGCTACCTATTTCTGTGACTTGAGGCTTGACATCACGCTGGAATTCCAGTCCTGATTGTCTGCAGTAGCCTTGGGCTTCTCCGTGGCCAACAGGGTGAGGAGTTTGTAATGCTCAAGTGGAGGAAAACTCAGTATTTGGTACTTATATCCTACCACAGCTTTCCCTCCCAACCACTGTCAGACAAGCCACTGGGCTTGATGGGCCTTGTGCAGAACCACTATTAGGTCTTAGGGATGAGGAGATTCAGGGCAAGAGCCAAGCAGAAAGAAAAATGCCACTTGATCTCAGTCTGGTGTAAATTTGCACTGGTGACACGGGGAGATGAGCCACCTGTTTTGTAAGCCCCCAAACAACTGCATGTGGAGTGGAGCAAGCCTGCAGCTGACCTAGTGCACACCAACAGGCCCCGGCTTTCTTGGTAGCAACTTGAACAGCTGATGGCTCTGTGCTGCTTGTAAATGCCTTGGTGACCACCGGCCTCTGAGCCTTGTCTCACCTGTGTTGCCCAGCCTGCCACAAAGGCAATGCAGGTTCCAGCTCCACTGTCACATTGTCCTTTTTGCCACCTGTCACGGAACAGCTGCTTCCCCAGGAGCTTTCCTGGTGGCATTGAGAGAAGGAAATTTTCACTCTTAAGAGGATCTGAAAGTTGCAGGTCAACATTGTATGTATTCAGTGTTTCTATGTTTTTGTTGGTTTGCTTGTAAGTGCCATTGTCTGTCCTTGAGATCTTAAGTTTTGTTAATTGCAAGCATATGTTTGTCTCAAGTCACTGCTTTACTCACCTCTCCCCTCCCCTCTCCTTTTCCCTCACCCTCCTCCCCTCTCCTCTGCTTTATTTTTGTGAACCCTCCCTGTCTGTTCAGGGTGCTTCAGGTTTAGACGGCAGGCCTGGACCACCGGTGAGTTCCGTTTCTCTGTTATCCCACATTCGTCCTCCCCAGTATCGTGGCTCATTCTGTGTCTTCCACCTGAATCTTGTTTACACCAGGAATAATCTTATTTTTACCAAAGCAGGCTTGGGAGGGGGTTAAACTTAAAATGAGGAGTGATGTCACATGCTTGTCTTCTTTGATGCTATGAGTCTGGATCCTGGGACCACAGCTTACTTGTTCCACTCTGTCTCAGTAACAAGATGAATGAAACCTCTGCATGGTTCCATGATGCTCCGTTCTCCTGTTCTCTTTATCCTGAGGGATCTCCAACCTGCTGTTCTCCATAAGATGGGAGAGGGACTCATCATCAGGAACTGTAGTTGTAGGACAAGGGGGAATGGCTTCAAAACGAAAGACTGAGCAGGTTTAGATTGGATATTAGGAGAAAGTTCTTTACTGTGAGGCACTGGCAGAGGCTGCCCAGAGAAGCTGTGGCTGCTCCTCCCCTGGAAGTGTTCAAGGCCAGGCTGGACAAGGCTTGGAGCAACCTGGTCTAGTGGAAGGTGTCCCTGCCCATGGCAGGGTGTTGGAACAAGGTGGTCTTTAAGGTCTCTGCTGACCCCAAACCATTCTATGATTCTAAATAATGCCAACCTGGTTCTACAAACCACTCTGCTATTCTTGGATAACAGCTGTTAAATAACAGCCAAATATTTTTAATCCCTCTTGGGAAATCACGGATCACCCATGTACAATCCATTTGGCTATTTAAAAAGAAAAAGCAATTTCTCCTCCTCAGTGTAGCTGGGAATAATTTCAGCTGCTCTGACTTCTGAACAGAATCTGAGTGGCAGCTTATACAGTCACTTGTTTGGGGAAACTACAGATATAATTTTATAGATGTGCAGGGGAGATTTCAGTGGCACTAAATGATGCATAAGTGCAGGCAATTAAGATTTCCATGGCTGCATGGATCTAAGGAGAGCCTCATTTTTCTCTCTTCCTTCACCATGCTCAAGTTGTGTGCTGCATGAGCTACTCCTTCACTTGTATTCTGCAGACCTTAACTTCTCTGAAAAGCTCTCCTGATCCACATGAGCCATCCTGCTCACATCAGAGGGGTTACTTTAGTGACTAAGGATTGCAGACTGACATTAAGAAGTGCAAGACCCTTTGCTTTAAGGCTCTTAGAAACTAAGACACTTCCATTTGGGAAGCTTGCTCCTTGGTTATTCCTAGGAGTCAGGTAATGTGCCTCAAAAGTATCCCTTTATCGAGGCTCCATGAAGGAATTGTAGGTCCATGCCTATGGGGTTCAAGGAGTCTGTACAAGGAGTCTCGGTTGGAGGTGCCAGAATCCTGTTCTTAGCCAGAGGGACTGTTACTGAACCACCATGTTGCCAACATTAAAGATCACTTTGATTAATTTCCCAAAACCCAGGCAAGTCTCGTGAGCACCGGGAAAGAAGTTTGGTGTGCTGGTGGGAGATGATCTCTGTGTCAAAGGGTTAGGAAGAACACTGGGTTTTCCTGTCAGCATGACTGGGAGCCCAGTGGAGCGACAGGAATGGCAAAGAGGGAGCAGAGGGACTGGAGGATACCCCTCCCAGCTCACATCTGTGCCTGTGCACACCTGCATTCGACGCTGCAGCTTGGGGTCTGTCAGCTTGCATGAACGACTGACCCAGCACTTTCCATTTCGCTCAACTACGCTGATTCTGGGAATGGGGGGTGGTAGTAGAGAAAATAAGGAAATAAGCAAAAAGAAAAGCGAGTTGCTTACTATGTGTGTAAATGGCCTTTACTCTGCTACAGCTTTCAGCCTTGTCTGGTATAAACTAGAGAGAAAGAATTTCTTTCTGTGGAGCTGGTAGAAATGCTTGCTGAAACACTTGTCAAGAGAGAGCTTCAGAATTAAAAATGAGGCTCTGTACAGTGTTGCTGGTGTGACCTAACACAGCAGTTCCAATGTTCTTCAGATTGCCTGTACCAGCTACTTCAAATGCATTGCCACTAACACTGAAAGCTGTAGTGGTGCTAGGTGCCTTCCACCACCAGTCTGTCCTTCCGAGCTATGCTTTTCCTAAGGGAGCAGCAGTGTCTCCTGGCTTTAATGAGGCCCTGGAATAACAGCATCCTGATGTGTTTTCCTTCCTACAACTGCAGGGTACTCCAGGACCAATTGGGGTTTCCGGACCAGCAGGACCAAAAGGAGAAAGGGTGAGTTTGCTTCAGAACTGATGGATGCTCTGTAACTTCTCTGAAGATACAACAGCTCTGAGGGATAGAGGAGCTCTAGGCTTTTCCAGAGCTGGAATTGCCCTCTCCTTGTGCATACAGGACCCTCAGCTGGGCCTCTTTGGTATTCGAGTATCTCATCCTTGGGGGTTTTCAGGTGCTTCGAAATGCATCCTTTGCTTTTTCTTCTATGATGCTCTGCTACCTGCTTGTACTGAATAGGAATGTTAACAGTTTCTACTCTTTGTATCCATTTCAGGGCAGTAAAGGAGATCCTGGAGCTGCAGGACCAATGGGGCCAGCAGGGCTTCCTGTAAGTATGGGAATAGCAGGGATTTATCTCCAGAGCCTGTTGCCTTGCTGTGGTTGACAGCTGACGATGCTGCAGTATTACAGTGTTTGCAGTCACAGCTGAGTTCGGCGTAACTCAAGTTAGAAGATTTTGTTCACTATGGGCGTGACAGAAGAAGCCGAGTAGCTTCAGAGCAGACTCAGAGTGATGTGGAGGAGGCTGAAGGGAAACTGCTAATTCACCTTGGTCCTTGAAGTACCAAAAGAAGCTGTGTGGGACTCCCAGGATGTGTATCTTAGTCCAAAATGCTGCTTTTGAGCAGCTCCCTTTACCTTTCACAGCCTGGGTGCTGCCTCCCACCTGTCTGGGAGAGCCCTGTCTTGTCATTGCAGGGACAAAAGCTGCCTTCAGTGAGGTTAATTCCACTGTGTCTGGGATTGCTTTTTGTAAAATGAGGCCAATGTTGGTGTTCTGGTCTAATGCAGTCATGGAGCTGCTTTGTTAACACAAAAAAGGAAGTTTGCTGCATTGTCACAACTAGTTTGTTTCTTATCTGAAGGCCCTTAGGATAATAATAGTGGTATTGCAACCTGGATGGTCTGATGGAGGTGAAGAGGAGGTTATCTGCTGGAAAAGTTTTGGTTTTGACATAGGGCCATTGGTACAAATGGAAAAAAAACCAAACTCCTGAGGACACATTCTTCTCTTTAGTGGGAATACAGTGAAACCTGCTTGTTTTGAAATGTTTCTTTTTGTGTTGATGCATTTCAGGGTTTACAAGGTCTACCTGGTGACAAGGGAGTCCGGGTAAGTTGCCAGGCAAACTCCTTGTATTTAATTGCTACCACCTGTACACAGTGACAGCCCAGTTAACTCCTGAGCACCTGTGGCAGCTAGCATGTGTTTGTCTGCCAGACCTTCATCCAAGTAACCTTACACACCTGTATTTTAAAAGGTGCTACCTGTAGCTCATTCCATCACCTGCGTCACTGTGCTACATCTCTCTGTAGCTGTAGGAGGGATTTTCTAATGTGTTCATTGTCGTCACACCTCTGTTCTCACTGAAGCACAAGACTTGAGTTAGGCCAACATGGTGTGCTTTAGGAAATCCTGCTTATCTACTTATTGATGTGTGTAGGGATTCCTGGGAGAACTAGCTGAGGTGCAGCCAGCAAATCTTATTTCAGTGCTCTTAAATTGTCCCTGAGGCATGAAAAAGAAGGTTGTCTTCTAGCAAACAATCCTGCAGAGAATTTGGAAGATGGAAATTTGGAAAAGATAAATTAAATTTGCTTGCCTTGAAGAATCAGACATAAAGTCTCCTCAGGCATTGTCCTGAATGGAAGTGATGGTGAAGAGCTGGGTCAAACCCAGTAACGGGAATGGCAGCTTTCCCATTGTACCACCTGTGTTATAGAAAGATAAACATTGCTAAGAAGTGCATGTTGAGAAGCTCCTTCTTTTTCACCAGGTTTTCTTGCCTATTGAGGCTTTGAATCTGAATCTTTTTGATAAAAACATTTAGGACCTATGGTTGAATATAATTTATATTCAGAAATTTAAATTACTTTTGGATTTGAGTCTGTAATATTACAGTTGGATAAATGTCAAGCAGTTCAATAGAGTACAAGTGTATGTAGTCACACACCTTTTATTCATAAGAATCTGGCATCACCTAAATTTATCTGGAAATGTAATTTTTTATAATGCATGTGCCTGTGTGATGATTTCATTATATAGATTTGCTTTTGATACATAGTGAGTGTTCTCTGTCCTCTATCTGCAATGGATTTCTGACCTTACTGTGCACAGAAAAGACAGTTTTGGACAGCACTAGCCAACTGGCATCTTAAACTAGGGAGGAAGGTTCAAGTTTCATGGGAATGCCAAAGTTCTCCCCTTTTTTGGTCATCGCATTTCTGGCTTTGCTTCTTAACTTCCTCTTCACTTTTGTTTTGCTTGTGTGGCTTCTAAAAAATGTAATTTTTAATTCCTAGACTTTTTCAGTTGGTTTTTGAATCTTAGTTAAAAAAGTATCTTGTATCTTAGTTAAAAAAATGATCTTTTATTAGCTTTCATTAGGGGGGATTTCTCTGAGCTCTGGCATAAAAGCAAGTGAAAACTGGGAGAAATTCCAGCTCCTTGTAGAGGATGAGTTGGAAAGCACTAGTGGGGAGTTTTGCTGGCCCCTTGAAGTGTGCATGCACTCTGCCTCACTGCAGCCCATGGCTTGCAATGGAAAAGTGTGAGAAACTCAGGAGTGTAAATGGGCAAGTGCAATATCTTAGGGGACCCTAGAAAATACTGCTTTTCCCACTGAGCCTTTGTCCAGGGATTTCCCCTTACTCCCTACTCTGAAGTCCCAGTTTGCCAAAATCCTCTCTTTTCCTCTAGGGTTTTTAAATCCCAGAAATGCTCCTGCTGCTCTCTGCTTGGAGCAGGAGATCAGCATAGCTGTGCCTGGGGTTGTGGCACTAATGGCAGTGGGAGCAGGCAGCATTTTGTGTAATCCAGCTGAAAAAGTGTGACCCCTGAATTTGTCGTGCTGTTATTTTAATGCCTGTGGGATTTTTTTGTGTGTGTGTTTGTGCATCTTCCTCGCTCCTACAGGTCCACCTTTGTCCCCTTTATCCCTTTCTCCTCTTCCACCTTTCTTCCTGGTTCCTTCCTCCAGAGCAACCCATGCTGCATTTTTCCTGGATTACCCTCTCCATTCCAGTGCTTGGTTCTGGGTGACTTCTCCTCATTGCCTCTCCTCTCCCATCCATTTCTCTTGCCAGCTTTGGGTTTAACTTTTTTTTAAAGAATAAGCAGCAGCCTGTGCTGTCTGATTTTATCCCTTAATTCCTTTAACACTCCCCACAAGGACCCTAAGTTCAGTTCCCTGTGCAGCAGCCCCTTCCCTGTTTCGTGCTCAGCAGCTTTGAGAACTTCCTGTTACACAGAAGGATTTGGTGTGGATGTAACTGACAAATACCACACTATGCCCTGCCTTGTGCTGCTAGTTAAGGATCAGGGACCAGTTGCTGCCCTGTGGCTGTGCTGCCTAGGACTGCCCTGGTCTAACAGGTTTTTTGGGAGAGCACTACTCAGAGCATCCCAAAGGACAGCCAGACTGTGCAGACTCTCGGGGTTGAGTACTTCCTTCATTCCCTGGCTGAGAGTTCCCTGAGTGAGACTTTCTTTAAGAATGGGAATTCAGAGGGGTAAAAAAAGCATCTCGTGCTATCCCAGAGCTCCAGTGGCAGAGGGACCTTCCCAGCTAGCTGGAGATTGAGATAAGGTGGCATACTGCTGGCCAGAGGGGTGATTTCCCATCCTGTGTGTCTGGGGTCAGCCAGTTCTCCAAGGTGCCCCTCTCTGGTGTATGGGAAGCCCTGACAAGTGGTGTGATGATCCCTTTGATGCCGAGCCCTCTCAGTCTGCCAGAGTGGGACCACAGCCACAGTGTTTATGCAGCTCAGTCACTGCTCAGCAGCTCCATACATTCATCTTCACTTAACATCTCAGAGGGATATTTATTTTAAAATGTTTCCTAAATGTTTATCCTTTTTTAAACTATCGCTGACATGTGTTTGAAATGGATGATCCTAAAGCTTTTGTGTATTCTTTTTTCTTGGACTAAACTATTATTTACAGGGGGAGAGGGGCAAGAAAGGCTCTAGAGGGTCTAAAGGGGATAAGGGAGACCAAGGAGCACCTGGATTAGATGCACCCTGTCCGTTGGTATGTCCTGTTTCATCAAATGTATTGTTTTAAGATGTGTTGATGGGGAAGACGGAAGGAAATCATAACATAAATAATAGTCTTGCAAAAGTACAACATTTGGAAAAGGTCCGGCTGGGTTCCCACCACAGCCTGTGGCAAAGCTGTGTGGGACCATCTGATCCTCTGAGAGATCAGGCTGCTGGGTGACCATGGTTATGTTCCTTCCTCTTCCAGACCTCACAAAGGTTTGGGGTACATGGGGTGCCCCATGTGCTGGGAGCCCAGGGCTTTCTCCTCTGCGGGTAGAGCCCTGTCTCCTTTGCTGCTGGTTATGGCTCTTCTCTGGAGATGCTGAATGGGATCAAATCTACGTGACAGCAAAACTGGAATGCTGGTTTCCTTGCCTTGGAATAACAGCCAGCTGATGTGATGGCCTGAGAGCACACAGGGCACTTGAGCTGCACTACCCCGAGGGAAAACAAGTCTCAGTTATCCTAAATGGGATGTGTTTCTGTCAAAATAGATTGGCTATAAGTCTAGGCAAATGAATAAATACAGGAATATGTGTACATTTTTATCTAAATTCATATGCTGCAGAAAATGCTGCCAAAAATCTGCTAGCAGTGCCACAAATTCCAGGAGTACTTGGGGATTGTGCTTTTAGAAATCCAGCTGCTGGGTTTCCTAGTGAGGGTCAGAGGAATGGGTGGTTTTGGACTGGAGGAAACGCCATTCCCATCCTCTCAGCTTTAACTCTAAGAAGCATCTCCTGGCTCATAGATGACAGAAAACCAGAAAGGAAACTGATGCTGATGCAGACGCAACTCACTGTGCAGACAGGGGTCTGTGCTGGGTGTGCAACTGAGTGCCCTGTGCCAGTCCCAGCAGGGACTCGGTCTCTCCTCCTGGGACACAGAGCTGGCTGGCAATGACTGAAATAACGATAGTGGTTGATTTCATAAACAGGGTCTCCGAGGTTTTAAAGGCGAGAAGGGTGAGCCGGGGTTACCTGGGCTGGACGGCCTGGATGCCCCATGCCCATTGGTATGGTGTACCTTCCCTTTCCTGCATGCTTGTTTGCTTTTTTGGCTCTTGGTGCTATTTTCTGATCGCCCCAAACGGCTGCATGCCCTAGAGACACCCAGCAGTTCCTTCCTTACCTGTCTCCATCCTCCCTTCCTCTCATAGCTGCTGTCAGAACCAGGCCCTTCCCTTCATTCTGATTCCCAGCTGCTGTCAGGAGTACTTTGTGGCATGAGGAAAAATAGAGTCGGAATGTGGTTTTATTTACAATTGCTTCACTTCTTCCTTTGCCTTCGCTTTGGCAGCTTCCAGTAAACCAATGTGTGCAGACCCTGCTCTCCACTGGCTTGGCTTCCTCACAAGGAGCTGCAATGCTTGTGTCCTTCATTAACTCTATTTTTAAGTGCTTGTGTGTGTTGAGCACAGCCTGACATGGTTCCGTATGACCTCAGTCACCCCATACATTAAGATGACTGAAAATAATAGTTAACCCATCAGTAAGGCCATGTGAAACATATTAATGGAGACACTTAACCTCCCTGCTGGATAATTCCTATTTATGACTCTCCCCAGAAGTCCAAATTGTACCGATAGTATCCAAAAAACTTGAATTTGGGATTGCCTGTTTCCCAATATCCATCTTATTCAAGTGATAAAATGACTATTGTATTAGTACCTGATCTAGCCCAACTACTGTAGGACAAAAGTATTCAGAAACACCTAACCCTGGATGATTTCTAAGTATCCCAGTAAAGGTCACCAATTTATTCATTTTCCCTGAGATTTCTGGAGATGCAGCATTCAGGTGAGGTTTTTGCTCCCTATGACAGATTCAGCATCTCCATAATCCAAAGAAACTTGTACTCCCCTGCCCTTCCGGCCCTGTTTGGCATGACGAGGTTTGCTTGAGGATGGTCCTTCCAAGCTTTATGCTCACTTAAGGATGTTTGATGCCATCTGCTTTGGATGGGATGTTGTTAGCTCACTAGCTGGAAAAATGCATCCCGAAGCAAAAAGCCACATTTAGTTTGGAAGGTTTTCCTAGTTTCTTGAAGAAAAAAAAAAGCCATGAAATTGCCATTAAAAACCTTTGTTATTTGAGCTAACGTAATTTTCCTTCCAGTATTCCCTCCTTAAAGTGCTGCTGTTGCTTCTTTGGGGCAGTTACCACTGGTAAAGTCTCAGTTGCTGCTCTCTAAATTCTGGGTAGCAGAAACTTCTTCCAGTCCCACAGGTGAAGCCATACCTGCCCAGAACAGTCCACAAAGGAGGAAGACCGCAGAGCCATGTGTTTTGTCTCCCAGTTATCGTAGCCAGGTTTCTATAGAGTAACTTCTGGCTGAGTAAGGCCCCTAATTTGCAGGTGCAAGGATTCCACCAGTGCCCTGGTAGACAACCTTTCTGGTTTCATCACTGCTCCCAGTGAGGATTCACCCCACATGGCCGTATTAGAACTCACACTTCTTTTCATACCTATTTTCGTTAAGGGAGACTTGCCAGAAAATCTGATGAAATATGGATGCTGTTATTTTTTTATACATAGTGTTCTGGCATGCAAGCTAGCTTGGGAACGTGAATAAGCATGTTTTTTGATCCAACTAGGTTAAAAGCTTAGCATCCAGCTGACACATCCATGTGTGTACCTTATGGAGGCTGTGAACTAACTCTTTGCACATCTGAGATATGTGGAAGGAGATCCTTGGTACTAATAAGCGTGTCATGTTTCCATTCTCGGCACATTCGCCTGCAACAAACACTTCCTTGTGACCCTGGTCTTCCTTTGATCCCTAAGCTGTGACTCCCTGGCCTCCCATTCCTTCATACACCTAACTTCCCATCTCCTCCTGCCATGCACTTCGCCAGTCATTCCTGTCACCACCAGTGTACCAATGGGAATGCCACACTTTACCCAGTAAACAATTTGTAATCTCGTGTTTCCACGTAGTTGGGGGAAAGGGAGGAAACAGCACAAGGAGACCAAAGTAAAAAAAATGCATTTGAAAAGCAATATTGTTGTAGCATCATGGCAGCATTCATCAGCCCCCTGGAAGTGCATCTCCAGTAAATAATTAGTTTCTCATTATACTACTGTGCATTTGCTTTTCTGTTTGTATTTTTTTGGGGTTTCCTGGGGAATAGTGATAGACCACGAATCTGCCACGTGCACACAGCACAAGTATTTGACTTCTCATGTCAGAGATTTATCTCCTTACATCTGACTTTATCTCCTTCTCCAGAGCACCTTAGCACTGGTGTCACATCCAGCCCATCAAAGAGGGCTGCACAGGGTCGAAACGAATGGCAGTCATTTGCAAAAGCATTTCCCAACCATGGAGCCCAAGACATCATGGTTGCAGAAGTGCCAAGGGATTTTCACAGAAATCCCGCTGTGTTATTGAAGCCTAAGCCCCTTTTCAGGGAGTCAGCTGAGACATCCTGAACCAGCAGAGGGGCTGCCCAGCTGCTTGCCTTCCTAATCTCCCTGGAGCAAGATCTCCCCAGAGGCAAGAGGGGATAGCTGGGCAGTGTCTCACATGACAAAGCAAACCCTTTGACAGACAGGGCAGAAAGGAAATGGAGGTTTTTTCCAGACCCTCCTCACGGTCTGAGGTTAGTGCTGACTCTGGGGTTTGCTTTTAAGCTCGATGTTACAGAGCCAAGCCTGAGGACACAGAGCAGCCACCTCGCACTTTCCACTGCCAGCCCCTGGCAGTGTTTTTCTGGCTCAGTTGGACCTCCTGTGTTCCTTCTCTTCTTCCTTCAAGGAAGCCTGGATAGACTCCTTTCTTAGGCGAGAGTGGTTCTTGGGTACATAAATCCCTTGCACAGCCTGCAGGCATTTCCCCTCTTCACCCCAGCCACTCGTTCTGCCAGCTGGAAGTCTGGGTCATCCAAAGGATGAAGAATATCTCTGACTATTCCTCCAGCCCTGTTTCAAGCTGTTTGTTGCAGTAATAGTTAACCTGTGCCTTCCTTTTTCCATCTCTGTACTACTTTCTGTGTCCTAAACTGCTATTTCACTCATCTTTTTCGCAGGGGGAAGATGGCCTTCCAGTTCAAGGCTGCTGGAATAAGGTAAAGTAATCTTGGAAATGTTGTTGTGCTGAGTTGGCAGTGCCACGGGTCCTGCTAATGTTTTTCCATTAATCTGGCTAAGAGCAGAAGAGGTGTGGATGCATGGATGGGATTTCCAGGACTGTATCCCTGAAAAGTGGCAACCAAAACTCCTCCTTATTTGTGTATCACAGTTCAGCCCTATGGGCTACAAAGGAAAGAACTGTATCCATGGCCTTTGAGCTGCCTGGCCCTGCTCTAATCCTTGTACAAAGATGAGATTTCCACCTGCATTCCCTCAGACCCTGCGTGCACTCCCCGGGGTCTGGCCCACCTTCAGTGCCTGCTGTGGGTGTTGATGCCAAGTGTTCAAGCCATAATGGTTGGAAGAGGGTGGAGGCAGAGTCAGCCCGGGATGAATCTCCCTTCCTCACTTTGGCACCTGGGGAAGTGGAAAGGGTCCCTGCTGAGATCCATCACCATTGCTTTTCCTCCTGGAGAACCCAGAGCCAGCTTCCCTAATAGTGTCCTTCTCCCCATGGCGTGGTCCTTCCCCCTGTGAGCTGTCACTAACACTTGTTGGTGAGCTGTCACTAACACTTGTTTATGTTTTCTTTTGCAGTGATGATTCTAACCCTGGATTGGCCTGTGTGTGTTACTGTACATAGAATATTTATTTTTATACAGTGTTCTTCTCTGAAATGCCGGAAGTTATGCATTTTTACAAATTATCATAAAGTGGCATATTTTTTTGTACAGAAAATACTAGATCTCCCTTTTTTCCCCATTTGTCAGTTCTCTGTATGATTCTATGTCTGCATTATGCTTGTTTTGTCATGGAGTACAGCTGTAATATTTACATGGTATTTGTGCACACATGATGAATATAGGAACTTAGTAAATTATTGCATTAAAAGTGCCCAAAGGAACTGCCCTGTATAGATTTAAAGGTCATTTTCATTTTTCAAGCTGGATCATTCAAGAATATTTCAAAATATTATGTATTTTTTATTAAAGTGAAATATTAACACTTTTGTTGTGATGAATTAAAGTGTTGCTGAAAAACCTCATGGTAGTCCCCGTGCACTGGGAACGTAGAGACTCCATGATTTATAATTATCCTCTCATGAGCTGGAATAACCCTCCTAACAACAAGCCCTGGTTGGCAAGAAATTCTAATCCCTTTCTAAATTGTAGGCCTTGAAGCAGCTTAATTAAAGCCTTATTTAAAATTAAGCATAACGCAGCATATACCTCGGTAGCCTAACAAACGTATATTAGTGAAATCAATCCATATGACTTTTTAAAATGTTAACCAAAGGTCACATGCAAATTTTCAGAGTGTGTAATTATTATTTGCATATGCACATCTTAATTATCCTTCCTGACCTACCTTTGTTGATGTCTCAAGTCTAAACTACCCAGAGAGGAAAATACTGCCAGACTAAAGTGAACATAAGTGTGCTTTCCTTAGAAAATGAGGGGAAAAGTGGAAGTCTAAATCTATTCCCTAAAACATGTCCACTTGCCTTGGTCCTTCACATAGGGGGCAAAGGCAGTGGGCAACCCAGGAGTTTCAGGGGGAAGCTACCAGTATTTAATGATCCCAAAGGAGAAACACGAGTGCTGATTCATTAGTGAGACCGATCCACCGAAGTCCTGCTCTTTGCACGATGCTGCCACTACAACAAGAATTCGGCTTCTGCTGGCTACAGCTGTGCCAGTGGAAGGGGTCACCACCACGATCCCCCCTATACTCAACTATTCATCTGTTCACAAACTATTAATCAGTTGTTTCTCTAGATTATTCCATACAGCCTTTTAGTACCATCATAATAAAGCGACAGAGTAAGGGGACTGCCCAAGGAACCCAGCCCAACCTCGACTGCTGCAATCCATCTGTTACCTCACCCTTTCAGAAATTTACTGAATTTCATCTAAAAGCCAGTGCGGTTTTCACTGCCCTGCGTCCCTTCTCTCCCCACCCTGCAAGCTGTTCTGACTCCAGTGCTCTCACAGTTAGGAAGCTACTTGCAACTTTCAACCTAAACTAATTCATGGTATTTATAACCATTTGTTCTCATGCCAACATTGTCCTTGGGATGAAACGTTTCCATGCATGATGTTTTCATGAGATGCTTGGCGCACTGGAGCTGAAACGGCACGGAAAGAAAATGAACCGCAGAGCACTGAGGGATTCCTGTTGGTTTTCTCAGTAATAAACGTTGTTAATATAAGCCCCAGCTCCCTGTTAAAAGGCTTTGCAGCTGTGAATCTGAGCTAATTGGAACAGCTGATGTTCCAATTGTGTTTTAATTGCACACCTGTTAAAGAAAGCAGTTACTAAAGGCCCAGCCAGGTGTACTCCTCGTGCTTTGGGTTTGGAAGGTTATAGTACCAGCAGTGAGTTCCTGCTCTGATCTTGAAGCATTCAGCTGCAAGGAAGGATGTTTGAATGCTTCAGTCCCTTCTAAAAATCCTCGCTATTCTTAATCCTTAAAAACATAGACATCCCTAGGAGAACCTGCCAAAGCTTCCTGTTCCCTTTGGTCTGTGTAGCATGGTTTTTGTGTAGCTGGTATTTGTTATTGCACTGCATGGGATTGTTGTTGGTTGTTTTTATCTGATCCAAGAGCAAAGCGAGTGCACATCTGTTACCTTGTCCTGACTACAGGACTCTCAAGGTGGTGCTGTACCTGTTTTATTTCTTAGCTTGCTTTTTGACTGCTGTATTTGTGAGAAAGCTCTTGCCTGAGGTGTGAGGGACCTTGAAGTGAAATTGCCAGAACTCTTGAAAGTACCTGACTTGGGTCAGCAGAGACTTAGCTACTGCGGGGAAAATGTGTATGGTACCCTGTCATGGTGACAAGTGTTCCCTGTGGCCGCTGCAGATTATAGCCTGGGATTTTCATTGAAGTACCGGATAACCATTTTGGATTGCTGTTCTACAGCCCCAATATTGATACAATCTCATCAGGTGCTGGGGATAGACAAGAGGTCTCGAATCAGTGACACCATACCGAGCTGCTCCTCTTCCCAAACCTAAGCTCCTTGCATGTCAAAAGAAACCCAAAGGGGGCAGCTGGGTCTGTACCACCCTGAGTGTGGCAGTTTAGTTTCAGGCTCAGTCCCTACGAAAACCTGTAACCAGGCTGCTGTTGCTGTTGATTCCTGTCAATTCTGCCTGGCTGTTTTCATGTGAAACCTTTTGTCTACCACTTCAAGGGTCAAACTCCTTGGTTGATAGCCAGAAAGTGAGTCTGAGAGTGGAGAAGCTTGGGAAATGGCAGCAGAGTGAAAGGAGAAGGAGGCCCTTCCTGAAGATTTGCTGGAGATGTTTTGCAAGTTCCCTCCCTGGAGCCTGGGAAGAGTTCCTCAGTGGCGCACCAGGAATGTGTGCCCAGATGCTGCCCGCTGGGGCTGCGGGAGCTCGGCATGCCAGTGCTTTCTGCTTTGCTTTCTGTGTTCTCCCAGAGGCCAGTGGCAGGGGTTGAGAATGGCACCATTTATATTCTTTTTCTTTGGTCATTTTCACTTCATTCAGCTATTGTGGTCAGACTCTTCAGATGAAGAATTAGGCTCATTTTCCAGCAGCAGCTGCATAAATGAGTGCAAGACATAGACAATATTTCTGGGAGGGGATCCTTTGATCCAAGAAAGAAACCCTTCTTGAACAATTCTCTTTAGAAAAGCAGAGAAACCCCCATGTTCGGTTCAGACTGCTGCTCAGAGAGGATGTGATAACACTTTTTGCTACCATTGCTGGTTACCAGATGACAAACTTCCACCTGTATCATTGATGATTCCATGTTTAACCTTTTCATCACAAACTTTCTTCTCCTGTTTAATTATAAGGAAATGACATTGGTTTGTTTGGGTTTTTTTAAACCATACTGGATTCTGAAGGCATGAAATATGTTGTCAGAAGAGGAAAATGTGGAGTGTGGAAAAAGTCTGGTTTCACTGACTAATTCCTTTGCTTCCTGTACTTGTGCTTTGGTCTCCACTGCACCCACTGGATGTACTTTGTCTGGAGCCCTCCAGAAATGTTTTCTGCTGGCCCATTAAGGCCATTTTGTGGGTACATCTCCACAGATGTACTTCCAGATGGAAAAGAAGGATCACAAAGGTTCAGTTCCACTGTTACATGTTTTAATATGTTCACTAAAGGGAAATAAAGATTTGGCAAAAATTTCCCAGCTGCCTGAAGGGCAGAATATACAATCCTGGATACTTCCTACCAGCTGCCATGCAAACCTGGCATCCTTTACTCATCCTTTACCCCACTACTGAAAGTTAACGTGTAAGCTCGAGTGTCTTTCCACCACAGCTCTTGCAATTTATTTTAAAAAACCCCAAACCAAGAGTAAGTACCTGTCTTTTGAACATGACAAAACATCTCTACTTCCCTGAGTGCATTGGGAATCCAGTTGGCCCAAGTACTAAACCACGTATTTAACTTCAAGGGAGTGATTCCCCACTGGCCTCAGTGATGCAATTTGCATATTGAAATACTTTGGTGAGCCAGGGCCATTGTTACTAGAGCTAATGAGTGATATTATCTCAATCATTAGACAGATCCAAGCGCTAAGCAATTCACATTGCACTTAGGGAGAAAGTGCTGATTTCAAGCTCAAAGGGATGCCATTAACCCAGGGCCATCCCAGATTCAAACACTCTTTGTCAGCACGGGTGGAATCATTCTGACCTTCTGATGAGGACACCTGTACCTGACACCCATCTTCTCTCTCCAATGCACAGAAAGTCTACTGTTAAAATAATTCCAGGTTTGCAAAGACTGGGGGGAAAGTCCTGCTTTCAGGTTCATCTGAAGAATTGTAGATTTTTTTTTCTTAAGGTTTCTAACAGATATGTTCAGGAAATAGAGTAGTGGGGGAAGAAATTGTTTCAGTTGGGAACCAGGCTGGTGGAAAGATTAATTTATTTGATTTGTATTTTTTTTTATTTTTACTTTTTTTTTGGCGGGGGGGGGGGGAAGGGGGGTCGGGGTGGGGGGCAGAGGGAGAACCTGACCAGAACTGCAGGCAGTAGGTGTGCATTTTTCCTTCTTTTTTAAATGAAAACCATTATATATATAGTTTGGTAATGTTACTTCTACTTTTTGTTAATGATTTTTGGGGGCAATTTTTTTGCTCTATTCTGTTTTCTTGTGTTTTCTTTTAGGTATATTTTTAATGGGCTTTTGGAATAAGTGTGTAAAAGTTCCTCACCCAAAATGTCCTAAGGACATTCCTGTTGTGTTTTTCTCCCCAAGTTCAGTAGTGAAAAGATGCTTTCTATAGGCAAACCGGTTTTTAGTGAGGATAAACATATCCCTCGAGGCCACACCTAGGGACCAGGTGCCAGTGACCTCTCCCAGACAAAACACTCTCTCCACAACTCTTCATTTACATTTACAAAGATCAAAAGGGCTATGTTAGGGACCAGATGATTGGAAATGGTCTCTTCCCACCTTAGGTGGTCTGTCTGAAAGAAGTGAAGTCTGGTAAGAGCCGCTGTGTCCTCTTCAGCAACGTTCTACAGCCTGAAATCGCAGGCTTGGCTAGAAAGAGCTGAAAAATTAAATTTAAAAGACATTTATTTGAAGATGGCAAGTTCTTGGAGGGTACCTGCTCAAGTATTACTGTCTGTTGCTATTGTTTTTCCTCCTCTGAATCCAGCAACACACTCTGATTCAAGCTTAGCTTTAGGCTGTGCTTCACCCTGAGCCTATGTGCAAATGCTTTGCTGGATGAGGGTCTCCCCTTCTTTTACACTTCGGGTTTTTTTTCCCTTCCCCTCTTTTTGTCCCTATATCTTCCAGATGTCTTTGATCCAGACAAAATAGCTACTTTCTTTTCTGCATTTTCAGAAAATCTCTGTTAGTCATGTTTTGATCATTTTCCACTCACTGTTATTATCTATCCTTCCTGCTATCCTTCCTCCCTCTTTGTAGGCCTGCTTTGTTAAACGTTTTGGTCTGATGAGAACATCATGACAAAACATTAATTAAGACTGTAGATGTTTGTGATTTATTTTAGAGTTGACTGTAAACCTTTTACTGTTTAAAGGCAGCAAGGGCAGTGTAGTTTTGTAGCTTTCTTATTATTTTGGGTTTTTTTAAACAGAGTTAGAATACTGCAGATTTTTTTTCAAGAAAAACATGCTAAACTTTTGTTTTTCCTGCAAAACGTGAATTTGTTGAACTGCTGTTTCCAAGTTTAATAAGTTAGATACTAATGGCAGGTATGAGAGGACTGGTTGTGGAGCTTGTGGAGTGCAACTTACACTATCGCTTTCCATGGTATGCTGTTTGTCAGTCTCTTGTCTCTGGTGGGGGTTTTCTGGGAGGGTGAAATTCCATTTTGTGATAATTCCATTGTTTTTTCACGGTCGCGTTTCAAAATGTTGCTTCAGTAAATTGTCCCTTTTGCTCTCCTGCAAAGATTTGCTTTTAACCTGATGTTGCACCCTACAGCAGCGCCACAGACCAAGCAGTTTCACCCTTTTTTTGAGCCTTCCAGAGGAAGAATGTTAGCTTCTTAAATTCCACAGCCTTTTCTGGGCGATGTCAGTGAAAAGGAGACACTTGGCAGCAAGACTGTGCAGGCCACCATAAGCAGACTCCTTCTCCAAGCCTGGTCCCTCACCGTTCATTCATGACTTGTCCCATTCCCACTCCCTTCATTCTGCTATTCCTTGTTCTCCCTCACCCACTACACTTAAAGATGGGCAAACTGAGGCAGAACATTCATTGTTGTGTTCACTGCCACCCCAAAAAGGGCTGAGATTATCCCCCCGACACAGGGAGGATCGGCCGGACCCCACACCGTTCTCATGGCTTTAGTGATGCAGGATTAGCTCCAGATGTTGAGCAGTGCAGCAATGGGAGGGAGTTCCTGATTTATGAGGACAGCCTGTGGATGTCACGGGCTCTCCACACTTCCATCACCAGTGGGTGCAGAGTGAGTGGCTGCGGGGAGGTGTTTCTCTGGATGCTCTGGCTTGGAGGTGGGTGGGCTGTCCCCCATCCAGGTGACTTAGCTCCTCCAAGAAGTCACATTGATCCTCCCTTGGCATTCAGTGTCCTCGGAGCAACAGGAAACACGTCCCTGATGGCCTTTCCCACACCTGGAATGCTTGTGTCATTGGCACTGCTCCTGTTTCTCATTTTTGTGTCACTTGGACACCAAATTCTTTGGTATTGGGACGCTTTCTGTCCAAGATCTGCTCCTCAGCCAACACCAGACAAACACCAATGACCTAATCCCTGCAGGAGAACGATTTTTGAAGCAACTTTGTGTCGTTACATATCTGGTTTCCTTATATTTTACAAGAGAGGTTCTTCCCCTTTGATGGCATAGGATGTAGAATATTTATTGTAGCTGTAGTAAAGTAATGAATTGTGAGTAGACCTTGATAGGGCATTGTTTCTATGTTTCTCTTATAGACACTGATTGGTTGATTGAGATGTTTAAATCTGAATACATTTTGTACACTTTTTTTCACATTGAACTTTTCAGCCTGTATATTGAATGTCCAATGTTATTTGGCATTGATTCGTGTATGTGCTGTGTATATTTTTGTGTTACCAGTAATTTTTACTGTCATTGTGCTGTTTCTAAGACTTTATTTCAACTCCTTTTGACATAGTTTAGCTACTTGGAATTTTTTGGACTTCCACTAAATTCCACACTAAATAATTGCTAGAATGAAGAGAACAAAGGGCTGTTCTTTCCCACAAGCTTTTCAACCTCAGTAGGAGCTTCTTCAGCCAAAATGAGCGTTTGACTTTTCTGTTTCACTTTTTTCTTCTTAATATGATAGTGCTGATTTGTTTGGTTTTTAATCCTGGGAATTCTGAATTCCATGTTGACCATTCCTAGCAATGTTTTAGAAAAGCAGAGACAGCTGTGCCATAAGGAGTTATACTGATCATAACAGAATTGAAATATTGTAATTATTTGGTGTTTCTTTATAGATATTTTTTCCACTTTTAAGTTTTCAAGCAAAACTTTTCTCAGTGTGATATAAGATTAAAAAGACACTTAAGGACTAAACACTCAATGTGTACAAGGAAACGGATTTAGGTAAATGATTTCCATCTGTATGAGTGAAAAACAGCTTAGGAATTTTTATGTCAGAACAAAAGCTGAGTTTCAGTTACACTTCCTGAGTTCATTAATTAATCCAGTGATTTCAATGTAACCATCTCTGTCCTGGAAACCAGGGATACACTTAAAGAACCCCCTGAATCCACTCCTCCATAGTAAATAAAGCTGAGGTTTGTAAAAGTAAAGCATTGCTTAAAAATAACGCCTTCAAAGCATTTCTATCTTCTTGTAAAAGATGGGAATTTTATGTTTAATCACCAAGTACCCATTTATCAGATGAAGAAAACAGTGCTGATGTTACTCAGAGGTACTGGTTCATATTGTGATAAAAACTGCTATGCAGAGCTGTATAGTACTATTTTAAATACCTTAGCTTAGTCACTACATTAGGAGAACAAAGATGTGAGATTTTAGGAGGAAGTTTGTTTGGGGAATGGGTTTTTGGATGACTAAAAGTGGGCTAAAAAAACAGGCAGGAGGTTATGAAAAATATCTCTGGCTGGGGGTGGTTGTAATGGTAAACATGACATCATATTTAAAGTGTCATCCCATTGTTTTCCAAGAGGAGTCTGATGAACTCCCCATGCATTGTGTTGAAGCTTTTTTCCTTTGGGTCAATGTTTTAGTGAGGTTTCTATTTTAACTTATAAATTAAATACATACATGGATACCTATTCTGGTATAGTCTGCATTTGTTCCCTACAATGTACATACTTTCTTCTCCTTTTATAAAAGTGCCTGTTTACCTACACATAGTTTGTGTCTTTTGTAAATGACACCACATGCAAATCATAGCCCATAAATTCACTTACAGGTGAATTCACTTCCCCTTTGGGGGTGGGTTTCAGGTTCCTGTGCTGAGGCAACCACGCCATCTGCTGTTTGCCAGTCAGGCCCAGGATCTGTGGAACTTGGTGGGAAACGTCAATGAACTTGGAAGGACAAAAACCTCAAAAAGACTGTTATCACTATAAAATTAGACAGCTGGACAGAAAACGGAGTCCTACCTAGTGCCTGTGCTAAGGGAAGGGCAGCAACATCAGGTGAGCCCTAGCACTGGACACTGCGGAATCTGCACGGTAGAAAGCCTGAAACCTCCCATGGCATGAACAGCAGCTTGCTCTTACATTAATAAATCAACCATAAGTCACAAACCCGTACTAACTGTGGAACTGAGAGAGCTAGAGCAAAGAGGGGAGAGACATAAACTCTCTCTAGTTATGCCCATGCTAAAATTATTGTAATTATCAGCTTTGTGTGTTGTCTTTCCTCGAATCTGAGAGAAACAATGGCAAGGTGTCCATCCATCTCTCCCTTCCTTCAGCTTAGGGGTACAGCCCTTTCCCTCCCCTCCTCCTCTCCTATGTGCCTGGGTGTGTTTCTATGTGAGCCCAATCACCAATGCAGTGGTGGTTCCTTGGAATGAAAGTGATGTGATGAAAAACCAATAGCTCTGAGTGGCCGGACAGCAAAAGTGTGCTTCACTCCTGATCTCCTCTGGGTACAGACAATGAGCTTGGAATGTGAGGCAAAATTCTCAACGATCTGGATGTTTAACAGTGACTGATGCATAAAGTTATATAGGAAAACAAACATGTTTTGATGATCCAACTTGGAATGAAGAATGTGTTTGAAACTTTGGCTTTTACCGTTCCTTAAGGCTTCGAGGTCACTCTTGCTTTATAAAGTGATGGCTCCTGGCTCTACCCTGGGAGAGTAGTGAAATCTTGCACTTGTGCAATAAATAAATGTTCTGATGGTTTGCTGCGTCCTGCTTCAGATAAAGGTGAGACCCAGAAGTTGGCTTGTTTCAAAGCATTTTCATTTATTTATAGGACACAGCTGAGATATTTTTTTCCTTTAGGGCTCTGCAGTTAGCAGGAAAAAATAGCTAATGAGATAAATTGTCTTGTTTTAAATCAAACTCAGGAACAATTACGAAAGCAGGCAAACACGCAGTGCTGTGCTGTCCTGACCTGTGAGGCTGCTCTGAAAAGAACTTGGAGCTTAATGGTCCCATCAAGGGAGACAATGTGCTTGTCTGTGTCACCAGAGGAGAAAGGAAATGTGTGTCACTGCTCCAAACTACACCAAAGGGTGTAACAGCAAAGGGACAGACATCCTTATTAGCACAAGAATAGTCAATTGGATCTAAGATCCCTTTGCAACACTGTGAGAAGTGGGAAGTGTGATCTATTCAGTACAGATCTGGAGGGATCTGTAGCTGAGTGACTCGGTGATCAAACGGTGCAATGCCACATTGCTGTATCTGTGCTCCCCTGACAAATAAATACAGTTCTGCAAATGCCAAACCCAAATCATTGCATCCGGAGTCCCCAGACAAAGAATGTGTCACTTTCTGAACTAAAAAACTGTGCTATAGTAAATGTTCAAACGTTGTTGCAGGTAGTTTGTTTTAAGAAATTCACAGGGATAGAGGCTTTTCTGCCTCTTAGCTTGGCAGTGCCTGGTTATCATATTGATCTGTGGCCAAAAGCACCACTCACAAATTTATCGCTTTATCCATCCAGCTTTCCTCAAACTCAGAAACTGAAATAGGTTTTTTAGTAGTTAATGTAAAAATTGCAATCCTTGGGAGGCACAGAGCACCAAGCCAAAAGCATCAGTCCTTTCTCAAGTCATCACTCAGTTTCCTTAGCTAGAAGTCCTGACCTGTTCTAATTCTTTAGAGAAGCCGTTATATACTCGTGATTCCCACAATTTTCCCGATCCCTTTCTGGCTACTATTTCTGAGTTGTGGAGAGAGATCCTACAATGTGTTCCTCAGCTGAAACCAACGTTATTTTCTGGGGTTTGTTACCTTATTCTTTTTTTATTCATTCTGAAAGATATATTTGTAAATCTCCATTAGACAGAAAAAACCAACCAAACGAGTCATGTTGATTGTGATTAAACATTCAATTAGTATTTTTACTTATATGACTAAGGAATAATTAAGGCAATGATCTCTGCAGTCTGCATAGCTGCATTTAAGGAAAAGTAACAAGGATTAAAATCTCCTTTTAAAGGATGAAAAGACATTGTTGATATTCTGTTAAGCTAATAAGCTACATTTAACTTTTAGAATCAGTAGGTGTTTGGGGAGGAAAGACCTTTCCCCTTGCTTACACACTATAGCTAACCTGTGACTGCAGCTAATCAGCCTACATTAAACAATATTGCAGAATCTGACACACACGAAGACTTTAAATTCTAAAGTACGTGGGATGGTCTAATTTAAGAAAGTGCTACTAAAAGAGAGTTCTCCAGAAAGTTAGGATGTAATTTTTCTGGCTTCTTTAGCCCGTTGTACCCAATCTACTGGCATAACAAGCACATAAGCAATATAAAAGGTGGAGAAAGGGTTAAAAAATGGCTCAAAAAATGGGAAAAATCATTCATTACAGAAATACAGATAGCTGCAGAACTCAGTTGTTACAGCTGTTCTCTATGACCTTAGTATAGGCACACATCAACTTTGATTGTATTTGGTTTTCCTAATGACAGGGCAATGCTTACACTGATTTGATCAAGTTCCTGGATTATATACATCCATAAAATAGAGCTTTTGGAGTACTTGGCATTCCTGTCATGCCAGGATGACCTTGAATGCCTGCCAGCCCAAACGAGACCAAAGCTCTCTGGGTTCTGGAGCTATGAAATATTCATTACAATGTTTGAGATACAACAGCTTCTGCCCCAAAATGAGAGTGCCATAAACAGGCTGTTTCCTCCATAGCTGGGGAGGCAGGCAGGCAGCAGGCTATAAATGATCCGATAGATGTGTTGCTTATTTTGACAAAGTAACAGATTGTATTTGCGCTCGGAAGGCAACAGGCAGATGGTCTTTGCACAACCTAGAGAGGGCAGGCCCCGCTCCTGCTGAGTGGGGAAAACTCCCCTTGACTCCAGCACGGCACAAGTGATAGTTAGTAACAGTTCTTTCCTGAATAACTCCGTCTAAATGGCCAGAACATACAGGTACTGTGACCAAAAGTCTCTTACCTGCTCTAAAAAGCAGCTGGTTCCAAGGGTGCCGTTACTGCAGAACAATTCACACCTTGTTACTGATCCAATGTTGCCTTGCTCTGATCTGCTCTACTCAAAAATTCTTTACTGTGTCACTAAGTGACTCAGAATCTTACAGAAATATTTGAAACAACATAAAACATCCATGAAATGCTGTTAATATTTAGGTTAAGGATAGGCTGTATCCACTGGAGAAATAAAGAGGGGAAATTGAGTTATGGTGAGACTATTAAAAATCACAACAGCAGGAAAACTGGCATTAAAATTCAGCCATCTATGACTGACTCTGAAAGTGTTACACTGTGAAAATCTTCAATGTCCTCTCTCGCACTTCTCCAGCACTCCTGTTTCCTTCAGGAGAATGTTGTGTGCAAACAGAAAAATGTTGTTATAAACAGAGTGAGTTCTCCTGATGTTGAAAGTTTGCCTCACATAAAGGCTTTTTTTTTTCCCTTGAAAGACCTCCCACCTGCTTGTGTTCTTATCACACAGCAACTATTTGATGTTAAACTCCAACAAACTGGGAATGTTTTCAAAAACTTAGGATGCTTATTTTGCCTCATCTCAAATTAATTTTAATTACAAAACCATGTACTGCATGCATGATTGTAAGGGTTATTGGATGCAGTTATTTGTACCTGGAAATAGAAAAATGTAAATGCTTTTCTTCCTTTTTCACATGGGTTTTATGTTGTCATTCATTTTTATGCTTAGTGCTTGAAAATCTTCTTGAGCTTCCTCCTACCCTCCTAATATGGTTCAGTACACTGACAAGCCTACAGATATCTTCTTCCTTTGCTAAATTCCAACTCTCAGTGGGCAATATCTAGGTAAGGCTTCCTCTTACATGTAAAATAAGTCAAACTCATACACGAGTTTTTCTCCTATGGTCTCAAAGCATCTTGACCTCTTTTTCAAAAAGAAGTGGGGAAGAGAACAGACTCCAAAGAATTAAGCCACAGAAATGCATTGAGGCTCCTACTGAGTGTTTGAAAAGAGAAATTACATCTTTATTTCCATTTTAACAACAGTCAAAATACAGCTGTGTAAAGTGAACTGCTTTACCCAAGGTCACACTGCAGTCCAGGAAAACGCAGGTCCTGAACTCATGCCCTCTTTCTTCAGGAGATGGTGCGATCCACAATTAACATAACCTGGAGAAATACTCCATTGCTTTTTTTCTCCACCAAATCCAGTCCTATGCAGACACAAAATTGCTTACTTTGGCAGAGCCAAAAACCGAACTCCAGTGAATCTTTTATCATTTTTTACAGTGGCAAAGAGAACGCTGAAAGCGTGAATGGTTCTTTCTCTCTGTTGTTCCCAGACACTCTGCTAAAGTAAGTGCAAGCGAGGAGTGGTCTGTGTTAATAATGTCTCTCCTAGTGCATTACAGTAGCCCCTAAATGTCGTTACAGCTAAATCAGTGCAACGATGTAAAATATTTGTATAGGAATGATAATATAAACCCACTTTCATGTAAAAATATACCTGAGTTAAAGAGGTGTAGCCCTGTACTCTCCCGTTTGCACCAGCCTCTGCTCACGGATTTGGCGCTGCCAAGAGTCATAACACAATCGCTTATTGCATCTCTTGGAGCTCCAGCTCCTGAATCCGTGCGACTGCGGGGAAGAAAGGAAAAACCTTCAGCTTCCATTCAGAAGGGAAGTGAAGTTTGCAGCCCTCATGGACGAGTTGGAAAGCCTGCGAGCGCCCAGAACACTCCAACGCGAGACAACACAAAGAGCTGCCGGCACTCTTTGTTCCGGCCGTTCCAAGCCGGCTTGGGGATGCTGGAATATTTGGGTTAGAGGCACCATAGCGAGGCACACAGGTCACCCTGCCAAAGGGATAGAGGGATGGGTGGCTCTCTATAACAAAAAACAGGTACTCCTTGAGCTTTAGCCCAATCTGGGATTGCCTTGAAACCTCTCCATCTCCGAACTCCTCCACCCTGGGGAAGGA
This sequence comes from Lycocorax pyrrhopterus obiensis, assembly GCA_014706295.1. Taxonomy (NCBI): domain Eukaryota; kingdom Metazoa; phylum Chordata; class Aves; order Passeriformes; family Paradisaeidae; genus Lycocorax; species Lycocorax pyrrhopterus. Next base: position 3,911,499 of record JACSVZ010000008.1, on the reverse strand, counting down.
TGGGAGGCTTTCTGCCTTTATGCTCCCGACCACCTCAAGCCCACTGGGACTAGGGTCAGGGGGGCCCTTTCTCTGCTGGGCGGGGAGGGGGTTCCTGCCCCCACTGCAGCCCTGGGGCCCGGGCGAGGAGGGCGGCAGCCAAGAGAGGGGGGTTGTAGCGGGTCCGGGCTGCAGTGACTCCTCCTAGAGGCGGTATGTGCGGAGCGGGAGGAAACCCCTGCCGCCCCCCTCACCAGCAGCCGCCATCGCCATTGAAACATACAATACGGGGAGAGCGGCTGAGGCGGAGCGAGGGCGGGGGGAGCCGAAAAGGGAAAGTGGGGAGGAAAGGGGAAGGGAGGCAAAGAGAGGAGGAAAAGAGGGGGAGGAAAAAGAGGAAGGGAAGACAAGAAGGAGGAGGCGGCGGCAGCGGCGGCGGGCGCCGGCAGGTGAGGGGAGCGGCGGCGCGGGGGCTCCGGGGGCCGCGGCGAGGCCCTGCTCCTCTCCTTCCCTCTCTCCTCGGCCGCACGACCCACCTCCTCCTCCTCCTCTTCCTCCTCCTCCTCTTCCCGCCGCCGCTGCCGTTCTCCGGGAAGGCCCGGCCATGGCCGAGGCCGTGAGGGGAAAGGGCGTGAGAGGGGCGGGTGAGGGGCGGCCATAAAGGGAGGGGGGGCGCGAGGCGGTAGCGGCGGCGCGCGCGAGGCCGGCCCCGGGTAAGGTGGGGGGGGGGGGGGGGACGGGGTGACGGCTCTTCCTCGCTTGCTGCCTCCGCTCGGCCCCCGCAGCGCTTCCCGTTCCGGGGCCGTGCGGCCGCCGCCACAGCCGCCCCTTGGCGGGCAGCGGGCGAAGCCTCCGCGGCGGCGGCGCTCGCTGAGGGCGGGGGGGTGTGTGAGGGGGGAGCGTTTGCGCGGGAAAGCCGGCGGCCACACCCCCACACACACACTCCGCTGCGCCTCGGGGCGCCTGCGCGGCCCGGCTGCTCCCTCCGCCCCTCTCCCGTCGATCAAGCGGCTCGCAGCCAATCACCGCGCTCCTCCCCCAGCCCGGGCTGCCACAGGGGCCAATCAGCGGGGGGTGGGCGGGGCGGCGGTGTCCGGGCAACGGCGAGGCGTGCGGTGGGCGGGGCAGTGGCGCTGAGCGGGCGGGCCCTGAGGGGGCTTCGGGCGGGCTCCGGGGGTGGCCGCGGTGTCCCCCCGAGCTCGGCAGCTCTTAGCGGGGTCCGAAGACTCGGTGTGGGTCCATACCGAGGCCTGTCCTCGCAGCCGCGCGGCGCCGCGGGGGTCGCCCGCTGTTGTTTGTGAGTGGGAGCTGCCTCTGCAGGGACCCCCGGGGCTTCGGGGTGCTCGGGAAGCTTCGTTCCCTGGGAATGCGCTCTGTGTGTGTGTGGTTCTGGAGTCCGGGAGACACCCTACCTGCCCCCTGAACAGCACTGTGTTTGTGCTTTGGTGCCTTAGCAATTCGTTCAGGTAATGAGCACCTGCTTTAGGTCTTCTACGCAATTTTCCACAAATATTTCGTTTGTAAATGAATGTGCAGCCTAAGCTGCTCCAAGGTATAATGTCTGTGGGTTCCTTGTCAACTCCTAACTGTTCTAATAGATCTTCAGCTGGAGATGAGGGAAGTGCAGGTGTGTTGATAGTCCTGCATGTCCTTTATTTCAGTCTTTGACTGCTGAGTTCGAGTTGTCTCAATGTTTGGAAGTCAAGATGCTCCGAGGGCTGGAGCCCCTCTGTCACTAGTGAGCAGAGACCGAGGAATAAAGTGACATGGACGGTTTAGGACGAGAAGAAACCGACCCTTTATCAATTTACAAATTCGCTTATATACCTTAGCACGCTGGACTGACATAAGGTTATTGGTTCACTGACCAAGCACCCCCCAGAGGGATTGGCTGAACCCAACAACACTTACTTCAGATATTTTCTCCTTGGTGTCATAACAATGCCATGGTTTACAAAATCTCCCAACTGTTTTCCCATAGCGTCCGTGAGAAAGCAAGGCTTTCACACAGACACTGTCAGAAAACTGAGAAATCTCTCTGCAGCCAGGCTTTCAGCATTCACATCCCTCTGCTCAGGAGACAGGATGGGAGAGCTGGGGATGTTCAGCCTGGGCATTAAAAGGCTCTGGGGAGACCTTATTGCAGCCTTTCAGTACTGCAATGGGGCCTGTGAATAAGAGGGAGAGGGACTTTTTACATGGGCAGATAGTGACAGGATGAGGGACAATGGTTTAAATCTAAAAAAGGAGAGGTTTATATCAGATGTTATGAAGGAACTCTTCCCTAAATTCTTCCCTGTGAAGGTGGTGAGGTCCTGGCACAGGTAGCCCAGAGAAGCTGTGGCTGCCCCTGGATCCCTGGAAGTGTTCAAGGCCAGGTTGGATGTGGCTTGGAGCAACCTGGTCCAGTCCAAGGTGGACTCTTAGGTATTTTTCCAGGAGGCAGAAGGAAAATGTCACTGGTTGTCTTGGGCTCCGAAGAAGGCAAAAGTCAACAGAGGAAAGCCCTGCTTGCAGTCATATTGTAGAGAGCTCCATGAAATGCGGTAGCTACTCAATCCCCCATAGCAACGCAGGGATGTTGGAGTCATGGCAGAGTGGGAGTGTGCTGTGACCAATTAAGGGACAGGGAAAATAATTGCTTTAAATTGCCCAAGCTTGATGTCATGGCAGCCTGATATAGACACAGCCCTCGTAGCTCAGCGAGGATGGACTTTGCATGAACGGCACAGGTTTATTTTTAAATGGAGGCTGCACTTCGTGAGGAGAAACGTAGAGATGATGAATCAGCTGGCAGGGAGGGAACGAGTGTGGGTAGACTTTTCAACTGATAAGCCCTTGAGGCTTGGCTGTGTCATCAAAAGAGAACAATTAGGACAGCAGTGCTCAACGTGTAGCTCTTTACCTGTTGGTTGCAGTTCAGGTGAGTGTGGCAGGGCTGAGCTCATGTGCCTCTTCCCGCAAGGGAACCAGATCCCTGTCTGTGGGATTTCTTTGTCCGGGTCCACAGGAGTTTTCTCAGCATGTTTCTTTGTCCAGGTCCTGATGTGACTGTGCCATAGCTTGGCTTCCTACTAAAAATTGCCTCCTATAGGAGTCAAAGCAAGACAAGAGCACGCTGCTGTATTTGTTGTTTCTCAGTACACCCTGGTCCATGTGAGTTGCAAGGCAGAGACAACGTTAGCAGAGTTTTGAAACATCTTGTATTTAGGGTGTCACAGAATTCTGCAAACATAACCTGCAATGCATTTGGAAAATATTTTGGGATTCCAAAAGTTGATTTGGCAGCAGGGGAGTAAATAATGGCAGAGGTTTTCTGTGAGAGAGAATGGAAAAATAAAGGAGTAGGCAGGGGTGGAAAGTTCAGTGATGCAGCAGAAGGATGAGCCAGAAGTGATAATTAAACATAAATTTATATAATGCAACAGCATGGTCCAGAGCAGTGTGCTTAGTTGTATACAAATATGTTTTGATTTTCTATAATGAAGATCAAGTACAACAATGGTATTTTCTGTGGATGTAATCCCTTGACATTTGCCTTTTTCCACTGATTTTCACTCAATTGGGATTTGATGCTATAGGGACAAATATATGAGAGGTTAGCTTAATATGATTTTGATACATATAGTGTGCTCTTTCAGCATAGCTCTCTGGAGGGATTTCAGTGCTGGACTGAACTCTTGGGTGATAGAACTGTCCTGCCAGCATTGCAGGAACCTGTTTGTACCCTACTGCATACATTTATTAACTTCCACTTTAAAATGAGTTATTGTTGCTCTGAAGAGAAGGCTGTTCCAGAAATTGGCTCATCTGATGGCTAGAAACCCAATTCCCAGCCTAGGTTTATTATTTGGATGTCAGTTATCACAAACTGAAAAGGACAGCTTTTAAGGGTTGTTATGACTATGAAATTGAAAGTTTATAAAGGGTTTGTCACAAATTGCAAGTTTCATTGAAGAAGGGACCTTGGAAGATCACTTTGTCCAGCCTCCAGTCCCAAGACAGATCCAGTGCTGCTCAAGTGATTTCTGACATATATTCTCAAATTGTTTTAAAGTTGTCCTGGTGGGAAGATTCTGCTGCCTCCCTGTCTGATCGAGTCCAGTACTCCACTCTCTCCTCTGCTATACAGCTTCTGTAAGAGTCACTGCTATAGGGAACACTTGTTCTCTCCACCTTCACAGTATCCTCTTGCATCTCTGAAGACCAGTATCATGCCTCCCCACTTCTTTTCACCTTCCTGACACTTTGCGTGCCTTAATTATACCTTCTTGGATGGGGGAGATTTTTTAGGATCTTTGCCAGAAGTCCAAGAGATGAATGGGACCTTCACGTTCTCTGCTTTCAGATAGTTGTTTATTAAGTCTTACCAGAGAAACAGAGTCACTGACATGACCCAGACACAGCACAAAGCAGAGAATGCAAGAGAAAGCCAAATTATCAAGACTACACAGTGTTTTTAAAGATGTATCACCTAATGAAAACTTAAAACAAAAGATATTTTCACTTTTCCACCAATATTCAATAAATCACTTTGTCACGTAGGCAAGAACTGTGGAATTCTTTATCCAATCACCCCAAACTACTTCTACTGCAGAATATGGAGTAATAGAGGAAGAAGAAGAAGGTCTGGAGAACAACAATCCTCCATTTTGAAGTTTTTTGCTTTTTATCTATTTACTATATTAACAAACCCAGAACTCTGAATTTTTCACCTTGTAACAATCTTACATAATATTCTATCACCTAGTTCACACCAGTGTAGATTCTACTTCATCCCAGAAGGCAGGCAATTTTCTCCATAAACGAAAGTCAAAAACAGTGTTATCCAAGAAAGTAAAACCCTTCAAAACAAACAAAAGAAATATTCTCTACACTCTAAATTCCCACACTTCCCTTTGAGCTCTGTTACCACCACTCGTGATTCCAGGCTGGCAGTTGGCAGGGAACCCAGAGTGGGATGATGAGCAACACCAATTTTGACGTGTCTGTGTCTGATAGGTTTACTGGTTTAATCTTTCCCAACTTTTCTCATCATGCCCACATAATACATTGCACACAGAAAGAAAAAATTGTCTGGCTGATACATGAGGACATGCCAAGGTTTTATAGATCCCTGCTGATTTTATATCCTTGATATCATAAATGAAAAGATTATGATAAAATTTAGCAGTATCACCTAAAGTCATTGTAATGTTTTTCAGTGTCTCCCTCCATATGTTTCCTTGTTTCACTGAGGTGAGTGAATGCTGGGAGGGAAGTAGCTGTGCCTTCCTTGACAGAAATACCATCTGTGGCAGACCTGCCCTTTCTTTGCTTCAGAGGAGTAACCAGGCCTCCAGGGTAGCTATCGAAATAAAGTTAAAACCAATTTTTGTAAGCAGAGTTAAAACTTTTCCAAACATTATTTGACTGAGAGTGAGAGCTAGGGGTGTAACTGTGGCCACATGCCAGCTTTGGAGCGGAGTGGCAGACTCCAGGGTTTGTGGTCTGTTTATCCATAATCTTGTTGTTGCCAGAAAAATAAGAAGACAAGGTTTGTTTTCTTTGCTCCTGATATTGCTACACTGACAATGCAGTTCAAAAGCGAAGTTATAGCAAATATTCCAATTATCCAGCTTTTAATGAGTTGTGCCTGCACTTTAACAGGCATTGAGGGTGGGTTTGGATTTTTGTTTCTGGAACAACAGCAATGCATGGAAGATGTTTCTCATCAATCCTGTTGGTTTTCTCTTGCAGCCCCTGGATTTGGAGCAAGGCATTGAGAACCACCAGCAAATTGAGAAGCACAAGGCTGCAAGATGTCGGGGCGGAGTGGGAAGAAGAAAATGTCCAAACTGTCCCGCTCGAGCAGGGCTGGGGTGATATTCCCTGTGGGGAGGATGATGCGCTACCTGAAGAAAGGGACCTACAAGTACCGGATTGGGGTTGGAGCACCAGTGTACATGGCAGCTGTCATAGAGTACCTCGCAGGTAAACCTAGAACCTGCTCCTGGAAGTGCTCATCACACACAGAAGCCAGGGTTAGCCACGGGATGGGATACGAACGTGTGGAGCACTCCTGAAAATCAGGCTCTGCAAGTGCAGGATTTGTTGAAATCTGCTGAAAACGCTAAGGAGGTTTTTTTTTTTCCTGGAGAGGCTGAGGACAGAAATTCTCTGCTTTAGAGGCACCATGCTTGGTCACTAGCTGGAAGGGTTATTTTTTATTGCTTTGCAGAGTGAGGAGTCACATGTGGTAGTTTCTGTCCCAGAGAAAACTGGTATTAATTAGGCTTTTTGATACACGTAAATGTGAATAATAGGAGGAAAAAAAGCAAACCCACCTTGTACATCTATTGTGGTTTTTAAGTTAGCAAACTGTCTTGCTGGCTGCATTTCTCCTTGCAGGACAGTGCCAAAGTGTTATGAAATGTAAAGGTGGGTTTTTTGGTATTTTAAAAACCCTTTTGCTTTGCTTAAGTGTATAAAGAAGGTGTTCCAAGGTTTAAATCTTCCCCCGTGCCCCGAGTTTTCTTTTTCCTGCCTTTCTGAAACTGAACTTTGAGGAAGGGGCAGGTGTCCCGTGGTGATACAATATACTGTGGTTCTGTATAGAAATATTCAGAGTGTCCTATGATCATATCTGCTGAGTTTCTCGTTTAATTATGGAAAATAGCACTTTAGCAAATTGTTAGAACTCACGGTGCAGAGAGGATTCTGGTTCAGGTTACTCAGAGGTTACAGATCAAGACTGAGGTGCATTAGAGAATCTGTGAGGAGTAACAGCCTGGATGGAATTAGTTGAGTGTGTTGTGTTTCAGGAGTGTAGTTTATTGCCAAAGTGGCATGAAGAAGCTTGCATGGAGCCTGGTTGTCCATGCAACAGGTTTTGTGTAAAAAAACTGTCTTTTTCACATGTGAAACTTGTTCCCACTACCAGACAAAAAAAGCATTATTTTCTTTCAAAGGTGTGGAGAAAATCTGAAATCTCACTACTAAATTTCACTACTAAAATTGCATTTATGATGAAGCCTAATAGCACATTGCAGAAATTTCCATGTTTGTGGCGGTACATTCCAGGATGAGAATCAATTTTTTTTTTTCCCTGAGGCTACTTCTGGAGCTGGAGTGACAAATTCTTGCCTGTGTTGAAGAAATCACAGTAACTTTTATAACATAATGTGCTGCATTGTGACTCTGCTGACCTTCTGTCTGGAGAGAAATACTTCTTTACTTTTCCTTCTCCACAGGGAGATATTTCTAGGATAAACATTTGGAGATGCTTGTTCTGAGCTATGGCAATTATTACAAGGTGCAGTAATAAATTGTCAGCAGCACATCTGGTATGTGCAACATTTCAGTGGTTCCGACAGAGTTGTGGTCAGCACTGTTTGCCTATTACCTGAACTAGAGCAATGTATGTCTTGGCTCTGCTCCTGGGTAGTAAATGCAGTTTAATTTAAATCATTAATCTGAAATGAGCAGATTATATGTGGGCCTACACTTTGCTTTAGAAAAAAAAAGAATGTGTAGTCAACCAGGCAAGAAGATTGCTAGAGGTGTAGGCTGGGAGCCCACATAAATTGTAAGGGAATGCTATTTTCAGCTGCTTGGTTCAGCAGAGAACTCCTGTATGTATTGTGATAGAACCGAGTAATGTTTTTGAGCAAACATGTATTGCTGGTGGACTGTGTTCTTTCCAAACCAAAGTTCCTGTGCTCTGTCCAGGGTTTTGTTTGGAAATATTACAAAGGTGGAGAATTCAGTTAAAAAAACAGTGTTGCAACATCTAACCCTGCTGATCTAGTTATTCCTAATATTACGTGTGAATAAATGGTTTTGGGAAGCCTGTAGAAACAAAATAGGTTTTTCGAAGGATGTTGTCAAAGCAGGTATTATGTGTCAAACTGGTAAATCTTCTTAACATTATCTGATCTTTGTATTACAAATGCCGTTCTTTTCTCCTGGACTTGCAGCTGTGAAATGGTGGTTCCTCAGGATGAAAGGCTGCGTGCAGGGGAACTGCTTCAGGCTAAATCTGGGAGGGTGGCAGTAAGAGACTATGGCTTTTTAGCTGTTTCACAGAAGCAGGTCGAATGTATTTTTTGTGTTATGTCAAAACATTCATGAGAACTTCTCCTCTAAAGCCCTGAGTGCTTCTCTGTGTTTGAGCATAGATTTGATGCTTTACGATAGGGGAAGGGTGGTCTCTGACACCTCAGGGAAATCTGCTCTCTTTGGCCAGGCTCTAACTTTGATAAAACACGGGTCGCTCATGCTTAGCGGAGACTTCTTTGATTTTAACAGCTAAAATCTCTGAAGACTTGGTCCTCACTGCATATGTTCCAGCCTCTCTCAGCTCCCAGATCATAACATTGTGGGGAGACAGTGGTTATGGAAAAAGAATATTGATGTTAGAGCCAGGGATAGATCTGGCTAGTGGGGAGAGCTGGACTGATGGCCAGTAGGCAAATAAATGGCAAGGAGTATCCAAATATCCTGCCAGGAAGCTGGAGAGTAAGTTGAAAAAATAGGAAATAGGCCAAGGATTGGATGGAGGGGGTGCTGGTAATGAAGGACCTGGGCAGGAATATTGAGCCTGAGTAGATAGGAGAAATGGTGACTGTCCAGGAAAGGCAGCTGAGGTAGTAGTCTTGGTGTGGATTGCCAGGGAAAGGAGATTGGGCTGTGGAGCTGGGAAAGCAAGTCATGACTGGGACAGGGGCGAGGTGGATGAGGCTGGAAGGGTCAAACAGGACCAGAACCACCTGACTGCCTGCATTCCTCCAGGGCCTGGCATGGACCAGCAGATCTCTGGGAGTGACCAGCCCTGCATGGTCTGTTGTTGGCCTATATTTGTGTTGCCCCAGAGCACTGACCCTCTTGACTGGCGTCATCCAGATGGTGCCTATACATCTGGAGCATCCTTACTCCCAGTTTATGTAGTTCAGACTGCTGTTTGGCTTTGGTATGTGTTCTGTGTCACAAGATACTAGATCCCTGGTTTTTTCCTTTGTAAGCAAGATTGATTGTGGCAGCACCTCACAGCCATTATCAAACCCAAATCTGCACTTTGCCTTATCAACCCCATAATTAAAATGCCAGCAATCACTGCGGTGTATCTCAGGAAGAGGTACTTTTGCCTCAACTGATCAACTAATGTGAAGATCTCATCACTGTTCTAAACCTTTCTTTTTAATCTCTCTATGCCATTTTACATTTTAGGCTTGAAAATCATATTGTAAAACTGCAGCTTAATTCCTATCCAGAAGGTTGTGTTTGCTGAAACAAGGTTGAGTTCCACTGGCTTCAGAGCTCAAATTCAGTGAAAAATTGGCCTGAGTCCCATGGGATTGATGGATTTTGCAACAGACTCATGCTCTGAGTGTGCACAGGGCTGACTGCAGTCACAACTACCTAAAGCAAACATCAGCTGTGTATGTCCTGCAGGGCATCTTCCCAAAAAGTAGGCAGAGATGCCTGTCGATGAGGAGTCATCGACACAAGTCATGTGGGTGGTGTGCTGGTCAGAGGAACCCATGGAAGGTCTCAATGGAAAGCCATCTTCTCTAAATTAAGGCAGAACACAACACCAGCAAAGGCTTCCTCCTTCACAGGAATCACCTGGAATACTCTTCTGCCTGTTGTGCTCATCTGCCATGCAGAGACAAATCCAGCAGGTAGTTTTCCACCTGCAAATGGGGGACCAATGACTCCATCATCCAATACATTTTTGCAGAGTAAAGGTATTACTGTTAGATTTCTGTGTGGTAGTGTAACAGGAACTGACACAACTTATCCTGAAGGGGAGGTGGAAAACAAGATAACCTGTACAAAATCTTTCCAATTTGCTATCAGTAATTCTCATAGACCATTCTTAGCAGTCCAGCTTCACAGAAGCTCAGCTGAACAAATACCTTTGGCTTGGCTAGGATGCTTTAGTTCCCAGATATTTCAAATCTGCTGATCCATCAGCTAAAAAAACCTCTTTTTCCTGTATGTCACAGGATGACAAGATGTAATCCCATTCAGGTCATAGCGTGGCTGCTGCTTGTGGCTGCTGGAAGAGAGTTACGTTTTTCTGAAGATGTCTGAATTTAAACTTCTGATGTGGAGGCATCTTTGTGGATTTTGACTTTTGCAGGAAGCAATATTATTTGAGATTTCAGTGTAATCCTTAATGCCTGGTGCTGAGAGCACGGAAAGTAAACCCAGCTTATGGCTGAGAATATCAAGATGCCCAATTCCAAGAGAGCTTGTTATGGTATAGGACTTTATTATAGGACCTATATACTCAGACTAGTCTTCTTAGAATTTAGGTAACCTCAGATGTTAAGATGTTTCTACGTGAAATGTAAGGCAGTTTCTTTAGGGATCTGTTATTGTAGCAGAGGATATGATAACTGAAGCTTCCAGTTTTGGTATTGTATTTTGTAAATGCCATTTTATTTTCTTAATATTATGAGTCCCTGCCTCTACCCTTAGAAAAAATATGCATGGAAACCTTCACTAAAAGGAGGCAAGGCAATTATTTACCTATGCAAATGTTTGGCATCCTTTGGTAAGTTATATACATATTCCACAATCTGCCATGCGTCACCTCTGCCTTGGATTCCCTTCTTCCTGGTGTCCTGGGATGGATGGCTGGCATTTGAGTGTTCTGCCTTTTTTGCTCTTAACATTAGGCAGAGGACTAAGAGGGCACCATCAGGATGCTGCTGGCCAAAGGACCCAAACCTGGGGCAGTGGGGTGAGCACACAGGTAGCAGGATGTGCCTGTTGTTGGCACACCTGAAAGAACTTCAGTTCCCACACAGGTAAGTATGTGTTGTTTTCTGGATTTTTTTTCCCCTGATGCAATTTTCCTCTGCTGTCAGCACACATCTGCAAAACCCACTGGAGGAGCCTGGGTCTCTTTTCTTGCTCTCTGCTGCTCTGCACAATGGATGGAATCTGTTCCTTCTGTCTGCTGCTGCATTAGCTCCACTGGCAGAGGTCTGGGAGAGGGTCTGACACTTCCAGCCCCATGGGGGTGGAAATAGCTGGATTATGCAGGATCTCTTTTCAATTCCCTCTTTTAAAATCCAGGACAGACTAGGAAATGCTAGAGCTGAGAGGTTCCTGCCCTAACTTTTACAATTCACTGTGAATATGCATGTAAATTTTAAAAAAGGCGTTTGTATTTCCAACATTCAGTTAAATTTGTATGCTGTGTAGTAGTGAAAACTGGAAGACAAGTTTGTAATTTTGTTGTTCTAACTGAGTGGTATTGAAAGCTTGTATTTTTCCCATGAGCCAGAGCTAAGCCTCATGTTGAAATCATTTGGATTTTAGCCAAACATTATGTACATTTCCACTAGATTTTTCATGAAAGTTCTTCTTTTTATAGTAGTTATTGTTCTTTGTGTAGTTGATAAAAAGGAGTAGGATGTCATTAAGACGTCAATAAGTTTTCAATAGGATAATACTGATTGGTTGTAATTTTCATATTCCCGTTACTGACAAATGCAAACACAAACCCAAAAACCAGACGACAGGGACACTGTATACTGAAACAAAGTGTGAATATTATTTTTATGATTATTTGGAGAAAAAAAATCCCTTCTCCTTCCTTCTCAGTGTTTCAGTAGTGTTCTTATATGAGAAATAACTTCTGAGTAGAGGCCAAACTATTTAAGCTAATGATTATACTGATTGCTACAGTCCAAATAAACTTAGGAAGGTCTATCTGTATTTCTGTAATTATTAGGAAAACCTCAGTGACTTTGGTTACAGTATAAATGTTACTGCTAATTTAGAGAAACTACCTTTGAACTGACCTCCTGTTCCCAGAGATGTAGAAGGACCCTTCTATCAATATTTCATGCATTGAAGCTCTCACGTTGTCTCTGCTTGCATCTGAGTCAAACCTTTCATATCTTGTTCTGAAATGAAGCTTCTCACAGATTTTCAGTGCCCTTTAATGCAGAATTCCAGCAGTGCCTGGCAGGTGTGTTGGCTTTCCAAGTATTTCTTCAAATGCACCTCAGTCTTCATCTTCCCTGGTCCTGAGAATCCTTGCTGTTTGTCAGAGCTGTCTGTTTCAGGTTGGGTGTTTCACTGCATGCTTGACTGTTCTGTTGTCACAGGGCTGCTGATGAATTTTGGACTGCTGATGTACCCTTTTTAGGTGGTTTTTTTGCCTTCTTGAAAGAGATTTCTGACTTGGGGCTCTTAAAAGAAATTATGTGATCCAAGCTTAGCATATTTTCTCCTAGATATCCTTTAGGGAATTAGGAAGGACAAATGAATTTATCTAAATTTACAAATACATTGAGTGGGGTTTGGTTTCTGCCTTTCTGTAGCAAGAACCCTTTAAATCTGGAAATGTCCCTGAAAAGGTAAATGGATATTAAGAAGCAGTGTAAAAATGTGTATGCAGCATGTACCTAAGCTGCAATTTCATTACTCATTTTTATCTTGATGTGTTACAGCCGAAATCCTGGAGTTGGCAGGAAACGCAGCGCGGGACAACAAGAAAGGAAGGATTGCCCCCAGACACATCCTCCTGGCAGTTGCAAATGATGAGGAACTGAATCAGGTGCCTGTTTACATTTTGTTGCAGTATTTATGTGCTGTGGCTTGAGTGAAGCTGCTACCAGGGAAGGTTAGAAACAGCTTAGTCTAAGACATGAATGAGATCGCAGTTACTGGACCAGAAGATTGTGCCCTCTTAAATAAAAGCAAACAAAAAGAAAGGTTCTGAGATACCTCATCTTAAATCTTATGGACATAAATTTTGGTTCTTCTTAGTCCTGTTGAAGCAAGTAGACTTGATGCCTCACTTTTTCCTCAGGGACATTCAATACTTAAAGAAAATGTGCAAGACCTTTTCTCAAAAGCTGCAGAAATGTGTGTTTTCTATTATACTGGCTGTGAGGTCCATGTTGAGCAGGGATCTGGCTCACTCCCTGCTATTGCTGTCTCCCTGTCTGTTTGCCCAAACTGTGGTTTTCAGTGCTCTGACTCTTGGGATCACTTGTGGGATCACTTCTGCTAGACTTGTTGAGTGAGGACAGAGATCACAGCATGGGCTGCAGATTGTACTATTCAGGGGTGCTGAAAAGGTTCAGTCAGCATCAGAGTCTCTCCTCTGTATGAAGATGGATGATGTCATTCACACTTTGAATACTCCTGCACTTAATATGACTGCTTTAAATAATGAAAATGTGGTACCCGTGAAGTCATTTGTGCGCTCTGTTTCCAGTCAAGTGGAGTAAAAATTCAAAACAGGCCAGAAGAGAAGGAAAAGTATGCTAACACTACCAGCCTTTTCCCAGCTCTGTGGTTCTGGTCACGGGTTCTGACCTGTGAACTGGATCTAGATCCAGTGTTGTCTCTTAGGAATTAGCCAGACTTTATCCTCTACATGGTATCACAGCCCATTCCTGTTGTTTGCCTCTGCAAAGCAAGTCCTTGGAGCTTTTCCTTGCTTTCATTGCATCTGTTTCCCTGCCAAAGGGATCTGCATCCAGTCCTCCTCTGAGCAGGGCTGTGGTGCAGTCCTTTTTTTAAGTAGCCCACAGACAGTCTTCTTCTTTTACCCTTATTCACTGCTTGTGAGTCACCAAGGACAGGTTTGCACTAAGACCAGCACTGGAAGAGGGAGGAATGAATGTACAGCAACAGAATTCTCCAGGATGTGCTGGCTGACTTTGCTGCCACCTGCCACGTTCCTTGTTACTGTGGATTGTTTCCCTCATAGTTTTTTGGTGGTGCAGACTAGGAGGATCTGTAATATGCTTCCATACGCTGCTTCTCCTTGCAGTTGCTCAAAGGTGTGACTATCGCAAGTGGAGGTGTCCTGCCCAGGATTCAGCCTGAGCTTCTAGCCAAGAAGCGGGGTGCCAAAGGCAAATCTGAGACCATCCTTTCCCCTGCTCCTGAGAAGAAGGGGAGGAAATCCATGGTGAACAAAAAGAGTGGGAAGAAGGCAAAGTCTACCAAGGCCCGGACGTCCAAAAAGGTAAGCACGGGGCAGGTACAGATTCTGTGTCATCCTCTGAAATATTTTCTTGATACTTGTGTAGAATCTCTTACCTCCACATTAACTCTGTGGCAGTGAACCCTTGCTTTTAAAATAAAGGAAGCTGTGTTCTAAAACATTTTCTACTAGAGAGATGTCATGCCTTCAGCCTTGGGCAGTTACTGGGTTGCTGTTAAAGGTTTTTCACTGTCCAGAGAACTTGTCCCGACATGGAACGTCAATGTCATTGTGACAAGCTCTTTGTTTCATGTGTTCTTAGCTGTGCTGTTGTTAGTGATTTTTAAACGAAGAATAAATCAATCTGCACTTTCCCTTAGGGTTGCCCATCCTCTATCACTATCCAAAAATGGATTAATTTGGTAAAGCAGTAACCCAGATCAGTGCTCTTGGTTTGTCATTCCAGAGCACGTACCTTGAAACACTGCTGAGTTTTTGATTGGGTAGCGTTAAATGATATTAAGCTTTGACTTAGATTTTTTAAACTTAGATTAAGCACATTTTTCTGGAGGCCTCGAAGTTTTGATACAGTTCCATAGCTGAGACTATGCAGAAACAGCCTTTAAAAAGAAAACAGAGTTGCTTAATGGGATGTCTCTGTGTATTGATCTCAGCTACCACCTTACTTTGAATTGTGCACATGCAGAGTTTGGTATGTAGAAGAGTAGCTTCTTGACATACCTTGGAGCAAATATTGAGAGATGTGAGGAGATGTTCCTGCAGCCCTCTGGGACTGGTAGGTTTGCTGTTCCTGGAGGTAAGCCATAAGAAGGCTTTCTCATTTAATAACCAAGACTTAACATTTGTTTTTCAGATGACAAAGTTGTTTTTTCTTCAAATTGGAGCGTTTGACTGGGTTACTAAGTGACTAAGTTTGAGTTAATATGAGGTTCTGCTCTGTTAGCAACAAAAATAAACTAACACATGCCCACCCATATAAATACAACCTTAATTGCCAGTAAATCTACAGATGGGTGTGGGTGCCCTGCCTCTGAATGTGACTACAAATGTATGTAATGCCTCAGATGAACCACTGATTTAGCATTATATAAACAGTGCAGGCCTCTGTTGTTACATAATCTTAGGGGATTACAAGGCTCTGAGTAATATATTGATCTGAGAAGACAAGATTTGTAGTAAGTTATTAAATCTCTCCATTATTGAATAATGCTAGATGTTGATTATTCTGTTTCCTTTGAGAGGTCTTGCTTTTTTTTCTCCCATCAAATAGAACAAACAAAAGGACAATGAAAAAGAAGGAGCTTCAAATTCAACAACAGAAGATGGACCTGGGGATGGTTTCACTATCCTGTCCTCCAAGAGCCTTGTGCCAGGACAAAAGGTAATAGAGAGCAATAACAGATTGGGGCGTAGCATGAAGGGAAGGATGCTTTTCTCTTAAATCAAAGCATTTCCAAAATCAGCTGTTTTTTCTTCAAATCGTGATGTTAGAACATTAGTTTTCTAGCAATAACTTCCTCTGGAGCAAGCTCCCAAGTTGTGGGCATATTACCAAACAATCTGAGTGGTGTGCAAATTAATTAATTAAAAGCTAAAAGTCAGAATCACATATACTGAACAGAATAAAATAACTGATCTCTGAAAGACTGAATCCAGCCTTCTTTCACTTCAGCTTTTTGGTATGAAAATGATTTTGCACTCAGATTACTATTTCTTTTCCCCTCCCGCCTCATTATTATTTTTCAGCTTTCTCTGACACAGAGTGACATCAGCCATATTGGCTCCATGAAAGTAGAAGGCATTGTTCACCCTACAACTGCTGAAATAGACCTCAAGGAGGAAATAGGTGAGGCTCTGTTCATGCAGAAAAAACACATCTAGAGCTGGAACAGTAGCTGGTCTACTGGCTGCCTGCTGAGATCCCATCCTGTTTCAGCTGAATCTGCCCCAGGCCATAAAATATCAGTTACAGCTTCTGAAAATCAGGCTGGATCTGACTAGGTACAACAGCCTAATCACTAATTTATCTTTTTTTTTAATGACAAGCAAAACACAGATAATTTGTTGACGCACATGAGCAGCAAAGGTGTAAATAATTATTATTGAGGTGTTTATTGGCTTATTTTTACATTTGCATCTGAAAATTACATTGCAAAATTATATATTAATAGCACTTCTAACTATGACTTTCGTTGTAGGATATTACATAATTTAGAAATACTCATGTACAAAGCCCTATACTGCTCACGTGAAGTAAGGAAATACTATTATTACAAATACAGAAATTAATCAGGAGGGAGGTAAAAAGCTATTCAGTCAGTTGCATAGGGAGCACAGAATCTAGTAGCAGGCTTTTGGATCATTGTTTTTCAGTCGTCAAGATCCTCACTGGCATCCCAGCTGTGTTTGTTTCACCGAGTAGTAGGGTTTGTACGTTTAGTCCATTTTAGAGGCTGAAAATCTGAGTCCTGAAAATCCCACTCCACGCTATTTTAGCCGTAAGTCAGAGTAAATAGCATTCTTACAGATATTTATATTAAAGCAATTTCCAGTAACAGCATACAGGGCTCTTCAAAATCATGAAAAGTAAACTTTATCTGTGTCTAGGCAGAGTGGTGAACATAAACATCAGCTGCTGCTGATAGAGGGAGACAGGATAGTGTGTGTACAGTGTTCTTTTAAATAATGTGGACTTGTTTATCCACACTGATACTCTGAAGCCAAGGGCTTTTGCTCTGTGTCCTTGCAGGCAAGGCACTGGAAAAGGCTGGAGGGAAAGAGTTCTTGGAAACAGTGAAAGAGCTTCGCAAATCTCAAGGACCTTTAGAAGTTGCTGAAGGTAAAAAGGATACTCTGCTGTCTTTTGGATATGGCTCATCTTATATGTTCTCTTCTCTGGACATTCTGATCTGTTCCTGATATTATGTGTCATTGTTTATGTGATGTAAATGTTTCTTCAAAGCTGTTGCTGATATGGGCAGCCTGCTGAGAGGGAAAAAAAGGGAGAATAGCATACCTATGTGCTGTGCACATTCTGTCTTTAGACTGATCAATTTGTCTTAGGCAATTTCTCTCTATGGGAGTCCAAAAATTAAGGAAATCTTGTGCCATCTTTCCTACCCTGATTGTACTGCAGCCTTAGTGAGAATCAGAAACAGTTCTCAGCCTAACATATGACGTATAAGAAAAATTAGTGATACTTTATAAATTATTCCTCTTTATGCATATTTGATTAACAGTATATAACCCAAATAATTACCTTGCTTTGAACACATATGAAGATGTGATATGATCTGCGGAACTGGCACGCTTTTTGGAAGAGCAAGTGCTCAGGCACTACAGCTACTTTTTTAGGAGAGCTCCCTTCAAGGGTTAACACATTTGTAGCAGGGAATAGCTTGGGACCTGAGATTGTGCTTTCCTTTGTGGGCAGATTAAACCGATTGAAGGTGTCTGGAAGACAGATGGAGAAAAGTTACAATATGCCTTATTTGGCTTAGTATCTCTATACCCAAGAAAATAAATGCTTTAAATAGTCTAGTTTTGGAAATTTCCTAATTGAGTTTTATAGTTTTATAATCTGAAATAATAGGGAAATTTTTATACAAGATAATTTGCTTCACTTTCATATCAAATCAAATTTATATGCCATAAAATCAAAGTAAACTACTTTTCTCTGTCAACATCACTACCCAACTAGAAGATAGACTCCTTTTATGTTATTAAGACAGCTGGTTAAAATTTAAGTAGCACAGCATTCCTCTGTGCCTGCAACAGAATTCCTCTGTGATGGTAAACAAGTGAATACATCCAGGTTTTTCATCCATGGGCTAATTCCTTCCTGCCCAGCTAATTTCAGAGTGTTTAACCTGAGATTACCAAGACCTAAACTTCCACTAGTGCTGATGGTGACAATTGCAACAAAAGCAAACTGATGCCATGCTGTGGACTCTGCAGGTCCTGAACAAATATTAGGCTTTCTGAAAAATTAATCTGAGATTCCTGATTGGGCGTAACTGATGAGGACAAATTTGATTTTCATGTCCTTGTCTGAAATTACCCAGCTGTGACAGGAGACTAAATATTACTCCCCAACACTCTGGAGCTGTAATGATGATGATGCAGGATATTTGTGAAAAGCACTCTGTGACAGCACTGCAGAAATGTCTGTGGGGGTTACTGATACTGTGTTCAGGGTGAGGTTTTCGTACTTTGCATAAAACAAACCCAGAGGCTGTGCTGAATGAGAGTGCTAAAAACCATTATTGAGTAGCTGTGTGCTAACCAAATGAGCCCTGGGTTCTTTAGTCTCCAAAGAAATAATGATTGATCACAAAAGGAATGATGAGACAGGTTATGATTGCAAGCGAGCCATTGTGGTGTATTTTAATTCCAAATGTATTCCTTTGGAGAGGTAATGTAATTAACAAGGTACGTTGAGTTGAGAGGTCATTGCAGGGTGGTTTCTGTTCCAAACTAAATGTTATATTCTCATTTGTGTTAGCTGCACTCACTCAGTCTAGCGGCCTAGCAGCAAAGTTTGTCATCCACTGTCACATCCCACAGTGGGGATCAGACAAGTGTGAAGAGCAGCTCGAGGAGACTGTCAAGAACTGCTTAACAGCTGCAGAAGACAAGAAGTTGAAGTCTGTGGCTTTCCCCCCGTTTCCCAGTGGCAGGTAGGACTCCCTGTGTTGGGTAGCAGAGGTGGAATTGGCTGTCAGAGCTGCTGCTGTGACAGAGGTGCCCCGTGCTCTGTGACCCTGCCTCTGCTGCTGCCATCTGACACTGTGCTGCTCCAGAGGAATCCAGCCTGAAGTGCAGTGTTTGCATGAAACTGCCAGAGAGCCTTTATAAAGAGAAATTAGCCAACCCACAGGAGAGCTGAGTGGGCTTGCTGTGTTTTCTATTGCTAGGCAGTCATTTTCATTCCTCTGCACCAGCTCGGGTTTTGTGTCCCTTCATTTTGCTGTGGGGAGTCTTATTAAACCTGCATTTGTACTAATAAGATTATGCCAGCATAATACTGAAGGCAAGTAACAGCGATGCCACCTGAGCTACATGGATGTGGGGTGTTCACTTAAGCCGTCCTGAGAATAGATATTTAAAAGACTCGTCACACAAAACTTTTCTTTCAGAAGAAAATCAGTGTTTCTCAAATGTAGTTCTGCTTTCAAAAGGGAAAACTATTAAACCAAGTGTGAAGCTACACGTCTTTCTCCATAACTAGCAAGCAGAATGTGCTTGACTAAGAAATCTGGAATATTTTTCTTTTTCTTTTTCTTTTGTTTTAGATTTCTTTTTAAATCAACAGTTTGTTGGTCTCTGATGACAAGAAATCTTATACAAGCCCTGCTAACTTCAGAAGTTGTTATTTTGTGTTAGAGTTCACATGCTTATATTTAATTTGAAATGTATATACTGATTTTGGTAGTAGTGCCCAAAGAGTAGAGTACAGAGTACAGTCCAGTTGTGTTGGCCTGACAGTGAATAAAATGAAAGTAAAACTGCATTTGATCAGTGAAATCACCACATATCACTGAACACACAGGAGGTGAAAGTGTCATTTTTACACACTCTGCAAAGCAAAATAATATGTTTATGGGTCAGGACAAAAGAATAAATAGAGGGACAGTGCAATTTTTAGTCAATTTTTTAATATACAGATGTTTTTGTTTATGGTTTTCAGTCAAAGCAAAATGTGATAAATTGTTTTAACAATCTTTAATATAAAGTGCAACTTTCAAAAATGAACCGAAGCTTTTAATGCCAATAGAAAGTTTCTAGACTTCATGTCTTCTAAGACCATAGACCTAGAGTAATCCATTCTTGGACCATTAGTCTTAGTGCAGATTCTTCTGCTGCATTGTTCCATTTCACTCTCCGTTGCTCTTACAATTACTCCTCCTAACAGAAAAAGAGAGTAAGTCTTACCAGGTGCTGCTGGTTTACACTTCATTTATCATAGGACCTCAACATTTTCTGAAAACATGCAGTTTTTCAAATAAGACTTCCTGGTTTTGCTCTCATTTTATTCTACCTACATGTCTGCACAGGAAATGCTGGGTTTGTGAGTAGATAAAGAACTATACTGTATCAGTTCTGTGAATTTTCATTTTCCTCTGTCCCATCTTAGGAACTATGTAACTAATGTAACATTGCAATAGATGAGATACCTCAGTTGTGCCAGATCTTTTTGATGGTTTACAATATAAATATGATTGTAGGTTAGAGAATATTTCCATCAAGAGGAGTGAATGAATGCATCTCGACCTTAATTTGGCTTGGAGTTGTAATTTCAATTATTTTCACAGGAATCCCAAGCAAAGTATTTTAATGACAGAGTGAGGAAGTCAGCTAAGTAGGTGATGTTTTGGGTTTGGGTTTTTTTTCAGTTTTCAGCTAAAAAGATAATCATTCTTTGAAATTTTTAGCCTGCCCAGGATGGCATGGAAAAGTTTAATTCTAAGGGCAAACATTAAAAAAATGTTGTGTGATCATAAGAAGTAGCAGCAGATGAAAACAGCAGCTATGCCAGCAAGGAAACCTAATTCAGCAGCACGTGTATACTGCTATCAAAACCTTGGGGTTTGCCAAACTGCAACTGGCACTATCTTAGCAGCCTGTGGCTGGACCAGCTTTGGCTGGTTCCTCTCAGCATCACTGCTCAACACTCACCCGCTCTCTTTTCTTCCCTGACCACACAGAAACTGCTTCCCAAAACAGACGGCAGCCCAGGTGACCCTCAGAGCTATTTCCACCCATTTCGACGGCTCCAGCTCTTCCTCCTTGAAGAACATTTACTTTCTGCTCTTCGACAGTGAAAGCATTGGTATCTACGTGCAAGAAATGGCCAAGCTAGACACTAAGTAGCAATGGCAGCCAAATGAAACTTTATTTTTCAACAAACTTGAGTAGCATTAAAAGCATTAGAGGCGGGTTTTATTTTTTCAATGTGACGAGGAGGGGGAGTGGTAGTAGTGTGATGTGTTGTGACTTGATGGAGAGCTGTGATTAGAGATGAGAGGGGTTTAGTCTGATTTCTTCATACCATTTTTATCACCTTAAGCAATTGAGTTACCATCTGTCTTCAGGAGTTTAGTGTCCCTTGTTACTTTAGTTTAGAAGTTCTTAAAGAGTAACCTCATTTTAGATTTGTAGTGATGATTTCTTCACACACACACACACACACACACACCACTTTAAAGAAAGCTCTTAAAAATGTTCTGCTCCCTTTCCCCCTCCCTTGAGGGTAGATGGTAAACTGCCTTCCACCCACAGAGAGGGGAAAAGGGCTTTAGAAGTGATGCATGAGGAGCTTCTGTTTTGCTTTTAACTCACAATAACCTCTGTAATTACTGAGAATATTTCATGGTGATTTTGTTTGTTTTATAAGAAAAAAAGGAAAAGATGTGTCAAGTGTGGTTATTATTATAAACCCTAATTTTTCTCTGGGAATTTCTCACCCTAAAAAGAAAAAAAAAGGAAAAGAAAGGAAAAAAAAAAAGCAGCAGCATCTATAATTAAGTGCTTGCTGTATCACAACCAACAGCTTTTCTGACTGAAGTTTAGTGCTACAAGTGACACAATTAAAGCTGCTGAGGAGATTTTGACACAAAGCTGCATTATATTCTGTTGAATTCCAGGCTTACCATATCCCCTTCCAGGTTTTAGACAGGCATTACCCTGGCAGCACTGTGAGCCATTCTCCCTGCAAGCTGCAGAGCAGATGCCAGATCTGTAAGAAGCAGGTCCTTCTTAGAAGAGAAAGAATAGAGAAAGCCAGGGAAAAAAACCAAAACAACACCACATTAACAAACAAACCACAGAGATTGTGAAAACCACAGTGTTTATTGTTTCAAATCAAGGTAAGCCAAGCTTCTTGCTCAGAGCTCTCTGAGCGGGGGGAGTAAAAGAAGCATTTCTTCCCTGGTTTTTATCATGGGAACTTCTGTGCAGTTCATTTGGGAAGTGCCTCCTTCCCCTTTACAGCAAGGCAGGCACCCCTTTCATGTGGCATGGTGACGGGTGGCTTGAGGAGGTGCTGCAGAGGACAATATCAGTCAGTACAAGCAATAGAAGTGCACCCTCACCCTCTTCCAGTTGCTGTGCTCCTTGCTGGATTGTTACTGGTGCCCTCTTAAGAGGGCATTTTCTGTCCCATCGTCTTCCAGCTCTTGGAGACGAACAGATCCCGGCTCTTGGCAATGGTCACCAGGAGACGTCCCACATAGTAACCGTTCACCTGGCCTACACCATCATTCCTGCCCATGGAAAGCAGGAAGGTTAGTGACCCTGCAAAGAAGATGTAGAGGTGTTAGTCAAGCAACTGTTGTCCAGCTCCCCTGCATCCACATGGAACAACTTTCAGCAGAGTTCTGGTAAGTGTTTACATCAGTGTTCATGAACAAGACAACCCATTACCCAACTACATTTTTGAGACCAGGTTGTTCAGTTTGTGTTTGTTTTAGTTTAAGGGGAGAAAGAAGGAAAAGGGAAGTCATCTTATTCCTGGGATTTAATTGGACAGTGAGCAATTTTAAGAAAAGAAAATAAGTTTGATGAATAGCAGACTCCCACCAGTAGATTTATCAAGACATTAGTGAAGAAAGGACACATTGTGTGGTAGACTGACACAGTAATTAATATCTGCACTGTGTCTTTGTCAAGGACTAAGATGAGGCCTGAGCTATAAGCTGACATAATCAACCCCAATTGTGAGTTCCTTCATAGTGAATTCAGTGAGTTCAGAGTCCCATGCAAGTTAGACAGCTGTTCCTTGCAGAAAAGCAGCCCAACACCTAAGGCCAGGTGCTAGGAGCTGACCTTACCTGGCTTGTAGGTTTTGAGAGGCTTCTGTGTCAGGCTGTTGATGATATTTGTCACCGCGATGTTGGCGTGGAGCCCAGCGTGGTAGGCCATCTTTGGCTCTTTGAGATCTGCACAGTCCCCAATAGCATAGATGTTCTCGTAGCCTTCCAGCTGGAGGTGCTTGTTAACTTTCAAAGCACCATTACTTGCCATTTTGTCACCTGTTTTGCCAAACAGCAGGTTTTGAGAAGCAGCTTTGTGTTGCTTGGTGTGGCCTGAGACCCCAAAATGCTGCTGATGTAATTGACACAAAGAGAGGGGTTGTTTTTCACCCTCTTTTCTATGTGTCGGGGAAGAGATGCTTTTTGCCTTGCTGTAGTTAATCACTGCGGTCTCGTGCCATGCATCATCCTTTGATATTTCAGTAGAATCACCCCCACAGGCTGTACACGGTTCATTCCCCACCTCACACCCCTCAAGCACCAGACACTGAAGAACTGTGTTGCTTCTCCCCACCCAGTGGTTTGGTTTTTTCACTTACCAAATGCAGCAGCATACGCAGAAGAGTTAATCTTTATCCCCGTGCACAGCACCACCATGTCAACAACCACCTCGGTGCCCTTCTCTGTCCTTACTACCATGTCTTTCTGGAACTGGTTTGGCCTGAGCTTCTCCATGTCGCTGACCTTTTCACCTGTTGCAACAGAGAGCCCTGGGTCACAAACCTTTGCTAGGCTGTGGTTTCCAGCTAACCCAGAGAAAGAGGAATTCGAGGGAGCCATGTGTAACCAAAAAAGTCAGAAAGAGGACATCAGGAGATCCTTTGGCTAAAGGAAGAGCAGCTTGTAGGTCTTCAGAGGCATCGTTAAGGACATACTTAACAGGAGGCGGACTCCTTTCCTGAGGAGAATCTCTTTCACCTCCTGACGGACACTGGCTAGCAGCTCCACGTCAGCCAGTGCAGTTTTTGAGTGAATGAGGATGACCTGTTGGGGACAAAACAGCAAATGGGGACACAGGAACAGAACAGGACACACTGCATGTAAGGTGGGAGCAGCTATAGCTGGCCTCTCTCCACCCTGATTGATGCCTGCAAGAACAAGCCAGGAAGGGGCACCTGCTGCCATAGTCCTTGCTGTGGCTGGCTACAGGCTCAGTAACTGGATGTGCAGTCATCTTAGGTACCTCCAGCAGCACCATCACAGAACAGTCTCAGAAACCAGGATGAAGTTAATTGTGATGAAGATGTTCCTACCTCTTTGTCTGGGTACTCCGTTTTGATCTCGGCAGCCATCTCCACTCCAGCAGCACCACCTCCCACTACCAGAATGCGCTGAGATTTCTCAATCTTCAAGAGAAAATTTGTGTTACAAGGGAACTGCAAATTGCAGGAAGCCAGAATACCTTCAGTCACACCATAGACTCTTCTGACACACAGCACAGGCCCAACAGCAATAACCCTCTTAGTTCATTAAGAGGAAACAAGAAAGGAGTGCCCTTTGCACTCTTCCTGCCTACCCTGTAACACTGTTGAGTAATTCAGGTTTCCCCTTATGCTAGAGAAGCCATGATGAGATCCTTGTCCTGGCTGCTCCCTGTGGACACCGTGGTCTCTCATGGTCCCTGTCTCTTAGACACAGCTGGCTCCAGATAGCCACAGTGGGATCTGGGACAGGGAGGCTGAACAAAGGTAGGCAGCACCTCATAGGTGTTGATTCCTCACCTCTTTAACTATGTCTTCATAGGTCTGGATGGCACTTTCCATGTCAATGACTTGGTTGAACTTCCCAGGGAATGGCCCATCACTGCCTGTTGCAAGGATGAGATGGGAGTAGTGAAGCTCCTGGGGGGGCAGAAGGTAGAATGGGATATTAGACACTTAAAAATGGAGCCTAGAACACAGTGGATGCCTCCTAGGTATTGGTCACTCATTTCCTCCTCTCCATCCCTTGCTGGTAACCAGGAAAGTACTTGTCACTGTCAGGAAGTGACTTTAGGAAGAGACCTGGTCCAGGTGACACCAAGTAATTGTTCCTCAAGGTCTGAGAGAAGCACCATTCAGGTGAGCTGAGAGCTTTAAAGAAACTACCCTAAATTTACAGGGAATAACCTGATATTTATGCTGGACACTCACAGCTGGTTCCAGAGACTAACTTCTCTCCTTCACCCTCTCCTGAAAAGAGATGAGATGCTCTGGCTGGAAAGAGTGATTGATGCTGCTGCTCTTGTTTCTTCCTGCAGTTAAATAAGGATCTGAGCTCCAGGGTCAATAGTTGACCTCTAAATCCAGGTCTGAGAATAAAAGCTCAGCTGAGCAGGAGATGGGGTTGGATATTTACTGCACACCCACATCCCAGCACAGCTCTAGGCCGCTTAGCTTGGCTGGAAGGCATGGTGCCCTGCAGGGAAAGATGTCAAGTTCTTCAGGAGGATGGAACACACCCTGCTGAAGGCTGACTCCCTGCACTAGCAGGTGATTCCATAAGGCAGCCAGGTCATTGCAACACCCACCTCGCCATCACTGAACAAGACTTGTTGCCTCCCAGGGTCTATGCCCACGACCTTGCCTTGGCGGAAGCTCTCCCCAAAGGTGACCGAGTAGGAGATGAAAGTCTTCTTGGCAAATCCTGTGGGAAGACAAGACAATGGGAGAGCTCTCCTTCTGTGGAGGCTAACAACCCCTTCTTCTCTAACCCCCCCATGCTGTCCTTGCTCAGACAAAAGCATGGCATGCATCTGGGACTGTGGGCTGGGCCTTTGCTGTGTGTTATCTCTGCCCAGCAAGGAGTTTCAGGACCTTTGCCTCAGATCAGGTGACGCCCTGGGCTAGGTGGCTTTGTCTCTGCTCCTCATATCTCCTGTACTGGTTTGCCCATAGCTGTTTCTGTGGTCCTGGCAATTTCAGGCTGGGTGTCAGAGGCTTTTTTCATGTAATGTGCCTCTCAGACCAAACTTCTGCTATCCTTTTGATGCTTGTTCCCAGCCTTGAATGTGATATTTTGCCCCTAAAATTCCCCAGTGACCGGGGTAATGGATTGGCCCAGCCTCCAACTGAGGGCCCAGACTGGCCTGAGCAGCTCTCTGACAGAGTTTTATCATTCAGGGCCTCACTGCTGAGCTGCTCCACATTTCAAGGGCCAGGTACAGAAAGTGATTGACTCACCCCCTCCAGCTGCTGTTGCTTTTAGCTTAGTCACCTTCTAAACTCTTGAAATTTAAAAAAAAAAGGGGGGGGGGGGCGGGGAGAAGGAGGGATATGGTCTGAGCAGTTTTTGCTCAGTTTTCCTAGCAGATGTGCAATTAGCTTAACCACAGACGGACTGTGGGTTCTTCCGGAGCCAAGTATTTGTTTTCCAGATGGAAAACATCAAGTCTTTCACCACCGCAGGGCGGAGGAGGCAGTGCGAGCACCACGTTCCCTGCCGCTCCCCGCGTCCCTCCGCCGATCCCAGCAGGACCGGGGAGCTACCCGAGCCCTTACCGCTCTCCACGGCGGCCCGGAGGGCGGCCACGTTGTGATGGAAAGCATCTCTCACGTCCACCAGGACGAAGGGGACGGCCCAGGACTTGAGCAGGCTGGCGGCCACCGTCCCTCCGAAGCCGCCCCCGACCACCACGACCCGCACGGAATCGTCCACGGACAGGCGGGAGCCCATGGCGAGCGGGGCAGCTGCGGGCTCCCGGCAGAGCGCGGCGCAGGGGCTGTCCCGGGGCGCGCACGGCCCCTCCGGGCGGAGCTGCGGGCGGGGCTGGGCTCTCGGCGCCCAGCCGGCTCCCAGAGCTGCCAGAGCCGGCGCTGCCGGGCGGGAGAGCCGCGGGCGGGGAATGGCTCCTGCCGGGTGAGCACGGTGTGCGGAGCGCAGAGCACTTCACCTGCCACCTGCCCCAGGCCCCTGTCAGAGACTGAAATAGTTCGTGCCTCAAACATTGATACACAGTTTTGCTCATTATAACAAAAACTGTATAAAGAAGCTACAACCAAAGAAGCCTCCGTGAAGACATCTAACTGGGACTTTGGACTATAAATTAAACTACTAAGATTAGATAAAGGGAAAACCCATTCTTTAACCATCTCAGGCCTAGGAAAAAAAAAACCAAAGCTGAAGGAGAGGAATGCATCCAAAAGAAAGCCAAACGCAGCAGAGATTCTTCCCTGGCTGAGTTTGGGGTGGGGGAGACCACAGCCTGCAGAAGCCAGGTTTACTCCCCTCAAAATGAGGAGGGGCAGGAGGTTCTGGGTGTAACCTCTGGTCAGAGGCAGTGAACACCCATCCTCCCTTACACAAACTGGCCCAGCTGTGGAACCCCCAACCCCACAGGCCACATCCACGGGACATTCACATGAGAGGCAGCTGAGGCAGTGTCATAATCCATCAAAGACCCCCCGAAGTGCCCCCCCCCCCGAGTCATTCCTGAAGCCTTGCACCAGAGGACTGCACGTGATACAACAAACCTGGAACCTGTTGTAAGAGACAACGGCAAACTCCCCCCCCAGAGAGGTGCCTGGGTTTTCCTACCTAGCCTGAGCATGTAGTAACCCATTGGATTTTATGCCTTCTGGGGGGACCTTCACCACCAAAAAGACCAGATGGAGAGGATCAATGGAACATTGTTGGGATCGGATGGTGATATTTTCCTTATTCTGTCCCTGTCACTCTCTTTCTGTTGCTCCCACCTATTTTCTACTTCTTTCTTTCTTTCTCTCTCTCTCTCCCCCACAATATTGTCACTGGCATATGGTCTCGTTTGCACCTTAATTTGGGCAGAGGCATTTCTAAGAACTTCAGTAACCGGAACGTAACAGCCCCCCACGTACATACCCCTGCGAGGAGGGAACCAAAGGCTTTACAAGCCAAGAGCTGTGCTCTAAACTTCACAAGTCTGCAGGCTGGGTGAATAATGCAGCAGAGGATGGCTGACTCCACCCAAAGAAACATCCCCTTGGAGAGGGAAATGAAGATTATAGAATCACAGAATCAATTAGGAAAATACCTCTGAGATCATCAAATCCAACCTGTGACCAAACAGCACCATGTCAACCAGACCATGGCACTCAGCCTTTCCAGTGTCTCCTTAAACACCTCCAGGAATGGTGAATCCATCACCTCTCTGAGCAGTCCATTCCAATGTCTATTCACCCTTTCTGTAAGGAAATTCCTCCTGATGTCCAGCTTAAACACAGAAAACATGTACTTGATCTGAGTGGAGCAGGAAAGGGAGCCCAGAGACGGCTGTGCAAGAGGGACGGAGGGCAGATCACAGAATCTCGGAGCGGTTTGGGTAGGAAGGGACCTTAAAGACCATCTAGTTCCAACCTCCCCGCCATGGACAGGGACACGAGCTCAGCATCACCACGGTGGAGATAGTGGGACACAAAGAGGAGCAGGGAAGGGCTGAGGAGGCAGCAAAGGCCCCTGGAGAAGGGGAGCAGGGAGTGGAGAAGGTTGACTGCATAAAGGACATCCAGATCGTGCTCTTCTGCAGCACGGAAGTTGCCCCGAAGACTTTTGGCTCCTGTGGCATTCTGGATAAATATAGCTGCTGGCCCTGTGGATAAAAATAGCTGCTGCACACACTGCGGTGCTGTGAGCTGGCAGAGCTGCCCCCACAATCCCCTGCTCCCCCCCTGCTCCTCATCCCTCCCTCAGCGAAACACAGCCCGGTGCCAAAACCCCCTCCCAGCAAAACTCCCTCCAACCTTGTGGGTGGGAGTCGACGAAGGAATTTTCCTGGAAAAGCAGGGCCTGGACTCAGGATTGCCGCCAGAGGGTGCAGCCAGCTCGGCCGTGGGGACACGGGACGCGGTGTCCAAGTCCAGCGCACCCTTGCCTCGGCCGCAGGAGGAGCTCGGGAACTGAGAAAGGAGGGTGACAAAGGGGTCGAAAGCCGGTGGGGGACGTTCCTGCCCCCCACGCTCTTCAGCCTGGAAGAGAGCTGGGAGGGAGGGAGGGAACAGCCAACAATGAAGCTGGAGCGGCGAAGGTCCTTGATGGGAAAGGCCGTGGCTCCACTGAAATACAGCCAGGGTAGGTTGGTGCTATTTGTTACACAGGACTCAGCCGGAAACGCTAACATTTTCTGTAGGAGAAAAATAATTTTGAATAATCTGTGCAATATAAACCCTTCACAGCTGGTAAACAGAGAGGCACCTGTCCTGGCCAGGAGATCCAGGAGCTATGAATGTCCAGAGGCTGGGAAATATGCCCAGGGTAACAGTGCTCCAGGTCTGCTTCCTGTCTTTTTTCCTGGTGCTGGCATGGTACCTCTGTGAGGAGGCTGCTGGAAGAGCCTGGCAATGACTGGCTTTGGGAAAGCACAATTCAGAGCAAAATTTGTAAAAAGCCAAACACACCGCTTCTAAAGGGATGAACTCTGCAAGTTAAATCCAGTTTAAGCTCTTCCCTCAAATTACATGGACAAGCTTGCTTGGGACCCCTTGTGGCACCCATCCCAGTCCTGGTAGGGTTGTCTTTACCTGTATAACTTCCTTGGCATTTCATCCTGCTGGAACAAATCTGGATCAAAGGCCCATTCCTAGCAGATGAGGATGCTGAACATGAACTGCCACTTCCCAAGTGCTGCTGCTCTGTCCCCATTCCTCTGCACTTTTGTGCCCAGCTCTGTCTTTTCCAGAGGCAGTTTTGGAATTTTCATGCCAGGCATTTGCCTGTATTTTACAGCACATACCCACTGTTGGGAGCAATCCATTACTCCAGAAGTACTCTGCTAACTTTCCCTGTCACCTGGTGTTTTCCCCCTGCAGGTATATGAGGGCTTCTGTCAGGTGAATCTGGTTGGACAACAGAAGATCAGGGCAACCTTTCAAAAAGAGGGGGAAAAATCTTCTGGACCAGTGAGTTGGAGATGCATGAACAAGCAAGACAAGGTCAATGGCAAAAAGAGTGTGCAGAGGAAACAGGGAGGGTAAAAGGAGCCTTTGTGAAAACCTCATATCCAGCCCCAGGCAAACAGGAAGAAACTCGGAATGCCCAAAGCTGTGGGCAGAGGGAGCGTTCCGTGCACAGGTGAGGTCTCAGGTTTGGCAAATGGGATGTTTTGATGATATCTTTCCAGCTGGCTGCAGGCAGGTGGTGAAAGCTGGTCAGCTTCAGAGAGGGGTTTGTCTCCTGCTGGTGGTTGGTGGGGCAGAGGCAGGTGGGCAGTGATTGGCCTGCCCTGCCATGTTCCAGGCTCCCTGGGCTTTTCCTCACAGCTGCCCCATGGACCAAACGCTCCCTGGGGGATGGCAGGGGTCCAGTGGGAAGGAAGAGGTGTAGGGAAGGGGCTCTGTGAGACAGTCCTGCCCCTGTTTGCCATGCTGAGACAGGCATGGGTATATATACCTGTCTGTGAGTCCTCTCCTCATCAGGTTTAATCCAACATCATCCAGAGCTAAGACACATCCCTCTAAGTATGATTAACCCAAGGATGGGTGCAACCGTGCTGCCTGGGGAGACTTTAGGATGCCACAAGTGCCCCTGCTCTGCACTCACCCAAACCCCTGTAAGCCTCTGTATCTTTGTCCTGCCCACCCCGATCATCAGGGCAGTTTGGCCTCCGTAACTTTGCAATAGCCCAGACAGGCTGGAAGAGGGATAACATTCCTCCCTTCACCCTCCTCTAGAGAGCAGCTCTTCCACCTGGGCCGGGCTGAAGGCCCCATCCTTCTTTGCCAAGCCTGAGCTGCTGGAGACTGTTTCTGGCTCACAGCCATCTCTGCAAAACCCCAAATCCTCTCCTGTATCAGCAGCCTCATGCACCACATTCCCTCTGCCCACAGAAATGTCCTGCACATCATCCTGTGACAGCCCCAGTGGCACCAGTGTGGCTGCAGCTCTCTAGCTATGCCCCTGGAGGCTCTGCTTCAGGGAAAGAAGGATTTTGAGTCTCCCAGGGATGAGGGATTGCTCTAGACAAACTGCCTGGCCCATCCTTGCCCCATAGCTCCCCATTTTGCCTGCGTGAGCTGGTTGCCCCCACATGCCAGGGAGCTCTGCTTCAGCCAAGGTGGAACCGTGTCAGTTCAGGGCAAAGAATCACCCGGAAAAGCCAATTCAGACAGTTCCTGGCTGCTTTTAAACATCAACACTGGCTGTTTTACACCTTATACATAAAAATCTACTTTTAGCAGAAATCAACAAGGCCCCATTTACATTTATTCTCTCCCCAATAAACCTCATTTTTCATTTCCAGTTTTTCAGTGGCTTGAGAAGACAAGCTGCTTCCCATGGATGACAGCACCAAAATCACCCTATTTTGGTCAGGCTGGACCAGTCATGTGTATTTATAGGCAGCATATCTGTACATGCCAGCCCATAAATTGGTCATAGATCCCACCCAGAAAAGGGTGGGAAAACTCCAAGGGTGAAATGCAATGGTCTCTGCAGTTAAGGTGATCTCTGTATCCATGAGAAGAGCCACGGGGAGCTGGTATCTCCCTCCACTCCACCCCAGGGCTGTGCCACAATGTCGTTCTCCTTTTTCCTGGGATCACAGCGTGCTCTGTGCCAAGGTGCTCCCCAGCTCCTCTTTTCCTGCACAATGCAGCAGGATGAGTTAGCCAGGCTCAGTGTGCTGTGGTGACAGGCTTCATCTCACCCGCCATCACCATCTACAAATTGGGGCTCATCCCAAGGCAAGTTTTGGGGAACCGGGGGTGGCCAAGCTCATATCAGCCCCAGGCACAGGGTGAGCAGGACCAAGTGTGGGCTGTTCTTCCCCTTGGACGAAAACCCAGCTCAAACAGCTCCTGCAACTGCCTTTGGGTTTTGTGCCTTGCAGGTCTTCCCTACCCCTCCAGAGCCAAGCATACAGCAGACACTGGGAATTTTATAGGAATGCCTTCTTGTGGGAATTCATCCCTTATTGTGCTGTGATCCAGGCAGGTGCAACAAGAAGCTTTATCAGCTTTATTCATGTCAGCTGCCTGGCTATAAGGATCGCTGGGATCTCCTTGGAAATTCTCTGGCTCCTGCAGCAGCAGAGCCCACAGATTGACAGTGTGGTGGCACCTTTTTTTACGGGATAACATGGTTTGTGGCATTAATCCTTGTGGAGTGGTAGAGAAGTATAAAGGATGTCAGTGGCTGGGGTTTCTTTAGGAAAACGGAGAGGGCTCGAGCAAGCTCCTTTGCTCTCGGGGCAGCTTTTGAGAAAGAGCAGCTTTCACTCCCGATGTGGGGAGTTTTCTTCCCCTTGCCCCCCCAGATTTCATTACAGTGAAAGCAGAGCATAGAATAGAACTGTGTCCTTAAAAAATGAGCCTCACAGACAGGCAGCCTTTGTCCGAAGGTGTAATTACAGGATAAATATGGGATGCAGACCAAGAAATGCAGTCTGGTCAAGTATGCAGTCTCTTAGAAAAACACAACAGAAAACAAGGTTGTCATTTAATGCTGAAATGCCCATATGTGCTGCAGCCCTTGTGGGTCCCTCGCTGGCCCATGGGTCTCCCCACTGACCCAGTGTTTGGATGGTGCAGCTGTAGCCATGGACCAGCTCCCTGCAGGAACCACACCAAGCCCCACGATGGAGAGAAGGGCAAGGGTGGGTGCAAGGGCAAGCAGAAGCCAGCACGGCTGGGTGAGGGCGGGCAATTGCTGGGATGATGGGTTTCCTTCCCTCCAGCCCCTGTGCAGAAATCCATCTGATTGTGCTGTGAGGAGACATGTGGGATTAGCTCATCCGATCCCATTAAATGGAGCTGGAACAAGTGAGGGCAAGGGAATGGGAGGTTAGGGCAGCTGGCAGAGCAGCCACCACTTCTGCTGTTTGTGACAAACCTCATGCCAGGCTGGAAAAAGGCCTTTTTATGGATTTCTATGGACCAAACTGGCGGCTTGGCTTCGTGGCCCAGCAGGGCCACCTGGGTGTTAAACTGCAGGGCATCTAAGGTGGCATTTCAGAGACTTGCCCACCTTGACTGCTCTCTTACTTGGCACCAGCAGCTTCTGCCTCAAGCAAGAACTGACTCTCCACAGCAAGCCCAGCCGTGCCAGCATGGCCCCAGCCAGCCCTGAGTGCTCCGAGAGGGAGGCAGAGAAACAGCGGGATGTACCTTCCATCCAAAGTCAACTCTGGATTAGACTGGCAGGAGGGAATCATTTCCCAGAAAGATCCCATTTAGAGGGGAACAGCACATCCATCATTTATTAAAGCTCTCACTGGTGCTACATCATCTCGTGTCACCTGCAATCACCCCAAGGAGAAGCAGCTGTGGCTGGTGGCCCTGTCCCACGGGACACGTGTCCCTTCGCTGCTCTGGGCTACTTGTGGAACAGGTCTCTCTGGTGACAATTAGCATCACCACAATGTTCCCGAATTCCCCCCAGAGCACAGCTGTGGCAGGCTGGGAGCAGTACAGCTGCAGGTTGGGGTTCTTTTATTTGCTTATTTTAAACCAAGCTTTAGTACTGTTTTATTTCTGAAAGCTTAGATCTTTTGAAAAGAGGATTGATTTTTTTTTTTTTTGCGCTGGTGTCTATGAGAAAGGGTGAGGCTGCATCCATTGCAGCTCCTGCTGTGGGCTTCCTGCGTGGTCCGTCTGGATGCAGGTATGTCCTTGCTCTAAGGCATCGTCTTTTGCTATGACTTTCCCAATTCATGCTTTTCCTCCCAGATCCATGCTTTCGTCTTCTAGGGAAAGAGCCAGGCAAGACCTAGCAGCAGCCAGAGCAGGGTGAGCAGGAGGCCCCTCTTGTGGGGGGACAAACCTCATCCCAGTCAGCTCAGGGGGAATTCAGCTGCTCCAGTCTCGATAGGAGCCGTGTTCCCTATGGCTTCCCGATGCGCCTGGCACCGGGCAGGAGTCTGTGGGTTTAATGGGAGCAATTAGCCCCGCGGAAATCGGCATGGGTCGGGGGCATGTTTTCTCTCTGTCCTGTGACGTTTTTGACGGGAAGCTGGAGGGTGTCCAGGAACAAATGCTTATGCTGGGCTAGCAGTGGCAGGCTGGAGCCAGCCGGGGCTGAGGCAGCACAGGTGAGAACTCTGGCCTCGGCTCAGCCCAGCTTCCAGTCCCCTCGCCGCTTGTTTTCCATGTTCCTGGATTTGCCCGTCCTTGCCCCCTGAGCCCGGCTTTCCAAGCCCCAAAGCACCTCCACCCATGGTGGGATGGGAGGGGGATACTGGGCACTCTCCAATGTCCCATCTTCGGCTGTGGCAGCTCAGTAGCTGCTCACCCCTCATGCTGCTTCACAAGCAATTACCCTAAAATTTCTTTTCTCTGCAAAAGCCAACCTAATGGTGCTTTTCCAGAGGCATTTACCAGTAACCTGCGTCCGGCTGTGTTCCCCCTCATGCTGGCTGAGCTCTGTGGGCTTTTCCCAGCGCGCAGCTGCGGAATATCCATCTGACCTCAGTGACCCTGCTGCTTTCCCAGCAGGAAGCCTCCAAACAAAACCCGATTCACTCAGCAGCCCCAGGGCTGCTTGTGATGCCGAGAGCTGCGTGTGAGGCGGGGAGGAGGCTGACGCTGTCCATCCCCTGTGAGCGATGAGAGTATGCCAAAAAATCCCCACTTTCGTGCCCTTTCCCCATCCAGCTGGCACGGAGCACCCTGAAATCACACCTTGAAGCCAGATGCCGCCCGGCCCTGCTCGGAAAACCTCCTCAGCCGGGGCGGGCGGGCGGATGGCTGCCCGGGGCTCCGGCGTGGCTGCTCCCCGCCGGCCGGCCCCGCGCTCCTCAATGCCGCCTCTGTTCTCCCTCTTGGGTCAAAAACGCAGCTTTTGTGAGCGCAGCCCAGCCGCAGTCCGTCGCCGGAGCCCCAGCGCGTTCCTCCCGGCCGGCAAAGCGCAGCCCAGCTGTGGCCAGCCACCACCTCGTTTCATTTATTTATTTTTGCTTTTGGTCAACAGCTCTAGTTGGGGAGAAGGGGACATGCGGCTGCTGGGACCCCTCAGGACTCCTCGGCAAGCCTTAGGTGGAGACAACCACTCTCCACCAGAATGCTTGGCTTCTCCCTGAGGTGGCTGCCATAACCCAAAACACTTGGGGAAGAAAAAGAATGAGCTACAAAGAGAGCTAAAAATAGGCATTTTAATTAATGAAATGTGAATTGGAGGAGGCAGCTCGGCACTGGGTCAATGTCTGCACATGGCAAACACCCTGAAACTCCCTGGGCCTCTACCAGGTTTGGTCACCCACCAGTGCTGTTGGTAGGTATTTCTGGCAGAGGACACCCACCAATACTAAGAGACAGGAGATACTTTGGACTCTGTGCTGGTGGTTTTGTTTTTAATCAAATAAGTCTGACCGTCCTTCAGCACTGCCGAAGTTCGCAGTCACTGCTGCACAGGGGCTGGGGGGTTACAGCCCGTCAGTCCCTGGAGGCTCTCCAGAGATCATACAGAAGGACCCGTGGTGGTCTCCCATCAAAATGTGACCTCTCTCCTGGGTGTCTCCCTTTGTGCTGTGTTGTGCTGCTCTGATTTTTGGGCTTAGCTCCATGACCAGCCTCCCCCTCCTTTTCACATCATAAATAAATAAATTTACCTGGTATGCAAATACACAGGAGAAAAGGAAAAAACCCCAAACCTCCAAAACCAAGTTTGAAGAGCACCAAACCATAAGGTCACCTCATTTTGTTGCGGCCCAAGTGCCGTCCAGGGCTGTGTGGGCAGTTTCCAGTCTGTGCTGGGGTATGAAGGCACTAAACCAGTAAGGTCTCTGGGGTCTGGGTGCTCGCTGGCACCACAGGGATTTTGTCCTTGCCCCATCCCAGCTGGCGTGGGGGTAGCAAGGCAGAGGTGCTTGGTGCTGTTCCCCTCTGCTTAGCCTCACCCTCTTCTTCCTCAGTGCAGCTCCCGAGCTGGGGAGGTGGCCCTGGTGCCAACCCCACTGGCCCTCACCCTTACCACTTCCCCATTTCCGGAGAAATTGTGTAATTGAGGCTCTGCAGGACCCTGGGGCCAGCTCTGCCAGGATGCTCCGGCTCCTGGGGCTGCCATCCGGCAGCAGCGAGGAGCAATTTCGGGAGCAGGGACCCCCAGGTCGTCTCCGGACCGGCCGGGAGCACGGCCACAGCCCCTCGTTCCGCCCCGCCGCCGTCCCCCCGCGCCTTTACGTGACCCAGGCGGGCTGTGCCTCCTCCAGCAGGCTGAAGGAGCGGTTGGCCAGCGCCGCGGGGCTGCTGGCCAGCTTGTAGCCGAAGAGCTGCATGGCTGGGGCGCAGGCGTCCTGCACCACCTGCGCCAGCTTGAAGGGCATGCTGAACCGCCACTTGTCGAACTGCTCCGAGGAGTTCTTGCACGTGGAGTAGACGCCGTTGCCGTCGCGGGGCGCCTGCGTGTTTTTGCCGATCCACTCCTCCACCTGCGGGGTGAGGGGCAGCCCGGCGAAGCGGTACATCTCCCGCGCCTTCTGCAGCGGCGCCCGCGCCACGTCCTCGTAGCGCACCAGCATGTAGCGACCCCGCAGCCAGCCCGGCCGCCGCAGCCCCAGCTCCGCCGACACCCGGATGCTCTCGCAGTTGCCCCGCAGCCGCTGCACCTCCTCCTCACGCAGGGGAGCCTCCCCTTCGGACGCCCACTTCTTCCAGGTCTCGTACTTGCCGGAGAAGGCCACCATGCGTGAGGCCAGGACGGCGCGGGGGTCCCGCACCAGCTGGATGATGCGCAGGTCCAGCCGAGGGTCCTCCACCAGCGGCTGCAGGAACTCCAGCTGCCGGATGCGCACCGTCTTGAGGGCCACGTGCTGCTTGCGCCGGCACGCCTCGGCCGCCAGCGTGATGTTGAGGGGGCCGCAGCGGCGGTTCTTGCAGTAATATTTCTCAAAGACCTTCTTGGTGCTGGGCGTGCAGACAGGCTCCTCGCAGAGCGAGTGGCTGGAGCCCCGCCGAAACAAGAAAGGTGTCAGGTGGCCCTCGGGGGCTGGTGAGATGAAGTTCTCTAAAATGTAGAGGTCACAGAGGAGGAGCTGCTTGAGGACATCTCGGTAAACCAGGGCTGAGCCCACCGCGCTGGCTCCCCCCGGCAGGAAAGTCACTGTCTTCTCGACATGCCAGAGGGGCTCAAAGAGGTAGAAGATGCTGCCTTGCTGGTTGAAGAACTCCCCAACAAAAGAGGAGCCAGTGCGGGTGGTAGCCATCAGCAGAACATGCCTCCGTGGCCCGGGGTCCCCGTCACCTGCCAGCTGCAGGGTGATGTTGTACAGGTGGGACCTCAGCTGGGAGAAGGCAGCGTCCAGCTCCTGCAGTGAAGCCAGGGAGCCATTCTCGGCCGGTTCTGGGCTGACCTCTGTGCTGTTGGCCTCTGCCAGTGCCTGCGGGGACTGCTTCAGCTTGTCTGACACCCTGTGGGGAGACCCAGCCCAGCCTGGAGGACAGCAGGACCACCCTGCATCCCGGCGGGGGACTTAGGGGGCTCCCGCTGCATAGGAGCTCGGGACTGGGGGAGAGAGGCTGCAAAGCACGGGGTGGCTCAGGTACTCGCTTCCTACCTGGAGATGAAGTTGTTCTCCTTCTCAATGATGACGAGGCTGATGACGAAGACCAGCAGGACGGCGTACTTGCTCCTCATCTTCAAGCAGTGCAGCAGCTCCCGGAAATCCTGGGGTAAAGCGCGTCGGATCTCCATGGGGAACACACACAGGTCCCTCCTGCACCCTGGGAAGGTGTCTTGGGCTAGGGCCTTGCCAGCCCTGCCTGTGGGGAGAAGAAGGGTCAGCATGGCAATGGTTCCCTGCGGGCAGGGTCAGAGGCTGACAAAAGCTTGACAAGAGCAGTAAAAAAGGGGAAGCTCCTCCCTACTGCTCCATCTCACCCCCGAGGAGCAGCTGCCCGAATGCCCCATCGGCTGCTCCCCCTCCTTCCCAAAATATATCTGCCCAACAGGACCCCTTCCCACGTGTTCACCAGCCGCCCCTGCCCACCCTGAAACCCAATCCCTGCCACCCAACAGCTGCCTGCTCCACGCTGGCAAAAACCTGCTGCTGGCAGCGAGGGAGCCCCTGGATCATCCCGATCTTGGCGCATTGTGGCTCCCAGCCTCTGGAAAGGGGAGGGTTGGAGGCTCCGCTATAGGGCCCCAGTGTGGGGCTGAGCAGCTTCCGCCTTCCCCCAGCATGGCAACAGCAGCTGCTGAGCCTCGAAAATGAAACCCAGAGAGTTTTCAGAAAAGACGGCGGGCTGGAAAATGCTGCTGCTGCCAGTCCCCCTCGGGTAGTAGAATGCTCCGGGGAAGGTTTTTGCCAAAAAAGAAAAAAACCCCAAATGATGCAGCTGCTTGGTGTGGGATGCAAGACCAGGAGACTTGGCATCCCCGCCCAGCAGAAAAGACCCGCCCCCCAGTCTTTCCTTCAGCGCTTGAATCGGGGTGTTGGTGGAAACTGCTCTGAGTTGCACCAAACCCACATCCCAGATGGAGATTTTGGGGGCCAAAGCTGCTATTTTGGGCTCTGGGGCAGGTCCCCAGTGTGCAGATTTACACCCCTAGGCCTTGCTAGCACCTGCTACCTGCCTGCTGGCTCGCGTGCCTGGTGCCCGGCCAGCCGTGTGGGTGACGCCGTTTGCTCGTCCCGCTTTCTTGGCCAGACTTTCGGTGACTCAGGGAAAGTCTATTTAGCTTTGACTTGGTTGCACCAGTGCAACCCCGGCAGCCCGTCCCACCCCTGCTTTTGGGGTGAAGGAGGGGAGCCAGGCAGAGCCCCATCCTTAGAGGGGCCCCGGGGTTTGCTGGAGGGGAGATGCTCTGGCCAAGCCTCGGTATCTGCAGCCCTCGGCAGAGCGTGGAGTGGGGAAGTCCTGCCAGGCATTGCGTCACGTCCCAACCTCTTCCGCATCATGCTCAGCCAAAATGTGCATTTTTTAGTGTTGCTCGCTCTATGCCCCTCCCAGTGGGAAGGAGGGAGCATGGGCAGGAGGGGTGGGATGTGCCCTGTGGCCAGGACAGCACCCCAGCCTGTCAGGTTCCCAGTCCTCTCTGTGTGAGGACCACGAATTCCCCAGTTTCAGCAAACCACTCAGCTCCCGAGGCTTGGCTTCCAGCCATCTCCTTCCAGCAAAACCTTCTAAAAAGAGACATCCACACCCACGCACCTAGGAAACTCAGGATTTAGTAGGATGCAGGGACTCTGGAGAGCCCTGGCAGCCCCAGAGCCCACTGTGGTCCCCCAGCTCTCCCTTTCAGCAATCGGCACCGAGATCCTGGCACGTGTGTCTGTGTGTCTGGGTGTGTGTCTGTGTGTGTCTCTGTGTGTGTGTGTGTCTCTGTGTGTGTGTGTGTGCATGTGTCTGTCGGTGTGTGTGTGTCTGTGTGTGTCTGTGTGTCTGTGTGTCTATGTGTGTCTGTGTGTCTGTGTGTCTGGGTGTCTGGGTGTGTGTGTCTGTGTGTGTCTCTGTGTCTCTGTGTGTGTGTGTGTGCGTCTGTGTCTGTGTGTGTATCTGTGTGTGTCTGTGTGTGTGTGTGTGTCCGTGTGCCTGTGTGTGTGTCCGTGTGTCTGTGTGTGTCTGTCCACGTGTGTGTCTCTCTGTGTGTGTGTCTCTGCGTGTGTGTCTGTGTCTGTGTGTCCGTGTCCGTGTGTCTGTCTGTGTGTGTATCTGTCTGTGTGTGCATCTGTGTATGTCTGTGTGTCTGTGTGTGTCTCTGTGTGTGTGTGTGTATCTTTGTGTCCGTGTGTCTGTCTGTGTGTGTGTGTCTCTCTGTCTGTGTCTCTGTGTGTGTGTGTGTCCGTGTGTCTGTCTGTGTATCTGTGTGCGTCTGTGTATGTGTCTGTGTGTGTGCGTGTATCTTTGTGTCCGTGTCTCTGTGTATGTGTGTGTGTCCGTGTGTCTGTCTGTGTGTGTGTCTGTCTCCGTGTGTGTCTGTCTGTGTGTGTGTGTCTGTCTGTCTGTCTGTCCGTGTGTTTAACAGCCCTGTTAGTTTAGTTTGTCACCACGCCGCTCCTCGGGGACCTGCCGCAGCCGGGGCAGGTGACTTTCGCCAGCCACCCCCAGCGCCCCTCCTCGGTCGTGCCCCCTCGGTGACAGGACTTGTCGGATATTTGAGCAAGCGAAAGAAGCAATCAAATACACAAAGCCCTCGGTGTGCGGCCGCGTCTCCCAGCGCCCGGCGGAGCCACGGCATCCCAAGGGGCGGTGATCTGCATCCCTGCCCCCGCCGGGGGCTGGGGACAGTCCCCTTGCTGCCCGCAGCACGCACGCACAGAGGATGACATCGACCGCTTCCTCAGACAAATCCCTGGGCAAAGCCAGCCCGGGGTTTTCCCCCTCTAATGCCCCCAGATGCCTGACCACAAATGAGCCGCAGAACGGGAATTATTCACAGGGATGACACAGAGAATCACGTCCGGCAGCGCTGGCAGAACCCTCATTCACAGGCCCGGGGCAGACATAATTCATTAAATAAACAGCCGGCTGCAAACGTCCTGCCTGGGACCCGCGGGGCGGCGGCGACAGGCGCGGGGGCCCCGTCAGGGCTGAGCCGTGGGGCTGGGGACACGCGGGTGACCTGGTGAGGCTGCCTGGGGCCGCTTGGCATCCTAAAGCTCTTCCTCGCTGGGACCCGTGAGGCGCAGCCTGGTTGGGGCTGCGCACAAGCCACAAGCGCCCCTTTGTGAGTGGGAACAGAGGGGCTCTGTGTCTCCTGCACGTTCCCCTCCAGGGCTCTGCTGGGATGGAATGGATGAGGAGAACCATGGGGATACTGCTGCCGCCCCAGGGTGCCCTGCCAGCGTCCTCTCCTGGGGAATGCACCTGTGGGAACAGACAGATGGATGGATACCATCCCTGGGGATGGCAGGCAGCGGCCAGCCAGTGCTCTCCTCTTGTTCTCCACATCCCAAAGCAAAGCCGAATAATTTCCAGTAATGCTAAACTGAGATGCCCCGGATGGCAGCACCCACAGCTCAGGTGATGCTCCCTGTCTTTTCCTATCCTTAGGGCTGGAAGTGCAGCAGGGATGGCTGCAATTCCCACTGCGGAGATGATAACAGGATTTATGGATTTCCCAGATGAGTCAAAGCCAGAAAAGGAGTTTTTTAGAGATTTTGTTTCTGTGCAAAGCTGCCCAGGTGGGCTCCGCCACTACCAGCAAATTAACTTAACCTTGCTACAGCAAGAAGGAAGGACTTGGACAGTAATGGAGACACCAAATCATTCCAGTCTGCTGGAGCAAGTTGGTTCATGGGATGGATGTTCCCAGTAGTGGTGCAGGTGGGGTGAGAAGAGCAGAGGCCTTGTGATAGGAAGGAGGGAAGGGATGCTCTTGTCACCCTTCTGTAGGGCATTCCACAGGACTGCCTGACTGGAAGAGCAGAGCAGCAGTTTTCAGCTCGGTTTTGGGAAAGGGAAGGTCTTAACACAAAGCCTTGGGGCTCTCATTCCTCAACTCTGGCTGCGCCAAACCCTCACCAGGTGGGATCCAGGAAAGAAAGACGCCTGTGGCTGCCAGGAGTAGCCAGCTGGAGGTGAGACTGCATGAAGTCACATTTTCCTCTGGTGACTCAAGAGGCAACAACTGAGCTCCGGACACGGAAAGGCAATGAAGCACCTACGTGCAAGAGTTCCCTCCCTGCCTGAGATCCTTCTGTCCATCCAGCCCCCATCCACTCCCATGCATCCCTCTGTGGGAGCCCACAGTGACCTGCAGCTGAGCTCACTGCTCCCAGCGCTGCTGCTGCTCTGAGTAATTCCCT
The DNA here is from genome assembly GCA_014706295.1 of Lycocorax pyrrhopterus obiensis. NCBI lineage: Eukaryota > Metazoa > Chordata > Aves > Passeriformes > Paradisaeidae > Lycocorax > Lycocorax pyrrhopterus. The sequence continues at coordinate 3,870,110 of JACSVZ010000008.1, read as the reverse complement.
CCACGATCCTTTGCTTCATCAGATTTCCAGCAGACACTCGGACCAGCAAAACACAGGCACGGACACAAAAGAGATAAGGAGCACAGGCTTATCTGCTCTCTGTGCTGCTCTTTGTCTGCAACCTGGGGGAAAAATCCCTCTGTATTTACTCTTTCAACTATTTCCGCTCCCAACTTCCTCCCGAGGCTGGCCTTGGGAAACGTGCCACCAGAGCTTCCCACTCTGCTTTCATCTCCCAGCAATTTTCATCCTGGTCCTGGCTCTTCTCCAAGGCATGGCACAAGCACAGCACTGCTTCGGTTTGCCCTGCAGCGCAGCTAAGGAGCCTGTCCAGGCAGGTATTTTTTGGTTGAAAACATGTCTAGTCAAGCTGAAAAAAAGAAGGAAAAAAAGTCACCTCCTACGATGTTTATAAAGTTGCCGAGAATAGTCACAAGCCTCATCAAATTGAAGCCTGGAAACTGCCCATTGGAGGAGAAAGTTGGGAATGGAAAGTCCTTCTGACTCAGAGGTTACACTCAGGAGCAGCAGCAGGAGCTGGTGTTGGTACAGACAGGCACCACTGAAACAACTTTGTTTCCATTGCATGAGCAATTCCAGGTGCATGAGGCTGTCTTCTGTCCACTCTTTTGTCCCACCTGTGCTCTGTGATGACCCAGATGAGCTGTCCTTGTTCCTGGTGTCCCAAAAAGCACTGCCCAGAAAGGGTGTAGAGGCTGGTGAGGGCACAGTAATGATGGTGACAGGACCAGCACAGGCTTCATGGCCAGGGCAGACCGGTCTTTTCTCTCCCTCATCTTGGTGGTGTCCAAAGAGCGGTGTTTTCTCCTGACCCAGCAGAGAGGAGAGCTGCTGCTCCTGCCCCTGGTGGACGTGATGGGACTCAGAGACATCAGTGCTGGGCATGGGGGTAAAACATGTGCATCTGCCAGGCAGGGACCAGCCTCTGGAGATGGATCTGGACCAGGAGCTGGCTAAAACACCTTCAACCTTGAAACCAGCTTGCTGGAAACCACAGACACAGCTGGGGTGGGGTTTGCAGCACCACCTGCGGCAAAGGTGAGCGACTGAACGCGCCGGACTGCTGGGCAGCAAGGGGGGCTATAGAGCAGACCACCAAGACGGGTGAGAGGACGGCCCAGCCCTGTTTGCTCGGCGCTGGTGGCACAATGCCAGCTGCTGTGTGTGCCGGTGGCCCCCGGCCACACTGGGAACCACAAATGCCCATCCCTGCTTCAATGAGCCCTTTCTTTGGGGCGCAGAGCCCGCGGTCCCTCCCACCGCCCCACACTCCTTCTCCTCACTGCTCCATGCTCGCCTGGAAGCTCCTCCGCCAGACCCACCCCAAAAGCAGGGATATTGCTCTCTCTGTGCCCGGTTCTGCTCCCCTTTCAGCCCGAGACAGGCATCCATAGCACTCCAGGGACCCAGAAGAGACTGGTGGCAAGAGATGTTCGCTGTGGGGAATAGTGACCTGTGCTCGAGTCAGCACAGGGAGACTGGGGATGTGAAAACGAGTCGTATGCTGAAGCAACATGGCAGATGTGGGAAAATTGCAGAGTTAAATCCCTGTCCTGGTGTAGTGCTGTAAATCGTTGGCTGTGGAAAAGGAGACCCTTTCCTCCGGGCACCAAAGCCAGACTCAGTGCAAAGGCAGTGGGGCGTGGGCAGCTCTCCCCAGTGTGGTTGGGAGCAGCTGCTGAAGTCCCGGCAGGCACAGAGGGGGGACTCTGCTGGGATGGCCTTTTTCCCCCCAAGGTACCCCCATGCCAGCCACGTCCCGTCTGGGGCCGTGAGGGTGTCAGAGTCCCAGCTCCGGCAGAAATGTTGCTGGCTCCCGGGAGCCGGCCGAGGGCCAGCGTGCCCCGGTGGCCCTGGGACAGGAGGGGAAAGGGTGCGAACAACTTTCCAGTGCTCCCTGGTAGGGGCTGACAGGCCGGATGATGCAACTCCGGGATGGTTGCGAGAAACTCTCCTTTTCCAAAGTCTCCTTCTGTCGCCCCAGCCGCGCTTCGCTCCGGACGGAGGCTCGGCGCTGCCGCCACAGAGCTCGATCCTATTCCATTGATTTTTTTCCCCCTGGATTTTTCCCCGAAAGAAAGGCACGGGCAGAGTTGCTGAGCAGTCATGCGCTGGGAGGACTTTCGGCGGCAGGGAGCTGGGATCCGGCTGTCCGCCGAGGGGAGGGAGGCAGGGGAGGAAGGGAGGCACCGCCGGCGCTGCCCCGCTGCGGGAGCGGGCGGCGGGGGGCCCCGCACCGAGACAAAGGAGCGGCCGAGGCCGGAGGGCGCACAAAGGAGCCGGCGGAGCCCGGGGCCGCCCCGCGGGGGGATGCGGCCACCGAGCCCCCGGGCTCCCCGCCGGCCCCGCTCCCCCTGCCCGGGGGAGAGCTCGGGGACGCGGCCCCTCCTCGCACGCCCAACTTCCCCCAACTCGCCGCCGCGCTGGGAAAGGCCCGATCCCCGCCGCCATCCTCCCCCTCGCCCCGGGGCTCTCGCTGCCCATCGCGCCGGTCCCGGCCCCCGGCTGCGCTCCGGCCCCGACCCCGTCGGTCCCGGCCCCCGCTGCACCTACCCGGCGGCGGCCGCTCCGCGGGGCGAGCTCGCCCGGTCCTGCCGTGCGGGAGGAGAGAGAGCAGCGGGTCCCCTGCTTTTCTTCACGGTGCTGTCATCCTCCCTCCCTCCCTCCTTCCCTGATTCCCTCCCTCCCCTCTTCCCTCCCTCCCTCCCTCCTTCCTTCCTTCCTTCCTCCCTCCCGGGGCAGCGGCGGGGGGAGCGGTCCCGGCGCCTGGACGCGGGTCCCGGGGTGGGGCCGGGCAGGGTCCCCGGGCCAGCCCCCCGCTGCCCCCACCCCGACACGCCACGCTGGGAAACTGGGAGTTGCCGGCCCCAGCCCCGGGATCGCTGGAAGGGGCTGCCTCGGGGCTGGGGTAGGGAAAGGGGGGAAGTGGGGGCCTGGGAGCTCACAGACACCCCGCGGAATTGTCCCATCTGGGCCAAGGTGAGTCCCCTCCCGGGCGCCACGGGGTGATCTGGGCTGTAGGCTTCCCGCCCAAAGCAGGGTCACACTGGGGTGGCCAGGGCTTTATTCTGCAAACCTCCAAGGATGGAGCTAGTACAACCTCTCTTTGCACACTGTCGCACTGGAGGAAATGTTTCTCCTTATATCCACTCCAAACCTCTCCTGTCCCAGCTCTCACCATCCCATCATGTGAGGAACCTGGCTCCATCTCTGTTACCACCTTGTGGGAAGGCTCCTCTTTGTTACCTTCAGCTAAAACTGGCTTCAAGGTCACACCTTTCTCCCCAAACTCCACTTTGTCTCCATACAGGAGCTGTGGGGGGGTCGGTTCCACTGTGGTGTGCCGTGCTGGTGAGCTCACATCTGTGTGCTCCAAGAGGGCAGGGAGCGAGAGCATCCTGCTGGGAGCAGCCCAGTGACACCGGCTGTCACTGCCCCTGCAGGGCAGGCTTAGGGTCCTGGAGCATTAAATATTACAGACATGGCTATTTTGGCTGAAGTGCAGAAATTCACCCAGCTCCCTCAGAGCTCTGTAATGTTAGACACCAAGGAGCTGAAAGACATCTGGCTCTGGAAGCAGAGATCCAAAAAACTAGTCCCCATAAAAACTTTCAGCCTTCTTTCACATTCCTGGCATAGTTTTTCTGCTACACATGGGGCATAGGCAGCAAAATGCAGGTTTCTTGGCATTTAAGTGTGATGACCGACATTGCTCCTCAGTGGCTTTCTATGAGCCAAGGTGATGGGGATGGGTTTGCATGGAGAGTGCCAGCAGCTGGTGGCACAGCTGGTATGCAAACAGCAAGGCAGGAAAGCCTGGGTCTGATGTTCACGGTGTAGCCTGCCTTCCTTCCTTCCTTCCTTCCTTCCTTCCTTCCTTCCTTCCTTCCTTCCTTCCCCTTTTCCTGGTTTTAGTGGGCACCCACAGCCAGTGGCTCCACAATCCAGCTGCAGATAGGCAGGATAACTCTGATAACTCCAGGGCTCTGGCTTCTGCAGCATTGCCGATGGAGCTGGGGTGAAGCGCAGTGTCTCGGAAACTCTGCCTAAATGAGGCAAACCCAGGGCTGGCAGGATCAGGCCTGTGTAGGCTGTCAGGTTGATCATGTCATAAAAGAGTGGGTAAATCTGGCTGGCCGCACACCGCAGGAGTTTTGTGGGGTTTTGAGACATGGAAAAGTATTTTTAAGCTCCTCACTTGTTATTTCAACTGGAACAGGGCATTCTGCCTCGGATTTTGTGGGCAAAGATCTTGGCAAAAATACAACCCTTAAATGTAAATAATTTTGAGATGAGGGCAGAGAGAGGCTGGTGGGCAGTTGAACACTCACGCTAGTGGGGTGACACTGACTTTGTAGGATCCTTTTGCAGTGGTCCCAGGGGGTGGCAGGAGCAGAGGAGGGACCTTCCCCTGCAGTGGGGCACAGCCCGAGCCCGGGGTGTGCTCCCTGCCTGCTCTGCATGCACACGGGGGCTCGGGACAGAGATCACCTTCCTGCTTCATCAATAAGTAAAGCCGGCACGGGGAGGAACAAAGTGTCTCCTCCACCCCTCAAATTGCCGAGAGAGGCGGCGGGAGAGGCAGGGAGTTGTGCTTCCTCCGCCCTTCACTAGCTGCGGGATCATATTCCCTTCGTTCCCCATTCCTCACCCCAGGGATAACAGACGCTTCTCCTCGCTCCCTGTGTTGCACATGGGCGTGTACACGCGTGCGGGAGGAGGCAAAGGAGCAGTCCCCAGAATGACATCAGGAGCAAGGAAAGGGCGACGTGTCACTATAGCAACCAGGATGCTCTGAGTTTTCGTGGAATAAAGGCATCTGCCGCTGGTTTTACACCCTTGGTTCAAGTTGATGATGTGGCAGTGACTAGGTCGGGCTTCAGTTCAAAAAAGCTTCCACTGGTTTTTCCTCTGTTATCACCAGGGCAGCATCTGCCTAGGACACTGGCATGATAAAAAGCATTGTCCCATCTCGCAGGATCTGCTTGAACAATTTGGGTATAAAATAGAGGTAATTAGTTGTTTTTTGGGTGGTAAAATCTACTTAATCTGTAGGAGACGAAATGGGGGTGGTGGTGGAAATTTGAGTTAGTCTGTAGGGAAGAGAATGATTCGAGGCAAAAATGAGGTAATCAACAGGTACAGAAAATTTTGGCTAGAAAACTTCAGGTAATCTGTAAGGCACAGTGAATATTTTGGGGGTAAGATCTGAGATGATCTGTAGAGGACAGAATGACATTTTTTGCGATAATCTAGAGGTAATCATCGCAGTTTTTTTTAGTGGTAAAATGTAGGCAATCTGTAGGGGAGAGAATGAACATTTTGGGGATAAAATAGAGGTAGTCAGAGAGTTCTTTTGGTTGTAAAATCTGTGCTAATCCGTAGAGAACAAAATGAACTTTTGGGGGCTAATTGTGAAGTAATCTTTAGGGGACTAAATCTTCATCACAGATTATTGCACAACATCATCCTTTCAGTTTTAGAAACATTTATCTCAATGAGCAGCAGGACTGATCCATGTCCCAAACCACTTCCACCTTTTTTAAACACCAGTGGCTCCATCTGCTGGGAGAAGAAAGTGGGAAACGATGTAAAATAAATGTAGGGAGAGATCAGGGAGTTGCAGAGTGGTTTGGGTTGGAAGGGACCTTTAAGATCATCTCGTTCCACTTCCCTGCCATGGGCAGGGACACCTTCCACTATCCCAGGTAGCTCCAAGCCCCATCCAACTTGGCCTTGGACACTTCCAGGGATGGGGCAGCCACAGCTTCTCTGGACAACCTGTGCCAGGGCCTTACCACCTCACAGGAAAGAATTTCTTCCTAACATCCTATTTTTCCTTCCCCCCCCCCCCCCCCCCCCCCCCCGCTGAAAGCGGGCTGTGACAAGGAAATTGGCTCCAACGAGGTCAAAGACGAGTGCGGGGTCTGTGGCGGTGATGACTCCCAGTGCTGGACAGTGAAGGGGACCTCCAGCCGCCCTCCCCCGCATCCCGGAGGAGCGTCCGCCGCACAGGGCGGGGGGGGCGCGGCTCTGCCGGCAGGGCCGGGGCCGGCACAGGCGTGAGGGGCCCCAGGACATTGGAGCCCCGGCGGTCGCCCCCCGCCCCATTTACTCGTTCAGAGCGCGGGATGGGGCGGCAGCGGCGGGGTCCAGATGAGGCGTGGGTCTTTGATCCCCCGTCCCGTACCTTCCTTTACCCCTCCTACTTTCCCTCTCCTTCTCCCTTCCCCCCAGGTCCTGTAATCCCTGCGTCCGCACGATCCGGTCTCCCCCTTCCCCCTCCAGCTTCCCCTCTGGACCCCATCCTCCAGACAGGGGCTCAAGGGCTGGGGGTGGCACTAGGGGAGAAGAGCACTGCTCTCCAGGACAGTCTCTAGTCATGGTGCCTAACTGTACCTAACTGACCACCTCATTTTTACTTCAAGTGTTAGTTCTCTACCCTACAGGTAACCTCAGCTTTTCCCTCCAAAAATGTCCCCTACAGTCACCAACACCAGCTCCACTCAGCAGCTCCCTGACCCACTTCAATCACATCAAAGCCTCAAATGGTTCCTTTTGGGGATGGTGAAAACCTACATCCTAAGGAGAGGACATGTAATTCCGTGTTTATTAAACATAAGACAACTGGGACTTGCTTTCTTCCCAGGGGAAATGAAAGGACCAAGATTTACTCTGTAGTCTTTAGAATCAGAATGGTTTGGGTTGGAAAAACCCTAAAAGATCACCCAGTTCCAACCATGGAATCTATTTTCCCCCTATATTATCTAAAGCCCTTTGAGCTGGTAAGAGTTAAAAGCAAATCTCCCGATCCTCAGGGAACAGGCTAACTTGCACTTTCCTTTGGCATAATAAAGTATTGCTATTTCTGCACCTTTTTGAGTCTCCAAAGCTTGTTTAAAACAAAATGCCTCATGTGGATGCTGAGTATGAGAATAGAAAACCCCAAAGCATCCAATTTATTGGCAGAAGACTTTACAATTCTTCCTCTTTTCCTTTTCCCAAAGGAAATTCCCCGTGGATCATAAACAATAACAATTTCCCCCCACCCTCTAAAGAGAGAGCAGGTTCATCTCAGTGCCAGGGTGTGGGTGTATCACCCCGGAGCTGGGAGCAGGGTGTGTGTGGGTGTGTGCACAGCCATCCCAGAGCCTCCAGTCTCCCATAACCTGCACCGGGCCTTCCCAAGGAAGGCACTTTAATGAGAGCTCTAATGACTCCCTGGTCGTGGGCTGGTATCAGGAAGGTGACAGTGTGAAAATCCTCGTTGTCTTCCAAGGGCTGAATGCCATTTTTAATCACTGACCCACCTGTCCTCGGACTTTGCCTCTTGAACCTTCCCGCATAAACCTCACAAGGGAGTTTCCATCCTCTGTGCCAAGGCTGCCCTGATTTTTCTGGGGAATGCAGAACTAAGAATTGAAAGTTTTCTAGCTGGTTTGTTTGGTTGGTTGGTTGGTTTTGTTGTTGTTGTTTTGGTTTTGGTTTTTTTGTTTGTTTGTTTTAATGCTTCTATGAATAATAAACACTTCTATCCCCTCCTACTAGGAAACCTCTCTGCTGGTAACCATCAACGGGGTGTTCCACCCTCTCTGCCGCTGATGAGTCCTATGCCAGAGAAGGCTGTAAAAAAGCCAAGCTTGGAAACTCCGTGGTTTTACCCCATTTTCAGAGCCCTGGGATGCAGCTGTTCCTGTCACCGGGCTCCTGCTGCCACCTGCCGACCGCCCGCCGCCCCCTCGCCTCTTCGCGAACTGGTCCCAGTTTCACAGCTGCAGCCCTCACTGGAGCGGGTGCTGCCTTGGCTTTGGGGGGTTCCTGTCCCAGGGAGCCGAGCTCCCCCCGTGCTTCCTGGCCCTGCAGGTTGGAGGGGCAAAGCGCTGCCAGACTCCACATCTGCTTTTTCTGTTCCTCCTTCCCCATGTCTTCTACGGATTAACCCAAAAAAGCTCCAGTCTGTTCCCTGCCTAACCCTTGTCTCCCTCCGCGGTGCCTGTTCCTGTCTCAGCGACTCTGCTGAGTCCCCCAGGGCTGTCCCAGACCCGACGCCACGATGCACAGCCCTGGTGCATCAGCTGTCATGGGGAGGGTATTGCCATCAAAGGGGAAAAAGCAAATTTCCCACAAAGAGGGCAGTGAGCCCAAACAGTGGTGACAGGACCCAGGGGCTGGGGGAGATGACAGCCAGCAAACAGCATGGAAAGGGCTGTCCCTAAGCCAGCACGATTTGCCATCTGCTCAGCACCCGAGGAAGGAGTTCTGCTCTCCACGGAGAACTGATACTTGGCCAGTTTTTATCCAGTATCTGTGGACACAGCTGATTTCTCATGTTTGCTTTCCTGGCTGTCTGGCTCGTGCAGCCCCAGCACATCCCATCATTTGAGCTCCACAGAGGGATTTTCAGTTCATATTTCCCCAGCTTTCACAGAAGGTATAATTGAAACAAGCCTTCATAATGAGGGTGGGACCTCAGTGGGAATCAAGGTGCTCACAGCCGACATGCTTTTGGCTGAACTCCATTCAACCTTCCCTCACTGCCTCCTTCAGCCCCCCACAAACATGTGCAGGATCTTCAAATGACCCTGCACCTCATTTCTGTTCCTTTTTCAATTCCACTTCTCTAAAACTGCTGAGGGCGAAATAAAGAAGTTGGTTTATTTTTAATCATCGCAAACGCTTTCCAAACCTGCAACACAGAAGATTCACTTTTGACATGATGAGAGCAGCTGAGCCAGGGGGATTTCTGTCGCAAAGAGAGGCTGGCAAACCTTAAAGTAGTGACACCAGTAGAAAAAGCCTCTGATGTCCCCCATCCCAGAAAGGCCAGTCTGCTGCTCTCCCAGGTGAGCAGGAAGCCCTGTGCTTTCTGGTTCGGCTTTTGAAGCTCCTGTCATGGAGGAAAAAAGGCAAGCGAGAAGAGAGGGTGGATCACATGCAGGCTGCAAGTGCATTTGTACCAGTGTCATTGGCTCTGGAGCAGCCCTGCAGTGAAAAAAATGCCATCAGGTGGCTGTCAGCATCTCAGTAAGGTCAGCAGCACCCTCAGCTGGGTAAAATCCAGGCCTCCCTGCTCTCTATAAACATGAAAAAATCCCCATCTGACCACCCCATTCTCCCAACACACCATTCAAGGAAGGGAACTCTCTTTAAGATCAACCAAGTATAGTTCCTTTTCTTTCTGACCAGCCTGTGTATGAAGAGAAAACTTCAGTAAAAAGGAGCTGATTGTGCTAAATGGCACCAGTTACCCACTCTGGGCCTCAGTAGGAGAGGAAATGTCTGCAAAATCAAGACTTATCTCATTCTCTCACCTCCAAATAGAAGGAAGTGAGAACTACTTTGTAGTGGGAAGTTCTGAGCACCCAGAAAACCCAAGGAGTGACTCAGGCTTTTGGGTGCTGAGCTATTCAGCCGGGGTGCCCACTGGGTTTTAGTTGGGAAGTGCCACACAGGGCCACAGGCACAAACCAGAGTGTGGTCTCTGCTTCAGGGTGTCCTCTTCTGCTCCTCACTCAGAACATCATGAGACAATCTTAAGAGTAAGGAAATAAATTCTGGCAACAGTGACTCATTAATATCTAAGCCAAACCCTTGGTTTCAAGATGTTTATGAGATGGTGTGGTTTTATCAAGGCACTCTCAAATGTTGACGAAACCTTCAAGAAGCCTTAGGCTGGAAGAGGTTCTTCATGCTGAATGCTTGAGCATTGAGGGAGGTTTATGGGTGCAGCTTATTTTCCTGCCCTAATGTGTTACTTGTATTTCATCTTTTTGTTGCCCTGCCATTTCATGAGGTGCTTAAATCCACCTAATGCAGGGGAAGCACCATCCTGTGCTCTCTTTCTGTCCCTGACACATGTTCCCTCTCCCTCCCTTTGTGTCACCTGCAGTAATGTGAGCCTGTAATCTTATCTTTTATTGTCTTTCCTTTGCAAAAGGGGAGTTTGGAGTTGGATCCCCCTGATCTTCCTGATCTAGCTGGATCAGGAGCTGATCAGGTCTACTCAGGGTCAGTCTGTTCCTCGGCAGGGAAGCAGTAGGAGCGCGTGGCCAGGGTGTGACAGACAGCAGAGGAGCCCCTTCCAGCATCAGCTCAGGCATGCTCAGTTCCACTGTGAACACCACTCAGCCCCTGGGTAGCTTCTGACAATCCCCTAACAGTCATGCTGTGGCCTTGTGGATCTGTTTACAAAGGGAAGATAACATCTCTGCCTGGAGACCTTTCTGGCTTGGTGATAACCAAATCCTCACTGCTTTATACACAATGAGGGCATCAGGATCTTTGGAGCCTTACTCATAACAGAGAAGGACCTTTCCAAAGAAGAATCTGAAACAAAAACACCCGAGCAGGTAAAGAACAGAGAACCAGTAGCTGCCCAGAAGCCTGGGGAGTTCACTGGGATGTCCATAGGGTCAGCCAAGCCCTGCAGCTGGATCTCTGGAAGATCCACCTCTAGGAAATGGCACTGCTACATCCGGGCAGCCTGGAAGGATGTAACATGCTTCTCCACCTTGGCTGCTCTTGGTGGGCCTCCTTTGAAAGGTGCGTTGAGGAATGAGAGACGGTGTGTGACACAGAGCAGGACCCTCCTGGTACAGAACCCATAGCTCTCAGGGAGAGAGCAGGATGAGGTCCCCTGAGGAGATCACCTGCTTTGTGTGGACACCTGTAGGAGGAACCACTGCTGCCAGCAAGGAGGCTGTCACTGGAACAGCTGTTCAGAGCAAGCTGGGGAAACCTAGACACTTTTACTAGAAATCACTACAAATTCCACATGTCTTCTGATCGCCCCAGGCAGCAACAGGAAAACCAAATAAGAGCAAAACCTGTTTGCTTTCTAAGCTTCTCTATGAAACAGGAGCAGCTCAAACCTGATAATCCTCATTTTAATGGAAAAAAACAGTTTCCAAATCTCTTTGGGATAATTATTATTTGCAGATCTGTTAGCAAGGACAGAACATGGCTCTGGACCTTGTCCCACTAAAGGAGCACAGAGAGAGATCAGCTGCAGCTGAGCATGAGAATTACAACCTGAGGGGAAGCAGCTGTTGGATAAGTTTTAAAAGGCAGTTGCAGTGGCCTAGCGAGGGGAAATGGGGTTTGTTCTTTTTCGGTAGGTTTGTGGTAGGTGCCTGAGATGTCTTGGGTCAGTTTCTCTCCCTGTCCTTCCACAAGTGCTGGGTGTGATCCAGTCTGTTAGACCAGGAATGCCATTTCCTGCTCTTGATAGAGTGGGTTTTTGCCTTTTTTTTCCTCCTCTCTGTTCCATGGGCTCAGCTATCCTTTTGCTCTGCAGCTGACTGGATTGCAGAGCCCAAGGTTGAATGCTAACTCCTACGCCTCTCTGCCCTTCCCTGGGGAAGGATAAGAAGGGTTTTGTTTCTCCTTTGACGTTCACCACGGCAAACAAAGCTCAGCAGAATGGTGAGTTTTGCTCCAGCTATTTCCTGGCAGTAGCTGAGCTCGTGTGGGTACATGATGCTGACTTTGTCAAGGCCAGGATTTACAAACTGAGGGTTAAAATAAGCCTTTATTGAACTTTTTTTTTTTCCTGTGAAGAGTAAGTGCAAAGACACCCATCAGGTGATAATCATGGAAATCGTGACTACCATGGAAAACCAGGCTGCCAAAACTTCATTAGTCAGCACTGCCCATGGAATTCATGAAGCATCTCTATTGCCTGTTTTGAGGAGATGTTCCAATGTTTCCCCAGCTGCTGTTGGGTGGGAAGGACACAAGAAAGGAGGTTGCTGGCAGGGAATCCTCTTGTGAAATCCAAAGGTGTTGAATCTATAGCCGTTTGCCCTCCTTGTGCCACAATCCTGGTGGGTTTTTCCCCTGGAGTGAAACATGCTTTTGCTTTATGAAATCGGAAGGTGAAGAAACCCTAGAAGAGGCTTGGGAGGTTTGCTGTGGGATGCCTGTCAGACTTGGAGCAAGCAAGGGATGAACACCACACTGGGCAACTTGTTCCCAACTGTTAAAATCACAGATTTAGCCAGAACGGTGGAAGAGAGATTAAGTCTCTGGCTGTATTTTTACCCTTTTGTGGAAGAGGGCAGAGGGCAGCTATTCAGATGCCCACGACTCTGGGAGTGGGTTGTGTCCACTGGTATGATGAAGAAAGACCTTGTGGTGAGAGCCACAGTAGCTGTACTTGCCACTTCCCCCTGTGGCCTTGTGACTTTGATTAATCCCAACCCGTGCCACTTTTGGCCACAGTGATTGGCTGCTGCTGCAAGCCTCATTGAAATCCACAGCCTGGCTTAGAAATCCTGGGCCGTGAGTGCGCAGCTGAGGTGAGATCACGTGTGGCCTGAGGTGCTGCCTGATGCTTTTTGTGACCCAAAAAAGGAATTGTAGACCTTGCAATAGCACAGAAAGCAGCGACCCCTGCCTGACTTCTCAGGGTGTTTGTTAAGATACTGGACTACATGATCTTCCTGTCCTATTCCTTCTCTCTTTCCTACACATCAGCTATGAGCACACGCAGGATTTTGAGGACAGCTTACTTGGGCTTTTATTTCCAGCCCAAACTCTTCTGTTTTGTACCTTCTTCCCCAAAAATAGGTTCTATTTAGTGCCTTCCTTTTTGCTTTGGACAATGAAGGAAGAGAAAGCAAATATTTCAACAGAGTAGGAAACTGAAGAAAGTCTGGGGGGTAGATGTGTTTCCTCAGCCTGGTTCCTTACAGCAGCTCTTGTAGCTGTTCTCTGCCAACTCTTATTTCTCCTGCAAAATCTGTAATTCTTTGTGCTTTTCCATGAAGCTGTAGCTCCCAGAGTCCTGTGATTATCTAATCACTTCTGTGAGCGCCCAAATGAGTCACAGCAGATGGAAAACACTGGATGGCAATAACCTCCACAGCTGAAAAAGTCCTTAGAGCTTCCAAGTGTAATCCTCGAAAACCTGCAAAACAGAGAGCAAATGAAAGGAACTCAGCCCCATATTTTGTAAAAGTTTTTTTGTTTTGGCAGGCAATTTTTGCCCATTTCTGTCTGGCAATGCTAAAAGCAAGGCTTTGGTGTTTGGAGCTACCAGTCCTGTGCTGAGAGCTGAGCCCAAAGGCAACGGACAGGTTAAGGAGGAAATGGAAGATGAGGATATTCTCCACTTCACACCAAAAATAACAGTGAAAGAGAGACCCTACACACACGGGGTCCCTACCCATGCACTCGTCAACCCCATCTGGGTTAAGGGCAAGGCCTGGCTGTGCCATCTGGTATTTGTTTTGGAAAATGCCTGCCCTGCCTGGCATCTTGGATAGAGGTGATACACTAAATACACCTTCTGGAAAGCAGCTCTTCTGTGGGTAGACGAGCTGCAAAGACCTGGCTGCTCTAGGAAATGGTGGTGAGCTTCAGTGCAATGGCACAATGCGACAGAGTGAGGGAGGGCAGCACCAGGCAGGAATAGATATAGGCACTCTTCTGTTCATCCCTATTTTTTCACTGCAGAAATCCTAAAAAATGCCAAGCCTGCTCCTCTTATTGGAGAGGATCTCAGTTCCCAGTAAGAAGCCCAAGTCATCTGCTTTGGATCTTTATGGGCAAGCCAGGAACCAAAAGAGGTACTGCTTCCAGGGAGCTGCTTCTCTGCTGTAGTATGAATGGGAACTAAAGAAGTCCTAAAATCTTCTTTTTCCTGGTCAGGCTTTATATTTTTGGTATTTCTGAAGCATATTTTAAAATCTGTTATACATTTTCCTTTGTTTTCTTCCTGGATAACCTAGATGTGTAGTTCCAAATTTTTGGGGAGGTAGGGTAAATAGGATTTACAGAAACATATTACTTTACATTTATAAAAAGAAACTCTCCTTCAAAGGTTGTGGCAGAGATTTATCTGGCTGCAATCTTACTGCTTATGACCCTGAAAAGATGACACAATGGGAGCAGGAATGGAATTCTGCATCTTGGTGCATATCCTTTAAAACATTGATGAGGTGGTGCTGCACTGTTGATTCCCTGGTATTTAGGAGGAATCATCTGCTTTTCTGGCAACTTTCTTGTTGTTCCAGATCTTGCTAGAGCTGGTCAGAAATCCTGGTTCACGAGGGCAAAGCATTTATGGCTGCTGACACTCTTTGTGTTGATCTACTTGGTTTGAAGTATCAGTTGTGGTTTGCCTTGAAATAGGAGTTTAATCCCAGTAAGTAGTACCTAAAATGCTGAGGAAATCTGGAAACAAACCACAGCTTATAACTAAAATGCACAACTTGTACTGGCTGACAAAGGAAATACTGAAATGAGAATTAGTTGCAGTGATTTGAGGTTTTATGTTATGCTTTGCTTGGAAAATCCTGTGTACTTGACGTGACCCCTTTAGATAATTAAGTTGTGGCTGAGCTGAACGTGGGAAGGAATGTGGCCTGTGACCATGCTGGTGTTAATTGAGAGCTCTGCTGTGGCATGGCTGCCAAAGGGGGATGGTCCTTGATGCTTTCACCCCACGCTGTGCCACAGGCGTTCAGACAGCGAACCGGATCCAGGCAAAAAACTGCCTGGAGAGAGGAAGGGATCACTCCTAAAGCCGGATCAGTTGCTGGGCTCAGCAATGTGTGGTTGTTTGTGCTGATGCCAGGGGCCCAGAGGCTGGAAATGTGTAGGGTCATAGACTCACAGCATGGTTTGGGTTGGAAGGGACCTTGAAGGCCATTTTGTTACACCCTCTGCCATAGGCAGGGACACCTTCCACTGGACCAGGTTGCTCCAAGCCCTGTCCAACCTGGCCTTGGACACTTCCAGGGATACAGGGGCAGCCACAGCTTCTCTGGGCAGTTCCTTACCAGGGCCTCACACCTTCACAGGGAAGAATTTCTTTCTCATATCTCACCTAAATCTACTCTCCTTCAGTTTGAAGTTGCTGTAGTCTTGCTCTTACAGCCCAGCTGGCTCATCACATGCTGCTCTCTGCACCCTGGGCTGATTCAGGCCCCTGATCCAGTCAAGAGCCATCTGTTTCTGTGGGTCAGGGTTGTGGTTTTTGGTTTCTTTTTTGTGTGTGTGCCAGGAGTGGGACATGTCCCACCTGCCCTGGCTGCTGGTGTTGCCAAGCTGCAGCTCTGCCCTTGGATGCAGTCCCTGCAGCACTGCCATCCCATTTGGAAAATGCTCTGATGCTTTCTGCTCTGGGAAGAATGTCAGAGCAGGAGCTATTTCTCTGCAGCCTGTTAGTGGTGAGGAAGGGTGGGTGAGTGTGTGGGTGTCTGTCTCCACTCCAGTGGGACCCACAAGCCAAACTATTTGGTGAATCACAGGGAGGCTGGTCTTGGGCTGGAATAAACTTCAAACATGTCCAAAGCTCTGCACGAGGCTGTCAGGCTGTAATTTGTGCCTGGCTTTGCTTCTCTTCCTCCTCCTGCTGCAGTCTGAGTGGAAATGCAAAACAGTCTGAAAGCCAGGCTGCTGCAGAAAAAGCCTCTCTTTATTTATTTCACTTGTTTTGGTTTTTTTCTTTTGCAAAGAGAACACTTCTCCTGCAGAGCTGGCTGTGGCTGCAAAATCAGAGCCTGCAGGGGCCTCTGGCTGGCCTCCTGGGATTGCCAAACAGAGATTCCTCACGTGCCCCACTTATGCAAAGCGCAGAATTGGGTGCCAGGAGGGCGAGGTGACGTGGAAGGAATTTGTGCGCTGTAGGCACGACAAAACTCAGCATCAAAAGCAGCCCGGGCTCTGGTGCCAGCCTGGTCCAACTGGTTGGTAGGGGAGGCAGCTGGAAAGTGAGTCATGTGTTTAGCTGCAGGAAAGTCCCTCACTTGGCTGCAGCTTTCTGAGCCCTTCCTACTCACTTTCTCTAAGCAGAGCATGTGCCTCCCAGAAAATGGGGCTAAAAGTCAAGTTTAGGCTGGGGAAGGCCTCCTTCTCCCTCAGCCACAGCCAAGTGACTCAGCTGTATGTCACTACAGACAAGCCATGATCCTTCCTGAAAAGCCTCACCTGGCACCTTATCTGGGAGGTTTATCTTCAGGAAAACCTCCAAATCTCAGCAGAAGCTCAGCAAAAGCAGAAGGTGGTAGGCAGACGGTGGGTGGTGGCTGCAGCTCACACCCTCAGTGCCAGGTCTCAGCTCACATCTGTGAGCTGGACCTGGTCCAACAGGCTGAGATATCCTTTGGAGTTTCCCACTCTTCCAAACATCCATGGCAGACAGCTAGTGCTTGAACTCTTGATGCCATTTTATTTTGTTTAATCCCATTTTTAAGTGAGGAAACCATCAGGCAGTATGGCTAGACCAGGAAAGCTAAGTCATGGTGTCAATTTGTTATTGCCAAATATTATATCCTGTGTGCTTGAGAGAGAAAAAAAAGGCTCCAGATCAATGGGAATTGGCAAAGCTCCAGGAAAACCTGAGCTAGCCTGAAATAATAACAGATTGGGGGTAGAACTTGCTAGCTCCAAGTTAGTCCTTCCTTCCCCCTGTCCTTCAGCTCTCAGAAGAAAAACACCCTTCCTGCTGAAATAGCTCGCCTGTTCCAGACAGTCTTACTTAACCTCCTTTTAAATATTCTTCACAAAGCTCTTTTTTTTGGTGTGTGTTTTCCTAGGTTAGTAGCTGACTGCTGGTTGGAAAGTTGAGGTGCCTCGTCAACACTTTATGTGCTCTCCTGAGATAAGGGCAGCACACAGAGCCCTGCCTAGGCAAGGTGGCTTTAGAGCCAGAGTAAAGGTTGCTTGTTTAGTCTGGCCAAAATTGGGGCTGGCTTTCTGCCTCGTTGATTCAGTCTGAGTGCACCTGGCTCCAGTTTGGGAATTACCTAAGAACCCGGCTCCCGATGGTGGTGATAGCAGAGACTCTGGATGAAGCTCCGAATGAAGCTGTGCTGACTTGTGGAGGGGCAAAGGCCTGTGTAAGCATCAAGTTCTCCTGATGTGGTTTGTGAAGAAAATCATGGTAACTGTGAATTCTTAGCTTGGCTTTTAAAGGGTCCTTATAAGAAAAGGAGAAATGTGTGTTACGCTGTTTGGTATAGCCTGGCAAAGTGAAACAGAACAGATCCACTTCCTCCTAATCCTCATGCTGCGAGTAAACCTTAAATGTTATCAACCTTAAATGTTATCAAAATGCTATCACGTCTGGTCCTTGAAAAATGAACATGTAGGTAAGGACCTAGCAAGGTAATAATATGGGTGCCCTCAGATGAAGGGCAGTACCTGGAAGATCCCCACAAACCGGGCAGGATAAGCCTGGCAGAGGGCAAGCTCTTTAGATGGGATAAGTTTGTGTTGTGCTGAGGCCACAGGGGATGCCCAATTCCCCAGGCTGTGGGAAGCATTATCGAGGACCCTTCTTCCAGCTACAGCAAGCCTTGAGTGTGGGTTTAGAAGAAGAGGGGAGCTGGTCTGGCAGCTCTGCCCAGTCCTGGGGAGCCCATGAGGGATCTGCTCTGTCCCTTGGCCGAGTCAGTTCGGTTTGTTGAACCAGTCAGGAAAACGCTGCTGCTTTTTTTTTTTTTTTTTTTTCCTTCTTTCTGAGTTAGTTTGTTTTTCCAGTTAGCTGTATCAGTGCAAGGGGCACAGCAGGAGTAAGAGGCTGGGAGACAGCAAGTGAGTGAACTCAGGCTGTTGTTCTTAATTGTGCTTTTAACTGCTGTTCATTTGGACCACAGAGATGCCTGGCTGCCCTGTGACAATGGGGAGCCTTCCCTGTGTGGCAATGAAAAAACAGCATTCCCATTGCCTCCCAAGCAAGATGGGAAGCCTGTGAGTGGGAAGCACTGTGGTGGCACATGTCCAGCATGATGTTTGGTTGTGTGGAGACCTCACAGCACATCCCGCTATCTGAAGGAGGCCACGGGGAAGCTGGGGAGGGACTCTTCATCAGCAATTGTAGTGACAGGACGAGGGGGAATGGGTACAATTTGAATGAGAGGTAATTTAGGTTGGATATTAAGAGGAAACTTTATTACTGTAGGGGCAGTGAGGCACTGGCACAGGCTGCACAGGGAGGTTGTGGATGTGCCATCCCTGGAACGGTTCAAAGCCAGGTGGGATACAGCCTTGACTAACCTGGTCCAGTGGGAGGCCCATGGCAGGGGGTTGGAGAAGGTCCATTCCCACCCCTTAACACTATGTCTCCATGTTGGTGTGTGCCTCAATGAGATGCTGCCAGCCTAGCAGGTCTGTGTGCGGGGACTCCTGCCTTTGGGGCTCCCACTGCCTCAGGGCACAGCCCGTGGACGCAAAAATCGCCTTGAAGGCTTTTTTGTTTTTTTTTTCCGGCCTGACAACGCCGTCTCCAGTGGCGGGGGCTCGCAGAGGGCTCCGGGGAGCCGCGGCTCTGGCCTTCAGAACACAGACCCAAGGCGGCCATTTCGCGCCCCCCCGAGACACCCCTCACACCCCCTCACATCCGCTGCCCCCTCTCCGCTGTCTCGCCAGTGCGCGTGCGCGGCAGGCGGGGCGGTGTGCGCGCGTGCGCGTCCCGCCCTATATAAGGGTGGAAGCGGGCGGTGCCGGCGGCGCCGCATTGCAGGCGGACGAGGAAGGGGTGACTATGGCGCGGCCGCTGATCCTCGGGCTCCTCAGCCTCCTCGGGCTCCTGGCCGCCGGTAAGCGCTGCCCTCCGCCTATCCGAGCTTCTTCCCCATCAGCTGAGCCCCGGCGGGCTCGAGGAGAGGTTCTCTGAGCGCCCAGCGTGCGCGGGACGAGGGCAGCGCGGAAGGGGGGAAGGCCGATCCTAATGCTGTTTGTATTCCCCCAGCAGGACCCGCTCCCAGATCCCAAACAGAGGAAGCGGCGATGAGGGAGGGTGGTGGAAGTGGGGCTTTCAAGGGCGCCTTCGCGATGGCTGTGATGGAAGGACTGTGTTTGGGGAGGGGCGGACGGGTCGCCCAAAAATAGCGCCAGGGAAACGCAGGGAGAAGGGGGAGTTCCCCGTGAGGATCCGGCCATTGCCGCTGCTGGTAGGGAAATTACTTCCCGATGGGACGAATCGGGCAGCTCAGACCCCAGTTTGGTGGGAACAATTGGGAGGGACCGGTTTTCCTGCCAGCAGCGGTGTTTATCTCCGTCACTTCAGGGATAGATGGCTGCTAATCCTCTTGCAGATGGTGGGAGGTTGCCTTTGCTGTTGTGTTTTTGCATTAGGATCTCCTGCTCCATATGGAAAATTCCACTGATTTTGCTGCTTGCTGCCTCGGTACCTGTTGTTGCTGAGGTGAAAATGGTGGGAGGAATAGATGATACTCTCTCTTTAGCTGTAGATTTAGAGGTTAGAACATGCTATGCTTGTGTTTTGTAGAAGCTTGACAGAGGTACGGAAATAGTCTGATGAGTGGTAATACACCATTAGGTTGCCGGATGGAATATAGCAGGAACCCCCAAAATGTAAGGATGTGAGGTGCACAGTTACTTGGAGAATTTTGTTCTAAATAAGACTATTTTAATCTTAGAGCTTATTTGCCTACAAGTTTAACCTGCAGGATTTCAAAAAACAACCGAAAGAAAAAGCCCAACTGGCTGTTTAAAGGCCACAGGAGTAACCAGTGGCATAGTACAGTAAATGACCCTATGAAATTTTTCATGGTTGTACTTTATTGTAGTTTTAATGTCATAAAATCATAGAATGGCCTGGGTTGGAACGGACCTTAAAGGTCACCTAGTTCCAACTCCCTGCTGAGGACAGGGACACCTTCCCCTAGATACACTGATAATATTTAATATGCTGATATGTGGGCAGTTTAATGGATTATCTCAGACTTTTCAGGCAGGAAGCAAGAAAGCAAATACCAGCTTTCACTTTGCATGTGTATCTGCTTTAATAGTGTCTTTTGAGTCTGCTCTACACTGAATTAGCTGCCATCAGTTACCACTCCTTCTGGGACTGTTTCGAAATTGCTGAAATCATTGCAGTTTCTTGCGCTTTGGAAATGAAAAGGCTTCACCTTGAAGTATCCACCAGCTTTCCCTTTAGCGTATTTAGGGAAATCGTAATGAGAAACCAGTTGAGCAATGAGAGCTCGCTTGGCCTACCTGTTAAAGGAATGGTATGCAGCTGAGGGTAGCAGGAGACTAGTCAGGCCTGTTTTTCCTAAGAAGTCACTCTTTTAACTCAAATAAACAGCTGTCTTTTTTTGCCAGGGTTCTGTTATGAGTGCTGATTGCCTCACCTACCGTGCCGATTTTCCTGAAGATTTTGCTGTGACTACCCGAAACACCGTTTTTGTCTGCTGAGCTCGCTAATTAGCTGTGTAAAAATTCAGCCACCCTTGTCAGATCTTAATGAAGTCACTTGGCTTCCTTACAGGCCGTGAGGGTTTTTGGTTGACCTACTTACAGTGCTTCTGTGCATCTTCCCTTTAAGGGAGACACGGAGGAATTAAAGCAGGGTGTACAGGTCCTGGCATCTCCGGACTACTGATGCACACTCTGATTGTTCCTTGTCTTTGAGGCCAGGGAAGGAGGAGGAAGGCTGGCTGTGCTGTTAAAGCAGGACTCAGTTTCTCTTTAACTGAATATTTCCCCCCTTTTCCTAAATTAAAAGTTAAGCTGGGAGTGGAAAGTAAAATCTTTGAGGATATGATTTTTTCCTATCCACCCTCCCCTAAAATAGTAGACTTAAAACCTTGTAAGGAAGAAAGATTCAAGTTAATGTGTAATTTCTCTAGGAAGCACTGGTCAGAACATCTGGGGACAGGAAATTTGTAGGCTGAGTTAGCCTGGCTTGGATTTTCTTGAGGATGTGGATAAAGCAGATAACTGGACTGTGTTCTGTAGTTTGCAGGCTTGTTCTGTTACCAAAAAAAAACCAGGCTGGTGCAGCCCACTGCTGCAGATTAAATTAGGAGGAGAGTGGAGGGTGTCTTGTATCAGCAGTGGTGTGTCCAGCAGGACCAGGGCAGTGACCATCCCCCTGTGCTGGGCACTGTTGAGGCCACACCTCAAATCTTGTGTCCAGTTCTGGGTCTTCACTACAAGGACACTGAGGTGCTGGAGCGTGTCCAGAGAAGGGAACGGAGCTGGGGAAGGGTCTGGAGGGTAAGTCCAGTGAGGAGCAACTGAGGGAGCTGGAGGGACTCAGCCTGGAGAAAAGGAGGCTCAGGGGGTACCTTCTCACTCTCTGCAACTCCCTGACAGGAGGGGGGAGCCAGGTGGGGGTTGGTCTGTGCTCCCAAGGAACAAGTGACAGGATGAGAGGACATAGCCTCAAGCTGTGCCAGGGGAGGTTAAGGCTGGAAATCAGGAGAAATTCCTTCTCAGAAAGGGTTGTCAGGCCCTGGAATGGGCTAGCTACCCAGAGAGGTGGTGGAGTCACCATCTCTGGAGGTGTTCAGGAAACATCTGGGCCTGGCACTCAGTGCTCTGGTCTGGATGACAAGGTGGTGACTGGTCACAGGTTGAACTTGATGATTTTAGAGGTATTTTCCAACCTAAATGGGGCTGTGATTATGTAAAAATAAAACCTGTGTTTTCTTGGAGGAGTAACTGTGGATATGAGGCACCGTCAGGCCATCACATACCGAAGCTGGTGCTTTGATAGCACACCAGTCATGTGCCCTGTGCAAACCTGCCCTTGCACAATCCCCTCCTTGTTTGCCACGGAGGTATAAATAGAAAGGGTTGCTGTTGGTTGTGTCTGGAGGAGCTGAGCCAGCCGTTCTGCCTGCTCCCGGTCACGCCTGGCTGAGTGCGCCATCGGAGCCGCAGAGCTGCCCGAGCCCAGCGCGGCCTTTCTGCGCTCCCAGTTTGTGCTGTTCGTGCACCGCAAAGGAGCTGTTCTGGGAGCCTCCGAACGCCGACATGATGTGGAGGCTGGAGCAAGAGAGAGGGAGCTTGTCAGCAAAACTGGATGTGTCACCTGATGTCAGCTGAGGCTCCCCGGGAGGCTGGACTGTGCTATTTCAGGGAAGGCTTTTCTGGTATAAAATGCGGGGACATTTTGATTTTGCATCTGTGGGGGAAGCAGGACCAGTTACTGCTGCTTGCCATGGGTTTTTGTTTCAGTATCTCATATAGATCTGATTCTTCAAAGCAGGTTGGGGGAATGCCTTAGAACTCTATGACATAAAAAGAGAGTTTGTTTTTTCTGAAAGGATTTACTCACTGTCATATTTTTTTTTCTTTATGGAGCAGCTTTTAAATGCAATTCATTTGCTGCTATTAAAATATCAGAGTTGCTATTGCAATTTTAAAAGGCTACGTTGAAGTGTGTGTTTATATTTCAGGGCAGTGCTTCTCTGTGTATGGTCATGGGGCAGTGTTTGGTTTCAGATGCCAGATAGCAGATTTTCCCAGTCTTTGTGCTGTGGCTATATTTGGTGAAAAGGGGATGTTAAATACAGGATTTCTGCAGAGACTCGCATGAAATCTGTCCCTTGCATCCCTGCAAAAAAACCCTCAGAACAGAAACAGAAAGAACAGAGGTGGACAACAAGTATGCCCAAAACATTTTTGTGTATTTCTCCAGGGATCTGCTGCAGGGAAGAATGCTACTCATAACTTTTTGGGAATATCTTAGCATACTGTATGGGACAACTTACTCCTGATGACTACCAGGTGCCCTAGAACATCCACTTGTCTTCTGGATTCTGCCATAGAAAATCTCAGGCAGAAGTCAGGCCTTGCTTGGCAACATATGGCCAACTTGGAAGTTATTCTCTTGCAACCTTTATAGTTACCTGGGACAATTCATTGGGCCAGTAGAGGTGATTTTACTGTCCCAGCTCATCCAGTTCTCTGCTCTCTAACTTTATTGTGATTGCTTGTACTTACACAAACTGCTTCTCTTGCCATGCTTGTCTTCTGGTGAGGGAAGCAAGGGAGCACCCGAGGTAGAGGCAGTGTCCCAAAATGAGAATGAGCTCCCCACTTTGAGGAAGAGCCTGGTTGTGGTGTTAACTCCAAATTAATTTCTTGCCCATCACTCTAGTTAGAAATGTTTCAGGCTTGGTTTTTTGTCAGTAGATACTGGACAGGAAGACTCATTTTTAACTGGAATGCTGATAACAGCTAGCCACATTTCCTCCAGGTTTTTCTTCAAATTGCCTGTTATGTTATGGTTACTTTTACTGCCTCATTAATCCAGAGGCATAGAGTAGCCCTTTGGCAAGAGTCACTGGTGTGTGATGCAGTTACAACTTTTGAAGTTTTACTAGTTTTACTCATTAACTGACCGGTGGAGCCCTTCAGGTAACTTCAGGTTGGGGTCACTCCTTCACTTCTTGACACTTCATAAGCTTTGGTGAAGAGAGGTTGATCCCTCTTGACTTCTTTAACTTAAACACCCTTTGCTTTTGCAAGTCTCAAAGGACATGGGGAAAAGTCAGTAACTAACAGAGCACAGATGGCAGAGGCTGATGCATTCGCTTGGTCTGTGGTGTCTCTGGGAGATAATGAATGACCTTTTTTTTTAACATTGCAAGTAGGACAGCCTGAGAATAACATCCCTCCTGATGAGTAGGTTAATACACTTGGACAAGTTGAACTGTCACAAAAGCCTAAGAGTTGACAGCACCCTAAATGATCTTCACATTTTACTTCAATCCATTGAGTTGAACAGCAGCTCAGCACTTTCCTCGAGGGGTTTTTTTGCCAAATTACAGGTTAATTTGTCTGTAACCAAGCGTTTTTCTAGCAGTTTGGTTTGGAGGAGGCTGGAGTCTTCAGGTTGAATTTCTCTGTGTTTTGGATGGTAGTTTTCTGGTTCATCCTTTGGCTCTTTAGGGCATCTGGTCTGGCTCCTTAGAATCCCTGTTCACTGATGCTTATATAAGGTGTTAACTTTTAAGTCTCATTTGTAGCTTCAGTGCAGCTTTGGAGGGGATTCCTTAGGATGTTTTTCTGAGAATCTAGGGGAAAAAATTCAGACTGGCTGTCTGTGGAAGAAGAGCGAGACAAATGCTTGAGGGAAGAGAAGGTGTTTTCCAAGAAAGGTAATTGCCTAGCAATTTTCCTGTAGCTGTCCTTGCAGAATGATAATCCAGACATTATAAGCTTCCTTTTAGGTCCCTGTTTCCTGGAGAGGAGTGAAGAACTGAGCTGTGCTTTCACATGCAAGGCTCTATAAGCCAAGTGGAAAAGGTGATATTTTCTGAGGGGGCCACCACCTCTACTTCTCAAGTTTGTGTCTGTATGTTAGGATAAACTTGGTAAAGCAAAGGTTGTTTTTCCTTAAATTGAAGAAGCTACATCTGAAGTGGTTCAAGCGGGGAGAAACCAGTGAAGAGGACAAGTAAAGAAACACCTAAGCCTTCACAGATAAACTTGTTTGATGCTCTAAAAATAGTGGCTTGCAAGAGCTTCAGGAAGCGGGGGGGACAGGTCTTGGTGGGAATGACATGTGACTGTTGAGAGCTAATCTACAGAGAAAGGAGAAATCTATTAAAAATGGATGACCTTAGATAAAGAAGAATATTTAAAATAGAGATGCCAGAGATAACAAAGAAAGTAATTCCCTTGGGCTTTTCCATCAAGCATTGAGAGCTCTGTGAGGTAACTGATGGTGCTTTGCTTTCTCTTGGGTTGCTGCTGTGCTGGGGATGTGACATACCATGTTAAGGTGTTGCTCCTTTTGTAGCAAAGGCTATTTGGAGGGAAGAGTTAAAACGCAAAACTATTTGTTCTGAGACAGCACAAGGTTTTAACACACTTCACTGGCATGTTTGTTTTTGTTGTAATATAAGTTCATACATGAGGGAAAAATTCTGTTTCATAGTTAAATAGGAGAACAAGATAAAAGGGAAGAAGTGGTAAAGAGTTTCCAGCTATTTTCTGAATCTGCAAGATCTGAATTAATGCAGCCTTTTTTTAGCTTTGTTTCTGTTTTTCCCAGGATGTTCAGAAAAGGAGGGTGGATTTTGTTGCAGTGGAGGTGCATCCTTTCATATTAGATACAATATTTCAAACAAAAGTACTTCCACATAATACAGAACAAACTAATAAAAGTTTAACTGTGTTTGAAGTCACTGTGGAAGGTGTCAGAAAAGAAGCCATGATTAGCGTGTGTCATCTTTGTTCTGTAGCTGCTCTAAAATGTGCCAACCATGTGTGACCTGAACAAGCAAATTTGCTTAGTCACTGTCTGACTGGAAAGATCTGTACTGAAAACATAAAATTTAGAGTTGTCTTCTCAGAAGAAAAGAACTTTGTCATGTCCTTTGCAGCAGAAAGGGCACTGCTGTTCCATCATTTTCTGTTTTCTGTAGGTAAGTTCATCTTGTAGGTTCATCCTGTGCTGTAGCTGATTCAGGTTTCCTGAATCTGTTGGCTTTATTGACAGAAAAGTCAGTAGGTATAGTGGCATTTCCTCTTGCTCTGATGTTGTGCAGGAGTGAGGACTTTAAATAATACCAATGGGAAAGTGTTTGGAGTGCTTACTTGCATCCTAAAACTAGTTTTTAGTGTTCACTGGCTTAGGAACAGCTTACTTCTTTTGCCTCTTAATCCCTGTTTTCAAGTTCTTGTAAGATTATCTTTGGTCCTCTCTAGAGGATGGCATTAGTGTCCTTTTTCTCAAATTTGAGATCCCTGTGTGCCCAGTGGCACTGCTTTGAGCAGAATGTGAACAAAGTGTTGCTGTTTACACCCCTTCTGAGAAAATACTTCTTTTTCAAGGTGGTGAGATGTAGTGCAGGGAAACAGTGCAATCAGAGGCATGAAGTAGTCAATGCACTGTCAAAACTCAATCTAATTTTAAGACTTTTTTTTTTCTTCCTTGTGAACAAGTCAGAGCATTGTAACTGTGTGAGCATCTGTTTGATACAGAAGCCATGCAGCAGGAAATTTGTGAAAGACACACAGCCAACAAAGCTGATAAGTGGAACTAAATCTGAAGCATAGTATTTCTGTCATGCGCTTAATAATGACCTGTTGTTAAGGCTGTGAGGAAGAAGGAACAATACATTGTTCTGAAGCTGGTACAGATCTGAAAAGTCATACAGTGACAGGATCTTAAAAGTGAAAAAGCAAACAAAACCAGAAAGCTCACTAAGAGCTTGATCAAACCAATGCAAGTGACAGCATGAATGCCTCCATTTGGCTTTTAACACTCTCCTAAATCAAGAGTTTGAGAAACTGCTTGGAATAACTATTACTGGAGTTGTATAGTTCAGTTTTGTAGTTTATAGTATGTTTCAATGTAGGGGGAGTAATTGTCTTTTGATAAAGGCTAGGTTAAAAGCTGTACTTGTAAACAGTTGGGAACCCTTAATTCCACTGTTTAAAATCTGGGTCTTGATTGACTTTATTCAGAGCTTGACTCTGCCTTCCAGAGCCTTCCTACCACTGTTCAATGCCAGTATCTGAAAGGGAAGAATAACTTTCCCTCAACCAAGTGTATTCTTGTTAATTGTCACCCTGCCAGAGCTGACAGCTCTTTGGCTAGCCAGTCTGACTTTGAAAATTAACTATTCTTGATGCTTGCAGATCAATAATGCTGGAGTTTAGAATAGGCTGTAAATATTTTGCTAACCATACATTATTAGAAGCTTTGAAGTCTTACTCCTGCATTCTCCCAAGCAGTACCAGTGTGCTATCCTGCTCAACAATAATATGCAATGAAGGCTTTTGACTGGGAGAGAGGGTGGCAAGCATCAAGCTCTTGTGTAAAAGATTAGGCGTGCAAAGCACGTTTTTCTTAAAATAAATGGGTCATTCCTCTGAAATCCAGTGTAAACAGGCTTTATAAACCAACAGCTGAGAAGGCTACAGAATGCCACTTATAAAGCAGTGTTTCTCTGGCTGTTTGATGAGTGGTGGCCTTGTACCTTGTAGATGCACTGGTAATTCAGCTTTAAATCGATCCTCTAATTGCCTAGAACAAGACATGAGAAATGGAAAAGTGATTGTTCATTTGTTGTAACCTTATTAGAAGCTTCATAGGAATGAAACAGCTTAACTCCTGCCTCATGGTGGACAGTGTAATTTGACAGGGTTTTGTAATGTGTGTTGATGTAAAGATAACAACACCTGTACAGCTAATAGGTTTGAACAGGTTGGGTTTATATTTTGTTTTGGGTGGTTTTTTTTATTTTTATAAACTTTGGCAGCAGTGCCTTGTGGGCTTGAACCATTGTGGATTTCTTTGGAGCTTGTCTGCTGTAGCCTTTTAGGCTTGATTGGTTTCTTGATTGGTTAGTGCAATGTAGGGCATTGTCTCCTGAAGATACAGAGCTTACTGACAGATAGGATGGTTTTAGAAACTGGTAGAAATTGGGTGTCAGGTCCAGACAGCACAATTAAAAAAAAGAAGCTCGGAAGGTCAGCAAAAATGTGCATTTGATTTACTTGTCCTACTGATTACTCATAGTGCAGATATTTTACAATTCTTTACCAGGACTGTCCAGAAAAGGTATGCTTACTTGAAAACTTTATAGGTTGCAGGGCAGTCTCACATGGGATGGGAGGTAATGTCCAAAAAAGGACTGGTACATTTTTTCACCCCCACAGATTTTTCTGTATACAGTTGAAGGCCTGACCAAGAGGAAAAAAGGAAGTCTAAATAGGTTTAGTGGGTTTGAAAACTGATAGAACATTCCTTTAGAACATTCTTAAAGCTTTCTGTTTATGGTCAGTGTTTTGGTCTGTACCTGCTCTTAAGTCTTCCATGCAATGTGTACATTGTTGTGGCTCCTAATCTAATTTCTGTCCTCACTTTCTCACTCGCTGTGTGAGAACAGAATGGTTCATGTGGGAGGAGGAATGCAGACAGCAATTACAAGCTGGTTCAGAGTTGAAGTGACAGTAGGACAGGAGAACAGGGAGGTTGTAGCTTTGGGAATCAGCTGAGGGGTAGATTTCTGTAATGAGCAGTTTTTCTGTTTCAAGTCATCTGGTAGTTCTTGTGTGCTAAGCAAAGTGAGGTTTTGTATTTTGGGATTTTTTAATTTTTTTTTTTTAGAAAAGGTGGATTATGGGGAAATGGACTGCTGAGGTGCTGAGACTTGGGCACTTCATGAGGGAAGTTCAACTGGTGTGGCTTTTCTAGTTTTTTTTTTTTTTCTTTGACTCTCTATCAGAGTTTGGGACAGGTCAAAAATTGCTGGATTGAAATGTGCTTAAAAACATTAATAAACAGGTGATTATACTGTATGGTGTTACCGTGCTTGCTTTGCAGTGGGAATCATTCAAGCACGCAGCTGGAAAGGTTGATTCTGTTTTCTCTCTCTGGCAGCTGTGGCAAGCCCTGTCCTGTGGCAGAAGGAGTGTGTGAAGGGGCCGGAGGTGTGGTGTCAGAGCATTCGCACGGCATCGCAGTGCGGGGCGGTGAAACACTGCCAGCAGAATGTCTGGAACAAGCCTGCCGTGGTAAGTGTCAACCTCTGAGACCCCCCAGGCCCACCTGGGGCTGAGGTGGCTGGTTTCCATATGCTGAGGAAGATTTCTCAAGCCTCTGATTGGAGTTAAGTGCTACATCCAGCTCTGCCGAGGTTGCCGTGCCTTCATTTGGGTGCTAGATAAAGGTTGCTTTTTTCACTGCTCTGTCTTGCACAACTTGTCTGCTGACTTCTCCCGTGACCTGTTGCACAATCACCCAGCAATGTATGGAATGGAGCTTGTGGGTTTCACTTGTTCCTCTTTATTACTGACTCCTAATTCATAGGAATCTTTTCCAAACTTGAGCAGTTATTATGAAAAAAGCTGTGTATTTCTTTCGGCCTTTCTCAAAGGTTACAATTCCCAGAAAGATACAGCATATGCTAAATTATGAAAGTCATGAGAGTAAATAATAGTACAAATGTTACATTTAGTGCAGCTTTTCAAGGTGCATTTGCACTAAATGTGAGGGCTGCTTTACTAGATGTAGCTGTAGTTTGGGTATTGTTTCACAGTTTTCTAGGGCAGAAAAAGATATTTTACTGACAGATGCATTCAGTCCACATTGGCTGTGTCTGTGCAGAGGTCCTTCAGTTTACGGAAAAACAGGGGAAGGTAGGAATGTCAGAGCACCATTACAACGATTGAAGCTGCCTGAAATGTTCTAAGATTACTAGCAAGTATGAATTCACTGAAGAAAAAGGTAAAAGGTGTCTTGGGGCAATCAACTTTATACTTCAAGGGACTGGGACAAGGTGAAATGAGCAAGTGGTAGCATGCCAGCTTCTTCATACAGTGTTGGTTTACTGAAGAAACTGGAGCTAGACATGCTTGAAATAGCCTCACTCTTTGTTTAAAAATACCTTTTCCCACGCTGGCCTCAACCAGTATTTCTTCCTTAATGTAATTCCAAATCTAATGTTTGTTCTTTGTGTTGTTGTTCACACACTGCTCTTACAGGCACTTAATTCTTTCTCCAAGTAACACTCTGCTTTGCTCTCCAGAGCAGTATTCCCTGTGACTTGTGTAAGGAGCTTGTGACAGTGGCTGGCAAGGTTTTGAAGGATAATGGCACTGAGGTAAGCAGAGCTCCTTTTCTCCTCACCCCAAAACACTATTTGGTTTCAAGATCTCGTGGTGAGGGGGTGGAAGAATAGTCTGTGTTGTTTTCCTAACATAGGCAGCAGATGTTGAAAGTGCATGAGGAGAAGGCTTTTAAACAGCCTTTACTGGTTTAGAAATTAGCAAATTCTGGAGCCTCATGTGCCTTAACACATCTGTGATTGACTGTAGAGGCTTAAAAAAATTGTTCTTGTGCCAGTGGGGCATCAATCTTAAAAAGTGGGGCACTGCAGTCTCTAGGAGTGGGTGGTTACACCAAGTGGCCTTCGTTTTGGTTTGTGGGCACTGCTTCCCTTTTTCTTTTGTCAACCTGTGAGTACTTCTTATAAACAAGTCACTGTCCCATGAGCCCATAAGTTCACTTTCTCCTCTTAAATGTAAATGTTTGGTTCTGGTAAGGCTGGACTGTGCAGGCCGCACAAGCAGTATTGCATGTTTTTGCTGTGGCAGGGTCTTATCGAAGGTCCAGAACTGGGGAAAATACATCTACAGTGTAGAACCTCATTCTAGTTTTGCTTATTGCTACCCGGACTTACCTGAGCTTGTTTCAGGCTTTGTATTGAGCATTTTGGGAATGGAAGGAGCATTTGAGAGAGATAATCTATCTGTGCTCACTGCATGTTTCATAGGATGAGATCCGCTCTTACTTGGAAAAGACGTGCGAGTTTCTTCCTGACCCAGGCCTGGTCTCTGAGTGCAAAGAAATTGTGGATTCCTACCTTCCAGTTATCATGGATATGATCAAGGAAGAGCTCGTAAGTAGATAACAGTTTTCAGCTGTTGGTATTAAAAGTTGTGCTCCTGTTGATGCCCGAATTTCTCTTCTGCCTAAGATTGTGCATATGATCCTTGAATCTTGTGTGGGTCTCTGGTAGTATTAGTTTGAACACTGCTTCCTTGCTGTGAAACATTTTCCCTGTCTTACCATGTTTCAGCTGAATGACTCTACTCTGAGCTTTAAAAGTGGCATCAGTTTGGAGCTTTATGTGTGTGTCTTGTCTCCCCTAGGATAAACCTGAGGTTGTGTGCAGTGCCCTCGCTCTGTGCCAGTCCCTTCAGAAGCACCTTGCAGCAATGAAGCTCCAGAAGCAGCTCCAGACCAATAAGATCCCAGAGCTGGATTTCTCTGAACTGGCATCCCCGTTCATGGCTAACGTGCCTCTTCTCCTTTACCCTCAGGACAAGCCCAAGCAGAAGCCTAAGGTAAGGGTGCCAGGGCTGTTCCAGTGTGGACCATATGTGTAATCTTGGATTGAGTTCTGCAGTCTGTAAAGGCAAGTCTTGTGCTGTCCTGTTGCCATCCCGGACTGTGGTAATCAAGCAGGTCTTGCTGGAAACAGTTTCTTCTGAGAGAAAGCTTGGCACCAGCATTCAAAGGAAGAACAACGCTTCCCATGTTTTGAGCAACCTGCTAGCTGTGCCCCTCAGGGCATTTGTCTTTGAATGTAGAGGTGACAGACTGGGTTGGAAAAGAACAAATAGTTGACAAAGGGGAATACATGAGGGAATGAACTTGGGTGCAGAGGCTGAGCGTTTACAGCAAGCTAGGGTGTGGGAGTTGCGCAGTGACTGGGTTGAGAACAAGCTGCTGTGGGTGGAGCAGGTAAGATCTATGCCAGATTTAGAAACCTCCCCACTGTGGTCTGTAACAAAACCAAGAGATTTGAAGATTGGGTATCTTAACTGTTATCTCTGCTTTGGAGCCAAGTAGGTACCTAATCTCCATCTAGTGGCTGGTGCACACACCAGCAGTAGCTTGTCTCCCTACTAGCGCAGGCTTCAAAGTATTCTACAGGGTATTTATTAAGGTTTGTATATAGCTCAGAATAGCTTGTAAAACTTGGTAGTAACAGAAGCTTCTAAAACATGTCATGTGAAGTTATGTCAACTTCAGTTTCCTTTCACTCTTTGTCCAGGCGAGTGGGGATGTGTGCCAAGATTGCATTCAGCTGGTTACTGATGTTCAGGAAGCTGTGAAGACAAACTCCACTTTTGTAAAGTCTTTGGTTGCTCATGCCAAGGAGGAGTGTGACCGTTTGGGACCTGGGATGTCTGATATGGTAAACTGTCCTTTTTTGTTGAAAAATTCTGTTCCTGTAAGCAAACATAAAATAGTTTGCTCAGTGCCTTAATCCCCTGATCGTATTCTCTATTTAATATCACAAAGGAGACTCTGTTGCATGTGTTAACACAGTAGAACAATAACACTGAAATTGTAAACTTAATGGTCAGGAAAGTTGGGTGAGGTGTGTGGGACCAGGGAGGAGGAGAAAGACTCCAGATTGCTTCTAGCCCTTAAAGGCCTTTTTCACAGAAATGGTCAGGCTGAGTAATGTGGTTGTATCAATGAGGGGGAGGGCTTTTTGCCCTGAGAGGAAGAGAAAAGGCTAAGCAGTTATCTGTGCAGCAGTTCTGTAACCTGCAATGCTGTTTTGTATTTGGCACAAGCTCTGAAAGACCTGTTGTTATAAAGTAGAATAGGTAAATTAATACCTTGAGCTGTATTAGAAAATTCTAGATGAACTCTACAGCATGAGTGGTTTGATAGTCACAAGACTTTCTGTTCCCACTTCCTCCAGTGCAAGACCTACATCTCTGAGTATTCCGACTTGGCCATCCAGATGATGATGCACATGGTAAGATCAGCAGAGTGTAATATTTGCTCTCAATTAATTTTTCTGGCTTGTGTAACTGGCTTCTTTGGAAACAGGAAACATGCACTACAGTAAAACTTTGGGGAGAGCCCTTGCTCTGTAAGTCTTGGTGTTAATGCTTTGAACTTGGTGTTTGATTGGATAGTAATTTCAGTTTCAAGATGCTTTCTTCAGCACTTTTTCTTCCATTTCATAACCACTTTTGCAGTGCAGAAGGCACTCTAATCCTTTGAAATGTGAAGATAGATTATACATGTTCCTTTATATTCTTTTATCTCAGTCCTGTACTTACAGCACTTCCCCCTCCCCCAAATACTGTGTTAAGGCTATTAGAGTTGTCTTTGTCACAGTTTTGCAAAATTGGTTCACGTGTTAGAGATAAGATGTCTCCTGGAAGCAAGACTAAACATCCTTCTGGAATTGCTGTCTCAGGGCTCCTGCTCTCTGGGCTCTGGCAGGAGCCATGCAAAGTGAGTGGTACCTTCTGCAGCAGCATGCATTTACCTCTGACCACCTCCATAGCACCTCTTTATCCAGAGAGCTGAGGGCCTTTAAAAAAAAGGGCTTAGCCTTTCCTTAGAGAATGCAGTCCCTAGATGCCACAGGTGACACAACAAATTACACGTGAGTTTCTGAGTAGAATATGTGGCCGACTTGAACCTGAATTTGGCAACATAGTGGCCTTTTTTTGTTTCCAGTTGCTAAAGGCTACTTAGAAGCTCATTCTGTTTCTTAAACATTCCGGGGGGAAGTCAATCTTTGTTCCAAACAGCACTAAGTTTCTCATTTTAAGCATTGCAGTGCAGTGTGTTGTTAATACCTGAAATTGGAATATGACTACACCTTGTAAGCATCTAAGTGTTGTCCGGACTCTTTGGAGGTAGTCTTGCCCAGGATGCCTTAACAACTGCAAATGAATAATGCTGGTTAGCACTGTGCAATTAAATGTGAGTTGCTCTACCTGAGGATCTTTGGGGTGGGGGCTGTGTCATATTCCATTATCTTTGTGGAAAGAATTTATGCAGTTCCAAGTGCTTGATATGTTTTTTCTCTTAACTGTTATCTTCAATTTCTCCTTTCTTGCTCTGTCTCCAATCTCCCCTGTCAACAGAAGGATCAGGTAGGTGAGCAACTTGCCTGTGGTGATAGTCTGCTTGTAGTTCACCCTTTGCTCTTAAAGAGCTTGTGGTTCACTTCTTGCTCTCTTAGCTGTACACATGGTGTGATTGTATTCAGTGCTGACAGATACAAGGGATATTTATGTGATTAAAACAGAGAAAGACTATAGGCTTCCTCCAGTGCATCAGTCCTACTTCCAGCTCCAGATACCACTTTGTGCTACTAAGATTTCAACTTGATTATGCCTTGGCCTGTAGACCAGAAAATATCCTCCCTCTTACAGAAGAAGGATAGATGTGGGAAAAGCATGCCAGTGGCTCCTGTCAGCTGCTGGTTTAAAGTCTGGGCTCAAAAGGGCTTGAGCAAAGCTGTCCCCAGGTCTTTTCTTGGTTAACCTTTAAATCTAGAACAATGGTATAGATGTTTGAAGTATATGAACTGAAGAGATGAAGGCTTCCTAGAACAATTTGGGCTTTTAATTTAACCTGTCCTGTGAGACCTTGTGTCTGTCATCTCTCTGTGAGAGAACATGTGTGTATGTGGGTGTTGCTGTAACATTAATACCTAGAACTGCTTCTGACAATGCATGAACCAAAGGGCTTGATTTAGAGGTGCTGTCTGGAGTAGTCTGAAGCACCACGGTATCTCTGGTGTGCTGCTTTTGCCTGTGCATGAGATTGTGGCATGATATATTAATATTAACTCTGGGATAAGCCTCTGCTGTAGGAAGCTTGTGACAGGTGAGATGTGATCT
Source organism: Lycocorax pyrrhopterus obiensis (assembly GCA_014706295.1). Classification (NCBI taxonomy): domain Eukaryota; kingdom Metazoa; phylum Chordata; class Aves; order Passeriformes; family Paradisaeidae; genus Lycocorax; species Lycocorax pyrrhopterus. The sequence goes on along the minus strand of JACSVZ010000008.1, from coordinate 3,836,189 downwards.
TCTACTTACCTGGAGGACCAAGGGTGTCTTTTTCTAGCTTAAGTAGACTTCTGGTGGGAAAATTAGAGTTTTGTGTCTCACTCTGTACAGCCTTTCTCACTTTGGGTATCCTCCTTAGAGCAGTTTGCCTCATGTCTGGCATTTCTTTGTTCACTTAGTAATGTATGTTTCAAAAAGGAAATGCATGAAGAGTGTGTTTCTTTGAGAAAGACTTAGAAAGCCTTTTTAAGACTTTGTTTCTGTTTGCTGTTTTCTCTTACTGTAAGAAGAACATGTGAAGTTCAGTTGTTGCAGTACAAATGGTTAGGCTTGAGTTTTAACAAGCTCAACTTTTGTTTCTTGTAGGCTGTGTTCAGTAATGCGAGAAACTGTTTCTGTTTGCAGAATGTGATGTTTCTGGCAGCTTTAAAGAAGGTAGTTTGTGGATGAGGAAAGAGGTTCTTTCTTCTAGGCATTTCTTTCAGCTTTTGGGTGAACTCTGAAGTCAGGATAATTGGCCTCTCCTGTGATTACTTAAAGCTGGGGAGCAGCTTTGTGGATGCAGGTCTGATGTGATGGTGCTGGTGGCCTGTTTTGGTGTTGGTAGCTCTTAAGTCAACTCCTTTTGAAGGGCTTGCATAGTGTGGCTCATGGGACGTGGTTTTTTAAATGGGGTTTTTAACCTCTTCCTCTTTAACAGGAGCTGCTAAATTTTCATCCAGTAGCTGTCCTGCCTATAACCTTACCAAATGCTTTGGCAATACTTGAAGTAGAAGTAGTCATGAAACTTTCAGTTGTGTTGGAGCCTTTTAAAATTTTGAGCCCTGCTCACAGGCTCTGTAGAAAGGGCAGAGACTTCTAGACTTTTAAAAATTGCTTTTACATCTCTTTCCAGCAACCAAAGGACATTTGTGCCATGGTGGGGTTCTGTTCTTCTGTGAAGTCTGTTCCCCTTCAGCCTCTGGTGCCAGCTCAGGTGGTTCATGAGGTGAAAATGGAAACTGTGGAGGTAAGATGAGCTTTTTGTACTTTGCTTTCCTTTTTGCTTTAGTGTAACAAACTCAGTGAAACAGAAAAAGATGAGCTTTTATGCACAGAATAATCCAAGTCTCCCTGCATATAAATTCCTGGCCTTGTCTTGTTTCTGATGCTGATTTGTGAAGTAGGAAAGCTGATGATTTGTTTCAAAACCAAAGCTACAAGGTAATGCTTCAGGATTGAAAGGGGAACTCTTGTTCCAGCAGTTCTCAGTGACACCTTAAATGTAAATTCTTAGTTTGAGTTTTTCTCTTTGTTTGGAGTAATACTTTGATCCCTTTTAAAAATGGGGCAGCACTTTCTGTGTGCAAATGGGGGATCAGAGTTAGAATGCTGAAGCTCTTCAGTTTGAAGAAGCACCTTGGCTTCTCCAAAGGTGTTTTTTGCAAACAGGAGGGTGCTCTCAATTCTAGGAAATGTTGTCCTCCATTAAGGTATTGTAAAAACCACTATATATTTTGCTTGATTTCTGTCTCTGTGGGATTGCTTATTTGTGTCTACTAAATTCAGCTCCTTATACAGCCTGGGGGTTGTAGTCTTGAAATTAGTCATACAAAAGGCCTGTTCATTCAGACAGGCTTTTTGCTGAGACCTTTGAGGTTGGCTTTGCATTCTGTGTGACCTTTTGAATACAGCCCAAACTGAGCAGCTAGGTGAATGCTGTTAGGAATTGTCCCTGTCAAGTGGGGTCCACTGCTGATGTATTGTTTGTGTATTGATGTATTTCTTCTGTGTACTCAGAAAGCCTTAGTTCAAGAGAAGACTTTTTCCTTGTGTGAAATCTGTGAGACCATGGTGAAAGAAGTGACTGGCCTCTTGGAGAGCAACAAGACAGAGGTGTGTGAGTTGTGGGCATGGTACCCCTTCCTAGGCTTTGGCTGAGATGGGGCTGTAGTGAAGGGGGAGGGAAAGTTAATTTTATTGCCTGTTTTCACAACAGCACGATTTCTGTCCTGGGTGGGACAGAAAAGATGTGCTTATGAACTGAGTCAAATTTCCCTCCCTCATTTACTCCTCCTCCCCTGTGCTTCAGGAGGAGATTGTGCATGAGATGGAGGTGGTCTGCCGCCTGTTCCCGGGAAGTGTCAAGGACCAGTGCAAGGACTTCATTGAGGTCTATGGCCAGGCTGTGATTGACATGCTCTTGGAGGCAACAAATCCTGAAGCTGTGTGTGCCATGCTGAAATGCTGTGCAGCCAGCAAGCTTCCCCAGCAGCCAGGTGGGTGATGAGGGGTCTGTGGTGTTCAAAATGAGCTGGTTCAGCTATAATGAGATCTCTCTTGAGGACACTGCTGATACTGCTTCCTTTCTTCTCTTTGCACAACATATCTCCAAGCACTGATGTTTGGTTTGTTTTTTATTTTTCTCAGTTGTAGTGAAACCTGCAGGTGGCTTCTGTGATATCTGTAAGATGGTGGTGGCTTATGCAGACAAAGAGCTAGAGAAGAATGCCACGACAGCTGAAATCGAAGCTTTGCTGGAAAAAGTCTGTCACTTCCTGCCAGACTCTGTCAGTGATCAGGTAAGGTGTTTGTGCAGGAGGCAGACTAAAAAGCCGTGGTCTTGGTGGTTGGGAACTGTCCCTGTTGAGTTGTTTGGTTTACATAGGTCCTAACAGTGACAATTATGCTTAATCTCATTTTCTGAGTGTTTTACCTGATATTCTGTCTACATGCTAATTTTAGGTTCGTCTCTCAAGTGTGTCTGCTTCTGCTATAAATGTCCAGGTACTCCTAACAGAGGTCTCTGTGTTTGGCCAAATGCCTTGTCTCTGGCTGGAGACAAACTATCCACAGGTGCAGCTGGGACTGGCTTGTGTCCAGCAACCTGACCCTTCACAGGTTTTTCCCTTTACTAATTAACACCAAAGCATAACAGCTTCTCCTGTGCAGTAGAGCAAAGAAAAAAGGGGGAAAAGACTTGATCAGAGGCAGCTGAATGACCTTGCAGACCTTGCTGTGTGGCAGCCTGCCTTCCAGTCAGGGTAAGGCAGATGGAGATGAACAGAAGGATGAAACACAGAATCCTGGAATGGTTTGGGTTGGAAGGGACCTTAAAGACTAATTGCAACCCCCCTGCCATAGGCAGGGACATCTTGCAGAGTATTTGGGAAAACTACAGAGCAGCTTCTCTTGTTTTTTGTAACAGCCTTCTCTGCTAAAGGCTGGGAGGAGTTTGGGGTGGGGGGGTTAGGTTTGCCCAGTTCTCATCCTTGGGAGTTGGCAGTCCTTTGAATAGATGTCTGCTTTTAAGGGCCTGAATTGACTGGCTGGATTGTTGGACTAATTTGCAGTCAGGAAAGGTTTGCCTGTAAATCCTCTGAGGACAGTGGGTGGGAACAGTTGAAGGTTTGTTTTTTTTTTTTTCTCAACACTGATCCTGTTCAGGGGACTAATGAAGTAGTTGGAAGTAGGCTGCTGTAATTTCAGTGGGACACCTGTTAGACCACTGATATCAAGATTTACCTGAAAATCTTATTACGTGGCTGCTGAGCGTCAGCAAGTGGTAACTGCTTGTAAGTTTACTGGGGATAGAATATAGAGGCTTAAAGCAGCTGTGGAACAGCTCTTCCTGCTGTGAGGCTGTTTAATAGCTGTGGTTGGTTTATTAATTGGTGCCGTTCATCTCCGCTGAGAGCGGCAGCATCTTCCTTAGCTCTGGCAGTAGCCTCTCCACTAGAGGGAGAGAGGCTGTTCCTGGCAGGAAGTGCTCCTGCTGCTGCCTGGTCTGAGGAAATGAGTAACTTGAGTCCAAGTGCTTAGGAGTCCTTGCTACTGTCCTGCTCAGGATGTTTGTCTCCAGCTGGTTCTGTGTGCTTTCCTCTTGAGACAGGAGTGATCTCCATGATCAGAGATGAAGCTTTGCAGTCAAAGCTTCTCCTTTTCCCAAAGCCTGTCCTGTCTGGTTCTTTTCCTTGTGATCCCTTATCTCCTCATAGCCTGTCTGCAGACAGCTGCAGGCAGGTATGAGCTAGCAAAAACGATGTAGTTGTGTGATTAGTGCCTGACTCCTTTGCCATCTGCAGAGCTCAAGCCTCTGCTGTATCCTTGTGGAGTGTGTTGTTGGGGTGTTCGGGGTAGCATGCAGGCCTGCCTGCTGCAGACCACACATTCCTCTGCTTTCAGAGGCTCCAACAGAAGAATCTCTCACCCTGTGCTTTGTTACAGTGTGTGCAGTTTGTGGAACAGTATGAACCCATGGTTGTGCAACTCTTGGCAGAGATGATGGATCCCACTTTTGTTTGCACTGTGAGTATTGCATTTGCTTTTATTGAGTGCAGGCTCTGATACAGTCCTGCCTACTGTCCTGGGTGCCTTTCAGTGCCCAGCATGCAGGAACTCTGCTGGAATCAAAATCAGCACGCTGAGTGCTTAGAGCAAGCCCCTTGAGCAAGGCCTGGGGCTTCCTGAATGGACAGCTGTCTGACTGCCAGCCTAGCACAAGGAAGGGCAGAAGGAGAGAGCTGCCAGTGGTTATCCACTGCTGAGGTTCAGTGACAGGTTGTTGTGATGTGCCCTGTGGGAGGTAAAGTGACATTTCTTGAGAAAGGTCCCTCTCTAAAAGACCTGTTTTTCAAAACTTGATATGAAGGAGTTGCAGTAACTTAATTCTCCCCTGGGTCAGGTTACAGCTTCATGGCTGCTGGTTCAGCTGCAGGTGTGACCTCAGGGAGAGCTCCTGCAGCTGCCTCAGTGCAGCTTCCACACTCAGTGTCAGGTGGAAGCTCAGACATAAGGCTGGACTTGAGATCTCTTGGTGCAATTAGAAAGGTGCTGACTGTGCTGCTCTTTTCCCAGAAACTCGGAGTCTGTGAGTCAGCTAAAGAGCCTCTCCTGGGGAATGATGCCTGTGTCTGGGGTCCAGGCTACTGGTGTAAGAACATGGACACTGCTGCTCAGTGCAACGTACGTAAAGCGGGGTTCTGCCTCCAGTTTCCTATTGATCTTTGACAGCTCCTTCTGAGCTGCTTTTGGCTTCTACCACACTTTGAAGTGGATGAATTACAGTTCAAAAAAAAGTAAATGGGTACTAGTTTGATTAAAGGGTGTTTCATAGCTCTTAGCTTTCCTCTTCTTTTTGTGTCCCCCACCTGTCTGGTAGTATTCAGAATCTGTAGTAGGGTACAGTGTCAGCTTTATATTTAGTTAGTGTTCCTGCAGCCAACAGACCATGTCACAATCTCTCATCAGGCTCTAGAAATTGGCTTCCAGTATTGCTTTTTCTGACAGGCCTTAATGGCTAAGGGTCATCAGCCTTTTCCTAAAGCTCCTGGCTGGTGGGACCAAGGATGTTATTTATTCTAGTCCTCTTTGAAATCACTTACTTTAAGAAAAACATATTTGCTCCCAAGATCTTGGCTCAGGATAAGGTGTTGAACTGCTTGTTTGCAAACTGGCTTTTTTCCACTAATATCAGCTGTTTCTTCCCCTTTAGGCTGTTGATCACTGCAAACGTCATGTGTGGAACTAGAAGAAGAATTTCCAGTTCTGAAAGTTTGCCATGGCTCTTAGGGAATGTGGGCCGAGGTTGGCGGAGAGCTGTATCTCATCTGTCCCTCCTCTCTGCCTCATTAACAATTTGACCTTCAAGTTCCTTTGTTGTAACTCTTCTGTAGCAGTGCTGCTGTTGAAGGATCAGATCTTCATCGTTGACTTAACAAAGATATTTCCGATTGTACAGTTTAACTCATTATGCTCCTAAAAATAGTCAGTGTGTTGTAGATTTTTTTTTTTTTCAATTGGTAGGCTGAAGTGGTTTTTTATGTGCTGGGAAGAATGACAGAGATGATGAAATGAGATGAGGCTCTTATATTTTAATTTTAAAAAAAGAACAAGATAGCAACTAAACTTTCAAATGTCTTTCTGTAGGCAGCATTGGGAAGATTTTATATGCTTTGCATTTTTAACATCTGGCTGGAATGTTTCTTTTCTGTGTATGGGAACTCTAAGGGATAATGTTGAATCTGGAAATCCTTTTGGCTGGAATTTTCAAAGCTCTGCAGATGCAGAGGAGGGGGCTTCGTGTGCCCAGCTAACTTTCAAAGTAACTGGTACTTAAAAAGATGCATTTGAGTGATCACGCTTGTGGCTCATGGTGTTGTTATAGCTAAGGAAAACCCATCCTCAGCCTTGGATCACATCCTTCTGATTTCTTTGGACTACTTGGTCTCAGCATGGGTGTTCTGCTGCCAAGCCCTGTCCAGCGGGATGTCAGACTCCTGAAGCATGCTGGCGTACCTGAGGAATGACTCTGTTTTTGCTTATCCTAGTTGCTCAATTCTGCTTAGTCTTGCAGCTTCCCACAAGCAGCCAGCTGGGCGCTGAGGAGGTAGCGTGAGCTGTCACTGGCAGATGGAGGAGGATCAAGCCAGCAGGAGCTGGGAATATGTCAAAGGCAGTTCAGCATTGAGGGCGGAATTTGTGGAAAAACGGGTTTTATTGTAAACTGTTTGTTCCTTGGTGTGCTTTTTCTCTCACAGCATATTTCAGTCATCTGAAACTTGTGAGGTGCTGTAAGGCCTGGGGGCACCTCCCCCTGCTACCCACCGACTCTCACTGATGCCCTTCTGAGTAACTGGAGGTATGAGTTGTTATCCAGAGTTCCCATTTCTGTTGGGAAGTGCAGCAAGCAGAGATGGCAGGTGCTAGGAGCACTAAAGTAGGTATTTGAAGCTCTGCTGGCACACTTGACAGCCTGTCTTTCAGACCTCTCTGAAATTCCACTGAAATGGCCTGAAATCCCAAAAAACAGCCTTCAAGGCAGACTGCTACCCTGGGAACATGGCAGGCCCTTGATGTGAAGGGTTCTTGGGAGTGAGAATCCTGCTTGTATTGCGTGGGATGGACCTTGCATTGGGTGTGCACTTCTGATCACGTCAGTCCCCACCACAGAGGCACCGAAGTAGCTCTGAGGAGACCTTGGGAAGGAGCAGCTGGGCAGATGTGGAGCTTTGAAAATTCCAGTCCTGTTCAGAAAGATGCTGGTAACTCCTGCTGTTCCTGCGGTGTGTGGGGCATGCAGGAGCTCCCCTAACAACGCTGTAGCAGCAAGTAGAGTATGTTTCATTGGAAAACCACTGGACTGCCGGTTTTTAGTTGATCTGTGTACGTACTAAAAGCCTGGGCAGTGCTAACAGATAGCAGCAGAGGTTGGTCTCTCCTGAATGCTGAAGCACTCATGGCTTTAAACAAGAGGAAAAAAAGGAAAATTTCCCCTAAAGACATAAAATACTTGCAGCTTTCTGTCCTGGCAGGCTTGTGCAGTGGTTCTGGTGGTGTATCCCAGCCGGGGTAGATAGAGCAGATAGGAAATGGGCTCTGTTCTTTCGGCATCGCTGCCCTGGAGGGAAGGGCTGTGTTACACTACGGCATGTGGTGCTTTAAACTGGATGGTGGATCTTGGGTGGAGGTGGGGCTGCACTGACGGCAGGTTGGGAAGGTTTTATTTTCTTGGGGTTTTTAGTAGGATTCATGCTGGCGACCTGCTGGGCAAGGCGAACCAGGGGAAGTCCTGTGCTGCTGCTGGGAGTCCCTTTAGTTTTTTCCCTTCCTGTGGACTGTGGCACCTGACCTGCTTGAGTCATGCTAGGGGGACACATGCAGTTGCTTTCTAAAGAACATTGTCTTGATTTTTTTTCTTTTTTTTTTTTTTGCACAAAAGCTTCCTTAATGAACAATAAAAACTTCTATAAACTGGTAAGTTCGTATGTTTCATTTTTTTTGTTGGCAAAGGATCTTGTTGAGGTTCCCTGTGGCTGCAGGGCCAAGAGAAGGCACATCCCAAGGTGTCACTGGGAATCTGGGACCGAATGGATTCAGGTTCCCATTAAGCTGCGTGTCCCATCAAGCCTTTGTTCTGCTCAGCATGGTTGCAGGTGGAAGAGGCTTGCCTGGGATTGCTGCCACTCTCTTCCCTGGACAAACACAACGCCTGGTGTGAGGCAACAGCCCCGTGTTGCAATCGCTGCCTTGCGCAGGCCAGAGGGACTTCTTGATACCAGCCTTCCCTGCTGACTTGCGTTTAATGTGGCTTCCCTTGTGTCCTCATTCCTTGCTTGATTTCAAATAAAACATAAAAGTCTTTTAAAGGCAGGGAACATGGTGCTGTCATGTGGGTCCAGGACAGTTTTCCCTGTCCACGCCCGCCCTCTGCAGCCAGGTTAGTGTTGAGCAGCAGGTTCTGGGCTGCTTCTGACCTCCTGGGAATACCTGTCTGGCTCTGGTCCCTCCCTCCCTGGTGCTGATTTTATAATCAAGGCATAAAGTGAGGGGTGTGGTAATTGCCCTGCGTAGGTGTGGATTCTCACTGCCTCTCCCAGCCCATCCAAGATTCCTCAGTCTGGGAGCAGCATAGGAGAGGAACCAGCCACTGAGGACTCTTAGGAGCGGCATGGAGAGCAAATGGAGTGGCTTGGTGCTGATCATTTCTGTGTGCCTGGGCTCCTACCAAGGTAAGGCCAGGCCTGGGGGTAGGTAGGATGTGGAGAGCCCAGAAAACCCTGCTGAATCCCAAAACTACTCCCAGCTTTGGTGTCTTAAGCTCCATAATGTGCTTCCTCATTCCCCTGGTGTTGGAGTTGGGCAGAGGAGAGCTGGGGAAGGTGGCACCACTGGCTGCTTTACCACCTGGATATGAGTGTTGGAACTTACGCCCTTAAAGGTGATCTCAGGGCAAAAAGGGGTTTGTTTGTTCCCTCCCTTCTCTGGGATTCAGGCACAGCTGGTGCGGTGCTGTGCTGTGGCATGGAAGGAGGGAAGCCAGTTCACGGAGTGTCTCTGCAGTGGTGGGGGAGAGGGGCTGCTCTCGCTGCTGCCCTTGGTGTTGGGGCCTGGCTGCCAACATGTGAGGTCAGGGAAGCCACTTGGTTGCCGCAACAGAGTGACCATGCTGCCACCTGAAGCTGCCCTTTTCCTGAGGGTCCTCAGAGGAGATGCAGGAGCAGGAAATTTGCTGTGGCTTGCTGAGCTCTGGGAAGGGTGATGGGGTGATGTGCTCTACTCACCTCAGGAGCCCTCTCGTCATCGAGACTTGGGTCTCTGTGAGCGAATCCTGCTGCAGGCAAACATCTGCTGCTGTCCCTGAGTCATGCCCCTGCCCAGCCCCAGGAAACAAGCTGGGAAAGTCCTGTTTCTAACCTCTGGTCCTCGCTTGAGGCCAAATCGCTGCTTCCTGGGGAAATCTTCCCCAGAATAAGTGGAGCCCTGCTGTTGTAAGCAACCCCCCCATGTTTTAGAGTGAAGAGCCCCCCTTGCACCCCAGTTACCCCAGGCTTGGCCCACTGGGTTCCTCCGATGTGACCTGCCCAGGCTTTGGGGTGGAGGACTTGTGAGTGCACACACGTGGCCCGGGGTGGGGGGACGTGTCCAGGTGCTGCAGCCAGCAGAGCACGGCACGTCCAGCCTGGCGTGACACCTGCCCTGGGAGCCGGCGGGGGCTTGGCTGCACGGCACGGGGGTGCTACGGGACCGGGGACCCTGCAAGCCTTGGAGAAGGATTTGGGAGCTGGGAAGAGTGTATTTACGGTTCTTGCTATAACAGGGGCGTGCGCCAGGCCGGAATTGGGTCGCTGGGACCCACGCTGCCACCCCCGGGGTTTACGTCACAACCGGCTCGCCAGGCTCTGCCGGCTCGGCCGGGGCGCTCCGAGGCTCCATGGAATGCCAGCACAGCCCTGCCAGAGCTGGAGCTCGGTGCTGGATCCCCCCTGAGCAAAGCCCACCCCATCCCCCGGGCCTGGCAGACCGGAGTAGGGCGGTTGTGGCTGGCCTGGGACCACAGTGGCACGGGAGCATCCCTGCCTTGCTCCTTTGCCAAAAATAGCATCATCTAGTAACCCTGCTGCTTGTGTGCCTGGCAGCATGAGGTGGCTCCCGCACGGCTTTGAAACGTGTAGGAGAGCTCACAGGACACCAGTTGCCCCAGCTGCTTGCCCCGTGGCAGTGGTTTCTACCGGGGGAAGCTCCCCCTGCTCTCAGCTACTGGGTGTTACCATTAGTCCTAATTACTTTCTGGCCCAGCACTTGATGCCTGAGTTTCAGCTTGAGCGCTGAGCTGACCATCTCTGTGAGCCAGAAAAGTTCAGGACCAAACCACCCGTGTCTTCTAGATCCCCCTGATCCCCCTGTGGAGTCCGGGCTCCAACACAGGGCTGTGAGAAATGCTGGGGGACCAGCTCAGAAAAAAGCTGTGGGGTTGTTGTCTCCCGTCTCCTTGGTTTTGATGCTGCCCCTTAATGTCTCTGCTGACTTGCCATTCCTGTTTGCCCTGATGCTGGGGCCGGGGTTGAAAACATAAATATATCCCTCTCAGCTGATGCGGCGAGCTCGGCATCGCGCAGCTGGGGAGGTGTGTGGGAAGCCTGGGAAACCGGGGGGACTCGCCCTGCCCCGCGGCTCGCCTGCCCCAGTGCTGCCGTCAGCCCGATGGGGAAATCGGGGCTGAAACACCACCCGGCACCCGCCGAGCTGCGCCAGCGCTTTTGGGGGCAGGCGGGACTGGTGGGGGGCTTGCTACCCCTCTCCCCACAACCCCCGGCCCAGGGGACTTTCCAGGGTGGCCCTGGGCACCTCACGCTGCCGTCTCATGGATCAGCTGGAGGCGTTGCCAAAATCCAGCATGCAGGGAAAGCAGCTTTTGGGGAGAAACCTGATAAGGGCTGGGTTGGGTGGAAAGAGCAGTTTCTGCCTTTGGCTTTATTCCTGCTCTGCAAAATCATAGACAGGGCTGGGGGATAAAAGCTTGGAGCGGAGAGGGTTGTGCTTTGCTTAGAAACGCCTCTTGCGAGAGGGTCTGCAGCAGGGTGTGCCTGTCCCTCTGCTCGGGTGCTGCTCCCTATATGCCCCCAAATTCCCGGAGCACCTCCCAGCCAAAGCCAGGCAACGAAGGGCTTGAGATGGGTCCTCTCCCCGCCTCCTCCCCAGCCGCATCCTGGGTGGGCACAGTTCCCGGTGGAAACAAACACTCGCCCCATCACAAATGAGTCCTGACACACCAAGGTGACAATTAAAGCGCTGCTCTTGCGCCATGCCACCGCGCTGCCGGGGCGGGCCATGCTGCCGCTGCCGTGCCGGGGATTTACAGTCAGGAGAAAATGCTGTCGTGGGGAGGAAATAAAAAACAAAAGAACCCCACCAAAAGTGGGGTTGCTCAATCGTTGCCGGGAGCCGTGGCATGACTATCCGGCTGCCGTGCGGGGCTGAGCGCCGGCGCCCCGGGTTCGCCCGTTTTGCAAGATTTATTGCTGCTTTTATGAGCAGCCGCCTCCGCAGCGTGTCAGAGCGTGCCGTGAGGCTGAGGATGAGCCCCAAATTCCCTTTGACATCCCATTGAAAAAGCTGGCAGCCTGGCAAAGCCGACCTGAAAAAATAATTTATAAACGAAACAACCTCCCCCACGACTTCGGGAGTTGAGGTGGAATCACAGCGGGAGGGTGAGGAACATCATCCCTAGCTCACTGCGGTGCAGATAGGGAGGTTAGTTTGGGGTCTTGGGGTGCCTCGTGGGCTGACCGTCTCCTCTCCCCTCTCATAGCCGGGGCCAGCCCCCTCCACGAGTGTGGCGAGCGGCCGGAGGACTGGTGCCGCGACGTGGCGACCGCGGCCAAGTGCGGGGCACTGGAGCTCTGCCGGCTCACCGTGTGGGACCGGGCCCTGGGGGTAACAGTGCTGGGAGCAGGGAATGCGGGGGGCTGCGGGAGAAGTGCCCATCTGCCCCAGAACGTGGAGATGGCGGGAGAATCCCAGCCTGCCCACCCCAGCATCTGGCGCCCTCAGGCAGCAATGTGTTTGCAGAGTAAATGGCAAAAATCAATGGGTGCCCCGGGACGTTCCCAAGTGCCCCATGGTGGGGTGGAGGATTGGGATCTGGGGAGCAAGTGGTGGGTCTGGGTGCTGTGACAGCATCCCCACGTCTTCTCTCTCTCAGCAGAAGGGGATCCCCTGTCACCTGTGCCAGGTGGTGGTCTCTGTGGTGGGCAAGATCCTGCAGGACAACCGCACCGAGGTGGGTCTCAGTAGGAAGGGGGTGTGGGGCTGGTGTTCCTCCCCACCAACACCACTGAGGCTCTGAACACTCTCTCTGTCACCCAGGAAAAGCTGCGGCTCTTCTTGGATAAGAAATGCCAGTACCTGCCCTTCCAGGACTGGTCTGTCAAGTGCAAGAGGATGGTGGACACCGGCATCCTTGTGCTCGTCCAGCTGGGCAAGCAAGTGCTGGTAATGCAGGGGAAGCCCCCAGGTTTGCATTTCTCGGTGGTTTGGGGTGTCTTACGGGCTTGCAGAGCAAAGGATGCTCCTGGAGCCTGGGACAAATCATCTGAAGGACGTGATGGAGATGGAAATGACCTGGGGCGGGGTGGAGGTGGTGGGTGTGATAGGGCAGATGCAGCCTCAAGCCCCCACCCCTCTGCTCCTCCAGTCGGAACCGAAGGTGGTGTGTGGGACCATCAAGCTGTGCCAGCCCCGGAACAGACCCACAGGGACCTTGAAGTATGAGAAGCCACCACCAGCTGCCACAGGCCCCATCCAGGACTTCACTGACCTGATCGCCCCCTTCATGGCCAACGTGCCCCTCCTGCTCCATCCCCAGGACCTGCCTCACCGTGAGACCCAGGTACCGTGGCACAGGCAAGAATGGTGCTGTTCATGGACTCATGGAACGGTTTGGGTGGGAAGGGACCTTACAGATCATCTCGTTCCAAACCCCTGCCACAGACAGGGAATGTGCCCAGGTTGCTCCAAGCCCCGTCCGAGCTGGCCTTGCACACTTCCAGGGATGGGTCAGCCACAGCTTCTCTGGGCAACCTGTGCCAATGTCTTAATGCTGCTCAGGGATGAAAATCCCCTAAAAGCATCACCTACTTAACAACAATTAGAGAAAGCCCCTAAAATTTCTGTGGAGCTGAAATAACTTCTGTTTTTGGGGGTGTCACCAGTTTGGGGGGGATATTTCAGGATGCAGGAGGGAACCAGAGAGATGCTGGTCAAAGTGCTGCCCCAAATTGCAGCCAGTATTTAAATTCCAGCCCTGCAAATGAAGGTTTGGGGGGGGGGGGGGTGTTTAATTTTATTTTGGGGAGTACCAATGTGTCTCTGCCCTTGTTATCCCGCAGGAGATGGAAGAGGTGTGTGGGCACTGCCTGCAGCTGGTGACAGCCATGCAGCTGGAGCTGGGGGCCAACACTGCCTTCACCTGGGCGCTGGTGGGCCACGCCAAGCGGGTGTGCGAGACCCTGACACCCGACCTGGCAGAGCGGGTGAGGGGGCCAGCAGGGAATCACACAAGGGTTTGGGCTGGAAGGGGCCCTAAAGAAAATCTCATTCCACTCCCTGCCATGGGCAGGGACACCTTCCACTGGACCAGGCTGCTCCAAGCCCTGTCCAGCCTGGCCTTGAACACTTCCAGGGATGGGCTCTCTTCTCATCCTCGATGGGAGCATCTTTTGCAGATGCCTGCCCAGGTGGGGGGTGTCCACTGTCGGGCACTGAGGCCGTGTCTCCCTCCCGCAGTGCAACCGCTCCCTGGCCGAGTACACGGACACAGCTGCCCAGCTGCTGCGCTACATGGTAAGAGGGTGAGGGCTCCCCGGGGGTGCCAGGGGAGAGCGGGTGCCAGCTGGGGGGCTGAGTGGCACAGCCAAGGGGCCTCATCAGCAAATGCTCCCTTTTTTTTAAGTTAAACTCACTGCATTATATTCCTACAAAAAATTTTTTTTTCCCCTTCTCTCTGTCTTGCAACTGCCATAATTATGTTTTATGTTCATTTTTTTCTTGCCATGTTCTGGTCCCTCCACTGGTAGCAGGCTGAGGTAAGTGAGACCCATGCCCTGACGGGCTGAAATTCCCCTCCATGGGGGACAATGCCCACCTGATTCGGGATGTCTCTCTCCCCAGGGCCCGATGGAGCTGTGTGGCCAGCTGGGACTCTGTGCTTCCACCTCGGCACTGCACCTCCACACGCTGCTCACAGAGAAGGTGATGCAGGTCCTGAGCATGCTGGGGGTAAGTGGGCACCCCTCCCCCCAGTTCTGCTGTGAGCCTTAAAATCCAAACCTTGTGAAGAGGGAGCCTTATTTTGTATTTTATTTCCTCAAGCATCTCCATTTATCCACGGGGAAATGCCTTACATGGGGGATAATGGTGGAATAGGATGAGGGTGGCTCTGGGGGGGCTCGGCATGCATCCCACCACCTTGTCCCGACAGGACAGGGCGGGGAGCACTCCACTGTGTGACGTGTGCCAGTTCACCGTGAAGACAGTCGAGAGCCTCCTGGAGAACAACGTGACAGAGGTGAGCCCCACTGCTGCAGTCTGGGGCTGGGGGGGCTGGGACAGGGGGCAAAGGGGCAGCAAAGAGCCAGAGTTTCCCTCTTCTGCCTTGTCCCGGCAGGAGCAACTGGTGAATGACATCGAGAAGGTGTGTTACATGCTGCCCCACAGCGTCATCGGGCAGTGCAAGGACTTCGTCAACTCCTACGGCAAAGCCGTGGTGATCATGCTGCTGGAGGCCACCCAACCCGCGGCCGTCTGCACCATGCTGCGCTGCTGCCCCCGCAGCGAGGACGCCCAGCCCGGTGAGCTGGCACCCAGCTCCGGGGCCCCGGGGAGCAGAGTGTCCCCTCCGCTGGGTGCTGATGGCCCGTGTCCTCCAGGGGCTGCCTCGCTGGAGCGGCTGGCGGTGAGCGCGGGCGCCTTCTGCAACGTCTGCCAGATCGTCATCACCTACTTCGACAACGAGCTGCTGAAGAACGAGACGCTGCAGGAGCTGGGCGAGGTGCTGGAGAAGGGCTGCGCGATGCTGCCCACGCCGCTCACCAGCAAGGTGAGCTGAGGGGGGCACACCCAGCCCGGCGGGGACACCCCCGACACCCCCGCCGGGCTCACGCCCTCTCTCCCTCCCAGTGCGAGGAGTTAGTGTTGCAGTACGAGCCGGCGGCCGTGCGGCTCTTCGTGCAGATGATGGACCCCACCTTTGTCTGCACCGTAAGTGTCCTCCTCCCTGGGGCGGCCCGGACCAAGACGGGCATCTTTCGTCCAAGCCTGGGGGCTGGGAGAGGGGCAGGGTGACCAGAGGCTGCTCATGGAGGTTTTTTTTCCTCCCCCTCCCACCTTTTTCCTTCGCAATGCAGAAAATCAGAGCCTGCGACTCAGGCAAGGAGGATCTCCTGGGCTCGGCCCCCTGTGTCTGGGGCCCGCAATACTGGTGCAAGAACATGGCCACGGCGGTCGAGTGCAATGTAAGTGCCGCTCGTGTCCCCTCCCTGGGCCGGCAGGGTGCCGGGGGTCCCTGTGTCCCACCGCCATCCCGCCCCGTCCCTCCTGCAGGCTGTCGCACACTGCCGGCGTCACGTGTGGAACTAGGAGCCATCTCCTCCGCTGGCTGGACTTGCTCTGCCGTTTGGTTTGGGATCCTGGCTCCCTTCCCTTGGGACGTGCCTGCACTCACAGACGGCAATGGCAGGAGCCAACCGGCCTCATCGCGCCGGCGGGGCTGCAGGGAACTCCAGCGCCCTCGACCACTTCCTCTTCCACTCCTGGGGCTTGGATTTCCAAATCAGGTTAAGGGACTCGTTAGTATTTTCAGGACTGGGGATTCAGCCTTGACATCTCTCAGGGTGACTGCAAAATCCCCATGCCCACCTCTATCCCCATCTCTACCCCCATCCCCAATCCCATCTCTACCTCTCCATCCCACCCTGAACCACTCGTAAGGCCCAGATCCTGCAACGTGGATCTGCCCCTGTGGGCTGGGCTGGGTTCTGCTGCCCAAAGGCCGGCCCCCTGCTGCTGGCTGGCGGCAGCCTCACCTGAACAGAAAATGAATGAGTTTGGCTGCAAGGATTTCCTTTCACACCCCCCTCCCTGCTGGGGGTCCTGTGCTGACCCAGCCGTGGTGGTGAGGGCAGCGGGGTGCTGGCTCATCCCCCCCCGCCCTATCAGGGGGATGCCTGCAGTGCCTGGTCCTGAGCGTGCACGGGAGCATCCCATCACAAATAAACTCTTCCCGTGAGCCTGGCTGGTTGTGTCCTTCCTCCTTGTGCTCGGGCTGCAACGGGGGTGCAGGTAAACCAGGAGGACATTTAATGCTTCCCCCAAAATCCAAGGCACAGCAACACCCAGGGTGGCATCTCATGAAGGTGATGGGATTGAGGGATGAATTAAAAGAGGGTTTTCTCTTCTGAAGGGGGTTTGGGCATGATGGATCCGGGAAGGAAGGACAACAGACAGGTTACCCAAAGCCATAGACAGTGTATTTCTGAGTCCCGTAACAGACCGTGCCCGACACTCTCCACAAGGTTACCACTGGAAACAAACCCCAAACAAACAAACCCAAATGCAAGAGAGAAGGGGAAAGAAAAGGGCAACAAAAGACACGCACGAGCACTCCACATCCAGAAGCCCCAGTTATTGTCAGTCTCTTTCAACATCGCAACAAGTTTTGGTAAAGCCAGCAAAATGGAGGAATGTCTTTGGGTTGGTTATTTTTCTTTTTAATTTGTTGGGTCTTTCCTTACTGGAAAGGTGACGTTAATGCCAAAAGGACTCAGTCTCTCCCCACGCTTCCCTGGCCCTCCCCATGCCCGCGGTCAAGCTGTGACAGCTGCTTGTCCCCAGCCTGTGCCCAGGGATGCTGTGGCAGCACATCATCCGCATCCTCACTGCACCTTTCCCCCTGTCCAGTCTGGACTCATCAGATTCATTTAGCTTTTCTTTTCTTTTTTTTTTTTAGAAAAAAAACTTTTTTTTTTTAATAAGAAAAATAAAAAAAAATTTAATGGTTTCATGGATAAATGACAGGTGAGTAAAAGCATTCCGGTCCTGAGAGCCCTCTCCCGGGGCCAAGCTCTCCAAGGCTGCCGAACGATCCGCACCGGGTAGCCTGGACTCCTTCTGCAGGGGAAGAGGGGGCCAAGCACCAGTCTCGGGCTGCCCCTGGCCCCCACCACGGCCCCCCTGGTCTGTGCTTCATCCCCGCCGGCCCCGGCTTGCCTAGAGGAGCACCAGCAGCACCAGCACTCGTCATAACTCGGTGATCTCCAGAGGGCTCTCCATGATCACCTCCCGCATCTTGTGCAGGGGGGTGGACTTGGCCGACTCAGTGCGGGCGTTGTGGTCGCTGTAGCCCCCGCAGTCGGCGGTCAGAGTCTCCAGCGAGCGACCCAGCACCTTCTGGTCGTCCTCGGGCAGGCTGTTGAGGTCGGAGGCGAGCAGCGTGCCCGTGCTGCCGTGCACCACGTGGATGCCATCGGGACCTTTCAGCTCCACTGGCTGCTTGTGTCGGAAGCGCAGGCTGCCCTGGCTGGGACTGCGCTCCTCCTCCTCGTCCTCCAGCTCCTTCTGGATCAGCTGCAAAAGAGCCATGGAGTAGGGAATTACCACTGTGGCCACAGCAGCTCCTGGCTTCCCTGACTCCTGCAATGCTGGAGTGCAGCCAGAGGGAAGGACCCTCCTCTTCTGAAGCACTCTCAGAGCATGGTGACGAGGATCACCAGGAGATGACCTCCAGCTGGATCACACTATTGTTGGGTGGATGCCCTGGCTCAGGCACCAGCTACCGGCTGGGTGATGTGTCCTGCAGCTGCCCCCAGAGTGGCCAAGGAGGAGTTTGGACCCGGGCTGGAATTTGGGGTTGTATGAGGGTGGAGGAGCAGGAGGCAGACAGGGAAAGAAGATGAAGGAAAGCTGGATGGGGCTGGAGGGGAATAACAGCATGGACAGAGGGCAGAAGGGCTGAAAGGCATCTCCTATCCCACTGCTCTCCTTTGCTCTCTTTGCCCCTCATTTTGTCCCCCATGAAGGGTAGACGGCCACAGGAGGAGTTGCTTCTCCCCATACCAGCCCTTCTGCGCCAACACCCTCCATCCCCACCTCCATCCCAAAAACCTGTGTTTTTGAGGCAAAAAATCAGAGGAGCAGAAGGAAGGAAAGATGACCCCCCACAGCTTTGGCCAGCCTTGGCAGAAATGGGAGCTGATGAAGAGTCTCCATCCCGCAAAGAGGGGCGTCCTCCCCTGGGGTCAGAAAGACCAAGGGAGAAGGTGCTGCTGATGCTCAGAGGAAACACGGAGAGTCACTGTGGGGCATCAGCAGCCTGGAAAACCAGTGAAAAAACAGCAGTGGGAACCAGTGGAAAACTAACATCTGGGTCATTTTGACCAAGCAGAGAGTGGGGGGACCACTGGGTGACAGGGACCAAGGCCACAGGGAGTGACCACAGCCTGTGGGGCCAGGAAGACACACTGCATCCCAGAGGGCACGGCAAGCATCTCCCCACGCCAATGCACACCCCTCTACCTCTGAGACCGAGGAGCGGTCCCCCTGACTGGCGGTGGCCTTATGCACCATCCGCTGGGCAAAGAGCTTTTTCAAGCGCATGTAATCATCCAGGACCACCTTCAGGAGAGTACCCTGGGTGGAGGGGGAGAGACTATGGGTTATCCAAGGGAGATGGTTTGATCGGAGGGAGGCCGGCCTCATCCCGGCATTTTTTGAAGCGACATCACCCTCTGGCACTGTGAACCTGGAAGGTGTAGCTGTAAGAGAAGACCCCTTGGTGGAGGGTGGCTGCCCTCAAAACTCACCTTGATGGGTCCCTCCCGCATGATCTGCCCCAGCTTGGCAATGTTGTCGTATTCCTGGATGGCTGCCCGCAGGTAGCGGTCATCCTCGGGCTTGGCAGCGGAGGGCTCTCTCCCAAAGGTGCCCTGCGGGAGGAGAGAGCGGCTCAGGAGGTGCTGTGGGTGACAGGCGCGGGGACATGGTGTCCTGGCGGGGGCCGTGTCTCACGTGGGTGCGGGCAGGGCTGTTCCAGAGGTCGGTGATCTCGCTCAGGTTCTCTGGCAGGTCGTCCTCATGCTCTGCCTGTGCCGCCAGCTCCATGTTCCTGCAGAAGGGGTCCAGCCACACCGGGTTGGCCCTGCCCAGGGGGAGGAACTGCCATGAGCACAGGCAAAGAGTGGCATTATCCCTAACGCCATCCGGAGCCCGGATGCTGAGGTTGCACTGCCTCCTCCTGCCCTGTGCAGGTATGAATTTGGCTGCTCTGGATCCAGATGAGTGTCAAAACCCGCCTGCCATCTCTGCTTACCCCAAACCTGGCCAGGATTGTCAGAGATGGAGTCACAGGAGAAAGAACAAGATTTTTTAGCTTAGAAAGCTCTCAGAGCAAGCACATGTCCCAGGGCCAGTCATGCTCCATGCACAGTACAGCAGAGCAGAGCAGAGAGACATCACGTCTCCACCTCCTGGCTCCACAACACAGGCATCCCTCTTTCAGGAGCAGCCTCCAACCCCAGGAGGTGGCACTCACCCATCAAAAGAGTACTTGTTGGTGTTTGGCATGTCCATAATGTCCATGAAGCCTCTGTTCCCTGCAAAAGGCAGGGATGGGAGTTACAGGGGGGACACATTGGTGGGCTTAGCAGCAAACCACGGGGTCACACTTCTTTATCAGGGAGGGATAAAGAGCAACCAGAAAGGCAGTGAGAAACTCGCTGGGATGTGGCTGATCACGCAGCGCCTGATGCTGAGAAAAGCCTCCCACCACCACACCTCACTGGGCAGGATCACTTGTGACATACACCCCACGATATCCCTCATGTCTCCCTATAACCCTCCTCCGTGCTCTCCATGCACCCCACTCTCCCACACAGCTGGGACACCCCAAACACTGCTCACCAGTGGAGCCAGCCACGATGGCTTTCAATTTCCTTTTGTGCCTGCAAAAGAAACAGCCACTCAGGGAGGGAAATAAGGAAGATGCTGGAAAGGAGATGGACACAGATTTGCAATAACCCTTCACAGGCATACCCCTGTATTAAATAAGGCTGGGGAGCTTGGAGAGGAGAGGTACTATCAGTATTAAAACCATGCATTTTGGAGGGGATGGGCAGAGCCCAGGAGTTACTCACACTGTCCGGTAGTACCAGTTCATGAGGATGAAGAGCATGGCAGCCAGGAAGAGCAGGACGGCCAGCACGATGATTGCCATCTAGGAGAGACAGAGGCGTGGTGGAAACCTCGGGCACGAAGCCAGCACCCGCTGGTGGGCACATGCCCAAAGTTATGTGGGTGGAACATCTCTCCAGTTACTGACCAGTTCCCATGGGAAGGGACACCACTCCGCCTGCGAGCAGCACCTCCAACCCCAGCTGGACCCTTACCTGCAGAGCCGAGAGGTCATCTGGTGCCCGGGCAGTAATGGCAGGCTGCACATCCAGCACGTTGTAGTTCCTGAAGAGATTCCTCAGCTGCTCCTTGTTCTCGTCTATCATCTGAATAACCCTGGGAAGAGAAGGGTTGCTTGGGCACCTCGACATTATTGAGGGTCCCGAGGGAGCTGGGCCGGGTGAGGGGCCAGGGGACGTACCGCTCCACGTCCAGGATGCGGTTGGTCTCCCTGTTCACCACGTGGATCAGCAGCTCCGTCTGGGCAAAGTTCACCCGGCCTTTCTTGTCAACATGGAACTGGGGAGAGACAGCAAGGTCTCCAGTGTGGGAGAGGAGTCTCCTCCTGAGCATGCCCCAAGGCGTGCTCGTGTGGCAAGAGACCCTCAAGCACCAATCTGGACCCCTTCAGCACACCCCCACCTGGAGTGTATCTGTTGCCTTCAGAGCCCAGGGGCGTCTATGGTTATCCAGGTGGGATTCCCGCAAAGCAGACTTCCCAAGCAGCATGTGGAAGGTTACCTACCCCTCAAAGCAACCTCCAAAGAGGATGGTTACCTGCACATCATCTGTGTTGACGATGGCACCTGTGATGTTGGAGAGCAGGCTGATGAACTCCTCCTCAAACTGCCTGACCTTGTCAGGAATCTCATTGATGATGATTTTGACCCTCTGGTCATCCCGCAGGATGTAAATCCCCACAATGGCCGTGTCGTTGTGGCCCACCAGGTCAGAGGCCATGATGTCCACCACAAAGTAGCCGGGGTTATAGGCCGTGAAGAGGTCAAAGGTTCGCAGGATGCCATCAAGAGTTCCTAGGGAATGGATGGTCACACACCTGAGATTAGTGACCCCAGCCTTGGGGACATCTTTGGCCACAGCGATATCTCCGCCCAAGGCCCCATGCTCCCACAGCAGGCTGGGCACCCACCGATGCTGAAGATGTTGGCCACCTCCTCGGAGTCATTGGAGTGCTGCTTGATGTAGCGAATGCCCAGGATGTTGTACAGGACCAGGCTGTTATTGCCCACATCAGCATCCACTGCGACCACTCTGATCAGCTCCGACCCCACCTTGGCGTCGGTGGCAACCCCTTTGAGGGAGAGATGGGAAAGGGACCTGGGGCGAGGCTGGCTCTCGCTGCCCCATCATCCTGCTGGATTTTCCTGGAAGTATCTCTGTCTCCTGGTGCCCCCCCAGCCCCTGGCACCCCTTACCCGCCGTGTACTCCGACTTGGTGAACTGGGGGGACTGGTCATTGATGTCGTCCAGGAAGATTCGCACCTCCTGAAGGGTCAGGTCCCCACTGAGGTCCCAGAACTGGGCTCTTCCTGCCCGCTGCTCCCGGGGAGGGGACCAGTTCCTCTGGCTGGATGCTTTGACAATGATGGAATGGTACGGCTCCTTCTCCCGGTCCAGGTCTCGCAAGACCTTCAGCTTCCCCTCTCGGCTCAGCTGGAAGTTGCTCTCCTGGTTCCCAGCTGGGTGCAGAAGGGGGTCCCCAGTTAGGCCTTCCGAAATGCCACCTTGCCCATTGAGCAGGGCACAGAGGCAGTGAGGAGATGACAAAAATCCTCGGTGAGGGGTGTGTGGGGGGACACAGAGCTGCCATCTTCATACCCACCTGCTATGAAGTAGTAGACGATGGCGTTGGAGCCCTCATCCGCGTCCACCGCACCGGTGACATTCCCCACCACGGTGCCTGGCCGCGAGTGCTCGGGGACAGAGAGTGCCTGGTACTGGGGACTATCCCTCTGCCGGAGACCCCAGAGAAAGGAATGTTATGAGCACTTTAAATAAAAGCAGACATCCCATGGTGCTCCCCATCATGGTGATGCCCAGGTGTGCAGGCTGCATCACGTGATCGCTGGCATCCCCATCCCTGCATCCCCTGCATCCCACCCCCTTCACCCTGGTGCCTTACAGGTGGTCTGAGGAAGATGGGTTCATTGTCATCGATGTCATCGAGTGCTACCTGCAGGGGCTGCATGGTCTCGTAGGGTGGCTGGCCCTGGTCACAGGCCACGATGATCAGCTGCGGAGAGAGGCAAAAGGGCTTTCCTGGGCAAAACCACATGGGCTGGGAGACATCACTGAGGCAGGGACAGAGAGGACAGCTGGATGGCAGACGATTTTGGGGGGATTTAACAGGGAATCAGGTGTTGGCTCACCAGGATGCAACCCCCCTATAGCACTTGATAACCACCCAGTTCCTGCTAAGGTGTGGTATCTCCACAACCGTGTCAGCCAACCCCATCCTCACCACACCACTTGCATCCCACCAGCCCCGTGCCGGACCCACAGCCTCAAGGCCCGCCCCGGTCCCCTGCCCGGCTCACGTTGTACACTGCCTGCTTCTCCCGGTCCAGCCGCATGGCCGTCTGGATCAGCCCGCTGACAGAGTCGATGCTGAAATACTCCCAGTCCTTGTTCCCTGCCCCAGTTTTCAGCAGGTTGTAGAGCACCACTCCGTTGAGACCCTCGTCTTTGTCCGTGGCATAGACCTCATAGACGTTGGACCGCAGGGGGATCTCCTGCTTGCACACACACAGCCCTTCAGCCTTGGCACTGCACGCAAACCCCTTGCTCCCCCTGCCCCTCCAGACCCCTTGGTCCAAAATCCCTTGGGTTTGGAGGTCAGCAAACTCCCACTACCGAAAACCCAACACAGGCTGGCAACATTGAGCCATGATTCCCTTTGGCCTGGTGGCTGGGGACTGGCTGAGTCAAGCCTGGCTTCCCAGAAAGGAGAGACATCTTAAATGTCAGCATTTCCAGCCCATGTTTATAAACATGCTCTGCACACACCACACACGGACTGTTCACTAATTCTGAGTGCTGCTGGGGTTTCTGTTCCCCAAATCTGCCCCACCACCCTGCTTGCATTTATGGAGAGAGGCTGTTTTTGAGTGTCCAGCCCCATGAACCAAACCTTGACACATGCTAAATCAAGGCCTTGTTCCATGCCCAGTGGAGATGGAGTTTGGATTTTGCTGCTGATAGGCAGGAGTGCTCCTGAATACACTCTCAACATGCCATGACCCTGCTTCCTCCCAAGGGATTTACCTCCTTGATGTGCAGGATGGTGCCGTTGGGTGGGCGGATGAAGACGGGGCGGTTGTCATTGATGTCGATGACCTCGATGTGAAGCATCGTGGTCCCCCAAAGAGGGGGATGCCCCTTGTCCGTGGCCACCACAGTCAGGTTGAACCTCTCATAGGACTGCAGGCGCCGCCAGGATGTGACAAGCCCGGAGTCTTTATTGATCTTGAAAGCCTCTGGGGACAGAAAAACCCCCCGCATCTCTGGCTCAGGACACTTTGTGCCAGATAAATTATAATTAAAAATGAGTATACCAGCTGAAGCGCACCCCTCACTGGTGGGAAATCCCTGTCAAGGGTGATGGAGTGGAGCCGGTGCCTGAGACCAGGAGTGTGGATGGTCTCAGGGTTTTCATGCCATCCCAGCCCACTGCCACATCCTTGTCTCTACTCCCTGATCAGGCTCTACTCCCTGATCACCCCTATCTGTGTTTCACTCCTGCCTGGCATAGTGGAGCCAGAGGAGTCCATGTGTCTCAGGAAAATGAATGTTCTGCCATTCCCCTCTACAATTATGCTGGCTTTTGCCTGATTTCCACCATTTCTTCATGTGCAGATATACTGGATTTCAGGCACTATCACTACCCACCCACACCTTTGCCCTCCAAAGCCTTCACCTAAAGCAGGCAGTGAGTTTGCTGCAAGACACACTGGTGTACATAGAACGTCCTGCTGGGGTGGGGAAGACAAGAGCATAAGCCAAGGCTGGGCTGCAGGATGAAGGCAGGCAAAGTCCTGACATCCCACACCATGAGGAACTGGGAACTGCAGAGCAATAGCAAAAGCTCCACGCTTTCAGCATTGCTCCCAGGAGCCCAAACCAGCTGCTCGAGATGGGCTGTAGGCTTGGTGCCTGTGACTCCTCCCTCTTCATAACCTTCCTCCCTGGGGAAGAGCCCCCTGCCCTCAGCACCTACCTGCTCCAGGACCCTCGATGCTGTAGGTCACCACACCGTTGTCCCCTTCGTCCAGGTCGGTGGCACTCATGGTGATCACCGACGTCCCCGCTGGCTCATTCTCATAGACGCTGGTGCTGAACTGGCTCTTGCTGAACTGGGGCCTGACATCGTTGATGTCCAGGACTGTGATCAGCACCTTCAACAAAGCACAGCCAGCTGGGTGGTGTGCGGCTGGGGAAGGCTGGGCAGGCGCTGGGGCCGTACCCCTGCTGTGACCTTCAGCTCTGCTGCTGGAGCAAGGTGCCCTTCCTGCTATTTGTTTCAGCTCCACCAGAGCTGAATTCCTGCCTCCAGCAATGGAGGCTGCCATGGCTGGGGCACCCATTCACGCCACAGCACTTGCAGACAATAGTGTCACCCTCCCCTGCCCCTCCTGCCGACATGCTGTCCCCACAGCACAAAGTGCCCTGCACCATTCACCCCACGGTTCCTGGCGTTATCTGCTCTTCCTTCTGCCTAACTGCCCCCCAGTCCAGCCACTGGGGAGGAAAGGTGGAGCTTTAACACCTTCTTGCTGGTGACCAGCACACAAGGGGTGGTGGGAGGAGGAGAGCCCTACCTGCACCGAGTTCTCCCTACGGTTACTGGAGACATCCCCAGGGTTGTCCCTGGCCACGGCTGTCAGTGTGTAGCGATCCTTCTTTTCCCGGTCCAGGGCTGACAGGATGTAGATGTCACCCTGCAGCACACAGAGACCTTCAGGTGGACCTCGTCTGGCAGAGCTGGTACTCAAGAAGGGGCAGAAGGTGAGGTGTGGGAGCAAGGCACAATCTGGGACCATTTCAGCCTCCCCTCTCTTTCCCTGCTCTGTTCCAGCCTCGGTTGGCTCCTTACCGTGTTGGGATTTATCCCAAACTTGCCCTCTCCATCGCTCAGGCTGTACTGGATGAGAGCAAACTGCCCGGAATCTGCATCGGTGGCCATGACCCTCACGATGACCGTACCCAATGGCACATCCTCAAAGACAGCTTTCTGCAACAAAGGGAGCAGGCAGGACTGGTTCATCCTGTGCTGTTTCAGTGGGCAGTAACCAAGCGCACAGGGTGGCACCCAGCGCTGGGCACAGCCAGACCCCCAGCAAGGTTCTGGCACAGAGCGCATGGCAGGGTCTTCTCCAAATGCCTCAAGCATAGGCAGAGGGAAGAGAAGGTGTCCCTGGAGAACCCCCAGCTCTGTGCCTGTCCTCACCAGGCAGGCACTGCCCAGCCCCACAGACAGAATTTATTTAACAGCCCAGCTCACCTGGTAGGATGGTTGACTGAAAACAGGGTTGTTGTCATTGATGTCCACGATCTGGAGGTACACGGGGATCTCAGCGGATCTGCGGGGAGAGCCGTTGTCGGAGGCCCGGACGGTGAAGTTCAGCCACTGCACCTCCTCATAGTCCACTGTCCTGTTGGCCACAACCTTCCCTAGAGGATGGCAGACCCTGAAATGAGAAACCTGCCCCAGGTCACCAACATGCCCCAGATTCCCACCTCCCCAGGCCACCAACCTGCCGACGGGTCTTCCAGACAGGCGTAACCTTCCGGAGAGAGGTTCAGCAGCTCGTAGGTGATCTGCCCATTGGCACCTTTGTCTGGGTCCACCGCTGAGATGGAGATGAGTGTGGTGCCCTGCGTGGCTCCCTCCAGGATCCTCTCAGTGAAATAGGTGACCCCGAAGGGGCGGAAGCGGGGTGTGTTGTCATTGACATCCAAGACGTTGACTGTCAGCTTGGCTGTGGCCATGGTAGAGACCACAGGGGGAGAGAAGAAAAGGAGAACAAGTGAGAAAGAGATGAGGAGGAAGGTTGGGAGGAAGGAGGGGTGTAAAGACACAAGTGTGAAACTCCAGGAGAGCCAACTGGTGCTAGTTCATCACGGAAAATTGTAATATTCCCCAAAGCCACTATGCCTGGAGCACGCTACAGGTGTCCCTATGCTGCTGTGGGACACCTACCCCTGATCTTTGTGTGTCTTCTCACACATGAGCCTGAATTTACCCACAGCAGGGTGGCAAGATATGATAGGAATGGTAATGAAGAAATGAGTGTCTTCCACGGTAAGGTTATGGGCACACAGCCCTTTCCACACGCACCGCAGCCCTGAGATGTCTGGGACATTCTCTAAAGCTCAGGGGAGAACCTGAACCTGATGGGAGCTGGTCCCACTGGAAATGTTGCTGGTCAGGATGGAGAGGAAGGTGGGAGAGCTGCTGATTATCCAGAAGCTGCACTGGTGCCTGGGAAGGGCTGTGCCAGTCCCTGTCCCCACACTGCCTGGGCAGAGCCCATCCTTACCATTGGGCACGCTGACCGAGCGGTCAATGACTTCGCTGGCGTTGTCATGGACAGAGATGGTGACCTCGTAGGTGGCCACTAGTTCACGGTTGAGGGGAGTTTTGATCTTCACAGCTCCTGGGAACCCCAAAAAGATGGATGTCACAGGCTGCCCCCCCACCCGAGGACCCTGGGCAGGGCCGTGTGTACCAGCCAACTGCTGCACCCTGTGCCATGCTTGTTCTCCTGCTTTTCCAAAGGCTAAATGAGGAAAACACTCAAGAGCTACAGGAAGAAACAACTTCTCTCCCTCTGCTCTCCGTCTCCTGCCTTTCTGCCTGTTCCACACAGCCTCAGTTGGGTAAGGGTTCCGGTTGTGCATCCAAGAGGGGTCTGGCAGCAGCTGTTGCTGCTCCCTTGCACAACCCCATCCACCTGAGCTCAGCATCTTGAACAACCTTGTCCTGCGTCCTTTCCAACAAGGGCATTTTTCTCTCCTGGATCAGCTTTGTGCTTCCAAAAGAAATGCGGGGAGCTCCTGGCCCTCCTTCCCCAAAGGAGCCCACCACCTACCCCGGAGTGCCTGCCTTGCTCCCCCAGTGAGGGTGCTTGGGTCCAGTCTGCCACGGCTGAGCAGCCCCCGGCCCGCAACGGAGGCCATCTCTGCCAATGGAGAGGGTGAGATGGTGGGAGGCGACGGGTGGCACGGAGAGAGAAATGAGCACAGACACAGAGACAAACCTGGCAGGCTGAGAGCCAGAAAAGAAAGCAAAGGTAAGTCAGTCAGACAGGGAAGAGAAGACAGGGCAGGGTGAGACAGGGCAGCTGGAGGAGGACAGTGGGGAGGCAGGAAAGGAGCATCACCTCCCTGTACCTTGGCCACCTACCTCCAGGCCGAGAAGAAGTAGAAGCAGAAACGAGGAGAGGGGTCCACACTGCCCATGCCACCCTTCCTGCTCTCCTACCTGTCCTAAAATCCACCGTGAACGCTCCTTGCTGTTCGGGCACCAGCGCGTCTGTGTCATCGCGGGCCACGATCCCCAGCAAGTAGTACTCCAGGCGAGGGTGGAGGTCCCTGTCAATGGCGGTCACCTCGGCCACCACGGTGCCAGGGGGAGCCGACTCGGGGATGCTGACGGTCTGGATGGGGTTGATGAACTCGGGCCGGCAGTCATTGATGTCATCGATGACGATGCTGACGGTGGCGGTGCCCGAGAGTGCTGGGGTGCCCTGGTCCACAGCCACCACCGTCAGCCGGTAGGCATCGCGCTCCTCCCGGTCGATGGTGATGTTGGCCACGCGGATCACCCCCGTGGTGGCATCAATCAGGAACCTGTCCTGGCCACCACCCTCAATACGGTAATCCAGCTGTTGGTTGAGGCCACTGTCAGCATCTGTGGCTGTCACCTGGAGGACGGAGAAGCCTGGAAAGGTGGAACACAGCCCTCTCAAGCAAGGGTTGGAGGGCAGCAATAACAAGCCCTCGATCCCAAGGCAAATACCATCAAGCAACATGGGCAGCCTCAATTCCCAGATTTTCCCTTTGACCCCATCCTGATCAACTGTGTCATTGGGAGCTGGATCTTCACAGTCTCAAGGGGACATCCAGGTCACCCCATTTCCCACCCTCACATCCAGTCCTGACCTGGGGGGCTGTTCTCCAACAGCCGCGCTGTGATAGATGCCGGCTGGAAGACAGGGCGGTTGTCATTGTCATCCAGGATGGTCACTGCCAGGCTGGCAGTGCTATTCAGCCCTCCCACATCACAAGCCGCCAGCGTGAACTCCAGGTGAGGGTCCAGCAAAGCCTCTCGGTCTATCGCACTACCAGGCTTCACCGAAACCACACCTGGAGAAGGGGAGAAGCCTGGTGGCAGACCACATGGAGACCTGGTGGCCCTGGGCTGGGGACAGACCAGCTGAGCTACCCCACCTGTCTTGTTGTTGATAACAAAGAGGTTCAGGGATGCCTTCAGGAGCTGGTAGGTCACCACGGCATTGCTGCCCTGGTCAGCATCCAGAGCTAGGATGGGTCCATTGAGCATTGTGACCGGTGTCCCTGGATGAGATGACAAAAGCATTAGGGAGGGTGGCAGTCCCCTGTGGGGCCCCCTGTCCCCCTCCCACCCTGGTGACACATGAGGGACAGCAATGAATGGATGGAGGAGGTGACAGAGTGGGGCCCTGCGGGGCACGAGGCACTGAGGGGTGGCTGCTGCAGCCTTGCAGACCGACTCGTGAGGCCCAGGAGAGGTGGTGGGACATCCGGCTAAAAGCAAACAGACAGACACATTCATCAGGTGGGTGGCACCGGCACCCTGCCACTGAGGGTGTCACCTGGAGACACCCAAACCCTTTGCTTGAGATGTTGCTCAATGGCAGGATGGGATACCTAAGGTCTTGGAGCAGGGAGCAATTTAAATGGCAGGAAGGCAAAACAAAATAAAAAGAATAGTGTTTTTAGCTCTTTGTCTGGGAAATGTCTACCTGACCAGGCTGGACGTTTTTAAAAATCTCTAACCCTGGAGCAAGGCAGTTCCAGGTGATGGAGAGATGGCAGCCCATCCTCTTCAGGGATATTGGGCAGGTGGGTGCCCTCAAGGCTGCCCCCAGGGCTCTGCTCAGCCCACAGGCACCTATTGCAGCTGAGCAATTCCCAAATGGGGCTGATTTCTGACCTGTGCTGAATGGCTTCCACAAGCAGCATGGACCAAAGCTACGGTCTCCTCAAGGCTGATCAAGGCACAAGCTCCTCAAACTCAGTGTCCCTGTCCCACTGAGCTGCAGCCCTGCCCTGCTCAATGTCCTGTCTCCTCCACCATGGCCAGGAGACACCTCCCCTCACCCAGCCCTGAAGGCAGTCTCCAGGAGCCACATAAGGGAGTGAAGAGAGACCTACCAGGGGGTGAATTCTCCATCACCTCAGCCTGGTAGGAGCTTTGGGTGAAGAGGGGGCGGTTGTCGTTCTCATCCGCTATGGAAATGACCAGCAGGTCAAAATCCTAAAGGAAAATTGGGACAAGAGGGCGATGACCATAATGTCCTTTCCTTGAGCTCACCTTCCCCCTCTCCCACCTCTAGTCAAAGCTGCATTCCCTGGACCACCCTTGAAGGTGTGCAGGAACCCTCACCCTGCGGCAGTCAGCCAAAGGATGCTCCACTACCATTGTGGTTGTCCAACTCCCCAGCCCAACACTGTCCCACCTTCCATGACATCCACTGCTGTTGCATGGACTCCACAAACGACTTTGGGCTTGCCCTAGACCCTACTGGGCCTGTTCTCTGCTGCAGATGGGGCTGCAGCCCCCTCCTTGTGATCCCCAGATCCTTTTCAGGGATGGGGTTGCTATCGGAAACACTGTAGGTAAAGGCACTGCTTGTTTTTGGCCATGGCAGGAACCCTTTTCCCACCTGCCCTCCCGTCAGCACCGCTGGAGGTCCCGGCAGCGTCCGTAATTACCCGCCTGGCATTGCGTATGTTCTCGGGGTTGTCCTTCACCGTGATGGTCAGCCTGTACTTGGCCACTCGCTCCCTGTCCAGCGGGCGGTTCACGTACACAATGCCACTCTACCGGAAAAACGAGGGAGAAAACACCACGCGGGATGTGAGGAATGCTTCCCCTAGGGCATCTCCTGCACACCTTCGTTCCCACCCTCCTTATCCCAGCATCCCACCCCCCAGGCCGTACGGTGCTGTTGATGTAGAAGGCATTCTCTGTGTTCCCTGCTGTTATGTCGAAGGTCAGGAGGGCGTTGGGGCCCTGGTCCGCATCCCGGGCGAGGACGCGGGTGACGAAGCTGGAGACGGCGGCGTTCTCACTGAGGGTGAGGTTCATGGGGAGGTTCAGGAGCACAGGGTCGTTGTCATTGATGTCCAGCACACGGACACCCACCAGGATCTGCCAGGAGAACAAGCAGGGCAGGCATGTTGCACTTATTTACACCCCTCCCATCCTTTTCTTGCACTCCCCAGGCAAGAGGTGGGCTTCCCCCCTCAGCCCAGTATGGACTGGAGACAAGGAGACAAGGGAGGCCTAGGGACAAGGAGAAAGAGGTGGAGGGGAGGAGACTGAAGCCAGAGACCAGAGGGAAGGAACTGGGCATGGGGGACAGCAGGCCACAGCCCCCTGCACCAGCCTGGGGGACCCACCGTGGAGCTGAGGGGAGGCACGCCCCGGTCCCGGGCGGCGATGGTGAGGTTATAGAACGGGATGTTCTCGCGGTCCAGCTCGGCATCCTTCCGCACCCGCAGCTCTCCTTCCACCGGGGAGATGACAAATTCCCCTGCCGGAGACAGCAGGGCCCTGGCTCTCACTGTGCCTTGGCTCCCCAGGGAGTGGCTTGTCTGGGAGCTGGGGCACCACGCCAGGTCTGGGGACAAGCCCATGTCCCGCTACTGCAGATATAGGAGGATTGTGACAGCTGGGGATTGTGCTGGATGCACCCCCAGGTACCAGCAGGAGCAGGGGATGGGGTGAATGGCCAAATAAGAGGTGCCTGTCCTCGTTTTCTGGGCCTTTCTGAAGATGCCAACAGCCCCTCCATGCCCTGGGACGACATGGACACAGCACAGACCCCCCACGAGCTGAAGGGCCTCATCCTGCTTGTTCTGGCAAAACTTTGCAGTGGGGTCAGCTGGGAGACGTGATCGGGCTCTGCCTTCCAGATTCCCTGGACCAAAGTCACCACCCCATCACAGGGGGACAGCCAGATGTCCCCACGGTTAGGGATGCCCCCCGCTCCTCTGCCATCCACACCAGGGTGCTGGTGGAGCTGTGAGTGCTGGTGAGCAACTCGGTCCCCAAACACCCTGCAAACCCCACAGGGACTCAGGGACAGGGCTCAGTTTCTCTTTCTGCGCTTTGTTTTTTTGTCTTTTTGATTTCTTTTTGCCTTTATTGTTTAGCAGATTTCCCCCTTCCCTCCACAAGTCCCAGCCACCCCCTGTCCAGGCACGAAGAGGTTAAGTTTCCTGTTGCTCAAAACAGGATTTCCTGGTGTCGACAGGCGGAGCAGGGAGGGAGGATGGCTTTTCTG
Organism: Lycocorax pyrrhopterus obiensis; assembly: GCA_014706295.1. NCBI lineage: Eukaryota > Metazoa > Chordata > Aves > Passeriformes > Paradisaeidae > Lycocorax > Lycocorax pyrrhopterus. Next base: position 3,804,651 of record JACSVZ010000008.1, on the reverse strand, counting down.
AAGCGCTTCCGCCCCGCACTCCCGCAAGCCAGGCTCTTCCACCGGGCAGCCAGTGGGAGAGGCGATGCCCCGTGTCCCCACTCACCGAGAGGGTCCCCGGCAATGATGCTGTATTCCACTTGTCCACTGGGTCCTGAGTCCCCGTCATGGGCCAGGAAAGTCCAGACACGAGGGCCGGGCTGCCCCTCGGTGACATCGAAGGGACCCTCGTAGGGCCGTGGGAAGGTGGGACAGTTGTCGTTGATGTCATTGAGGTTCACCAGCACCTGCGGTCAGGGTGAGACGGATGAGAGTTGTGAGAGGAGAGGGATGGAAGGGGAAGAGCACCCCGCTGGCCATGAGCATGGGAAGCCACGGATGGGTGACATGGCAAACTACCTCCTGTATTTCTGGCTTTTCTGGGTTCACCAGACATCCAGCTCACAGCTCAGAGATTCAAACTCGGTTATTTCTGACCATGCCCATCCTACAGCCACACTACAGAACTCCAGCTGCACACTGCTAAACCCCTGGTCTGTACACCACGGTGAGGAACTCAATGCAAAACCCCAGTGTCCTCCACATTCACGTCCAAGAAGGACAGACAAAACCACAGACATGAGTTTGGAGACACCCGATCTCTGCAGCCAGCTGCACACTTGCTCACTCCTTTTCCTCCAACAAATACTTAATTCCTAATGCTGAGCAAACTTTAAAAAATTGGCAGGTTGCATCCTTGTTCCAACAAAACCACCACCACCAATGGTGGAACTGGTGGTTATGAGAAGGACACTGGAAATGAGGAATTTTCTGACCTCCTGGGTTAAAGAATAGTGAAATCCACCAGATGGGCATTTGTTGCTGGTTAAATCTAATCTTTACAGAGAGTATATCCAAGTTTCTGCTCCGTTTCCTAGCAGCGGAGAAAACAAACATTGGCACATCTTATCAGGATGATGGACTTCCCATCATTGGGGATCTCAAATAATCCCTAAACCTCCTCCTAAAAGCTGTGTTTTCATATGTTGCTGGCACAAACTCCTTGGGCAGTGGAGGGAGGGTGTTTCCTATCTTTTCTGGCTTTGGTGCTTGTTGCTGAAGTGGTTTCCAAGTTCACGTCTCTGCTTGAGCCAAGCGCAGGGGAAGCTCTGCCTTCGCCTGCAGCATGTGGCAGCTGCTGCCTTTGCTGCCTGCAGTTAAACCCCAGGTCTGTCCTGGGCTGGGAAGTCATCACCAGCAGTATCAGATGCCCAAATCTGAAGGCTTCACCTTTGCCCAAGCATGAAGTCCCACTGCCAGGCTTGTGGGGACAGATTTTATCCATAGAAATCTCCCACATTGGTAATCCCACTTTCCTTCAGTTTTTCTTTTTTTTCCCCTTCACACACAAGAACTTATCTCCTTTCGGGGGATTACAAAACCTGTGGCTCAATATCAGGGTGAGGTACAATGGTCCATGATAATCAAGACAGAAGATTTAACCCATCCCTGACACCTGCAGACCACCAAATCAATCTGGGCATGTGGCACAATTTGTCAAATTTTGGTTTTTGTCACAAAAATAATCAGTGTACTCAATTTCTGCAAAATATTTGCTTTGGAGCTGCTTGCCTGCCCTCCCCAGTCTTTGAGCAGTGCACTAAGTTCAGGTCACCACAGCCCAGGGAGAATAGGAAGAGCTACAGAGAAAAGTAACATAAAAATGACTAAAGGCATTAAATAACCTCCTTACAAGGAGGGAAAAGGGAATGTTAAAAGCACATAAATAACCACAGAAGATAAAGATGAAGCTGAAATTAATGCTATAGCAATGCTTTACTACCTGCTGTCCCTTCAAGCAAGAAGGACCAAGAGGCCATCTCAAGAAAACATAACGCAACTTAAAAGGAGTTCCAGGAATTTCTCTCTGTCTTTGCAGGACCTAACAACTGGGCTAAGTAACCCATAAGTGTCCATTATGCATGACCCTGTTTTGAAACCCCCCTGAGGGAGCAAAGTGACAGCAATTGGGCAAACCGGCCACAGCTGGGAAAAGCAACTGGTGACCATGGGAAGGAGATGTGAAACTGCTCACAGAGCAGGAACTCCTTGACCCCAAAGAGGCCACAGTGTCGCAACCCCCCATCAGCTCCTTACTGTGGTGGTCGACGTCAGCCGGCGCGAGATGATGGGGCACTGGTCGGTGGCAGTGACGATCAAGGTGTAGCGCCCATGGCTGATCTCGTAGTCCAGCTCCTTCACTGTGCGGATCTCCCCCTGCAAAGACAGGGGAGAGCAGCTGGGAGTGAAGGGAGCAGGACAGGGACATGCCTGGAATGGGGCTGGCATCTGTACTGACCGTGGTGTTGTCAATGTGGAAAGTACCCAAGATGTTGCCTTCGGTGATGGCATAGGCCACTGTGCCATTGGGTCCCTCATCCTGATCCAGGGCCTGCACAGTGACCAGGGTGGCGTTGAGTGTGGAGGGACCTTCGTCGAGGGTCACCTCGTACAGCTGCTGCCGGAAGGCAGGAGCGTTGTCGTTCTCATCCAGGATGGTGACATACACCGTGGTGGTGGCCTGTGGGACACGGGACATCACGTTAAGCACTGTGGAGGCATTTGCTGGGCAATCTCTGGAACTGGCTGGGAAAGGCTGGATCTGTCAAGGTCAATGACCAACATGGGCTCAACAGTGCCAAGAGACACAAACAGAGTGCAGGGCTCCAAATGAAATGAGCCGTGGCTGCAGACGCGCTTCCAGGTAACGGTTGGGTACAGAGATAAATGTACTGAGATTAAATCACACCCTTGTTCCCAAGCAAAGCGTGTCTCTATGGGATCCCGCCTCTTTTCACAGTTTACCATTGCTGGCAACACCAGGGAGCAGCCCATGGCACAGGGAAAACCAGAGGCTGAACCCCACTGTGCCTCCCTGCCTTTGGCACGTGTGAGTCCTTGCCTTGCCGCTGGGGACACCGTGGTTGTTACTAACAAGTGTGGCAATATGGATGGAAAATACCTGGAGACGACGTTGCCACAGCTCAGGGGAGGAACAAAACCGAGCACCTTGGACTACTGGACTGACCTCCCATGGTCTCACCATCTCCCTGCTGACCACAACATCACTGCCAGTCAGGCTCAGCCAGATCTGAGCCTCTTCCAGCTGTCCCTGGCCCTGCACAGGCACCTGGATGTCCTGGCTGTCTTCTGCAGGTGTCACCCCACCTGGGGATGGGGAGGTGACAGTGCAACACCACTCTGCCTAAGGGCTCAGCACAGAGGTGGGGGCTTGGGACAATAAACCATTTTCTTGGAGTCTCTGGACTTCATGCCTACACCTTCCCCGAGCAACAAATTTCTTCCAGCCAGCCAAGGGTTACATTTTTGGCAGGAGCATCACAGCCCTGTTTGCTGTAAAACCACAATGCCACACGGTAATTAGGTACTTTTCTATTTCCCTGCACGCTCCAGATTCAGAGCAGGCAAGCAGCAAAGTTTCCTGTGGTTTGCAAAACTCCACGTGTCTCTGGGCTCCACTTTCCAGGGAACGCTGACTGGAAATGAGGCAGCTCTCAGCTGCAGCCAGAGATTTTGTTGATGCCTTAGGAATTTGAAGAGACGCTCCAGGAGGAATGATGTGTCAGACCATGGGGCTGCTTTGCTATTTCAGGACAGAGTGTAAATGGGCTGTGGGAGGGGTATGCTTTGCTCCCATTTTTTGGGGAAAGCTCCGTTTCCTTTTCCAAGCCGGCACTGCTCTGAGTTATGCTTCCCTGTACCTGCCTCCCGTTCATCCCAGGAGAGGTTCTGCCACCTTAATCCTCACAAACACGGGAAAAACAGTACTTGCAAGTAAAGTAATTACAACCCGGCCCAAGGAATCAGCTCCCTCTGGGAAAGGGATGGAGACCAGCACCCGCAAGTCCCTTGGCACGGCGAGCATCCTCCTGAGCACCCCAAAAATGTAGGCAGGGGTACCAGCTGGTCCTACGTGAGGCTGTAAGGGAAGAAACCCAGCAAAGGCACCCACTGCCCGAAGCGGTGCGGTCCGAAGTGATCCCCACCCGCGGGTGCTCCCGCCCGCAGCTCCCTGCAGCCTCTCACCTCCGGGGGGTGCTCGCCGTTCTCTCCAGCGCTGTGCGACATCGCAATGAAATTTCCTGTGTGTGCAAGTCCGGCTGTCGCTGCGGGGCTGCTCAGAGCGTGCGGTGGCTCCGCAGAGGCCACCTCTCCCCGGTCACCCCGCCACCATGGGGGCAGCGTCCCCCCGAACCGGGCTGCTCCTGGCTGCGCTCTGCCTGCTCGCTTCCCACGGTAAGCTCCAGCTCGCTTTCCTCTCCTCCCTGCCCGGAGAAACTCTCCTCACTGAGGCACCGTGTTCGCCTGCCCGGGGATGTGCCTCGGCACAAGGATTTAGGGGTGTCTGGGCATTATTTCTTCTTTTCTCCTGTGATTCTGGTGTGTGGGGGATCAAGCCGGTGTTTCACACGGTGCTGGTTGTGCTGGGGTAAAGGGGCCACAGGGGAACTGCTGTTCTAAAACTCGGAGACTATTTTTTTCTTTCTTCCTCTGCTTTGATCTAACATGCGTGGAAGGAAAGCAGCCCCCTGTCCCCGCCAGCCTCCCGCTGGAGACCCCCCGCTGGAAAAGCTGCTCCGTTCCCGCACGGCACTTTTCCCTGGCACTGTGGGGGTCCCCGGCTGTGCCACGGTGAGAAGACCCTTCCAGCAGCCCTGGGGGAGCGGACAGAGGGCATTTGTGCGAGCGGGGCTGGGATGCCCTCTCTAAGGATGCTGCGCTCCGCCGGGATGTGCCGGGCAGCTTCTCCGGGTGGGCAACCGGCCGTGGCCAGGGCCACCGTGAGTGGCTGCCGAGTTCCCCTTCCTCGGAGTGAGCGCTTCCCAGTGCTGGAAGCTCGCTGGCTGCTTATCAGGGGGATGCTTTGGGAGGGGGCTGCTTCATGCCTGACTCCGCACCAGCCTTGGCAGGCAGCGTTCCCGTTCGGGGCTCCGGGGCCAGGCGGTGAAACAGGGGCGGTGGCATTAAAACCGCGGTTCGGCTCTGGACGACGACTCAGAGAAGGAAGCTGGGACGGACCATGATCCCTCCCTGCCCTGCGCAGGCGGAGGGTGAGCATCGGGCTTGGCTTCACCCTCTCTCCCGGGACAAAGTGACTGCCTCCATGATTTCTGCCAGCGCATCTCCAGGAAGAAAAGATGCCCAAAGATGCCCCACTGCAATGGGGCCCGAGGTCCCTTCTCCTCTCCTCTGGGACAGCAAGGCTGGTGTGGATTGAACCACGTTTTGCTTCTCATCCGAGTCTTGGCATCAGGGAGCAATTCCCAGCATCTCCACAGGGATTTCAGTTATTTCATTTATGCATCTGGGGTGCTGGGACTGAACTTCAGGCCTTCTGCAAGGCAACAAGCTTGGATGCTGATGTTCATCGTCAGACTGCTGCCAGAGGAACCGAGCTTTGCGCAACCCTGTGCCTGCCAAAACTTTCTGAACCCCTGGCTAATTCTGGCAGGGACTGATGGATAAGTAGCCCTTGGAGACATCAAGCTTGGGGATGCTGGCAGCAAGGTGGATGGGGAAGTGGCTCCTCTTCACCCAAAGGATGGCAGCTGAGCTGGGCTTTCCAAAATCACATCCTAGGTGCTGTCCCTGGGCCAGGGCTGTGCTGGAAGATGAGCAAGGCAGGACCCTCTGGTGGGAGCAGCAGCTCCCAGCTGCTCCCTCCACTGCCTGGATGATGGGTACCCCCACTGCTGGAAAGCCATTTGGCTCCTGGGGTGCAGGAGATGAGGGCTATTAACATGTCTCAGGCATCTTCAGCAAGTTTTTTCTCTCCTCTTTCTTTCGGGCTCGAAGTACTCCTGCGGAGCTATGGATGGCCCTGCACATCTCACCTGGCTGATAACTCTGAAGCGTAATGACAGCACAGTGACGATGGGGCTGGGGGCACTTTGATGTGAGCCTGTTACAAGAACTCCCAGAAGAGGAAAAAAGCAGAGCTCCTTGCTCCACCTCTCTCCAGCCAGCCCCTCCTCTGCAACAGGTGAGCCCCTCCAAAGGCTCCATCCCCCGCTCCCTGCTGACTTCCTCGGAGTGGAAAGAGGTGGCCTGACGTGGAAGTAATTTCTGTCAAGCACAGGAGTGCAGATCAAACACCTGCTTGCCAAGGCAAGGGACTAAACTCAGGAGAAGCAGCCAGCAGAGGCTTTTGGTCACTGACCCAGAATTCGGTGTAAAATCCTGATTTATTTAAGCTGTTGGTCGGCGAAGCAGCACAGGTTTCTGCACTTTTTTGCATTTCTGTTTTGTCTGAAAAGCAGAGTTCCCAGGTGTCAAGAGAGGCAGTGATGCCAGCACTGGGATGTACTGACACTGCACTGGGCTCTGGCCGCACCGAAGCAACACCACTAGCTGGAGATGAAGTTACTGAGGTGCCAAAGAGGAAAAGGGGCACTTTTGGCACCTGCTTGAGACCTCCTCTGTCTTTACCAGATGGTGACAACAGCTCTCAGCTCAGCCCTCAACTGGTCCAACCAGCTGGGGATGCACAGAGATGGGCATCTGGCTTTATTTTGGCATTTGCCAGCAGCTCTGACTTCAAAGGGAATGGTTCAGTTGGGGTGTGGATGGAGCCAAGCCTGGGCTCTGGGCATGGAAGAAGCCCAGGAGATTAGGATCCATGGGCTTTAGTATAAAGACACCACCAGAAGATGTTTCCTCTGGGCTCCATCTGGCATTTAGCATGTGTTTGAAGCCTCAGTAATCTTGGGGAGGGAACACCAGCTGCCCTGGCACTGCTCTGGGCTGTACCGTGCCTTGCCAGCTGCTTTCTCCTCCACTCAATGGCTTTTGAGAGCCTTTGCCCGCTCCGGAGAAGGAAGGGAAGCCTGTACTGCCGAAGGTTGCACACATGGTAACCTCTGCCCCTCCCGAAAGCGTGGGCTGTGCTGACTTTCCATCCAGATGGTTCCCATCAAGCTCCGGAGGTGGAGGCTGGATGGTTTAGCAAGGCAGAGCTTCGCAAACTCTGCAGGGATGAGTGGGACGGCCCTACTTCTTTTGAGGGGGGGCGTGTGGAAAACAAAAGACTCCTGCAGACACTTTTGGAAGGTGTTGGAAGTGTGGCTTCCTCCAATAGAGCCCTGGCTTCCCTTCCTCTGGCTCCCAGGAGACCCCCGATGTGAATGGGGCACTTCCCCTTGCAGCAGGTATCGAGAAACACATCTGAGGTGCCTTTTGTGTTCAGTGCTTTGGCAAGGAGGTGGGGGACCCACTCTGCTGCCTGCCAGAACCCATCCAGCCCGGCCATGCATCCTGGCCCCAGCAGCACCTAAAGATAAGGAGAAGTCAGGGCTTGAAAACAAGACTGAAAGAGGCAGTGCTGAGCTCAGGCCACGCAAACCTCTGCTGCAGAGCAGCTCCGGGGACGTGCTGCTGCACGTGCTGTGGGGAGCAGGAAGCAATTAGCTGGAGTGGTCAGGCAAAGGTCACGCCATCCCTGGCTCTGGGGACTCCTTGGCACTGTGGACTCCAGGGCAGGGAGTGCAGTGGGGCAGATCTCCTTCCCAAAGCCTCCCTCTCCCTGCAGAGCACCCTTGGGCAGGGACTCAGGGGCTTCATGGCTGCTCTTGCACCATCACATAAGAGTCAGAGATAACCACGAGGGGTGCAAGGCATGTTTTTGGTTTCACTCTCTCCAGCAGAGCCTCGTGTCAGGGAGGTGACACAGTGACTCTACTCCCAGGAGGAGGACGCTCTCCGGGTGGCCCAGCAATGGGGAGCCTCTGGCCCGGCTGCATGCTTGTGGGCAGGCACATCACGCCCTGCCTGCGATTGATGCCCTCTCAATACAGCAAGTGAAAAACCTCAAAGTGAAATGTGGCGGAGCTAATGGCACAACAGGATGTTACCAAAATAAAAAAGCGTCTTGTCCTTGTAACATCTTCTCTGCTGCAAACCAACCCCAGAAACCTCTTTTCCACAGTAATTTAAGTAAATAAACCGAGAATCTGCTTGTTCTCCAGCTTTCAAAGTGACGTTTGCACTTTGGCAAACATGAAGGAGTGGCAGGGCTGGAGCCCCAAAACCTCTCCTGTCTTGGCACTTTTCCCTCCCCTCATGCACAGCTCCCCTTACCCACCAGTGCCCCCCCCCCATCTGCTAGGAAAAGACCAGCAATGCTGCAGTGTGCCCCTTGCTCCTGCTTCTGCCAGGCCTCCTGCCCACATTCCAGAATTTCTTTCTGAAAATTGTTTTCATTTCCAGCAGCTCCTCACTGTCAGCATCAGCCAGTTCCCCCTTCTCCTCCCTGGGGGCTGAAAAACAAGGAGGGTGGGACCTGCTCCCGCCTCATCTGTGGGAGAAGGGGGGCCACTGCTCCTCCTAGAACTTTTCTGTTTGTTTTTGCTCCTTTTATTTTTTTGCAGCTGGCTCAGCAGTGCTTGTGTTTCATGAGGAAGGAGGAAACACAACCTGCTACCTTGCTTGTCCTCATCCTCTGCATGCTTTGCCTCCCTGCCCCACACCTCTGCTGGCCCCAGAGAAGCTTCTGCCTCTTTGCTGCTGATACTTAACTATTTAAAGCATGTCTCTCCTCCAGAGGTGATTTCTAGGGTGAAGTTGTGCTCCCAGCCCCGCTACAGAATCCTGGAATGATTTGGGTTAGAAGGGACTTAAAGACCGTCCAGTTTCAACACCTTCCACTAGACCAGGTTGTTCAGAGCACCATCCAACCTGGCCTTGGACACTTCCAGGGATGGGGCAGCCACAGCTTTTCTGGGCAGCCTGTGCCAGGGCCTCGCCACCCTTTGCCGACATCGGTGGTGGGTTTGCAGTGCTTGTTTGGGGAGTTTTGCTACAAACTCAGGGTAAACCCAGGCTCTGACTCGGTGCCTTCTCCCCGGCAGGAGGGGCAGCAGCTTTCCTGATCACCACCCCGTACTCGCTCTGCGTCTGCCCCGAGGGCCAGAACGTCACCCTGACCTGCCGCATCAGCGGCCCCCTGGCTGAGCGCCACGACCTGCTCTACAAAACCTGGTACTTCAGCAGCACGGGGGACCAGAGCTGCTCCGACAAGCGGCACATCCGCAACGTCACCGAGAAGGAGCTGCACCACGACCTCAGCAGGCACCACGAACTGCCGGGCAACAGCTCCCAAAAATCTCCCCTCGGGCGGCAAAGCAGCCACCACGGTGTGGAGTTTGTCCCTGACCACCACGGCGCCTTCCACATCGTGGTGATGAACCTGACGCTGCAGGACAGTGGGAATTACTGCTGTTATGCCGTGGAGCTCAAGCGGGAAGGTCACAGCAAGCCCCACACCAGGCAGGTGGCTCACGGCTTCGTGGAGCTGCAGATCCAGCAAGGTGAGGGGCGCAAGGGCAGAGCCCCTGCCAGCCCTGTATCCATGCCAGGGCAAAGTGCCAGAGAAGGGGGGGGGGAGGATACAGCACTGGGGCTGGGGAGGCCGCGTGTGCTGATGCTGGAGGTGCAGGGCGTGTTCCAGAAGGCAAAGAGCAGCAGATGTTGGAGGTTTGAACTGGAGCTAGAGAGCAATGAAACATTGAAAAAAAAAAAACCCAACAATAACTTGAGAGGCTAGAATGCAATAAAATCCGTGGTACATAGTTTCACTGATCTTCATCAACCTCCTTCTGGCAGAGAGGAAAACAAGCCTCAACTTAAAAGGAGCTGGCTGGTGGTGCAAGCCCAAGTGAGAGCTCACAGATAACCTTGGGACAGCAGCCCAGTGGGAGAGGCATGAGGGAGGGGAAGGCGTCTCCCGGCCTTGATTTGCAGCATTAGATAGTTCTTTTAGACTAAAAAAAAAGAGGCTGTACGGCCAGGGGTGGGCCCTGCTGCCACGGGGAAAAGGGGCTTGCAGCAGGCATCTCAGTCAACGCTTCCCAGGATTAAACTCCTGCTTTGGGGTTCTCTGGGATGGTGTTGTCAATACCAGGGAGAAAAGGCAAGGACAGCCAGCAGGTTGGGAGTTCTGTGGGACCTGAGGGAATCCCCTGAGGTGTAACACGCTTTTCTGTTCTCTTCTGCAGGCAAAGGAGGACTTCAAAACTGCACATTTCATACTGCCACCAGCAAAGGTAAAGGGAAAAACTCCTCTTTGCAATGTGCTGCTCACCATCCTGGCCCAAGCATTCCCTAGGGATCACTGCAAACACACCAGCGTCCAGATGCAGCCTCACAGCCGGGTGTTGGGAGGGTGGTTTCCAGTGCTGTTCCAACAGGGTGTGCATGACAGGTGCATCCTCAGGCTAAGGAGAGCCTTCTTCAGCCCATCACCTGGACATGACTGTCCTGAAGCCCATGGAGATCATTCACCCTGTTGTTCTAAAGCACCTGAGCCCCCTCCCAAAACACAGTCAGGGATTTAGCGGCCGCTGGAAGGGACAGAAAGATAAAGAGTTGCAGGCACCTCTTGCTGCACCCCAAGCCTGGGCCACCTCTGCTTCGAGCAGGGGAAACCCAAATCTTGCTTGAGTGCTCAGACAATGTGGGGCTCCCCCAGAGCTGTGTCTAGACATGGAGATGCCCACACTTCACTGTGCAGCTGGTTTCTAGCTGGGTCGTTCTGTCTACCCCCCTGCTGGCTGCTAAATGGGCAGATTTGGCTAAAATTATTTTGCAGCATGCCCAGACAAGGGAAACAGCTCCTGGTCCCCATGAGCTGTGCTTTCTTATCCCTAACCCTCAGTCTCAAGTGCTGGGACACCCTGCCCTGTCAGGAAAAAGGAGAAAAAATGCCCCGTCCTAAAACACAGACACATGAGGCAAGAAGCTGCTTCCTCAGATGGATGTGCAGGAGAGGAGCTGAACCTGCCCTCGATTTAAGCAGCCCTCAACCTCCCCATGAGCCATCCCACAGGGACCTTGATGGCCATAGATGTGCCTGCAGGCTGCCAGCCTTTCTGGGAGCCTCTGTGGGTGACATTCTCCAGGGGCACATTAATTAGCAGAGGCTGTGGGTAACAAAGCCCTTTGATGCCCAAGCACTTTGAGGCTGGCAGTGGGTCAGAGTCAGTGCTCCAAAGTTGCTGGGAGCCTTTATCAGGGCTTCTCTCCACATATTTAGAAGACCAAAGACCTTGAGATGTCCTGCAGCAATGAAGGACTTTGGTCAAGGTTCTGAAAGGATGCTTCAGAGCTTATCTCCACAGCTGGCAATGCATCCCAGTGTGAATCCTGTGTGTGTGGGAGCCACATTGCATCGGCTCTGAGGCAACCTGGGGTTGCCCTGTGCTGGACTTGATCTTTAAGGTCTCTTCCATCCTAAACAATCCTGTGATTTTGGCTTGGGGAAGCCAAGGAAAGGGAAGGTGAATGGGAGGGTTCATCTCTGCCCTCTTCTGTTGCAGATATCACGGCCGCCGCGCTGGCCACGGGCGCCTGCATCGTGGGCATCCTCTGCCTGCCCCTCATCCTGCTCCTCATTTACAAGCAGAGACAAGCTGTCAGCAGCAGACGTATGTACCGGGACACCCACCTCCTCTCCTGGGCTGCACCAGCCTGGCAAGGCTGGGATGGGATGTGCCCCATTGGGATCAGCTGCTTCAGCTGCCCCATGTCCCATGGGTGTGCTGTAAGGTGGCCCCCAAAGACAGGTCCCTGCCAGGTTCCTCCTACAGAGTTGTCCTGGGAAGGAGCAGGCATTCCTGTGGGCTGCTGGTGAGGAGTGTGGGATTGGAGGGGACACCAGCAGCGTGCTGGGGGCACTGAGACTGCGAAGATGCTCCCTGCTGAGCCCTTTCCTCCACGTCCTCTGTGAGAGCCATCTCATTTACTCATCCCTCCCTGCACTGCACACCTGAAGAAGCTCTGCCTTCTAAGTGATTGAAAAACATTATTTGCACTTTTTCTCCCCCTGCTCTTTAAAAAGACCCCTGACATGTTTGTGGCCACAGGAGTGCAGCAAGCCAGGTCTCCCCTCCGCTGCCCCAGCCCTAGAATACCAGGCTGTGCTGAGGCATAGCCGGCTGCCAGCTCCTGCCCGTGCTTGGCTCCCAGAGATTTCGGTAATTAAGCGGAAAGGGGCACCACCTTAAGCGGCAGAGCCATTTCATCAGCCCTTGGGCAAGCGGGGGCCCTGTGGTTTCCCTCTCGCAGCCTGGTGGGCGGCTGTGCGGCTCTGAGGAAACCTGTGGAGAAGTGGTTTTTGCAGCAGCAGTGGGCACAGTGCCAGCCACGAGAATGGGAACTGTGCTTTCGACAGCCATCCCCATCATGCACCCATTTAGCAGTGGCTGGGCTGCAGCTCCCACCTCCATCTGCAAAGCATTACCTGGAGGCTACTTCACCCCAGAGGGGAGTCAAAATCCGGGGGCCTTGCCTCTCGGGTATCATGGACCAGCTTATTTCCACACAGCACTTTTCTTTGGCACAGTTTGGGCCAAAACTCAAGCACCTCAGCTCAGGGTGATCGCCACGCAGGCGTCCAGCAGAGCCCAGTAACGCTCTGTTACTGTTATTGGGCTGTGGGATCTGCTGCGGCCAAGGCGATGAGGGAATACCTGCCACGGTGCTGCCCAGCCAAATGCCAAGTGCCCGCTGGTGTTTTGCAGAGCCCCAGGAGGGTGCCACAGGTGGGTGGTGGGTGCATCGGGGCACGAGTGGGCCCGGACTGCAGCCCGGGCGCTGCAGCTGCACCTCACTTCACCCCATGCCTGCAGAAGTATCTCTTCCCCTTCTTTGGAGGGTAAGAGACACTCAGTGGTCTCTTGAGTGAGAGACCGCAATTGATCTCAATGTGGGAGGAAGCTGGGCTGGGGAGTAAACAAGGTGGGAGAGGGCAAGGATGCAGAGAAGGGGGTTTGGGAGCAAAGCAGAGGGCTGAAGAAGTGGGTGAGGGAGGGAGGAATGCAGAGGGAGAGGAGGAATTGCAGGTGGATAAGACATCGGAACACAGCACCGGGCCTGACGCTGGGCCTTGTGCTGCCAGCACTCACCCCAAACATTTTGTCTTTGGCAGGTGCCCACGAGCTTGTCAGGATGGATAGGTAAGGAAAGCCATGCGCTCCCAGCTCCCCCCACCTCCTCACGTGCCCCCTCTGCGTGCATCCCAGACCCTACAAGGGCCTTGCCCTTTCCTCCTTCCCTTTAAAGCCGGCACATATCCTCAGCCCGGCAGAGTGAAAGGGGTGCTGGTGTCACGCATGCCCTGAGTCCTTTCCCTTTTTGGGAAATCGCTGTTTCTCTTCCCTCTCTCCAAGTCGGAAGTGCCTCCTTCCGTTTTGCCTGTGTCAAGGGCCTGCATCTCCCCACACCCCAGGAGAGCCTGAAACCACTTTGGCTGAACCTTCCCCGCTGCATTGGGCTTCCCGTTTGCTCTCAGCTGCGGTGCCACCGCCTGAACCTGCTCCCTGCCCTGCTTGGCTGTTCCCAATGCTCAGTCAAACCACTGGGGATAAAAAAAGGCTCCTGAAATAAAAGTGCAAATGCCTCTCCTGTCCCACAGCAGCGCCCAGGGCATTGAAAACCCCGTGTTCGAGGCGGTGCCGTCGGCGAGCGCGGAGCCACGGCCCCGGCCCCAGCTCTCCTACGTGGCCAGCAGGCTGCCCTCCGAGTCTGGCCGGCATCTGCTCTCGGAGCCCAACACCCCCCTGTCCCCCCCCCCGGCCCCGGGGACTGCTTCTTCCCGACCCTGGGTGAGTGACTGGCAATGCTGAGCCCCTGTGGAGACCGCGGGAGAGGTGGGAAGGAAAGGGGAAGGTGAGAGGTTAAATATCGGCAAACTTTGTGTTGTGAGGGACATCAAGTCCCATGGCTTAAAAGAGGGGAAAGACCTAAACCCTCAGTTTTCCACACAAAAGCAGAGTTTGGCCACTTCCTGAAATAATATCCCTGCAGCTGTAGGCTGGACTAATACCCCTGGTCTGCCCTTTTCCAGATCCTGTTCCTGACTCACCAAATTCCTTGAAAGCCTAAAGACCCCAGAGGAAGCCACATCCTGCAGACCACGCCATGCTCACCAAGACAATACCCCTGGGAGGGTGGCAGGGCCAGGGGCAGCAAAGCCTTAAGAAATGAAGCTGTGTGCAGGATCCCTGCCCTTTTTTCCCATCCTGCCCCTGCCCTGGGACTGGAAGTGAACCTCTCTAGCTCGGATTTCGATTTTTAACTACCTGTTTCCATGGAGAAGTGCATGGCTCTGTACTGCTCACATTTTACAGACTAGCTGAAAATTGAGGATGTGGGGATGAAAGATGTCCTGCACCTGCAGACTTCCCTGAGGATTAACTTATTGCCAGGGTTTAAGCTCTGCAACATCAACACATTTCTGGATCCTTGACTGAACATCCTCTCTGGGACTGGATGGTAAAATACTTTATTCAGCATGGAACAAAACAGGATCACCAGCCAACCTTGTACTACCTTTCTCTTTGCAAAACAGGAAGGGGAGAGGCTCCCTGCTGCCACCAGAGCCTTCTTTCCTTACCAGCCTTTTGAAATGGCCATGGACTTCTGATGCTGCTGCCTTTTCAGCAGGACACATGTTGGGAGGAGCCTTATTTCTGCTGCAGTTTTATCCTTGGCTTGGGATCAGGGCAATTTATTTCTGTTTGTTTCATTATCAGTGCTGATTAAAAGGAAAAAAGGATGTTTATGGTTTTCGTTTGTTTTTTGGGTTTTTTTTAAATGCCCGTCAATTAGGAAGTTCATCTGGAGGGTGTTGGAGGATGTTCCTGTGAGGTGACTGAGAGGCCCCGTGGAGAGGTGGAGGCACAGGGGGCACAGTGGGAAATGCTACAGATGGCTTCCCCTGGCCCTCCCGGGGCCAGCACGGCCAGAGCAGCCAGCACTGGGGCTGCTGTGAGAGAACTCTGTGATGCCCTGGGGGACGTGGGTGCTCCTGCAGCATCTGAACACAGCACCTGGCATTGCTTATCCAAAAGAAGCTGTGGCTCCAGCGTGACTCAGCCCCAGTGATGATATCAAACCTTGTGGCAGACGCTGTTACTCAGAGTGTGTTTGTTTTGGGTTTTTTTGTTTCTCTTTTTGTTGTAAAGTGGGTAAAAAATGGCCACGAGACAAGCATAAACATTTGTCATAGCAAAACAGTGTCAGACCTGAGCTTTAACTGTACCAGGCAGAGCATCCCCGGCAGCACACGAATTTCCACACTGCATGGCTGGAAAAAACAGCATTTGCCTCTGGAATGGGCTGGGGACGCCCTGGGCTGCTGCAGGATTTTTTTAATCCATCGTTGGCTTTAGCAGGAGGTGGTTCAGGGATGAAGGAGAAGCCAGCACCCACACCCCCATGTACCACATCTGTAACTTCCTGAGCATGGGACTCGTGCTTTATTGCCACCCGTGGCTCAGCCCCTTCCTGGCTTTGCTGGGGAATCTCACCCGGTGCCTCCAGCACTTCCTTCTCCCTGTCCCAGCAGCTCCAGCTGGAAAGGCATGCCGGGGTTTTGCCTGCCTGCAGGTCTTAACGGCTTTGAAACCCTGTCCAAGTCCCTCTGTTCCCTAACAAATGCACTGTTTGATGACAGAACGAAGCTTTGTTGGAAACAGGTTTTACTCTGTGCAGCAGGAATCCCATTTTTCAGGATGCCCAGTGTGGCAGGCAGAGCTAAGCTGAGCAGCCACGCTCTCTGCCAGAGGCTCTGGTGTGGCATGCTGGGGCACTGAGTGGCATCAGTTTTCCCGCCAGAAGGAAAACTAAAGATTCTAGGAGACAGAAGAAATGGCTTCCCAGGCTTCCACACATTCTGGAGTCCTGGCACGGGGTGCTGGCACCCCGCCCTGGCCCCCACTACCATGGAGAAGGTGACACAGATGCTCGTGGTGAAGGTGATCCAGCTGCAAGACCAACATCTGGGCAGTGAGGATCCATCCTGCCTTGCTGGAGCCACCAGTGCCTGGGGCTATGGGTGCCAGGAGGATCCGTGTCCCAGTGCATAGGGGTGCTGCAGCTTCCTTGGGCA
Source organism: Lycocorax pyrrhopterus obiensis (assembly GCA_014706295.1). NCBI lineage: Eukaryota > Metazoa > Chordata > Aves > Passeriformes > Paradisaeidae > Lycocorax > Lycocorax pyrrhopterus. The sequence continues at coordinate 3,788,726 of JACSVZ010000008.1, read as the reverse complement.
GACCTTCCTGCTGCTGCAGGAAGCATCCTGACCACTCTGGAGCAGGGCCAGCCCTTGGGGAGGTGCAGCTGCTGGCTTGCACCAGGGTCAGACAGCTCCCAGGTGACTCCTGCAATTCCCACACACCTTCCCATTGCAGCTCACCAGCCTGTGAAGGTTTTTTCTCCTGCAATGCTTTTTTATGAAAATATTTTCCTTTTGTCAGCAGCATTTTATCCTTTTGTTCCCACATTTCCAGCTCCCAGGAGAATCCTCTCAGCCAGTCTTCCCTGCTCCCTTGCTGTCCTGGGTATCCCAGATCACCACTTCCAAGTGAGGACTTCATAGTCCTCTCTGAGCTCTGTCTCCTCTGCCTCTCCCACACAGAGAAGGCCAAATCTTGAAGCCCATGCATGGATGTACAAATTACAAACAATCATCCCCTTTTGTGCATTGTTGCATCAGCCTGGACCTACTTGTGAAAGCAGAGTTTCTGGCAGGCAGCAAGCCCCTGACAGACATCATTTCCCCACCCAGGCATGAGGCCAGCAGGCACCCAGCGATATGCCGGACAGCCTTTCACAAGACCTGAGTGTCCTCCAGCTCTGAAAAGGGCCAGAGCTCTTCTCTGCACTCAGGAATTGGGTCACTGGGCACTTTGTGTCGCTGGGATTTGGATTGTTGCTGCTGGCATAACGTGTGCTCGTGACATGGTGGGCACACAGCAGAGCCTCTGGGGACAGGCAGGGCTGCTGGGACACTGCCTTGGCAGCGTGAAGCGATAAGCTGTGCCGCTTGTCCTCGCTGGCACCGGGACGGGAAGAGGGCATTGCCACGGCAATGGGATTTGCCAGCTCAGCACACCGCATTCCTCAGCACACCAGGATCAGCGATGCTCCCACAGTGATGGGGACAAGGAGGAGCTGGTGGCATCATGTGCTGCAGCCACATGAAGCTGCCTTCTGTCATTCTGGGGGAAGAGACTTACCTTGGTTTAAGCCTCAGTGACAATACAACTAATGGAAAAGATAGTGATGTAGAAGCTGGAGTGTGAACTAACCAGGAGGGAGGAGCTGAGAGTGCAAAGCCTGAAGTGAGAATCACGGCCACAGTTTGCACTGCTGGCTGTGACCTTTTTCATCAAAATGTAGAGCAGGGCTTTGCAGGCAGAGCTCTGTTGGCAGAGCAGAGAGATGGTGAGAGATAGCAGGTGGAGGTGGAGGACAGGAAGGATGGCAGAGTGTCACAAAAGGCGTCAGCCCACTCACCATTTGTGCACGTGGGTGCTGACTCACCTCTCTACAGAGACGTGGGGTTAGAAGGGACCAGAGCTGGAAAATGCCCCACATGGTATTTGCTCTTTTGACTCTCCCATGCCAGAGTCATCCTCAGGGGCACAAATAATGAGCCAAACGAGACAGTCACTTCCCCAGGCCATGGGACGATGGGTGGGGCCTCGTATCAACCCCCTTTCAGTCTGAAGCCGTTCCCCCTTGTCCCGTCACTCCAGGCCCTTGTCAAAATCACTAGAGCTCTTCTCATTGACCAGGACCACAGCGGACACGTGTGTCAATGGTGAATGGAACTGTGGTTGAGCTGCTGCTCCAGCCACTCCCGGTGCTGAGGTGGGTGGGCAATGTCTGGAGCCCTTCCAGACCCAGCACCCGCAGAGCCTGTGAGCAGGGCAGCAGCAGCCAGCACACCTCCCCATATTTTTAGCATTTGGAGATGGGAGATAAGGCCTGCTGAACGACTGCAAGGGAGGGTCCTGCAGTACCAGGCATTGAAGTAGCCTCTGAACCAAATCTGTGCACAGTAGGTTTGGACCCTGAGTCACAAAAACATCACACCCTGTGCCTTTTCTCCCCTTTCACATTCCACGCTCAATGCCAAGCTCACTCCCACAGCACTACCCGGCCCCATCCTGCCCCTGAAAGGACCCTTTTGGTGGCTCACCGACAGGGAGGGGGTGCCCTCGTCCTCCACGGTGACCACGAGGCTGTAGAAGCTCTGGCGCTCGCGGTCCGGCGGGGAGGGCCGGGTGGCAATCTCGCCGGTGACACGGTCCATGCGGAACGTCAGGTCCTCATTCCCACGGGTGATGTAGTAGGAGAGGACACTGTTGAGGCCGATGTCCCGGTCGGTGGCGCGCACCTGGGCCACCGCCGTGCCACCGCCGACATTCTGCAGGGTGAGCAGCAGAGATACGTGATGTAAATCTCATGAGCCTCATCACATATAAAATACCTAATTAATAATGTAATTCTAATATAAAGAGGGCACTGAGGTGCTTGAGGCTCCAAACTCGCTGCCCCAACACCCAGCAGCTCAGGAGAAAGCTGCACATTAGGTCTTATCTAGTCTGGCACAGCCTGGAAGAGCATAAAACCCAGAGTGTGTGCAAAGGTGAAGGCTGTGAAATGGACCCGGAGCTCGGCTAATTATTTTTGGATAGTCCCATTATGGGGGAAATCAAAACAGAAATTCTGTTCTTCAACCTGCTCTGAACATGTATTAAATAGATAAGAAAACCCTAACAGGGCAATATCCTTAATGCTAAGCTATAAATCATGAGCAGCAGTTCCTCACAGCTAAGTGGCACTGGCTATTACTCATATTTCATTTTTCATCACCAAATTGAGAATCCCCCCCTGCCTCAGTCCAGGAATTAAACTGTCAGGAAATAAGTTGTCTTTCCTCATGCCTGATTGTGTTTTATTGCTTAATTATCTAGCCCTTGCTAAGCTGCTTCCTGAAAGCCATTCCTATTCTGCACTGTGCCGTCTCTTGTGTCACTTTGGTGGCATTTCCATGGGTGTGTAGCCACTTCTCCTTCCGGCTGGTCCCTGCAGCCTCACAGGCTTAAGTTGCTTGTAGAGCTTTTTCCTAGCCCAAAACTAGGAGTACATCACCAGTGAGGGCTTTCAAGGGGTCACCAACCCTTACAACACCCAAGGTGAGGATGGCAAGGGGTCACCGATCCTTAAATGACCCAAGCTGAGGTTTGCAAGGGGACATCAACCATCAAATGACCAAAGATGAGGTTTGCAAGGGTTCACTAATGCTTAAATGACCCAAAGTGATGTTTGCAAGGGACACTCCGTTGTCCCCACTTGCCTCGTGGTCAGACCTCGCCCTGGGAGGACGGACGGAAGGAGAGGAGCTGGGTGCTCACCTCGCTCACGCTCACGTTGTAGCCGAAGGGGCTGTCGATGACAGGGGGGTTGTCATTGACATCAAGGATGTTCACTCGCAGAGTGTGCTCCTTCCTCCGGGGAGGAATGCCGCCATCTGATGCTTGGATCTGCAGTTGGGGGTAGATTTTCAAGGGAAAAAAAAGCTATTTTGAAGCTCACACATCCAAGAGAACAGCCTTGGTGCTCAAACCAGAAGCCCAAGGGGTGAGAGGGCTGGTTTGGTGCTGACCCGTAAGGTGTAGTGATCCAGCAGCTCCCGGTCCAGTGGCCGTGCCACGAACACCTCGCCATAGGTGTTGTTGGTGGTACGGATCTCAAAGGCCCGGCCGATATTCCCTGACGTCAGCGAGAAAGTCACCTGGAAACATCACAGGGAAAGAAAAACAGGCAGGCAGAGTGATGCTGAGGAGGAAGGAGAGAAAGGAGACCCTACAAAAATAAATCCAGCATCCCCTCAAGATGTCTCAGCTTTTGAAAAGGTCCAATGTAGTGGGATCCACAGGTGTGCTGGCTTATTGCAGCCACCCCAAAGCTAACAGGGCCAACCCCCGTCACAGCCACAGCTCCTATGCTGCCAGCAATTTTTGTTATTAGGGGTGATGGGACCTCGTTAATGCTCGTCTGCAGGGTAATGAAAATAACAAATGCCAGAGAGCTTCCTGCTCAGCCTGCCAAGGACTTTGCTGCTGGCCCCCACGGCGGGAGACGCCACAGCTGGTTTTCAGATTGCCAGGCTCCTTTTGACACTTGTCCCACAGAGCTCTTTGCCCCAGACAGCCCAAGGACGATGTTTTTCCTCTCCTGCTGCATGCCTTGACTGAGGATTATTGCTGGTACTCACTGCACAAACCCCCCCCAAAACCACTGGCATTGGTGACCAGTTTGCTCTCACAGGGGTGCAGAGGGGAAGGGGTTGGGAGGATGCTGGCAGGGGTATTTCTGTGTCAGTGAAACACTACCATGGGCAGCTCCAAGACTGCTGTGCCAACCTCATACAAGTTGGAAGGAACCCACAAGGATCATCCTGGCCCTGCATAGGAAAACCCCAGGAATCACACCATGTGAGCCTGAGAGCATCGTCCAAATGTCTCCCTCCCTACCTGCCCATTCCTGCCTGCATCTGGATCTCGGGCGAGGACCAGGGCCACCCTCTTGCCCACGGCGCTGTCCTCGGCCACGCTGACGGACGAGTCGGAGGTGATGTCGAACTGGGGGCTGTTGTCGTTCTCATCCAGGACTGTGATGGTCACCTGTGGAGGGGGCATGGAGCTCAGGGCATGGACAGGAGCCAGACCCCGGCCCACCTGGCATCGACAGCCACCCTGACATGCCGGCACACCATCAACACACCACACCCCTCCGAGGTGCCAACAGTGAGTCATCCATCCCACGTGGGAATGATGCAGCTGTTTGAGCCCAGGAGCTGAAGTTACATCCCTGCCCACAAAAGAGAAAGAGGAGGAGGAGGGACGCTTGGAGGCTGGAGAAACAGCACAAGGCTGTACCTCTCAAGCAGTGTATTTTTTTTTGTGGAACATCCTCTGGTTTTTATCCTCCAAATAGCTGGGCACAGAGCAGCTCAGGCTGCTGCAGGGTGACCCTTTCCTGCTAAACTTTTCACAAGCCGTGATTTCATCCATGCTCACAGCAGCAGGGTCAGGCAGGATTTGCTTTAAAGCTCAATGGGCACAAAGAAGGCAGAGCTGAGTGTGTTTAACTCAGCCAGGGCAAGCTGGGTGTGGAGGAGGCCTGAGCTCCCTCCTGGAAAAAGACACATGAGCATGAGATACTCGAAGGGGACCTGGCTACCTTGGCCACAATTAGGCAGAGGAAATGCTCTCATCGAGTTTGTAATCAAAGTGCTGCAGGGCAACACAGAAATGAGAGAGGAAGAGCCTTTCTGTTCCCGGGGATTTATTTATGGGTGCCCCAAGCTCCCAGGTGCGGCCAGGCTGAATGCGACAACATCCCGGGAGGAAGCTGGGGAGCGAGTTGTGCGCCCTGGGGTGATGCAGTTATTGTTGCTGCTGAATTAAAAACAGAGAGCCAGGAGCAGGGAGAGCTCATTCAGCCACTGCAGCAGATCCGGCAGCTGTTGTCCCAAGTGCCAGATCAGGGAGCTGGGATTCTGCTCGCCAGCAGCAGGGTGGCTCACGGGGCTGTCCCATGTCCTGGAGGGTGGCAGGGAGGCTAGTGCTGGTGGGACAGGGCCAGAGACCTCCACCCCAGTCTCTCCCTGCAGCTCAGTGTGGAACTTGGGATGGGTTCCAGTCCCCAAGGTGACGCCAGCACGACGGACACGCTTACCTTCTGTTGGAGGGAAGCAGAGGGAGAAAGAGAGAACACAAACAATGAGGAGTTAGTGGGGGATGAGGAAATGTGGGTTAACCCTGCATCCTACCACAGCAGCACCAAGGGTCATGGGTACCCCTCTGCAGTGATTTGGAGGCTCCTCTGTCGGGGCATCCCTTTGTTTTTTTCAAGATAAGGTTGGCATATCTGTCCCTCACCCTGGGAGAGGTAGCAGAGCCATCGGCACCCAGGGGCTGGCCCTGCACCCGGCACAGAAATGCAAATCACCCCCTGCCCGGCTGCCTGTGAAACTGCTAAATATAACCCTCTTAAACGCAAATCACCATGAAGAATTTCAAGGCCCCTAAATTTACCTCCCTCGAAATTGTTTTATCAGGTTTTCCTCCAAATCAGGGTTTCCGGACCCTGGAAGCTGGAGCAGAGAGCTCAGCTAGGACACGCTGTCTCATGCCAGCGGGGGGAGAGGTGGGTGATCTGAGGTTGACAGTGGATGGTGAGGAAGCTGGGATAATCTACTCACCACTGTGGAGTCAATCTTTGGTCCTCCATCATCAGCCACCACTGTCAAGGTATAGAAATCTCCTTTCTCTCGGTCCACCTGGCCTTTGACCGTGATCACACCCTGCCAAGGATGAACACCAGCCGTGCTGGCCACCAAAACCAGAGCTCACAGCGCACAACCAAGCCAAGAGGGACCATGCTGTGGCTACTTACGGTGATCCCATTGATTTTGAAGAGGGAGAGTGCTTGGGGGTTCGTGTTGGGGTCGAACTTGTAGGTGATCTGGTTGAGGTTGTCGATGGAGCGAGCCTGGACGCGGAGCACCTCGGAGCCCAGGGGGATGTTCTCCATGATCACGGCCTCATAGCTGCTGTTGGAGAACTGCACCGCCTCATCCAGCTCGTTCAGCAGGCTGACGTACACGCTGCAGAAGCCCTGGTTGTTGGGGGGCGCTTGGTCCGTGGCAGAGACATTCATCAGGTAGCTGGTTTTGGTCTCGTAGTCCAGGTAGTCTATGGTCGTGATGAGTCCTGTGCTCTCGTCGATCTCGAACTTCCCTTCTGCGCCTGACACGATTTTGTAGTTCACCAGACCCCCGTTCCCTGGGGAGGGAGCAGGAACCGTGGTGCTGGCTGGACCAAGCACCCTGAAGAGGCAGGCACCACTGATGCCTACCCCCAGCAGAGCCCATCCCACTGGGTTTCAGCCCAGCCAAGCCAGGATCCGCGCAGTGGCTGATCTCACCAATCTCCCCCACACTGGGTGCTTCTCATCCCCCCTTCCCACCTGTGTCTCGGTCGGTGGCCCGGACCACTGCCACCGAGGTCCCTATTCCCGCCGTCTCCCGCAGCCCCAGGCGGTTGTACTGGCGCTGGGTGAACACCGGCACCTCGTCATTGACGTCTTCCACGTACACGATCACCTGGGAAGCCCCGGAGAAACCACGCGTGAGCCGGGCGAGCTTGGGAAGCATACCCTTCGTGGGGCTCGTGGAGAAACACTGCAGGGTGTTCAAAGCCAGGCTGGACAGGGCTTGGAGCAACCTGGGGTAGTGGAAGGTGTCCCTGACAACAGCAGGGGTGTTGGGACTAGGGGAGCTTTAAGGTCTCCCTTCCAACCCAACCCATTCCATGGTCCTGTGATAATCTCTTCTTCAAACATCACGTGATGGAGAGTGAACACAAACAGTTTAAAATCACAGATTTAAACAAGCCCTGTGGTCAGAGTGAATCAGTCTTTCCCTGGTGGGAGGGAGGTACACTGGGTACATTAATTCCTCCATCCTCTGGGATCCCCTGATCAAATCCTTGGAGACCTCACAACACAGAAACGCTGGCGACTTGGTGGGAAATTTTGCTCTAAGTTCAGTGGGTCAAGCTGCTGTTTCCCCAGGGAGCACATTTCCTTCTCCTGGGTTACTGCTTGCTGCTGGTGCTAGGGGCACTTCGCACTGAGCCAGAGCCCACCCCACCACTGGGTCTAAAAATAGATGCAACTGGAGGGCTGGGCTTGCAGGAACCGTGGGAAGCTGGTGTGCCGCAGCTAAAGACTGTCACCACTGGGTCCTGGATTATTTAAATAGTGCCTGGACAAGACACACGGTTTTCAATAGGCTGAGGCTCAGCTCTTCTTCCCAGCAGCAGAGCTCTCACCCACATCTCACCAAGTGAGCAGGACCCCCTCTGAGTGACCGCTGCACCACTTAGCAGTCTAATGGCACCAAAATGTCAGAGGAAAAAAGAAAAATTAACCAACCCCCCCGCCAACAAGCTCTTCTCTACCCATGAGCAGCCCCCAGAGATTTCCCATCAGCATTTCCATGTCAGATCTTTCTAATTTCCTGTACAACTGCAAGTGCTGGAAAGGACTGAGTATCCCAAATATTTTGCATGAACTGCTCTGCTGTGCAGCCCGTGGTGGCTGTGAGGTCCTTACCCGCACGGAGCTCCTCATGGGTCCCTGCTCCGTGTTGTAGGCCTCCACCTCCAGCACGTGGGAGGAGTTCTGCTCCCTGTCGAGGTGCCGCACACCTCGCATCACCAGCCCCGTGCTGGGATTGATGCGGAAGTGGTTGTGCTCATTTCCTGGTGGGGGGAGAAAACGAGAGAGATGTGCCCACTGCCTCTACATCCATCCTGGTGACACACTGAGCCCTCCCTGGGGGGCTCTTTTAAAGGGAGATGATTGAGCAAAACTTCAGCCCCATCACCTCTGGCTGCATCAGTCTTAGCTACATCAGTGCTTGGCCCTGGGTCAGGCCAGGAGGAACTACGGAATCTCATCAAATAAGAAAAATGTGGACGTGTTGGAGTGAGTCCAGAGGAGGCCACAAAGATGCTCTGAGAGCTGGAGCAACTCTGCTCTGGATTCAGGCTGGGAGAGCTGGGGGCATTCAGCCTGGAGAAGAGAAGGCTCTGGGGAAACCTCAGAGCCCCTTCCAGTGCCTAAAGGGGATCCAGGAGAGCTGGGGGGGGGGCCTGGGACAAAGGCCTGGAGGGACAGGACAAGGGGAAATGGCTTCAAACAGAAAGAGGGCAGGGTTAGATGGGATATTGGAAAGAAATTCTTCCCTGTGAGGGTGGGGAGGCCCTGGCACAGGTTGCCCAGAGAAGCTGTGGCTGCCCCATCCCTGGAAGTGTCCAAGGCCAGGTTGGAGGGGCTTGGAGCAACCTGGTCTAGTGGAAGGTATCCCTGCCCATGGCAGGGGATTGGAACAAGGTAAGCTTTAAAGTCCCTTCCAACCCAAACAATTCTGTGATTTCAGGATTCTATCTAGTTGTCCATCCACGACAAATCATCCTGTCAATGAGCCCTAAAGCTGAAATTTTGCTTAGGGCTGAGAGAAATGGTTCTGTGGGCTGCAAAGTGCAAAAGGATGGAGAGCACAACCTGCCGAGGCTGGGCAGAGCCTGGGACAAACTCCCCGATGCACGAAGGGGCACCTGGACTTACCCTTGACAATCCTGTACCACACTCTCCCGTTAATGCCTTCGTCCGCATCGATGGCTTTCACCTTCATGAGAAAAGCAGAGGAGCAGAGGTGAAGGGCAGAGAATTTCAGACTAGGACTAGTCCTCCCACCCTGCCAAAGCTGGACATCCTGCTCCTCCACCTGAGCTGAGGAGCTTACCAAATACAAACCCAAGTAAGTTACCCTCCCCTCATCACCTGACAGCAGGGATAGCAGGCTTGGGAGCGCTCGGCTGCCACCTTAGCTGCTAAATTGAGGTGGGAGCTGAGCCTGAGGACCACACCACAAATCCCACGGGTCTGTGTGCTGGAGGAATGCCTCCATCAATCCTGCATTCCAACACTTGTCCCAGCGGCAATGCCACCAGGGATGGAGCCTTGCCGGGATAATTGAGCTGGGCAGGAGGACCTGCTCCTGTGTCTGGTGGGCACGCAGCATCCTGGCGAGTCACCCAAGCAGCAGCACATGGAAAAATCACCAAAGGAAACGTGAATGCAACCAGCCTAGAGCGTGGTGCATTCAGCACTGAGCTGAGTCCTCCTGAGCCCCCGAGCAGGGGCGGGAGCACCCCTTGGCTGTGATGCACTGCAGAGTTCTAGCATGGACCGAGTCTGCCATCCGCCCCGGGAAAACCGAGGCACGGGTCCCCTCTGGTGTCACCGAACAAGACTGCAGTGCTTCCCCTAAAGCCCCAGCCAGCAGTCGGCAGCTGGGAAGCGGGACCTGGCGCTGACCAGCAGGGCCAGGGCTTCCGGTCCAGCTGGCACCGAACCCCTGCATCTTCTCTCGGCAAAACCCACTCCCCACAAAGCGCCCAAAGCTCGACCGCAGCGTGGCCGCTCGCGAGTCACCAAGGCGAGCGAGGGTGTGGGGAATGCCTGAGCCTTTATTCACTGCCTGCTTCCCTCTGCAACGCATCTTCTGCCTCATCTTCTTCCTACAATTTTACCCATCAGGTTCTTTTCCCCAGGAAGGTTTGCACCCAGACTTGTGCTGGAAGGAGGAGAGGTTGCTGCAAAGGATGCACGTGCAGTGGGTACAAGGAAGGCTCTCACCCCCAGCCCCACACAACACTTGCAGGAGTCAGAGATGCTCCTCGGTGGTTTTGAGCTCCCTTCCACCAAGTCCCCCTGCATCAGCAGAAAACTTGGAAAATACTGACTTCTATCTGGATTTCTCATCCCTGTGCCCACACATGCTGTTTTCCTGTGTCCCAGATCAGTTCGTATCTTGCTTGTGGCTTATTGCATGTTTCACCATGGGCCCAGGCACCTCCCTTTCACGGTGCGGAGTTCTCCCTCCCAAACCAGCTCTTTCACCCGCTGGGCTCCCTGAGGCAGAGCTGGGCTGTCTCCTCTCCTGTGGGATGGATGGACCCCACAGCAGCAGGCAAGCGATGCCCAGGCAGACCAGCTGCCTTGGCATGGCACAGGGAAAAGCCATCATGTAGCCAGAGGAGGAAAAACGAAGGGATGGAAGGCAAACCTTCGCAGCTTTTTGTGCCATTCCTCGCCCCACTGTGCCCAGGAGAATGCATTTCAGGATGAGCCAATTGCACCTTGCAAACACCCCTTGGGCCATCCTCTTCCCAGCTCACCCCAAGCATGAAGCTCTGGTACATAAACTAGGTGATATGAGTCAGCCCAGGCATTTTTTTTAAAATTAAAAATCAGTAGTTTGCATTAAAGCAACATGTGCTCCTGCCAGCCTGCAGCCTGAAGAAAGCTTGGCTGCTGCTGGTTTGACCCGCTGAGGTCCCAAAGGTGGTACTTTGGCAGACTGTCCCAAACTCGGGACAACAATGGCACTGGAGTGCAAGCAGTGGGAGAAAAGCTCTTTCTGCTGCAGGTGGAAGGCACCTTGTGCAGCTGAGCTGAGCTCCAGCCTATTTTATCGCTCTGCTACAGAGTGGGCTGCAGGCACAGCTAGCCTGTCACAGCCCCCTTTCAACCCCCGCCCCCCCCCCCCCCGCAGCTACTGGAGAGGTGTCAGAAAAGGATGAGGAGGGGCAATAAAACAATGGGAAAAAAAGTAGATTTTCTGGGAAAAGGAGGAGCAGGCATGTGGAGGGCAGGTGCCACCCCTCCCACCACAGGGGGCTCAGCCCACGACCATTTAGTCATCCTACAGGGACAAATCCTGGGGAAACACATCCCAGGGGGCTCAGCCCCCAGCAAGGGACACAGCTCTGGGGCACCGCAGCGCTGGCAGAGCCCGGGAAGGGGCTCAGGGCCCCTCGGCTTTGCTCGCTCAGGCTGTCCCCAGCCCGGTGCCACCTCTGTCCCACCCTTCCCAAAGGGAGGAGGGGGCTGGCAGCCGGCAGAGCGCGGTAGGAGAGGCGGCAAGGCGGGAGTGCGGGAGGCAGAGCCCGGGCTCGGCCGGCTGGTGAGAGGTAGGGAGCCCAAACCCCCGCGGCAAAGCCGCTGCCGGCCCCTTGGGTCACCCCAAGGGGTGAGACGGACACCCCCGGCTGCAGAGCTGCTGCCCTCCGCCTGGGGAAAAGGCTGAAAGTGGGTGGGGATGCAAAGTTTGGGTTGGCGTGAGGTCAGGCATCCCTTCCCAGTCGCGTTGCTCTGTCTCTTCCAGGGAAGGGAGAGGGGGAAAGTCCTGTGGATGCAGCTCCGCCGTTTAACAGTGAGGGTGACAGGGAGCAGCAGCACTCAGATCCCGCTGCTCCTGGAACCCAACCATCCGGGTCAGGAAACCGGGTGTTTCGTACTGTCCAGCATTTCCTCCTCCTGCAAGTGGGTGGAAAGACTTAGTACTTTGGGAAAAGCTGGGGAGCTTCAGGAAAAGTGTTGCTAAGCAAGATAGGGAGGGGAATGAGAGCTGCTTTTCATGGGAGCTGTGTCACAGGCAGCGCCTGAAAACAGCCTTTTCTTTGCAGGAGTTTGAGGAAAGGGAGGGAGAAGCATATGGAAAAACTCCTGCCAAACTAGGCAGCTGGGCCAGGCCAGGGAGCAGTGCCTGGTGCTGGGCAGAATAACCCTCTCTGCTGCTCATGCACGAGACTTGTTTTTTCTTCTTCCTTTCCACCTCTCTCAGGGGCATTTTACCTTTTGCAATTTCTCTTTTTCCCCTCTGATCCTCATCTGCTTCGTGGCCAGTGCTGGGTCCCAAGTGCTCATGGGGATGTGTCATGTTTGGAGCTGATCAGGCAGGGATGTCCCTTCTGGGGGGCATTTCCAGGACGGGCAAATCTCTTATTAACCCACCAGGGTGAAGAATATGGGGCCTGGGTGGGACAGTAATGCTGGGAAGGGGCAATGCTATGAAAGGCCAGACCTTCCCTGAATGGCCAGCTCTGCCAGCTGAGCTGGGTGTGAGGAGAGGCTGGATGGGAAGCAAGAGGAGAAGAGGGCATAGCTGAAAAAGCCTGGGAAAACACCAGTGTGATCCCTCCTGATGGGTTTCTATGGAACACTGTCAAGTGAATTTAAAAGACAAACTCTGCAGCCATGACCAAGGGAGCAAAAACAGCCTGAAGGAATTGTCCACGCCTCCTGGCTGGCTCTTAAGGAACAATACAAGGTCACCAAGCTGAACACATGCAGTCAGTAAATGCCAGCATTAAGGTAGCCGTGGAAACCTTGATTCAGGCTGCCTTTGGTGTGGGATACACTGCAGCCCGGCCTGCTGGTTTCTGTGCCCGGACAGCACAGAGGAGCTTGTCCATGGAGCAGGGGGTCCTTGGGATTGCTGCTCTGCTCCCAAAGCTGAGGGGAAACGATGGAGCTAGTTAAGGACAAAAAAATACTTTTGGGGTGAAGAGAGGTGAAAACCTCACTTTGGAGGAGGTGACAAGAACCCCAGTCCCTGGGACTGCCTGCAATACACACAGGGATTCACCCTCTCAAACACTGACCCATCTGTTTTTGCACTTCCCATTTTCCAGGCACAGACCTGGCTCTGACCCATGGAAACAGCACCATCTCCCCAGAGACCCTCAAGCTATGAGCAGGTTAATACACCCTTAGTGATTAAAGCCATGTCAATGGTGTCTTCTCTCCACTTTTTGGAATGTTTTATGCTGAATGTTTGGCTGCTGCCTTACACACACCTGTGTGACTTTGGGAAGGTGGCTGCAAGAGCAGACCCAGAGACCCTGGCAGTCCCTGCAGCCCTGCCTTTCCCCTCCTAAGATCTTAGTTTTCAATTGGCTCAATCCAAATCCAAGTTTACCAGGAGATTGCCCAGCCACAGACCAGTTACACAGCTCTCCCACATCTTTGCAGGAAAGTCAGCATAATAAAGCTTTACCTCCAGCATACGGGGTGATGCACCAAGGGCATTGCAGAGGATTGGCATAAGATTTCCCCAGCCCTCATTTCCTCATCTCCATCTGGAGGGATGCCAGCCTCTGGCACAGCCTGTCTGGGGCTGGGGAGGTGCATGTGAGCAAAAAAATGGGTGCAAGCTGCTCTTGGGAGGATCTGACCCAGCAGTGAAAGGAGAGGAAACACCACCAGGTGTTAGGTAAGAGCTGTCATGGCTGACACTTTGGGAAGCTGGTTTGCATCACCTGTGACATGTCTGAGCCTGAAAGCAGGTCAGCAAAATGCCTGACACGAGGATTTTTGGCAGAAGCAGGGTGAGAGTGTTACATTTCACCCCTGCAAAATAATAAAGACAGTGCTAATACAATACCTCCAGCTTACCAGGGCACAGGCTCAACCAACTATCCCATTTCTTTGGGGGAATAATCACAAAACCCCCAAATGACAGCCAATTCAACAAGCCCACATTTCTGGGGAATAGAGAAGAACAAAACCTCAGCAGCTTGGGGGAAGGATTTTGAACTTTCTGTAGTATACGGATATTTATCTCTTCCAGAAAATTTTCATGCAACATGTGTGTGCTCCCTGAAGGTGTCCTCCCAGGGGCCATGGTACCACGTGTAAATAGTGGTAGATTTCTTTGCCAGCTGGTTCTGCACTTCAGTTCAGAGTGATACTTTGCAGGTGTAAATGCCACCTCTGTGCTTTGCCTCCTGGCAAAGCAGATGGACACCTCCTGTCCCCCTGTGTCACTGAAAACATGGCTGGGAGAATCCTGGACATTAAGGCATGACAAGCATCCATCAGTTTAGCCAGAGGGTGGCTGTCTGTCCAGCTTCCACGGAGTAATCACCTGTGCCACTTCTCTGTATCACCTTGCACTGCAGGGAAGATGAGCACAGAGGACACTGGCAACGGGACCTCTCCCACCCGGCCTCTCCTTGGGCTTCTGGTTTCCACCACGGAGCCGGTCCCACCCAGTGCTGCATCCCCGGAGGCGACAGACTGGCTGCCCATCATCATCGGGCTCGCCTGCATCTTCCTTGTCCTGGCCACCTTCCTCATCTTTGTCACCCTCTGCAAGCCAGCGGCGCTGGGCCGGTCCCTCTCCGGCCCCCAGGAGTGCCTGCCCCACCACCCCATGGATGCCAGCGAGCCCCAGCTGAGGCTCTGGAAGCGTCTGGGCTCCCTGAGGTGCTCCATCAGCAGCTTCAGGAGGAGCCAGCTGGTGTCTCAGAGCCAGCTTGCCTGTCCCAGAAGCTTCTCCACCAGCCAGGACTGGGACATCATGGAGTCCACCAAATTGTGATCTTGCCCTGCTACTCTTTCCCAAGCTTTTGGCTCAGTTCCCTTCTCAAGCATCCCTTGGTATCCTGGGCAATGTGGCAGAGACCCTTTGACCAACTCATTTCCAGGCAGTGGCTCTGTGAGGAGACAGGAGGTTTTGCAATGTCAGGTTCCCAAATGCTTTCCAGGTTACTGCTTCCTGCCAGGGAAGGTGGAGGCACCCAAACTACACCCAGGCGCAGCTACCACCGGGCAGTCCAAAAAAATCCTGCTGCTTCATTTCTTTTGTGCAAACATTGTGCAAGTTGTGCTCCACCTGAACAAACAGCCTGCAAGGGAGCAGGAGCAACCTGGCTACCTAAAGAGAGGCATCCCAGGGCAAACCTGCTCCATGGGAAGCAATCCTCAGTGGAGATTTCCCCACAAGCTGTGCTCCAGAGCAGGTGGAGGGAGGCTCGTGCCCCCATGTGCTGCCTGGTCCCTGTCACCCCCCTCCCCACACAACCCAGCTGTGGGTTGCTGTGGTCAATGCATTCCCATTCCTGCTCTCTGGCCCTGGTCTGCCTGGTTTTGGGAGAAAGGGATGGGGAAACATTCAGAAATGCTCTTTCTGCCCTGGGGATGTGGGGATGCACTTGAAGGGAGAGACCTTCTGTACAAATGGTTCACACTGAAGGTGTAAATTAAACTAAGGCCAGGTGATGGCTCATTTCTGTTTCTCTTTGATGATGTTCTCTGCAAAACCAACTTCCTCCAAATACTTCCTCTCCTTCGCCATGGACTTCCAAGGGCATCCCCCTCTTTTGGGAAGTGGGTTCTAAGAAAAGGCACTTTGATGCCAGTCAGACTCAAGTTCCCTCCATTCCTTCGATCTGCCGCATCGGCTCAGTTTTAGGAGTCCCATGCAGGGACACACGTCCATCCTGGGATTGCAGGCTGATGCCTGATCCCAGAGACGACATGTACACCGTGCCACGGCACAACAGGTGATGGATGAGGAACCACAGGATTCCTTGGGGACCGGCTGCCCTGAGCAGACACAGGGCTCCCAGCAAACCTTTGTTGCAGGAGGCAAAAGGCTCCTTTCTTCTCTGCCGGTGACTCATCCTGCCCGCCACAGCCAGGGACAAAGCCGCCCCTTTCCCTGTGCCCGGAGAGGTATTGAAGGCAGGAGGAGCCTTCCCAGGGCCTTCTGCAAAGAGCCTTTGGTGCCTGGTCCAGAAGAGCCTTGGGTTTGAAGGGATGCTGGAAGGCCCCAGAGCCCGTGTGAATGCCCACATTCATTCGGTGCTCACTGAGCCATTCAGCTCTGCCCACCGCTCCCTCAAAGAGGAACAAAAATGAAAGCAAAGTCCAAATGCTTTTCTCCCTCTCCGAGGGTTTCCCCCCCTCACCGAGCATCTCTTTGCAGGCACTCTCCTCCCTCCCTATGGAGATCTGTGTTCGGGAGGAGGGAGAAAGCAGGGATGTAGCCAAAGTGGCCTCGCCAGCACAGGATTTGGCTCTTCTCCTCTCACCCCCTGCAATAAAGGGGTGAATTTCTTAATTTTTCCTCGTTTTTTGCTGCCTTCTCCCTGGCACTCACAGCCTGGACTAGCAGAGGAGTAGATGAGCGAGAACACATCTCTCCCTGCCCCGGGGGAACAGACCACTGACAGAGAGAGACAATCTCTGCCCTGGGCTTCCAGCAGCTCATGGTCAGGGCACAGTTAGTGGGGGACTCCCATCTCCCAGCCCAGGGTCCCAGGGGAAGAGCCACGTGCCTGCACTATGCTGCTGGCAGCCGGGATGTCCTCAGGGACACTGACTTCATAGCTGCTCTGCAGGAAGATGGGTCTGTTGTCGTTGACATCCAGGACAGTCACGTACACGGTGGCAGTCCCGGTGCGCCGGTTCCCGGTGGGGCCGTTGTCTGCAGGGAGAGAAAGGTGAGGGAGGGAAGTTCAGTCACCTCCTCCTTGCACAGGCGGTGCTCAGCCCATGGCTGCTGAAATAACAGGATCAAGATTTCTAAACCAAAACACTTCATCTTTTTGCAGCCTTCAAATCCCACACTGAACCATGGGTTTTTAGGGTTTTTTTTTTCCTTCCTATTCCAAAAGAAAAAGGAAAAGCCAAACCACCCCAAGCTCTCTCATGGAGCCCAGTGAGGCTGGAAATGCAACTGGTCATTAGAGAGGATTTGCAATTCCATATACCAAGCAAAGGGACTGCTGGAGGCCAAGGATTTGAGAGATGAAAACAGCCTGATGAGTTTTCCATAGTTGCAGCTCAGCTCACAGTCAAAGAGCACCAGGATGGGTCGATGTTCAGTAGACAAGGACATGGCAGCACAGCTCTTGGATTTGCCAGGAAGGATGAGGCACTTGGAAGCATGGATTGGGTTTGGATTTTTCAACATGCCTCTTTTGCAGGGAGTGCTAAACCCACCCAGCTGGAGCCTGTGGGATCTGGGAAAACACAGGCAGTGTGATCCCCATCAGAGGGGCAGAACAGACCCTGTGGCCCTTGGGATCCAGTCCTGTGTGCCCAGGCAGTGCAGCATCCCTGCTGCAGCCCCTGTGGCACCTGCAGTGCTGTGCCCCCAACATTTCTGTCCAGGCCACTTATTTATCCTTTCAAAAGGGACATCCAAGTCATCTGTGAACAGGCACATCATTATAAAGCTCTGGGGATGACAGCCAAGCTGAGTTTGGCACATGGGCCCTCTGCCCGTGCCAGGTGGCTCAGGGTTAATCAGCAGCCACAGAGCCAAGGGCTGGCATGGCATGAAGGGAATGATGCTGTGGCCTTGGCATTTTTGGGTGGAGGGCTGCCCTGGACAGCGTGGAGCCTCTCAGGAACAGGGGGCCTTGCCTTCCCCAGGTGAAAGGGAGAGCCCTGGGGCTGGGCAAACTTGAGAGGTGAATATCCCATCTGCAAGAGTCATGACGGAACCAGGACACATTAATTCACATGGGCTGTGTAATGTTAACACCAAGCACAGGCTCTGGTTTGTAGAGTACCTTAGAGGTTGCTGCCCCTCTGACATGCCTGCAAGGGAGCTCGACACGTGCACGGCCACCATACGTGGCTGTGTGGCATTTTCTCATGGGATCCCTGGGAAATCCTTACCAATGGCCTCCAGGATCAGTGTGTAGGATGCCACGGTCTCCCTGTCCAGACTCACGACTGTCCTGACCACCCCGTCCCTGAAGCCGACGCTGAATTTGCCATCCTGGTTCCCACCTGCAGCAAAGGACAAGTAGAATAGAAACTTGGAATGGTTTGGGTTTGGAGGGACCTTAAAGGTCATCTTGTTCCAACAGCTTGCCATGGGCAGGGACACCTTCCACTAGACCAGGTTGCTCCAAGCCCTATCTAACCTGACCTTTAACACTTTCAGGGATGAAGCGTCTACAACTTCCCTTGGCAGCCTGTTCAACCCTTTCAGCGAAGAAATTTTTCCCAATATCTAATCTGAACCTTCCCTGGTGCAACTTGAGACCATTTCCTTGGATTCTGCAGCCTGGGCACGGCATCAGCCCAGCTGTGCAAGGATGGTTTTGTATCTTGTCCCAGGCAGAGCACCTTCCCTCTGCCTCACGGCACAGGAAAACTCCAATGGCCGTAGGAAAAGCTGAATCATGTAAGAGCCAGACCATTTCCTGAATGCTTTGGAAGCAAACTGGGGTATCTTTGCATGTGAGCTGTGGTACCTGTGGGACGACACACCCTGTTTCACATGGGGAGAGGTCGGAGGGGCCGTGACATGAAACGCCAGGCTGCTATTGTGGGAAAAATGACTCTCTGGTGACACTTCTGTTTTTACCCTCCTCCTGAGGGCTCAGTGTGCAGTTTGCAAGTCAAACAGTGGTCAGGGGATTCCCCAGCCTCCTGCTGCAGGTGCTGCAGCTGCGGAGCGAGCTGAGCACTGCCCAGGCAGCATCACTGCCCACCCAACCCCACCTGTCCATAGGGCTACAAAAACGCCCCAAAATTCCATTTATGGCTTCCAACCATAAACACTCGTGAATGCTACCCCAGCCCTTGCTCCCTAGCTGTGTTCTGCCCATCTTCATGCTTTTCTACGGATGCTGGGGGTCAGCAGAGTGGTCAGCACGGCAGGGAGCCAAGCGGGGTTGTTCAGCAGAGGGCGATGCCAGACAAGGTTTGGAGGGGCTGGGAAAGGCAGCGCTGAAGTGCAGAACACCCTGGCCAAGGTCTGGGGCAGCCTGTGCCTTCCTGCACCCAAAGCTCCCGATCTGCATGGGGCTCACACCTGTGATGAAGTAGCTGAGCTCAGCGTTCAGCCCAACGTCAGCATCCGTGCAGTTGAGCCGGACCACTTTGAAATCCCGGGCCACATTCTCGGGCAGGGACACGTTGTAGATGGCTGGGAAGAAGGTGGGGTTCTCGTCGTTCACGTCCAGAACTGAAAAGGGGGAGCAGAGCTGAGTGTCCTGCCAGGGCTGCCCCTCCTGCAGATGCCAGGCTGATTCTGCTGGGCTCCCAAACCTCCTGCCTGCTGCTCTCAGCATCCCAGGGAATTCTCTGCCGGACTCTCCCCGCCATTTGTGCAGTTGGGAGTGCCTGCAGAGTGGCTGTAGGCTGTATTTGGTCACCTCTGATACACAAAGATCACACTCCTCACAGCCAAAAAACCATTACATCACTGAAATTCAAGTTACTATTTTCACCAAGCCTGTTTCCATCCCTATTCAAAGGAAAATCTGGGGCTTAAATATAAGCTCTGTATTTCCTGGGGCATGGCAGAGAGCTCTGAAGGTACAGGACCAGGAACTTCTTTTCCAAACTCAGGCCTGAAGACAATCCAGGGTCAGTTATTTCCAGATGACACTTATCCTTTTTCAGCACTAGACTTGCACGCAGCCAGTAAATAGCAAGGCATTAAATTAAAGACAGGCCACGCAATAAGGCTCCAGCTCTGAACTGGGATTGCGTGGGCTGTCCAGGCACGCAGCTGATGGGAATCACATGCTGAAGCAAAAGAAAAAGCAACACTGGGGATGGGGGAATGGAGAAAAAACAACAGAGAATTTGGGGGCCCTGCCAGAAACATCATGTTTTCCCCATCTCTGCAGTGTGTTGGTAGCAGACACGAAGCTTGTGGGGATGGGAGCCATCCCTATGTCCTGTTGTACACAAAGCCAGACAGGATCCTGTTTTCAGGCCTCAGTGTGTCTCTTACAGAAACTGCTTTTCCTCCAGTGAGGTGTCCTTGTCACCGAGGGACCGGAGGGCTCTCGGTGCACCCACCTTTGACAGTGAGGGTGCTGGTGGAGCTCTTGGCGGGCGCGCCGGCGTCGCTGGCCACCACCCGCAGGTAATACTCAGGGATCCTCTCCCTGTCCAGCACGGCCGTGGAGGTGACCAGCCCGCTGGTGCTGTTGATGAGGAAATCCATGCGGGGCATCCCCACCTGCATGCGGTACAACACCTGCCCGTTGGGGCCCTCGTCCAGGTCAATGGCCACTACCTGGTGGGGAGAGCACCCTGATCATCTCCTGGCAATGGAAGCCACGGTACATAAACCCCGAGTGCCCGTGTCCCCAGGGATGCTGGGATGAAATGGCCTCTGAGGATCCTCCCTGCCAGGAGTGAGCCCATGGAGTAAAGATGCACAACCCCTTCTGCATCCCCCCAGTTCCATTGCTAGAGGATGGCAAAGAGGAGGAGATGGAGGAGATGGAGAGGATGGAGAGGATGGAGAGGAGGGAGAGGATGCATGGCTAGCCTGCTTTGCAGAAGCAATGGCAGCAACAGCAGCAGCTCCCCGCGTCAGGAATGGCAGCAACGGGACACGCTCACCCGGAAGACAGAGGAGCCTGCGGGAAGGCCCTCGGCGATCTCAGCAACAAAGGGCAGGTTCTGGAAAGTGGGGTCATTGTCGTTCAGGTCCAGCAGGTTGACAAAAACCGTGGCACTGCTGGTGGCCCTCAGGGGCGGCCTCCCACCTGCAGAAGCCAGAAATGGGGTTTCAAGGTTAACACTTGAGGTGCTTCCACCCCTTTCTCCTAAAAAGGAGCCCTCACCCCCTATGCAGACAGTAGTGCAGGATGGGGTGATGGCCCTGATTTGTCATGGATAATCTGCCATGGATAGACAATTAGACTGAATCCTAGAATGGTTTGGGTTGGAAGGGACCTTACAGATAATCTGATTCCAACCCTCTTCCATGGGCAGGGACACCTTCCACTATCCCAGGTTGCTCAGGATCCCATCCAGCCTGGCCTGGAACACTTTCAGGGATGGGGCAGACACAGCTTCTCTGGGCAACCTGTTCCACCACCTTCTGAGTAAAGAATTTCCTCCCAACATCTAATCTCAATCTCTCCTCTATTGGTTTAAAACTGTTCCCCTTTGTCCTACCACTATCTGAAAATAAAAAAAATTATCTTCATATATCTACCTTTTTTCCTAAGAGAAGTTTCCCTAGTGTACTATTTCCAGAGAAAAACCCATCAGCTCTGCTTCCCTCACCTGCTCAATTGATTTTCTGGAATGCCAATGGAGCAAGGCTGGGGGGAGGGAGAGTTCCTGCCTCCCAGGCTTATTGTCAGGGCTGTTACATGAATGACTGCGCTCACGTTTTGAGGGGTTTCTAGTTTGTTTTAGCAGCAGGTTTAAAGCTACTCCCATTTTTTAACATCAGAAACACGCTCAAAACAGGAGAAAATACGATAGACTTTGTCATAAAGGCAAAATCAGGCTGGGGAAGTGCAAACAATCAGCGTGGGGTGGAAGCTTACAGTCGGTGACAGACACCACGATCCTGCGCATGAGCTGGGCCTCCTGGGCGTTGGGATTCTCCCGGTCCAGCAGCACGCCCGTGGTGCGGATCTTGCCCGTGGTGCTGTTGAGGCTGTAGAACTTGTTGGGGGGCCGGATGCTGTACACCACCGTGCCGTTCTCCCCCAGGTCCGGGTCAACAGCCACCACCTGCCGCGGGGGAACAGCACAAAATTACAGCAGAGCGCTGGGAATTAACTCCTGTGGGGAGTCCCTCCGGAGATTCGCCGGTGTCAAGCTTGGCCTCCCTGCACCAGCAGAAGCAAGAAGTTCTCCCTCCATCCAGCTCTGTATTTTCATGATATTTGCAGGGATTTTGCGCCCTCGAGACCTCTGCTGTGGTGTTAAATCTCCCCAAAACTGGCCTGTGAGCACAGGAGGTAATGGCACGACAAGACACAAACACGCAGCAATCAAACTGGATTTTCCTCCTTTTGAATAAAACCAGCTAAAAAACGAGGACCCTTCGGAAAAATAAAATAAATGGGAAAAAGAAGCACACTGAGGAACTTGTGCTGCCACATCGGGGATGCTGGGAATAATTCCTTGGTGGAGTTCTCCTCCACGCCAGATATTTTGTGCTTTATTGTTCTCTCTGTGATGTTTTTAATTACAGGGGACATTTACATTAAAAAACACCCCAATTTCATTGCCCTCATAACTTCCCCAGCTCCCGCTGCTTGTCCTGCAGCTGAATTTACATCGGATCGGTGACAAAATAATTATTTTCCCAGCAACTAATTGGGATGTCAAAGGCAAGATGACTTCAAGCTGGCGCTGAGCAGCAGGGCTGAAGGAGAGAAAACCACTGTGCTCTGGCTCAGGCAGCACTGCCAGACCCTTCTCTCCCTGCAAGAATCTCCCCCTTTTTTTTTGCAGCCTTCTTCCTTATATGATTTTGTGGATTCTCTTCACTTTTCCCTCATTTATTTTCCATTTTGTTCCCGTCATTTTTCTCTCGGCGTGATGGAATAGAAGCCTCCCCCCTCTCTTTCTCTTTTATTTCGCCAGAGGGACTTGAAAGGCTGTAAATCAAAGTCTTTCAGAGAGGTCCTTGAAGGAGGTCGCAGGCGAGGCTAAGAAAAGGAGGATTTGGCCAAAATCCACACAATTTGGAGAGGAAAAAAATATCCCAGCAGGGAGAAGAAACACAGGGGATGGTCAGCAGCAGGGAGGCTCAGGAGTAAGCCTGTAAATGGAATTCTGCAAGATGGTGCTGGACTGAAGGTGGCACAGGTGACACCAGTTAGGAGGTGACACCCATTTGGAGGTGACCCCCTGCTCCAGCCAATCCTTTAGTACAGCCATCACCTTGCCTCACACATACCGTGGTGACGTCTGAGTTGGGGGGGGTCATTTCCACCAGGTTAATGAAGTATGGCTCATCCTTCCAGGTGGGGTAGTTGTCATTGATGTCCAGCAGCGTGATGTTCACCTGTGAGAGAGCAAGGAAGCAAAGCTGCTTCAGGAGGTACAGCTTCCTGAGGCATGGAATGTCCCTTGGATGTGCCCAACACATGTTTCAGGCCATGCTGGAGTCACCATTCCTCAGGGGATTTAAAAGATGTGTAGTTGTGGCACTTGGGGACACGGGTTAGTGCTGGGCTTGGCAGCACTGAGGGAGTGGCTGGACCTGATCATCTTAGAAACCTTTTCCAACCTAAATTATTCCAGGGTTTTGTGATTCTGTGTTCACCCTCCAGAGAGAAACCTTGCAAGAAATCAACATCCTGCAACCTCGCAGTCAAGGCTCCTTGGCATAGCCGAACTGGGTTTTGCTCCTGTGTATCTGTCACAGTTAAGAACAAGCACACGGCACAAGGTGTGTCTTCAAGCAGCTCCTTCACTGGAAGGGGGATGAAAATCAGTGGGGGAGAGGATGCAGTGGGAATGTGGCAGGAAAAGAAGGGAAAATCTGAGTGACTGCCAAAAAGCGACAGAAAAAAAAGAATAAATGAGAAATCGGGAGAGTATGGTAACGGGGGGTGGGAGGTGCGAAGACAAGAGCAGGGGCGAGGATGGTGCCCTGAAGTGTTACCTGTCTTCATTTCCAGTGTGACAAATGGCATCTCAGTGACAGCAGCGAGCCTGTGGGATGCATTCTGCTGCCCGGGAGTCTCACCTTCTCACAGAACTCGTTTCACCCCAGGCTGCAGGGCTATCAAGGTGTCTGAGGGAAAGGGCTGCAGCTCCAGGGGAGCCCCCGGCACCTGCCAGCCCTAAGCTGGGGGTCCCAGTGGAGCTTTTCCTGGGATCATCTCTGCTCCCAAGCCACTGTGTCCCGCTGTCACACCAGGCTGAGCTGCTGGTGCCACCCCGTGGTAGAAGAGGCCAGTCTGGACGCCACAGTCTCCAGGGACAGGCCAAGGCAGCACGGTGGTCCCTGAGGAAGGCTGCTGACCCACTGCTACTCTGAGCAGCCCAGGTGCTTTACATCACTTGGGGACCTTGCAAGGCCCCTGAATGGATGTTCGTTCCCAATCAAAAATGATTATTTTGAGTGCCTGGTGTATATCCCAGGGACAAACTTACTCAGCTCCCCTCCTCTCACTGAGTTTTAATATTCTTTAACTTTTCAGGAATCAGGAGGCATTTTTTCTCCCCTTCTTTTGCCTTTTAACAAGGCTATTAGGAGAGCATAATCCCATCTGGAGCCCCAAAGGAGATCTCAGCATTCCACAGGCCATGCTGGTGCCCGGCCAAGGCCATCACACGTCTCTGGGGGGTTCCATAGGGAGCTTCCAGTCTGCTACCACAGACCTCCTGATGGTCCTCGGCAGGAGAGACAATTATTTTAGGGATATTCCTCAGCACAACCACAAATTTTTCTGCATTGCCCTGTGTTGTGTGGGACATCTCTCCTGCAACCCAACCAAGCATCCCAGGAGCAGGAGAATCCAAATGGTATGGAATGTCCAAAGAAATGTGATGCCATGAGTGGTGAGAGAGAGAATCATGAAATAGTTAAGGTTGGAAAAGACCTTTAAGATCATCAAGTCCATCAGGGATGGATCCTTGGCTTTTGACCTCCTGATACGTCTGAAGAGTTTTACAAATGCTTTGCCAACAGTGGGGTTCCCTGAGGCCTGCAAAGGACAAGGCAAAGCACGAGGCTTCAAGCTGCAGCTCCACCAGAGCCTTCCCAGGAGGACAGGCATTCCAGACCGGCTGGAAACCCCTGACCCAGGCAGCACGTGAATAGACTAAGGAATAACTAAGCGTACCGGCAGGCTCTCCAAGTAAGCCCCTTCTCAAGAGGAACAAAGAGAGCCGAACAAAGGGAGCTGTTCTGCAGGTGAAATAGGACTCATTACCACATCCAGAGGCTCTGGAAAGTCAAGTGGCTCCTGTGTGACTGGTTTTCCAGGAAAGGAAGCTGATTTCAAGGTCTACACCACCTTGAAATTGTTGCTCCGTGTGGGCAGCGGCAGGGGTAGCGCAGAGGGCAGGGACCATTGTGTGCTCTTCGCACAGGGAAAATGAAACACTGCAGCTCTCCACGGTCCTGGCCCCAGCTGGGAACCAGTGGCTCGAGGAGATGGACATTCTTCCCACACTCACCATAGCAATGCCTGTCTTCTGATGGTGCCCCACGCCTCCATCCACTGCCCGGACGATGAGGATGTACTCAGATTTGGCCTCCCGGTCCAGCAAAGATGTTGTTGTGATTTCTCCTGCAGTCACAGGAGATGACAAGGTTAAAAAAGAAACACTTAAAACCAAGGTCAGGGTAGTCCACAAATGGGCCCTTTTTTTAATCCAAATAGATGGACCTTGGAAGCTTCTTAACTAACAGGAACCTTCACGGCCAAGCCTTTCCTTAGGCTCGGGAGCTGAATTTCCATGGATGCCTCTGCTGAAGCTCTCAGGGTGACTGAGCAAGTCATGGTGGCTGAAATCTGGTGAACCCCTTAAATTGTGGGGGTTAGTCTCCTAAGCAGGCCGAGTGGAGGAGATGAGGGAAGGGTGGGGGTGAAAGAGAGCTGAAAGGAAAAGGGCAGAGCACGTCCCGAGGCTCACCTGAGCGAGCATTGATCCGAAAGTGCGAGGAGCCTTCCAGGGAGTAGATGATCGACTCCTGCCCATACTCCCTGGAGCGGTCCATGTCCGTGGCATTTAGAAACAGCACTGTGGCTCCTTGGGGAAGGCAGAAACGACAACTGGGATGAGCCAGAACGGCCCTGTGCTCCCACACTGCTCCTGCAGGTCACCCAGCCAAGGGGTCCCTTCTCCTGCACACGTACAGTGTGGCCAAACTCCCGGACTCCACAGCCTTGAGACTTTACCAGGCTTTACTGCCCCAAAAAGGGATCACCCACCCGACTCTGGCTGTAAAATACCCAGGGCCCTCCCGGGAGCCCAGAGAAGGAGCAGGGGTGTGCCCTGTACCTGCCATAATGTCCTCCATGACGGTTATCACGTAGGAGGGCTTGCTGAACGTGGGGGGATTGTCATTTTCATCCTGAAGCAAAGAGAAGGTCGAGAGGCTGGTTGGGAAAAAGGCAAAATGGTCAAGTAGCTGCTAAAGTCTGGTATGGGGATGCTCCTGGGCGACTGCATCTCAAGGTGTGACCAGTTCATGATGCCAGTGAGGGGAAGGTGGCCTTGGGGGGAGGCGCTGAGTGCAGGGTTTCACTGCGGAGGCAGTTGAGGTTGAGGTGAGATGATTGTCAGTGACTCTGCTGAGCCCTGCAGCGGGGATGGTACCAACTACCCCACCACCTCATCACCCAGCACAGGGCTGAGGAACCACTACCACTGACAGAGGAGCACCTTCTGAGCTGCTCCTGACTTCATTGCAAGCCAGAGAAGCCTCAGGCACCACATGAAGCACCACAGCATCATGCACAGACCTGCTCCTTCCTCCCCGCAGTACAGGGGTGGCTTACTGTTCCAGGTCATCCTGGCCACGAGGCCATGAGGCAAATTGGACCAGCCAGGGGAGCTGCTGAGCTTTGGATGCCTTCCTTCCAGAGGAGGAATGCTGTGGGTGTTTGCAGCATTTTTGAGGGGGAAGCTGGTTTGCATCCCGATGTTCTCCCTCCAAGCCTGTCTCTGCCACTGACTACGGCCGTCCTAAAGAAACCAGGCAGGAGCAATTGCTTGAAACATCCCTCAAAACAGATTTTGGACTGGTTTAAAGCTCCCCCCAGGGGGCTTTAAATGCTGTTTAAACATTGTTAAGAATCTGCCTTAAATGAACCAAACCCAACTGCCTATGGAGGGAAGGACAGAGCTGCCAGGACATCAAAACACCGTTATGGACCTTGCCATTTCCCTGAGGCTGCTCTGGAGACGTTTTCTACCCGGAGACCACTGATGGACCTGCAGCCTCAGCTGCTCCTGCTGCCACCGAACTTGAGATTTGAAGCAATTTCACGTGCCAACGATGCCCATCGTGCTGCAATTAAATTGCCAGCCCCTGCTTTCCTTTCTGGAAGCAGGTGGTCTTTAATCAGCCTTTGCGTCACTCAGCTTTCCCGGCGCCTCCTCTGAGGGTAATGAGGAAATTGCTGCCTGTCCCAGTGATGTCCTCACCATCCCTCCTCCTCCTCCTCCCAGGGATGGGTGAGGGTCATCCAGGGCAAACCCAGAAGGCCTGGGCAGGTTAAAGGCAATGGAGAGGCTGAGCGTGCACCCACATGCAGCTGGATGGGGCTGAGCTGTGCCGCGCTCCAGCTGGGTGGACACAAGCCAGAGCAGATGCTGTGTCGTGTCATTAATGTTCCTGAGATCATCAGGCCATGCTCAGCAAGGCCACGGCCCGGCAAGCCTGGTCCCGAGGACAGGTTTGCTTCTGGCTGGCTCTCCATCTGGCCAGAGCTGGACTGCACCTGCCTTCTACTCGAGAAGGACATTTCCCACTTCAGCAACAGGAGCTCCAAGCTCCCCAAGGCACCTGCAGTGATGCCAGACAAAACCCGGCACTCTTCCACTCCCACAAGAGAGTTTATCCACTTAACCAGCTAAAACCAGCTAAAACCAGCTTCCTGTGTTCTCCTGACCCTCAGCCTTCCTCCCTACAACCTCACCCTCAGACAGCCATTGTATCAAAGAATCTTAGAATGGATTGGGTTGGAAAGGACCTTAAAGCTCACCTTGTTCCAACCTCCTGCCATGGGCAGGGACACCTTCCACTATACCAGGTTGCTCAGGGGCCCATCCAGCCCGGCCTGGGACACTTCCAGGGATGGGGCAGCCACAGCTCCTCTGGGCAACCTGTGCCAGGGCCTCACCACCCTCACAGGGAAGACTTTCTTCCTCATATCCAACCTAAACCTCCCCTCTCCTTCAGCTTGAAGCTGATTCCTCTTGTCCTATCACTCCCTGCCGTTTCCAAGGATGATGAGAGTGGCAGACACTCACACTAAACATACAACCCCTCTCCTCCAGGCAAAGGCATGCCATGAGTCGCCGGCTCATCGCTCTGAGCAGGGCATCAGTGGCAGGGAGTGAGGCAGAAACTTATTAGCGGTGCTATTTCCTGGGATCCTGGCGCAGCGCGCACTATTAGTTCTGACTCGGCGACTCCCTCTACAAAAGCGTATTGTCCCCTAATGGGAAATCTACAAGGCGAGTTTGACTTCTTTATTAAAAACCAACAACCAAAGGATGAAAAAAAATTACCTCCCTCCACACTCGCTCTGGTTCTGCCTTCTCACAGCTCTTGTTCCTCAAGTGCCGTCACAAAACACTTCCCCCTCATTTTCTTCCTAGTTTTTTGCTTTTATTTCTTTTCTTTTTCCAGCTGAGAGAAATTCCCTTTGGTTGAGAGTGGGAAAAGTGACAGCTACTTAAACCCTGCCAGCATACCGACCCAACACGGGGAGATGACCCACTGATGTGTGGTCTTGAAAAAGAGGTGTTTATGCTGTCGAAAGCACAGTGTGGGAAGGATGTATTTAACCACCACTAACTCCCTGGGCACTACCCTGTTCCCCCTCTCTCGAGCACGGTGAGGGATCTGAAGGAGAGACATGCTCATGGGACTTCATTCCCATCTTACAGCATCGTTGGCTTTATCTCCTTCACCTTCCCAGACTGACGCGGCCGCCAGCCCAGCACAGATCCCATAGCTGCGAGACTGACGTGCTATCAACCAAACTGTCTCCATCACTGATACCTCCCTCCAGACATCCTCAAACCACAATGTGCCTCAAAGTGACACGCTGATCTGATCTTCCCGAGGAACGCTGTGATGCTTTGCGTCTCCCAGCAGGAACCCCTCCTCCAGAGGGATTTCCACACCAGTCCTGCTCTGTTCCTCACTCCACGGTTAGCTGTGGCATGAGACACGTATGACACATATACGAGACACGTGCAATCCACACATCCACATCCACGGGGTGGGACAGTCTTGCTGGGCTATTGATGAATTAATAGCACTGCTATGGAGCAATTGCAGGGAAACCACGAGAGGAATGTCGGACACTGTACTTACAAACACCTCGATGGTGACGGGGACGGTGCTGTTGAGCGGCGGGTTGCCGGCGTCCTTGGCCATCACCGTCAGGTAGATGACCCCGTTGGCCACCTGCTCATAGTCCAGGGGGTGGTTCACACTGATCACTGGAAGGATGCACAGTGGGGGGGTCAGGGGAGCACTCATGCACTGAGCAGGACGCGGGCACGCTCAGGGGTGGCCCTGTGGTGCCAGAACCAGCACTCACCTCCGTACCCTTCCGACACCGTGATGTCGAAGTAGTCGCGGAAGGCAGACGCCTGCACAATGCTGTAGGAGATCTGGTTGTTTGGAGGGGAGTCCTCATCAGATGCCTAGGTGTGAGCAGAGGGAATACATGGGCATGGGAGCTGTGCCAGGGAGAGAGCTGAGGGGATGGGAGCTGCAGGCTGGGCCCAAGGAGACTGGAAAAGTGACGGAGGGAGGTGTGCCCATCAGGGGCCCCGAGGGGGTCTGTACACCAGCCTCCTCCCGCCTGCTTCTCTTGTGCAAGAAGGAAACTGGTTGATGGGAACTGTTTTGGAAGATGTTTGTTAAACACCCATCAGAGGCACTGATCATTTTAAATGGACAGAGGGAGGTTTAGATTGGATACTAGGTAGAAATTCTCCCCTGTGAGCGTGAGGAGGCCCTGGCACAGGCTGCCCAGAGAAGCTGTGGCTGCCCCATCCCTGGAAGTGTCCAAGGCCAGGTTGGATGGGGCTTATAGATACCTGGTCTTGTGGAAGA
Organism: Lycocorax pyrrhopterus obiensis; assembly: GCA_014706295.1. Lineage (NCBI taxonomy): Eukaryota > Metazoa > Chordata > Aves > Passeriformes > Paradisaeidae > Lycocorax > Lycocorax pyrrhopterus. Next base: position 3,759,218 of record JACSVZ010000008.1, on the reverse strand, counting down.
TGTTCCTGGCCATGGCAGGGGGTTGGAACTGGCTGAGCTCTAAGGTCCCTTGCAACCCAAACCATTCCGTGATTCTATCCCACTCCTGTCTCCCTGCTGCACATCCCAAGCCGAGGAGCCACTCCAGTCCCTCACCCGGAGCCGGACCACCTGGGTGACAGAAGGCTCATTTTCCCGCAGGGCCCCCAGGTAGGCCTCCTTCTGGAAGGTGGGGACATTGTCATTGACGTCGAGGACATTGATCCTGACACGCCCCGTCGTCTCCTCCCCGCCGCCATCCCGGGCGATGACGGTCAGGGTGTAGCGCTGCGTGGTCTCAAAGTCCAGCCGAGCTGTTAGGAGGATCACACCCGTGTCCTTGTCCAGGGAGAAACTGAGGGGACACCAAAGGAAGGGCAAAAAGCCTTGGTGACCACACACTGGAGAAGGATACGCAGCAGCCTGACAGCGTGAAGTTCATGACGTTTTTCTGAGGGATATTAGGTCCCAGAACACTTTGAAGAGCTCCGCACAGCTGAGCAGTGAGAAACCCTCAGTGCTGCTCCACAGGCAGAGAAAATGGGTGCAGAAGCCCCCAGATCTGTTCTGCTGGGCAGCCCATGTATATCCCCCAACTCTCTACCACAGCTGTGGCTCCAGGGCTGACAACTCACTGCGAAACCATTTACTGGTCTCATGCAATGCTGGCGCCTGCAGGTCCCAACTCAGCAAAGCAATGAAACATGCTGAGCATCAGGCACGTGCTGAACACACCCCTCTGGGAGACAGCATAGACTGGGGTTCATAGGGCATCTCACAGGTAGGACATAACCAGTGACTTTAGGCGCTCTGTGACTGCCTAGTGAGGTTAGAAGAGGATTTTGGAGGATCAAACTCCTGCCAGTCAGTCACACTTACCGGTCAGGGTCATCGCTGAAGAAATAACTGACTTTCCCATATGAGCCCACATCATTGTCAGTTGCCTGGAAAACATAAAAGCTAATTAATAAGTGAAGGTATTTGTGGAAATGTTGCATTGAACACACGACTGCAGACCTTGTGTGCTGCCATTTACACCCCAAGAACCGCAGGGCTGGGGCTGTTTGCACTCTCCTGCTCATCACTGACTCCCAGCCTGCTCTAGCTAACAGCCCTCCACCAGCATTCCTCAGCATCGCTCACAAAACCTTTGGCACTGGGAAACATTACGCCTACTTACTTTTCCTGACACATTAAGCTAACCTGGGAAGCACACATGAAATAAAAGTCTCCATGGATAATTCTTGAGGGCCACCCATCCTGTCCCCGTGAAGGCAGAAAGCTGGGACTCCGCAGCCACAGCTCGTATCCTTCCCTGTGTATTCTAGAGCTGAGTTGGTTTTGCAGGGCCTGGTTTTTGGTAGCAGGGGGGCACAGAGGTGGCTTCTGTGGGAAGCTGCTGGAAGCTTCCACCATGTCCGGCAGAGCCAACGCTCTCATCCAGAAATGGCTCTGAAGATGGACATGCTGCTGGCCAAAGCTGGGCCAGTTAGAGAGGTTGGTAACGCCTCTGTGATAACAGATTTAAGACTTGACTTCTCTCTCTTCTCTCTTTTCTGAGAAGAAAACCTTGAGTGCTGAACTGACCAAACCCCCATGCCCTGTCTCCCTGCGCTGTCAGTGGGAAGGAGGGAGGGGTTGGGGGAAGAAAAGGTGTTTTTAAGGGCTTATTTTACTTCTCATTATCCTCCTCTGATTTTGTTAGTAATAAACTCACTTTGTACTTCTAAGTTGAGGCTGTTCTGCCCTAGGAGTGTTTTCTCCCAGTCCTTATCTCATGAACCCTTCATTAATTTTTTTTTTCCCTTCTCTGCCCGGTTGTAGCAGGGGAGGGTGGGTGAGCAGCTGTCGTGGGTGCCTGGTGTTCAGCCAGTGTCAAACCATGACAAGAGTAGAGGAATAAAAACCTACTGCACTTCAGAATGGCCCCCCAGGCTAAAATACAGATCTGGAAAAGCAAGGAAAGTGATTTCAATCTTGCTTTCCACAAGGACAGCCCTTCTGGGGGTGCAGTCTGCTGCACTCCCATGGATGGAGTGGCTCAGGATGCTGCGGGATGCACCTACTCCACCGGCAGCTGCTGGAGCTGCAGCAGGCTGGTCATGGCTAAATGACCAGCACCTTCTGGGGAAGGTGTTCACAACTCACTGTGTCAGCTCTGGATGAGCAAGGCAAGATTTATTTGTGTTTTAAAGTCTTTGCTCTAATGAATATATAAAATATGCATCAGTGGCGGCAGGAAAAAGGAGCAGAAAATTTTATTTTTAGGTGAGGAAAGTGGAATGCAATACCCAAAATATCCTTTTTCTCCCCCAGTACATTTTCTAAATTGAGTCCTGTCTGGATTACTTAGAGACCAACAGGTCTGTGAAGAAGCAGGGTCAAAGACACATTTTATGTCCAGATACTGGCAAAAGGCTGTATTTTAGGAGTGGCATGGAACACAGCCTGTTCCTGAAACCTTCCTGATTTATCGATGGCCTTGATTACCCTTGACAGCAGAGTAGGAGCTTGAGCACAGCTTTACTCCCATGTGCTGCTCACCTGCCACACCACGGGGTGACAGAGAGCAAAAGGCATGAAAACCACACAGGATTATTTAAGTTTTTCTCCCCAAACATTTTCCCAGCCTGAGCAGTGAACTCCTGCTGCTTGACGCCAGCCGAAGGGTGCTCTGGTGGATCCAGCCTTCCAGACCTACTGATTTTGCTGATTTTCCTCTCCACTGCTACGATGCGATTTCCTTTCTGTGGGCATTGGAATTGAATTTGGTAAAATGAACAAACCTGTGGAAATCTGCCCAGAGATGCCTGGAGAGCAAGCAGCACCCACTCCTGGGGGACAAGTCCCTCCGGGGTACTTCTTCCCCCTCAGAGGACATCCATGGAGGTGCTCCACCCCAGGCAGAGCCCAGCAACTTTTCCATATGGAAACACCTGGAGAGAAGGGGGGTCAACCCACCATCTGCCCACCCCAGCAAATTCATACTGGGGTTAATCCCCCATCCTAACACCTGCCACCAGCCCCTTTTTTGGGTCCTCTCTTCCCAAAATCCTTGAGCGCTTCGAGCACCCTCAGCACTGCCAGCCCTCAACCTCCAGCCAGGATTTTTCCTATCCCTTACTTCTGTGCCCACAACTGCTGTGAATCCTTTGGTCCCATTAATTCCTAAGCGGCTGGTTCGAGAGCAGAGCCCAGAAAAGCATTTTCCATGCACCTGGATGGGCTGGTGATGAGATAATGATTTACAGGGGGTCTGACAGTACCAGAAAGCACGGGCAAAACAAATTCCCTTCATTTGGCCCCATACAATTGCACTCCTAAGTGCTCATTGCAGTGACAGACAACACTAGGAAAGTGTAATTTTCTTCTGAGAGAAAAAAAAACATAGGGAAGGAGGAAGGTTAAAAGAAGGTTAGCGAGGAGGGAATGGGAGCCCTGGGGAGAGGGGAGCCAGGAGGGTGGCTGGACCACAAGCTGTGAAGACATCAAAAGTGCCAGTGAGGCAAAAAGTCCCTCTCCCGAGGAGCCAGGAGGACAGCAGCCTGACTCTGCCCCATCCACCACCTCGCCAGCCGGGCTAATTAATGCCCCTGATTTACACCAGGGGAGGTGGAAGGCGAGGCCGGCTGGATGGCTTTCCTGGCAACGGAACATCGTGGAGATAATGCTGGGCAATGGAGCAGGTTAGTTGAGCGTGACAGAGAACATGCAAAAAAAAGCCAAACCATGCACGCTCAGCATATTTAATTTGGGATCTTCGCCTGTTTCTGCATTACCAAGCTTTTTCCCCTCTAAGGGTAAAAAGGATGCTCAGCTGCTCAAGCCCCTGGGGAGGCGACACACACTCGCTTTGCAGAGCGACGCCGAGGGCTCCCAGGGAGCACACGCCTGCAGAACACCCAAAATCCCACCGAGCTGTCAGCAACCCCTGGGTACCAGCTGTTTTCCTGTGGCTTTTCCCCATCACTGACTGGTTTTCCCCCCCAGCATGCAAGCATCTATTCCCACAGCCCGGGGAGGAAAAGCATCTGGCTGGAAGTTTCTCAGGGTTCCACCTGGAGAAGCAATCAAATGGCTTTTACGGCTCTCCTCTCCTGCCCGGAATATTAAAGCGGGATTTGCCCACTGGAGCCTGCAAAAGGGCAGGATGAAAACGCAGGTCCACATCTGTACTTTTATGAGCTGTCACCAGCGCAGACCATTTCTAAAAAATCCCACATTTGTGCAGCTAAACTCTGGGAGAGTGGCAAGAAGAGAAGCCTGGATAACCCAAAGGATTAATTTACTGAGCTGCAGCACGGCGTGGGCACCCAGCACATGAATCACACAAAAGTACCCACGGCCGGCTCTCTGTCCATCTGCATCCCCCAAGCACAAATATTTGGGATGTCTCCTTTTGTCCCACCATCACATCCACCCTTCCCCACCCGCAGGCCAGCAGAGCCGGAGACAAAAGCGAGGAGCCGGCGAGTGGTTCTGCTCTCATGGGCAAATCTGCAGGAAAGGGCATGTCGTCCAATTTGTTCAGGAAACAATAGCAATGTTTGACATGTCATCAGGATTGATGGAGCAGAAATTTACATGGGAGAATTCAGTTTTAAACAGCTCCATGGAGCTTCACCCGGTAATGGTTTAGACATTCATCATCCGCCAGACCCACTCAACGACTCCTTAAACTGCCGGAGATTAACTCTACTCACAGCAGCTTCAGGGAGCACGGCAGGAGGAGTCGGCAAGGGCTTAAAGAACCAAGAAGAGCCCTTCAAGGTGGCTCAGATCCCCCACGGAGCCCCTGGGATGGCAGTCCTCCCCCCAAAACTGTCCGACAGGGATGAACAGCTGGAAGTTGGTTGCAGGGGTGAGCAGAGCGCATTGGAATGATGATCAGGGCTGCCAGGTCCTGCCTGGCTGAAGAGCCAAACCCTTCCCACCTTTCCCTCAGCACGGTGCTGCCGGAGCAGGTCCGAGCTCTGTTTGTTCTCCTTCGCCCTCTTTGTTTTCTCTCCCTCACATGCACAAAGCAGGAAATAAAAATTGATGGGGAACAAATTGCTTTGGCCAGGAGCTCTCTGCTTAAAAGAGTTGTGGCAGGAAAGCAATTACAGGACGTCAAAAAGCTGTCAGGGTACCAGAGTGACCGGGCAGAGCCTCGTCCCTGCCTGCTCCTCTGGCTTGCTTCAGCAAGATGCCTGGGGCTTGGGAAAGCAAACAGAAGGAGGATTCCCATATGCTTCCTAGCTTTTCTTTGGTTTTCTAGGAAAGTGAGGCAGATGCACTTGCTGCTTGGGGCTGACTGGGCAGCCACGGGCTGCTCAGACTGTGGTACAAGAATTCCAGGGTGGGGAGCCATGCCCTGGCATCCTACTGATTTTTGGAGCCACCAAAACCTGCATGTGTTAACTAGGCAGCCATCCAAACATCCCTTCCTCAAGGCAACCTTCAGGTCCCAGGGGAATAACAGCTAACTGCTGGTAGCCCTGGGATTGGGATTTGATTTGCGATTTGGGGGAGACAAAGGGCTAAGGGCTTCCATGAGGTGCAATCACCGGGCCGCGAAAGTGGAATGCAAAACCAATGGAAAACCTACTTAAAGTTATTATGGAATGACTGTAGTCGGAAAACAACTCTTTTGCCGGCATTGCCCGGCCCGGCCGTGTTCTTTCCCAGGCTTTTAAAGAGGCTGCCCGGTGGGAGGTGGCAATCAGGCGCGAGCAGAGCCGGTGGCTGGCCGGCACCGGAGCCCAGCGGCTCCAGTGATTAGCTGGGAAAGAGGGAGGCGGGAGCGGGGAATCAGGGCAGAGCCGGGCTACCGCCGCTGCCACCACTTCCCTGGCAGCTCCAAATCCTGCCCGGAGCCAAGGAGCTCAATCGGCGCTAATGACCTCAGAGGGCTGCGCTGAACCTGGCTGGGGGGGGGGGAAAATAGTCAATCAACCCCCCTGGGAATGGCAGAGCTTTTCCCCACCTCTTCTGCCAGCCACCAGGGAAAACAAGAGCCTCCCTGATTGTGTTTTATAACAGCAGCCCCTGCAACACCAGCTCCACTCAGGCAAGGTTAACACTTGCCTGGGCAGCCATGATTTAGCGGGCAGTGATTTACTGTAGCCAGGCTGTTGGAATGACTGGAGATGGGGCTTTAAAACACCAGGTGACAGAAGATAGACCCAAAAGTGAGATACACAGGCTCTACCAGCGTGGGTTTTCACTGGTGACACCCAAGACCATTTAAATGCCCACCTCGGTGGGTTTTACTGGAGCTGCATGCAAGTCCTCCACTAATGAACCACAGTGATTTCATAGTCTCCTGTTGTCTCCCTAAACAGCAAGTGGCACATCTGAGCGATTAAATAACCCCACAATTGCCTGGCTTGGCATCCCAATCACTTTGCTGTTGGGTCTCTAATGAATTTTACACCCCAGCAAAATGGAAGAAATCATAGTCAAAGTCTGGTGGAAGAAATATAAATCCTCAACGATCTCCAAAGTGTTCGCAAGAGCTCTGGGAAGCCAGTCACACCCACCATCTGCAACTCCACCTCACCCAGGTGAGAGGCCCAGCAGGCAGAGGGGGGATAAAAACAAAGGAGGAGGGATGGGCTGAACAGGTCCTTGCCAGGAGATGGACATGAACAAGTTGCATCCCAGCCTGGAGAAAGGGAATGGCAAAGCCCAGCTGATTTGCACATCTAATGGCTCCCAAATGCCCAGCTCAGGTAAATTACCCTCCCCTTCACACCCCAAGGTCAGCCTGTCAGCAGCACCAGGGACAGCTCAAGGTCATCTGTCCAGGAGTGATATCGTCACAGCGTCACTCAGCCAACAGCGTCCACTGGGTGCTGGTTCCCATGGGAGCCTTTTGCTCAAAGAAACACAGCCTTGGATGCTTTGGGAGAGACGTGGGGGCTGAAGGCAGCTTCGAAAACAGATTAAAATCCCAGGAGTGTTGGCTCTATTGGAACTTTGTGGGTGTAAAAGCATGAGGAGTCTGGGAGAGGATATATCAAGGTGAAGACAGTGATGGCCCTAAAAGAACTGCTGAGAAGGAAGTGTGAGGCCAGGGTGTTCACATGGCAAAGAGCATCACCTTGGAAAAATTCTCCCTTGAACTCCCAGCCACATCTCAAATCACCAGGCAAAGCCAGCAGCAAAGGAAAACCACACAACCCCGTCTGCTGCTGGGAACACTGGGAGGCATGGGGGGGAATCCTGCTGCCTGGCTTGTGCTGTGCAGGATGCAATTTGGACAGGAGCAGGTCTGCATTTGCTCCCTTATTTTCTTTCCCATCTCATGGCTGACTTGTTGGGCTTTTTTTCTTTTTTTTTGGTTGGGCGGGGGGAAGGGGCCAGGCTGTGATTTTGTTTTGTTTTCCTGCCTCCGTGCTCTCGCTGTGCATTTTTCCTGACAGCTCCATCAGGACAGGGAGCGGCTGCACAAGCTGCAGCAAGTGTCTCTCTCTCTCTCCACAGCGCTTGGGCTGTCATGATTCCCATTCCACCCCATTTCGGTCTCACGGATTGATATTTAGATTAAAGAGATAAACACAGCCAAAGAGCACTGGGCCCTGACAGAAAGATGAGGACTTCAGATCTGTCAATCATGCCTGGTAACTCCCTCCTCCCCTTCCCTTTATTTACAGAGCTGGCTTGATAAGAATATTTAATGGGAACAAGGAGTGCAAGCATATTTTTATACTTGTAAAAACCCAAGGAGCACGCAGGAAGAAGCCAAGCCATTCATGTTTAACTTTCCAGGCAATTTGGAATAGTCTGCTTTGATTATTTAACCCTTTCCTGTTTCGTGTGTTTGCAGATTTCGTCTCCTCTTGCAGATAAAAGATTCAATTTTCTTTTAAGCGGCAGGGAAATTGGAAGAGATTTTGTTCTGTTTAAGCACAGCTGGAGACAGAGCACTGGGGAGGGGGGGACTGAGAACAACAAGATCAATTAAGATGCTGACAGGGAGGGAGAGCTGTGCGGGCCACGGGTGGGGAGAAGGGCTGGAAGAAGGGACAAAATCCAGGCTTGGAGGACATCAGAAATGTCCAACTGAGAGTTCTCCAGCCTCCATGAGCTGCTGCTGAGCCATGCTTTCATATTCCCACCAGTGCCCTCTGAATGCCCTCCTCCTTTCTTAGATCCTCTCCCCATGCATGAGCCTCTGCAACACCCAGCTTGCCCCAGACATTTGGCTGGCAGTCTCCAGTTACCACCACCCTGTCCATTCCTCCTCTGCAGCGAGGACTTTCCAAGACATTTTGCATTCACTTAAAGCAGAAGGAAAGGACGGGGCTGGTCTGGGAGTCCTCCCAATGTTTCCCCATCCTGTACTTCCCCAATGCATGCGAGAAGGTAGAGGAGGTGCAAGTTACTCCTGAAGTAGGTGGGGCGGGTGACTCCCTGCAGAGCAGGACACAAACTCAACCCCCTGAGAAAAACGTAGAGGGTCAGTCAGCTGAACAGGGTTGAGAAGCCCTGTGCTGTCCTCAAGGTAGCATAGGGAAAGCTGTCCTGCTGACCACCATGAGATGATGGGCTGCACCATTCTCTGCTCCTAATGCTGGGAGAGCACCCCAGGTGCCATTGAAGGGTCAGGGGACAGTTTATCCCACACTGATTCCCCATGGAAGATCCCTAGATGCCTTTCTATCCATCCATTGATTTGCAAGGTATTTCCCCACCTCACTCCCTGCCCTCAATGGCTGTGTTCTTATTCCATGCAACCCTCCCAAAAGCAGGAGCAGTGTAGGTTTTCCCTTGAGGCTGTCCACACAGTCACCGTCACCATGTGAGAGAGAAACACAGCTCAGGGTGAGTCCCTCACCCACCACCATCTCGGAGCTGCAGCCTCTGCTACTGCCTTTGATCTCCGACTGCTTCTGCCCCTCTGCATTCATTTCTTCTCCAAGAAAAATGGGAAAGAAAAGCTTTGGAGATCCCCAAGAAACAACAGACAGCAGCAGCTCCACAGATGTTCGGGGATAGCGAGTGCCCTCGGCCAAAGGGGATGGCGGGATGTAGGGTGGGGTGAGTGCTGAAGGCAACCAGAGGAACTCCCAAAGGCTTGCAAAGCCTCATCCCACCCGCATCAGGACTTGGGAGTCGGACAAACCCAGAGGGATGCAACTCTCTGGGCATCCCACAGTTGCTCTGGGATGGCTGCAAAGCAGCACGATGGGATGTGGGAGCACCATGATGGGATGTGGGAGCCCACAGACCATGGCATCATCCCTGCCAAACTCAAAGGCTGATGGCTGATTGGGAAAGTGATTTGCATCCTAAATAGCTGTTTATTGATGTCTGCAACTCTCCTTGCCAGGGTGGGAAAAGTACATTATTACTTTCTTGTTGACTGGCGTTTACAGCTGGCTGGAAAGAAGGGGAAAGAAAATCAGGCCGGGATTGATTTTCCCATCCCCGACACGAGGCCAAAGAGAGATCGAAGCAGCAGAAGAAAACTGACAGCTGGGTGGTAAAGGAGAGGAACTTTGCCAACCAAATTAAAGGTTGATTTAATGAGGAGAGTAATGGAAGGTTAATTAGCGCATTTACTTCATTAGGTTCTTACTAACAAGGCTTCTCCTGAGGAAGTGCAGCGGCAGGGAGGGGGAAGATGAGAATCCAGGTGAATGGATATGTTGGGGACGATGTTCAGGGAGGGGACGACCCATGGAGGGTAGGAGAAAGGGACTGCACAGGAACAGGAACCCATATGTATATATATACTGAATCCACACACATAGATAAGAATACACAGGCTAATGCATTTGCCAAAAAGACAGGGAGACCATCTCCTCATCTCCTCCATCAAATAATCTGAAAATTTTAATCCAGATTTCATTAAAAAACAGGGAAAATAGTGGGGTTTTTTACACACAAGACTGCCTTAGAGATTCAGGTTATCAAGCCCCAAGGGAACACAGTGCTTATTTTACCTGCCTTGCCACATATCACAAGATATAGAAAATCACTCCTGTGCCGAAGTCGATGCCTGTTGGTTGATTCAGGCACCACAGTTTATAATCTGAGGTCTGCTGGAGATGCTCACACTATTCCTGAGGGTCTCCAAAAGATAACTCTGGAAAGCCCACTAGCAGCTTGCCCAAAAGTGTGTGTGTGTGTGTGTGTTTGTGAATACTTAAAGCTCTGAAAAGTCTCCATATCCCTTTCAGACTTCTTGAGGGTGGCTGTTGTGAGGAGAAACCCAACCCCATCTCAGAGGTGTTTCAGGGTGAGGAGGACACCAAGACAAGGCAGAGAGCATAACCTCACAGGGATGTGGGAGGAGGAGATCCCACAGAGAAGGAAGTCATTAACTCAGCAAGGATTTGGGACAAGTAGTTAAACAGACCATCCCAGAGAGGTGTTGAAGTGATTTCCAAAGCATGGCTCATCTGATCCATGCCTGACCTGGCTGGAGTCAGGAAGAGCTGGCAGGAGAGGATCAGGAACAGCAAGGGGCTAATGCCTGCTGGGAGATGCTTGTGTGGGGCTTGAAGGAGAGCAAGTGGGCAATTCATTCCCTGCAAGCCCCTCCATGTCTCCCTGTCTTCACCCCAGCCATTTTCCAGGGCAGGAGAGCAGGAGGGGGGCAGGCAGCACCCCCAGCTCGCTGCTGCTTGCCAGCCAGTTGATGGAGCCCACAGCCACTGATCCCAGCCTGTGCAGCCAAGCCAGACCAGGGCAAATAAAGCGGAGAGGAGGGATCACGGAGCTAGGATTACTTTCCACACTTCCCTGGAGAACCATTTCTCTCCAGACCCTTCAAGGCAAATCAAATGCATGGTTGTGTTAAAAACAAGTTACTCTTGGTTTGTTTGGGCTTTAATGATTTTGGTTATCGGAGCTTTTCAGGAGGACTTTGCTGTGCAGATCTGTAGTGTACGAGGAGCTTAAGGAGATCTCCCGCCCCTTAATTCCCGCCTCCTGCTGGGTTGTTTTAGGCCCCTTCCCCATTCTCCAGGTCTAGCACACACATCAGCAACTGGAGCACGGCTTTTGGAGGCCCTTGGCAGCTGCTGGCAAGGCAGCAGTGTCCGAAGGCAGGTCTGGAGGGGCACTGTGCTCTCTGCTGTCACACCCTGCAGCTCTGCAGTGAGGCAGGAGCCCGAGATGCCACAGGCTCAGCGTGACAGGCGTGAACACAGGCTGGCACCTTCCCTGAGCTCCCCAGCCAAGCATCACCCAGGAGGGGATGCTGGGCTGAACTCCCCCTCCTCTCCCTGTTGGAGGGAGCTCACTGGAAGCTGGGCTGGGTCTTGGTGACCCCCAGAAGCAAGGCCATGTTTATGTAGCTTCTTCCACCCAAAAAAGGCTCCCCAGCTGAAAGCTCCATCCTGCTCTCCCCCTGGCCAGGTGTCACAGAAAAGCTCCTCAGGGGAGCCCCACCAGAGCGAGCCCAGGGGACAGCTTCCAAACGCGCCAGGCATGGGAGAGGAAGGAGCAGAGACCTGGGCAACTATGTCTGATGCCAGAGCAACATCAGTCCCCATCACAGCCACTGGGCACAGGGCCCTCAGACTTGCCTTTCTTCTCCTGTCCCAGCTGAGGTGCTAAAGGAGGGCTTGTGAAGCAGTGACACTACAGCTGCTGGCAATGAGGCAGCCTGGAGCAGCATGGAGAGTAACAGGCTTTCCTGCCTCTGGACTCAAGGACCTAAGGATTACCAGGTGTCCCTGCCCACGGCAGTGGAGTTGGAACTAGATGATCTTTGAGGTCCCTGCCAACCCAAAGCATTCTATGGCTCTGATCATGGCTACAGCTGGACACAGCCATTCATCCCCCCTAGCAGGGTCCTTCCCCAGAGCTTCCTATCACAGAGCCCCGAGTCCCCTGCCCCGAGCCACAGCAGGCACCACAGCTCACCACATCTAGGGTCCATCCTTCCAGCCTCCTCCTGCTATTAGGAAAGCCAGCACCCATCAAAAGCCACTGGCCACCAGGCAGGCAGGACCTGGCAGGGGTGTCCGAGCCCCAGTTAATTCAGGGTGCAGTGTATGTTCTCGCTGCCTCATTCCTGGAAGGCATGAAGTTATACTGGCTGGCTGCTTGCTCAAGAAGTGTGAAATTCTTTCTCTGACCTTTTCTGTTATGTTATTAAAAGGCTTCATGGCCAGTTGTTTCAGTAAAAAAAATAGTATTTCAATATCTGCTGGTAGCTGGGGCAGAACTGGCCCATCTCTTCAGGCTGAGCTCTGCTCACCTCCCTGCTTTGCTCCAGCCTCACAGAAAGTGTTTGCTGCTGTGTGGGACCTCCAAGCCTTTCCAGCCTGCCTTTTCCTGGCACAGCAGAGTCTGGGGCAGGGAAAAAATGAAGTTTGCGTGGAGAGAGGCCTCTAATAACTGCAGAGCCCTGGACAGGCTGCTTGTTCTTCAGTCATTATGGACATGCAATGGACATGTAACTCCAAACAGCCACAATTTTGTCACCTGGAAGCTTTGGCTGGAGTAAGGAGCCTTTCACACGGGTCTCTGCAAAAGCAGGAATCTCTGGCCTAAGTGGATTATCACATGTATAAACAATCATGGAATCATTAAGGCTGGAGAAGGCCTCTGAGATCATCAAATCCAACCATGAACCCAGCACTGCCGAGCTCACCATGCACCCACGACTCTGAACACCATATCTACGTGGTTTTTGAACACTTCCAAGGATGGTGTCCCCACCACTTCCCTGGGCAGCCTGTTCCAATGCCTGACCACTCTTTTCACTGAAGAAAGTTTTCCTAATATCCAGTGTAAACCTCCCCTGGCGCAACTTGAGTCTGTTACCTCTTGTCCTGTCACTGTCTAACTGAGAAGAGAGCCCAACCCCACCCCCCCCCCGCTGCCCCCTCCTGTCAGGGAGTTGTGCAGAGCCAGAAGGTCCCCCCTGAGCCTCCTCTTCTCCAGGCTGAGCCCCTTTCCCAGCTCCCTCAGTTGGTCCTCATGCTCCAACAGCATGGAGGCAGGAGAGAAGGCTGCCTTGGGGCACATTGTGGGCTCCCTGTACAGGGCAGGAGCTGTTCCCATGGAGCCTGGACTCTCCAGATGTCCTCGTGCAAGCAAATGACCACCTGAGTCTAAACAATAAATGCCTTTCAGGGACAGAATTAAACAGACAGATGGATGGACAGGGAGATGGAGGGAATGCTAAGCAGAGAGCAAACAAAATCTTAGAGGGTGAACGAGGTTGTGCCGTGCGAGGGAAGCGGCGGAGGTTTGACCAGGAATCCACGGATCTGAGCCCACGCATCCCTGGGCACAGGGAAAGAGGCAGGGAGTGGAGAGCAGGCAGCAGCTCTGGGTCCCCGCTGGCTGCCTGCGCTTGGGGTTGTTTTACAGTTGATTTATACGTGTAACAGGCAATGTTTCTCTGCTGTCACTGACATTAGGAGCTGAAATGCTGTAGAAACAAATGGCCATTTGTCACTGCAAATGAAGTCTACTTGCTCCTTCCTTTTGCCTTTCCCTTTCAGCTGGCCAAGCTGAGGGTAGCCTGGAGAGGATGGCATTGAGGAGAGCCTTTCCCCTCGCCTACACAAACCCCATCAGGCACAGCCAAGGGGGGACAGCCAGGATGCACTCACTGGAAGATGGGCCAACAGCCCAGGGGCTTTTGGGCTGCTGGGAGCAATTTGTCCTTCCCCAGAACACTGGGCTGGGCAGAAGATCAGCGACCTCCCCTTGCCTCAGCTCCTGTGGTTTTAGCTGCTTGTCTCCTGCCAGGAAGGTGCTGCAGGCACTGCTCTGTCCTGCCAGCTGTGCCTGGCCATCTCCAGCAGCAGCTGGCACAAAGCCTCCTGCCACCCTTCAGCAACCACTCACCCGGCCCACGCACTCCCCTGTTCATCCCAATCCCACAAGCCACCTGATTTATCCTTAGCACCTTGAACCCCACTGTCTCTCCAAATGTGCACTTATTTGCACAACGAAGCACAAAAACGGGAGCCAACAGAAGTCCCCTTTCATGAGGATGTCATCCAGCAGCCACCAAAGAAGTGGGCATGCCATGTGGCTGGCCAGGCTTTCTCCAAAACCCCATCCCTAATCCCTGTGCGTCAACATTCAGGAAGACTTCTCGAGCAAGCGGAAAAGAAGGAAGAAAAGGAAAGGAAAGGAGGAATTTATTAACAAGGAAAGCAGGCTTTTTGTCTGCAGCATGTGGGACAGGTGGAGAGACATGGCGCAGACGGGCAGCAACCAGAGGGCTGCAGCTCAAAGGCAAGCGGCCGTAGCAGGAGGAGCTGGTACTTTATGAGGGTTGTTAAAAGTTTGGGATCAGCTGGGAGGGCAATTTGGATTTCCGTGCTAATTGCATCCATTCTGATTTATCATAGAAGATTCAACTCCTGGCATTTTGCGTTTGCTCTGAAATGCTGGCATAGCTGGAAGTTGGGGAAAGAGGAGACGCAGTAACAATCTCATTGTTTAGTGTCTGACGGCCTGACTAGCTAAACATCTGCTTGAAATATTAATAACTGTCAGATGGGAACAGCTCGGGGGCTCTATACAGTTTCACACCATCTGTTTGTAAAGTAAACACACTTACGCACAGGCACATTCACCCAACTCTTTTGTCCGGGCTTTTATCCTCTGAATGGGCATTCCTGTACGGATGGGAGACCAGGGGCTGTGCCTCGGGAGAGCAGGGGGACAAGGACAGGGAGGGCAGCTAGAGCAAATTCATTGGAGAGGGAGCCAAGCAAACTCATTGATGACTAATGGTAGTGGTAGTGACACACCCAAAGTGTAGCAGGGGGTTTGGTGCTCCCTGCTGTGATATTCCCCATCCCAAAGGAGCTTTGACAGCTATTCCAATCGTATTTCAGCACAGAGTTTTTTGTGGTTCTTGCTCTGCCCCACACTGGCACTGACATCGCTCTCATGCACCAGGAAATGTGTCTTCTCCATGAGGATTCCAGCCAACCCACAGAGGAGGAAACGAGCCCTATGGAAATGCTCCCTGCTATCACCACCACCTCTGCCTGCCTCTGTTCAGCTGCCAGCCATGTAATTCCACACTCTGCTATAAGAGCCGTCCCCCTCCTTTTCCATCCGTCGCCCTTTTAATGGCTCGACCGACCTCGGTTTGGTTGAGGAAGATGATGCTTCCAAAGAGGGCAGTGAGAAAAGCCACACCAGGGGGACCGTGACCACTGGGATCAGTATCTGTGGATGAAATACCGTGCAGGACTCCCTTTGAATTCCTGGTGTGGTGGGAAACACATGCACATCTCCCAGAGAACAGGAAAGGTCAAGACATCTGCTCCAAAAGCTCATGAGAAGGCTACACCCCACCACCAGCGTCTCCTAATGCTCCCTTCCCAGGCTACCCCATGGTGAGGGACACCACAGAGCCAACACATGTGCCAAGGACTCGGCAAAGGGAGCTGGGATGCTCCTACTCACGTGGACCTGGAGGACAGTGGTGCCCACGGTGGTGTTCTCGAAGAGGCTGACGTTGTAGAGGACCTTGCTGAACACGGGCCGGTTGTCGTTCTCGTTGATGAGGTTGATTTTCACCCGCGCGAAGCCGACGTGGTCTGGGACGCTCTCATTTGCGAAGAGCTGGGCGAAACGGGAAGGCAAGCGGAGGGTTGGAGACACTGGGAAGCTTGGGAGAGTTACCTATCCTTCTTTAGTGGAGAAAACAAGGCTCTCCTCAGCTCCCTCACCAGCTGAGCCAGCTCAAGGCAAACCACCAACAGAGCTGGAGCAGGAGGGTGGGGGGGGGGTTTTGGCGCCTGATAGGTGCTCTTAAAACAAAGTTTTATGCTCTATAAAGCTTTTATGGCCCTGCTCTGCTTAAGCTCTTGCAGCTGAGCCTCTGGATGTTGGAAAGAGAAAGTGCAGAGCAAATCTCTTCCCCACCTCTTTCTTTACTGTAATTTCCCATTTTTTGGCTGTTCCGTAGTGCTCTGCTGTTTCATAGCGGGGATTATCATAGAATGGCTTGGGTTGGGAGGGACCTTTAAAGGCCAGCTAGTCCAACCCCCTGCCATGGGCAGGGACATCTTCCACTAGACCGGGTTGCTCAGAGCCTCATCCAACTTGACCCTGAGTATTTCCAGCAATGGGACATCCACTACCCCTATGGATAACCTGTTCCAGTGTTTCACCACTCCCATGGAAAAAACCTTCTTCCTTACACCTAATTTAAATCAACCATCAAAAGCCATCCCCCCTTGTCCTATTGCAACAGGCCCTGCTGAAAAATTTGTCCCCATCTTTCTCCTAGGCCCTCTCCAAGTACTGGACAAGAGAGAGAAGATGGTTAATGGTCACTCTTAGGTCATGCTGAAAACCACAGCTGTCCCACAGAGCCCAGGGGTGCAGCCTTACCGAAAATTCATAGCGAGGAATGGTCTCGAAGTCCAGCGGCACTGCCACGCGGACACGGATGTCTGCCTTGCCCTGGATGGAGGTCGGCGAGATGATGAAGTGGCTGGAGTTGTTGCCCACCAGGTAAACCTCAAAAACACTGTTGGGTCCCTGGGAAGAGAAAGAGCAAGGTTGGTGTTTTATACAAAATCCACGTGCACATGAGAGGATCATCCCGGGTCATCCCTGGGATGACCCCGCACAGCACACAGAGGAGAAGTCCCTTTTGTGGTTGAAGGTTCACACACCACACAGGTGTCACACACTGGGATTGCACTGCCTCAGGCGGGGGGCACAGCGTGGGTGCCTCTCCCATGCAGAAGGCTCTTTCCAGTAAGGCAGCTCAAACTGGGAACTGGAAAAAACTCCTCCTCTCCCAAAGGCTGGCAAAGAAGCAAGGCCACCAACACACCAGGAACCTTCAGAGCCGCACTCTGAGCATGGCCCTCTTCCCAGAGCACGGCCCAGCAGAGCACATGAAAAGCAAGCTCAGAAGCTGCCAGAGATGAATTTCCAATTTTCCCTGAATGACCTCCCTCCTATCAGAAAAAGTGGCCAATTAAATGCACGAAGGGGCACTAATAGCAAAAGCTGCCTAAGTGTGACCGCTGAGAGTGGGTGACATGAGCAGAATCTCTGCCTTGCCCTTCTCCTCGCACACCTCCATGCAATCCATGGAGCTGAGGGCACACTGAGCATCTCCCAGTGGAGCCCCACAGCAGGAGCAAGCCCCAAGGGCACCCACAGAACCACACAAGGGCACCCAGTGCCTCGAGAGCCCAGCAGTGCTCTTCTGGTGGATGGTGGGAGCATCTCAGGGTAGACTGGCACCTTCCATGAGCTGTTTTAGTGCCAAACTAGGAAGTGAGGGATGCTCCCGACACTCCAGACACACTCCTGGGAGGGAGGGAGCAGAGGATACAGAGAATGGCAGAAGGAAGCATTACTTCCCAAGCTGTTTTGTACCCTATCCTCAGGATGTCGATTTACAACAAATGACCATTTTCCACCAGTGACAAAAAGCTCTTTCACTGAGGAATTTCTGTCCGTCTCTGCTGCTGAGCCCTCAGGATCTCTCCCAGGGCCTGTGCCCTCCCTGCAGTACACGAAAGCACCTTTTGTGGCAGCGAGATGCGAGGGATTTTCTTGGAAGCCAGAGAAGAGCGATTTTGTTGGAGGCATGAGAAAAAAGTTGAAACATCAAAAGAAATCCAAGTATTTGCAGGAAGAGAGTCAGGTAGATTAATTTCCCTCTAGCTGGGGAAGGAGATCAGCTCCAGATACCCACTATCCCTAATTAGCAGCCCCTCGAGTGCCTCAGTCTCCCCATGTGAGGTCTGGAGAAGGGGGATACAGCTGCCTCTCGGGAGGGCTGCTGCGAGCTGCCATTTATATATTTATTCAGCTATTTATTTTTTTGCCTCGGCCCCCATGCTGCTTTCCTTGCTCCTGGTTCCCGGAGCTTGCGAGCCCCCTGTGGATGCCTGAAAGCAAATCTGAATATTCAAATTGTTATCAGCTGCCCAGCAGAAGGGCCTGGCTAAGCCCGGCTCACAGCAAGGACCCCCCACTCCAGAGGAAGCCACAGGGAGCTGCTTACATTTCCCTCACCCCTCCCTACCTGCTCTTGCCACCCAGAGCAAACAATGGATTTGAAATGTGATTGGGAAGAGGAAAAACAAGCGCTGCATCCCCGGGCTCTCAAAGGTCCTGGTGTGCAGCGATCACAGCCAAGCATCATTTCCTTGCAGTGCCAAGGATGAGGATGAGGATGTTATCAGTGACCTGCTTTACGTGCTCATTCCCCTCTCCATCCCCTGACCTCCCAGCTCCTGCACAGCTTGAGTTTTTCCCCACCACTGCAAAAAACCTGAGTCCTTTGCCTTCCTTTAGAGCCACAAATTAAGGAGCAGCCTGCCAAAGCTCAGCAACCTTACAGTAATAAACCTGTCTCCTTCTGAAACAAACTGATCCATAAAAAACAGGTTTTGGAGGGAAGTTTGCTATTGCCCAACGCCGGGATGCAGCCACACGTTTTCCAGCTCCTCTCATCCCACGCCAGCACTCGGGGCTCTCTCTCGCTGTGGCTCGAGGCTGCTGCCTGCTGCCTCCTTCCCGGCAATCAAATCTCTCAGCCAGTGCCGCAACCGACGGAAATTTCGTGTCAATTCAGCTAAAAGACAATTGGAGCTGCAGTCGGGCATAATTACGGCTTTGTTCTCGTCGTGTGTATTCCTCGGAGCGTGTAATCGGAGCCGCGGCTCCGCTGCCACATCAACCTCACACCCATACCCTGCTTCCAAAAAAGCCACCCCACCGCTGGCTGACCACGCTGCATTTTTGGACAATTTGTGACAGGCCCGTTTGCCAGCCCCATGTGCCTGATATCCCTCTGAAATTCCAGGGGGAGAACCCTAGGCACAGGTGGGACTGGCAGGCAAGGGCAGAAGCTCAGGTGTGAGTTGCCAGCAGGTGGGTACAGGTGTCACTCCAGAGGTCTGAAGCTTCAGGTGGGACCCACTCATGCACCTGCTGTGAATCATGCCCGAAAATCTGCTCTCCCAGCTCGCAATCCACACTCACACGGCAGAGTTCACCACGAATCAGGGAACTCCTTCTCCCATCAGGAGGCTGGGGCAGCCACATCAGCTGTTTCAGCTGGGACTGAGGATGGATCATCATTTTTATCGCTGCTTTTTCACCCACTTTCACCTGCTGGCTTCATCCATCACTTCTGCTCCCACCCAGCCCCTTCCTCATGGGAGCACACCCGGAAATGCTTCAGGAGTTATTCCACCTTCCAGCAGTCACAGCAAATATTTGGCATCACTTACCAAGGGCTACACAAGAAAACAAAGTAAAAAAAAAATAATCCAAATCCCTAGTCAAGCAGACAACCCTTCCTCAACCACACCATTCCCTCAGGTGCGTGGGTAGGTTGATTTCCTGCAATCATTTTCAGCACAAAGTGAACTAGATTTGGAAAAAGCAGCCTGGGAATCCTCAGCTTTGTCCTTTTCACACTGCCTCAGTACAGGTCTGCCTTTGGGTCCCTCGGTGCAATTTGCTTTTCCAAAACAGAGAGCCCTGCCTTCCTGAAGCACAAAATCCAGTGCAACACCAGCTTTCCTCCCAGTCACTTTCTAGGCATGGGCTATTACCTACAACAAGCTATGGAGGTTTTAATATTCCTCATTCTCGGAAGTCTACAAAGAAAGGAAAGAGCTGAGAGTTCAGGAGCAGAGGTGAAGGAAGGGGGAAGAAGAAATTGGTGGTTTTTTGAAAGCAATTCGTGCCTTTTTGTAGGGCTTGGATAACTTACACCTGGCTCTAGTGAGTCACACAAATAATGCTTAATCCCTGCTTTGAGAAGACAAGGCGTGAAGGGGGTTATTCCCTATACCCATTTCAAAGCATTTAACTCAGGACGGCCTCTCTGGGTGTTGCCTGCCTCTCTCCCACTGCCCGGCCAGCTCGGGCTCCCAGCACCCCTCTCCCACCCAGTGCCAATAACCCTTTCGAGGGCTCACTGGGCACTGGTGCTTGTCCCCTGCATCCCTAAGGAACTCACTGGGCTGGCAGGCAGTGCAGGATGCCTGGAGCAAAATGCTTCCCAACCCTTCTGATCCTCCTCCCCACGCTAGCAGCCCTATTCTCCCATCTTTTTGTCCATCCTAAGTGTCAGTCCTTGCCCGTTCCCTCCCTCCTGGAGGAGTTTTCTCCTTCCCCGCTCTCCCCAGGTTATCTGCTGAATTCCACACACGCCTGCACAGACGGGATCAATCCTAGGCTGCCTCGCCTTCAGCTTATCTCTGCTCCAAATGATTGATTTTCCCTCTTTAAGGGTAATTTGCTGGTGAATTCCATGTATTGCAAAAACCCCTGTGAAATCTAATTCAGCCCGACTGGCAGCTGGCACTTTTGGGAGAGAATACTTGTGTGCCGTCAATTCCCCTTTACAGTTTCTTGCCATGTAGATCATATTTATAGTGCTTGTGCCTGTCATATGCATATATATGCCCTGGATGATTCATATATTGCCACCTGCACACGCATGGGCACACAGGATATCCTGATGGGGGTTGCTGGTGGAGCTCTGTGCAACAAAGAGAGCGTATTCCCATGGCCCGGATTTTCCTTGTTTTAAATTCCCCATTTACCTTCCTCGATATGCTTATTTTAGAGAATTGTTTCAAAATGATTTTGAAATGTCAGGCCATCATAGTGGTGCTTCAGACAGCCTCTGCCCTTTTCTTCCTCTTCACTCAACCGCGTTGCGGAAAATCAAGTGGAAGCCATGGTGGGAGAGCTGGTTTCCCTGGCATGCCCTGGGAGAGCAGGCTGCTGCTTCCCTTAACATGCATCCATGGATCTCGGAGCCACAGGAAATGGGGGATGCCTGGAAGGATGCCCTGCCCCTTTTCCTGGATGGCCAAACCCTTGCCTTCTCCCTGTGATCAAGCCACCAGGTACAGAACACCAGCATATCCAAAAAGGACATCCATGTCCCCCAAATCAGCCAGCCCAGGAGCAGATGAGCCCTCTGAATTATCACCAACCTGTTACACAGCTCAGGGCTCCTGTTCTCAACCTGGAAGCAAACCTTGCTGTAAAAGCAGATAAGTCAATGCTTTAATCTTCTGCCTCATACACAGGATTTATTCCTCCCTGCTGAACTACCACAATGTGAATGAGAGGAGAACCCAACCACAGACCAGCAGTGTCCAGCTGAGTGTAGGCTCAGTCTAAACACTGGGATACTTCAATGGGTTTTCATAAACAGCTCTTCAATGGCTTGGGAAAGCTGTTCAAAGGTCTGCTCTCTACCTGGCAGGGAGAGGAACTCAGCTGCACAGCAATTAATGCTTTTTTCTCTTTCAGTAAGTCCTAGAGAATGCAGAAAGGAAAACCCGCACACCTGGTTGAACACCTCTTGGCTGCACCCCAAATCCACGTGCAGGGCCACCTCAGCTCAACCCGGTTGCAGCCCTCTTGAGAAGCTCCCCATTCCACCTTGCACCCCCAGCCAGCTCCTCCTGGAGCAAGACCGTGGCCACATTTGGGGGGTGGAAGCTGGAGTTTGCAGGGGCTAGACTCCAAGGAAGGGCTTCTCCTTGGAGACACTCGCTTGGGTACCTTGTCTGAGAGGTTAATGCCAGCCGAGCTGCAGAAAGGCACTTACAACACAGAGGGAAATCCAAGCACAGGTTTTCAGTGTGGTCTTGTGTGCCTTGGAAACGAATTTTTAAGTGCTTTGCTGAATCGTTTAATCTGACTCCTTCCAAAAGCCATCATTTCAGTTTGTGCAAAACACCAGAAGAAAGAAAGACCAAAAACCCCACAGTTAAAAAAGGCTGTGTGGGCCTGGTTATGAAAAACCTTGTTTAACAGCCTTGGCAGCCCACACAGTGTGTTTTAAAGGCCCAGCTCTACAAAGGCACGACGACAGGAAGGCTCCCCAAAACCACCCAGCCCCACAGGACCTCCACACGGAGCAAGGTCCAGGCGTGGGCTGCTCCATCCCAGCAGGACCTCAGCAAGCTGGAGCGCTGAAGGAGCAGTGCCTGAATTTTCTGGAGGGGCCAGAACAAGGCTGGGGGGCTTGGCTCAGGAAAGAGACCAATCTGCCAAGGGACTCTCCCAGGACTTCATGACATAAGTTGGGAGGCAGGAGACAAACTTGAGCAAAGTGATCTTCCCAAAGACTCCAGTTTTGATTTCCTGTGTCTCAACCCATCTGCTCTCATTTATTTCTCTCTCTGCTTTCCCTGGAGACATGTATAGTTCTCTTCTTGTTTCCCTCTGCCCCTTACACAAATGAGTCGTGTCATCTCCAGCATGAAGCCAGTGCTGCCAGAATAGCTTCTGTCAGCCACATCCTCAGTCACATCCCTGCCTGAAGACCTCGGTCCTTGCCAAGACATCCTTCCACCCCTGCATCCACAGAGAGATGAGAGAGCCCGGTGCCACCTCAGCTACCTCAAATCCAGATGGTTTGTAAAACCCTCACAGCTCTCACAGGGTACTTGAGCATCCAAAATATCACTGTCAGGCAACTATCTCACCTTTCTGTTGTTTTTTCACTGAAAGTTGGTGGGTCTTCAGAGTTCTAGAAGTACTTCTCTGGGAAGCAGTGCTGCCTGCAGGTGCAGTCCTACTTCTATCTCATACACATCTTTTTCACAACCTGGGCATCTTCTCCCCGTTTTTTTCCCCCGAAGTGCTACCTTGATGGTTAACTCAGTTGCAAGCATCCATGAGAGGAAATAAGGAAGATCCATTGCAGGATAATGCAGAAAAAAAAGTAACCAATTGCTTGTAACTTTCCTCCCTCCAGATATTCCAAGAATCAGCTCTCCTCTGCTTCTTATCAGTGAAAATAATGCCATGGTCAAAGCAATCCATGCTAATATGATGGTCTCTGAAGATGTGTACAGTAACACTCCTTCAGACTCCCTCAGCACAAGAGATCCTCTCTCAGCAGTTTTAAAAATCTCAGCCAATTCTTTTGGGGAAATCTCAGGAAGTTAAAGAAATACATCAAAAGAACAGCATCTATTTTTCGCTGATGCAATGGGGAAGGCAAGGCTATTTTTTATTCTCCCATTTTAAAATTAGCAAGGCTGAAAAGTGAATTCTTGAATGGGAGTCACTCCAGTAAAATGAGCTTTTAACCAGAAATAATGACAGATCCTTCATCCTGGTGGCACAAACAGAAGTGTTACAATGCCCTTCAAGAATGGATCTGCTGACATCTCTCAGAAAGCACGACAGCGGCTCTATTCAGAAACTATCCTAAGCATCTGTCATATCCATATCTTCTTTATTAGCAATTGACATTTTCAAGAAAAAACAGTCTCTTTATCTGCTTAATAGCTCATCTGCACCTCTTCAGGCTGAACTCATAACTCCTGGATGGTGACATCATGTCACCAGTAGATTATTAGTTCTGTGTCATAATCACTTCAGATGAAAAAAAATGGGATTTCTGGGTGGCTTGACGAGACGGGGTGAACTCCACCCAGGGCTGGGAAATAGCAAATACATCTTCTGAGCCAGAAAAGGCATCTTAAAAGACACACATTTTAACTGACCCACCAGGATTTTGGGGGCCAGGGGAGGATGTTTTGTTTCCAATTACCTGAAGCATCAGGAAAACATCCTGATGATGTTTTGCTATGATGCTGGACGGAGGTCTGAGCCATCTGGTCTAATGGAAGGTGTCCCTGCCTGTGGCAGGGGGGCTGGAACGAGATGATCTTTCAGGTCCTTTCCAACCCAAACCATTTTATGATGCCATTTATTCTGACAAATCCTCTCCCCTCATCTCCTGCTCAGCCTGAAGAAGAATGGGAACAGCAGGAGCCTGCAGGCAGAGCCTTTCCAAGGGATTTTGGACAGCTCACCATGAGGTGTCAGCACTAGTTTGGAGCAGACACCCGGCAGTGTGGCAGGGCTGGGGGGGGACCAGCACACAGGAGCAGCCAGACATGAACTGCACAAGTCAAATAATCAGAGTAATTGAAGGCTGGGAGCCCAAGGCTGGAAAACAGGCTGCAATCCCTAACACGGCATGGATCGGCGCGTGACAAATAGGAGCTCCACTGACACATGGGAGGAACAAGCCTCCAACACTGCTGGCTTGTTTGCAGTGATGAACTGGTATCCCAGTCCTCCCCATGCTGATGGGCATCCCTTACCTCCTCTCTGACAGCAGCAGCACCCGTCCCTCATGGGGCTGAGAGCTTGGGGCTCCTGTCTTCCCTGTTCCTGGCAGGTCCCCTGGGAGCCCAGAAGAAAAACTCCTTTGCTAAACCAGACTGGCAAAGCACTGCCCCGCAAGAGCCCTCGGAAGCAGGCGGGGATCAGCCTCCCAGACAATCCTATTTTCTGGCTCTCAGGGGCTGTACAATCCTGACTGCATTAGAGCTCGTGCCATGCCTGCACCCTGGGGAGGGAAACTGGACTTAGAATACACAGCAAACAGAGCAATGGCAGCGGTAAGAACTGAAAAAGTGGACTGAAAACTGAAAATAACAGTGGATGTCAGGACAGAACTGACACTTCATCACAGGTTCCTCGGTGACTTCTCCCCTGCACACCCCAAAACCAAACCAGTGCTACCCCACAAAGGAGGGACAGGATACCTCACCTCATCCTTGTCCTGCACCTGGATGAAGAGGGGAAGGGCAAAGCCCACCTGGGCCAGCTCTGGGATGGCCACGCTGTACTCAGAGCTGTTGAACTCGGGCGCGTTGTCGTTGACATCAATGACCAGGATGTTGAAGGTGGTGGTGACGCTGGCGTTGGAGGGAGTGCGGTCATCGTTCAGCTCTGTCCCCTGCAAGGAGAGAAAACAGCAGAGCCTTTATTTTTCAGAAAGAATAAATGTAAAAGAAAGTGCATGGTGTGTGGTGTGGTGAGAGACTCTTGCAGCTTTTTCTTCCTCCACTTTGCCATGGAAGTGTGCCCAGCTGGCTCTGCCACTATCCCATTAACACACAGAGATGTTGGCCCAGCTCTCCCATCACCCATGCTTTGGTCCCACAATACTCTCACAAAACTTCCCAGGGGTTTAACATTTCCTTGGGATGGCTGTGGCCAAGTTCTCACTTGCCTCTATCATGCAGCAGGTTGGCAGGATCTGGAGTCACAGAAGAACAAGTAGGAGTTTTCTCTGCCACAAGCATTTAAACAAAAGAAATGTCCCTTGTGAGATGCAGGGGACAGTCCACAAAATAAGGGAAGGCTCAATGGAGTAAAGAGCACTCCTGCTCTCTCCTCAGCCTTCGCTGAGGTGGGACGGGTGGTTCACTGACAGTGAACCACACAGGATGCTAAAAAACATAGGGATGGAAAACTAGGGCACCAGAGGAAAAGAAGATTTAGACCTTAAAATAGGTTTGGCAACACGTGTCTAAATACAGAGCTGAGTCATGAGTCCACATCACACCTCTGTCTCAAGAAGGACTTTAGTTCTGCCTCCCCAAAAGGAAAGAGTGCAGATTTTAATGCCAGAGAAGCAAGACTCATGGAACAGCCTTTTCAAGCAGAGTCCCTCCTCTTGTCCTTTGGATAATCTTGCTTTGCTGTGGGCATGGAAAAGCAACGCTATCACGACCCACACGGCTCATTGCTATTCACTGCTTCTGCACACAACAGCAGAACAGGCTGATCCCAGCGAGGAGCAATCCAGCTGTATTTTCACTGTGTGCTCCAGGATGAGAGCAGCAGAGAACATTTTGGGTCCTGGGGATGCGGGACACAGAGAGCTGGCATTTGCGGGAGGATGCGAAGTTTGTGGGGATAGGACATAGAAATCTATCAGATCAACAGAATATGGCTGGAACTTCATTATCATGCAGGGAGGAAAACGGGCAAGTTTTCAGGCTCACAAACCTTTCCAACATTAAACAGATATTTTTGTCCCTATTAAAACCAGACAATCCTCCCTGTCTTGATTTTTGAAACTACAAAAGCCTGAATGAAAAGATACCAGGGATGGGTGAGGATCTCTTCCTCACACAAAAAGCCCCACGCTATGAACTCTGTCTGGGACCTAGAGGGGTGATTTCTTGCCCCTTTGCCCCCCTCCAAGAAAGCATCACACTTGCCAAAACAAGAAGGCGGTGTGCTGGCTGCCTCCCTCCCAATCAATGACCCTTCTTACACCGCTGATTTTTCCCCACCCTGGCCCAGCAGAATCTATACTTCTAAATGTGTTTCCAGCCAGCTGCCCAGCTCAGTATTGATTTTAATTACAGGGCTGTGAGCAGAGCCAGGGAGCCGCTCTCAGGTGGGGCTGGTGGGGCTGAAAAGCCATGCTCCAGTGCCTTTTCTTGACAAGGCAACTTCCAGCATCACTCCCTCCCCGTGCTGGGCAGGCACAGATGATGCCCTGTTACACCACTGCCTGCTGACGAGACAAAATGTCATGATTATCCAGGGTTTTGGTGGGGAGAAAGAAGGGAAACAGGCAAAAGCAGGCACAATTCAGGTGCCTGAATATGTGTCTGGTGCTATATGCAACCTTGGGGTATCTGCATGCTGCCAGCAGACACGGCCACAGGCAGGACACCAAAAATGCCCTTATACATCCATATCGAGTGAATCATGTTTTGGGCCACCAGACAAGAGGGCTGTGCTTAACATCTCACCTGCCTTGGCCAGCACAGCATGGCTCTGGATGCCCAAGAGAACAACATATCCCAGGTTTGCAGCGCTACCTGGAAGGAGCTGTCCCCAGGCAGCATGCCCTCCCCATCCTGCTCTGTCAATGTGCTTCCTGGCTGGAGGAGGGCTCACCTTCACTGTGAGGATGAATCCAGCACTGTAGAAGGGATTTTCCCGGTCCAGGGGCCCATTCAGGGTTAAGGCTCCGCTGATGTAGTCCAGTGCAAAGATGCTGTTGGTGTTACCTGAGAAAAATAACAGGAATGTGAGCACAAGCAGCTGGCACAGCTGATCCCAAAAAGTGTTGGGGTTAACAAAGGGAGAGAAGCAGGAGGACACGAGCTCCAAGCTGGGCACAGGCTGCACTGGGCTCTGGGAACCTGGCACACCATTCCAATGTGCTTTAAAATGTCATGGCTCTAACACTCCTCTCCTCCTCTCACCTGCCCCAGCTTAGGGCTC
Source organism: Lycocorax pyrrhopterus obiensis (assembly GCA_014706295.1). NCBI lineage: Eukaryota > Metazoa > Chordata > Aves > Passeriformes > Paradisaeidae > Lycocorax > Lycocorax pyrrhopterus. The sequence continues at coordinate 3,732,203 of JACSVZ010000008.1, read as the reverse complement.
AAAATGGGGCTCTCCCTCCATAGCCAAAAGTTGCCAATGCTGGAGGCAGCAGAAGAATTTCAAAGGGTTTTAGTTATTAAAACGCAACAGCAAAGCTGAAAGCAGGACCAAATCCAGCTACTCCCCTCTGAGTGACCACCTGCATTCGCAGGGTACCGTGTTCCCGGGGTGGGCATGGCCTCTCTCCTAAAATACAGGAGTTAAGGGACGCCAGTCCAGGATAATCACAGGGAGGCACAGATGGGCCAAGCTCACAAGGAATTCTCCACATAACAGGCAGTGGTTTAGCTGTGGGACCTCTTGCCAGAGGGTGCTGACGGGGATACATGTCCACATGTATTCAATGAGAGGCTGCAGAGCTTAAAGAAAGAAAAAAATTCTATCAAGTAATAGAGAAGCCTCACAAAGCTCAGGAATTTCTTAGCTGGATGTATTTGAAGCCAGTGAAAGTATCAGCAAAGTAGTGCAGGCACTTGCCCTGCTTTTATGCTCTTGCCAAATGTGTTGACCTTGTGCAGCTGCCTGGTTTTCCTCTACTGGAGCCAAATCTGGCCCCTGTGCCTGTCCCTACATACAAGCAACCAGCCAGGATGCCACAGAGGGCTGGGCTGCCTCCACGGACCATCCCATCCCCAGCTTGAATCCTCCTCTGGAATTAGACACCCAGAGAGGATTAAGACAATACTTGAGTCTCACGGCCAGCAGATACTGAAAGGACAATGTCCTGCTCTGGGAATGCACTTGTGACAACTCCAGGTGCTCTCCCTGTGAGCCAGACAAAAGCAAGCAGTTGGTGTGTGGAGCCTGGGACACCTGACACCAGCCTGACACAAAACCAGAGCAGGCTGCTGAATTAGTGATGACCAAGGAGGTTATATCCAGGCATATGGTCACCCACACAGCTCCCCTCAGCACCTCAAGGCATGCAGAAACCCCTGATCCAGACCCAGACAGGAGCCAGGAAACCCTGCAGGTACATTCCAGTCATCCCAGTCAAAAGGAAGTAAAAAATAAATCCTGTCTTCTCAATACATCTCAGCATGAACGAAACACACACAGCATTTGTCATTTCCCTGGAAGGGAGCTGCAAGACAGATCTGCTGCCACAGAAAGTTGTTTCCCATCACTCAGCATCCACCTCGTTCCCTTCCAACCTCTGTTTGATCACAGCTGCACCTTTCCCAGGACGGCCAAAGTCTCCAGGTCTGGTCATTCCCTCCCTTCCTCCCACCCCAGGAGCCACCTGGCCTCTCCTCTCTCTCCCAGAGCCCTAAGTGCCTTAACACCTTTCTCCCCATTACTGAGCCATTCTATCTTCCTCCTGGACCAAATCCCTCCCATTCCTGTCCTTGGTCCTCTCTTCTCTCCATCCAAAATGTCCCACTGACCTCTCGCCAGCTTAATGAGCTGATGCCAGGCTACTTAAAATACTAGCAGCAGCCTTGTGGGTTTTTTTCCTAATCTTTTGCCGCTGTGCATGAAGATCTCCAGTCTCCTCCCTCGGACAATTCCCCTCTTTCCATCCTGACTTCCCACTCCTGCACTGTAATTTATGGCTGACTCCTTGGGAAGCTTCTTCCGATCCCGGCTCTGAAGGACGCTCCACAAGATGGATTGGACTGTGCTGCGAGGCATTTAAATGCTCCAGGATACCAGGTTGCCACGGTCAAATTTACACCTCGGGGTCACCTCCCCCTAATATAATGTGTAATAAAATGCAGGAACAATGGAATTTGGTGGAATTAGGTCAATAGGGCAGGAATTTGACTGAACACAGCACTGTGTTCCATGTCCTAAAGATGGTTATGCATTTCATATTTGACCACAGTCACTTTTTGAAGGATGGGCAACTAAACTGGGGACCCAAAGGCATCCCAGGCTGCACACCAGAGGCTTTCGTCTATCTCAGCCTCCCAAACACCATCAGATACTCATCCTATGCCCACTTGGGCTTCCTTTCCACTAGCAGAGAATTCCTGGCTTTGTGAATTTGCAAATTTAAGGAAAGAGGTGTCTCCAAACTTATCCCCCAGAGGCCTTTCATGATTTCCTCTACAATACCTCTCCAACCACCACTTCCTCACTGCTCTGACCAGTGATCCCTGCTGAAGCACTCACACTGCTGAACGCTGGCCATTTCCCGAGACACTTTCCTTGCAAAATCTCTCTAATCATCTTCACGTGCCTTCACTTTCCTGAGAACAAGGGGAAAAAAAATAAGGTGGGGGGAAACTAGCCAATTGTGTCTTTCCGGAGAGACCAGAGGGACACGCAGGGACCTGGCAGAAATTAAAGGATGGGAAGGGAAAGGCTGGGCAGCAAAATGGGAAAAAGAGCAGAGAGAAGTAGAACAAGGCAGAAAATATTTTAAATATCAAAAAGACAGAGGGAAGGGCAGAATGACAACAACAAAAAAATTGAGAACTTTGGGACAGCAGTATGAACCCACTTCTGGCAGACTTGTTGCTCCCACCTGGCAAGGATCAGGCTTGCTCAGGGCCTACAAACCCAGCTTTTTGTTGTGACGCGGTCAAGTAGAAGGAAAAGCTTCCCATCCGCCTGTCCGTGCGCAGGTATAGGGACAGCAGCAGCTCCTGCATACACTGCAGCTGAGCAGGGGCCTGGGAAGGCAGGGACTGACGGGATGCTGGGTTGGGGGCAATGGGATGGATCGCAGGAGCCCATTCCGAGTGTTTTTCCAGGCTCATTGAGGAACGGATGGTGGCATAGGCATCATTTTGGAGAAACACTGCTATAACGAGGGGTTTTATAGATGAGAGCCATAATGTTTAATTGCCCTCAGCCAAGCTCTCCATTTAAAAAGGCCATTAAAAGTACTGGCTCAAACCCAGAGAAGGGCGGGAAGAAAAAGGAAAAAACAAGGGGAAAAATAAAGAAGACATCACTATCTCCTCCTTCCTCCCTACCCCTTTAGCCTTTGAGCATGTTCAAACTGATCAGAGGCAGAGATGCAGCTACTGCCCTGCTCTAGTGAAGAGCTACCTGTCAGTCAGGGCAAGCTGTTTTCCCTGGGCAGGATAATTTTCCCACCCCCTCTACAGGAAGGGCTGCTCATATTGGGAAGCCGCCACTGAACTTGGAGCGGGTGACTTTCATGAGATGTGAAAGGGGAACCCATCACACACCTTGCTCCGGATAATTTATTAACCAAAATGTGCTCCGTCAGGGCTCCTCGGCACCGAAATAGATGCTGTTGGATGTGGTTCATGGAGTCAGCAACACAGTTATTAGCGTATAAATAGTCCATCAGCTGCCGTGAGCACCTCGCTGCTCTTCACCTTGAGTTTCTGCCCCCGGGCCGCAGGCAGGGAAGCACTGCCAGGGCAGGGACCTTGCCCCGTGCTTAAATTCAAAGGCAACAAGTCATTTCCAAAGGAAAAGGGGATATTACAACTTGAGCTTTCCGGGAAATCGAGTTGCTGTATAGAAGAGTGAAACAGTGCCCCTTTCTCCTGCTCAGGAATTCGGTTTGCTGCTCTTCTGGGAAGATGCAGCTCTTTGGGATAACAGATCCGAGCCCAAAGCTGCGTGCCAGCGCTCCTTCTCACATGCCTGCTCTGCAAACAGGCCTTTTTAGTATCTTTCCCAAAGGATTTGTCCGTTCTAGCACAACCAGCGGAACTCCTGATCTTGCAGATCAAATGCTCGCACAGTTCTGTTTTTTAGAATGGAATGTACAGTACAAGGAAATAAAAGGAGATATTTACCACCCAAGGTGCAATCTCCCTCCCAAATTTCCTGGGAGCTGTGGCCAAGTACCAGAGAGGAGAACAGAGCCCACAGAGTTTCTGCTCTGAGTGTAATTCTTCACACAAAAGGATGCTGAGTCTTGGACCACAACCATCATTCCCCCACATCATCTAAAGTGGGCTTTTTGACGTAAAACCTCACATCTCCAGGCTCCCCAGCTTTCTCAAATTCCTCCATTGAAAACCATCTCAGAACCAGTTGTTTTTTATAGCCACACCATGAACAGAGGTGGTCCAGGTTCATCTTTCTCCACTGGTTGTCAACATTGAATCCCAGACTGGTTTGGGTTGGAAAGGACCTTAAAGATCATCTCATTCCAAGCCCCTGCCACAGGCAGGGACACCTTCCACCAGACCAGGTTGCTCAGCCTTGAATACACATTAAATCCCACAAGTTAAATAGGAAGTCCCAGAAATTAAACAGAAAATATGCTTTTGTTTCCTATTTACACATAAAAGGGAATGTATAGTTTTAATTACCAAGGGCCATTTGCTGGGGGACCACCTGCCATGCAAACCATTATCCCAATCATATCTCTTTCCAATGATTCCTGGATTGCCAGGGAGCCGTAGCCAGATGCCAACGTGACGACAAAACATCATTAACAGCGTGGAGAAAGATGGGGAGCAACTGAGCCAAGGAAAGAGGGGCTGTGACCACAGCCACCATCTTTGCTTTGTGCTGTCTCATCCCCTCGCATTGGCAGGGTGGGAAAAACAGCTTTTGATGGATAACGCGGCACAAGGCACTTTTCCACCCATCAGTGTGTCCTCCTACAGAAATGTTCTGCTACGATGGCTGCCTTTAAATCACGCTGGAAGGCCCTCCCAGCAGGTGTAATTTATGAGAGCTTTAACACCCCGGTAGTTCACCGATCGAGTCGAATGTGGGAAAAAGCTGGCGCGATGTAGGGAATAGTAAAATGAGCAGGTCCCCACTTCCATGGGTTCTCCCTGATGCCTGGTTTAAGGGGTTTAGGGAAGTGGTTGCTTTGCTCTGCCTTCTTTATTAAGTCAGGTCAAGCTGCAGAGGGCAACGTCAGCAGCTGAGGGCTTGGAGACCTCTTTGGCCACTTGAACTTTCCTCAAGGATTCATGCTGCACTTTCATAAGCAAGGCAGTGGGGCACTCTGGCTCTGTTAAGAGCATGGGAAATATGTTCTGAGAGCTATAGCACTGATTTTTACTCATATTTTTTTTTAAATACAGAAAAAAAATATTTACATATATGACATTTTATTCCTTAGCAGGAAATCCAGAAGATGGAGAACAATTCTTTTCAGCTTCCCTCGCACTTTCGTAAGTCACTGTGCAAATAATGGTTTTTAATTCATGTTTCCCTCGGGATGCACCACCTTAAGGAAGAGAAGCTTTGCTAGAAACTGCATCAGTCCCACAAAACAATCCACTTGGGCGCGGGGGGAGGGCACCCCCACCCTAAGGGTTTGTGAATAGCCCTAAGGACCAAAAGCTCTCTGACTAAAAGAAAGCTCACTCCCCTCTCTCCTGAAGGGCTTTCCAAGCCCCAGGAAGGACGTATGGACTGCCCTTGTGCAATCTCCCATTGCCCATCCATCACTGCACCTGAAATGTGTCAGGCAGGCAGAGACTGACATTTGGGACCCTTTCCCCTGGGTTAACCCTTCAGTGCCTGCCCAAGCAGCACAGGTCACCTTCACATCCTCCTGCCTGGAGACTCCAAGTCTCCTGACTATCCTGGAAATAAATGAAGCCCAAAGTTTACTGCTAGCCAGCAACATGTGAGTCAATACGTTTTCCTAGTAAAAGCTTGCGGGCCAAAGTCTCCTCCCGCCTATTAATTAAATTGCCATTTAATTCATGCTAAAAATCCTTCCCTTAAAGAGCCAGAGGATTCCCTGTGCCCCAGGCGATGTGCAGCAGCAGCAGATGTGAAAACACACTGCCGTCTGCAGGGCTGATCCTGCCCAAAACGCCAGGGCCCTCCCAATTTCCACCAGGAAAATCAATCTCTGTTAGCCCAGAGAGTTCCCCTAAATGAAAAGCCTTATCTAGAACAGGTCGTGTTATACAACAAGTCACTCGCTTTGCCTGGGAAATGAAAGATGATGAGGCAGAGTCCCCGGTACAGAGGCTATCTCCATAAATCTGCCAAAAAGGAGCTGTGGATTACTTTGCTGGATTAATTATCTGTCCTTCAAACAGAGTCCTGACCTCAGTGGCTGAGCATCTCCAACCTGTCACTGCAGCCGGGGAGGGAGGGCTTTCGCAGGGCTCTGGCCACAGGAAAAGGAGCAGGAACACCCTTTGGAGCAATGGGAGCCCTGGCACTGACCAGCCTGTTGGCACGAGGGGCTTGAATTGTGAGGTCTCAATCTGGATTTCTTTTTCAACTAGGCAGTGAGCCTTGTAAAGTGTGAAGTGAAAAAGTACATTTTCCTGGAGTTAAAACACTCTGATGGTAAGGAAGGGGGAGAAACAACTGAAAGGCTTTTCCCTGTTAGATATGGAAATGATTCCCAATGCAGGCAGGACAAGTAGCCAAAGCCATGGCACAGCTACACCTGTGCTCCTCCGTCATCTCAGCCTTAACAGCTTTGTAAGCCGGCAGCATCAAGTTAGATCTCAAGTCTTATTTTATGTGGTTATGGTTAATCTTTTAGTTTTATTGTGTTCCTGTCATGGGAGGACCTTGTGCTGGAGATAGCTGTATAAATAAGAGCTGCTGCAGTACATCCCCAGACATGGCTGCCCGACGGATGGAGCTGAACAGGACAGCAGCAATTCCAAATTAATTTTTAAACCCCACCTCCAAACCATACCAATGCTTTAGGTGCTAACACCGAAGGTATGATGGACGGCCAGGTTGCTTCTCAGCTCTCTACTGCTGTATATAGAAGCCCAAAAGGCAAAATCAGACCAGCCACATGCTAACCCTGTGCCCAAAAACTGTGAGAGCCGGGAAAATGCATCACCCATCCCTGCAGGGAAATGGGAGCAGCACCACTGCCACCTCCCCTCCTGGAAGGGAGCTGAAGAGCCAGGTGTAATTACTACTTCCACCAGCCACTTTCACTTTTGCTTACAGTCGGTTTCTAATTTAATTTGCTTCCCCATTCCCATATGTTAGGCTTTTTTTTTTTGCAAAATTGCCATAAAAATTTTCCAGCTCAGGCAAAAAAATCTGCTCGCTGACCTTTACCATCATGATTGAGGATAATGAGAAATTAATTAGGCTTTACCTGCCTGCCAAAAAAAAGGCTTGCCTTGGGTGAGCAGGATTTTGGAAGCGCATTAGATGCCAGCCCTGCGTCTGGACTCTCAGACATCAGAAGGTATCAGCTCTGTCCATAGGCTGATCATTCCCATCCAACCCCTTCTCCATGAGACCCTGGTGACTTCAGGAGAAGGATTCCTGGCCAGTTAGAAAACACTTTGTAATTCTCATGTTTGGGAAAAAAACCAATAGTGCAAAGTAGTTTAATCACTCTTTGATCTGTTCTGCTGGATCCTCTGACAGGAGAGCTGTCCCCACCAGGCAGGACTGCGGGCAAGGGTTAAGCTCTTGGCATACACAAGCAGATGCAAGGCTGTGTGCAGTGAACTGCCTGTAGGTCTCTCCATATTCCACCGCCACCCGAATCCCAGAGCATCCTGGTTCCCCTTCCACCATCCCACTGCCCACCCAGGATGGCCAGGCTGACAGCTATTTTACCATCCTCACCGTAATTCAGCAACCTCTGCAAAATTAGATTGATGTTTCAGTCCAGTCTCCAGTGAAAAAGATCCCGTATCAGCCAAAAGACAGTCCGTGCTGCACCTTGGCCAGTTGCTACCCACAATCTGGGAGAATCTCTTGAATAAATTGCAGAGGGAATTAGAGGAATAAATAATCCTCGCATCTTCAAAGGCTGGATACTTGCAGTCAGGATCAGTGGACTTGAAAGTCAGGGTGAAATCACCTTGACCCTCGAGGCTGATTAAAAGAAGGTTTGAAAAGGCTGGGCTTTAAGGAAAAGAAACTGGGAAATTATTTCTGCACGTGTAGGCAGCACCTGGAGCATGTGGCACAGTGGGGAGGGGAGGCACTGCTGCCATTTCTTGCTGGGAAGAAGCCCCCCCAAAAGTGATGCCAGGAACAGGGTTACAACCCACACCCACCAAGCTGGTCCCTCATGCCTGGGTCACCTCAAGCACTCTGTCTGTCCTCACCAAAGCAGCACCTGAGTGCAGCCCTGTGAGCATCAAAGTCTGCTGGGGTATGGCAGAGAGTGCTGAGCTCAAGGCATCTTAAATGAATGGGCCCAAGCCTCCAAAACTGGCCTTTCCATGAGGCAGCTGTGTTCTATCTGGAAACACCTTCCCAGCCTGCCCTGCCCCTGTTGCCATCGGAAGGGATCCTCAGGCTGTGGAGCCAAAGGGTCCAAGCATTGCCCAGCAATGATCCGCTCATCCACACCAAGAAGGGTTCCCAGGCTTCAGAGCCAGACTGCAAAGGCAGGCTCAACCCATGTGCCTGTCAGAAGGCAGAAAGCCACCACCACTTTAACTAAGCTTCATTCTCTAGCTCTGCACCCTCACGGGCCCAGCCCTTGCATCCCAGCTTCTGAAGCTTCTGGGAAACACCACGGAAACCACCAGGAGCCATTCAGTCCATCATCAGTCACATTCCCTCCCTGAACAGAAAATCCCCTCCGTGGTGTTGTGTGAGGCCGAGCTGTTTGCGGCTCATCATTAGGAATGAAAGGTTTCAACGTGAGATATTGTCAAACCTGCTTGGAGCAACCTGGTCTAGTGGAAGGTGTCCCTGCCCATGGTAGGGGGGTTGCAACAATCATCTTTAAGGCCCCTTCCATCCTAAATCATTCTGTCTATTCTATTCCATGATTTCCCAGGGATGGGATGTACAAAGATTTATTGCAGGGCTATCTCCTCCATCCATCCCTGCTGGGGTCCCCTCCGTGTCCCCCAAGACTCACCCGAGACGATGGTGTAGCCGATGCCCCGGGGACGTCCCTTGTCCTGGTCGATGGCCGTTATCATGCGCACAGTGGTACCCTGGGGAGGGACAGGGGACAGGTGTCACAGCACTGCTGGGGCTCCCAGAATGGCCTGTACCTATCACCGTGGGCCAAGTGCTGCGGGATAACCTGTCCTAGGACATAGCAGGCCATGGAAAAGTCCCATCAGCTGCCCTTGGAGCAGTTGAGGCTCCCCACTCATCACTCTGGTGTGAGCTGCAGAACTCTGCTAACCCACACCAGGATGTAGCTGGGAATGCTGAAGGCATGACCAGGAGGACATGTCCTCTAAGCAAAGCCCTGAGCAGGATGAGCTTCACTGTGCAGAAGGTTTGTACCAGGGCAAGTCTCCGCAGTGACTGGAGAGAGCCCCACCACACTCGGTCCCTGTGCTGCTCCTCCCCTGCCCACAGGAGCAGTATTTGAAGTGAGGTCACTGTGACAAGCACAGCTATTGGTGCTCAAGGAAGAAGAGGAAGGAAGAACTGAAGGTGCAGCCTTGGGAAAGCCAGGACAAGCCTCCTCACAGAGTCACAGCTGACAGGCAACAGAGTGTGCTCCTCTGCCTCAGGGATTTTCACTCTGCAGTCCCTCAAGAACCAAAGGCAATGATTCCCTTTCACCATGACCTTCAGCTTGGTCACTACACCAGTTTAATCTGCCACTGGCTTCCCAATTTCAGCCTGTCCTCTTCTCCCACTGTGTTCCTCAAATGAGACACCCCAAGCAATAAGGGATGCTCACACTGACCATCAGCATCCAGCTGCACAACTAAGTGAGCTGCAGAGATTTTAATTGAAACCCTTGAGGAGGAGGAGGAGGGTTGGACAGATGCTGAGAACCAGGGATTGCCTACAGGCAGGAGCTTCTGCAACTGCCAGCTCACCCACCTCATCCTCCATCCTGCAGGACACAGTTTCTATAGCCCAGCAGAAAGATCCAAGAGTCCCCCGAAACTGACAAGAAGAACATAAGAGGGACCCAAAATTCTTGTTTAGCTCTTGAAATAAAAATATCCTGCTCCATAAGTCAACTTCCACCACCGCAGTGCAGCGAGCCCCTGTGAATACCAACACACACACATGCCCGTAATTAATGTAGTGTGAAAAAATTTACAACTCAGCTCTTCTTGTTTTCATTGGCTTATTAACTGTGGGGAAAGCAGCAAATTTTTTAATTTTTTTTTTCCCCTCAAAGGAAATGTCAGCAGAGGCGTTTGCATATCTAATGAGGGAGCAGAGCGGGTCGGCAGCCTCATGCTTGCCCTGCAATCCATCATTTGAAGGCCAAAGGGAAAGCTGTGGCAGAAACATCACCGGTGGAAAGCAGGGACTTGCCGTCTTCCCTGGCTTCCAGATCTGTGTCCCTGTGGGCTCAATGCCGCTGCTGGCCATAAAGAAGGCTCCCAGGGCCAGGCACGCTGCCCGTTCCTTGATCTCCGAGGGCATTTCAATGGACTCCTTAAGTAAATCCATGTTATTAACCGAGAACATTAGCCATAAATCCCAGGTCACTGGCCTCTGAGCAGCACTCAGCTGGTGAGGCTCAGCAGCCGCCCAGAGAGCCTCTAAATTACTGACAATAACCGTGCTTTCCCAAGGAGCACAGAGAGAGAAAAACCACTGGAAAAGTGGGGAAGGAGCAGGTGGGAAAGCAGAACAGGGGATGTGGAAAGGAGGGCAGGGCAAAGTGGAGGAGAAAAAAGGGTGATGCATTTCAGTGTGCTCTGTCCCAGCATAGTTTTGCTCAAATTATATATTATAGCTTATACTATACATATACACACATATATAATTGTATTATATATAATATATACGAATATATTATATACTGTATATTGTATTACATGTATTACTATATCTTACATATTGTATTATACATTATACGCATATTCAGCAGAATCAAACTCCACGCAATCTTTAATCTGTCCCACGGGACAGATGCGAGCCCCCTCGCCTCCCCGGCACAGCAGGAGCTCCCCCACGGAAGGGGCATGGGTGAAGGCACCAGGTCTGTCTGACAGCTCGCTCGTCACCTGTCACACAGCTCGGGAGCGGCGCGGAACGGGAATTGTCTCCTGCAGAGGGAAGGCAGCCGCGGGAGAAGGCAGGGCCCTGCGATGGCTGGGAAATAGCAATGGGCCACTTTATCTGCGGGAGAGGCCCCTCCTGGAGGAGCCAAGGGGAAGGGCTGGAGGGAAGAGATAAAAGGATGAGCATGGATGTGGCAGCAGGGGAAGTTTGGGAGGGGTGGAAGGGGAATCTCATTCGGATATCTCAGCAGCGTGTGCCACAGAGATGCCCACAGGAAAGAAATTATCCAGACATTTGATCACAGGAATGAGGGCTGAGAGGGACCATGCTGAGGTTCACTCTGTCCTTGGCAGGCCCGTGATGATGGTATCACGCTGCTGGGTTTTGGCGTTGGAGCTCCCCCCATTCTCCTTGCAGCCCCCTGTGTTCCTCTTCCTGCTCCACAAGCCTCTCCTGGGGATGAGCCACGTTTCACCAGTGTCCAAGGAACACGTGTTGGAGTGGTGCTGGGCTCCCTACCATCCATGGATGCTGTCTCCTGGAACCTCGGCAAGATCCTTCACATCCCACCTGGTTTCCATCCTTCCTGACAGGTCCTTCACAAGACTCTTCCAATGTCCACAAGACTGGCAGGCGCCACCTCCTGGGGATGCACGGTCCCCTCCTGAGCATCCAGACTATTTGGGAGCAATCTTGAACCTTCCAGGAAGGGGCTGAGCAAGTGGCACAGGGTAGGAATAACATCCATGTGGTAAGGATCGGCTTTGTAGCGAGGGCACCAAGCGTTGGAGCCACACCACGATGGCAAGGATCACCCTCCATGAACCACGTCTCAACAATTCCCAATTGGAACACAACACCATTCCTTTCACGATCCATCTTACTGCAGCAAGGGCAGCCAACTGCAATCCTAAATTGGAGGGGACCCTCCCACAGTCTCCAGCTAAACACATCTGGCAAGGATCCACTTACCCACAGAAACCCCAGGCTGACTTCCAGCACCAAGAGCTCTGCCCCGGGTATCTGTGGCAAGACCCTGCAGCTCTTAGAAACTCCCAAATAGTCCGGACTTTTCTTTTAAAACAAGTCACACCTCGCCCGCCTACTGCAGACAGCAGTGGCTGCAAGGAGAGGGCTCGGCTGGTGGATACAGAGAGAACAGAATAACTCTTCCCCTCTGGGGAAGGAGGAAGAAGGTTTAGAAAAGTAATAATCTGGGAAAGCCTATGCTTAAAAAAAGGCAAAGAAAATAAAGAATGGCACATTATCCAAACAAAATCTGAGGGTTTTTTGAAGAGGGGCAGGGGTAAATCAATCCTTTTTTAATAAAATCCTGAGCTTTTAATAAAGTGTTCACACTGATGGGCTGAAAATATTGTAAGAAAGAATTAACTTGGAGCTATTGAGACTCTAGGGCAAAACCAGCACTGATTCTACATTATTTCTTCAACTCAAGGAGATTCTGAGGAGGAGGGGGATGGTGCTGAAGAATTAAATCTGTTTTAATGATGTTTGACATGTATCTGTACCATTCTACTGCAAGGAAATACAACTGCTGGTCTAGGGGCCATGTGCCAGTGGGGTTTGGCCTCACTCTTGCCTTCACGTGGCTCCCTGTGGGATGAAGCACAGGTTCACAGCCCTCAGCTGGTCTCCTGAGAGTGGATTCCTCCTCTTTCACCCGCAAAGCAAAGCTGCAGCACTCTCTGCCTCACGCACCAGATGAGGTGCAGAAGCAGGCGCTCATCAGAACCACAGCAGCTCTGCAAGGGGAGATAGCCCCTCTCCTCCAGCCCCTATCACCTTGTCTGGAGGACATGGAATCACAGGATCATTTGGGTTGGAAAAGCCTTCTGAGATCATCCAGTCCAACCATTCCCCCAGCACTGCCAAGGCCACCACTAACCCATGCCCCCAAGTGCCACATCCACATGGCTTTTAAATCCCTCCAGGGATGGTGATTCCACTGCTACCCTGGCAGCCTGTGCCAGCCCTTACAACCCTTCCTCTCCATGACATTCAACATCAACCATGCCACCCAGTCTACACCTGCTGTGAGGACAGACACCCAAAAACCCTCTTAAGGACAAAAAACACACAGCCGAGCTTTGCCGCAGCTGCAGGCACACTCGGGTGCCCTGGGAGAGATGTCTGAGCCACGCTGGGATGATAAACAACATCAAGAAAGAAGATACAACACCTCCAGGGAAGGCAGAGTCTCTCCCCGCTGTGTCCTCTTCCTTTGCCTGATAAGAAATTGCTTTCTTCTCAGTGTCACAATAAGCACCTGCCCAAAATGCTTCTCAATTATGCTCCCAGATCCCAGCCTGAGAGAAATAAGAGCTACAACTGCACTTCTCTCCCCTCTCATGCCCCTCCACCCCTTTTTCTTCTTCTTCTCTTACAGGATTAGGGACTTGAAAGGCGAAGCGCGGCCCAGCGTTGCAGCAGGAGGAGGGGGGGGAGCGCTTCAGAAAGCTGCCACGGCAAAAAAAAATCCCATTTCTCACTTCTTAATTCCAGTCAATTCCAGTCAAAGGGCTGATAGAGATCTGTTTGCGGTAATTTGCTGCAGTTTATCCACTTTTTTCACCTTCTATCGGCTCTCCACTGACGGGCTGGCTGACATGCTGTTACTCGAGTGAGGAAATTAAAATTTGATGCAATAATCCCAAATAAGAAGGATTTTATTAGGTAATGTATACACTTTAGATGAGGTATTCTTGCCTGATACATTGATAGGGGAACACAGACATGCTGTGCACCACAGATAAAAAGAGGGAAGAGAGACGGGGAGTGGTCGCATGGAGCAGCGGCTCTGTGGATTTAGGGCTGGGATGAGATGCCTTGAGCACATATTGACCTGCTGAGCCAAACGTCGGGGCAAACATCACCCAAAAATGCACTGCAGCCTCTCGGTTTGACCTGCAAGCCTGGCTTTGGACGGCAGCTGGCTAAGCCCAGACTCCCCACCCAAATTTGCGGTTATCATTTTGATAACCAAGACATTCCCTCTACACATGGCTCCACTCAGGGGGTAGGGCAGAGCTGATGAGAAGATTTCAACTGGGAGGCAAAAAATGCACATAATTAATGGCTGGACTTGATGATCTTTGAGGTCTTTTCCAACCAAATGACTCTGTGTTAAACCCCAGGCTTGCCAAAGCAAATCACATTGTGTTTCAGCAGTGGAATTTCTCCCAGGATGGCTGGGAATTTGGGTCCAAACCAGAGAGCACCACTCAAAGCAGTCCCCACCTCCAGCAATCTTCCTCTTCACCATGTCTCTGGTGGCACCTATCCATTCTGGATGCCTCAGTGCCTTTGGAGATGTTGCACGTGGCCAAGAGAAACTAAAATCTCTAAACCTGGTGATAATTCCTTCCTCCACTTCCTGTATCACATTACACAGTGGTTATTTGCTGCTGTCCCGACTGCAAACAGTGAGTGTTTCGGGAATAACTGTGGTGCATGTCAGTGTATTGACACAAAGGGATCCTTGAGCCTTAATATACATCATTATTTGAAAGACATTCCCTTTCCTGGATACCAGATCACTCCATGAAGGTGATGCAGTCTATGATTTTTAATACTTATGGGACTTCCTTTAATTTCATTTATAGCTTTTTTCCTCCTAGTTAAGTGTGATCTAATTTGCGGGGCTTTATTTCCCTGCAGCTCACTCTGTCCATCCCAGAAATACTCCTTAATATCAACAAAACTTTTACCTTGTAATTCATGAATAAGCTGGTGTTTTGGCCACCTCTGAGCCAGCAGACAGGTAATGTGCTGTGTCACCATGGGATTTGTGACAGTACGGCTCAGCCCTATTGATCCAGCACTCTCCACATCAGGGCTTTGCTTCAAAGTGAATAAAAAGGCATAAACTGAAGCACTCTGGAGTTCCCTCTTTCTCTGAACTGAGCCACCAGGCATTTGGGACCCAGAGCACCAGAGACGTTATGGGATGCACATGTGGTGTGGATGCCCACCATGCCGTGATTTTAAGGCAGAAGATTTTTCCTTCCACACACAAAAACGTTTCCCTGTAGGCAAAGTGATGGGATGCACAGCTGTGGATGCTGCAGAGAAGGGCTGGTGCTTGGATTAAAGCCCTTGGTGGGAGCAGAGCAAACAGCTCCCGAAGCCCAAGCTGCCCTCCACTCTCCCTGACATCTGTGGGAGAAAAAAACCCTCATCCCTGCTGTATTTAGAGACGGGGAGACTTTTTTCCACAAACAGCGAGTTTGCTGACAAACTGAGTTTCAGAAGAACTAAAATGATTGGATCAATTTGGCAAAACCTGGGGGAAAAGACTCAAAGTGCTGAAATGGCTGATGATTCTGGCATTTTCAAAACTGCCTCATTTCAGGAACATTTAGATTTTTCCTTCAAGTTCTCTATTGGAAATGGCATGCAGATAGACCATGCGGAGGAGACGGGGTGACTGTCTGCTCAGAACAACACAAAGCCTTTGTAGAATTTAAGAAAAAACACTGAGGAAAATAATTTTATTTGGGGTCCAGGCTTCTCGAACCCCCATGCTTAGGCTGCCTATTTCAAAAAGGGGCTGAATATTTTGGATCTGGCTGGAAATGTGCTGTTTCAGAAGGAAACCCCAGGAAGCACAGTCCTTACCGGAGGCGAGTTCTCGTAGATGTTTGTGCTGTAGGGCAGGTTGATGAAGATGGGGTCCATGTCCTGCACGTCTGTGATGGTGATTGCCAGGTTGGCCAGAGTAGACAGCGGTTTGTTTTTATCTTGGTCCTTGAAAAAACAAGGAGCCGGGAGGGGAGAGAAAGGATTTCTATCAGAAAAACAGAATTATTCAGCAGCATTAAGTCTCTTGTGGTTGTAGCTGGGGCAGGATTTCTGAATAGTGGAGGTAATCATCTCTTTTTCAAGCTACCCACTGGAATCATTGTCCACTGCACCTCCCTCTAAGCTGAAATACAATATGCATTTCATTGCAGCATCAGCCCTTTCAAATGAAGCAAACACCAATTTAGTTTTCATCACATTTTGAGTGAAAACGCAGCAATGCTGTTCAACATCTACTTCAAAATGTAAATTCCTTCCTAATGCAGACACAGCCTAAGGTACCTCTGCATGGTCAGACCCAGGGGTGGGTGCCAGCAGTCTCTCTCACACCCACAGTGCTGATGCCTCAACACAGTTTGGGCTCCATCACCTGAAGGGGAGGCTCTGGGAGACCTCAGAGCCCCTTCCAGTGCCTAAAGGGGCTCCAAGAAAGCTGGAGAGGGACTTGGGACAAGGGCCTGGAGGGACAGGACAAGGGGAATGGCTTTAAACGGAAAGAAGGCAGGGTTAGATTAAGTATTAGGAAGGAATTCTTGGCTCTGAGGGTGGGCAGGCCCTGGCACAGGGTGCCCAGAGCAGCTGTGGCTGCCCCATCCCTGGAAGTGCCCAAGGCCAGATTGGACAGGGCTTGGAACAACCTGGGACAGTGGAAGGTGTCCCTGCCCACGGCAGCGGGGTGGACTAAATATCTTTAAATGTCCCTTCCCACCTGAACCACTCCATGATTCTATGATCACCTCCCTTTCACTCCACCACATCCCACCAGGACAGAGCCTCGGGCTCTTTTCCAAGCATGACCCTTCTCCAGCAGCCAATGCCACAGCAGCAGGCACTGCCACCAGCTTCTCCTGGCAGTGCCCTGCTGCCACTGGTTTTCTTGCTGAAGCCTTGTCCTGTGGGTGCTCAAAAGTGACCCCAACACCCACAGCCCTTTGCCAAGGGCAGGAGTAAAGAGAGCACACAGAGGGAAGGGAATCAATGTCTCCTTACCCCCAATCAGGCACTGTGCTGGAAGGTGACCATTAGAGGTTACCACACACTCCTCCAAAGCAGCTTTCAGCAGAGGCAAAGACTGATTGCCAGAAGATTAATGTTAATTTAAACTGTATTCAACAACACAGCTTGTACATTATCCTCTTAACCTGCAGGGCTCAGTGTTTATGGCCTGGGTGGATGCTTATTCCGATTCTGCTGTTAGTGCCATCAGGTTGAAGTCCTTTGTTTCTTCAGATAATGTTCATTCCCCTCTCCTTCACCTCTCAAATTTTGTTGAAGGCATCACAGATAGCACTGAAAAAGCAAGTACGCTTCCAGTTTCCTCACTGGACTGTCTCTCCCGCTGTCCTTTCCAGCCTCCTTCTGCGCTTGCTGCCTTCATCCCTGGGATGGAACAACTCCTGCCTGGCACCTGTGCTCCTCAGTAATCCCTGCAGCGACCCTGAACCCACCATCACCCCATTTCCCACCCTGGACCATGCAAACTCTTAATCAGGAAGAAAATCACCATTTGCTCTTCCAGCTCCTGCTACACTGGCGCAACTCTCATCCTTCTTTCCCGGCACAACTTTGCCCCGGGGTTTCTCATCACTTTTCTTCTAGGAATTACTAGCACTGACTGAGCCAAGGAGATATTCCCACAACTGCCATCCAGCCCAGTTCAGAGACAACATTTAAGTCCTTGGATTCCCTAAGCTGGAAATCACTGGATGCCAGGGATGTATCGAGCAAGTAACAGGTTCCCCAGAGAAGCTGTGGCTGCCCCTGGATCCCTGGAAGTGTTCAAGGCCAGGTTGGACAGGGCTTGGAGACACCTGGGATAGTGGAAGGTGTCCCTGCCCATGGCAGGGGGTTGGGATGAGCTGGGCTTTACAGTCCCTTCCAACCCCAACCATTCTGGGATTCTATGAAGTACCAGATATGCCCCCATTTTATCTTTTCTGGGATACAGGGCCAGATGGAGCTGGCTGGACCACGCTGACACCCTTGCATCCTCGAGGAAATCAGAATCCTGAAAGAAAGTTACATTTCCATCAGGAACTCTGTTTGGTCCCACATTTTCCAACCTGCTAAACAGCTCAATAACACATCCCAGGAAAGCGTGTCAGCGACAGACACTGGCAAGGAAGCAAACTATAGAGAGGCCCTCTTCCCACTGGAGTATTAAAAATAAAATGAGGTATGTTTAAAAAAAAAACAAACCCAAAACCAAGTTTCTGGGGAGAATTCCACAGCCTGGAACATGCAGGGCTTGGGCTGAAAGGTTGTGGTGTTTGCCCGGCGGTCTGTGAGTGCCCGGGCTTGGTGATGTGAAGAGCGAAGCACAGCCCCCCATGTCCTCCTGACATTTGTGGTTCTGCGTCAAGACAATGATCTTGATTAAATCACATGCTTCAAGAGTTCTAGCCAGCTGCCTGGAGGGGGCAGGGAGGGTTTCCCCCCCCTCTCCTGAGCGTGGGGTTGGTCAGATGTATTGTAGGGCTGAATCTCACCTTCCTCTGTTGTGTCTGAGGCGGGGAAGAAGCCACCACCTGCCTGTGTGCTCCTCTACATTCTCCAGCTCTCTCTAGGCTGAACACCAGGGACTGAACACCCATTCATATGGGGCATGAATTTGCCATGGTGGACACATCTCCCAAGGGTCTCCTCTCAGTGTTATGGTATTGATTGTAATTAAGACCTTGGTTTCTCCTCTGTCCACCAAAACTTTAACTCTTGATGTCTGAACTTAATACAGGTGAGTCCACTTGTAATAAACCACAACGTACAAAGAACGAGTCTGGAGGGTCCGATATACCAAAGACATTCTTTACTCAGAGGGTGGTGGGACACTGGCACAAGTTGCCCAGGGAAATTGTGGATGTAGTTCCATCTCTGGAAGTGTTCCAGGCCAGGCTGGACGGGGCTTGGGGCAATCTGGTCTAGTAGAAGGCGCCCATGGTAGGGGGCTGGAATGGGATGTTCTTTAGGGTGCCGAACCCAAACCATTCTGTGACTCTCTGAATGGTCTGTATGCCCTGTACTGTGTTTCATTGCCCAGGAGCTGGTGCCCTTGCAGCAGAAGCCCCTGACATGTATGAGATGCTGTTGGAGAGGTGCAGCTGTTCTCCACAGCAACTTGCAACCACCCAGAGACTGCATTGCTGCAATACCTCGCTCAGTAGAAAATGCTGGATGTGCCCAAGATTTGCCAGAGCAGGGCAATAAAATAAACCCCAGACAACACCTCCAGCCCCACAGCCACCAGGGTAGGACTCACCGTGGCGTTCACCTGGAGCTGGTAGGCCTGAGTGACTTCATAGTCCAGCTCCCGGATCACCGTCACGATGCCACGGCCGCTGTCGATGGCAAAGAAGCTGGAAGGGGGCTGGAAGGAGTAAAGCACGCTGCCTCCTGCCCCCTGGTCCGGGTCTGTGGCGTTCACAATGAAAATCGGAGTGCCCACGGGGGTATTCTGGAGATAAAAAATAAATATCAATAACATTGTGCACTATTTTCACATCAAACATACATCAGCAATTTCTTTTGCCCACCAGGAGTGATATCCAGAGACCCGACAACTTCAGTCCTGTATTTCCAGGACACTTGTAAGTTACACAGCTGTATTCTTTATTATAGTATTGCATATATATTTTGCTATAATAGTTGTTACACACTTATAATAATAGTTATACAGCTGTGGTCAAGATGGCACTCTATCACAAACCCTTACTTTCCCAGACATCCCAACTTTCCAGAAAAATTGCTCTTTCCTGGAACTTGTTTTCTGCCCAAAGGCACTTTTATTTTTGACACTGATTCCCTTGCTGTTTTCACCACAAAGTATTAAATATAGGAGAGCTTTAAAAAATAAGGGGAAAAAGAAAAAAAAGCATTAAATGCAACATAGAACTTAACGTAAAAGTCAAAGTTGTAGTTTCCACAGCAACTACAACCTGGCCCGATTAACGAAGGCATGAACAGTTCCATCGTCATAAATCTGGAACTAATCTACATGCATAAAATATGCAGCTGAGTGCACAAAATCAGCAATGGCAAGTGCAGTTTGGCACTTCTTATTGTTTAACTTCACAGCGGGGAGAACAATTATCCATTTTTGGTGGAACAGCTGCATGTTCCTATGCAAATCTTAAAATGCATATTCTTGTCTTTCCCTAAAGGCACGAGCACAGACTGCCAGCAAAAAGGCTCTGCCGGGGCTCCAGGTACACATGGATCACAACACCTTGGGCACGTCCCTCTGCCTGTGACAGGATCAAAAGGGCTGACAAAGAGCTAAACCTCGAAAGGGGACACAGCAAAGGTCAGAAGTGAGACCTGACAGCGGCTGGTATGGCCAGCTGGGATAATACGGATTATTCCTGCAAACCTCTCCCCAAGTCTCTGCATTTTATTGTTAACTCCTTTTGTATTAATTATTCGCCCTCAGCTTGCAGAGAAGTATTGTGAAGGGCTGAGAGGATGGAAAGGAGGCTTGAGGAGAGGCAGAGCTCACAAGATGGGGCACTGCTTCCAAGAAAATGCATGGCCAAAACTGAGAAACAAACTGAGCCATTTTCAGGTTTTTTGGGAACCACAGGGTTTGCAGGGAACCAAAAGCTGTCTAGTCAACACTTCCACTAGAAAATACAGGAAAACAGGGCTCCGCACTAGGAGATCTTATTTAACCAGCTTAATACTGGGTGATGGCACCAGCAAAGAACCAAAGCATCTGCATGTCCTCTGTCAAAGCTCAGGCCAGCAGAAAACTGCCCTCAAGGCAGGTGGCAGGATCTTGTACAACAGAGCAGGGAACCCAGGGCACACTCTGCAACTCACACTGATGAATCCAGGCTCAGGACACTCATACCACACACATCCCTCCTGCCCCCTGCCCTTGTACCCAGGCACGGGGCATTGCAGGGACACTGACACCCAAGCTCACCTCGGACTCCAGCAAAATTCCACTTCCCTTACATCAATGTCATTTCTGCCAAGGTGTGAGAGGTTGCAGCTCCCACTTAGGTTTTTCATTTCCTTTCTTTTTTTTCCCTCCTCTAAATCAAGCTGCTCTAGAAAGCCTCGCAGGGCACGGCCTGAGGATTATTTTTTAAAGCACCTTCAAGTTTTTTGGTGATCAGCAGTCACAAAAGCATAAAAGATATAGCTGGAAGGTACCTCGGAAGAGAAGCCTGTCCCCTTGCTCCACCTAAATCACTCCAATCCTGAAAGCCTTCTAGCAATGGAGACACCACATCCTCCCCAGCCCATCTATCCCAGAATTTTGCTGCCCTTTGCCTTACAGCTGCTCATTTTCTGCAAGGCTTAACCCAGCCCTGCCCTGCTGACGTGTAAACCCTTGACTTTGTGCCACGCACTCAGCACCTTAATCCTGGCTTGGGCATTTAAACTGCTCAGGAGCCGGGACTTTGTCAGCTGGGGGGTTGCGCTGGGTGAAGAAGCCTTTCATGGGGGCTGTGGTGGGTGTTTGCTTTCCGAGCACTCCTAAAACACCTTTTCAGACAGGACTAGAGCAGCTCCCCAGTCCCTCTTTCGGGCTACCTGCCTCCCCCAAGCCATCACCACTGGGAGCAGCTCCAGAGCATCCCACAGCCCTTCTCTTGCTGCTGCCAGGGCACTGCTTCCACCACCTCACTCCACCTGCTCCAACAACTCAGCTTCCTTCCCAGAGCCACCGGGGTACCAATGTCACAACACAGAGCATCACAAATTAACCATTCACAGGGAGAGGCAGAGCACGGGTAGATTCAGGGTTGCACTGAAGGGTCTGGGCTATATTGCCCTGGGAATAACAATATTCATAAGGATAAAGCTGGCCTCGATTAATATGTTTTCTCTTCTTTTTAAGTGCCCCTAGCCACTGCTCTTAACATGCAAATCCGCTCTGGTCACCCGTGATTACGGGGCTGCTCTCAGCTGGCTGTGAAAGAGGAGGGCTTGAATTCCCCCGCATTGTACTCCATACAATAGCCCCAAAGCAGGCTTTGAAGGGAGTTCATCTCCTCGTCCTTCCAGAGGAGAAGCTGCCTGGAGGGGACACGGAGGTCACCAGTTTTGGTGCTGTGAGCTCCAGCCCCTGCAGACACCACCGGGCGACTTCCATGGCTTTATCCTTGTTTTACAGCTTCGTTCACCAGCTCCCTGCCTTGGTCAGGACAGCAAGAGCCATACAAGCAGGGGATCAGTTCTGGACAAAGCTCTGGCCCTGGGAATCAGTCATGGACATCAACACCAAAGCATCTGAGGGGCTGTGAGCGACCCCAGGGCCGGATCATGAGCGTGGGCGTACAAGCAAAGCACAGCCTGAGTGAATTTAGGAGGGGAGCAGAAGGGCTTTCAGGCAGCAGGAGGAGTGTAACAGGAAGCAGAGCAGCATGGATGCAGAGAGGGAAATCACTGATACCGCCCAAAATGGCCAGGTCAATGTGAATATTTCACTACCAAACACGTGCCCTTATTCCCAACAGCGCACAGGTGAGAGGATGCAAACCTATAAGGAGTGTTCTGGGTAATGCATCTTTTTTTCCACAGCTCGAATTCAAGCAAAAAAAGAAAAAATCCCCCCGAACCAGCTGTGGGGTGCAGACATCCCGTGTCAACACTCCTCCAGGGAAAAAGGTCTCATCAGTGCTTGTGCCCAGGCAGGCACAGTCAGGACTCAGAGGAATTTCAGGCCATCTGCCTTAAAAAGCATAAAAAGTATGTCTTTAAAAGCCTCTTGCCATTTTTGGGTCAAACAGGCTCAAGATATTCCTCAGCAGGAAGCTGACGTCTTTATTTCTCAAAAGCTGCGGCCCATCATCTGAACAATGAAGCAAAACATCTGGATAAACAGAAGAGCCTGGGGCTTGTGTTTGATGGTAAATACCGAGCAGAGGACACAACCCAGGGAGATGCCTTTGGAAAGCCCCGTGCTGGACCGTGTTTCTGCCTTTTCAGCATTTGTCCATTTATAGGACTCTTCTGCATATTCCGTCATGGCTTTTCTTCATTAACAAAGACTAATTGTGTTTATGCTTATCTCACCAACAGGCAAAAATAACAAATTCTCTCTTTTTTTATCCAGGCAGACAACAGCCTACAGGTGCTCGTGGCAAACAGGTGAGCTTTCTACACGAGTCGCCAAATTCTGTCATTTTTTAAAGCTTTCGGCTCTCTGCAGCAGCCTGCGATGGAGGCTTCATTCACTACAGAAAAAAGAACTGGTGACAAAACTGTGTCATGTCATTAAATCTTTGTTACGACGCCAGCAGATGTGAGATTAAAAATAAACATGCAGACAGATGCTGCCTGTTGGGGGGGAGGAGGAGGGCAAACGGGAGTGGGACCTGCTCCTGACCTGTCTCCAGCACCCCATCCTTCATCTGGCAGCTCAGCAGGAGCACCTCCAGCACCCAGGTCCCCCCTGAGCAGCTCCAGGAATTAAAGAGCTCTGGGGTGCTAAGTAGTGAGGCCATTTGTGCCTCCCTTATTTTGCAATAAATGAGTAAGAAAAGTTCAAACTGTTAAAAAAAAAAGTATTGAAAGAAGTTGTGGGGGTCCAAAAGAAATACTGAACAGTAATGTAAGAGCCCCTAACTCTAATCATAAGGAGACTGCTCTGTTCCAGTGGATCCCCAGCAGCAAGGATAGGTTTGTGTTAAAATAAGGAACGAGCAACCCTAAAATCCCTGTTCAAACATGGAAGGATGTTGCTGTACAAGGGGGAGGCAGAGGAGAGACCAAGACCTTGCTTCTCTCTGAGCAGCACAGAGGTGAGTGATCACAAATAATCACAGGAGCACAGAATGAGTCAGACTGCAGTGGGTGTTCTGATCTCACCTTCCTGCTCTAGCAGGGACACCCCAGAGTACATGGCACAGGATTGTGTCCCGGGGGTTCTGGGATATCCCCAGAGAGGGAGGCTCCACAGCCTCTCTGGACAATCTGTTCCAGTGCTCAGTGACCGCACAAGGAAGAAGTTCTTCCTCGTGTTCAGGTGGAACTCCCTGTGCCTGAGATTTTGCCTGTTGCCTCTTGTCCCATTGCTGGGCCCCACAGTTCTACCCTCTTGACATCCTCCCAGGAAGTGTGTTTTCATCCCGAAGATGTCATGGGATGGCCCAAGCACAGCCCAGCACAACAAACAGCTCCCCTGGGCTGTCACCTCCCGTGTGACCTCAGCATGAGTTACCAGACACAGACGTGCCCCGTTAACCCTGACAGCTGGGACACCAAAGCCTTATGCAACATTCTCTGCAAAGGAGCACTTAAGGCTGAAGAAGAGGTTACCAAAAAGAGACTTTTTAAAATATTTACACCTCGCTCTCTGGCCACACTGGTAGTCTTCAATACCTTATTATGAATCCTGGTATAATATGCATTAGTAATAAAATTTTGGGTGGATGCTGCTCCAATGCAATGTGGCAATACAAGGTAGAGGACAATCCAGAGGAGATGCCCTCTCTGGGGTCACAATGTGAGCAACCTGGGATAGTGGAGATTGTCCCTACCCATAGCACAGGCTTGGAACTAGATGGCCTTTAAGGTCCCTTCCAACCCCAACCGTTCCACGACGTGTCCTGCCAGGCAGGTTACATGGCCACAGCTGAACACGAGGGACACC
The DNA here is from genome assembly GCA_014706295.1 of Lycocorax pyrrhopterus obiensis. Lineage (NCBI taxonomy): Eukaryota > Metazoa > Chordata > Aves > Passeriformes > Paradisaeidae > Lycocorax > Lycocorax pyrrhopterus. The sequence goes on along the minus strand of JACSVZ010000008.1, from coordinate 3,707,977 downwards.
TGAAAAACATCAGAGCACCACCCCCTCTTGTCTGCCACCCAATGTTCCCCTCAAGTTGTGCCAGGGGAAGTTTAGATTGAATAGCAGGAAATTTTTTTCATAGAAAGGTGTTATGGTTTGACACTGGCCTAACGCCAGGTACCCACGAAAGCCACTCACTCACCCTCCCCTGCCACAGCTGGGCAGAGGAGAGAAAAATTAATGAAGGGTTCATAAGTTGAGGTAAAGACCAAGAGAAAACACTCCAAGGGCAAAACAGGCTCAACTTAGAGGTACAAAGTGAATTTATTACTAACAAAATCAGAGGAGGGTAAGAAGAAGTAAAGTAAGTCCTTAAAAACACGGCCTGCAGAGGAATCCCAGCTCCGGTGCCTGGAGCACCTCCTCCCCCGCCTTCTTCACTGACCTTGGTGTCTCCATGTTGTTTCCCTCACATATTCTCACCTTCTCCTCTTCTCTAGCTGGAATTAAAACTGTGCCCACTACCTTTGTTGTGATTTCTCCTTAAATCTGTTTTCACAGAGGCGTTACCAACCTCTCTAACTGGCCCAGCTTTGGCCAGCAGCATGTCCATCTTCAGAGCCATCAGGGATTGGCTCTGCCAGACAGGGTGGAAGCTTCCAGCAGCTTCCCACAGAAGCCACCTCTGTGCCCCCCTCTCCCCCGCTACCAAAAACCAGGCCGTGCCAAACCAACACAAAAGGGTTGTCCAGCACTGGCACAGGCTGCCCAAGGAAGTGGTGGAGTCACTGCCCCGGGAAAGATTTAAAAGACGTGTGGCTGTGGCACCTGGGGACATGGCTGTGTAACCTGGCAGTGCTGGGTTAGTGGTTCAAGGTGATGATCTTAGAGGTCCTTTCCAACCCAAAACTATTCTTGTGAACAGGCTCTCCTTTCACACAGGGCTAACAGAAAAAGGCTGTTTGCAGAAAACCCAGTTTCCACCCCCTTTTCTGAGGCCCATGGCACCTGCTCCCACAGCATTAAGTCCCTCTGGCTGTGAGACCGCTCACCCTGCTCAGGGAGCAGATTTGCTCGGCGCCTTTGAGAGTTTCCCACCACAGCAAAACCATTTCACGGGCCACGGGCCACCAACACCCCGGACGTGCCTTGATCCATCAGTCTTGTCCAACTGGCCTGACACCAGGAGCCCCGTGGGCAAAGGGCTGAGGGGGGAATATGGAGCGCTGACTTTTTTACAGCAGGGTCAGAGTCGGAGAGAAGCAAAGGTGGGAGATAAAGCAGAGGAGATCTGGGAGTTCATTTTCCAGATACTCCCTTCAATGCATCCACTTTTCCAACATACAAAGTGAGCAGCTGGTAACCAGCCGGCAGGGGTTAAACCACAACAACCTTCTGACAAGAAGGCTGGGCACCCAAAATGTCTATTTTGGTTTATTTGAGGCTGGTCCCTCCACGGCAGCTCCCCCTCTCCAGTGGCTGGCCATGTAGAGAACCTCCATCTGACCTCCCAGGGCAAAGTCACCCGGCAGAAGCTGGTGGGGATGATTAGGATGCCGATGCATGCTGTAGCCATGCAAATAATGTGGAAAAACGGCAGGCAATCTGGCCGAGCAGCTGTCGGAAGGTCGGTGAGATGAGGCGACACAAACGGACTGGGGGGCACACGGCACCGGGCACGAGGGCTCGAGCAGCAGGCAGCCCTGACCTCCTCACTGAAACAGCCTCACCAGCCCCGCTCCTGCTTCCCCCTCTTCCCACTCCGCGCTGCCCCTGCATCAAAGCGGGAGCTGACTGCTCCCATCAGGAGATGCTCCGCTGCTCCACGCTCCTGTTACAACTCAGGTCAACCTATTACTCTTAAATAATTCCCTGCTGCTTTTCCCTCTCCCTGCCTCTGCACCGTGCAGTGGGGCGGATGAAAGGAGCTTTGCGCTCTGCTAAAAGCCGGCTCAGACATCCCTCTGCCCCAGGCAAAGACGCTTCCGCCGATCCCAAATCATTGCAGGCGGGAAGGAGGGCTCAGTGCCTCTTGCTGAAGGCAGGGCATCTCGGGGGGCTGTGGAACAGAGCTGACATGGATTCCAAGTACTCTCCTAATACAGCTGGGACCCTGTCTCCCTCATCCTGGGCTGCTTTGGACACATTTAAGTCACCTATTCCTGCCCAGGACTTGTTTGCTGCAGGAAATAACTGCAGAAGCAGAGTCACAGCAAGTGCCAGCCCCTCTTCCAGCCCCTGCCGAGAGGAAAAAACCAGCCCCATGTGTTGGTTTCTGTCCCCATGCTCCGTCCTGGGAGCGATCTGGCTGCCAGACTGGGTCCCTCGCGTGCCAGCTCCGAACGCTCACACGGATGTGCGCAGACTTCCAATTCCCGTGTTCTTAATTGCACTTTTAATTACATTTATTAATTGCATTACTGCTCGTCCGAGCCAGGCAATTTCCAATTTCAAAGTTTGATTTTAAAACCTGATAATTTCCCTTTTTAAATTTTTTTTTGTGGTGGAAATCCACCCCACCTTCCAATCAGCTCTCATTAATATGTACCTCTTGTTGCTACCTCTATTAAGTGACCTCCCTCATTATCGGGTGACACTGGCAAACGGCCACCGCAGAGCTATAATTCAATTGAGGGGCTTTTGAAAACACCATAAACACAGCTGGAATGGATGCTTTATAGGAGCTGGAGAGGAATTAGCTACTGGATAACCACACTCGGAGCCGAGAGCGCTCGTTTGCGGCAGACACGGCCGGGCCCAACGTACGGCGCTGGAGACAGGGACTTCACAACCACGCAGCCCACAGGGGAATTTGCCATGCTGGGAGGACAATGGCACTCAGCAGGCAGAGGACAAACAGCCACACAGAGCAGAGGATGCTCTGGTACCCCATGGGATAAACCAACTTGCTTTTTCCAGCCCAGAGATCCCCTGTTTCCCACCAAAGCTAACCCTGCCCTCGCCAACACGGCTGATGTGATGCCTTATCAGGCCTCCTAGACACAGAGACTAGACAGGAATAAGGGAACAAAGGTAGGGATTTATTTGAAGGGCCTTCAAGGTACACCCTGGGGAGTCCAGAGGCTACTGCCAATATGGACCCCAAGGTGGACGGCAGGTCATGAGTTCTGCACACTTTTATAGGTTTGGTTCATTTGCATATCAGGGTCAATTCTCCAATTAAAGCCCCAGTTTAATGATGTAATTCCCCTTAGCTACCCTCCTTTCAGAGACTCCTTGGTTTACACCCCTTGGGCTCAGGATGGTCCAGGTGTCCTTGAAGAGCAGTCCGGAGAGGCTTTGTTGTGTCTAACTAGCATGAGAGAGCAGAAAGTAACAGGCTACAAGAAGCTTCAAAGTTGCACACTAAGCAGTATAGAATTTTAAAAAATATAAAAGTTAAAACCTAAGGCATCAGATGCATGGCACAGCATCCCCAAGAGCTGGGGCTCCTGGTGGCACCAGTCACTTCCGCAGCACAGGTCTTGAGGGGAAAGCCCAGGAGAGGCGGATGGGAGAAATCAGGGAATCCTAATATTGTTTGGGGGTTGGGTAGGGAGGGACCTTAGAGATCATCCAGCTCCAACTAGCAAAAGCCAGCAGCTTCTCACTGCTTTGGGAGGGGGCAGAAGAAAAGGGTGGTGACGCAAACACTACTTCACTAACTCAGCATCCACAGCCAAATTTCATCACAAAAGCCGCATTTCTCTCCCGTTCCCCATTGCCAGCCTTCAAGGAGCAGGAAGGGCCAGGGCAAGGGCTGGGAGGCAGTCTGCGCTTCCCTCCTCGGCTGCTGGTAGGTCAGCCCCAGTTTTGGAGACAGCAGATGGGAAGCCAAGATGGTCTAATGAGACATTTGAAAGTCAGACACAAGTGCCAAGAATGTGAAAACCTGTCAGTCAGAGAGCCCCTGGCTCCAGCAGCACCGAATCTCTCCTGCTGGTGTGATTTTCCTGCTGGAAAAGGGCGTTTGGAGCAATCTCCCTCTCTGCAAGGGCATCCACGGCAGATGGCCCGGCATCCCTTTGGCTCTCATCTTCCTGGAGATGGTGGGCACGGATCAGGTGGATCCAGGAGGCCACAGTCAAGGTCTGCACTCCTCCAGCAGCTGCTTTTGTTTAAGGAAGCAAAGGCAGCCCTGACCTGCAGAATCCAGTGGGATTTTCCACCATCCCTCCCCTCAATATCAAAATTCAGTAGCGAAGTCAAACCACCAGAGTGATTTACTGCTACCAGCCAGCATTCATTGTGGGGTGAGACAAGAAATCCGTTTTCCAATTCCTGCTTGGGGGCGATGCCATAAACCGGATGGATCCTATTTTTTTAATATCCTTTTTTTTTTGCAGTTGCCGCTAACTTTCACTTTCTGGCACCCCATGGCAGCCCACTGGGTGATGCTCCGGATGGCAAATGACTTCCATTAAGGCAGAGTGTTCACACAATGCATTACAAATGAAACCCTAATGACAGGACACCGGCAGTACCGCTCCCACTTGATATTAATTGGGTGCCACTTTCTTTTAATGGTACATTAATTAATGTGGGATATCAACGGAAGTCCACGACACCCCCATTAATACAAATGAATTCATTATCATCGGTGTTACTACAAGAAATGACAAATAAATCTGTAACAGTGGGACACTTCAAATAATAGCCACGAATCATTAGGTATTGTCTTCATTTATACAATATACTGCAAATATACACATGAAATCTGTGGATGCTTATCTAGCCACATGTCCCTCTCCATGCCTCTTCCTGAGCCACCTTGGAGGGCCACCAAGCTGGCCAAGGAGAACTGGGACTTGCTTGGTCACCTCACTGCCTTCTTGCTATCTCCTCTTAACCCAGCACTTCTCACTAGCCCCTTCTCTTGAATCTTCAAAAGACCCTCTGATCTAGCACATGTAATCCTGGAACGAGGATTACCTTTCCTTCTTCCATCTCTTGCACTCCCATTCTAGCCAGGCAGAAAGAAACCTGCTTGCTTTTCTACCTTATGTATTTATTTTACTGGTTATTTATCCCCTGTTCTGCAGAGAAGCTAAAAGCACCTTTCCCAGCACAGAGCAGCCCACCTCTGACCACGGGAGGAGCAAGTAACACGTCCTCAGAAAACTAAGGAAAAAACCCCACAACTCCCTTTGAAATCTGGGATTTGTAAGTCCCAAAGATCCATCAAAAAGAAACTCCTGGAAAAGCCTCTGCAGCAGCCTGAGAGCAGGTACCACCCTCAACACAAGTGAACGCAAAATCCGTACAGCTGTGCTGATTCAAAAAATACTTCCCTGTCTTCCCGTGGATGGGGAAGGATCGATACGGGTTCAGCTGGGGTCTCCTCATCGGGCTTTGCTCATGCTGAGACAGCAAACTCCGGCAGGAAGCGTTCCTGTCAGAGCCACGGCATGGGCACCCCTCTCCTGTGGGAGGTGACACCCCAATTCCCTGTCTCCCACTGCCCCGGGGGTGCTCATGGGCAGAGAGAGCAGCTCCCAGCCTGGGACAGTGGAATGTGCAGGGAACAGCCTTTCAAAATACAATACACGGAGGCTGACTCGCCCTTGAGCCACAGGAAAATCCAGGCAGGAGCTAGGCTGAGCAAGTTAGACGCACGATAAAGACAGGGAAGCTAGCAATCCAGAGGAGGAACAAATGGGAAGAAAAGCATGATGCTCATCTTTAAACTGAAAGAGGAGAGATTTAGATTAGATGTTAGAAAGAGATTGATTACTCAGAGGGTGGGCAGGCCCTGGCACAGGGTGCCCAGAGAAGCTGTGGCTGCCCCTGGATCCCTGGCAGTGTCCAAGGCCAGGTTGGACATTGGGGCTTGGAGCAGCCTGGGACAGTGGAAGGTGCCCATGGCAGGGGGTTGGAATGAGATGGTCTTTAAGGTCCCTTCCAACCCAAACCATTCCATGATTCCTGGTGTTTTTGGGTGTCTTGCGTTGCTCTTGGGGATGAGACATTTAGGAAATAAGAGAGAAAAGGAAAAAGTTGTTATTTTTAATGTGATGATGTGTCTAAGCCATGTCCAACATGATTTATTTTGTGGGTCTACTTGAGAAGCTGTGCTTTTGAGAACTGTCATTAGAAAATAGGGTGTTTGTGCTGTGATTTAACCAATGAGGGGACAAGCCCTAAGCCTGTCCTTCGCTGATCTGTGCTGTACCCTCTGCACCTCACGCTGTCTCTGCTGCCTTGGCAGCCTCCTGCTCAGGCTGTTGCTTGGGGATTTAGAAGCGCAGGGAAGGATTTCTTCCTAATATCTAATCCAAACTTACTCTCTGTCAGAGTGAAACCAGTCCTCAACAGTAAGACCTGATAACCAGAAGACTTGATAACCCTCTCCTCAACCCTGAGCTCCCCTTTAAACTCCCCCCTAACCTTGGTTTGGGGAAGGATGGCAGCAAGAACTTCTAACAACCTTTTTTTTGCTGCAATTCCATGCATCTGCCCAAGGTCTCATAAACTCTATGTTGAGACAAACAATTTTTCCCTTTAATTTCTCCTCGTGTTGCCAAAGGAACCAGCCTTTACAATCCAGCCCAAAGAACTGGCCAAGCACACTGGGAAGAAGAGGTATCAAAGCGATCAACCGGTGCCACCAGTTGTGACAAGCAGATTTTAAAAACACCTTAAGGGTTTTATTACAAAAGCGCTCGGCTGGTGTGTTGGGGTTTGTTTCTAAAGGGGCCCCAGTCTCTGAGGGCCCCTGGGAACATCACACAAACCAAGGCAATGGGGTCCTAAAACATCTCCACAACATCTCCTGCAGGGATAATACACCAGGAAAAGGCTTACAAAGCACTGGCATAGAAAGGACATTCCAGCACGGGATGGCTGTGTTAAAGAACAGGAACAAGGTGGGAAAGGAGGAGAGAGGAAACAATGGAGAAGGAAAAAACCTGCACTTCTGTCCTTTTCTAGGAACAGAGGGATGACTCCCTCCGTCCCTCTCCCAGTTCACCACGTCTTCTTGCAACCAGCAGAACAGATCCCAGCTCTGCCAGCATCCTTGCCAGGTCCAAGGAATTAACATGACTTAAACCCTTGGCATTACCTGAGCGGGGGGCGGAAAACCCCAAACCCAGACAGACCCAAACCCACACAACTCTGGCAGAGCCTTCCTTGCTGAAACCATTCCCTCTGAGGCACCGTCTTCAGTCACAGCCTTTTCCCGAGTGCCAACATCCCCTGGCAGGATCAGACCAAGCCTTATCACCTGTGGCTGTGGAGCAGGAGAGAGTCAGGATCATTTGCCAGGGCAGGGAAAAATTAACCCTGCATCCCCCCTCCCAGCCCTCCTGCCACGGCTCCCGCTCCCCTTCCCGTGCTGATTGGAGAAGCTCATCCTTCTGCTGATTGCAGCTGATGGTCCTGGCTGGGTTTTGCCCTTCCAGACCAGACCCTCAATTATCAAGGGTCTGGTTTTTATAAAAGGTTTAGGTTTTTGACTGTTTTTTTTTCTTTTTTCCAGTTCAGCTAGCGAGTTTATTTTTTGCTTGGGCTCTTTCCTGCCCTGTCTGGATGTGCTGATGGATTTTGGGGCTTGCCAGAATCTAGCAAAACCAGGCTCGCTGGGTAGTATTAACTTCTAACCCCCGCATAAAAATAGCTGCAATAAAGCAGAGTGAATAATATCAGCTTCACCTAATGTAACTTTGATTAAAAAGTGCTGCCCTCTTCATCACTCCTGGGTGGTAACTCGAGAGAAATGTCCTTCCCGAGGGATGGAAAGCCAGCAAGGTCTGGGGAGAGACCTGCCAGCATGACACAAGCACATTCCAGGGCTGTTGCTGAGCCTAACAGGGAAGGTGGAGGGACCAAACTCAGAGGAAAAGTCAACAAAGGGAATAAAGGCAGATTCCTGCCCATGTGGGTAGCAAGGCAGCCCACAGACCCTTCCAACTTAAGTCCAGTTGCAGGACCAGAACACTGAGGTCCATGGCACAAAAGCCTCACCCTTCCCCTTCCCTCAGATGCAAAAACCTCCACATATTTAATTATTCTCCTCTTCACTCCTGGTGCCGACAGACTGTGTCAGGAGCTGTTTTGTTACAGCGTGCAGGAGGAGGCAGAAAAGGTTTTAATTTCACGCCATGCACCAGGCGCTGCAATTTTGGACACTGTTTGTTATCTGACTTCTGGCCCTATCTCTGGTCCCGGCGCTCCTCAGGCAGCCGCGGCCAGTTGGCTTTTTAATTTATTCTCTGCTAGAATGGGGATTCTGTTCAAGTGAGAGCCCTCACTGCCCAGGCATGCTGGTTTAATAACAAAATGCCTTCCAGTTTGGAGGTGTGACTTCGTGCCAAGTTCGGTGCCACTCCTGGGGGCTGCAGCTCCTGTGCCACAGCAGAAAGGGTTGAAGGAAACCCCACTGCTGCAAATCATCCTTTCCTTCAACTTTTGTTCACCCAGAAAGAAAAAAAAAGTCACCTAAAATGGGATTAAAACCAATTCCCAAATCTTCCCCTCATCAGATGGGTGAACTGTAACCTCAAATCAAATGATGACCTTCTAGAGGTGAGAGGAACCATGGAATGGGTTGGGTTGGACAGGACCTTAAAGCTCATCTCATTCCAACCCCATGCCATGGGCAGGGACACCTTCCACTATCCCAGGGTGCTCCAAGCCCCGTCCAACCTGGCCTTGGACACTGCCAGGGATCCAGGGGCAGCCACAGCTCCTCTGGGCAACCTGTGCCAGGGCCTCCCCACCCTCCCAGGGAACAATTCCTTCCCAATATCCCATCTAGCCCTGCCCTCTGGCAGTGGGAAGTCATTCCCTGTGTCCTGTCACTCCAGGCCCCTGTAAAAAGTCCCTCTCCAGCTCTCTTGGAGCCCCTCCAGGTACTGGAAGGAGCTCCTTCTCCAGCAGAGGATTGAGGATGACTTGGAAAGCAGCTGCCCTCATCTCTCCAGGCTGATCCTTTGCCCAGAAGCCAGGTGAAGAATTTCCTACATGTTTGGCATGCACAAAAAGCAAGGCATAAAGTCATATTTGCAGGCTGGGAAGCTACAGCATCCCTCTTGTGTTGGATGTCCAAAAAAACCCCCAAAAACTGCCTGAGCACCTCTGAGACAATCACACCCCAGGGAAACTCTCCCCAAAGTTTTTGTTGTGTGAGCCTTCTTCCCAAAGCCTGACCCCTGTCTTTCTTCCGGGGTGGTTTGTCAATACAGAGTTCAGATCTCCGGGAAAGGACTGGGGATGAAAGGAATCAAGAGCAGGTAATTGCTGCGTGAAAATGACAGCGCAGCGATTTCCACGGACTAACACAGACTGTGGAATACCAAGAGGCAGCCGACAGCGGAGAATCAATACCTCCCAAGAGGTGGGATTATTAGGGAGAGAAAGGGGCTTGAAAGATCCATAAGTGCCTGATGAGTGACTATTTCCAAACGACTGCTGGCTGAATGAGAATTGCCTTCGGAAGGATGCCGGGCCCATTCCCAGGGTGTGCCTTCAACCTGGGAATGCTCCAGCAGCAACGGCGAAGTCTGGCATCAAAACACGGCTGTGCCATCATCCCCCACCTTCCTGAGCCCCCCTGCTGCAAAAGGGAGCTCTCCTCTTCCCTTGGTGCTCCCTGGAAGGTGCCAGGTAACACCCCAACAGGGATTTTAGGGAAAGCCAGCACTGGCATTTCCTTCAGAAAGGCAGGAGAGAGGCCACAGGAGAACATGTGGGGTTGCAGTTCTTCTTACCCAAAGCACCTCTGCAGTCATTAACAAACCACATCTGTCAATTCCCTGCAGTCGTGTTCCAGCAGCACTTTTTAAATCACAATTTCCATGCTTTGCTCAACTCCTCCACACTGTAGCCACACATAAGGTCCATCCTACAGAATCACTGACATCCCCCCAAAATGATGAGTATACCTGTTTTACACCTCTCCACAAAGCCGTGGGAAGCCACCAGGATCTCCTCCAGCACTCCCAAGTGACAACGACTTCAGTTCTCAGCCCCAGGAGAGCTGGTTACCCGCAGCAGCCATCCTGCTCCCCAGGGACAGCCGAGCATCCAAGCAGCCAGGACAACAACACAGGACAACAACATCACTTTGCTTCTCCTTGATACATCAAGTGTACACCTGCCAAACTATCCTTAGGATCAGTCTCTTGGAAACCACAAATTCAGGCACCTCCAGATGAAGATTGCCCTCTGGACACGAACAGGGAGCTCATTTTAATCAAGGATGCCTCTGGGCATTCCAGCTTTTCGCAGGTTTCACGCACCCAGCAGCTCTCTCTGCCAAGAACAGGCTGCTGAAAACACAGCCTGGAAGCTGCTTTCAGTGGCTTGGGGGAAATTTATGTTCAGCTTAGTGCTAAGCATGTTTAAATACAAAAGTTCCTCCTGGATGAGTAGCCAGGAGGCTCGGGAGTCTCATTTTCCCAGGGGAGAACCAATTGCTCACAGCATATCTGGGTAGGAAAAAGGAGTGAAAACCAGAAGAGCTCTTTCCTCTCTGACCCCTGTGCAGCTCCAGCCTGTGCACAGTTATTTATTTATTTAAAGTATTTTTTTTCCAAAGGTGAAAATATAAATAGGATTTTCTTTTAGGAGGAGAGAGAAGCACAAGCAAGGATGGAGTGCACAGGAACCTAAAAGAGCAATTTTTGAAATGTCAGCAAGCAAGGGTTTGCCCAGGGACAGCTTGGATGAACCATTTCTTTCTCAAAGGAAGGTAAAAAGGTGTTATATGCCTCGGTTTGCACCCTTTAGGTCATCAGGTGGACTCAACAGCAGGAAAAGAGCAAGGCATGACATGCTCTCCAAAACCTTCATCCAGTGGAATTTCTTCCATTGATATTTATTTTCTATTAAGTGTAAGAAGAATGAAAAGCTTTTTTGTTTAACTGGAGGAGTTATTTGCTGGCACTTGGCTCGGGCCAAGGAAGGAGAGTCAAAAACCAAGGATGCATTATCCTTCTTGGACAGGAGCAGAGATGGAGCTGCACATGCAGCCCTCAGCTCAGAGAAGCTCTGGCACACTTGGTCAGCACCAGCAGTGCCACAGCCAGCCCTTGGAGCTCCTCTGGCACCTGGAAGGATGGGGAAGCCCAGGGATAAGGGGCAGAGGAAAGGAAGAGCTGAGAAATGGGGGCAGCAAGGGAAAACTCCTTCCTCTTCGCTCCTGCCACCCTACAGAGCCTTTAGACTACTAAATCTTGCCTCCTCCAGCATCCCACCCCTGTCTGTGATGGGAAGGTGGGTGTTAGGTCCACATACCTTTGCTGTGATTCTGAAAGCATAAAGTCAACAAAAGGAGTTCTCTAATCGAAAAACCAATTAAGACCTGTAAGGAAGCCCAACAGCCCCAATAAACCACCACATAGGAGCTGTTACCAAAATCCTATCCCTCCCCCGACACCTGGGTAAGAGGCAGTGAATAAATGTCCAGCAGCAACAAATGTGGGATATTTCGGGCACTGCCAAGCCCACCACTCACCCATGTCCCCAAGAGCCACATCCACACATCTTGTGAATCCCTTCAGGGATGGTGACTCCAGCACTGCCCTGGGCAGCCTATTCCAGAACCTGACAACCCTTTCAGCAAAGAAATTTTTCCTAATATCCAATCTAGACACCCACTGGAGCAAAACACTGAAGTCAAAGAAAAATTCACCTGGCTGAGGATAACCCAGAAGCGAGTGTTAAGGCTGCAGCCCAAAGTGCACACACAGCTATAAATAAAAGCTAAAATGAGCACTTTTGATATCTGGATGTAGTTCTTGTTCTCAACACAGTCCGTGTCCTCGGTTCAAGACTTAAGCAGGAAATTCAAACAAAAGCACCTTGTCAAAGCTGTGATAAGGAGGAGAATTTTTTTGGAGGGGGGGAAGAACGAAGCCTGTTAATCACCCATTGCAGCCAACCCCAAGGGGTGAAAGCAGCAACGCCAGCTCGGCACGGGTGCAGTCCCCAACCGAAGTGCAGACCTGCTCCCACGCCCCGGTGGTGCCCACCTGCCCTGCCAACAAAACCCCATTAAAATGCAACAGGCAAAAATAATGTTCCAAGGACGCATCTCCTTCAAAACAGCTGCACCCGGCAAACATTCCGTGGCCTAAGACTCAAACGCTGCTCTTCTCCCCATCCTTCAGGCTTGGTGAAGGATTTGCTGTGTGGGTTTTGTTTTGTTTATTACTTCTAATGACTTTCTCATTATCATTTCGCTGTGAAACATAAACGATGGTTATGGGAGAAATCATATTATTTGGATGGCTTTATTAAATTAGAGAGCAAATCTGTGTGTATTTCTGGCTCAGGATAAATGTTTGAACTTTGAGAGACCAAAATTCATTTTCAGACAAAGCCATTTTCGGAAGCTTTGGAATCAGTGGTTAAATTTGCCCTCAGCTGCAAGGGAGATGTATGGGGGTATTTCTCAATTTAATCCCTCCTAGTGATTTAACCAAACCCCTGCTTCTAGTTCTGCTTATGAGAAACCCGAGACTTGTGGAACAAAATGGAGAAATAAAGGGAAAATAGCACTGAAAAGAAATACAATAAAATAATAAAATCATCCTGTCTCCATGCCCCCATTCCCCTAGTCCTCACAGAGGAACTTCAACCAGCTCACATATTTTCTGTGAATAAAATCACCGTCTTCACACCTTCACAACAAGAACAAGTGCTTATTCCTACAGGTACTGCTACAACTGAGAACACAGGCACAGCTCCACCGGGAACAGTAACATCAGCCAGCAGACCTTCCGTGCAGGTGGAAAACTGTGCCAACAGGGATACCTGCAAGGATTAGGGATGTGCCACTTAAAATATACAAGGAGAAGTCTGGCACCTTCTCTGCATCAGGTTCCTGCAGGACCCAACTTTTGGTGATAGCAGAAGACAAGCAAGTGTGACACACACACACAGGATGAGAAAGCTGTTGCTGAACAGGCAGAAGTCTCTGTTTCCTCCTCTTTTCCATCCCTCCATCCCTTCCTCCCTCCCAGTTCAAGGAAGGGAACAGAAGCCAAATGCATTTTCCATGCAACAAATCAAAGCCCCCCCGCCGCCCCCAGCCTTTTAGAACCAATACCTGACACTGGAATAAACCTGTTAAAAAGAATAAATTCCCCCAAGCACACCCAAAGGGAGAAAGAAATAGAAAATCAACCCTGATAAAAGATGTATTAAATGAAAGCACTTTCAGTGTGCCAACTCAAAATGTATGGCCCACAACAAGCTTGGTGAGAGAAATCCCTGCTGGAAAAACACAGTAAGGAAGAGTGGAGGGGAAATACTTGGTGTCCTCCACTCACCATCAGGGCAGAGAATATATGACCTACAAGGAACAGGCTCTGAAGCAGTGGGACAGGTCTGTGGTCTACAGGACCCCAAAGACAGAGGGTCTCAAGCAGCTCAGCCATTTTGTGCGAGCACAGGACTGGAAGAGACACAGAGCAGGAATATGCCAAGCTGGAAACAAGCAAGATCTACTCTGCTAATGATTCGGCAATCAGTATCAAAGGAACTTGGGGGAAAAACAGGGAAAGGAGCAGTTTTTGAAGCAGGGACAGCTCCACGGCATTGGGCACGAGCAGCTGTACTCACAGCCCCTGGAGGATGGAAACCAGGAGTCAGTGCTGCCTCTCCACTGCCCAGAGCGAAACACACCTGGCCATCCTTCCTGCACCTCGACAAGCTGCAGCTGAGCAGAAGTGCTGCCTGGGGCACCCCAGCAGTCCTGGACGTGCTTAACCCTCCCTGCCCTGGTGGCACATGGTAGGTGGGCAGCAGGAGCAGCTCCCCCAACTCCAGAGCCAAGGGATGCCCACCCGTTGCCCAAGGAAAAAGGAGAGGAAAAAGCAGATGTCTAAGTAAACTGAAATAAATGAACTTTAGATGTGAGAAGAATGAGTTAATTAAAACCTCCTTGTCTCAGACTGTCTGGGAGCTCCAGGCAACCACCATGTGTCAGCACTACCACTTCCTCTTCAAGGACTCCCCCTGGATCACTAAAATCCCCCAAAACACTCGAGCATGTTTCTCCTCCTTCCCTGTAAGTGAGGCCCTTTGGTCCTTGCAGACAGATTTACTTCCATGAAAGCCGTGCAGCTCCTCTCTTTCCTTCCTGCTCCTCCTCCTCACCCCCTGCCAGGGCGCCTGGCAGCTCTCTGGGTTTCTGACACCAACCAGTCCCACGAAGGCCATGACACCACCTGCGCCTACAAATGGGAGGAAAATCCTTGTGAACCCTCCCCACAGCCCTGGTGCAGAAGGACCCAAACCAGGAGACCTCTCTGCATCAAGGCTGACACCCACCAGCCCACTTCCTGGCATCCCCATCCTCCTGGACGGAGAGGGGAGAGCTCACATTCCCGAGCTTACACAGTAACACTGGTCATGACAAGTGTTACTTTCCCCACAAATGCTTTAAGACAACTCTTGAGCTGAGACTGAAGGAAGGCAAAAACCCTGCAATCCCATCAGCTCTGACAACCCTTTAAAACTCTGTACGTGTCCGGTTGTGTCGTATTTCTAAACCCACAGCCAGGCAGATGTTTCAGGTGCTCAGATGGAAGCCGTGGATATGTCTGGGAGCACACAAAGCGAGGGATGGGGTCTGAAACCAGCTTCCCAGTGCCTGTCCAGAGCCTGCACTGAATAAAAGGCTGAGTTGCAGCAGATAGCAAGGAGCAACACCGTGTTTCACACACCACCTGCACCTCAGAATGGGGCTGCAACACCAAACACGGTGATGAAGAACTGATGTGACACTCTTTTAGCAAACTCCTGTGCCCAGGAATGGCATCCTACTTCTTACAACAAAAGGACAGAAATCTTATAAACACATTTATCCTTTGAAAAACATCTCTCGACACCAAATCGACGGCAATAACCTGCACCCTTTGCCCACAAGAAGCTGGTGGAGCACCTGCTTCAAGCACAAGGAGGGCTCCATGTCCCATTCCCCCTCTCCCCCGGTGTTGCCACCCCCTTCATTCCTGGCCAGGCCATTTTCCAGAAGCAAGAGCACCCCATTCGATCCAACACTCCACCAAATGGATGGGGAGGCAGAGTGAAAAAGAGAAGAGCAACTTTTGCCAATCATCTTTTTCCAAACTCATAGAAAGGGAGAGAGAAAAGAGCCAAGCCTTCTTGAGAGGCAAAGCCTTCAGAAGTTAAATGTATCATGAAAAAGAAAAGTTCTGTCACTGCTTAAAAAGGTTTTTGACAGGTCTTCATTTGTAACCCACAAACAAATGCAGTTTCTCATGCTCCATGGACTCTAATATCACTTCAGAGCAGAACCTGAACCCAACTCTCCGTTGAAAAGATGGAGAAGCAACCACATTAAAATAGCTCTCTTCACTGCCTTTGGGCACACCAGAAATCTTTCATTTCAGGAGCTGCACCTAAAGTGCCTGGGAGCACAGCCTGAGCAGGCAGAAACTGCAGCTCAGAATCATTTCAATGGCTTTGGGTGGGCCAGTCGCAGTTAAGTCAAGCCTAACAAACAAGGCACTATTATACAAGACAGAAAGAAAAAGTGCTTTGCCCTATTTAAGCAAGTTTCAGAAATCCCTTTCAATGTCTGAGTTGATGAGAGAAACTGGTCATAACCCTACAGTTCAGGTCCACGTGGCCATTGTGTGCTGCCTGGGAAAAAGGGGCAGGAAGTAAATGGAAGAGTCATCCACCCACAGCAGGGCTAGGGATGGAGGAGAGAAATAAGAACACAGACCACCTCAAAAGGCAGAGGCAGTGGAACAGCCTGCCCACAGCAGCTGTGGCTGCCCCTGGATCCCTGGAAGTGTCCAAGGCCAGGCTGGATGGGGCTTGGAGCCACCTGGGATAGTGGGAGATGTCCCTCCCCACGGCAGAGGATTGGAACAAGATGAGCTTTAAGGTCCCTTCCAGCCCAAAGAATGAACCTGTCCACTGGCTGCAGCCTCCGCTCTCAATCTGAAACCTCAAAACCAGCTCCATGAGCACTGAGAAGCAGTCCCTGGCTGCCTGCTCCACATCCCACCATTCCTCCTTACTCATCCATTTCAAAGTTTAGCCAGCACACCTACTTGCCCAGAGAATCCCTTGTAAGACATTTACAAAGACAGGTGAGCCTGGAATTCCATATTTCATCTGGACGACATGAGCAGAGCATTTTTACCTCTTAATTTTCTGTTAATTTTGCCTCCTTGCTTTCTTTCTGCAGAGCTCCCAAGATTTTGTGTCAGCCACTAACTCATCCCTCATCCCGAGGGCTACAGAGTCCAGGTTTGTCACCAGCCAGAGGAATCCTCTAGAAAGAAAACCTGCAGGAGAGAGATAAGCAGCATCTCCTCCACTCATCGGAATTCAGGGAAAATACCAAAACAAATATTAATGAGAGGCACTTAACTGTGCCTGTTCAGCAATCAATAACACACGACAGGGTACACAACTGGGCTGAGCACCTCACATCAGTGCTGTGCTGGGGTCCAAACTGGAGGGGTCTTCTCTAATCCCCTCCTTGGGGCTGCACCAGCAGCTCTTCAAGCCCCTGCCCCTTCCACAAACTCCCAGGACTAGAGAGACAAGGGACAGTGACTAAAACCTCGCTTTTGTGTTTAAAGATTACATCCACCCTGACTAGCCACACTCCTCTTTTTGTTAAGATTTTTATTAATCCGATTCTTCTGTTTATTCCAAAATACGACCCATTTGGCCATCCCAGTGAGTGCTCTGGAGCATCTCTCTGTGTGTGGGTGGCATTTTCCTAATGGGCATGACAGGGAGAAAGCACGGGGCTGCTTGGTGGAGCTCTGAGTGGGGAAGGGGGACAGCCAGAGGATGTGACCACAGAAGGACACAGGGCACCTGAGCTGCAGGGACGCACTCAGAGCGGACCAGTACCTGCAAGGAAGGAGACTGCAGCTCAGGAACCTCTTTACCTTTCTGTAAAATAGAAAATCCTGCATCTTCATCTATCACTACTGCGGCTTCTCCTCTGCAACCCTTTAGTGCCCACCTCCTGCTCAGGGAGGTGGCTGAGGGGACCCAGCCCAGGGGGTGCACCCCCGGCTCCCTCTCTTCCAGCAGGATTCCAGGCTGGCACTCGAGGGCGCCTGAGCGGGTCCCGCCGCACGGGCTCCGGGAGGAGAATGGCTTTCAGCTCAATTACCCTTCACATTCCGATTCCATAACGCTCCGGTGAGGCTTTTTAAGCAGATCCCCCCCAAATAAAGCCTGCCTGCCGCAGCCCAGCCTCAAGCTCAAACGTGCAGAAGGGAGGTGAGGCTCTGCTCCCCTGTCCCTGCTGCCTGCCTTTCCCAAAGATCTCCTTGAGGCTGCTTCTCCTCTCCTCACCAGCTACCATTTACGTGGCTCCTCCTTGCTCTTCTTCCAGCCTCTGCTTGCCACTCCCAAGCCCAAAACATGTGGGGATCAGGCTCCTTGGTGTTAGGTGCAAGCATCTGGGCCACCAAACACCCCATCCACCCCACAGACATGGGCCAGCACAGTGCAGACATCCCCACTCTTTTTCAGAGGTGCCATCATAAGAAAAGAAGGTGGTGAAGCGCTCACCGCTCTGTACAACCAGGTGAGAAACAGGTTTGCTGCCTGCTGGAGGAGAGCCGACCTCCTCCCGACATTGGGCAGATCAATGGTGTCGTGCGAGCGCACAGCGAGACATCGAGGTGGTGACGAGGCACAGATGATGGAGCACACGCCCTGGAGGTGCAACCTTGCTGGGAAAACCGCCCTTCAGACAGGGCAGGTCTTGTGACTGAGGCTCTCAGAAAGGAGGTGGCCAAGGGAAAGCCTTGCAGTGGAGCCCTATGACATGGTGGGACACCAGGCTGCTGGTGATCCCTATCACTGGAGGAGGACCCAGGCTTCCAGCATTCTCCCAGCTCTCCTCCTGAAGCTCAGGCAGTCCTCAGGCCCCAGCAGGACCTTGCAGGTGTGCTCAGAGGCAATGCCATGACTGTGTCCCACAGGGCAGAGATCCCCACCTGCACAACTCCTGGCCTTTCTCCCCGACACCCATTTCCCTGCTGACTGCAAGGACTGGGGTGATTTGCAGTGCCACAATCCTCGTGGAGCTCACACCAGCAGGCACAGCCTCTTTGCAAAATTTCCTTCCCCACAGGCATGAGTTATACACAGGAAAACAAAACATCCACCTGTCCTGCTATTTCCCCAACCAACCAAAAACCCCTCAATGTTTCACAGCCCATCAGCTGTTCACTGCAGTGGAACTGCTCTGTGCTTTAACCCTCTCAGCCCCCTCTAAGGCAAGGCACGGGCAGCACATCCTGGGGCGTTTTCTCCTGGGAGGCTGAGGAATCTGCACACACATATCTGGCTGTGCGTTTCCAGCGCGGTTAATAAAGTGATTTTCCAAGCACTGGCACAGTAGCTCCTGACCCAGGTAGATTTGAGGTCATCCAAATCACATAGGCAGTAAAAATTATTCCTCTTTCAGGGTGTTCATCCAGCTCTGGTTATGGGACGGAGCACGGGTACATCCCTCTTTTTCCACAGCTCAGAGAACCATGCTCTCAACTTACCTCTAAATAAAGATTTACTAACTAGGGAAAGATCATCTTGCTCATGGTAATGAACAGAGAAGTGCTAAAAAAGCATCCTTCCGATGAGCATACCAGCCTATCAGTTACAAACTCCTCTCTTCCTCCTGAAGCACCAGTTTGAAGGTAGTGTTGGTGGCCATCCCAGCACATCCAGCCGGCCTCCAGGTCAGGAGGTGCCTCCAGACAAATGTGAGTGACTGAGATTAATCACACACAGGCGGGGCAAGAGGTGGCTGACTTCACCAATACCTCCTCTTCTCCTTTCCCTCCTTCCCATTACCCTTTCTGGTTTAGAACTGCAGGACAAGCCTAAGGAAGTAACATCACCACAACAAAAGCCAAGGCAAGGCTTGAAAAATGAGGGGGTTGTTGGTATAACCAATCACCTGAGCCCAGAGATGTGGCCAAACCCAGCAAGACCCCTTGACCACACAGAATGAGCTCAGCTTCCTGGAAAAAGAGGGACAACCAGCCATCAACCTACACAAAATGACAGCCGTGACAACCTCTCCTTTTTCACCCACACTGGGTTTGCATCCTGTCTCAGAAAAACAAATAAATATGTTTTACAAATCTCCCATAAAGCAAATCCCCAAAACTAAAAGGTCCCCATTTTTTTTCTCCTTGAACCAAAATTGCCTTGAACCCTCTATGCACTTTCCTTGCTCTCTCCATTACTTGTGCTGACAAAATAAATCAACCACATTTTAAGTTCCCACAGCAATTAATGGTTGAAATTAAGTAATGGCTGCCTAATTTTGATTGAAACTTCTACTTAGATCAAAATCCTTCCATTTGTAATGAAAATAGTTTGAAACCGATACAAACAGTTCAGTTCACACATAAATATTTAAAAAACTTATAGAGAGGCTGATTTAGTCTATTACTTTACCACAAAGTTTGACCAGCAGCAGAAAGCTTATTATACATGACTGTCACTGACACATTACAAACTAATAAAACACAAAATGCAATTCTCAAGAAGAAATTGGAATGAATCTATTGCAAGAGCGATTTTTATGGTTCTTTTGAAATGCTATTTCTCCCCAGCTTTGCTGTCAAAATGGCAACATTTTCCCTAAATATTTCCATCTTAATTAAAAATGGTGTTTTTATTGAAAAAAGTGCCTCTTGTCCCAGCTGCAGCTTCACATTTCCATGCTGCATGGAGTGAGGATGCTAATGTGCCCCCACCTCATGGATCTGCTGCTGATCTTGGTTACTGCAGGTGGAAAAGAGTCTAGACCCCAAAATTCCTGCGTCCCTCACACAGTGCCTTTCAGCACGACCTTAATCATCCCTTAATTTAGGTGCTGTGACTGAAAAAGGAGCCTAAACCAACAAACTGCATGATTAAATGGGTAAAAAATATTAAATACACTTTCAGTGATGGGTTTTTTGCTTCCTGGCATGGAGCAGGTGCCACTCAGATGGTGCCTTCACTGCCTGAACAAGTTAAAAACCATTCCTACATCCAGGCACGGTCCTGCTGCCGACTCCAAAGGTGAGGTACAGAGAGGGTGGTAAACAAAAAGGGATGTGAGGAGAGAGGATGCAGCTTTTGCTGGCTGGCATGAGATCATAAGTTACACCCCAGGCTTCTGGGAGAAGATGGTGACCAGAGGAAAGGGAGATAAAGGAAAACTAATTGCCAGCAGGTCACATTCATTCCCTCTTCACCCCTCTGTTCCCGGCAGCACAGAGCCCTTCCTCCTGCCAGGGACAGGGAAAAGACCTTGAAGCCATCTGCTGCCCAGATGTGTAAGTGTAATTACACTGACAGGGCTGGGCTGGAACGTCCCCTGGAAAAGAAACCTTCCAGCCCAGGCCTAAGCTGCTCCTGCAGCAGGAAGTGCTGTGGGACCACAAGCCACTGTTTCTGCTCCAGAGGAACAGGCCTGGTCTGAGCAACTCACTGCCAGCAGGATCCTGAGGAGCCACCATCGCTTGGCAGCGGCCATTCTAACCTCAGACATTGTCCTGACCTCAAGGATGACACTGGGACAGACCCATCGGAGCTGTGGAATCAGCAGATACATGCCCTCAGCACCCATATGAAGGAGCTCGGGGAGTGAGGATGTTTTTCCTTGTTTCCCTTTCTTCCATGAGGAAATGATTACTGATCTGTCCAAGTTACCTTGCCTCCCTTTGCTTGTGTTCTCCTCACTCAGAGAATGTTGCTGTATACTTTCCCTTCCTCTCCCTCAAGATAATTTCCTAATTTCCCAGCATGACAGCTCCTCCACGGAGGCACTGAATTACTTGCTGCCCCACACAGGCTTCCCTTTCCTCTCAAAATCTGCTGTTTTTCCCCCTTTCTGCTTTTCCCCATCCCCCTCGTCCTGCCCAGCACTACACTGGCCAGAACAGGACAACTATTTCTAATTTTCAGGCCGCCCCCGCTTTGCTGCAGTACCCTTCCAGAAAGAGCCCAAGTTTTGCCTGGTGGAAATGACTGTTATCTCCAGGACACTTTACACATTACTTCCACGCCATTTGGAGTTTTCCGCCCCAGTAGTTTCTGTTGCATCTCTCATTTCACTCCTCGATCACATGTATTAAAGGACCAGGGTCTCCTGTTCACTGGTGAATCCAGACAAGGGACAGCGGACACTTTCTTCCTCCCTAGGACGTCACTCGAGACCCTCTGATGCCACAGCAAACACATCAGCAGTAACAACAAAAACTTGCACTCAGATGACCTTCAGAGGGAAGGATGCTCGAGGTCTGAGCACCTACTTGGTCATAGCTTCAAAGGAAAAAGTTATTTAAAATGAGGGTGCTGAGGCCCTGGCACAGGTTGCCCAGAGAAGCTGTGGGTGCCCCATCCCTGGAAGCATCCAAGGCCAGGCTGGACAGGGCTTGGAGCACCCTGGTCTAGTGGAAGGTGTCCCTGCCCATGCCAGAGGGATGGACTAAATGACCTTTAAATATCCCTTCCAACCCAAACCATTCTAGGATTCTGACAGCTACAACATCAGCTGTGCAAACCCTTCAGCCCCAACTCCGTGTTTTACTCCATGCACTGCAGTCTGTTTTAAGTGCTTTTCGCCAGTCGTGGTGGAAAAAAGCAGGGAGAAGATGACAGCTGGTGCCTGCTGTGCTTCCAAGCTCTTGCCTGAAGACACCGCCAGCATCCCAAAGCCAGAAGGAAAGCCCCAGACAGGGCCTGCACTTCCCAGCCCATTTATGTTTCGCTTGCATGTGGGAAGCAACAATAAACACCATTAAAACTGAGGGTGTCCAGGAAGTTTGGGAGGTGTTGCACCTGCTGCAGATTATCACCACCAAATACCTGTGCAACAGAGACCCTCTTGCTACAGCAAACACCAGTCAAATCCCCACTTCCTATTTCTCCAACAGGCACTGGAGGTGAGAGATCACCAGCACTGGGCATGCCAATGGGATGCCAGGTTGCAGGAGAGATGGAAGTGCTCAATCTACCCAGGAAGGAGAACCAGCTTTTCTGTCCAACAGTGCTTAATGAACACAGCTTCACTAACTCACTAAATTGCTTGCTGCCTTTCCAGGAAGTTTCAAAAACAACAAAACACAACAAATAAATAATTTTTTTAAACTGCATCCAATTTGCTGAGGAGAAGTTCAAGACACTTGCAAATTCGGCACACTCAAAGGTGGCAGAAGGAAGGGAAGGCTGGATTTGGGGGATAATTTATTCACTGTAAATTATTTGTTCAGTTCTAAACTCCATGTGGAAACACAGGGATAAGGAGAGAAGGAAAACAATGAGTGAAAGGAAAAAAAAAAGAAATGAGGAAGGAAAGCAGCCAGCAATGATTACAGACCATTCTTGCAATGTGGTAGGAACATCTTCCTTATCAGCTCTGTTTTCATCACTTCCCATGTAAAGGCTCTTTATTTAAAGGAGGGGAGGAAAAAAAGCCCCAGAAGGTGTCTGGGAGCATGCAAGGGAATAGCTAATGCAGCTGAGGGGGAGCTCAGCTCGTGGCAGCTGCTTCGTATGCGCAGCATCAGGCCTCGAGCCATGGCAATAGAATTATACGAGCCCCTGAAGACTCCCGGGCAGGATGGCAGGGAAACTGATGTAATTACTGACATTATTAGCCTTAAAGCAAAATAATAATTTTAATTACAGCAAGGGCTTTTGGGCCTTTCTCTGCTCCTCCCCGCCCCTGCTCACTGTGTAGCACAGTCTGGTTCCAGGCTGTGCAATGGGACAGAGCAGCAACGCTTCCCTCCTTCCTCTTCCCCTTCCCCGCCAAATACCTTTCTGCACAATTAAGAAGAAGCCATCATAAAAGCCACCATTTCAGCTACATCCCCATATTAAGGATGGAAATGGTGTCCAGCAGCTTGTGAAGGCTCAATCCCAAAGGCTGCTCCCTGAGCAGAAGGGACTGCTGCTGATGGCGAGCGCCCGCCTGCCTCCCAATTAAAATAAATTGGCAAATCAGGGCTAAGCTCAGGAGATAAGACACCTGCAAGCTGGACTGTGGTTGCCTCAACACTGCTGCGTGCAGACCAGAAACTTTCCCTTCTATTTTTAAACTCCCTTCCCACAGCCCTGCCTCTTTACTGGTGCTTGCTTAAATTCAGGACGAGATGAGCACATTCCCAAGGCAGAGGGTTTTGGTTACAAATTTGAAAGCAGAACTCTTTATAAGTCCTGTGTCCTTGTGAAGTTACAGATACTTTTCTTGTGGTGCAGCTGTGATTTCATGAATGACTGAGGTGCTGCATTGCAATCTCTGGCCCAGTACCGAGCTTTTTGCTGGAAGATCATAGAATGGTTTGGGTTGAAAGGTCCATTAAGGACCATCTAGTTCCAACCCCCTGCCACTGACACCTTCCACTAGACCAGGTTGCTCAGAGCCACATCCAACCCTGCCCCTGAACACTTCCAGGGATGAGGGGATGTAACCTCAAGATGTAATACACATCACTTCATAAATCACTCAGTGTGTTATAAATACAACAGAAGGAATGAGGTGGGGAAAGCACAAAAGGAGAGAAAACTCCAACGGAAACCATCTGAGGGAACATTCAGCAAAGAAACCAACAATTAAATGACCTTTCTGACAGCGTGTCAGGACTGCTGATGCTCCAAGGCCAAGAGAAGGCCACAGATGGTTTGAACTTGATCAGCAAGCTCAGGATGTTGGGGGCTTATAGGGGAAAACAGCTTTTCCCGAGGAGGTACTAGACTTGAAGTTTGTTCACTTCATAGTACAGTTTAGGTTGGAAAAGCCCTTTAGGATCACTGAGTCCAACCATTCTCCCAGCACTGCCAGGGCCACCACTGACTCATGTCCCCAAGTGCCCATCCTCTCCAGGGATGGTGACTCCACCACTGCCCCAGGAGTTAAAGGCAAACAGAAAGTTGTGTGGAAGTCCCAGAAGGTTTCCTGCTTGAAACTGGGACAGAACACCCAGCAGGCACCCCAGAGGAACACTCCACCCTGACCTCACCATCACACCAGGTACCACAAAACCACAAACAGGGGCTTGGCTCCACTCCACTTGCTTACTTCACCTAAAAGCATTAACCATGACAATCCAACAACTCTGAGTTCCCTACGGATCCAGCCAAATGGAAAAAAGGCCAGATAAAGCAGATTGGACTTGTCAGAAGCTGAGGCATGGCCACAAGAGCCTGCCACAGGCTTGGCAATAGATCTCTCCTTGTTTAAAAGCCAAAACCCTGAGACTCCCAGAAACGTGGTACCCTGGGGTTGGGTGAGGGGGGTAAAAAAGAGGCTGTGAGCAGGAGATGAAGTGCAAGGGATGCATCCAAGAGGAGAACAAACCCTGAAGGTCAGAGTACCAAGCACATGAGCAGCTAACTAATGTACTACAGCAGCACCACGGGGCACAGCCACAGGCACGCACGTCCTCGCAAACTGGAAAGCCATAAAAGTCTATTACAGCAAATCAAACAGCAGCCAGCATGACAGCCATTAGCCTGAAATGAATACACGGGAACTTAATGAGCTCTGTCGAGGCCAGCTTGGTGAATTAAGTTGCCAATTCTAGCAGGATTCCCCTTTTCTTTGCAGACTTGAGCGCGCCTGCCCCGCCTCGTTGCTTTTTGACAAGCAAAGCACGGGGCGCCCTTGCCCAGACGGGACGGACGATTACGCTGGAGCAATATCCCTCTCCCGGCACGGGGCCCCCGGCAGCTATTCCAGGGATGAGATTAACACACAGCGAGCACAGAGGACCAGTGCCACTCCAGCAGTCCCCGGTCTGGGCATTCAGAGCTGCTGTGGTGCATCCTCTCCCTCCCTTCCCAAACCAGAGAGGGATCACAGTCCGCAGCCCGTGCCCAAATAAATTCCCATTCTCACACCAAGCAGACCGCGTAAAACACCAGGATGGGTATTTAGAGGCAGTATTGTTTTTAAAGGTCAGTTTACTTCATGTTCCATTTATTTATGCACACTCTTCTTTTGACTTTGCAAGTGCCACGCAATAGCAGCGAGGTTTAAATAGCCTTTCGGTTGCTGCTCCATTAGCTACGACAACTGCAAATCGATACATCCATTTATCACAAAATTAAAAAGAGAAAAACCCTCATTAGCTGCCAAACCTGCACAGAACCAGTCTATTGAAAACACTAGCCTCTTCTCTTTCTCCAAGCTCCAGCCCCTCTTCATTCGTTATCCACAGGCCCTTCAATTTGGGCTGGGTGCTCTTTGAGGTGGATTTTGGTACCTGTGCCCTCGCTGCTCACTCTCAAGCTGTCTGGAGCATGGGGTGACCTGTCATCCCCTCACCATGGCTGGTTCTCCAGCCTCAGCAGCTCCCCATGTGTCCCCCCCTGCCACATTTCCGTGCCACATCACCTCCAGCTTTGAGTACTCATGAACAAGCAACAGGGAAAACCTGTGGCTCAGCACAGGTCTCAAAGCCAAGTGCACATCTCCTCCTTGAGAGCTGTGCCACCATGCACAGAAAATGTTTATTGCTGACATCTCCAACGTGCTGTAGCCCTTGGTGGGTCCTCTTTACGTGGTGAGACCCCATCCCCTGCTCTCACAGTGCCTGGCAAAGCAAGGCTCTCTTTTCCCTGGCAAAAGAACAGGAGTGCCTCCAGGATGCTGGCAGAGCAACACATTTGTGCCTCATTACCTCTGGTCGGTGCCCTTGGTTAAAGATCATGGATAGAAACTGGAAGCTGGCACACGCTGCCTTATAATTAGATTAGGCCAACCTCCAGAAGAGCACATCTCTGAAGGCCAAGCACTCGGTGGCTGCACGGGGGGAACACCGGGCTTGCTGCACCCCAAACAACCAGGCACTCCTGGAAATCCTTCCCAGCAGAACCAAATCTCATATGCAAAGCACTGTGATATGGCACAGGGGGGCTCTAGGGTTCAGCCTCTTCTTCTTTTAAATACTTTTTTGTCCAGATCACCTGCCTGCAGTTCCCCTTCCTCAGCCAGCCCTAATTTTCTACATACGAGGGCATGGAGTGATAGGATACAGGGGAATGGCTTTCAACTGCAAGAGAGGAGGCTTAAATTAGGTATCAGGAAGAAATTCTTCCCTGTGAGGGTGGTGAGGCCCTGGCACAGGCTGCCCAGAGAAGTTGTGGCTACCCCAGCCCTGGAAGCGTTCAAGGTCGGGTTGGACAGGGCTTGGAGCAACCAGTGGGAGCTGTCCCTGCCATGGCAGGAGCTGAACTAGAGGAGCTTTAAGGTCCTTTCCAGCCCAAACCATTCTGTGACTCTAAGATTCTATGATTCCAAACCAGGACCCCAGGCTGGGCACAGGTTAATATCAGAAACGGGGAAGAGCAGTTTGCAAATTGGCTCTTAGGACAGAAGCCATCAGCAAGAAGAGATGTGGCACAGATACTCCAGGTACATAAAAAACTGTTATTTAACACAGTCCCGATTCCCAGGGGAGTCATGGAAACCCATTTCCATCTCTTCACATGAAGGGCGGATAACAGCAAAGCCAGAGGTAAATCTGAGGGCAGGGGAGAGGACACTGTTCTCCTCCCATCCTACTGCCATTCCTTTTGCTTTGCAGACTTCTGCAGGCAGAGCATGACTGGGAGGAGCAGCAGCAAGGCACGACAGCCACCCGCCAGCTCCAGAGGCCTGAGCAGAAGGCAGGAGCACCTCGTGTGGGTTTTGCTAACTCACTTCTCCACCACTTGTGCTCTCAAGAGCAGCAGAAATGCCTCTGACCCAGTGTCATTCTCACAGGGAGGTTTCAGATGACTTGGTGCAAAGATGAGACTCCAACTCCCCGCTCATACATCACGAGCAGCTCTAATGAAGAAACCTCATCCTCGCAGCAGAGGGACGGGGAGGGATCAAAGCCTAGCACGGCGGGCAGCAGCAGCAGGAATATTAAATACACCCTGGTAACACAATCGTTTGCACCTCTCAGTTACCAAAGCTGCTTCATTTCACACACACAGCGCACACAGGACCTCACCCACACCCCAAGGAACAGTCTGGGAAAAACTGCTCTGCCCTGGCACTGTGGTGCAAGAGGAATAGGTTTCCTCCACTGGAGGATGTCAAATGCCCTACTAACTCCCTGTTTCAAATTAAATACCCTGACCTTCTCCTCCTGGCACCAGAAGCCACAGCTTTAACGCCTAAATTCACATCAGACCTGTAAATTCCTGGCCAAGTCAGGCTGCAGGTGCAGAAGCTCTCCCTGATGGATGAGTAGATGTCACCTCCCTTGCAACGGCCAGCACAGAGAGCAGCAGAAGGTTGTGGAAACTCTGTTCTTGGGGATATTCAACACTTGGCTGGATAAAGCCCTAAGCAATCTGATCTAATATGAAAATTCTCGCTGGGTTAGTGGGAGCTTGAGCCACATGCACTCCTGGGGTGCCTTCCCACCTATTCTATTCCAGGGACATCACGGGACAAGTCCTGCTATGGAGCTGTTAAAGGAAATCACCAGCCAGGGCAGAAGCCTTTGGGCAGTACTCTGCCAGAATTCAGGCATTTGGAGAAATATTTGGTCCTGCCTCAGGTCACCTCTGTGACAAGAGCTGCACATCCCATCAGCTCCAAGGAAGAGAACAAGACACAGACTCTCATTTACACTCATTTGCAAACTTCCCATTTGTCATGGGAAAGATGTCACCAAAGCTCCACATCTCCTGTTCCCCCTCCTTCCCCC
The DNA here is from genome assembly GCA_014706295.1 of Lycocorax pyrrhopterus obiensis. Taxonomy (NCBI): domain Eukaryota; kingdom Metazoa; phylum Chordata; class Aves; order Passeriformes; family Paradisaeidae; genus Lycocorax; species Lycocorax pyrrhopterus. The sequence continues at coordinate 3,680,342 of JACSVZ010000008.1, read as the reverse complement.
AACACCCAAAACACTTTGCTTCTGCCTGTTTTCAGGCAGTAACTTCCAGAAGTTTCATCCTCCTGCAGCCTCATGAGGGTCCTGGGCAAGAGGACAACCCCTGTACATCGGTGGCCAGCTCTGTGGTGGCAACCAGAGAGCACGAGTGGCCACTGAGGGAAGAGCCAGAAGCCAGGCAGAGATGATCCCTACCTCTGGGATGCGGACGCTGTAGGGCTGGTTGTGGAACTGCGGGGCATTGTCATTCACGTCTCCGACTTGGATGTTGACCGTCCCTTTGATCACCTGTGGGCCCAAGGACAACAGCAGGGCATCAGCTTTATGCGTGGATTTAGAGCCTGAAGCCAGATTGTGGCTGTGGTTTTGGGCTTTGGGCCAAGGGGCGACCCCTGTCCCCTGGTGCAGAAGGGCCCGCAGTGACCCACACCCCCTGCTCCCCTCCGTCCGTGCTGCAGACCATGAAATGAGAAGTCACACTCACCCCTTGGCTGTCACTGACAGAAAACTCAACCGTGAATTCTGACTTAGTCTGAAAGGGAAACAGAAGAAAAAAACCTATAATTAAAGATACTGTAGTGTTTATCTGCAGATGGCAGGCTGGGGACTTTTAGCCAATGTTATTACACGCAAAATGCTTTCAGGACCTTCCAGAAGAGGAGAGGTGCTTGAGGGCCATTACCTACACTGGGCAGAAAATGCTGGGGAATCTGAATGCCAGCAGGGCTCCCGTGTATTCCACAGGCACAGGAGATGCCCTGCCCCGGGTCAGGAGGACGCAGGGACCAAGGAACTGACTTCCTGATTGGCAGCTGAGCACTTAAAACACAGGAAGATTTATGACTCATGGCAATGCAACACAGTCTCAGTGAGGACATCTAAATCCTGCTGCTGCTTTCCCAACTTACCTATCACATAAGCTGGGAATACTGGGATAAATTCATGGTCTGTAGTAAGAACTGGCTGAAATTCCACGAAAGTGTCCACACAGTCCTCTCTGCCCCTTACTGCTTTAACTAAATTCACAGCTTGAACTGTATTCAAGTCACTGATGCTGCAGTGAGCAACAAGCGGGAAAGAGAGAAGGTTTTTGGGATCAGGGCAGGGGGATATTGCTAGTGGAGGCAGACCTTCTCTTCCTGACCCTTTCCTTCCCACCACCAACTGTTTCGTTCATGTTTTATCAAGGCACCAAGTAAAGATGGACAGCAGGACTCAGGCCACCACATCTATCTGGTATCTGACCACCAGCTGCTGTTCTGTTCCCCTCCAGTCCTGGCAATCCCTTCCCACCTCTGGTGTCCCTTCCCTGCCTGAGCTGCTGGAGCACAGCAACTTGATGTTTCCAAAGCATCACGCAGGAAAGGCTGGAAAAGCCAGCTTGAAATGGCTCTCCGTGCTGCAGCTCTGGCTGATTTATTCCTAATGAGATCAGCTCAGGGACAGGCAGCAGCCAGCAGTGCCTGGAGCAGGAGCTCTGCTTGCACCAGAGTCGAAGCTCATCTTGGAGAAGGGTTTGGGGAACTTCCCCCCACAGTGTGGGCCCCCCTGCTCCCACATCTCCATCCAAATAGCCGGGAAGTACAATGGGAGAAAGCCCTTCCTAACTCCTGCCTCGGGGCAATGCTTGTAGGCAGAAGGAAGAGCTGAAATCCCGAGGGAGAGGAGATACTCTGCTCCCTGCACCTTCTCACCCTGCTGCATCAGTGCCTTTCAGCCCTCTTTTCCCCTTACTCATCCACAAGGGACAACGGGGAAGAAAGGAAAAACAGGAGATAAGAAACAACTTGTTGAGCATTTAAATTTTAAAAACGCAATAAAATAATCAGAGAAAGCTTCCACATACCAACCGCTGTCTCTAAAATTATTTTAGCACAATTCTTTAGCCTCAGGGTCTGCCATTTTTTAAAAAATCCGTTTTCCTTCTAATCTTCAGAGAAGTAAAAAAAAAAACTTTTAAAATTCATTTTGCCTCTATACATTTGCTCCTTCCTCTTTTTCTCTATTTCATCTTTTCCTGCATCATTTACCTTACTACGACTCTTTCTCCCTTCTTTCTCCTCTCTTGTACAAGAATTCACCTCTTCCTTTTCCTATCCCACCACTTCTCCTGCGTGGCTGTCTCTCCCCTGACTTTTTGACCACGTGCATCCAGGCCAGTGTTCTCTGCTCCCAACCACCTGCCCACCTCCATCCCTTCCCTCCTACTGCTTCCTCCACCATAAATTGTCATTCACACCTCTCTCCCGTATCCTTTACACCTCTCCCGTATCCATTCCCAGCACTGGTCTGTCTTCACTGTCTTCCCTGTACGGCTGGCTTTGAGGCCCTGGGACCACTGATGGGTGCGGGCTCCTCTCCCAGCTGAGCCCATCCATGCATCTGAGCTCTGCCCAGCTCCTTCCCTTCCCACCCTCCACACCACAGGACACCTAAAATCTATTGATCACCCTCCTGGGCTTCAGGCTGGCATGGGAATATCGGGAAGCAGAAGACATTTGGATGAGGGAAGATTTATGACTCACGCCAGCAGCTGTTGGCAGGGGGAGGCGGAGGGGAGAGGGGTGAAGGAAAGCACTTTATTTTTCCAAAGTCTCGCTCTTAACACTGTGAAATTGGGTTTGGCCTCCCCCCTGCCCCAGCCTGAGCAGCATCCACCACCCTGCTCCCCTGCATCCCAATGCCTGGCTGGTTCCGGCCGGGAACGCCAGCGCCGGAGGTGTGTTAATGGGTTTGATCTTCCCAGCACTGCTGCCAGCCAAGGCAGCACTAAATACAGGCAGCAGGAGCACAGGGGAAATTAAGCATGTTGCCCAAATCACACAGTATTTCCCCAGTCTTCCCACCATCCCTTCCTCCCTGCTCCAGGAATGTGGCAAGGGCCAAGGTTTTAGTAAAGCAGGCACCTGGATGGGATTCCAGCCTTGCACCAAAGCTGCCATTGACAATAGGGGTGTGAAACAGCTTCGAGGCGAGAATCTTGCCAAATTTAGCATCCAGCAGCCTGAATCCACAAGAGGATGAAAAGTCTTGATGAGATTGAATAAGCAGGGATACCTCACATCTCTTCACACGCTGGTCTAAATAGTAAAGGATTTAATTGGCATAGAGATTTAAAGAGGAAGCTTGTAGATTTCCCTGACTGTATGAGCAGCCTGGCTCCTCGGTAGATCATCTCCACTTATTAATTCCTTTACTTCCAGACTCATAGATGTTATTCTGGAATCCAGGAAAACCAACAAGTCAGATCAAACCAGAGCACGCTGTTTATTCCCCGTGTACCCACTGAACTGGAGGCACTGACAGGGTGTCTAGGGAACGTGGACACACCCAGATTCCCAACTCCACGAGGGAGCAACACCCATCTCAGCTGCCACAGAAGGTGGAGAGCCACAATTTATCTGAGCAGAGTGGTTTTTCCCCAGCTTTACCTCTCTGTCCAGGGGCTGCCTGAGCCACACGACACCGGTGACGCTCTCCACGGCGAAGAACCGACTGGCCTCCTCCCCGACCACCCCAAAGACCAGCGGGTCATTGTCCAGGTCCCGGGCCAGCAGCTGAGTCACTGAGGAACCTGGGAGAGAGAGAGAGGAAAGAAATCCTGAGCAAAATGAGGCAGAGAAGAAGAAATCCTGAAAACATCCAGCTTGTCAGAGAACAGAAGTCTGCAGAAGACCTGGAATCAAGCCCATGGCACTCCAGTGCCTCAAGAGGAGTCAGGCTATGCATGGTCTGACTGTTCTGCCTGGCACAGATCCTCTCCCTCCTTGCCTTCATCAAAAGAGAAGGTCAGCCCAGTTCAGCCCTGGCACTGGAGATGGAGGATCCCACACCTCCCCTGGGTAAGCGCTAACCAGCCTCCCTCACACACTTCCCTGCCAAGGGGCACCACCAGCAGGTACAACAACAGAAGCAGGGGACAGCCACCACCCCTGGAGCCTCATTTCAGCCGCACAAGAACCTCCTCAGATCATTCTGGGCCTGTCCGTGACACCTCTGTGCGCACTCACAGTCTGCCATGGCTGGCTGACCGCGGCTGGCTGCCTGTTATTCCACCCAGCTGCTCTCTGTGCCTTCCCCAGCAGGACGGGGGAGAAAACAGGAGGAAAAAAGCTGGTGGGTAGAGATAAGGATGGGAGATTCCCTAGGCTGCCTGGCCTTGAGGATGGGGTGATAAGGATGTGATTTCTCCTTGGCCACATGGACTTGAGGATGGGGGACACAGTCTGTGTGAGCCACCTTTGGCAGTACCAGAGCACTCCACGCCCCCACGTCACCCGGCCAAGGAGAAGAGATGCCCAAATTTCATCCATCTGGGAAGGGAAGGGCAGCTCCAGCAGACCAGAGGGCAAAAGCAGTGGCACAGTTAGGAGAGCAGAGTGAGCCCGGCAATTCCCGATCGATTGGTGCGACATCAATCATGGCGGAAATAATGAAAAAATCCGATATGAGATTCCATTAATAAAGAATTAAACTACAGGAACATAATTAATGCCAGTCAACGTGATTTTATGGAAAATAGAGTTTGTCAAACAAACCTGATTTTATTCTTTGATGAGATTACAACTTTGGCAGATAAAGAAGAAATAATAGAATTCTGTAAGGCATTTGGCTTCGCCCTGTGTGACTTTGTGATTAAAAATTCAGTGCCCTACAACATCGATGAAGCACATTTTGAGTGAGGACCCTGCTGGCCTGGCAGGTCCTAAGGCCACCAACCTCACAGGGGACATAACAGTGTGATGCAAAAATGCTGTTGGTACAAACTCGGGTGACAGCATGGCAGGTAACAGGGAGGACCCAGCAGCCAGGTGAAGCCCTTGGAAATTTGGGCTCCTTTGGTAAAAAATTATTTTTATGACCCTGCTCCAAGCATCCTCAAAAGGCTGGAGGGCCACAGCTGCAGAGGAGAACATCCCAAAGACAGCCCTTCTGGCGGGAATGGAGATCCAAGCACGCAAGGAGCCATTCCACGCCCTGCCTGGAGACCCACAGTGCTCTTGGGGAAGTCAGGAGTGGTTTTTAGGCTAAAAAGCTGATTCTGCCAAGGCTGCAAATCTACAAGCTGCTTGCCTGGCTGCATCACCTTCAGGACTGGATGCAAGAGGAAGCCACAAAATTTCGAGAGCTAGCAAAAATGCTTTTTGCTTAAAAAAATGGCTTTAAAAGCTTGAACTGCCTCATCTATGACTAAGAAGAGTGAGATGACTCAGGCCATCTCGAGCACATCCACGGAGAGGACAAAATATGATACTAAGCAATGAGCACGAAAGCACAGCAAGACTCAGTGTCCAAACCGCACAAATTCCTCTTTGGAGGAGGAATAGCAGATGTTTTAAAAAGAGCAGCTAGAATTAACCACTGGGAAAAAAACATTCCTTCCACCAACAGGTGCAAGTGAGTGATGGGTCACAACCAAAGACATTTTGGATAAAGACAAAAACAAGTGGCTTTATCTCAACCTGCGATCAGAGTGTTCATCTGCAACGTTCTCACCTCTTCAGTGCAGCCAACCCCATAGATACAAAGACCCTACACTTTCTCAGACCTTGTAGCCCTGATATAAAACAAGGCAGCAGCTTGATTTTATGCTGGAGGATGTTCAAACCTATCCTTAGCAAAGGTTTCTTTGCCCCAAGGGAAAAAGAAGACACTCAGTCTCCATGGCAGCGAAAGCCAGTAACCAGGGCAAAATAAACCCAGGATCATGCCTCTTTATTCTGCCCAGTTTAACAGGAGAACAGACTTCCACCTTTTGCGCCCCATTCAAAAAACCCAGATCAACAGGCCACCTGCATTTCCCTCCGGGATGGCAAATATTTCAAACTCCAAAAGGTCTTGGTTGCATTTCTGGAAGGGAAAGGATCTTAAAATTCCTGCTGAATAGGAAAACCATGCGCCACCCAGTTTTAATCATATTTGTGGTTTGTGTGTTGCAAACCCAGTTGTACCAATCAATCAATCAATCAACAAGCAAACATTTAACTCTTCTCTCTTTGCACTGCAACTGCCTCCAACGGTCAGGGAATTTAGCTCCTAAATTCAGGACAACCCGGAGAAGGAGGCAAGGCATTTCTGGGCAGAGCACATCATCACACCTCCATTTCTTGCTCCTGCCAGTCTCTGGAGTCAGATCCTTGGGAAACAGCACTCGGGGCTCAACCACCCTCTGCTCTGAAAGGAGCAAAACCAAGGACAGATTCCACAACTTCTCTGTGCCTTTGTTAGAGTCAAGAAACTTCATTAGAACATAGATAGGGACAGCTCAGAACCAGTGTGAGCTGCACTGTAGCAGAGGAAAATTCCATCTTGAATAAACTCTCCCAAATGACACACCAAAACCTAAGATCTCTTTCACCTTTTCCCTTACCTCCCCATCAGGCAGTAATCACCATGCTACCTTCAGAGCACCAGAAAAAAAAAAGTATTACAAATGTATAAAATACAGATCAAAAATAACAAATTAAATAGAAGATAGTAAGAAACACAGCCCTGAAATGAGAAATGAGCCTTCACAATTGCTTTGCCCCAAGTTTTTTCTAAGCTTTACCCCAAGGGAATGCTAAGTTTAGGAGTGTGGTTCACCACTTTCACCACCACGACCAAAGTTCGTACAGGTTACCTTCCACCGATTTCTTTAGCACCAATTTATTGTATTTATTGATTTTATCACACTTTCTTCCCCCCTCATCAGGAAGCAGAGGGTCCTGCCTGCACAGAGCCTGCAGAGCCAAAGCTGCAGCACATCTGTCAGAAGCCCCTCGCAGGGCTCTCACAAAGAAAAACACCTTCCCATCTGTCCCCGGGGTCGTGCTGGAGATGCTGCTCAAGCCTCTTCGAGCCCAAGCACCAACCTGGCTCCAGCAAGGGCTGAGGAAACAGGGACAAATTATCTTTCTGCAGTACAAAGTTATAGGCTCCATTTGTTTCCTCTCAGGAATCAGACAGGGCAGTTAAGTGTCTTGATTCCACCAGATAATCAGAATTTATCTTGTCTCCTTTTGCCTCCTTTTCCTCAATCACAGCTACTTCTCCCTCTTTCTCACACATACACAGATTTTCTTCTTTCTCCAAGTCTTGAACTTTGATTGACCTCGGGAGCTTTTTTTTTTGCTGTTGTTTTCTTCCTGATCGGATTTTATTATATTTTTTTTTAGGTTTGGCTGTTTTATGGGGGCTACTTTTGCATCCCATTGAGGAACCCTTGTCTCAGCACCTTGCTTGCAGCTGTAAACCTCTGTAATTTTCTTGCCCTTCCACTTTGCCAAGGAGGAAAGGGGAAAAGGGGTCGCACCCCACTGATCCATCTCCACTGACTCTGCTTTCAAGAGGAGGATAAGAAGGGAGAAAAAACAAACTCTCTGGAAGTATTCTAGAGCTCCTGGAAGGTTTTGGAAGTGCAGAACCCCAGGGCCAGGGAAAGAGCTGGAGGATAAAGAAGCTGCCTGAACGGGATGCTGACCCAGACCAGCAGGAATGGGCTGGGGTGGGATGGAGGGCACTGGGATCCAACACAAGGGGCAGGTTTCTAATTAATTGCTTAATAAGCTTCTCTCTTAAAAGGTCTGATTCATACCCAAGTGGAGTTAATAAGAATGTCTGCGATGGCTTTTGGCCTCAAGACTCCAGGCATAAGCTACACTTTAATATAAAAAGCATTTTAATCCTGATTTTAACAACCAGTGCCAGTCTCCTCCCTCCTGAGCTCTGGCTCATATCTGTGAGCACAGTCACCGCATTTTGGCTCCTCCATCAAGGTCACAAGCTGGCACAGGGAGCCCTCAGCTGTTCTTCAACTCCTTAAACCAGCAGAACGTTAGTTAAAAATCATTTTAGTAACCCCAGCCTTACACAAAGGCCACCACCACACTTTACTTCCAAAAGTAGCTGCCACAACATTTCCTTGGCTCCCCTTCTTCCCTGTGAGGGAGATGGGACAAACTAGTGCCACCCCTTCTCCCAGCAGCCCTGCTTCCCTGCTCCAGCCACCCCAGCACCAGCATCTCCAGTTAGCCCAGTTAATCACAGCAGTCTGGCCTCTGACGTACTCAGAGGCAGCATTTGATGGATTTGATCTTGAAATTCCAACCCTGTTCTTCTCATTTGTCACCTGCTCCCTTTTTTTTCTTTGCCTCTAATTCATTTTCTCTTTCACCTTTCAGAAAAAAAAAAAAAAGAGGAATAGAAAGCCCTTCTATAGATGTTTTCCCAAAGATTTTAAAAAGAAAAGATGAAATGCCAGTATTTCTGTGCTGCTCAGCAATCTCTGAGCAATGAGATAGGGAGAAAAGGACGGTGATTCCCTGGCAAAGGAAGTAAAGCAAAATCTAGTTTCAAGCAGGAGGACACAGGAAGTGGGAGCAGCTCCCATGCTGGGAATGAGGCTTCATTAATTCCTGGAGGGGACAAACCCAGAGCTGGGGACAGTGTGCCCAGAAGAGCCTCCTGATGTGGAAGGGATGCTAGCATGGGAGGGCAACCAAAGCACATGAGGGCTCAGGAAATCGCTTGCTGGCACCAGGGTCTCTCCACCTCCATTCCTGCATTCCCTGGGTGAACCACACTAGCAAAACTCCTGCCACACAACCCATGCTGAGTGTAAACCCTTGCCAACACCAGCCAGCTATGCTCAGGGGCACCTAAAGGCACATCACAGGTCCCTGGGGGAGCCACTCATCCCCCTCATCCCAAGCCTCTCTCCCAAAGCAGGTGTCTGGTAGCTCATTCCGTAAGCACAGCCTCAACAGGTACTCACTGACCTCCTTCTCAGAATGGGTGCAACCACTTGAGCCAAAACTTTCCAGAAGGACTCGGCCAGGAAAGTTTCCACTCCTAAAATTCAAGCCGAGCTCAATGTTACACGTTCCTCTTTCCAGGTACTGATGGGGAGCATCAGCTCCTCCACCACAGCTGCCTCCACTCCGATTACTGCACTGCAAGCCAAAAGGGGCAGGGAGACACCAGCACCTTGTTAAAAGGCTCTCACAATAAATAACCAAGAAAAGAACAATTTCTGCCATCAGAAAAAGAGGGGGTTTTCACCAATGGTGTGAGGGAAAAGCCTTGGACCAGCTGGTCCAGGAACCACAAGCTGCTGTCATGTGGGGAAGGGAAAGGAGCCAAACACAGAGGTGACAGGAAAGAGGGAAAACAAATCTGTGCAGTCAAAACCATTTCTGAGGGAGTTTGTCAAGCTGGGAAGCAAACGGCACAGCAGAAGAGTTTTTCCTGGTTCCTCAGATGCTCCAAGACAGAGTCTGTAATTTCTCTGCTGCGTTTAGTTATTTAAGTGGGGAGTCAGTGTGGAGGCAGAATCCATAAGCAGAGCTGACAGCCAGTGGTAAACCTCAGAGAGAGGCACTGCCTGCCTTCCACCTCCAAGCTCTCACAGAGGTGTGTAAAAGGGTGTTTAAAGCTGTTTAAGAGAGAGCAGCAGCAAAGAAGAGCCAAGCATTCCCATTTACAGAGGGCTTCTTCGGTTTGCTCAGAACTGAGCACTGTGGTTACCTTTACAAAACAAATAAGAAGAGGAAAAATACAAAAATATCAATGGCATATTGAAATTTCTTAACATTGTCATTAAAATAAACAGAATTCCTGAGGCTCTCGCAGCAGATGCTGTGTGTGCAGTCCCTGGCTGCTGGCATACACCCAGGCAGGGAAGCGGCATCCTCCCAGCTGAAGTCAACATCTACCCTGACAGGATATAATTGCCCTCCATCAGCCTTCAAACAGGTGTTAGAGCAGCACAGGTATCACACAAGCTCTCCAAACCCACTTTTAAATACATGGCTTCGTGCTGGTGCTGTGTCTGCAGTGCCTGGAAAGGCCGAGGCAGATGGGGCTGTTCAACCCGAAGAAGAGAACCTTCAGGAACCTTCCAGTGCCTGAATAGGCTCCATGAGAGCTGGAGAGGGGCTTTGGACAAGGGACGGAGTGACAGGACAAGGGGGAATGGCTTCACACAGACAGAGGGTGATTTAGATTGGATATTAGGAAGTTCTTCTCTGTGAGGGTGGGGAGACCCTGGCACAGGGTGCCCAGAGAAGCTGTGGCTGCCGCTGGATCCCTGGCAGTGTCCAAGGCCAGGCTGGACGGGGCTTGGAGCAACCTGGGACAGTGGAAGGTGTCCCTGCCTGTGGTAGGGGCTGGAACGAGGTGATCTTTAAGGTCTCTTCCATCCCGAACCACTCCAGGATTCTGTGGACAGAGATGACATCCCTTGCTCACTCACTGGCACCTCTTTGGGGTGGAGACAGGGGTTTATCAACCAAAACTCCCCAACCAGGCTGGGGTATTGCTGCCAAAATCACTGATGCACCTCAGTACTGCTGTGGTATCTCCAAACCTGCCTGGAAAAAAGAGAATAAAAAAATGCTCATCCCTGGGCAATCTCCTGAACAGCAGCATTCCAGGTCCTTTCTCCCTGCCTGCTCCGGCTGGGATCCAGCAATCCTTGCCTTCCCTGTCACTACAAAACCCACAGGCCTTCCCTGGGACAAGGGAGAACATGGAGAATTTTCAAAAACTGAAAGGGCTTTTGTTTCCTTTTTCTGGGAAGGAATAGGCTGCTTCAGTATAAAAGAGAGAAGTAAATAAAATCACATCAAATAAAACACCAAAATACCCAGGAGATAAAATAAGAAAAGAAACACGTGTAAAAGGAGAAGTTTGGGTCTGTTAAGATATTTTCAGTGAAAAAAGGGTTCCAGCACTTAAAAAAACCCCTTAAAAATAATTTCCTCTCCAAACTGCCTGGGAGCCTCATAATTACCAGCAATGATCACAGACCCATTCATTTGATCCTAAAATTAATACATCATGTTTGGAATGATATAGCATTAATTTATCACAAGATTTATGAAACTCGTACTTTTTTTCTAATGAGTTTTATGCAAATTCTGCTCCATCCATTGTTTGCACCCTTAAAAAAAAAAGTTCTCTCACAGAAGCTGCTCTGTCAAAAAGCCTCATTCACTTTTATTGATATCTGTCCTTCTCTCCTCATCCCCACAACAGGAGGGGGAAGGAGAGGAGCTGGCTCCAGCCTGGATGTGATCCTCCAGCCTGGATGTGGATGATTCCCAAGGCACAAGCCACGAGCTCTGCAGGTGAGCCAACCATTCAAGGCACTTGGTTTTAAACTAATTTTAAAGGAAACTAACTGGTGGTTCACTCACACCTTTGTCTGAGAAGGGTCAGAGAACAAGAGCAGCAAGGAACTGGGAAATTGAAGTATTTAGACTTCCCAGAGTGGAAAGTCCGTGTTTGGTAAACTTGGAGAATACAAAAGGTGGGAGGGAGGGAAGCATTAGCACTGAGCATCACGGAGTCATAAAGGGGGAAATCCCACAAGATTAATTTAATATTTTATGGCAGAGCTGTAAATGCACAAGATGCCCCATCACCTCAGGAAAGCACTCGGTGTAGTGCCTTACAAATCCTGAATTTTCCCAAAGATCAGGGCAATTCTTAGGAGTACAGGGAAGATGGTACAAAACAGGCAGGACCATTTCCAATTCAAGCACAGCAGGAATATTTATTTCAGTCTTGAGCACTGCCAACTGGAAATCAGACTGTGATCTTCATCAGTACCCACACACCTCCCAGGAGGCTGGGGAAAGGGAATTCTGGAAAAAACCTAAATACCAGGTGCAGCCTCACTCCTCAGAGCGGCCTTCATGTGACTACTGACAACTATTCGGGAGTCACGTAGAGGGGTGGGAGGAGGCAGGATGAACTGGAAAAGCAAAGGAAAACATAAATCTGGGGTTAGCAGAAATATCCCAGAATCGCCTGAGGGCTTTTAAAACTGGCCTGGAAAAGCTGTTAGCAAACCAACCCTGGCATAGCCCCAGCAGCACTGGCTGGAGGAGACCCAAACCCCAATTTTGGCAGCTCTGGGGAGCGTGCTCCCCACCTCTGAAGGCAAAATCCACTCCCTCTGCACGGCCAAAGACTTCCATGAGCACTGCTCCACATCCATGCCTGTCTCCAAACAACCCGAACACTCCGTACACCCTCCCCACTGACTCCTCAAGCAAAGCCTGGCTAATGCGGCCTTGATTAACATATCTGACACAAAGTTTAAACCCTAAATCCACAGAAAATCCTTTTCTAATTAACTTTTGAAATCAGAAACAGCCCAGAAAGAACAAGGAGTACTTCCTGTGTTCCTTCCTGCCTTCTACCCAACTCCCTCCAAAATGTTAATTTTTTAACTAGCTCTTAGATCAAAGGAAGCCCTGTCACAGGTCCCAGTGTGGAGGGAAACAACATCCAGCCTCCCTGGCAAGTTAGAGCCAAACATGGGAGAAGGATTTGTACCACAGAAAACACAGCAATCCTACACGTTTCATGAAAATACCTGCTACGTTATGGAAAACTGAGAGTTCCTCCTTAGGGATGCAACACATTTTTTTTAAAAGGCATGGTTGACAGCTGTCCCGCCCACAGGGAATTCTAGAATGGAAAGACCTTGTTCCATCTCCCTGCCATGGGCAGGGGACACCTTGCACTATCCCAGGTGGCTCCAAGCCCCATCCAAGTGTCCTGGCATTAGACACTTCCAGGGATCCAGGGGCAGCCACAGCTTCTCTGGGCACCCTGTGCCAGGGCCTGCCCACCTTCTCGGGGAAAAATATCACAGTATCATATAAACTGAGCCACAGTGTGCCATCAAGACAGACGAGATGCTGCCATCCCTCCCATAAAAGAGGGTCCAGAGAAGGTGGAAGCCAGAGTGTTACAGTGTCCAGAGACTACCAACCAGCTCTGCTGACTGAAACCAAATCCTGGCTCCAGGGATTAATTTCTACTTAGTGGATGCAGTAAACCAACAGGAGCTCCACTGAGATCCTTGAGATGGGGGCGAGCTCTCCTCAGCTTGGGAAAACAGGGGCACACACCCACTGCCATCTCCCCCCTCAGTACCAAAAGCAGGAAGGCAGAGACCAGAAGATGCAGCTGACCCACAGCCCTCAAGTTCAGTGCTTCTCTTTGGCCTTATCTCACTTTCTAGAAAACCAGGGCAAACAGGAGAAGAGCAGAACCCCAGAAATCTATTTAATGAGGTGCTTTGCTACTTGGTGTAAATAAATTATTTATGAGTAAGGTGACACGTGCAGTATTTTGCATTTTAGCCAGGCAAGGTAACGTAGCTTTGTGTTAATCAGAAAAGAGAAGCTGTTCTGCAATTAATATGAGGTCAGAGATAAAGCTCATTAGGTTGCAATGCCCAGGGAGCAGGTCTCCCAGAACTGCAGGACACCTGTGGGGTGAAAACACCCCCAGAACTGTAAGGCAGGGACATTAGCAATGCTAATGGAGAAGTCATGGGATGCTCTGGGTTCCTAGGGACTTTTAAAGGCCTTCTAATCCAAACCTCCTGCCATGGGCAGGGACATCTTCAGCTAGACCAGGTTGCTCAGAGCCTTGTCCAACTTGACCGAGGGACAAAGCACTGAAACAAGATGCCCTGGCCCTGCTAAAAGTCCCGCTGCTGAACTGCTTCCTCCACCAGCAGCCCTGTCAAGCTGAGGAGCTGATCAATATGAATGGGGGAAAGAGGGGGAAAAAAGCCAACAACAAAACAAACCCGTCAGCAAATTACACTTGCGCAAGTGAACGGGATTCATTCATGTCTTGTTTGAAATCTCATCTGCGCCTCACAAAAGCTGAAACATCCCCGAGGCTCTCAGTCTCACAGGGAATACAAACCCTTTTGTGCTACAGCTTTTGCCTGTGGCCCAGCTGCTCTGCTCTCTGAATGGTTCAGGGGAACAAAAGTACAGCCATCCTCAGCCCAAATATCAGAGGGTGCTCTGCTCCAAAACGGGATTTGGTACAGGGATCCAAGTCCCAGAGCCACAGGAAATGGTACCAGTGGTCAGGTTTTTGCCCGCAGATCTCAGATCCATGAGTAAACTGGCCTTGGACTGTCACCATAACTCTCTGAGGTTTCAAAACATGTGCTGGGTGATGAATTCTGCCTCGTTATAATGAAGATGCAGTGAAATCCCTTCCTGATTTCTCTCTCCAGAGTTGAGTTAGCACCTCCTGATCTCCAAGATACAGCTGCAGTAAAAGCAGGACTTGAACAAGAGAGAAGGAATTAGAAACCCAAGGCAGCCAGTTTTGGAAAGGTTACATTTCCTGCTCCTCTTCCTCCTTGGATCATAGAGTTGTGGTAGGGTTTGGGTTGGAAGGGACCTTAAAGACCACTTCATTCCAACCTCCCTGACATGGGCAAGGACACCTTCCACTATCTCAAGTTGCTCCAAGCCCCATCCAGCCTGGCCTTGGACACTTCCAGGGATGGGGCATCCACAATGAAAGCAAACAAAACCTTTAAGAGAACCAAGAGAAACAACCAGGGGCTTGGAAGTCCCTCCTCAAAGGTGACCCCCTGAGAAACACATGCAGCCCATCAACCCAACTCCTCGGGGCTGGCGACGACTGTCACAACTTGGACGGAGCATTTCCTCCCCTGCCTCCCTCTTGGTCCCTCTGAAATGCCAAAGAGGAGGTGGAGGAAGACTTGGCAGGTGGTGCCTGGATATGTGAGGCAGGAGCTTATCTGCGTCCCCACCACGCACCACAGTAAATTGCTTGTTGATAAATGAGGCTATTTAGGAGCCGGTGGTGCCAGCGCTGCAGTTATTAATGATGCCGACGTGGAGAGACATTTAAGAGCGGCCCCACGTCCCATTGTCCCCTCGCCTGTGAGTAATGGGGCACTTCAGCCACAGGGCTTCACAACCAGCTCGGGCTGTTTAACAACAGAAACAAAACAAGGCCTAGGGAAATGGATGGAGAGCGCTGGACTGATGACTCCAGTGTGCTGATAAAGCCAAGCTCCTCAGAGAGAAGCTGGGCGAAGCTCCCGTCTTTAGATGGAATTAAACCGAACCCAGCGACCAAGGCTCTTCCACTCATCCCTGTGTGCTCCCACCAGCTACACACAGCACCTTGTTCTCTCAATCTATGGTCCTGTGCAGCAAATCCACCCCAAAACCAGGGAAAAGCCAAACCACAACAGCCTCAAATGGAAGCAGCAGCAGTCCAGCTGTACTTGGCAACATGTGGCTCACCCTGGAGCACAGCGAGGGTGATATTTGCTGAAGCCTGGGAGGCTTTCACAGGGCCATTGCCTCACTTTGGACATCACAGATGTCTAAACATGGCCAAGAGGACAATGAGCGAGAAATAAAGAGGCTGTTTATTGCAAGAGGAAACCTTGGAACAGAGCTCCACAGTGGCTGCTGGGAGAGCGAGGCAGAGCGTGTGAGCACACAGCTGTAAACTTGTTTCTGAGTTAATATACCCACGAGTGTTTTTCTTTTCCTATGAAAGCACACTCTTCTGCAAACAAACATCTGGAGAGCTCTGTTACAGCTGGACCATTATCCCCAGTGACTGGAGCATTCAATTAATTTAGCCTTTCTCATTTGCGAGTTATCTGCAAATAGACTCGGGTTTGCAGGAATTTATTTGTTATTTGAATATATTCAGTGAATGGTTTATTAAAAACATATTTCAGGCAAAGGATTTCTCGCTAATTGCTCCTACAACTGTCGCTCTGAGTGTTGGCAACTGGCAGCTCACCCCACATAAATGGTCACTGTGGTCAGGTGGGAATGCCTTTGCCTGTTGATGGAATGTAATCTACCTCTGGAAAGAGCTTTCCAAGGGTTTGTGGAAGCATCTGCACAAAAACATATCCTCACGCAAAGGCACAGCATCCAGCCTGCCTCAATTTCCTGAAAAAGCACAGAAGAGCTTCTCCTGAAGCTGTCACAAAGAGAACAGGAGCGGGGTTGAACACCAGAATTTATTGACTTTAGGCAAAAAAACCACCAAAAGCATCTCTCAGTCACTTCCACAGCACCTTGGCAAGAATCCACGGGGCTCCTGATTCAGGATCCTCCCTGCCCAGGTTCCCTTTGTCTCAGAACTCCAGGAAACATTTGCTGCAGGAGTTTCATCACAGCCGCAAGAGAGAACAGGGTGAGAAGGGAAGCAGGGAAGGGCTATTTCCAAGACTGATGCAATCCCTTGGGCATGCAATGAGCCCAGGCTCCCCCTTGACAATGTACTACAAACTGTAGGTTATACAGTACCTGTGACATACCTGAAACCACAAATCCTCCTACAGGAGCAGTTCCAGTCTTCTACTAGACAGGACAAGGGGAAATGACTTTAAACTGCCAGAGGGCAGGGTTAGATGGGATACTGGGAAGGAATTGTTCCCTGGGAGGGTGGGCAGGCCCTGGCACAGGGTGCCCAGAGAAGCTGTGGCTGCCCCTGGATCCCTGGAAGTGTCCAAGGCCAGGCTGGATGGGGCTGGGAGCAGCCTGGGACAGTGGAAGGTGTCCCTGCCCACGGCAGGGGGGTTGGAATGAGACGGTCTAACCCAAACCAATCCAGGATTCTATGATTGCCCTGGCCAAGGTGACCTGTGAGAGCCTGGCTGCTCTTTCTGCAGGCTGGGTCAGAGCTGCAAGGGATGGCTGAGCCTACACACCCCTCACCTGGTGTCCAGATCAGCCAGCGCTCAAAAGAACCTCCCTCAGTCACATGTAAAACCAAATAACATTTTAAAATCCAAACTGAACACAAAACTTCATGCTAAATCCCAGCTGCTGGATTGTTTGAAAGCAAAAAGAAAGCAATCACTGAGGTTTCACAGACTGTTCTAAAAGTGGAAATTTATGAAGAGAAAAGTGATCCAATAAGTCACAGTTTTAGGCTTTTTTCTTTCAAGTGCTCCAAGTGAAGACTTTCAAAGCTTCTCTTTCCCCTGAAGCCCTGATTGAGGGAGAAATGGGTGTTGACCACCAAATTCATCATCTCCCTGCTACCTGTACACATCAGAGACTCCTGTGACCCAACAGCTGTCTCATACATTCATTTTTCCAGCCTCTCTGGACCAGCAGCCTCCAGCTCCCATGCAAATCCAGCCTCTCCGGAGCACATTCACTAGAGCTGAACCCTTCCTGTGCTATTTGACCCTTTCTTGGGTGGAGAAAACCCACCCTACTCTTTCCACTGATTTCCAGACTGAATCCACATCAGCCACTTGGCCCCTTGGCTCTGCTGAAGGACCTTATGGGTCTCTGTAAGTGAGTCTTGGTGCATATCACAGCAGAGAGATGAGCAATCCCACAGCCCTGGGGACACTGTTCCAGAGGCTGGCAATCCCCACAGCATGAGACACAGCTAAAAACCTCAAAGAAAACCCCCAAATGAACTCAATCCACCAATCCAACCACACCACAGGCACTCCCACGCAGCGTTGCTTTGTGAGCAGTGAGCTGCTATCAGCAAGAAATGCACCTCTTTTCACCCTTCCCATTAAAAGAGAGCCATTCTTTTTTGGTTGTCCTTTATTCTAGCCCTTGTCCTTGGCAGGATGCAGATACCCTGGCCTAGGTAACTCCCATAAATTCCTCAAATTTGGGCTGAGATTATATCTGTGGTTATTAAAGAGTGATAATAAACCTTATCACTCAAGAATGAATGCAAAAGGAATAAGGGAAGGATTTTCCTAGGACTGAAAGTGCAAGAAATTCATAACTAACTTAATACCTGTATCAATAAGAGATATTCATGATGAATCTACTTTAAAATCAGTTTGACTCTTTCCATAAGAAACAAAAGAGAAGAAAAGAGAGACCCTGGGGGTCTCAGCCCTTGCCCTGCATCTCTTCATCCCAGATAATTCTCATGCAAAACTCCTGCTTCTTTTTCAGCTCCACCTCTTGCCCACAACATAATCCCAGGCTCCTCAGCCTTTGGGATGCCTGTGTGTGCCCTCAGATGAGGATGTTGTCCCATCTGTCCCTCGTGTCCCCTCACAGGCATGTCCACAGGCTCCCTGCAGCCTCCCTTCTGCCGTGCCTCCCAAATGACTGATGAGCCTGCACGTTGTTTTTGAGCAGCTCACGTGCCAGGCAGGATGACAGACCTTGGGAACCTGGGCATTAATCTGGAGATTTATAGTCAAATCTGTCACGCTTGGGGAAGCTTTTTCCCCCCAAGAACTCTGCCTGAAGGTCGCTTTCCCTGGGCAATAAGCTCCAAGAAACTTTCTCAGCCACCTTGGCCCCCTGCAAAGGGAGAGCAGGGGAGGGGGACAGCCACCAGATAACGTGCCCAGCCTCAGGGCACAAATTTCTTCTGTATATTATATATATATTATTATCTATGTTTATATATTCTCCTCTCCCCACTGAGGCTGATGACAGACACAGGAGGAGCTGGTGAAGAACAAGAAGTCTAGACTTTTAAGGGTGCAGTGAGTCTTGGAGCAGGCAGAAAAACACCTTCTGGCAGCTGTCACGGGCTGGGTGGCAATTTCAGGCCAACAGCTAAAGAAAAAAAGTCAAATAAACCTGCCCAAGCCAGGATTAGCTGGGCAGCTGGATAACAAAACTGGAGGCAAAGCCCACTGTGCACATGGATGAGAGCCAGGACCACCAGCAGTTCCCACCTGAACCTCACGGGATGCCCCAAAAGGATGCTCTGGCTGAGACAGTTTCCAGGAGAGGCTCTTCTCTGCACATCACTTTCCTGCGGGAGCTTCCCAGGACACACCTAAAAGCCAAACCCCTTTCTCAAGGCCCCAGACACCCCAAACAGGAGGGTGTCTGCTAGGTAAGATGCCTTGGACAAGGCAAGAGCTCTTGTGTTCTCCTACAACGTGCCAGGGTGGGCTGGTGGTGCACGCGTTGCTTGCGGCTTTGCCGGCAGAACAGATCAATTCCGACAAGGAAGACTCCTGAGGTTTATAGTCAGGGCAGCGTGAATAAAACCAATGAATCATTTATTCAGTCAATTTTAGCCATCCCTAACAATGAGCTGTCTGACAACAGACCACAAATTTCTCTAGTGTATTCTCATTTAAAGCAATAATCCCTGTGGATAATTCTTAGACTCCGGTTTGTTTAGAAAGCGCAGATTGTAAAGATGTTTCAGAGGGATACAATGTTCACCCTTTCTTCCCTTGTCTGAGCTGTCAGATCAAGTTTACAAGCCAAACACGGATAATTCCAAATCAGAAATTGGCTTTCTGTTAGCACTGCTGGCAACATCCATGGAATGCTCCTGCCTGTGACCTGTGTGGGAAGCTGACCTGCACAGCACCAAAGATATCTGCTTACAAAAACTCACTCCCCACAAACGTTTGCAACACTTGTCCAGCTTGTCACAGAATCAAAGACGAGAGAAAAACTCCCTAGAGCAAGTCACAAGACTATGGATGGTGACAGACTCACTGCTTCACCATTTCGTGCTTTCCAGGCTGGCTTGTGAGGATAAAAGGTATGGAAGGGAACAGGGATAAAACACACAATAAAGGCTTTTGAAATTAAAAGTTTCAAGAGCAAACACTCCACTACACCTTTCCCTTCAGGACAATAGGCATCCTTTTCTTTCCCAAAGATTTCCCTTGCACATCCTTCCAAGCTCTTTTTCCACCTGCTGCACAGTGCGTCTCCCATCCAGCTCCTTCCCTGCCTTCCCAAAGCATTCCTGTGCTCCAAGGAAGGCAGCAGAGGACCACACACACATTCCCACGTCCCTGCAGACAGAAACCACCCAGGTGACAAACACATGTCGGGCCAGGAAGAAAGGGGGAGCAGAGAGGAGGCAGATTTGCAGGCTCTGATCCCAGGCACTTGACCCCCTCCTCTCCCTCGTTATGGATGAGGTAAATTAGCTGTGACACTCATTAGCTGCAGCTCCTAATTAGTGAAAATTAATATTGGTTTTGATAGAAGTGTTGGCTGAAGCCCTCCCAGGCAAAGGCATTATTGACCTTGTTATCCTGTTTAATAGCAAGTTGCATCACAGAAACTACTTCTTGTGGAGTCAACAGACTGCAGCCAGCTCCCCCCCTCCACAGCCCCAAGGGACAGATCCAGCCCCTGCCAGAGCATCCTCAGCCCCATGGGCACCTACACCCATCCCTGGCAGCATCCCAAACCTCCCCATCCCTGGATGCACCCCAGAATCCCAAGCCCCATCTGACTGATGCCCCCCCGTCCCCCCTGTCCCATTCCAACACCCATTGTCCCAAGAAACTCCAGACTCACCAGAGGAATTGCTTGCTGCCACCTCTACTCACAGTTCAAAGGGAAAACTAAAGGGGAATAGCTGCAATGCAATGGCAGTGACCATTTAATACGGATGGAAGTAGGAGCAGCATTCCTTGACCTCTGGGATCCCCACCCTTGGAGCCTGGGAATCCCACGGTGGCAAAGTAACAGACACCAGTAAAAACAAAAGGAAAACATTTGCTACCTAAGTTATGCCTAAAAACCCCACCACAGTGCCTTATTCACACATTAATAACAATAAAGATGTCAGACTGTCAGATTAGAAGTTAATCTCACTCAGAGTACAATTAAGGATGCCATTATCCAACCACCTGGGGCCACTTGCACGAGGCAGGGGGTTTCATGGAAAACAGAGACGAGCCCGTGACCGGCGGAGCAGCTGGCCCAGCCCCACCTTGTCACCCCCCTCCAGCCAGGGCAGCCCAAATACTGATGTTGCATCTTGTTCAAAAGAGGCTGCGCATAGATCCATGACAGAGAAACTGCTTTTAAAGAGCATTCCTCCACTCCTGGGAGCAGCATCCCAGTGAAAACTGTCCCTCTACCCACCTGGATAATACCACTGGATACAGGATGCAGGATACACAAAGAGCAAACCCAGACCACCTACAGTATCTGCTGATCCTGGGGTGAACTTCTGCTTCTGGGAGCTGGAGGGGGGAATACCACCACTGGAAAACAGCTTCTCCAACAGATTCCACTTGATTTTACAGCGGGATGCCCATCAAGTACAGCAATTTTGGCTTTTGAAATGAACTAACCAGCAAGATAAAATAAAAAACACACCTCCAACTTACAACCCAGAATGCAAAATCAAGCTCCTGGTTTAAAATTCATGGAGGCAGCAGCCTTCCCTCTCTCCTAGGAGACACCTTTTCCACCTATACCTGCCAGAAACTGGCTGTGGATCGTGCCAGCACCAGTGAAACGCATTCTCCTGACAGTGTTGTGTGAACTTTGAGGATGCTGCCAATTTTTATGGCTCGGTCAGATCATCCTGTTGCAGTGTAATCAAACCAGCTTGGAATTTTTTTCCCCCCCAATATGGAGCCTTAATTTCTGACTCTTTCTCCCACCCCACCAAAGCAGGTGGGCAATGACTTCTGGCTGATGCTCTCTGCAAGCCCCTACTCCCCACTCTGCACCTGATGGGAGTGCAGACAATTTTCCCAAGACAAAGAGCAACTTGCAAATCCAGGGAGATGTTTTTTCCCCATCCTTTATGCCCCTTGGAAAGCTGCTGAGAGAGATGAGGAGGCAGGATGGTGCTTTCTGTGTGGTCCCCTCACTTCTTGCCTCCCCATCCCACTACACATCAGTGCTCCTTTGCAAAGAAATGCTGTTTTAGCCAGCGGGATGTGTTTAATTTGATGCTGCTGCCGTACGGGAAAAGGTGCATTTCCAGAGCCAGGGTTTTCCGCAGTGCTGTTACTTATTTTACAGTCTTCTGCCACATCTTGTTCCTTCCCCTCTATTTCCCAAAATCATTAGTAACAACCATTAATCTCTGCCTGGGAGGATGCTCCTCGCTTCTCTCCATACCCCAAATTGTTCGTCTCCCTTGGACTTTGTATATTTCAAAATCTTTTTCCCCCTCTTATTTTCAAATTAACTGCTTGAAACCAAAATAGCAGAGCAAGTAAAGCCATCACATCACTGTTTATGAAAGGATATTACGTTCCATGAGTCCAGCTCTCACCTCAAAGCTAATAATCAATTAGAAAGGAAAAAGAAACAGGTTTCTCTGTATTCAGGTACCAAATCACCCTCCTAATTGCTCACAGGCAGCAAGACAACCTCTGTGATACAATACCAGAGCCTCGACAGAGCAGGCACCTGACAAAGCCATGCAGATGAATGGAATAAAATTGAGTTACTAACCATTAAATGTCAAGTGTTTGAAATCTTTCCCCCTCGTGTACCCAGCAATATTAATAAATCTTTAAGAGAGGGAGCACACGGAGCTTTCTCACTGCTCTGACCAGCGCTGCAAATGGAACAGATGTTTTCACAGAGTTGTCCAACAACGCTTTCTTTCCCCCCCTCCCCAAGTGGTTACAGTTAATTCAAAAGCCATCAATGTACCCGAGCAGTATGACAGGAGGAACCAATTTATTAACTCCCCCTGCCAATCAAGCACATTAAGCCATTCAAAGGCAGGAGGGTGCATCAGCACACGCCAGCAATAAATCAGTTTAAAAGCCAGGAGACGGGGAGGGGATGGAGTCATGCACCAACACTGAGGCAACCCACGCTCCCCAAAACCATGGAAGACGTGATAAAACAAGTTTTCCAAGAGGTGGCCCTGCCACCCAGGCAATCGACACAGCGCACCACGTACCAACAGCCTGGCCCCACACAGAGGATGCTCACCAGGACAGCGGCAGGTTCCTGCCCAGGCGCTTCCCAACAGCAGGAGCTGCATTCCACAGTCTCAGCACCACAGCATGTATACATATTGCCAGAAGGGCTCTCTTCTACCTGCCTATTCCCATACTGGAATGTGGCAGCTTTCCGTAATGGGGACTCAACTAAGTAAATTCTTCACGTTTTAATTGCTTAGATGACTTTGATGAGCGTGAAAAGAAGCTGGACCTTCCTTAACTCTTTGTTGTTGTTGTTTTTTTCCCTTGGCATTTTTTCAGCTTGTTTTACACCAGTAAGCAACAACCACCAACTGGTGGTGGAGGTGGCAAATAGTTTGAAATTTTTTTCTTAAAGAAAAGGACTTCCACAGTGCCCAATTATAGAAAGTTTTAACTGAAAGGGTAATTTTTTTACTAGTCTGGAAATTCTATAGAGTCATTGAGGGTATCATGGAATGGTTTGGGTTGAAAGGGAGCTTGAAGACTGTCTTGTTCCACCCCCTGCCATGGGCAGGGACACCTTCCACTAGACCAGGTTGCTCCAAGCCCTGTCCAGTCTGGCCTTGAACACTTCCAGGGATGGGGCTGATCCAGACTGCAGAGATCTCAGATGTGCCACTGTTACGTTACAAGTAGGGGGTAAAGGAGTTAGGGTTAGGGTTTTTTCCTTCTTTTTTAAGCTCACACAACCTGAACACATCAAGTTTCTGATCTGGCAAAACACACAAGCACGTTCATCGCTGTTTGCAAACAGAGCTTCTTTTTTCCTGATAGTGAAATCACAGCTCACCTTCCCCACCAAAAATAAAATGATGAGTGTATGCAAATGCAAGTATTTCCCTCCAGTACAGGGAAATACCCTTGGCTGATAATATTCCCTTAGAACGTGAATACCTCCACAAAGGTGTGTGTATATATATATATATATATATACACGTCTCCTAACTTGAATATATACACACATATCCATACATATGTACTTTTCCCCTCCTGTGTTTTTTTCTTTTTAAGCCTAACTCACATTATTATCTCTGCTCTGTATCAGTTTTGTCACCCATGTTAATGCCTCCAAATCAGCCTGGCAGGCCCAATTTGACTGAGCTGGGACAGTGTTGACATCCGAGCCTGGGCATTCCAGAGTAACGAGGAACAGGGCACAGCCAGCGAGAAGCCAGCCGGCAAATGAAGCGCCTACAGACAGCCCTGTACAGATAATTAATGCTGCTAAAGCCATCCCAGACATTAAAAAAATCACCCCAGACCTCATTACCAAACTCACACATCTTTCTGCCCCTCTCTGGAAAGGGCTTGGCCCCTGTGCCAGGGCTCAAAAGGTGGCGAGATCAATCCTTCAGATGGTTTGATGAGGCGCTTGCCAGGAGCAAGGTTACCCTGGCATGTTAATGAGTCCATATTGCAAATATACTTTCTTCCTTCTCCTTCTTCCCCTTCTTAAACATAAGCACTAATGTTACTGCCTATTAGCAAAGCAGATATGAAAGTTTAAGTGATTGATGAAGTGATTAATTTAATGACGCAGAGTTAAGGGTTTGGGTGGGAGTGGGGCTTTTTTTTTTAACTTTAAGGTTCCTGATGTTGGGAATAACTAATTTTCTAGCCTTAAGTTTTCATTAAAGATGCTGTACTTTCTGCAGCTCAACAACTAATTTCATCAATGGGCCTTCAAATGACAGAAAAAGGGCTTGAGTTGGGAGAGCTGAGATCCCCTTTTTAAGCTCTCCTCAAATATTGCTGTTCATTAGGGTCGTCAGCACACTCAGAAACGAGGCTGCTCCTCTGAAGAGCACTCAAGAACCCTGAAAATTCAGTTTTAGGCAGTAAACAGCCATTGGGTGATAGATAAACACTGAGGAGGAAGGTGAGGTGGCCACAGCCTCCCTTTGTGAAGGAGAATCTCAGCAATGGCCAGAACGAAGCTTGTGAGGCAGGTTCAAAAACACGCAACCTCTGTCACAGCCAGAGTCTGTCACAGCATATTCCTCTGGAATTACCCTTCCTGAAAGGCCAAATCAATTCTGCCTGCTGCACATACACACCCCACGGGTGTTTGCTTCCTGGGCAGCCCACCCAGCAAACAAACCAAGGAGTTTCAGATCTTCCAGTGCTTGCCAAGTCACCTTATTTCTGTCAGATAAACAACAAAAACAGCTTTGTGGGGTTTCTTAGCATTATGAACCCCAAGCTCCCGTGTCAGTGCTAACACACATGATCCCCAAGTTCTGTAACCAGCCACAGACCAAGTGCCACCACGCACTTGCCCACTTGTTTTACTCTGTGTTTGCCCTGCCAGCTGGGGATTATTTATATGCAGCAGCCTGGTTCCACCATCAGCTGAAGCTTATCAGAGGCAACAGCACAGCAGAGGGGTGGGCAGCCTCCCTTGGCCTCTCACAGAATGCTTCGGGTGGGAAGGGACCCTTGAAACCATCTCATTCAAACCCCCTGCCATGGGCAGGGACACCTTCCATTATCTCAGGTTGCTCCAAGCCCCATCCAACCTGGCCTTGGACACTTCCAGGGATGGGGCAGCCACAGCTTCCCTGGGCAACCTGTGCCAGGGCCTCACCACCCTCAAAGGGAAGAATTTCTTCCCAATATCCCATCTATCCCTGCCCTCTGGCACTGGGAAGCCATTCCCTGTGTCCTGTCCCTCCATCCCTTGTTCCCAGTCCCTCTCCAGCTCTCCTGGAGCCCCTTTAGGCACTGGAAGGGGCTCTGAGGTCGCCCTGGAGCCTTCTCTTCTCCCGGTGAACACCCCCAGGTCTCCCAGCCTGGCTCCAGAGCAGAGGGGCTGCAGCCCTGGAGCAGCTCCGTGGCTTCACTCCAGCAGGTCTGTGTCCTTCCTGTGCTGTTCGGGATAATTTTCTCACTAAGAGCTCAGCCCTGGCTGTGAAGAGGGCAGTGACTCCTGGCTGGAGCTGGTGAAGCTGGATGGAGGCTTATGCCACCAAACAGCAAATTTGGACGGAGCAGCTCTAAAGAGAAAGGGGTGTCTTTGATTAGACCAAACAGAGGCAGAGAGGCCCCATTCCACGGATTCAGCCAGGCGTGAAGAGGGCACAGCCACTGCTTTAACACGTATTTCACGGAGGCTTTTCCAAGCTCTCCATCCACTCTTACCACTGCCACCACCTTTTCCAAAAGCACTTCCCAACTTACCAAATTTCGCTAAAAGCCAGCCTACCTCGCATCATTCACAGAGACTCCCAGAGTGCCTCATGCTCCCGGTGCTCCCCCTGCTGCCTTGCTCCCGGGAGGCATTAATCCCAAACTTTAAAGCCATCCTGAGCCCCACCTCCTTGTTAGCCAATTAGCACCTCATCAACAGTGTGCCTCCAGGGTACTTTCTGGTCTTGCCACTGTGACTTTTAACCCCGTGGTGTACCGAGATTAATTCATAATTTTCTCTTTAGCTTTAACACCTTATTTTGAGCAAGAGGGACACAAGAGCGGTACATCCCCCCTCTCCAGCAAGAGCAGCACGCTCCTGCAAGCGAGGGGGCAGACCCGGAGACACCAAAGGGAAAAGGGTCTGGTGGCTGTGCTGTGCTCAGATGACCACAGTCCTCCGTCCAAAGCTGCCCCCAACAGATGGCCCCCAAGCCTCGTGCATGGATATCTGAGCTCTGAAACGATTTAATCAGTCCACAAGGATGCAGGGATCAGAGAGCCAGCACTGGTTTTGTCTTTTTGCTTCCAGTGATGCATTTGGAGGAGCCCGGGCACCGCAGTGGCCGGCACATGCTGACAGCTGTGGGATCAAACAGGTTTAGCCCGTGTTCAATACCACACTGATAACCATATCTTCAGCAGCAGCTTGAGTGGCCCAGCACCCCCGGGGACCTTTCCTGGGTGCCAAAGCATCTCCCTGTCCAGGACCAGAGCACGGCAGCAAAAGGCTGTGTTGGAAGAGATCGTTGTCTTGGAAAGGCCAAATACAGAGTGTGGAGGATGGAAGGAAGTCTTCCCTGCCTGGAGAAGAAAAGCCCTCTGGCTTGGTCCTTGTCTAGGATGGAGAATTAAATCAAATCATCCACAAATTTCAGAGGGATGTGCTGCCCCAGATTCATGTGAGGATCCTGCAGAGCACCCTGCCTGTGAAATACCACATTCCTCTTTAGTTTTCTTGTGAAATAATTCTGTGTCCCAGCAGGCATGAGGTGTCACAAACCAACCTAAACCCTTTAATCACCACCAGCCAGCAAAGTACACCCACACCTCAGTGGCACTCCACTATCCCTGGCTCCTCTGAGGCTGCAGCAGCCTCAGGGGCACAGTGAGAGCCACAACTCCATGGGCAGTGCCTTCTACAGCCCATTCTGAAGTAGATCTTATAAAGAGCAAGGTTCAGCTCTGCCTATTCAAATTTAGGGAAGAAATATCCATGGTCACGGCGTTTGCCAGCTCAGCAAAAGCTGCACAGAGCAAAAAGAGGGCAGAGCAACCCGTGAAATTCCCTGTCAGCCATTCATCCATCAATCCATCCATCCACCTTGCTCTCTGGGCACGGTGGACCCCGGGATGGAGAGCACAGCCTGTGCCTCCTGGGAGGGCCATGGAGCCGGAGGGAAGGAAAAGGGGGCTTTGAGCAGCAAACACAGCCCGGGTCACTGCACATCGCGCTGAGCCGGCACTGCCCGGGGCTGTCACTCTGCAGTGGTCCTGACCCTGGGACTTGCTGACTTGGGGGCTCTCCTGGGCCCTGCGTTGTCCCAGGTTAATACATGGGAGGAGGTGCTGAGGCAGCCAAATTTGGGGGACCCAGGGCTGAGCGCCTCACCAGTCACAGGAGGCATCCCAGTGAGCTGGTGGGGTGGAGAGCCAAGAGCCTCAGCTGTAGGCATTCCTAGGAATTCCTTATTCCCAGGAGTAAGTACGGGAATCAAACAGCCGGCAGCCCTGGCAGAAGTCCTGAGGGAGCCCAGCCTCCCCACCTGCCAGCTGTCCCAGGTGCTGTCACCAGCTTGAGCAGCACCTCCTCACACTCACATTGCCCAGGGAACGGTCATCCCAGCAGGTTTCCCTGTGCCACGCACTGCTCACCTGAGCAGGCTTCACAGGGGACACCAGTCCTTCATGGAATGGTTGGGGTCAGAAGGGACCTTAAAGATCATCTTGTTACAACCCCCTGCCATAGGCAGGGGCACCTCTCACCAGACCAAGTGCTCACAGCCCCATCCAAGCGGGCCTAAGATCCAGACTTAATCCCTCTCCTGGTTTCAAGCAAGGCATGAGTTACCAAGGTCTGATGGGCAGGAGGGGACACATTGCTCCCCACGAGGCTGACCGTGCCCCCTGACACGACATGGCCTGAGGGCAAGGCCAAGTGCATGTTATCACCTCAAGTGCAGTGGTTGAAGTGTTTCCCACTCTTTTAAGACAACATTATTCCAGTGATGCTAAGATGTTATCGCTAGGATGAAGGGGAAGTGGAATTACACTCGTCTGAATGGCCTCTTTTGTCATGCATTTTGCAAGGCATTGAGGCATGAAAGCTTTCAGAGAAACCTGGGTGAATCCAAGCTAGGTGGTTATAAGGCTACTTACAGACCTGACATGATGGATCATGTTCATTTTCCCATTCCTGTCCTGCTCACAGCAAATCCATTTGCTGGGCAATTAGACTCCAGTCATTACATTATGCTAAGAAGACGTTCCTTTGGCAGCAGCAGGGACCCCGACCAAGAGGAGCCGTGAGTGCTGCCTGCCCATTCCCACCTGCTGACACATCCAGGGCTGCAGTCACCCCAGTGGCAGCAATGCCACCCTCCCAGCTCACCTCACACCTTGCCAGGGTCCTCCAGCAACTCACCTAGCATCCCTTATCCACAGCCCTCCAAAAGGTCTGGGATTAAGCGAAATGGCCCTTGGAATGATTTTGCTTAAGGCAAACAGCAGCAGGATAAAGACGGACAGTCCCTTTCCTGCACAGTCTGCTCCCAAGGGGCGTTATCCAGCCAGTACTCCCATTTTCCAAGTAAAACACAGGGTGATACAGCTGCTGGCACGGGCTCTCCTGGGGGCCTGTCTTGCCCATGCCACCACAGCCCAGCCAACACCATCCCTCCTCCTCATCCTGCTCTCCAGGTATCTCCCCCCTCTCCTACAATTCCCTTCCCAGCACCTTCCTGGAGCTCACATCTCCGACTCCCTCTGCACGTGTGTGTGTGTTTCCATTACTTCTGGCTGAAATAACTGACTACAGGGTCAGTCCACCTGAAAATTGCTCTCCCCAGACCTAAAGGAAACAGATGGGCATTGATGATGTTTTGGGAGAAATTAATCAGCCTGGACCAGCGGCAGCGCCAGCAGCTCCCTCGGCCCAATCTTGCCTAATGAATTCCGAGCTCTCTGTCTTAATAGCTCCTGACAAGACTAATTTACTCTTGTAAGTGATTAGAGGGGGAATGATCTCTTAATTGTTGCTTAAGATCCCTTTCGGCACGGCAGGCAGCAGGCAGGGAGCTGCTGGGTTTGGAAGGAAGGGATGCTGTAGGGAGGGATGTCACGGGAATGGGCACTCAGACCTCAAAAAGAGACACTTTTTTTTCCAGAGAACAGGCGCCACACACTGTTCTGCTCCTCACACTCAGGATCTCGGAAAGGTGTTTCCAGATGCTGCTTTTTTTTAAAGTTAATAAGCCTTAACTCAGAAAACACCTGCCAAAAGCAGGAAACACAGAAACAACTGTGTGTGTCAACACTTCCCAGGCTGACATCTCCTTCCAGTGCATCTGGAAACAAAATCCCAACGTGCCAATACTCTTAAGAGTCAATTATGCATATACACAGTGTAACACAAAGTTTAAAAAAAAAAAAAAAAAAGAAATTCAACTGCCAAAGTAATTCCAAGAACAACTTGATTCACATAATGTCTCACTGGAAAGCAGGCTGTAGGAAATCTTTCCCTATTTTCTGACAAAATAGAAGTTCAGTCCAATTCCCATAGGGTATTTCAAGTACTTGGAGAGCAAGGTGCTCCGTGAGCAAGCATTTCCATTAAGCTGTTCCCAAGCAGCTCTCACTCCTGCTCCCTTCCCAAGGCTTCTCCTGAGGGTGCCTCTCTGTGCAGAGCTCAGCTACCACACAGGAGCCTTCACCATCCATCCAAACCAGGACTCCACATCCTGCCTGCTTGCTCAGACACCACCCCAAATCCCACAGGGGCTGCAAATGCGTGACCAAGGGGACCCAGGAAGGGACAGAAGGCTCAGCTGGAAGCACTGGTTGAGTTCTGGAGGAGACCTCTCCAGACTCTTCCAACCCTCGACAGCTCTGCTAATGATGTGGGTGCAGCAAGAGCCCTTTCTTAAGGAAGGTGCTGCTTGGGCTGCACGGCTGGAGGTGGGAGAAGGGACCTCCACAGGCTCCATCCCAGCCGCCCAATCGATTCCTCCCGCATTAAAAGCCAGTCACGAGCTCTGATTGAAGACCACAAGTTTAATGGACTGAGAGCCTGGGAAGGCGCCGAGAATGACCGGGTCGATTTCTGCATTTACTAAAAACTGATCTCCAGCTAAATAAAGAAAGAAAAGCTCCATCTGTCAATCAAAAGAAAAACATTCCTTTTCCATACTTTTCCATGGTGTGGTGGCAGCCCCTGCCCACAGGCCCATCCCACTTACCCACAGGTGTGTCCTCGTTGATCAGCAGGTAGGTGTCAAAGAAGTAGTTGATGAAGTATGGCAGGCGATTGCCCTGACCTGGGAAGAGGACAAAAACAAGGAGTTATTTCCCTGGCATGGGCCAGCATGGCTGGGAAAGGCTCAGGAATGCTCACAGGGCACTGGGCTCATGCTGGCAAGGGGTAACCCCCAAGATGAGAGCTAGCAGGAGGACAGAAAGCACCATGAGGTCCCCCATAAAAGCTGGCAGGGGAGCCACTTCCCTCCACCAGCCTTTCTGGATTTGGTACTTTCCAAAAGGCTGAGGGGAAGGGGGAAACCGACAGCACAGGAACCAGGAGCATCAATTATTGGTTTAGCCCATGATTAATACCTTCGCTTTGTTCCCATGGCTGAGAGCCTTTCGCCTCGTCAGCCACCCCAGCAAACCCCCGTGCTCCTTCCCTCTCCCATCACCCGGCTGCCTTTCCCTCTAATTGCCTCCTTTCACCTTTAATAACCAGGCTCACTCTTTTCCACTCCCGTTTTTACAGTGCTGGAAGCTCGCGAGCCTGCCCCTGGCCCACAGCCTCATTAGGGGACAGAGTCAAGTGCAGAGCACGTAGGAGAGTGACAAAGGCAGCCTGAGCCAGGGAGAGAGTCAACCAGGAAAGACCTACTGTTCCAGGGCTGCAGGGGAAGAGGTGGCGGGAGAGGCACACAATGATTTCCTGAGAAGGTTTGGCGGAGCGTGTTCAGCATCCCACCTCAAGAAACGGGAACCAGACCAAGCTTCAGAATCCTCTTTGCCTGCCCAAGAGCCCAAAGGAGGGAGATGCTCCTGAGACCTTTCAAATGCAGGTCCCAGGTGTGCATCCCAACAAACCTGCTCCTGGGGACATGGGCACAGGATGGGGGAGCAGCCCAAGCTCCCCCAGGGCTACCTCCATGACAAGACAGGGATTTTTCAGTGCTGCCGTCTTTCCTGAGGCACCAGGTTGGTTAAACACCCTGAGAAATGGGAAAGCACTGGAGGCAGCACTGTTGCAAAGGCACATTTAAATCCCAGCCTCTTGAGTTAAGTACCTGGAAAGAAAATAAAAAGGAACCTGACAAAAGGGGTTATTTGAGAGCTAGGAGCATCTCCAGAGGCTTGGCAGCACACTTGTCACTGGCTGCCACGCTGGGGCCAGCAGGCTCTGGGAGGGGCAAATGAGACTAAAACACCCCAAGCAGCCCTTGGCACACAGGACTCACTTCTGCAAAACATTTCTGTTTCAAAATACATTTCTTAATATCACCAGCATGCTAAAAATAAGTTGCACTTTCCAAATCCAGCTGCAGCGGGTGCTGGGAGGCTTTCAAACCACCCAGCACACAAGATCTGTGTGTTCAGGGAGGAGGGAGAGCAGCACCTGAGAGCTGGGAATTGCTGAGGGAGGGTCTAAAGGCAGGACACTGCTTTGGGCTGCAAACCCCAGGATAAACGCCAGCATTTCCTTCTGAGAGATTGCCACAACCATCCAGTTATACCCTGGGATGTACCTTCCCTGTAACCCTCAACACAAGAAGGGGTCCCCCCAGCACAGGAAGGACATGGACCTGCTGGATAGAGTCCAGAGGAGGCCACGGAGACACTGAGAGAGCTGGAGCCCCTCTGTTCCGGAGCCAGGCTGGGAGAGCTGGGGGCGTTCAGCCTGGAGAAGAGAAGGCTCCAGGGAGACCTTAGGTGATGGAGGTCTCTGCTCACCTCCTGCAGCAGTAGCCAGGCAGGAGCAGGGAGACTCCACTGCCATGCCAGAGCTAAACCATCCTCTTCCAAACACCCCAAGCCCACTCAGGCTCCCCTTGTCCATTATATTCCAGCTCATCGCTTCACCAGGAGCTTTGCAAACCTCCTGGGAAGAGTTGCTCTGTCACCTGCAGTGCCCAGGGTGTGTGGCAGGGCATCCATGCACTCATCCCTATCCCAGCCACAGGAGCTGTGCCAGCACTTGCTTATCACGGAGATGACAACCCAAGCCCTGGGCAGGGTTTAGGAGAGAAGGGCTGGAACGCTGCTGAGCTGCAAAGCCTCCAAATCCCCGTTTCCATGTGCTGCCTGTCCAAGGCTTTGCAGTTTCTCACTGCAATGAAGGAGCGAGTCCCCAGCTAGGCAGGCAAACCCCACCATCCCAATTCCAATGGGACACACTGGCAAGGGACTTCTTGGGGGGCGTAAAAGACTTGCTAGATTGTCTTTTTTCCTTATTTTTCCACTTCCCAGAGGAGCACCAGGGCAGTTACCCAGTGAGGCTCTCCTTGATCCAACACGACACCAGAGGGAGATTGACTGCGCCTGTCACTCACAGCTAATGTCATCCACTGACTGCTTAATCAGGCTGCCAATCTGGGCAAGCCATCTCGAGGCTTCAGGAGGGGAAAAAAAGGGGGGAAAAAAGCCTTTATTCCAAAGGGCACAGTGCTATCAAATGGACACACACTGGCTATTGTTTATCAGCAAGAGCCACACAGGCACCCCCTCCCCACACCAGCACCCAGGGGGTTTAGGCCAGTCATGCAACAATCCCAATTTTCACGGGGCTTTGCTGTACGTTTACAGCTCCTATGCACCTTGCGATATGCCAGAACCCATCTCAAAAGGCACATTTTCTACACCAAAAAGCCATTGTCCCACCAGCTCCCTGCCAGAAGCCCTCTGCCAGGAAAGACCTACAGCATCAGTGGGAAGGGCTTACTGTGGAGCCTCTTCTGGCCCACAGCCCTGCCTTTCCCCCCACGTGGAATTAGAAAAGAGGTTTTGCAGCTCGGACAGGAGTTATTTCCCCCCCAGCAAATATTAAAGCACAGTTCAGGTAATGGCTTTGCTGCTGAAAGCAGAGGGAGAGCCCTGCCAGCAATATTCTGCTGCTGAACAGCTAACAAGCTTCTGCTTTCCATCCCTGCCTGTGATCCCTCCCTCCCTCTCTCCAGTTTTCTTTAGGTTTTATTTACATAAATTGACCTCATGCCAGGTCCAGCACCAGCTTTGCCTTGGTGAATCCACACCTGGAAGTTGCCAAGGGCTTTTCACCGAGATACACCAGGAGTATCTACCACTGCTGGGTTCACCAGCACATCCGTCCTCCTCCAAGGCTTTTTCCAGTCCCACCTGCTCTCTCACAAGAAGGGCCACCTGATGCCACATGTGCAGTCAGTAAGGACTGCAAGAAGAGTGGGATGTGCAGGTACCCAGGACTTGATGGGATGGAGACGTGAAAGACCTGATGGAGACAGGAGATTTGCTCACCCGTAGCAGCCACATCACCCCAGCAGTGCTGCTTTGCATATTCATCAGGAGACCACAGCAATTATTGCCTCTGCACCTTGCAAACACGAGCACCGAGCAGGGAGAGAGCAGAGACAGACTTACCTGGAGAGACCAGCTCCAGGAGCAAGAGGAGAGGCAGGAAGGTGCTGGCAGCAGCCACACAACACTTCATGGTTCCTGTCAAAGAAGAGAGGCAGCGTAAAGTCCAGCACTTGACAGATACGACCTTGTCTCCCTGAATCAGGCTCGGGGTGCAGCCTTGCCCCAGGTTCCCTGATGCCGCAGGGGAAGCCTCAGGACATCACCACTCTGTTTCTCAGTTCATGCAGCCCCCAAACACCCTCTTGGCAATGGAAACCAGGATTAACCTGGTGGAGGTGCTCCATTTTTTCCTTTCCTCTTCCCAAAGCTCCTCTCGTGTGAGGGGACAAGCCACAGTGACCCCCGTGGCCAGGAGAGGAGCAGCCCCAGCTAGGATGAGCCACTCCAGCACCGGAGCAAAGGAAGAGCTGCTGTGACCCGGGAGTGACACAGCGGCGAGCTGTCAGCACCCGGATCTGAGAGGATTTGGCAGAGCTGTGCGGGAAGCTTGACCCAGAATCACTGGAGAGGCACCAAGATTTGGGAGCAGAGCCCCTCGAACCTCTCACACCACCTGGGTGGCTGCAGAGCAGGCACTGCAGGAGCACGGGAAGCAGGGAGGCTGCCAAGCATGCCCTCAGCCCTC
Organism: Lycocorax pyrrhopterus obiensis; assembly: GCA_014706295.1. Lineage (NCBI taxonomy): Eukaryota > Metazoa > Chordata > Aves > Passeriformes > Paradisaeidae > Lycocorax > Lycocorax pyrrhopterus. Next base: position 3,646,197 of record JACSVZ010000008.1, on the reverse strand, counting down.
TCTGCCTCCCAAATTTTCAACACAGCACAAGGCTCCTCATGCTAAGGAACCAGAATAAAACAGCACCAGGGAGCTGCCAGCACAGCCACATTCTCACCTGATGTTCAGACCATCAAACCCAAAGCTTTTTTCCAAACCAACCCCACAAAACCTCAGCCAAGTCCCGCTTTGCAAGAAAATTCGCACACATGGATTTTAAACATTCCACCTCAGAGGCAAATATAAATCACATGCATTACACAGAGCATAAAGGCACAAGGAGACCCCCAGAGGTTTCCTCAGGCAGAGCCTGCGACCGACAGGACACCCCAGTGACCCATCTCTGAAGCTCTCCGTGTTTCCCTGGGTGCTCTGCAAGCTGTGGGGCAGTGGAATGTTTTCCCACCAATTCTGGCTGGGACAGCAGCAGCCCCAAGAACAGGGAGAGGAGCTGTCACCCAGCTAAGCCTTCCCTTCACAGCAACCTGCTCCACCCACATCAGTGGGTAGAGTTATCCCAACCCAGCTAAGGGTGAAGGGCTCTGCCCCCCTTAAGAGAGTCACGGGAATCCTCAGGGAGGCTCCTAAAGGAGCTCCAAAGCAATAGCTACACCTATTTTACTGTTACTGATGGATGTGTCAGAGCAGACAGCTCGTAACAACTCTGTCACTGCAGAAAGGGCCTGAAATTCTTATTTCTCCCGCTATTTTGCTACGGAGAGTCTCTGGGATGAAGAGGTCTGTGCCTAGACAAGAAAAATGGTGCTGTGGTGTATTTTGTGCATCTTCAGGTATCTCAGAGCAAGCCTGAGAAGACAGGTGTAATCATGCCCATCGCCCCAGAAAACATAGTCAGAGCAGGAGAGTTTAAACCTCCACCCCGTGACAAGCTTCTGACTTCTGAGTGCTCGGTGTCAGCAGAGCATCCAAAAAGCCCAGTTTCTAAACAAAAAAGACCACTTTCCCAGGCACCAGGCATCCTGACAATCCCTTTAAATCCTTACATTTGCCCACCAAAAGCAAAATAGATTCTTGTAATAAAGAAAGAACACCAAACATCTCAATTTCCTCCTTGCTTTAATAGGTTTTGGGAAGGAGGAAATCTCAGACAGCACTGTTGTTCCAGACCCCTGCATCCAGCATGGAATGCAGAGCTCAAACTCTTGGTGCTGCAGCCAGAGAGAATGCGATGGACATTAGTTCCTCTGTCTTCTGCAGTGCCAAAACACCACTGAGGAAAATGCTAACTTTCTTCTCAACTATCAGCCCAAGCAAGCGTGAACATTTTCCAGCTTCACAGCCCATGTTTAAAAAGCAACAGGGCAGTGGAAAAACAGTATATGTGATGTAGAAATAAAGGCAGTTGACAGCATCCCCTTTTGAGTGTCATGATAAATCTAAATATTGGATATTCCAAGTCAGTCACTTCATTATGTAAGTAATTGCCTGAAATGTCATTTTGATTTTCTCTGTCTTCATTAATATTGCAGCTCTTCACTGGTTCTTCGAGATGGTTCACTCGAATATTGCAAATTTAAGGAACGGGATCGAGAAGTCTCTGGGGAGAACTTTAAAAATTGTGACTAAGAGCAGATTAAATTGCACCTTGTGCCTGAATGAGGCTCTTTGGAGGAAGCATTCAGTGCAGTTTCCAGCATGATAATGTCTCTGGGCAAGGCGTCCCCAGGAGCTCAACTGCTGTCTCCTCCTGGCTGCCAAAGCTCTAATGTTAAACCAGAGGTTTCCCCATCCACTGGCAGCTGCTCCCAAGGCACACGGAGCAGCAGACAGAGCCTCAGGGAACGGGAAGCTGAGGAAACACCACAGTGCAAACAAATCCAGGGCTTGAAAGTTTAGGAATCAGCTCAGGTCAAGCAGAGGCTTTTCAGCCTGCTTTCTTCAAATGCCTCCTCCTTCCCAAGCCTGGGAAGCGGCTTTTTCACTGCTTCAACAGCATTGCTGCATCCCTAAGTGGCAAATACCACCTGCTCCAGCCCTCGGCACGCACCCATCCCAGCCATGCTCCAGGAGCCTCCTCCTGGCGCCTCACCTCCCTGGAACGCCGGAGCAGGGACGCTCCCAGCGCTCCAGCCTGGGCCATGGACAGCTCTCGGGATGCTTAAACAGCAAATCCAGGCTCTGCACCTGGGTTGGTTTATTTTTAAACGCACTGCTGGGGCGCTTGCCTACGGGAGCGGCTCTGTGCACACACAAAACGTGCCATTGCCTCCGCCAGAGCTGCCGTTCCGGAGCCCGGCTGGCAGAGCTGCTCCACGCTGGCATCTTTAATCATCCCCAGAACCCCTGTCCCTTCTCCCCCCCCACTTGGTCTTCCCTTCCCCAAACAGCATCGCGATGCTCGAGCCTCAAAATTTACAGCTCCAACCTCTCTGTTTGCTCCGCGCTGCTCCAGGGGCACAGAGAAAAAATGAAAGTGTAAATCAGAGTGTCTCCCGAACGGCCGCCACAGGAGGGAACTGTGTGTGCCTTCCCAAAAGAGCCCCTTTTCTGGCAACAAAACACCAGTGGTGTCCCCCAAAGAGGGGCAGCACTGCCCACCCACGAGATCTGATGTGGGAGGTGGGGTGGAAGTACCTGAGATGTCACCAGGATGCCACCACACTCACAGCATCCAACCAGCTGCTGGAGGACCCCTCTCTCCCAAGCTTCACCGCTGTGGCCACCTTGGAAGAGCAGCCAGGAGATCTAGCACGGACCATCATCAAACACGCATCCAAAAAACCACCCCTGGGATCCCCTTTGGCCAAGCACATCGCTTAACACCACCTCTCACAGCAAAAGAACATCCTCTCCTGCTTTCCCAGCTACCCCATCCCTCTGCTCATTAAAAAAGCACTGCTAGAAATTCACCTTTTCTTCTTATTACTGCCTCTTGGCCAGGGCTGTACAATAAGTAGGATTCAAAAGGAAAAAATTACAATTTAATTCTGATTTTTTTTTTATTCCTACCCCCATATTGGCATGAGCCATACCCAAGTCATAATTCCCAAAAATAACAAATTGCAGAACAGGGTAATCAGAAGTAAATTGATATTGATAAATAAGCTTTTCTCCCGTGCGGTAGGTGGTTTATTTTAATCTAATGAGTTTTATATTTTCTGAGCTTTCAGATTCCATGATGAAGAGCCGTCCGCGCTAGAATTACAAAGCACTTTGAAATATTGTAATTTTATGGCTCATTTTGTCAGGACTCTTGAAAATGAGATTTGTTCCCAGTGAAAAAATTTGCCCCCTTCTTTTTTTTTTTCTTTCTATTCCCTGCAGCGAAAGGAAATAAAATTTCCCTGTTAAATAAATACAGGCCAGGATATTGGTATGCACATGGGAGCGGGGATATGGATGCCCACAGGGAATAAGGGGCACAGCAGCTGGCACCTGCCACAACCCACCTGAGATGGTGTATGCAGGAGAAAAGAGCGTGGAAAATCCTCTCTCTCCTTCCTTCACTCCAAAATCAAAGCCGAGGTTGGAGACGGGTTGTTTTCTCCCCACAAATCTCTGCACTTCCCAGCTGGGGTACTCAACCTTTCTTCTTCCAGGGAAAAAGCTGGAGTTGTTACTTACTGACAACTACTAACACCCAAAAGTTTCCCACATTTCCAGCAGTTTACTTCCATTTTAAAACAAGGACAGGAGTGGAAGTATTTTGGTTGGGGCTTCCAGACATTTGCTTTCCCACAGGAAACAAACATTAGCTGCAAAACGACATTAACACATCATTTAACCAAAAACCCAGGCCCAGAAGGAAACACCATCTTTAAACTTCTCAGTCCACGCAGGAAGGCTGTGCCTGGGTTGGAAATGACGTTGGTTTTCCAAGTCACTGCCACAAGACAATCCCAATAACTACCCCGCTCTGCATAAGCAACATCACGCCCTACACCACAACTGTGGCATCTCCAAGGAAAAGTCAAATAATGCATCCAACTCAACTTCAGCATCCATGGAATATTAAAATAACATCCTGGGAGCTTTGGGAAGAGGGTCCCCATTCCCTGCTGCATCAGTCACTGCCACCCATCCCTCCATGGCGAAGGCAGCTTCTCTTTTGGGGAGACAGAAGTGGAGATTCCCAATTTATTTCTTTTTGAGTGGGGCAGCACTGGCTCTATGGAGTCTCCAGCACTGGTTGCTAGTCACCATAATAGGCCTCATAGCAACCATTTTCCATCACAAAACCTCCCTTCAGCTGGAACAGCAGCTCCTAAGCTGGGAAGAAGGCTGGGATGGAGCATGGAGACCAAGCCAACAGGCTCCTGGGCTGCACCAACACATGGAAGCAACACAGCAAAGCTGTGGAGCAGATGATGCTAACATGGGATGAAAAGGTGGAAAAGCAGCCAACAGCAACAGAGCTTGGCTTAAAGGAAAAAAAGAGGGAGGAAGAAAAGGAGGAGGGGAAGAAGGGTGGGAATCCTTGCTTTAGGAGAAAGTGGAAAGCTGAATGCAGAGAAGTGACACACACAGTCTGGTCTCACAAGACAGGAGCCTCTCTCCAGGCTCTTAGAAAAATATACAGGAATGGACAAAGTGGCAAATGTAAGGATACTGAAGGCCTGACTCCAAGCCTGCTCAGGAATGGGATGCCAGACACTTTCTTCTTGTGCCCTGCCTGGAAGAGGAAGGCCTCCCTCCCACTCAGGGCAGGCAGCAGCCTGGCTGGACTTCCAAGCACTGCCATCAAAACGATGCAGGAGAAGTGTCCAACATCCTCGGGCTCCCACACGTGATCCCTGAGTGTCTGTACTGCTGCCATCCAGCCTGTGCCTACAGACCCTGGGGGTTCCTGCCCGCGCCGCTCCAGATCTGGGCACATGAGTTGTGCTTGGTTGGGGGGGGGGGTTTAAGGGAAAGAAGAGGACGAGATGTGTGTGAAGTGGGATTAAAGGGGAAAAAAGCATGCGCTGGTAGGGACTGCCTCGGCACCTCCCTCCTTGCCACGTCCAGGTACAGTTTTCAATGTGAGGATCCCCTTTTTGCAGCAGGAGGCAGAAGGGCACAGGCTTTGCCCCAAGATATCCTCCCACAACAGCGATAAAGGATTCAGCATCAGCCTCAAGAGCAAGTCACCAGCCTCAGAACCACCAGCTCCTCCCAATCAGTCACCAAGCTGCATTTTAAAGCCCTGCCAAAGGAGATGGGTGAGTTAAATAACTCCACCTCCCTTGGTAAACACCACTCCAAGCCCAAGACCCCGGGTGTGTGTGCACCTGGGATTTCATCCCATCTCCCTGCCCCCAGCTGCCCCTAAGCTCCAGGCTGGGTGTTGGCAACACTAAAAAGAGGCAGCAAGGCTATTTTGCTCAGGCCTCCAGTGACTGGAATGGTAGATCTTAAAAACAGAGGGGAAAAAGGGATGCTTCAGAAGAAGGGGAAAAAAAATACAACAACTGGAAGAAAACCCACAAAAAACCTTCACACTGGCAAACTGGAGCTGCAAAGGCTCTCAGGCCACTTCTTGCCTCATCCAAATCAAGAGGGAAGTGTCCTTGCCGCTTTCACACAAAGCTCACTTAACTTCCGGCGAGAGGCACTTTGCTGCTCCAGACCTTTCCAAGGCCCGCTGGCTGTTCCAGCTCATAAAAAGGAAGCTTCGCCTGGCGAAGCAGCACCATGGGCACGCTGGGGTAATCACTCGCCTGGCTGGAATTGTAGGAGCAGGAAAAAAAGTACAGACAGCACACGGCAAAGAAGACGGGGATACTTAGGAGGAACCCCCTCGAAATCCCTCAATCGCAAACAGCAGCCCTGGAGAGCAGGGATTGAACGGAAAGACAAAAGCATGCAGCAGGGACGAAGTTATTTGGGTTAATGACAGCAGTCCATCACCAGTGACACGCTTGTTCATGCGAACCTTCCTGAGACCCCAGATGTGGCTGAGGGCCCTTGAAGCTGTCCAGTCCCTCTCTTACATGCCCTTTCCAAAGGTGCAGCATGACCAGGCACATTACTCTATTTCCCAGTGGAAATTGCCCCCAGAGACTCTCCCTCCCCAGCTCACTCCAAGCAGGACCTCTTTCTTCCCGGGAGAGCAGCTATTTTATCAAACCCACAGACCAGGGCAAAGCAATCCAGGCTCCAGCAGAGGCTCCGAAGGGACAGCACAGCCCTCCCACACCCAAAGCAGTTTCCATTGCAAGCCAGGTCCTTGGCCCCAGGACATGGGTTCAAATGGACACTTCCAGGAGGCTGCAAAAGTGACATTGTGTGCCAGGATTGCCCCTCTGGTCAGAAGGGACTTTAAAGACCACCCAGTTCCAACCCCTGCCAAGGGCAGGGACACCTTCCACTGTCCCAGCTTGCTCTAAGCCCCAATGTCCAACCTGACCTTGGGCAAGTCCAGAGATAGGGCAGCCACAGCTTCTCTGGGCACCCTGTGCCAAGGTCTGCCCACCCTCACAGCAAGGAATTCCTTCCTAATATCCCATCTAATCTTCACCTTCATGGACTGAAAGGCACCAAGGCCCCTCAACAAATATCTCCTACCCACACTGAAACCTCAAGCTGAGCACAGCCCATGGACAAATGCTACTCCAGCCCCTGCCATAGCATCCTGGTCTTTACCAAACCACTGGCAAGATCCAGGACATCTGCAAGATTCGGGTCTTAACCATTGGAATTCCCAATTTCTCCCCATTTCAGCTGCAGAATCTACACACTGAAATACAGTCAGATAACAACATCAGCACAAAGGCAGGAATTTTCACGTTTGTAGGTCTTGGGCCACAAAAGCCCCAATATAACCTTATTTCTCCTGCAACATTATTAGAAGTCTTACTGGAGAGTAAGCAGGATACTGTAGTGGGGAAAAAAAACATGGAAGTTTTAGGTTGCACATGGAACTGTTCGTGCTCCCAAAGCAGAGCTCCAGCTCAATTAGCCTGGCTGCGAGCAGCTGGGATATTTACACCCTAACAAGAAGCTGCAGGCCAGCCCCCTCATGAAGCCAATCCCATATCCTAAAGCTTCTTAAATTCAAAAATAATCTGTGCTCCAGACCATCTGCACAGAACATCTAAGAAACTTCATAAATTGAATCCTTTTTAAGAGGTCCTTTCCCCCCAGCTGCTCCGGGGTGTGCTCAGAAGAGGATTGCAGGGCCTTTTTCCTTGCACCAGGTCAGCAGAGGAGCTGCCATGCCATGGGCATCATTCTGGAGATTATTGCAGCTGGGCAGCAGGAATGGTTCTGGTGCTGCCTCCCTCCCTGCTGTACCCAGGTGATGCTCCTGGCAGAGGGGCACAGCCCCCTTTGCTGGGGGCCCTTCCCAGGCTCAGCCACAGCAGCCAGCCAAGCTCCACAGCTCCCACCTCTTCCAAACATTGTTGCTCCCACTTATCACAAAAAAAAATTAAAAATTAAAAGAAGGGACAACATCAATTTTTACAGTTTCCCACAAAGATAGTGTTTTACAACTTGATCATAAAACAAAACGTTGTATTTTTCATGACACCATCCCGACTCCTTCCGAAACAAGAAAGCTTTGTGCCGGGGAGGGATGGAAGTGGTGAAGGAAAATGGAATTGCACAGCGATTTCTCCTCCCCTCCTTCCCCAGGACAGAGGAGAAGGAGAGACAAAGGTAAAACTCACTCTGTCAAAACAACCACCTGGATTTTCACAAATGCAAGTATCCCATGGGAATACTTTATCCCCAGCCCTCGCTTCCCAAAAACATAAATTTAAAACATCTCAACGCACCACTCTATCCCACATGCACGAGGCATCCCAGGCTCCCGCAGGATGCACCGGGAAGATCTCGGGAAGAAGCCAGGCTTGTTGCGTGCAGCCCCAGCAGAGCGAGCCCCGCCAGCTCTGCCAGCCCTCCTGACCCCTTCCACAGCCCTCCTGCCCAAGGAATCCGCTGCCAGACGCGGCTTTTCCCCCAGAACAGGCTAAAACACCCAAAGCAACAACAAAGAAAACACACATCAGCGTAAAAAACGTCCCACTCCAGCATCCCTCTCCTCCTGGAAAACGCTGATGGATAAGAGAGGCAGCCTGGGGAAACGATAGTGGCCGGCAAAGTGGCCAGAACACGGATTTGAAGAAAAGAGGGTCTGCGGGTTTGGGGGGAGACGAAGGAAAGCAGCAGCAAGAAAAGAATCAGAGAGGGAAAAGTAATCTAAAATAAAGTGTTTTCTCAAAACGTTCAGGGAAAGCCTGGCATTTTAAAGCGCTGTCCTGCTATTTTAATAATGTTTGGAGAGGATTTAAAAATCCCACCGCTTCCACTGCGGCTCAGCCCCCACGCGCGGCTGCGGCGCGGCATTCCCACGTCTGGGAAGAAGTTCAGCCCCGGCTTATCCCGGAAACTTTGGAGCTTCCGAGCAGCCCGAACTCCAAATTAGAGCCGGGGGTAGGGGGAGGAGGGGCAGCGTGCCCGCTCCCTCGGGGCAGGACAGCGGGTGCCACCGTACGTTTATAGTGTTATTTTAGGGAAGAGGGGAGAAAGGTTGGGCTCCCCCTCTCCGGCCACGGAAACCACCGCGCTGAGCGCGTCCCCCCGCCCAAAATAATAACAATAATAGCAGGGCTCGACCCCCCCAAAAAAATCTGTTCGCTCGATGAAAGCAAACCAAGTAGGTTCTGGAAGGGAGACCGCGCGCAAAGCCGCCCCCCGGGAAAGGGAGGGGGTGATGCCCGCGCCTCCGCACATCCTCCTCGCCCCCCATCCCACCCCTCCCAAATGAATAAACCCACGAGGAACAAGGAAAAGCGGTGGGGCATTACCTGTGGTGGATATCTCGGAGCCCGGTGTCAGCGGCGACCCCCCATGCCCCCCCGCCGCCCTGCGAGCCGCGTGAGCCGCTGCGGGAGGAGGAGGAGGAGGAGGAGGAGGAGGAAGGGGAGGGAAAGGGAAGGAGCGCGGGAGACACTGACGCGGGCGGCGCAGCGCCCCTCGCCCAGGTACCCGGGATTTCAGCGCCGGCTCCACCTTCCCCCGCTCCTGACCCCTCCCTGGGGACTCCCAGCCGCCCCAAATCCAGGGCTCGCCCCGCAAAGCCCGGGCTCCCTCCCAGACAGCAGTCGCCTCCTCAAATCCAACTTCAGCCCGAGCAGGCGCTGGTGACTAAAAGTTTAACTCAGCCTCGGTGGGTTTAATTCTTTTTTTTTGCTAATATTGTTATTTCTCTGACCTGCGCGCGGGAGCAGCTGGCAGGGCCCGGAGCACGTAAATCATACATGAGCGGGAAAGCGATCCGGGCACGGCGTGCCAGGAGAGCCGCACGGATATTCCTGCCCAGCTGCTCTCCCCGGGCACCCGCAGCCTCGCTCTCCATGGGCACGGGCTCGTATCTGCCGTGCTGCCGAGCCACAATTCCGACCAAACCCTTCTTGCCCCCAACCCTGTGTCCTCCCGGCATTCCTAAGCCTGGCAGGACGTTCCTGCCTCTAGTCCAAGACCTCCCTACAAGCCGGTTTTGGGAAAACGGCCAAATGCCACTGCTTCACCCCATTTCTTGCCTTCTTGGAAGCAACAAAGCCATAAAAAGCCACTTGCAGTAACACCAGTCCTCACACCGAGGGGGTGACTCCCTGTCCGTGGATCCCAGGAAGGGGCAGGGCTTTGGATCCTGCTCTGCTGCACACACCGGCCTCCCACCACCACGTGCGGCCCGTGGAGCTTTACCATCGCACCCGACCCTATCACAACCAGTTTTGATTCAAATGCTAAACAAGTGCAGTTTGTGCTGCTAAAGCCCACCCTGGAGCCTTGCCTGGGATCACAGAATCCTAGAATGGTTTGGGTTGGAGGGAACATCAAAAATCACCTCATTCTGTCCCCCTGCCATGGCCAGGGACACCTTCCACTGAACCAGGGTGCTCCAAGCCTCATCCAACTTAGCCTCAAACACTTCCAGGGATGTGAGGACCCTTCCCCTCCACTCACCTCCACACCCTCGTCCTGGAGCACCAGTAGGCAAATGCTCCTGCAGGCGCAGGTGGGGATTATTAAGCCTTTGCCTCTCTTGAGCAGCTTCTTCTAATTATGCCATTAGCACAGCTCCCAGGCTGATTGGTTGGAATCGGGCACAAGTCTGCTCCTGGTGCTCCCTGGGGACGGGGGGATTCCCCCACCAAACCTGGCCAAGCTTCAGGCCCTTCGCACCCCAGAGCCAGCCATGGCACACCTGCAGCTGCTTTGGGGCTGAACCCAGAGTCCCTGGCAAACAGGTGATTGCAATGAGCTCTCTGCAGCTGACTAAGGCGCTGGCAGATAATTTCCTCACATCACACCTGGGCTGCGTTAGGTTCCTTAAGGAATTGGCCTTGGTAGCTGGCACTGACCTTGGGGGTCACCAGCCGTGCAAAGGGTGCAGGTGTTACCTGTTTGTGGCTCTGAGCACCCCGCTGAGCTGAGCCGCCTGCTCTAGGGGGGTTTCTCTCTCCCGGGGCCTTCATCCCCTCCTTGCCCTCTTCATCACCACACAGCAGCATGTGCACAGCCAGGATCCTCACACCGTGTTCATCCCAGCCACATCCACAAAGTCAGGGAGCTAATGAGGGGAAGAAATGACAAAAAAGGGGAGGAACCAAAGCAAAACCATAGGTGAAGACATGTCTCAGGCCCAGGTGCCTGCACCTGCTCTGGCTTTGCACAGGTGATGTCTCACGTAATGACTCTCCTGATAAATTCAGGTCGGCGTTTCTGTTTAGACAGGAGCACACCTCTCTTCTGCTAGGTTCCTATGCCTTGGCTTCACACCGTGGATTTCTGCTCACATCCTGACTGGTTTGAAGATGTGTCACCTGTTTTACATAAGTCAGCTCTAACAAGGCCGAGTTCCTCCTGGCCTGAGGGTCTGGCTTGGACTCCCATTCCCAATAGAGTCCAGGCTGCAGCCTCTCCCATCGAAGAGGAGAGGGAGGACTGGGGGGATTTCAGTGCCTAGGTTCACAGAACACACAGGAATTGAGTATCTTGTGATCTGTACCTCCCTGTCAAGCTCGGTTTAAATGAGGCAGGGACAGCAATAGCTGTGTGCAGGCTGGACCTCAAACCAGCTCACTGAGCTGATGTTCCTAAGCTCTTGTTTGGAGAAATCCATGGTACTCCAAGACCCAACCCGTGGGAGACATGCCGTTTGACAGGCTCAGGGCTGGGGAAAAGAAGGAAATAGAGGAATGTGATACATTGTGAGCTGAGAGATGCTCCCAGTTGCTACTGGGATCATAATTAACACCGAGCCAAAGCAGGGAGCTGGAGGGCTGGGCTAACCTCCCTGCTATCCCAGCCTTTCTCCACGGACTCATTACAGGGAAACCTGATTTTTTTGGAGGCAGATCCTGTGACCTCCCCTCTCCATCGTGCCTGTGAACACAGAGCAGCTCAGCAGAGCCTTTCATAGCCTCCTGGCACCACTCACTCAGCCTTGAAATTGTACTGCAGGGCTTCTCCCCCTCTCATTTTCCATCCAGTCACAGAACATTCCTGCATCCAGCTCTCCCCACGGTGTCTCACTCCTCTGCCTGCCTTCCGCTGCGAGAGCTAGGATTGCTGTTTGTCTCTAAATAGATGAAATATCACATGGAAAGCAGGTAAAACACGAACATGTGCAAAATCCTGCCCCACTCAGGTACTGAATTATCTCTGCTTGCCACGGACCACGTTCGGCCGCAGACGCCAGGGTCTGCACGGACATCACTGCCTGACAACCAGCCCGTGCAGTATTGTGCCATCCGTCATTTCTTCACACCTCCTTTTCCTCAGGAGTCTCCCACAAGGGTCCCTGGAAGTGCTTCCCTGAAGTACCATCCTTTTTTTTTCTCAGCAAATAAAACCTGTGTAAAAGTGCAGGGTGGCTTTTATGCTCGGGAAAAAGCAGCCCATGCCCCCTGCTTCCACTTTTCTGGGGGCAAACACGGTGATTTTGTCCTCCCAGACCACAAGCCCCAGGGGAGTGGTGGCATCTTCCATCTCCCACAGCTTTCCAGCACCCCACAGTGCGGTGTGGGTTGGGATGGTGGTGTGAGGGAGGCAGCTCCCCACCTGCTACCTTCTCACCCGAGTCAGAATTAATTTGTAGAGCCATCTTGGAGTTTTCTTTTCAACCACCTGTGCTGTGGCTGACAGCAAGCTGGCTTTTCCAGTGTGAAATTAATTTCCAGGTCCATTTCACACAGAATTTTAAGGCCAATATTAGGATCACGCTGTTTGTTTAGGAATTTTTGAGTGAAGGAGGCTGGTGAGAAAGCTGAGCAAAGTTAAGGGATTGCTGGAATTCTCTCTCTGGAGAATAAAAGCACAGAAAGAGCAGCTGGTTTTGTTGTTTGGGGTTTTTTTCCTTTAGAAATACAGAAGTACTGGGTTTCAAATTGCATCTTTGGAAGTCTATGTGTAGACAGCAGGGGGGCAGAAACTGGGCTCACCTTTGTAGCATGTACCTAATTCTGTGGGAATTCCTCAGGGATCTTCCAGCTTGTGTTTATAGGTGGGTCCATGTGAGCTACCCCTGGACCAAGCATTCCTGTGGTGATAACACATGGCAAGAAGGGTCAAGGTGATTTTGATGAGCCCCAAAAAGCCTTGCCAGAACCTGGCTGAAGCCCTCTGCAGACCCCAAAGCAGCCTGTTTGCAGAATTGTCTCAGGTTGGAGCCAGCAGGACCTGTCCCCTGCTAGGTGCACTGAGAGCACCCTGCGGCCCCAGGCTGGGCTTGTTAGATCCACAATGGGTTAATGAGGGTAAAAAAAACCCTTTGGAGCAACTCTGTGCAGCTGCAAGCACTTTTCACTCAGCCCTTGTGATTTCCTCCTGCTGGGGAATGTTAGTAAACTGGAGAGGGTTCAGTGATGATCCAGGTGATCTGGATCAAGAGCAGCGGCAGTGACAGGGCACAACTTTGGGACTACCCTGAGTCACTTCATGCCACACATCTGAAGCACCTTTCTCTTAGCTTTGAGCCCTACCTCACCAGCTTGGCTTTTTTCCTTCCCCTCGGTTTATTCTTTCTTCCTCAGCAAAGGAAAAGGTGCCATCTACAGGCACAGAGAATCCATGAACAGGCACAGAGAACCCACAGCCCTTCCCATCTCCCCTGTCCCCTGCCATCATACCCTCGGCTGGGCCATCTTCCCTGCAGTGTGGTCTCCGAGCTGCTTGTTCCCTGTTTGGGGTCAGGGAACACCAGAGGCCTGTGCCGGGCAGAAGATGGCCTCCCTCCTGGCCAGCCCTGGGGCACACCTGTGTTTGACCTCGCTGGTAACTCAGTGGAGCAGCAAGATAAAAACACAAGGGAAGGTGAGCACCCATCTCCACAGCCTGGGGGGACCAGCAAAGGCGACACAAAGGAACTTTGGTCACGCTGTTGCCTCAGGGGAATCCTGGAGGGCTCCTGTGCTGCTCACCCTGGGTCACAACTTCCAGCCCCCGTGAGGTCTCAGAGTGCCATCGTGCTCCTCTTCTGCCTTGCTCTGCTCTGCCAGTTGCCTCTCATTTAACGCATTTTGATCAGGTTCACACGTTTGTGAGGTCAGCCAGGAAAATAAGAAACTGTAGGAAGAAGTGCAAATAACAGCGGATAGATAAATTGTCCCCTGTGTGAGTACAGTGGGACAGTGGGGTGTCTGTAGCAAGGGAGACTCCTGGACAGTTGGAAGGAGGGTGGGTGCAGGGGACCAGTGGAGAGCTTGTGGTGCTGTTTAAGGTTCAAGGTTGCCCCCAGGAGAGGAGGAAATCTCTCCCCTTCTTGCCAAGCCAAGGGCAGCAAAAAGAGTGGAGCTGAGGCCAGGCAGGTGGGATCGCTGCTCCTACGCAGCCACGAGCCTGGAGCTTGGTCCTGCTTTAAAAGCCTTTCTCACCTCCCAGCTCCTGCTTCATATAGAAGGCATTTGTCAGAGCAGACGCTCCATCCCGCGCTGGCAGGTGTCCCAAGCTGTGCAGCAAGGCAGGGTCACAAAACCTGGGATGGAAGAGGAGCTGGAAGGGGGTCCAGGCAGCCCATCCACCATCAGGCAGGGATGGCAGAGGGATGGCTCGCTCAGCTCTGCCCAGCCTGCTCCGGGCACGCTGGAATTCACGCTCAGGCAGCCCCAAGCTCCTGCACTCCCCCGCCCTGGCGTGATAAATTAGGAGGAAAAGTTACTCATCTCAGTTTGTTCTCACAGCGCCGTCCAACAGAGCACAAGCCTGTCTAATCAGGAGCTACAGTCCTTCACCATCTGTTTGGAGCCTAATTACAAATGCAGAAAAATAATGTGCTTTACAATTGCACCAGTAAATGCTGTAAATGATTTAAATGCATGCATATGTTCCCTGCAGAATTCAGCATGCATCTGCGACTTCTTCTGCTCACATTAGGCACACAAATCAAGGGAAAAAATACCCAGATCTGACGAACAGCATGTCCCTAGGATGGTGATTTTTATCCCTTTTTTCCCCCTGCTGGAATGGCAAACAGGGCTTTTTTGTAACAATTCATCCAGCAGCGTTTTCTTTGCTTCCATTTTAAAAACTGTTTATCACTGCTGTGTAAATATAGTACAAATTACTCCATAAAACATGTAAAAGGAGAACAGCAGCCAGGCAAGCCTGCAGCTGGCTGGCAAGGTTTCAAAGCCAAGGTTTGTTTTTTTCCTGTGGGGCACACGTGGAGGGGCAGGATCAGCTCAGCTCATCTGCTGTGAATGGTGGCCCTTCCCAAGCCCCCAGTGACCACTTGTGTTTCATAGAATCATGGAATGGTGTGGGTTGGAAGGGGCCTTAAAGACCATCTTCTTCCTGCTGCTCTTTGGCCACCACCAAGGCAATGCTGAAGGATAACGAAGTGATTTCAGAGGTGCTTCCCACCTCCCGGGGGGTAACAGCACTGCACCAAAGCCTCTGTGACACAAAGGCTGGTGCCACAGATGGAGAGGTGCCAGCATTCCTACCCTGTGAGGCACTCCACTGAGGGAGGACAGCCTGGACAAGGCTTTGGAGATCAGAGAGAAAAAGTCACTTGCCACTGATGTGAGGCGAGTATTGCTTCATAACAAAAATTCCCTTTCCTCCTCCAGCACATTTGTTTGCTTTCAAGCCCCCAGTACTAACACTGAACCTGGTCCAGCGCTGAAGCAGGGAGGGGGAGCTGGCACCACGGAGCTGAGAGAGGACAAAACCAGGTCAGGCATAGGCTCAGTTGGTCTCCTTTGAGCAGAAGCTGCAGCAGATGCATCCCCTCCACTTTGTGCCCTTTCATCCCGTCCCCTCCTGCTCCCGGCACCCTGCTGCCTTGCTGCTGCTTTGCCAGATCCCAGCTTTCTTTCCCCCTTGGCCAGGTGGATTTAACTCCAAAGGCTGCTGGAAAAGGCAGCGTGGGGCAGGCACAGCATCCCCTCTGTGCTGGGCTGCCAGGCCCAGCAGGACTGGGACTCTCTGTACCCTGGGTCACAGTGCCAGCAGTGCTGGGCACCACCTCGAGTGCTGGGCACCACACCAGGATTTGTGTCTTTGACTCCATTTCACATCGTGGGCTCCCCCTCAGGAATTTTGCAATGCCTGCATGGCTTGTTTTACACCCACGGATGAGAGGGGCCAAGCCCTGAGCAGAGCACGTGGTCCTTCCTGTGGCAGCCAGATCGACACCCGCCTTCCTCGGCTGGGAG
This sequence comes from Lycocorax pyrrhopterus obiensis, assembly GCA_014706295.1. NCBI lineage: Eukaryota > Metazoa > Chordata > Aves > Passeriformes > Paradisaeidae > Lycocorax > Lycocorax pyrrhopterus. The sequence continues at coordinate 3,630,607 of JACSVZ010000008.1, read as the reverse complement.
ATGGGAAAATATGTACAGCCCTGCTGGCTGAGGGGAGGGTGGTAGTTACAGGGACAAAATCTGGAAATGCATTTTTAGGCAGGTGAGGAAGACACATGGATGCAGCTCAGCTCCAGCCCTGCCCACACCCATGGTCTTCCTCCGGACCTCGGGTATCCCAGTTCTGGGAAGCAACTCCCTCTTGTAGGCTCTTGGAGAACTAGAAGAAAGGCAGTGTAATCTCCCAGCTAAATGTGAAGTAGGTTTGATCCCTGCAGTGTTCCTCCCGGCTAGAGCATCATTCCAGGCCTGGGAACAGGGGCCCATGGCTGCTTTTGTTGTCAAAGATGCATTAATCATAGGATCATTAAATAGTTTGGATTGGAAGGGACTGTGATGATCACCTAGTTCCAAACCCCTGCCATGGGCAGGGACACCAACCCAACCCATCCAGGCACAAGATGTAGCTGCACTTTGGTGCATCCCAGATCCAGCATCCATTCTGCCTTGCCACCACCATTTCCCTCCTCATCCCGCTTTTCCTTACCTTGAACTCCTCGGTATGGCCCACACCGTGCAGCAGATGTGACTTCTCCCAGGCACTGTAATTACTTCCCTGCCGTTATATGCAATTCCCTATAAATTATCCATCCCCTTTTGCAGGGAGATCACCCACAGCTCATGGCTCAGAGGCCTGGCAGCATCCACCCCCATACCATGGCATTCCCTGCTTTATACCCAGACCTGGTTCTTGCCCAATTTGCATCTGTATTGATTTCCCCCCTCATTTATTAACCTTCCTTAGCTGACTGCCACCAAAACCAAAGGATATATCCCCCTTTTGCTCACTCCCCCTGCCACAGGAATGCTCTCTACACCTACCTGCACGTCATTTGGGGATATTCCATTGGAATAACTGTGCTCTCAAAGCAGTGCTCTCAGGGCTCCTTCACCCAGCCCTTGCCAGGGATTTCTCTGAGTTTACAATCCAAGCTGGGAGAGAAGAATGACCAGAAGGAAAAATGCAAGCTAAAACTGCATGCATCAGTGCATCTCCAAGAGAAATTATTTCAGACACCAGCAGTTGCACACGATCAAGAATTATCTTTTAATAGCAACAGTACCAGATAATGAAGCTCTCCCTCCAGAGGAATTTGGTCTATAACACAAAGGCGAGGAGGAGCAGAGATGCAAAGCAGTAAAAAAAGCTGAATCTCATCATTCCTTGGACTGGGATAAAACGCACAGATTGAAGACAGGCCCACTGAAGCCCACAAAGGGACTTTTTGGTTGCCAACACCAAGTTGGGTTGGGCTTTTTGACCAACTGCTGCATTATTCCAGCACCAGGGAGACGACGGGAGCACTGACCCCCATGAGGGGCAGCCAGCATCCCAACCCTCAGCCCCCAGGTGGGCCTTCACCTAGGTCAAGGCAGTCCCTGGCTGAGTGCTGAGGCCAAAGGGTCCAAACCCACCAAAGGGACAGCATCAAGAGCCCACATGTTCCATAAAGCTGCTCCTCACTACTGCACACCCAACAAATTTTCCACTTGTGTCTGGATTTTATGTTGAAACAAAAATCAGCTGTAAAGCAAAACTCCATGTGTGTGTGTATTGCCAAGGGGCCCAAACTAAACACCGGAAAAGATTTATGTAAAAAACCCAAATGACCCCCACACCCAAATGGCACCCCAGGGCAGTGACCACCATGGATCCTGCTGTTCTCCCAGCAAAGCCCCACATCCAGCAGCTCCATCATGACTTGGGCAAGCAGGAGGTGCTGAGAGAGCATCCCAGTAATGGAGCAGCTGCTCCTAACCCAGTCCTAAAGGAATTAATTTCCATAGACAGCATCTCCAAGGCATCACTGCACTGCCAAGCTCTGCCATTACACCCCTGCATATCAGTTCACCTCTTCAGACCATAAATCTAGCCAATCTGAGAAAATAAATACAATAATCGGATTTAGTCCAGGCTGTGCTGGCATATGGGAGTTTAAATGACTTTAAAAGCCAGTCCTCTTTGGGTGGGCCGTATTTTTGGGTGTCATAGTAGCTCACCCCTCTGAAAACATCTGGAGGCCATATGCTGCCTGTCTACATAAATTAACCAGATTTCTGCTGTGAACGTCACACCAGGGCCTCTCTCATACCTCTCTCCCTGGCTTTCACAGAGCTCTCTGAACACAGACTGAAAACACCTTAAAAACCTCAGGTTAGGACCACTTAGCATTTCACTTTCCTTGGAGATCACACCACAGTCACAGGAGGAAAAATGCTCCTCTCAGCTTGGCTATGAAATAGCCCCAAACACTAGTGGCACCATGCTAGGAGGTAGATGATTGCTCAACTTAATTTTACATGGAAAAATTAAAGCAAGCAAAAGTCCAAGTGGAACAGTTTCCCTTTATTTTTCTTTTTGTGGAATGATTGTATGAAATCTGTGCAAAACAGTGCCCTGATTCCTGGGGCAGCTGGTACTCACTCCCTAAGTTGTGTGAAAGTGCTCCAGGGCTCAAATCCCTTTTAGTTCAACATCACCATCACAGTTTAGTGAGGGGGGATCCCCCAAAGACCACCCAACCTGAATTCATAAGTGTGGCAGCAAAACCCAAGGTGCCCCCAAAAACCCTGGGTTCAGCTTAAAACCACTGGCATAGGGGCAAGGGACAGTATCCCTGTGTCCCTGGCGCTTCCCTGAGCTCCCTGGGGAGGATGAGGCTGTTTTGGTCCCTGCTCCATTAAACTGGGGAGCGAAAATGTCTGACAGAACCTTCCCAAGCACAGGGGATGCCCCTTCCCAGAAGGGAGACTTTCCCTCTGCATCCCCCTGGATGCAACTACCCCCCTCCCAACACAGGCAGCCTGCCTCAAAACCACAGCATACCTGACTTTTTTGGGGAAAAACCCCAAACTCTAAATACCCAACAGCAGTACCACAAACCAAGGGCATCCTCCTCCTCTGGCTGCCCTTCTACATGAGGTGCACCACAAAAACAGCACAGGCAGACCCCAGAGCCAGTCCCAGCACGAGGTAAAATGTCATCACCACCCCTGCTGCCTCAGCCAGCTCTTTTGGCACAATTTTGGGGCCATAGACCATGACCAGCGTGCCCAGGTAGCCGTTGCTGAGCCCCAGCAGCGCCGTGAAAACCACAGGGTAGATGTCCTGGTTGAACACCACGGTCTGGATATGAGCCCGGGGCTGGTAGTTGCTGAGGATGAAGAGAGGGAGGAAGATGGATCTGAAGAGGACGAGGGCAGGCAGCAGTTTGCTCTTGGGGCCAGGCACCTGGATCCAGGCAGTGACCTGCCTCCCACACCAGTCAGCAAAGTTGTACAGGAGGAAACATGTGAGTGGTGTAAAGTACTTGGTGCTCCACGGGCTTCCTGAGGACTTGCTGACAGACTCGATGTTGGAGGAGAGGGAAGGGAAGATGATGATGGAAATGAAGAAGACATAGAAGAGGCAGAAGCCAAGGAGGGCAGTCTTCTGCAGGATGGGGCGGAGGGGGGGGGGATGCCAGCATTTCTTGTGAGGAAGGAGGAATTTGCAGTGCCTCCTGGCTCTGCCTCGTCCTCCACAGAGCTGTTGGGGGGCACAGAGACCAGAGAGGGGCTCTCCTTCTGGCTGCTCAGGTAATACCTGGAGAAAGAGATAGAGGGAAGCATGGGGGGAATACAACTGAGATTTGGAGAGAGGGCAGGAGAGAAGTTGGCAACAAAGGGATGCCCACTGGACCCAGCAACCCCACCACACCTCCAGCTCCCACCTTGTACAGAGGTGACCCTTGGAGACCCACCATCCCCTCTCCCCATCTCTCTGCAACCTCGGTGTTCACAGAGGGGATCTACTGCATGCAGGCACATGGAGGCAGGGGCTCTGGGGTGACCCATGGGTCACACATCCGAGTGGCAGACACAATATGGGGACACTCCTGGCTGCCTGCCTCCAGATTATGGCTCTCTGCTGACTCCACACATTTTGGGAGCGCTGGCATCAGTGGCCCTAGGAAAGCTTGGCAGAAACTTGGCACACGCCCAGTTTCAGCCTGTGGTTTCAGTGAAAGAGGAAGCCTGGCTGGCGGCGGTGACGGGGCAGGGACCGGCACAGCGAGCATCCCGTGGATCCCCCCAGCAATCCCGCTGCAAACCCTCCGTGGGACGCCCCTGGCAGGCTGGCACACACCTGGAGTACTCCAGCCTGGGGAGGAGCAGGTACACCATGATGCAGATGACGATGAAGATGTCGGCGGTGAGGAAATAGGCCAGGGCGCTGTCAGTGACATCAGCTGCCGCTGCCAGGTCTATCACAGAGGCCACGGCGGTGATGGTGCCACCCATGGCCTGGCCTGCGTGTGGGGACAGAGATGGGCACAGTGAGGGACAGAGAATGAGAGGAGGAGCCCAGAAGCTCCTCTTCTGACATGCACAGCTCCCCAGGGGACACAGCTCAGGCCCTGCCCCACACACTCAGCCCCAAACTCGGCACAGGGTGCAGCTGCACAAACCACCTCCTCTCCATTTCCACACCTCAGGTATTTGTGGGGTTGCACCACAGCCCAGGTGCCATCCTGCATCCCCTTCCAACACAGCACAGCACATACAAGGGTCAGGATGGGGCCTGACCTGCTGGGCTTGCAGGTCCCAAGTCCTGCAGAAAAAGTCCAAACCTTTTCCAAAGCCTAAATCTGGCTTTCCACCAGCACACATATAATTAACCTCTCTTCTGCACTCCTCCAGATGGGAATTCAAGCCACCAGCGGCAGGAATGCCATCTCAGGGATATGGTGCTTTTCCTCTCTGAGATAAACTCATTAAAACACTCCTCTCTTGGCCCCAGGAAAAACTTCTCCATCCTGATTTTTCCCCCCCTTTTCCTCTTGGTTTGTCAACCGTTCCACAGCACATCCATAATGTTATCAAAGCTCCAGGGAGCTCATCACTCACAGCTCCCAACCTGCCCCTCATCACTCATGGAAATGCTGAACAGAAAGGAGACAAGGCAAAGCTGCAGATCCCTCAGCTGGAAATGGCAGGGCAGGGGGATGTCATCTCCTTCCCCCTTCTCCCTGCACCCAGCAACTCTCCAGGGTCAGTTTATGGGTATTTACAGAAACCAAAGTTCATGTGACTGAGCAAGTTTCTCCTTCAGCAACTTCCCTTTAGCATTAAGGCAAAGTTGAGCTTCTAAAACAAACCCCACATGACAAAACCCCAGGCGCAGGAGAGAGAAAACCACAGAGCTGAGCAGGGAAAGTCCAAGAGCACGATCCCAGTGGGATCACCCAACCTGAGATCAGAGCCTGCAGGTTCCTCATGGGGAAGCAGCTGCTCAGGCCAAAGATGCTGCTGGAAAAGATGGTGGAGGCACTGCTGACCATGGCCACACAGCCAATGGTGAGGGCGAAGAAACACGTGGTCCAGGCAGAGGTGTCCACCTTCACCAGCACCGTGATCACCAGGAAAACAGCCAGCATGACAAAGAGGGAGGACAGGATCCGGACACTGGCAGGAACCCTGGGGACAAGGGGAAGGAGTCCTGCGTTTCAAACCACAACATGAAGGTCAGACACAGGAGGACAACAAGTCCTGTGCTGGCAGAAGGGACAAAGGAAATAAAGATGGGGGACAGGAGGAAACAGCGAGGCAAGGGAGAGAGGCAGGGAGCTGGAATCTGGAGATTAAGCACACAAACCCGTGCCTGCAAACATGCAGGAGTTTGATGTGGGATTAGGAAGGGTTCAAATGAAGGGATGAGGCTGTTTGAGATTTAAGCCAAGCTTGCAACAAGGTGCAGCTAGTCCATTTCTTAACCCAGTTCAAGGGCTGGTAAGACCAGGGAGAGGTGTTGCTCCTACCTAGATGAGCCTGGCTTTTGTCAACCAGTCCCCTGGTAACAATAAAGGTATTTTTAAGAGGGAAGACTGTTTCCAAGCAATTAACCAAGGAATGAATTAGGAATTTATCTACTCAAGCCAACTGCAGGCATGTGTGGATCAGAGAAACACTTACTTGTTGACAAGCAAGAAGTTTCCAATCAGGCACAGCACTGATGGCACAGTGGAAGCAATGGAGATGTAACTCTCAAAATAGTCCTGCCAAGGAAAAAAAAACCAACACAAGTAAAAAAGGCTGTAGGGCGGAACAACACATGAATTTCAGGTCCTGAATATAACCCAAAAGGGAGTTATGGTGTAGGTGTCCACCTTGTTGTGTTGTAGCACATGTTGCGAACTGCTCAGGGCAATGGGAATTCTGGGATTCGCCCTCCCATAGCCCCAGGCTATTTCAGGAAATCGGGGACATAAATACAGAAGGAAAAAATAAACAGTGAAGGAAATAGCTGCCATACTGCTATGCACCATCAAAGTGTGTCTGCTCCCTCTCCTCCCCTCAAGGGGCTTAATCCCATTTTTTTGCTGCAGCAATCTCAGCCAGCAGGTAGGATGATGCTCACAAAGCAGAGATGACCTACATGTCCACCCCTATCATGACAGGTTTTCATTTTCTGCACTTATCCAGCTTCAGAGATGGGGCCACATCATGTCCAAGCAGGAGAAGGCACTTGGCAGGTTTTCTCTGCACATTACATTATTTTTTAGCACTTTCCATAATTTTTAATCAGTTTACAAGCACGTTCATCTCTTCTTCCCTAACAGGAGCTTCACTGGAAGCAACAGGAAATCTAATAATCACTCCTAGAGGGTCCAGATAGGCAAAGACTTAAATGCCTGTGCTGATGGCATCAGCTCAGCCAAGCAGGAGGCTCAAAGCTCTGTGGCCACATGATGAATTATAGCAGAAAAGACAAAGCAAAATGCAGACCTGGCAGCTAAAACTCCAACTTATTTACCTAGTTACTTAAAACAAACCTCCAAACCATTCTGGGGATACTCAATAAACTTCCAAGTTGATTTTCTTCTGCTTTTGGGGAGGAAAAATGATTTTCTAATGCTTTGCACCAAGCACAAGTGTACTCAAAGTAATCCAGCAGAGGTGCTGCATTTTGAGCATCCCAGGGAAATGTTCATTCATTCCCAGCAAATGGGCTCACACCAGCAGTGAGAAGAGAATTGGGCAAGTATTTAAGAGCCCTTGCACCACATTTTTAATGCAGCAGCAGAATGGTGGGTGGCAAATTGAATCCATGCCTGGACCAGTGGAAAATACCAGGTTCCATATCCTCTCTCCTGCTTGTTAGGTTTTAATCCATCTCCAAAGGCAACTCTTCTCCCTCCATGGGTAATCCCACCCTTCACAGATATGCTTTCATTTTTGGCACTGCAGGATATACCTAGTTCTTCTCCCTTTCTGCTGAGCCCTTAAAATAAACCCCAGAGTAAACCTGACATCTTCCTCCCACATCCAGGTCTAAGGGGGGAAGGTGACATCCCTCAGCCACAGAGCTGAGGCACATAATGGAAGTGTTTAACCCCATACTAACTTCAAACACACTGACACGATGCCTTAAAACAACCCAACCCAGAACAAAGCACTGTGGTGGCAAATCCAACGCAAGATGCTTTTGCAAAGTAGTTTCTATTCTGCTCCAGCCTGGACTTGGCAGCTGGGCTCCTGCCAGGCTGGAAAAGGAATACAGGTCCATGACAGTGGCTGAAGGCACTGGAGTGTTACCTGGAGCATGGGGCATGAAATTAGCAGCAGCGAAAAGGCTGGAGCTAGGAGCAGGCTGGAGCCAGGAGCAGGCTGTCAGTCAGAGGGGCATCCTTCCAGAGTCGAGCTCCGTGTGCAGGTAAACCCTCCTGCTGCAGCAGCAGGGCAGAAACTGGGCTGACTGGTTTAACGTTGATCATTCTCGACTGCCACAGAAAAGCCACATAGCTTTTCCTTGGAGAAAGGAAAACGCATCCCTCCACAGCCACACAGGAAGAGGAGAAACACCTTTTCAGCAAAGAAATGGCTGATCCAGCCAAGAACACAGCTGTGCAAGGAAACACCTAGTGACACTTTACTTAAACCCAGGTTTTTCCAAGAGGGTCAGCATGATGTAGAGGCAGGGAGGAACATGTGGGATGTAGGGAATATGAGAGAACACCACACCACGTGGTGACAGAGCACCTTTCACCCCTCTCTGAGGGCCTTCCCTAGCACAGAAACAGATGATTTTGGTCTTCAAGCAGTGCAGGAGCTTGGGCACCATCAGTTTAATTCACTTTCTTGCTCTACAGCAGCACACCTGTAGCATCCTGGTATAAGCACATCCTTTCCTCCCCATCAAAAAAGCAGCTGACTTAACAACTATGAAAATTAAAAGAGCTGTGGGTGTACTGGAGTGAGAAATCTGAGGGGAAACGTGGGCGTCACACCTGGCTCTGTGTTTATATAAAAACAAAGTGCCCAAACCACCTGAACAAGCTCTGCCACGGGAGGAGGATGTGATGCAGCCTCATTGCTCCAACACTTTTTCCAGCCACAAAGAAACAAACCCACGGCTTTGTCAGGGAGGCACAGGGAAATAATCCTGCTGCAGCAGGAGGAGCAAGAGAAAGCAGCCTTTTTGGGGAGAGAAAGAGGCCATAAACCTGCCACCCCAAGGCTGGCTCATCCATCACCCTGTGACAAGCCCCTCACCCCATATGCCACAAGCCAAATGTTGATCACTGCAAGGAGGTACTCATGTCACACCTGCCAGATCATGAAGGACAAAAAGAAAAGACCACCACAAAGACATCTTGCACTGTAGAAACTGCCCTATGAAAGGTTAAGCCCTATTTTTTTAGATTCACCTTAAAACTTAGTAGTCCAAATACAGGTAAAAGGCAGACCATAAAATGATGTGAGGCATCTTCCCTGCAGCTATTTGTAAATAAATACCAAATAAACCTTTCCCTCTGGTTTGCAGCAGGTGAGACCCTAGAGAATGTTCACTTACCTTCTGGGGAAGTGGAGAGGGAAAAAGAGCAAGTTAGGAAGGAAAACAGGTTATTTTTTGTGCCTCAAAAGCAGCACTCACCCGCAGGTCTGAGGCTGCCTCCCCCACCGGGCCCAGCTCATCCGAGCAGTTCTGTAGCTTGTACCTCCAGTAGTGTTTGGCCGTGATGAAGAAGTTCCAGGGCAGGAGGGACCCAATGCCCAGGAGGAAAAATATAAGGTAGGCCCCATGCCAGCGGTCACTTGGCTTCTGCTGGCTGTACCTGCTCGCCACGGGATCCTCCAGCAGGGGCTCCTGGTCCGAGGTAAAGCTGCCAGCTGCCGGCTGCATCGTGCTGGCACACTGGGTAAAACAACCGCCCACAAGGATACTGTCACACCAGGGTTCCAAACTGCTGCTCACAAGCTGTGGCTCCCCTCCCCCCCCCCTTTGGCCCCAGCAAATCATGGAATCACGGAATGGTTTGGGTTGGAAAGGACCTTGAAGCCCATCTCACTCCAACCCCCTGCCATGGGCAGGGACACCTTCCACTAGACCAGGTGGCTTCAAGTCCTGTCCAACCTGGCCTTGGACACTCCCAGGGATGGGGCAGCCACAGCTTCTCTGGGCACCCTGCGCCAGGACCTCAGCAGCCAAATACTGGAGGAGTGAGCTGAACCAGGGATGGAAAGGCATGGGAAAAGGGACTGAGACTCAGCAGATTCCACCCACATTTCCATCCATAATTAATATTTAACCTGTCCCCTTGGACTTGCAGCAGTAAGAAACCTCACTTAGCTCATGTGAGGCTCCAAAAATCCCAACGGCTGCCAAACCAACAGCGCCGTCGGGCTCTGCAGAGCAAGGTGTAAACTCATAGTAACACCGCCGGGCTTTCCGAAACGACTTGTAAACTACTACAACATCACCCGGGCTTGGCGGAGCGGCTCCTAAACCAAACGCGACGTCACCCGGCTGTGTAAAATGACTCACAAAGACACACAGCATCACGTGGCGCAGGAAAAGAACTTAGGAACGCCGCAGGAGGCTGGCCAGGGGCACTGGGACCCACCGCAGCCGCGCCGGGTTGGGCCGGGAGCCTCGGAGCCGACCCCAAGCAGCGCCGGCCGAACGCCCGCCCAGAGGGGCAGGGCAGAGCGCGGGGGAGGCGGAAATGCCGGAAACCGGGCTTTTTGCAAACAATCCAGGGAATTTCGGGAGCGAGGAGTGCCGCCTCCCTCCCTCCCTGCAGCCTCCCACTCTGTCCATGCGTCCCCCCCTCCGCCCGGCCCCGCCCCACTGGCCGGACAGCGCAGCACTTACGGGGGTCCCACGCGGCCCCGCCGCCGCCGCCTCAGGCCTCCGGCCCCGCCCCGCCCCGCCTTTAATGGACAGGCCACGCCCACTCACCCCAGCGCCACGCCCCCCAGCCGGAGGCGGGCGGAGTCATGCTGGCCACGCCCCCGTGCTGGCCACGCCCCCTCGGCGAAGCCCCCTCGGTCCCGGGTTCTGCCCCGCTCCGGTGGGAGCTTGCCTGCGGCCGGCTCCGGCATCCCCAGCACGGGAAGGGCGGGGAGCTGCTGGAGCGAGGCCGGAGGAGGCCACGGAGCTGCTCTGAGGGCTGGAAACCCCCTGTATGGAGCCAGGCTGAGACAGCTGGGGGTGTTCACCTGCACAAGAGAAGGCTCTGGGGAGACCTCAGAGCCCCTTCCAGGGCCTAAAGGGGCTCCAGGAGAGCTGGAGATGGACTGGGGACAAGGGATGGAGGGCCAGGACAAGGGAGAATGGCTTCCCACTGACAGCAGGGATAGATGGGACATTGGGAAGAAATTCTTCCCTTGTGAGGGTTGTGAGGCCCTGGCACAGGCTGCCCAGAGAAGCTGTGGCTGCCCCATCCCTGGAAGTGTCCAAGCCCAAGCTGGATGGGTCTCTGAGCACCCTGGTCTGGTGGCAGGTGTCCCTGCCCATGGCACAGGGAAGCAACAAGATGATCCTAAAGGCCCCTTCTAATCCAAATCATTCCATGATCCTATGAAAATCAGTGTTAATCACCCCCTGGCTTACAGCACAGCAGTAATAAAAGCTTTTGCCTGGGCTTGATTTTTGTCAGAAGTCACCAAAATACCACCTCCTGAAGATAGGAGGGTGGGGAACAGGGAGCATCTTCTGCAGGATGGGATATAAGCTCCTCCCTTACTCTCTGTGCTTCCTGCAATGCCCCATCAGGATGAATTCCATTGTAAAGTCCTCAATTCCCTCCAAACTACACTTTGACACTCACCTTGAGGGCACGGCATGACTGTAAAGGAAAACATCATTACCTCTTTTTTCCCTATTTCCGTCCCCAAAGCTGTGTCTGGCTCCTCAACAGCCACACAGGGACAGGCACATGTATCCAACCCTTCACCAAAGGAAAATACTCTCCTTTTTTTTTGCAGAAGGCCCCAAAATGGTCTAGTCCGGATTTTTTCACCCATGGGAAAAACACAGAGGGACCCAGACACCTCCCAGTAGCCCCAGTGCACACACAGCTGGCCACCACCCATCTCCAGCCTCTGAGCCTTGGAGCAGAGCAGGTCACATGGCCTCAGCCACCCAGATGTCACTACAACCCAAGATACGCTCCAGTGTTTTTTCCTCTTTTGTGAGCAAAACAAGCAGCAGCACGCAACCGACCCACCGGCGATGTGCTGAAATGGAAAGGCTGGAGAGCAGCACATGGGTTTCTCTCCAGAGGTTTCTCCTTGGGATTTTCATCCACATTGACATGCCAGGCTGGGAAAGCACCTGAGGAGATGGCGCGGCCTATCCGAGTCAGTAACCCGTCAGCTCTGAGGGATTTGCCTGGTATTTCTGACCTGCTGCCATCTATCATGTCAAAAAACCCACTGCTGGAGAAGAGCCTCGGATCACATCAGCACAGGGGACCATGACAGCCCAGCAGGGGGACAAAGCCAGGCCACGCTGGGCCAAAGCCACGACAGCCCCTCCAGACAACATCACCCACACTCCAGAGACCCTCTGCAACAACACAGCCTCCACAAGGGCTGGGGGCAGGTTTAGGGACGCGCCTGTGCTGCTCCTGGGTGTCCTCTCTCCTGCAGAGTAAATGTGTCAGCACTTCATGGGACAGCTGCTGGTTTTGAGCCTGTCGTGGGGGCCGAGTTCAATATGTCACTGCAGGGATTTGGGGCAGCTGAGTTCTAAGGGGAATTAGCAAACTGGGTGTTTCAACAGAACAAGAGGTGAAATTGGGCACCAGCTGGTCAAAGTTATCCATAGATTTGGGCCCTTGGAAAGATGGTTTAGTGCAAAAAGTGCCCAGGGAAAGCAACATGGGAGGGGGAGGTTAAAGGAATTGAGATGCAAAGAAAGGGACAAGCAGGAATAGCTTTAAACTGACAAGAGGGAAGGTTTACACTGGATATTAGGAAGAAATGTTTCTCTGTGAGGGTGGTGAGGCAAGGGCACAGGCTGCCCAGAGAAGCTGTGGCTGCCCCATCCCTGAAAGTGTTCAAGGCCAGGTTGGAGCAACCTGGTCTAGTGGAAGGTGTCCCTGTCCATGGCAGGGGGGTGGAAAAAGACTGTCTATAATATCCCTTCCAAACCAAACCATTCCAGGACTCTTTGAAAAGGTTATCCCTTCTGAGAAGGCATCTGCCTCAGCATCCTGTCCAGAGCTGGAAAGCCCAGCTGGGAAGGTTAGGCATATTTGTGTGGCTATGTTATAATCGCTGTGGTGGCAGGGCAGCAATTTCCTCCCCCTTTTTTCTCACTGGTTACAGAATTCCCACACCTGCCCAGAGCACGGACAATGTTGCCATCTCCTGGTGGCAACTGGTCCCCATGAGCTGGACGAGGTAAGTGGCCCAGGCAGAGACAGTGAGATCCTCAAACCTCCCTGCAAACCCTTCTGGCTTCGTTTCCTTGCTGGGACTGAAGCAGGGGTGCAGCAGTAATCCCCAAGCAGGGGAGGAAGCGAAGTGGGATGCTGGAGAACAGGGATGCCTCACTTGCAGCTGAAGCTCCGTGCTCCATTCCCCCCTCCCAAATTATCCCTCCCTGATCCTGGTCTTTGCTAGAAGGGGCATTGCTTTCTGTAGGATATCCCTTGGGGAAGGGAATGAACTGCTTAAGAGGGTGGCTTAGCCCACGAGACAGAGCTGTAGCCCTCATCTCCTGCCTTGTAATCACCCATGCAAGTCCAAAACAAACCATCAATCAATCTCCAGCTTCCTTCCATCAGGGATGCTGAGAGCAACATGCTCCTGCTGGCATGCCTGTGGCCTCGGAGCCAAAAGCAGGTTCAAGGGATGCTCACAGGGATCCCCAAGCTGCTGCTGCTGCTGCCAGACCCCAATCCCTGCAGATGCCTAACGCAGCAGGAACTGGTGAGTGATGAACAGGAGAGGAGCAAGCAGATTGTTTCCTTCTTTTTTTTTTTTATTAGACTAGGAAATATAATTTATTGCATAAAAATTATTTTGTTACAATAGGAATTCTAAACTTTATTTACAGTTCTTTAGTTTACAGAATAAACAGACGTGGGTTTAGAGGACGCCACCAGGCCCATCCCCTGGACATATAAATGTGGAAACATATTTTGGACCAAGAGATGGACACTGCCAGCACAACAAGGACCACGGGGCTGCCTTTGCCAAAATGCCTGGCTGGAGAAACCCCTGGGCGGGGAGGGCTCCTGGGAGCTGGCACCCACAGGAGATGGAAGCAAACCCTGCATCTCCCCTGCCCTGCTCCTGCTGCAGGTTCCCTGGTCAGAAAAACGGGGAGAAACTCCTCAAACATGCAATTCAGCAAAGCCAGGTGGCTGCTGCCTGCCCAAAGGAAGGGGAAGATGAACACAGATGGATGGGGATGGAGAGAGGCACCCGCGGGCAGGACAGACGGACGGACAGACGGACGCACATCCCAGTGCAGTGGTCCATAAACCAGAGAATGGGAGCAAGAGAGATTCTGAGGTGACCTGAAAGAGCATCTCATCCCTCAGAGAACACCGTGGAACTGAGAAAGGAGCCCTCGAAACCACTGGCAGCTGGATTGATCCATCAAGTCTTAACTGCTCTCCAAATTTGCTTATTCCTCCTTAGCTCAGAGGGTCTCAGAAATGCTCAAATGCAACCTAAAGGACGAATAAGCCCCTTCCCCTGTGACACAGGAGCTCACCCAGCAGCAGTTTTCCCATCCAGCACAAGGGGAAAAGATCCCTTCTCTCCCACAGCCTTGAAAACCCAGCAAGAAGTGAGCCCCAGAGACCCCATGACACAGCAGGGAGCAGCTCTGTGCTTTCCATCAGTGCCTCAGGAGCTGCCCAGAGGAATCTTATCATGTTCCAGCAATACTGAAAGCTCCTCCCGAGCTGCCCTGTGCACGTGAGCCTCCAGGCTCCCTGAGTGCGCTCCAGTGCCCAGCACTTTGTGGGATGACACAGGCATTCCATGACACTGATCCAGGGCTTTGCAGCCCAGAGCAGGACATGCTCCTAATACTTCCACTGATGGAGAATACACAGCCTTGCAGTGTGACCTAGTCTAATCCTGAGCTTACCACCCCCTCATTTTTTTTTTTTTAACAGACAAATTTCTAAGATACAGAACTTGCTGAGTAACTATTTCTACCTGCAGGCAACCTAAATTTTTTACCTTCATCAAGACACCGTATCTGTGTGAGGAACCTCGTTCCTGCCTACCCCTTGATTACTTTCCATTCACCCCACAACTTCTCCATCGTTATAAAAAGCCTATTACAGGGAAAAACAGGAGCTGCAGTGAGGGATGGAAACCTGATCACTGCTTACAGTGCTGTCCCTCATGTGAAAATGCTCAGCCTGGCTCGCAGCTTGGGGATGCCTAGGTATCCCTCCCTGAATCCCTGCTGAAATACTGCATCAAAATCCAGGCAGGAGCACGTGGACCCGAAGTGGAGGTGGTTTGAAGTGGCCACACCCCAGCCTGCCAGCCCCTGCTCTCCCCTGACCCCTCCACATCTGCTCATCACCTCCCTCTGACCCTCGAGCCCAGGTTTGGGGTGCTCACTGCAAAATCCTGCTGAGTTTACAACATCCCCCACTTTGGCCTCAAGTCTGGAGGTTGGTGCAGGACTGAAATCTTTGGTTTGTACTCAAGTTATGTAAATGAAGGCATAGTCATCCTAAAAAGCTCCCCCAAACCATGCCAGGGAAGAAATCATTAAAAATACCCATATCTGGATGCACTCTCCCCACCCTGAACCCTAAATACCAGGCAGCATCCCTCATCCCTCCTTGCAGGCGGAGTGGGACCCCTCATTCCTGCTGCCAGGGAAAGGGGAGCTTGCAAGGACAAAAGCCTTGGGAAGGGTCTGAGCCAGTCCTGAAGCAGAGGGGCGGAGAGGCACTTCACCCTCCAGACTCCCTGAGGGTCCCAGGACATGTAAACACATTTTGCTCAACTTGGATCACACACTTTTCCCTACAAAAGCGTGTCCATTGAAATCTCTCTCTGCCACCCCGACCACAGCAACGCTCTTGCTCTCACACACCAAAAAAGAAGATTTATAAATCTTTTTTTACTTTTTTTTTTCTTTTTTTTTAAAAAGAACACATCCAAAGATCTGGATAATAAATTATTTGCGTTTCCTAGGAAACTTTTTTTTCTTTTTTTTTCTTTCTTATTTGCCTCGTTAAGCTGCCTGAAGCCTTTGACAGAAGTTAAGCCTGGATTGTATTCATCTCTTCAACGCAGAAATGCTATTAAAGGAGGAAGGGAACCCAAAAAGAAGAAGGAAAAGGAAAGCCCCCATCCTGACTCGAGAAGCCCTAATTCCTCCCCGTGCCATGAGGAGGAGGAGGAAGAATGCTGTGTAACACTTGAATTGCTTGTAAACGCTGAGGATGGGTCTCTAAGGCTGACAGTGATGCAGGAGAAGCGCCGGCCTCGGCCTCTCCCCGCTCAGGACAGATGTGCCTCCCCCTGCCATTGGGGGAGGACCCTTCCACACCCCCCATTTCATCCTCCTGGCCTCCCAGCCATGGGGAGCACCATCAGCAGTCCCCCTCCGTGGCCATGACCACCAGCATCTCACTCTTGCCCATCTCCTCTAAGGCACTGGCCAGGGTGTTGAGATCGCCGTCGTCCTGGTGCTCAGCTTCCCACAAGTCCAGGAGCACCCCAGTGGGGCTGGCTTTGGTGGCAAAGTAGTTCAGATACCTGAAAAGGAGAAGCAGAGGAGGGTTGAGCTGCTGTGGTGCCCTTTGGAGATGGCAGGAGGGAGGATGCTGGAGCAGCAAACCTGTTTGGAACATGGACTTTGATGGGAATGCCGTAACACAAATGCCAAAGCCCTCGAGAGACCGCCTACAATTTTTAGACAGAGCTGGTATTCATGCAAAAGCAATGTAAGCTTTGCTTTGATGAAATTACCCTTTCTCCCTTTGGTCCTGAGGGTGAAACCAGGTGGGAATGGCACAGACGTGGTCCCAGATACATAAGGGCCATTCAAAGTGATAAGAGATGCAGGACTGTGGCACAGATGGATCCCAGAACGGTTTGGGTTGGAAGGGATCTTCAAGATCATCTTGTTCCAAACCCCCTGCCATGGACAGGGACACCTTCCATTATCCCAGGGTGCTCCAAGCCCCTGGAACATTTCCAGGCATGGTGCAGCCACAGCCTCTCTGGGCAACCTGTGCCAGGGCCTCACCACCCCTACAAGGAAGAATTTCTTCCCAATCTCTCATCTAAACCTCTCCTCTTTTAGTTTAAAATCATATCCAAGGATAGAGATGGATATAACTATGCAGAGCTATATCCCCATTTATGGATGGCCCTATACAGCTGGACACAACCCCACTGGATGCCTGCAGCTGAGAGGGAGCACAGATTGAAGCCTCCCTGCTGGGGGCACAGGAAGGGAAAGCAAAGCCTGGGGAGACCCACCGGTCCATGGAAAGCTTCTGGGCGAGAAGTCTCCAGTCGTTCCCCCTGGAGTTGGGAGCATCCAGGCTGTTGCAGATCTTCTGCCGGATGGAGAGGGGGATTTTGAAGGCGTAGGGTCCCACCTGGGTGGTGGTGGTGGTGGCACCGCTGTGGTGGGAGTGGAGGGTGTCGGAGGAGCTGCCGTGCTGGAAGAGGAAGGACAGGGTGAGACGTTGCTGAAATGTCTGAGCATGCCCTTGCTGTCCCCCCGCCTCCCCTCCACTCACCTCTCCCAGCGTGATGTGGAGCTGGAAGATCTGCCCTTCCCCTTCCACCTGCCGGACGCAGATCTTGCAGGTGAGCTCAGTGGAGGCCTGGCTGTACCTCTCCAGCGTGAAGGTGCAGTGCAGGGCTCGCTGGCTGCCGCTCCAGATGTGGTAGAAGGGGATTTCCTGTGGACCACCAAAGCACGGGCTCAGCGAAGGCTCCAGCAGCGGCTGTAGGAGATCCCTCCTCCAGCCACCCCATGAGGGATGACATGGGACAGCAGGGCCTCACAGAGAGCATCCCACCAAAAAGACCAGAAAACCAGGAGACAACTCAGGAGACAAGCCCAGGGCACCCACAGCCCTGTGGTGCCTGGCTGGAGATGGTGCTCCCAGTCTGGAAGCCCAGCTGCCCCCACGCCAGCCCCTCACCTGGTACTTGGCCAGCAGTTTGCTCCTCCACAGCGCATGGGGGATGTCGTGGATGGAGAGGCGCAGGTTGTGGTAGCTGTCCTTGAAGGGCAGGGACTTGGGCTCCTCCAGCAGGTACCCTCCCAGTGTCCTCTCCAGCTCCAGCACCTCCTGTGGGCAGTGGGACAGGTAGGGTGAGGCCCAGGAAAAGGGCAGGGGCTGCTCCTCTGCCCACCTCCACACCCAAAACCAGGATGGAGTCAGGAGAGGAGGTGCCAAGAAGAGCCAACAGCAGCCTCAAGCCCATGGAGAACATCTTTTGCCACTCCAACAGAACTTGCCAACTCATCTCATACACCAGCCCCACCTAAAAGTTTAATTTCCTTGAACTGCCTCCATACTCCTCGGAGAATGGAAAGCTCCAACACAGGAGTCAGGCACTCCCTTGAAGGGTGCCGCTCTCTGTGCTTTTAACACCATCCCTTCATCACACCAGCAGCTTTTAGGAGAAAAAGACAATCCAGGAGCCAGAGCCCTGCCTACATCCCCACCTAGAGGCACCACAGCAATCCCAACAAGATCCACCAGACAAGTCACAGGGAATCAAACAGCCGCACCAGTGGGTCCAGGTAGCCAAAGCATCCAAACTCCAGCTTCCCGTGATGCACTGGATGTTATCTATGCCACAAAACCCTTTCAAGGCAGGGAGAGACATGGATCCATGCAGAAATAACAGGATCTATAAAAAACCCACCCATCGGCAGCCAAACCTCTCCTGTAATGCCTGCAGGAGGGGTCCCAGCAGAGGAACTACACAACACCCTCCCTGTTTCCTTTGGAGATGGCGAGGAAGGACAGGGAAAGCAGTAAACACCTTATTATTTCACTGTGGTCACTTTGCAGGCAGTTGCATCAGGTTGTCTGCTCCCCAGGGCCAGGCCATCCTGAGAGGCACCAGGCAGCATCCTGCTGCCAGCACAAACAGCTTTGGGAAGGGGATATTTACCTTCAGAGCATCTGGCGTGTCCTCCAAGCAGTAGACCTTGAGGCTGTACTCCAGGGAGGTGCAGATGGTGGGGGCAAAGATGGCGAGCTGGAGCCTCTTGATGGCTGACCTGGAGTAGGACTCTCCCACAAAGACATAGGTGCCAAGCTGGTCCAGCAAAATGTGGCAGGACTTGGCTTCCAGCTGGCAATAGCAGGGAGTGTTGAGGGTCTCCTCATCCAAGGTCACAACTTCCTACAGAGATACCAAGATTGGGGGTCAGCCCGTCGTTCAAGGGGTTGTGCCCCTCAGGGTCTCTGCTGGCTGCAGGCCTGGGTTCCCACCTTACCTCCCAGTTTCCCTGGTGCGACTGTGTTTTCAGCTGGTAGATCCAATCTGAGGAGCTGATGTCAGCACAGTGGGGAATGGTCAGGACAACAGGGCGGCACAGGAGCAGGCCCGTGGGCCCACAGGTCACCGTCGGGCTCAGCACTGTCTGTGTGCCCTCAGAGGGGAGCCTGGGGAGGGACAGGGGACAGAGGTTGGACAGGGAACTCCGTGGCGGCCAACAAGGAGTGGGTGGCCAGCGGGGTGACTTACAGGGCGCTCTCGGCCTTGTTGAGTACCAGGTACATCTCATAGAACTTCCCCTGGGGGATGGCCCCGTGGGGCACCAGCAGGCTCACCCCTGGAATGGCACACACAGGTGTCAGTCACAGACAGAGGGAGGAATGAGGGAGAAACCACCGTCCACCGCAGCCAGCGAGCACAAGGAGAGCAGGGAGCCAGGGCAGCACAGAGAGGAACACCTCCAGATCACAGAAACATGGAATGCTTTGGGTTGAAAGGGACCTTAAAGATCACCCAATTCCAGCCCCCCTGTCTTGGGCAGGGACACCTTCCACTATCCCAGGTTGCTCCAAGCCCCATCCAACCTGGCCTTGGACACTTCCAGGGATCCAGGGGCAGCCACAGCTTCTCTGGGATGTCCCATGGCTGCACCGCTTGCAAGGATGAACCAGGTCAATGCTCTTTCTTCATTAGGAAGAAAATCTTAATCTTTGTCTCTTTTTGCAAGGTGCTGGCCCTGGATCAACTGCAGGGAAAGCCCAAAGCAAGCCCAAGGAGGCTGTGACCTCCAGCCTGAGATGCCTGGTTTGGGAATGGCTTTCTGCCTTCCTTCCCTGAGCCGGCTTTGGGATAGCAAAGGGCTGCTCACGCAGGGACAAAAGCAATTCCTCGATAGTTCAGCAGCCAGCCAATCTTAGCCTGGGGCTTACCTGTGCCTGGCACGGTGAGCCTTCCCCCCAGGTAGCCAAATGTGCCGCTGGCGCTGTAGCCGTGCTCCCGGGGCAGGCTGAGGAGGTGCTGGGAGCCCAGGCCTTTGCTCCGCACGTTGGCAAAGTGGCCGTCCCTGGCAGTGTCCCCTGGGTAGGTGCCAGTGGTGGGGACCCCCCCCCAGCAGGTCCGTGCTGTCGTGCAGCCCCGGCGAGGAGGAGGCGGTGGAGGAGTTGTACACCTTGATCTTGAGGCTGGGCAGGGGGTCTAGCAGGGGGGAGTTGGTCATGGGGATCTTGTCAGAGGAGTCCTGCAGGGCGTACATGGGGCCCCGGTACATGCCCGCACTGGCCGTCAGGTCCGGCTGCATCGACGGGTGCAGCAGCTGAGGGTTATCTGTGGGACCAGGAAACACAGGTGGGATGAAGGGAGCAGTGGAAACAAGGGCATGGAAAAGTACTGCTTGAGTGGAAGACATCCCAGAATGGATGGGACCTTCAAAACCATCTTGTTCCAACCTCGTGCCATGGGGCACCTTCCACTAGACCAGGCTGCCCTGCTTCCCACCATCAACACCTGACCACTTCCACGGAGCCTTCAGCCTTAAAAAATCAGTATATTCCCTCGGGAAAACAGGACTGGGAGCCCAGTGAGGATCCACCCTCTACTGTGACTTTCTGCCTGAGCTAAGGCTGGTGAGGACCTCCACGTACTGTGGCTCTTACCGTGCCGGGACGTCTTGAAGTTGACAGGGTGGAACCCTCCGGTCAGAGCGGCTGAGGAGTCCGTGATGTCCGTGTCGAAATCCCGGCATCTCCTCCGGTACACCACCACCCCCACGGCCATGAGGATCACGATGAAGACAAAAATGGCCACCACCAACCCGGCGTAGAGGGCCACGTCGCCAGTGGCCTCCAGCACTGGGAGGGATTAAAGACAGAGAGGTGAAAAAAGGAGCAGCAGAAATGCACATCAAGACCCACCAGCACTCCCAAATCCCACCACTGACTCAGGCATGGATGGAAAGACATCCCCTGGGCCTGCTGGAAAGGCTGGCAGGAAGATGGAGAGTGTTTTCTAAGAGCAGGAAATCAAGAGCAATGCCAGAGAATGAGATGGAGGCGAAGCCCTCAAACCTTTGGAGGACACCTGGCCACAGCTCATGCAAATTTCACCTGAGCACCAAGGGTCCCAGAAACATCAGATTTGTGCAGCTCAGGTTCATGAAGCTGTGAGCAACCCTCACATCCTAACAGAGACAACTCTGAGGAGCACACAGGAGTTTTAGGGTGGGCTTTAGTTGCTCCCTCTCCCCACCCTGTCCTTGTCCAGATGCCAGGGAACCCCTACCATGACTTCAACAGAACAAAACCAAAGAGACAAACAAAAAAATGGTCATGAAATGAGCACTTACGGTGGCTTTTGGGCTCGTTTAGAATTCTTTTATCTGTTAGGAAAAACAAAGTTAGAAAAGAAAAAGGTGAAGGTGATGATGGGGATGAAATGAAACAGAAAGTGGGAGGTAAGCCGGCCCAGGGGTGTGGGAGATCAGCATAATTCCCTGGGGCTTTCCAAAAGCCAGGTAGAAGCACATGACAAGGACATTCCGGTGCCTAGCCAGTAAAGGGGACAGTGGTGTCACACAGCAGCAGGTGGCAGCATTGGCTGCCTTCAGCATGGCCACTCACAGGAAGCAGCACCATCACCATCATTATGGGTTTATTTCCTCAAAAAACCACCTCCAGAACTCCCAGCGAAGGTGTTTTCATGCTGTGACTGAGAAACCCCGCCTAGTTGTCCCCTCTACCCACAACCAGCTTTATTTCAGCAGAGACTCCAAACCTGCAGGGGCCTCAATGCCAGTGGCACATTTAGATTCCACCAAAAATCCCCAATATCTCTTTCTTCCAGGTAAGAACTAACTTTGGAAAGGATGAAAACACCTTTTTAAAGACACAGGTGGTAGTGGCTGCTCCATCATCTTGGAGGCACAGCCAACAAAGCATGGCCAAACGCCGGAGCGCCACAGCCAGTGGCATCTCCTGTGTCATGTCCCCATGCCCGTGGCCACCCTCCCAGGTACTCACTGTGCAGGCAGAGTCCGTCGGTGCAGTTTTTGGAGTCCAGCAGCACCCCGCTGCAGTCCTTGCCGCCATTGCGGGGCGCCGGGGCTGTGCACTCACGGCTGCGCCAGTGGGTGCACTCGGTGCTGCACGCTGACCACTTGCTCCACTCTGTCCACGCGCCGTCCACTGCGGGCAGCACACACGGGGGCGTCAGTAAAACCTTCCCACTTTGGGGAGTGTTATCCCAGCATACCTTAAAGTCCATCTTGTTCCAACCCCCTGCCATGGGCAGGGACACCTTCCACTATCCCAGGGTGCTCCCAGCCCTGTTCCACCTGGCCTTAGACACTTCCAGGGACGGGGCAGCCACAGCTTCTCTGGGCAACCTGTGCCAGGGCCTCACCTCCCTCAAAGGGAAGAATTTCTTCCCAATATCCCATCTAATCCTGCCCTCTGTCCGTGTGAAGCCATTCCCTGTTGTGCTGTCACTCCAGGCCCTTGAAAATAAACTCTCTTCCTATTTCTTGTAGGCTCCCTTGAGGTACTGGAAGGCTGCAATTAGGTCACCTCAGAGCCTTCTCTTGTCCAGACTGAACAATCCCAACAATCCTAACCACAGCCTGGGGTACAGGCAGTGTGGGCATGGTGGTTTCTGAACCCTCCATACCTGGACAAAGGGTGGTGCAGGTGATTTTCTGGAAGGGCTGCCCATCACAGAAGGAGCCACCATTCAGTGGCGCAGGGTTGGTGCAGGTGCGGGTGCGCTTCTGCCAGCCCCGGCCACAGCGGTTGTTGCACGGAGACCACTCGGACCAGGTGGACCAGCCACCGTTCACTGCAGAGGAGATGGGCAGAGTTAACGCTGGAGCCCAATCCATCAGCTAAGCCTCGGGCTGGAGCTAAGCCTCGAGTTCTTACATCTTCTGTGACCCCCTGTTACAGCTCAGCCTCATGAAAAGCAAATCACAAGACTCCCTCTTGTGTCACCCACCCCATGCCCGAGATGCTCGAGAATGCTTTGGTCCTTTTTCCACTTGGCAAATATTTTTGTGTCTAGCCCTGAGGAGATCTTTGATTTCATAGCAAAGTTCAGCCAAATACAGCTTTCCAGCTGCTTTGAGAGCCAGAGCAATCCGTACAGATCCAGCCTCCACCCACCCTCCTACCGAACCGAGAATGCTCGGAAATACCTCCACCCCTACACCTCGAACCTCTCCTTACTGCCTGTGGAAGCCATTAGAGGCTCTTGTTCTGCAGATATTGGTTATCACCTAATTTAATACACCAATTTAATTCACTCCTACCACTCCCAGGAAGTGCCCATATTCCCCCTTGGCTGGGAGACACAGCCAGCACCAAAGGTCCCTTCCCAGAGCACGGGCTGGTACCGTAGACAATGACAGCAGCCGTGGTGCTCCGGCGCTTAGCCACGATGTTCTTGGCCATGCAGGTGTAATTAGCAGTGTCCAGCAGCCGGGCCTGCTTGATGATGAGGTTGTGATCGATGGTTATCAGGAAGTTGGTGTCCTGGGTGGGATCAATGACATCCTCGTTCCTCAGCCACTCCACCTGGCAGGAAAGGAAGGGATGGGGAATGATGGGGATTACACCATCACCAAGACCAATGATGTCTTGAGCACCTCAACCACTGACTGGACAACCTTGCCTCTGACTGGATTTATTTATCCTCAAAAACTGGGCCAAACCAGGCCTGACTGGGGCATGTTACTGGTGTTTTGGCCAAGGATGAGACACCGTGGCTACCTCCAACACACAGCTCCCAGGGGCTGACAGAGCTGTGGGCAAGGAAAGCTCCACTACCTTGGTAGAGAAACCCGTCTGTATGATTTTGCCAGCCCTTGGCTCCCACTGGTGACCGCTCCCATCCAGACAACTCACTGGGTGCCTCCTTGTTAGATCTTCCCTCTGAGGGGTTAATGGCACCTCAGGAAGTGTGGCAGAAGTGGGCTGAGCAGGTGCTGCCCAAAATAAACCGTTCTGCTGAATGACAGCTGACAGGAGATCATCCATCCCAGGATGGGATGGGACACCCCACTGTGCATTCCTTCAGGAGCCGCTCACCTCGGCCTGTGGGACCCCCTCGGGCGGGCGGCACTGCAGCAGCACCTCGTGCTCCAGCGGGACCTCCTTGCCCAGCGGCTCCTGATCAAAGTTCTTCCGTAGGTCTGGGAGGGGAAGGAAAAGCCAGAGGTTACCAGCCTGCAGCAGGAACAGGGCAGCCTCCAAAACTTTGGTGAGTGCCTCAGCACCAACGAGTCAGGAAGTCTCTCTGGCATAGACAGCCAGGGCAAAACGTGTCCTGGGAAGAAGAAGCTGGAGAACCATGATTTCCATGGATTTGGGGCAGCACATGGTGCTCGAGGATGATATATTTCCTCCTTCATGTGCTTGCAAGCTTATACCCCATCCTGTCTTTTCCTTTTGGGGCTAAAACTCAGCTTATCCACTGTTTCTTCATCCCTCCCAGCAGAGCCCTCGGGATGTGGGGGACATGGCAGTGTCCTGCTTCAGAGCCTTGGAAGGAGCAGGAGCATCACTAGATGGTGCTGCAATCCACTGCTACAACTCCCAGCCCTCTCCAAGTGGCTCCTGAACCCTCTGCTCTAAAAAACACCATGGAAGTGTTCAAGGCCGGGCTCGATGGGGTTTGGAGCAAGCTGGTCTAGAGGAAGGTGCCACTCCCCATGGCATGGGGTTGGAATGTTAAGGTCCCTTCCAACCCAAAACATTCTGTGATTCTATGATTCTCTGATCCTGTGATTTTCCCTGGTCAGACAAAACCCTTCAGCAGTGTAGCCGATCCCTCAGCCCTCTCTGTTTTGGACAACATGTTGGATTACTAGCCCTCTAATAGCAAAATCCATTTGGGGCTAGAGAAGCCTGGCTGTCCTCCTGTAGCTCTGCCATCTCATTTGCTAGCTGAACAAATTCAGGCGGGACCAGCCTGACTAACTCGCCCTCAATCAGGCTGACACCCCCAACCAGCAGCTCGGGGCAGCGACACGTGACAGCAGGGACTCGGAGGACGCGGAGTCGCTGATTCAGGCAGAGAGTGCAAGGTGCCATCCATTGGGTTATTAAGGATAATAAAACCCTGGGAAGTGCTGAGCACGCTGCTGGGCAATGTGGTGTTAACCCTGGCAGTGCCACCGCCCTGGCAGGTGGGGACAGTGACACTCAGAAGCAAAGCTAGAGCTGGGGTGGGGAGAGAAAACCAGGGTCATCCAGCAAGGATGGGTCATCCCAAATTGATCAGAAAGTGGAGAAGGAGTGAGCCTTGGAGATGGGAGCAGCACGGGGCACTTACAGGCGATGCGGACGTAGGCCCTGCGGCTCTTGGTGGTGCCCGCCGAGCTCCAGGCCACGCACTGGCACCAGTAATCCTCCAGGCCAAACAGCTCCTCCACCTGCTGCCGGGACACCTCAATCTGCACCTCCCGCACCAGCAGCCCTGCAAGGGGACAGAGGCACGGCATCAGATGGGCAGGAGCATCCAGGAGCAGGGAAACTGAGGCAGCACCTAAGAGGGGTGGTAGATGTGCAAAGCTGGAGGAGAGAGGGTTGGAGGCTTCTCATCTGGGATTGGCACCTCACAAATCAGGGAGGAGGATGGTTTGGGGATGAAGTCGGGGCAATGGATCACATGGAAGTGTCTCTTTTTCCCCTCCAGTCCAGCTGAGCAGGACCAGAATCTCTTCACTGCTTCTAAAGGCACCACCCTCCTCCACCAGCTCTCTCCCACATCACCAACATCCCTGTCCGGACCCCTTCCCACCCACCAGAGTTTGAAGGATACCTCCCCCATGCTTTGTTGTGGGGAGAAACTACCCCTGTCTGTGCCGCTTGAATACAAATGTAACAGGACAAATAAAATCTTAAAGAAGTCAGCCTGGCCATGGCAGGGATGCAATGACAAAGGTGACATCACCACGACCAGGACACAGTCACCTGGACTGCGGGATGCTGAAGCATCAACGACCATCACCAAGAGCGGGAGGGACTCGAGGCTTACTTTTCCTTATTTTAAGCAATATCTGCCCGTTTGGGTTTTTTTTTCAGTTTCTATTTTAAAAAGGCCTCAATTTCACGGTGATCGAGAGCTGCATGCTCCCCAGCTGTAATTTTGTTACAGCTCACTCCCCGTGCTGTGAGCAGCAATTACTGTCTCCCTGCCACCTTCCTGCAGAAGAGCTGACAAGGAAATACAATTTATTTTGCCACTATTCAGGGGGGGAAAAAACCACAACAAAAAAACCCCAAAAGCAAAGGTATTTGGGCCAAGCACTTCTGGGAAACTTAAGGTTTTTAGAAGGACCCAGGATGGAGATAGGGCTCCAACTCATCTTGTCTATTTGGGAAGCTCCGGTGGGATGAGCATCCTGGAAAGGTGGGGAGCATCCTGCAAACGCCCTGCCTCTGTTCCCCCTGAAAGCAGTGACTACCCAAAACCATACACCGAACTCATGGCACACAGAAGTGACTTCCTAAGGGCTTCCAGGCACCCCAACAGAGCCGCTCTCCCTGCCCGGCCCCCCTCACTCAGCTGAATTATCCTCTCTGACTTGGCCTATTTTTGCTTTCTTCTGCATGAAATGTTTTGGATCAAGCGCAGTCAGAGCATTACTGAGCCAGGCTCATTCAAGACACGTCATCTTAAAAGTTCCTTTTTTTTTTTCCTTCTTCTTAAAGGTCCCTTTTTCCAAGCTTTTAACCAAGGACACTTAAAAACTAACCGTGTTAACCCGTGCCTTTGTGCCCAGCTCTCCGCTGTGCCCTTTCCGGCAGCTTTCCCAACCAATGCTGGGCGCTGCAAATGCAGATTTTTTAGCATGTTAAACCACTTTGGTTCCAGCTCCTTTTTCCTTAGGGAGGCTGCCAGGCAGAGATGCCCACACCGGCAGCTTTTACATGCACCGCATCACCTGCAGGCACTGTGGGTTCATTCCCTGATAGCAGCAATGCCATCTTTGAAGCCTGGATGAAGGTGCTGTTTCCTTCCCAAATTGCCAGTACAGGTTCTGCATCAGCAGACTGGAATCTGAGAGGGAGATGCTGGACCAAAGCAAATGAGTTCCCACAGCAACAGGTTGTGCAGATGGATGCCCCATCCCTGGGAGTGTTCCAGGCCAGGCTAGAGGGGGATTGGAGCAACCTGGTCTAGTGGAAGGTGTCCCTGCCCATGGCAGGGGGTTGGACTAGATCATCTTTAAGGCCCCTTCCAACTCAACCCATTCCATGAGCCTATGAAATACAGTGGTTCTTCCCACACTGTACACCACTAAGGCGTGAAACCCCCTCCTACAGGATGCTCCAGAGAAATGAGTCCTAACAGCATTTAGGCAAATTAACAGGGGGGGAATCCACCCAGGGCTGGACCACACTGCTCAGATGTTGCCACAAGAGCTGGGAGTACCTGATCATGGATGGTGGAAAGCCAGGAGGGTGACAGGGCAGCTCCATCGCTCCCTCCTTGTCCTGGTTCCATGATCTTCCCCTAAGCATCCTCCACTGCCGTGTGCGGGGCACACAGACCTCTGGCTCAACCCAGTGTGGCCAGATGTTATAAATAAATTTAAAACCCCTTGGCAAAGGCTGCTCCATCACTGACCAGCACTGACACTGCCCTATGGTGGTGAGGGTTTCAAATTTGGCCTCTGCAAGAGCTGGGAGGTGGAGATGCACCCTGAAAGAGAGAAACAGCATCCCCTGCTCCTGTCAGCCTCCAGAGAAGCAAAGGGACAGCCTGCCTGGGCATCTCTGACCAGCTTTCCTCTGGAGGAAAAACACCCTAGGAATGGCTAAAGCAGCTTTAGGAGGAAAGACATAAAAAGCTACAGAGGAAAGAAAGGATCTTCCCTTTACAGAGCAGGTTCAGGGATGCACCCGAGCACAGACCGGCTCACAGCTAGTACAGAGTGGAGAGCAAGAGATACCAGGGAAGGGCAAGGCTGTGGGAAAAATCATAGAGACAAGAGAAGATTCTGTCAAAACACTTGTGGCTCCTCCAGGCTGATGAAGCCTCTCCTCTAAGCCCAGCCTGCCTTCCAAGGCCAACACCACTGCAGTTCAAAAAGCTGCCTTGGTTTAGAGCCCTCTGGATGCCACGTGCACAGGGATTTGCTGAGGGAAGATCTTACAGGGGCAACGTGACTGTTTTACTCCACTGCTGATCAGCCACAGGTACCAAAACTGGTGCAGAAAAGATGGGTGCCGAGCTAAAGCACGCCAATTTTAGCAAATCTACTGATTATGTGATATATCCAACCCCACACCTTGTTCTTATGCCAGGATGTTCCAAGACATGGACCTAGCAGCTCTGCAGAGCCCAATCCCATGGAGTAGAACCCCCCCTAAAATGCCTAAGTCACCTTCTCACCCCATTCCACACAGCCAGAGGCTGACTTATCCTCTGAGGCAGGGAAGAAAGAGCTCATTTGCCATCAACAGGCATTTCAAATCCTACCTGCAATTGTTCTCATTACCCATTAAACACTTAATCCCTCTGCGAACCTGTATAAGCCGCCAGCCTTTGCCACCCCTCCTGGCAATGACTCCTACATGTTGATTAGGCATTTTGTAGGAAAGCAGTCCCTTTTTTTATCATATTTAAACAGGCTGCCTTTAAAATCCCTTTTAAGAACCCCAAGTTCTGCATAGGGTAAGCGTGAAATCACGCAGAGTGACTTCTCCAAGCTTCTGGGGGGTGTGGTGACCACAGCACCATCACGGTGCTTTCACCAATGGTCTGGAAAGTCTGCCTGGAGGCGAACCATCAACAGTGTGGATGAGGCAAGAGGGAAAAGGGCCTGGAAAGAAGCAAGGGACGGAGAGGCAGAGAGATGCTGGGGTGGCTTTGCTCACCGGTGACCTCGTCCAGGCTCTCCTTGGTGACGTGGTCGTTCTGGTTGACCCACTCCCCATTGCACTTGAAGTAGATCTGTGTGGCGGGGTTGGCGCGGCACACGAGCTCCACGGGCTTGTTCTTCACGATGTAGGCGTCCTGCGGCTCCAGCAGGAAGTGCGGGAGCGTCTCCGCCGGCGCCGACGGGAAGGAGTCGGGCAGCACATCGCTGTACTCCAGCCCTGCCAGGAGACCGAGAGAGTCGGGAGGTGCCCCACGTCCCCATTCGCCCCTCTCCCAGAACTGCCCTGCACACAGCGGTGGTAATGACAGCCCTTGCTGAGGATGCATGGAAAACCAAAAAGAGGGCTGGTGGCTCCCCAAAAGCCAGCAAAGCAAACCCCTGTAAGGTACAGAGCTATGGGATCAATCTTGTTTTCACCTGCGTACCCCCATCCATACCCCAAGCCCAAAGCCTGGGTGATCTCACTAGAGGACACCACAAGGGGCAAAGCAAAACAAACCCAGGTCCAGGGATGGTGACGGGGACACAGCGAGGCTCCAAAGGGGCTGATGTCCCCCACACCAAGCCTCCTCCTCACAGGCCTGAGGAACACATGGGCATGCTCCAAGCAAAATGCTGGCAGGGCTTGTGCTGGGAATGCTGACCATTTCCCCAGCACTAATCTCAGATATCCACACCTTCACTGGAGCTGCATTTGGGATCTCACCCCCTGCCAACACTTGGATTTCAGCATCACCCAACAGGTGAGCAATTACTTCCAGCCCAGCCACCTCCAGAGAATATCACCCAAAGGTGCCATCAGGAGTCACACTATTCCAGAAACCAGGGGTCTGTGCCCTGGGGAGCTCCATCTTCCTGCTTGTTTGCTTTCAAAAGCCATCTAAATGCAAAAACAACTGGAGGTGATGTTTGCTCAGGACAGGCCAAGAAAAATCTTGGAAAGGGGTGAGCAGCTCAGTGCTCACACAGAACATTATCCCTTAGGAGTGGGAGGCTCAGGGTGGCTCATTCCCAGCAGCAGCTTGGGAAGATGCCCTGACTGATGCTGAGCATCATCTGTAGGAGACCTGTTTCCAGCCCATTAAGAACAGCCCCAAATATCACAGGAGTAATAAAAACCCCCAGACAGGTGCACAGGGATGCTGCTGCTTAACCTGTTGATCCTGGGAATCTCACTAGCAGTCAGGTCACATCACGAGGCTTTTCTTTAAACTCAAAGAAGTTACGAGCTTTTCCTCCTCCTCTCTTCCCCCAGCCAGAGCTGTGATTCTCAACTCCAGGCACTGCAGCGTGCAGGAAAACAGTAAATATCCCCAGCCCTGTGATAACATCTCCAGAACTGGCAGGGAAAAGAAAGGAGCCCACTCCCTTCATCACCCTTGGCCAGGAGCGGTGCTGCACGGAGAGAATCAGAATCCCAAGCTGTGAGGAGGAGGAGAAAAAAATATAATCAGATGCATCAAGAAAACAAGATGACCAAGCTGCCTCCTGAGCAAAAATCAGTGAGGAGAAAAAAAAAAGCACGAGGTCAGTGGTTTAAAATCCATTTAGGAAAATTGACTTTCCATTTCCATTTAACACAGCACTGAGGGAGAGCGGTAGGACATTTGTCATAATCCATTAACTGCTCTTTTGGAAACAATGAATTAAACTCTGGGCTAATTTCTCTCCCTCTCTCTGGCTGGCTTTTCCCCACCTCTCTGCTGCTGGTTATTTCTTCCCCCATCTCATTTGCAGATCTGTAGTTTTCCCAGGCCCTGTGGCAGGCAGAGGGACAGGGAATGCCAAGGTATGTGACCCCCATCCTGAACAATCCCACGCTGCTCCCTCTGACCACCTCAGGCCACTGGTCCTGCTCCCCTCTCCTGCTGACCAGCCTTTTACCTGTCACAGCAGCAAATATCTCTTTCCCCCCCCACCTTTCTTTTAATTTACTACTCAACTTTTTCATCCACTGAGTTGTTGTTTTGTTGGTTGTATGTTGTTTTTTTTTTTAATTTCAAAAATCGCTTCGATGCCACGGATCTAAATTCCCTGGCAAAGGGGGCTGGTAGGAGATATCAAACTGGCAACAGAGGCAGCCAACAAAACTTCACTCATGGCCTTGTGTGAAAACCTCCCTGATATGCTCCCTGCATCCCTGTGGCAAAGTCAGATCTGAGACAGGCCAGAAGGAGAGATCCTTCTCCAACAGCCAGCACCAAGGATATGTTTTCTCCCACCTCATTGCCACTTCGGTGATGCTAAACAAGACTTTAGGTCATCCAAGAGGATCTGGGAGCCGTGAGGGGATGAGTCATGGCCGGATGGGGACGCAAATGCCTGATTTGTGACTCACCCAGATCATCTGCAGAAGGAAGGGTGATACTCCAGGCTACGGTGGGAGCCACCTTGGGCCCCCAGCACAAGGTTTGGGGCTGAGACACTCCTGGTGGTACCAAAAATCCCATCCAGACCCCGCTTCAAGAGGGCGTCTGCCCAAATAAATGCTGGCTCTTCAAGGCTCTTCTCCGCATGGGCACAGTGACTTTGGGGACGAGGGTGGGGGAATAGGATGGTGTCACCAGCCAGATCCAACATCTGCTTTTGGTGGCTATAAAAACCTGCTGGGTTTAAGGCTTGAACTCAAAACACCTGAACCTTTAAAGCAAGGAGCATGCTGGAAAAGTTAAAATCCTGCAAACTCACAACAGCGGAGAGATCTTTTGTTTCTGGCCAGGAGAGCTCTGGGGCCAAAAAAGCAGCTCTAACAGGAGACAGGGGAAAAGGATGATGGGTTTTTCATGGCAGACTCACAACTGGGGCCACGCCATGGAGCCCCAACCCCACAGATCGCCCAGACTCACGGATGGGAGAAAATCAAGGGGGAGGGTGATTTTTCCATTCACAAATTAGCTGTGAAAAAGCATTTGCAGCTGGGCAGGGCGTTTTCCTCCAGCATGAAACGGTCGCTGGTATTTAAACGCACTGGGGAAGAATTAAGGCATAGGAACAACGGGGACTTTGGATGAGAAAAGGGAGGAGAACCATGCTGGGCACATTTATCATAAGCCATCAAGCCAGCCTTTCATCCCCGTTCCCAACGCCCGGCCACCCGCCGCATGGGAAACCTCTCGCTCCGCCGACGCTCGTTGGGGGCCTCCAAAAAATCCACACACAGTCGGTGGGGGGAAACACGGCTGCTTGTGCAGGAACAACTGCTGCTCCTGTCTGCCCTGACTACTCAGCAACAACTGCAAAATACCCCCCAGGAAAAGGCACTTCCCCAATGGGGCAACCCCATCACCTCCAGAGACCACTTCCCACCCGAGGTGACACTGCGGCCCAGTGACCACAGGAGCAGCAGGCACGGAGATGCTTTTGCATGGTAAAGCAGGAAAGGAGCCCTGCACAGCTGGGATTTCCAGTCCCACAATCACACCAGCAATAAAACTCCCAGCAGTGACAAACTAATAAATATTTGAGAGCGCGCTCTGCTGCCTGTAATCATCTCCCTGGCAGACGTCTGCAGGGGGTTCCCATCTGCCGGCTTCCCTCCTTCCCACTGGAGGTGGGTGCCTGCTTCCCAGCTCTCTTCTGGGGTTTTTTTTGGAAGTCCCAGGCTGTCGCCATCCCACAATCTCACACTACTTGGGGCATGGTGTTACAGGGTGTCTGGAGCTCTCTGGGGGGAGGGAGAGACAAAGAAGGGGCAGCTCCCAGCTCGACCCACGGGACCAAATCCTGAAGCTTCGAGGATGAGTGTAGTAGGAGCAACGAGAGGAAAAGGGAGGAGGGGAATAGGCACTTCTTTTCCTCTCCCCATCCCTCATCACACATTTTAATCTGCTGGGGTTGAGCTGGATTATCCACAGCATCTGCTCCCTGGGGGGTGATTTGCAGATGTTTGCCGCCAGTGTTTGCAACTTGTCAAGATCCATGACCCCACACCCACCCCAAGCCCCAAAAGGGAGCAGCATTGGAGCTGGGATCCAGCCTTAATCCCCTCCTCTATCACCCCAAACACGCAGCACCAGGGATGGCGAACTTGGGAAGCAACTCCCCATGCAGCAACAGCCGAGCAAACCTCTCCAGGAAAGCGTTAAAAGCCTCTCTCCTGCAATTGTTATCCCTCCAAATATTTGGAAGATTACAGGAGCATTAGTGGCTGCCCATCACCCACGGCCACCACCATCCCTCCTCCCGGTACCAGGCGGGCAGGGATGCGATGTAAGGATGTAAGGATTAGGCTGGGATGCCTGGGTTTCTCCAGCTAAATCTCGGTGGCGGTGGACGCTTAACCCCTTCTGTCTCCGCCTCCCCACATTCCTGCCTGCCTCATGGCAGGTGCTGGCTCCTGGGAAGGCCTGACAGGGAATAGTTAAACCTGCCAGGTGGGTTAAAATCCTCCTGTAGAAATGAAAAAATACATAACAGCTTATCTCCAGCACCACAGGAGGAGTCATCTGCCTTCCCAATCCCCCTTCCCAATCCCCCAGCAGGGATGGGAATGGCTCTGGCTCTAGAGACAGAGATGGAGAAGATGCTCCAGCCACCAGCTTGGCTCCAGGAGGTGTCTGAAAGGCTGGAGTGGGGCTGTCCCCCTGCCCCAAATCCCTCCTCCTATTGCCTCCAGGGAGAAGGTATGAACAGGCTCATTTAGAGAGTAGTGCTGTTGCCATTTAAAGTCCAAGAAATTTTGATGCTGGAGCCACGGCATGGCTCACTGCCATTCCAGAATCCCTGCCTGACTGAGGGCATCCCTGCTGCCAGCCCTGGAGGGGCACAAAGGCATCCCACCACATTCCAGTCCATCCCTGAGCTCAGGGGGAACCGGCATCATCAGTCCAGGCGTGTCCTGTGCCCATGTGCTTCCCATCGTAGACTGCCATTGGGACAATTCTGTGTCCAGTGGTAACACATACCCAAACCTTCCATCCTAAAGGCACCCTGAGCATCCTTCCTCCCCCAAACATCATCCTCTCTTCCCCAAGGATCCCCTTCTCACCCCTGCTAAGCCAAATTCAGCCTCCCACATACCCGTGTGGTCCCCCAACACGAAGCCCCATCTCCAAGGAGGTGACAGCAGCATGGGGCATCTTCAAAGGCAAAGTCTCCATGAGGTGGAGCAGTGCCATCCCAAGCCACAGCCCACTGCCCCTTCTCCGGGGTTACCTCCCATTGGGGACACAGCAGGGAGAAAGGAGGACAACCCAAAATACAGGGTGTGAGGATGGGTTTGGGAGACTTGAAGCCATTCACATCCAACTCTCTCCCTGCTGCCTCCTCGCACAGAGCCCACAAAATCCTGTGCCTTGGAAAGCTTGGGATCGTTCAGACACAAGCTGGGAAGTGCTGACGAAAGTGAGATGCAGGGAATGTAACAGGTCCCCAGGGCTGCAGCTGGCTGATGTAACCCCCGGCCTCATTAACTCAGCGTGGCTCATTAACCTCTCCCTCCCGGCATGGGAGAGCCCCAAGCTGCCAGGAGAAGCCACAAAACTGAGTGTGGAACCTTCAGGGGTAGCAAGGATAACCAGTGGTACGCAGCGCCTGGATTCATTTGGGTTCAAAGTGAAAGGGGAAATTTATGAAAGAAGTTCTTCCTTGTGAGGGTGGTGAGGCAATGGCACAGGTTGCCCAGAGAAGCTGTGGCTGCCCCATCCCTGGAAGTGTCCAAGGCCAGGTTGGATGGGGCTTGGAGCACCCTGGTCTGGTGGAAGGTGTCCCTGGCCATGGCAGGGGGTTGGAAGTCCACAATCTTTAAAGGTCCCTTCCAAGCCAAACCATTCTATGATTCTACCTCACCTCCAGTCTGGAGCAAGGTTGGATTTTGAGCTCAAAAAGCCATGGGGATGACGTGCTTGTAGGGTGACCACCCTTGTGTCCCCAGTCTGGGTAACTCAGCAGGGGCTGGATCACCGAAACCCAGCACCCAGAGTGCTGCTGTGTCCAGGGGTGTGCTGGGATGTGCAGAAGATGTTTTCCTACCTCTCTGGCCCCCCAGAAACTGAAGCCCATCCCCTCCTGCTCCCACCAGCCAGGAAAGCACCTGGAATCCACATTTGGCCTCTCCATTCTCACCACTCTTTTATTAATAACTAAACCTGGAAAGAACCACTTAACCTTTCCCCCAAGCATCTCTGCCTGATGACTTGGTTCCTTTTCTTCCACTGGCTGCCCTCTTCTCCAGCAGCTTCACAGTCCCTTCCTGCCAAACCTGGCATCATCCAGCTCTGAGCCAGCACCATCCCTCCATCCCATGGCCTCCAGCTCCTCCCAGAGCCCATCCAGCCTGAGAGGGATGGATAGACAAGCATTTCCCAGCAGGTTAGAAGTCCCTCCTGTCCCTCCCGCCCGGCAACAGGCAAACTTCATAATTAGAGAGCATTCCTCCCCAGTGTGGGTAATGAGGGGGTGCATCCAGCCAGCCCTAATTACACCCTTGGAAAAAAAAAAGCAGATTCCTCCTCTCCCAGCTAAAGGAAAAGCCTGCAGCTGGCCTCCCTCACTGTGTACCTTTATTAAACCAGGACTGGATGGGGACAGGGAAAGGAATGAAGGAAGCAAAGTCTGTGCTGAGAAAAGGGTGGGAAGGAGGAGCTGGGCAGCCCCATGGATGCTTCTGTATGCAATGGCCGTACTGATCAAAACCCACCTCACTTATATAAATAAATATAAAAATAAATCAACCTTTTAGCTAAATCCTCAGGTCAGGTTTTTGCAAGGCAGCCTGAGAAGTAAACTAAGGAAGGGTGCCCTCGCATAGGGCATCCAACCACAGCATCCCTACACATCCCACCACAGCACTGGGCTTCCCAGCACAGCATCCCTGTGCATCCCACCTGCAGCATCCTGAGCATCCCACTGCAGCATCCTTGGGCATCCACCACAGCACCCCTGCACACCCCATCACAGCACCTCTGTGCCCCTGCCAGCCACAGCTATGAGGGTCCAACCCAAATCCCAACCATCCCCAATCCCCGGAGGAGAAACACCCAGGCTCTGGCAACACCTCCTGTCCTGGGAGCTGGAAAGAGAGAGATTTATCTTGTTGATTATGCATTACACCAGAGTATTTATGGAGCCACTACTCTTTTGTTTTTCTTTATGATTATGATAATCAAAGGCGAAGCCTCCTGAGAAGTGTAAACAGCTGAGATCCCTTATGGTACAAATCTCTTCATTTTTCATTATATGGATTTACAACACGACACAGGCAGATTGGAGTAAATTGTTCCTTATTTCTGGTTTTAGTGGAGCCGTGAGCTGCGCGGATCCCCGTAAATACCCATGGAAAAGAGAGTGAATCAAAATAAAAAAAAACAGAAAGAAAGAAAATAAAGGAGGAGGAATTATGTCGCAAATCCACTCTATTGTGCTGGCTTCTTTTGTGCTGTTTTATACATTCCCTTCAGGGAAGCAGTTTTGTTGGAAAACTATCTCCAAATTTCATCTAGCACTGGTTCTTGTTACGGGCACAGACATTTCCCTTTGTGCTATTTTCATTCTACTGTCACGGTCCTCTTGTCAAGTTTATTCTGTTTACTGAGCTACAACATTATTTTTAATGGATATAATAATTATATGAACTTTTTATTTATTTGCTTTGGCCCATGAAAGAAAAGCGTCAGCAGCCGAGAAGGCAGTAACACGCTGTTTATTCACATGTACAGCGTGTGCTGGGTTCCTGTTGTGAAAAGAATAATCACTTCAACAAGAAAGAGAAGGGAAAAGAAAGCAAGGAACAAGCAGGGACTTGTTGCCCTGGTTAATGCCAAAAAGTCCAAGGAATTATTAATTATCCTTCAAACTGCAACAAACCAAGTGCAAGCTGCGAGCTCTCCTTGGAAAACACAGAGAAGGAAAAAAAAGGGTCTCCTGTTCAACTGAGCACTGCAATTTGGAAAATGCTAACTCTGGGAGAAAGTAAGTTGATGGTTTTGCAGACAGAGAGCGATTTCCCCTTCACCCAAATTACATACATATTTCAAAATGTAAATTCCCCAGCGTTCCCCTTGAGAGTGCAACTTTCAGGCGGCTGTTTTGCAATGGGTGGGTTTTCTTTTTTTTCCCTGAACATGCAAATCTGGAGGCGACCGCCTTGGCTTCGGGCATGAGAAGCGACTTTAAAGCAGTAGCAAGCAGGGCTTGTGAACCATCCAGTGCTCCTTGGGAAGAGAGGGATGCTCTGCTGCCCACCAGGCATCCCAGCTCAGAGCATCCCTCCCTGGGCACGTACATCCCACAGGACCACAGGCTGGAAGGGAGCAGGTTTCACCCTCTGAGCACCCCAACGCCAAACATCAAGGTGGGGACAACCCAGCCAGGCCCTCTAAAAGTGGCTAACGGGGTTTAGTAGTCCTGGGTGGTGGCACTTCTGTCCCAAAATCTAGAGGAGGTGGCTGTGCACGTCCCACCCCAAGGAAGCCAAGGCACTAGCACAAGCCCAACAGGGTAAAGCAAAAGGTTTAGGCAGCTGGCTGCAAAGAAGGGAACAGCAGTGCAAAAAGAACAGAAATCTGGGGGAGTTGGGTTTAGTTTTGGGGTTTTTTTCCCGCATCCTTTTTGTCTTTCTGTCACCCACTCTCTCCTCCCGCAAGCCCCAGGAAGCCAAAGCCGGCTGGAAGGATGCTCCCCGCCACCTCCAGCCAGCCTCTCCGCAGGCCCCTCGCCAGCTGCTGCCCTACTTTTCCCGTCGCTTTTCCCACTCTTCTCCCGCAGCTCGCTCGGTGGCAGGCGTGGGCTGGGAGCGTCACCCGCTCCCGGTACCCGCAGCATCCGCGGGCCCCCGCTGCCTGTGCCGGGGCTCCCACCGCCAGAGCCGCCCGCCAGGATCACCTCCCACCCCCCCAGACATGCCAGCTCAGCGGAGGAAGGCGCTGGGAGCAACGCTGCTCTGATTCGAAATCATTTTAATCATGGCATTATTATTATTTAATCATTAAAAAAGCAACAAGAGAAAAGGTCCACTCCATGCCTCAAATTCCCCATTAATTCAACTGGGGGAGGACCATCACCAGAGAGGCTGATTAAGGCCCCTTTATTAAACAGTCTTTAAAGTTGCCCTTAATCTTTCAGATTTGTTGCTACAATAAAAAAAAACCCCAACAACAATAACAAAAAATAACCACCACAAACGGAGGCTGGAAATACTTTGTTTTTTATTGTCCTTTCTCTGCCCTTTTCTTCCCTTCTCATTTTACTGCGGGGACAAACAGAAGGAAAAATGGGAGGAGGGGGAGAAACAGGGATAGAAAAAGATTTAAGGAAAAAAAAATAATCCCTGCTGATGCTGAATGTCAAATATTAAGATTTTTCTCTCTCTCCCCCCTCTTTCAGCCATATCCTTATTAAAGAATAAGCCCCCAAACCATGAGTGAGACTAGCTTGGATGACAAGGCTTCCCCACCCCCTCTTCTGTGTCAGGATTTGATCCCTGAAGCCAAGAGCAGGTGGGATGGAGGGCAGGTACCTCAAGCCCATCATGGCTTCCCCATTGTGGCACAGAGAGAGGTGTCCAGCCGGCGGCAAAAGGATTTTAGCAAATATCTTGATTAGTTTTATTCCTTTCCCTCTAAACCCCACAGCCGGCTGGGCTCCCAGCACCTCACACCTGCTTTTACACAGGAAAGAAAGCTGTGATTTGATAAAAGCCATGAGGTTCTGGGGCTTTTCTGGGGGGTGCCTGTTTTCAGTGCCTGCCCTCGCCTGGCATCGCTGCCTCGCCACCCAGAGCGGGAGCAGAAACTCCCTGTGCTCCCACGGAAGGAAACCCCTACAAAACACAAAGCCTTTTCCCCTCAGTCTCCCATTTCCATGGAGGTGGGGAGCCTTCAGGAGCTTCCTAGCGTTGTTTGGCACCCTCCTCCCCTCTCTGGCATTTCAATACCATGGGACCCACGTCGCCACAGGTTTCTTCCTTTCTGACCGCTGGGTATTTCCACCTTTTCTTCTC
This sequence comes from Lycocorax pyrrhopterus obiensis, assembly GCA_014706295.1. NCBI lineage: Eukaryota > Metazoa > Chordata > Aves > Passeriformes > Paradisaeidae > Lycocorax > Lycocorax pyrrhopterus. Next base: position 3,592,010 of record JACSVZ010000008.1, on the reverse strand, counting down.
CAGACAGAGCCTGTGTTCCCACATCACCGAGCTTCTCTTTCCTCCCTTTGTCCTCCGGCACACACATTCCTCCCCTGTGGAACAAACTAAACTCCCAGGCGGCCCAAACTCCCACGAGCATCCTTCCTGTCTCAGTGTGGGTACCACTTGGGGCTGGAGGTGCCTGGGCTGGAAATGCCCCAATTTTGGGGGTTTGTGGCACCCTATATAGGTGGGATTCCACCTGGAAGCACCTCTACTGATGCTGAAACCTGTGTCCAACACACCAACAAGCCAACACTTCCTCCCACACCTTCCTCTCTCAAGGTATTGATAAAAATTGCCCTTAAAAATAAACAATACTGACAAGCAAAATGAAGTTTGGGATGCTGAATCCAGAGATGTTTCAGTGACAAACACACTGAGCATCTCCAGAAGTGGAGCATGGCTCTGATGGATGCAGGACATCCCAGGCACAGCAGTGAAACGATTCCTGCAGGGCTCAGAGGCACCTCCGAGGGATGTGCAGCGAGAGGGACCAGAGGTGATACAGAAAGGTCTCAGGGAACAGGGGCAAAGGATCACGCATAATGAACATCATGGAAAAAGCAGGAAAAAAGCCCAGTACCCCCCAGCCTCGTCCTTTTCTCCTCCCTGTCCCCCAGCGGCTGCATTTCCATAAGCGATTTGCACTAATTGCTTTAACTACGGCCATGCTGCGGGTAATCAGAGTCATTAAGTGACCTCTGCTCCAGGAGGACAGGCGGGGCTGCTGCAGCGCCACGGGCAGAGCAGGGCACAGCTCCCGCATCCCCGGCGTGCCACGGGCATGGAGCTCGGCCCCAACTGACTCCTCCCTGGAGCCCAATCAGTGAATGGCCTCTGTCCTGCCCTGCAGCGGGGAGTCTGGATGCTGCCCGATTCCTGAGCCCCAGCAGGGATGGATCCTGAGGATTCCTGCTTGGACTGGCTGCTGGCAATACCACAGCACTGTGGCTTGTCACTATGACTGCCAGCTAGCCCAGGGCTGGTGGGGATTGGGTTGGGTTCAAACCAAACATGTACAAGCACTTGAAAACCCCCAAATCCTCCCCAAACATTTTCTGAATGCAGAAAAAAGGTGTTGCCCCATCCCAGTCCTGGGGCAGGGGGACAGAAGGGAAGAGCCAGCTGTCACTGACCAGGGGACACTGGGCTTTAAGGCTAAGCCCCATGCCTGGATCTGCTTCCCAGCATTCCCAAAGCACCCAGGGATAGCTCTGCCGAGGGGCTTAGCCTCAGAAAGCCCCCGAAGCCCTGTGCTGCACATCCCAAATTAACCCTGTCCCTGCTAAGGGAGATGTCTTGTATTCAGCCAGGCTGGGAGAGCTGCCGCTGTTTGCAGTATTCACGCAAGGGCATGACTCTGCACACAAGATGGAGAGGTGCAAAGCGTTTATTGCGCAGTAAAATACTCCCTAAATACCAGCACCCAACAGGATATCACATCATATAAACAGGAAAGATGTTCACCTCAGTGTCCCCCAATCACCTGGGATAGTGCACAGATATTACCTATTATGGTAACAAGTAAACAATACCCTATAAGGTCACAAACTACAATTATTACATCTCATAGGTCCAACACTCTCCAGAAACCCACAGTCCTCTCTCAGCCCATCCCCGGTGACCTGGATGCACTCCCAGGGTCACCTCTGGGTCCAAGAAAGAGGCTCTCTCTCTGGCCCTCAGGGCCTGTCTCTCTTCCAGCACATAGTGCACCCCAACAGCTGTTCAGCCTGGAGAAGGAAAGGCTCCAGGGAGACCTTAGAGCCCGTTCCAGGGCCTAAAGGGGCTCCAGGAGAGCTGGAGAGGGACTTGGGACAAGGGGATGGAGTGCCAGGACACTGCCAGAGGGCAGGGCTAGATGGGATATTTGGAAGGAATTGTTCCCTGGGAGGGTGGGGAGGCCCTGGCACAGGCTGCTCAGAGAAGCTGTGGCTGCCCCTGGATCCCTGGCAGTGTCCAAGGCCAGGCTGGACGGGGCTTGGAGCAACCTGGGATAGTGGAAGGTGTCCCTGCCCATGGCATGGGATTGCAAAATCCCTTGAAGGTCCCTTCCAATCCAAACCATTCCATGATTCCATGTTGTCTACCAACATGGAACACATTCAACCCCCTGCAAGCACAGCTCAAACTGAAAAAATGAAAAAAAAAAAAAAGCTGCTTTGAAACCCAAACACCTCTGTCCCAAGGAGATGGGACCCCCAGACCCCACAGCAGGGGTCCCTCTCACACTCTTGACATCCAGGCTGGGAGGTGTAAGGAAACATCCATGCTTCCAGGAAAATGCACTGCAGCCCCCTTCCTGCCTGTCCACAGGGACCCATTACACTAACAGTGTGTCCATTCAGCCTGATATATAAATTACTAATGTAAATTAATGGATAATTTAAGCCCTTTAGTCCTAAATATTTAAATTATTTAACAGGCAATTAAGAGAGAAGGAGAAAGAAAAGAGGAAAAGGGGCCTTAACCCAACAGGCAGAAAAAAACTATAAATGAAGTGTGAGGAGAGCAGAAAGAGCTGAACATACACATTTCAAAGGGAAGCTGCCAGGTTCATTTTGTTTGAGTCAGGCTGGTGTTACAGTGGATGCCCCCAGGTCCAGGGAGCGGAGCATCCACCAAACAACCCCACCGAGCAGGACAGATTCTGATCCACACCTTTTCCAGGAGAGGAAAACTCCATGGCTGTGTTTGTAACAGCTCTTGGTTATAGTGATTACCAGAACTTCCTGGCATGCCAAAACAACACTTTTAGATAATTTTTTTCATCCTCCCTACCCCTAAGCTGACAGCATTCCCTTTTGTAATACCGTTCCTGACTCCTTTTTTAACCTGATTCAAATACAAACACATTTATTTCAAGTGCTTTCACTTTCTTTTTTTCTTTTTCAGGTGGTCTGTGTGACTGTTTCACTCTCTGCATCCCGCCCCCCTCCCTCTCCAAACATCCTCAGCGAGGCAAAGCGGCTACAATTCCTCACAAAGGCAATCCAGCAGGATGCTGGATATCATCAGTGCAATGAGCTTCCCACCCTCAGATATTCTGGAGAACCCTCCTAACAATACAGCGACAGCAAGGAACAGGTCGGGGCTGAGAAACGGTGTTTCCTCCTCCGGCCTCCATCCCAAACTGGCCAGGGATATTCCCAGCGCTGCCCCGGGAGCTGGAAGAGGTCATAAGGAAAAACGGTCCGTCGAGAGAAGACGTCATGTGGGAAAACCAGAATTTTAACAAAAGCAGCGTGTGAGTCTGTGCGAGTGTGTGTGTGCTCGGGGATGACACCGAGGGCAAGGGGGGATCGAGACAATAGTGAATAGACTCCAGATTATATCCTGAACTCACAGCCCCATGGGAACAGGGTTATAAAAACCCTTTTTATTTTGTTTTTAGTCCAAAACAAACAAGTACATAAAAAGCTAAATGCGGAGAAGCCAGACAGGAAGTGAGTAACATCTGGGAAACATCTGGCCCTGGCTGTGCCACAAGCCCGGCTGCCGGCACAGCTCCGGGTACCTGCTCCCGCAGCTCCCAACCAGGAGAGGTCCCCAGAACCTCTGTTCCAAAAGGGCACTCCTTGGGGAAAATTGTGCTGGGGGAAAGGATGCCTCGAGCAGTGAAGGACACCCTGGCACAGAGCTCTGAGCATCCCCTGAGCATCACAGGAACCCCCGAGAAGGGCTCTGAGCATTAAGGATGCCCTCAACAGTGCAAGACACCCTGATCCAGGGCTCTGAATATTGCAGGACACCCTCTGAGCATCACAGGACACTCCCCAAAAGGGCTCTGAGCATTGAAGGATGTCCCAAACAATGCAAGACACCCTGGTACAGAGCTCTGAGCATCTCAGAACACCCCCTGAGCACTGCAGGATGCCCTGAGCATTACAAGAGACCCTGGCACGGGGCTCTGAGCACCTCAGGATACACCCTGAGCATTGCAGAACATCCCTCGAATAGGGATGAGCCCTGAGCATTGCAGAACACTCCCAGAAGGGCTCTGAGCATTAAGGATGCCCAGAGCAGTGCAGGATACACTGGTCCAGGACTCTGAGCACCACAGGCCACCCCTGACAAATGTTTTGAGCAATAAAGGATGCCCTGAGAATTTCAGGACACTCTGGTCCAGGGCTCTGAGCATCACAGGATGAAGGCAGGCTGGCCAGCTGGCACCAGGGCACTCTTTCCCAGCCCTAAGAGATGCCCCACATCCTTCTCCACAGGAGAGAGGAGGTCCTGACAAGCAGTCAGAGTGGTTGGAGGTATTTTCTTCCTTCTGGTTCTCATGTCCTGCTCTTATTCCTCCAAAAGCCCTGTGAAAGAGTCTCCCAGCACTGCCCCATGCACAGACCTGGGAAGCCTGGGGAGGTTGCAGGGCCTGATGCTTGGGAAGGCTCCAGCCCGGCTGCGAGGGAGGAGAGCTGGCTTGGCAGGATCACCGCCCAGCTCTCCTCACCGGGGAATTCCCCCGTGGCTGCCAGCCGCAGCTGCCAGCCCACATCTTCCCTCTCCACCTGCCCACAGCCAACGAGGGGCAAGAAAAGGGGGATGCGAGAGATCCCACAGAGCTCTTACATAGCAGGGGAAGGTGTAATGAAAAGAGTAGCGATGCTCAGGAGTGGTCTGGATCACAGCAGGAATCACTTCTGTCTCCCCCATGCAACTCCAGCCAGGAAATGCAACAGCCACATTCAAACACGCGGAGAAACTCCACTGATCCTTCACTGCTACACTGGCTGCACCAAACTCCTGGCAAACCAGCTTCCCTCAGCTCCTTGGACAGGCTGGGATCCCCCCAGCTCACCAGATAACCCCAAAGCACCCTCAGTTCTCCCCAAAACCTCTCCTCAGCATTTCCTCCGCCACTTGCTCTGGCAGAGCCCAGGATTAGCACTTCGGGTATTCCAGTGGGGAGGATTAAAGCTGGTCCAAGGCTGGACCATGCTGGAGAGGGAGCAGCAGCTGGCTGCACAGCATCTGGCGCCGCTGCTCATTTATTCCCCATTGTGTACCCATGGGCAGCAGCACATGGGACTGGTGAGGGCCACCAACGGCACTGCTCATGGCTCAGGTGTCCCACAAGCGCAAGAAAGACAAGGACACATATTTTGGGGTGTGTTGCAGCCATTCTGGCATCTGGTCTGAATGTGGAGCATCTCCCCTTGGAAGAACCCAGACACAATGTAGGGGCCTTGGGGAGAGAAGGGAAACATTTGGGATGAGGATGGAGATGATGTCAGGGAGAAAAACAGGGAGAAAAGAAAATAATCACAGAATGGCTTGGCTTGGAAGGGACCGTAAAGATCATCTCATTCCAACCCCCTGCCAAGGGCAGGGACACCTTCCACTAAATACCAGAGGAGGAAGGACACTGGAAAGGGAAACAAGCAAGGCACATTAAAGGAAAAAATTATCCAGCAGGCTGGCAAGGTTAAAAACGCAAAAACACTGGGACACGGGAGGATAGGGAGACCTAATTAAAAAAGCCTCACCCAGAACACGCCACCAGCAAAAAGCATCTGATGTGTCAGGGACAGAGACATCGGATGCTGCGTGTCCCATCCCATGTCACTGCACACCCTGCAGCAAAGGACACAGCACCCAAATCCCGAGCCACTGCAGCACAAGGGTGAGCATTTTGCTTTCTCATTTCTGGTCATTTTTGCACCAGCTGATGCCCACCTGTAGCAATTTTTTGTGCTATTACTTTAAAAACAGCTACATTAGAAAGCTCCAGCAGCAGCAGGAGCTGCCCAGAAGAGTCAGACCCCATTGCAGGAGGTGCTGAGAGCATCGACCCTGTCCCCATCCCCACAGCTAAATTTGGCCCAGCTCATGGGCACACTGGCTCCTGGAGGTGTCTGAACACATCTAGGCTGTCAGGGCGAGGACAGTGATGCACAGGAACCCACCCGAGCCAGGCAGCCTGTTCCCACCATCCCTCGCACGTGCTTTTTCTTTCAAATTCCCAGCCTAAATAAGGCTTTGGGGAGGAAATTAATGAAAAGCAAAGCTGATTACAAAGAACAATACAATGACTCAATCTGTTTCTTTTACCTCAATTGTATAAAGCTTTTACATTTATGAAGGTTTCTCTCAGTACACAATGAACCAGCCCTCTGAGGGAAGCAGTAATGGCCCTGGAGACTTTTGAGCAAGACTGGACAAAACACCACCGGAACAATCCCAAAGGAAGGACCAGATGATCTAACAGGTCTTTTGCATCTTTAATTCCTCACCCTTTTCTTTCTCCTCCAGTTTCAGGCACGGGTTTTTTAGCTGCTGCTAATTAGATGTTAATGCAGGAGCGCTGTGTTTGCAGCACATGGTGTAAGCAAGAGGAAAAACATCGGGGCCCTAAATGACAACCAGATCACAGGCACGGGGGTCCTCATTCCCAGCATGGAAAATATCCCTCTGGAAACAAAACAGGCCATAAAATGTTGATATCCTCTCCACACCAGGATGGATTGCTCCTGCACCCACCAGCAGCTGCCTGACACTCATGGGTCACAACAGGGCCAGCTTTGGATCTCCTCCCTCTCCATCCCCACATCCAGCCTCTTCACCAGTGCATGGGAAGGATCTCCAAAGTTTTTTTGCCTATCCAGAGACACCGGAAAAACCCCACCAGCACAACAAGACACCCCAAAACAACCTGAGTTTAGTTCAGTCATAATAGCAACCAACTTTCCTGGCTGCTCCTTTGTAGAGCATCTCCCAGGAGAACGCAACAGGATGCTCTCCCCACCACCTCTTGCTCCACCCTGCTGGTTGCTGGGCTGTTTGGATCATCTCTAACACCCGTCTCAGTGAGCTGCAAGGAGCTGAGCCGAGCTGTTTGTGATGAAATCAATGAGGTGATGCAGAGGCAGGAGTCTGAGCCCCTGCCCCGGTGCCAGGCCCTGCCAGGGGACAGTCACCTAGGCTGTCACTGCCAGCACAACCCTAAACAGACTCGCAGAATCACTTCGGTTGGAAAAGACCTCCAAGACCATTGAGCCCAACCTGTGGCCCATCCTCACCTTGTCAACCAGAGCAGAGCACTGAGTGCCACATCCAGGCATTCCTTGGACACCTCCAGGGATGCAGGCTCCACCACCTCACAGTGCTCAGAGATCAATCGGTGGAGATTTCTCCTGGCTGCATGTTGCCCTCTTCCTTTTTCCACTAGCTGAGGTACTAGGAAGGTACAGCCTTTCCGAACCACCTGTCACATATTCCCTCCCTTGAACATGTCATTTTCCCCCAAAGTCCGGAAGTTCAGGCTGTCTAGGTTCTGCGGATCCACCAGATGTTCAGACCGTCTGGGCTCTGCAATAGACTTTGCGCGGACCCATTTCTCCTATTACCCTAAAGTTTAGGAGTTCAAACTGCCTGGGTTCTGTGACCAAACCCGTTCGGCTTGAGGTCGGTACAGGCATTAAGACCCGTTTCGAAGACATTAACACCCATTTCTCCTAAAGACTTTAATCCATCGAGTTGTTTGTAAAGACATCGGCATCTATCTTTCCAATCGTGCTCCAATGGAGCACCTTCATACCTCGAGGTCCACATGGAAGACCAAGAATGGATGGGGAGTCTCAAATCTGCGGCAGTGGGATGTTACTCCCCTCGTTAGTGGGGTCAGAGCCCCAGCTCCCCTATGGGCAGTGACCTCCCTCCTGTGACCTCCCTCCAGCCCCAGCACCTAAGCCCAGTTCTGATAGGAACAAAAGCCACTGTTAAGAGACACATTTACGACCCTCCGAGAGGGAGCCCGCTGACAGCTTAACGAGCTTTTTGTTTTTCAAGGAGTGGTTTTATATTTATGACCTGAAAGGGAAAGATGCAAGTAGGCAGGGACGATCAGGGGCTATCTGCTCCTTCTGCTCCTGACCTGCTGCTGTCCAACCCACATCCAAGCCATTCCGGAAAGCCATAAAAAACGATTGCATTTCAGCTTTTTCCCCCCTCCTTTCTCTCTCCCTTCCACTAAAAACAAAAAGCACCTTTTTTTGGTGGTGCTCATTTCTTGTTAATGTTCACCTCAAGGAAAAGCATCAAATATTAATGCAGGAAGCTTCAGAGAGACCACACCGGAAACCAGAGGCCCCATATGTTGTGGAGTATCCCAGTGGATGCAAGATCCCACCAGTTCATCCCCAAGGCCTGGCTCTTTAATGCCTGGGAAGGAAGGACGAGGCCACAAGCTGGGCTTTTATGAGCGCAAGGGATCACATTCCTGGGATATCAGCCCAGAGTTACACTTAGAGGAGGAAAAAAACTTAAGAAAAAAAATCCAAACCCCACTACCCTTCCCTAGGATGCTGCACTGTTACTTACAAGCTTAAAAGTGAAAAGAGAGGGCAAAACTCCCTGGTTTTCTTGGGGTATTTTTTATCCCCAGCATTAGCACAGCAGAGAAATGCCTTTGGGCTGCAACAGCATTCCAGCCACCAGCAGGAAGATAAGGCTCTTCCTTTGCCTCCAGATTCCTTGGCAGAGAGGAGACACATGGGGTTTAATTGCACACAGAGATGCCACAGCCCTGACACAAACAAGATAAGAGCTTTTGTCCCGTGGAGGGCTCATCCAGCTGATAAAGACCCTGCCCCAAGATCCTAAAACCCAGAAGGGACCTTTGCTGAAGAGTTGAAACAGACTGGTGGGGAACGTAGGGGAAGCGAGCCGTGTGCCATGGCAGTGTCCCATACAACACAGTGCCTGCTGCTGCACCGCTGCAGGTGATGTTGGACGCGCACGTCCCCGCTTCCAGGGCAGGAAAGCACCCCTGTGCACTTGGTGGTGGCACCTTTGTGCCCTAATGCTGGGGCTTGATCCGATGGCTTTCCCAACCTGCAGCGCTGTGTCCAGCTCTGCGGCCTCCAGCATAAGAAGGACGTGGAGCTGCTGGAGCGAGTCCAGAGGAGGCCATGAAGCTGCTCCAAGGGCCGGAGAGCCTCTGTATGGATCCAGGCTGGGAGAGCTCGGGCTGCTCAGCCTGGAGAACAGAAGGCTCCAGATGAGACTTCAGAGCCCCTTCCAGTGCCAAAAGCGGCTCCAACAGAGCTGGAGAGGAACTTGGGACAAGGGCCTGAAGAGCCAGGATAAAGGGGGAATGGCTTCCTACTGACAGAGGGCAGGTTTAGATTGGATGTTAGAGAGAAATGCTTCCCTGTAGCATGGCGAGGCCCTGGCATAGGCCCAGAGAAGCTGTGGCTGCCCCATCCCTGGAAGCGTCCAAGGCCAGGTTGGACAGGGTTGAAGCACCCTGGGATAGTGGAAGGTGTCCCTGCCCATGGCCTTTAAGCCTTAAGATCCCTTCCAACCCAAACCATTCAGTGATTCTATGAACCCAGCTGCTGAGCTTGGGACATCTTTACCTCATTCCCCTCCATCTCCACACAAGCCCAGCTGGGTAGCACTGAGGCCCCAGAAGCCCTGGGTGTTTTTTTGCCCTAAGGCAAAAAAAAAAAAAAGGGAAATAAAGAAAAAACCTTTAAAGTGGGATTGAGCCTAAGCGCAGTGGTGCTGCTGAGAGCAGGGCAGCCCCCTCCCCCGTCCCCTTCCCCACTTATCGCTGCCTGGGGCTCTGCCCGGCGCCTGCCGATAATCAGGGAGCGCATTGAAACCCCGGCGCCAGACTGGATCCTTATCTCCTCCCAAGCAGGAATGCGGGATGGGGGCTGCCCCTGCAGCAGCTCCAGGACCAGGAGGAGGGGGAGGAAGAACCCCCTCCCATGGCCCCTGCAGACAGTGAGCAGGAGCTGGGGAGGGCCGGGGGGATGCGGGGACCTCCGAGGGGTGCGCAGGGCTCGGTGCCCAGCCCCGGCTCCCGGGACGGCCGGAGGGGCCGGAAGCACCCCCCGCCTTGCGCAAGGGCCGGTAATTATCCCCGGGGATAATGACTCTGCTTCATTTCCCCATGAAGTCAAGGCCTGGGTGCGGGGAGCCCGGCTGGGAATGCCCGAGGCATGAGCCGGGGGGACGCGAGGCGACAGCCGGGAGAGCCACCGTCCCACCCAGGCTGGCAGGCAGCCCTCCCTCCCCCCGAAAAGATGCAGGGTGAGCGCTGCGAGCCATTCTCAAAACAGCCCAAGCCCTTTAGGGCTCAGCGTGGGGACCCTCGCAGTCTTTCCCGCGGGAGGGGGAGGAGGACGAGACCCCAGAGCCTTCCTCCCTGGCGAGGAGGGTGGCGGGCTCTGCTCAGCCCCTGGTTCAGCAGCTGCCCGGGGCTGATCTCCATCACCAACAGGACCGACAGGAACTTCCAGACACCCAACACCAGCGGGGAGAAGGAGAGGAGGCGAGAGCCAAGCTCCTGGCTCTCCTCCCGCCTGCTGCCAGGTGGGACAGGAGCCATGGCTCCAGCGTGGCGCTCCCTCAGCTCCCTCCCGGCATGAGGGCTGGATGCTCTAAACACCCAAAAAGAGCTTCAAGCGCTTATTTTCACAATTGGGAACCCAGAACTTTGCCCTCAGTGGCTGGAAAGCATCACAGCAGCACCCATGGTGAATCTGTGCTGTCAGGACACGGCGTCCACAGACAGCAACCCCCAGCTTCATCCCTGCCAGGGGTTTCATGGGCAGCCACTCAAGGAGGACTCTTGTTGATGCCATCAGAGCCCCAGGGAATTCGCAGCCAATTAAGGGGATTTTTAAAAAAATCATAATAAGGGGCTAATGAAGTTTAGAAGCTGCCGACAGCAGCCATATGCCTCAAATATGCTGGGTACAGTCGGTGTCTAGGTAATGCAACTGCAGGTATCAGCTCGCCTAATTAGCTACCAGAAGAAAGTCTAATTTAAAACAAAGCTCTTATTTTATTTATTTGCTGACAGCAGCAGAGCAATTCCCTCCAGCATGAAGTGAAAGCAAACACACTGCCCTCAAAATAAACCACCACGGGCTTTTTAATTTTATCCTTTAACAAGTGTTCTCTGGTTAGTCTTTGGCAGGGGAGGGGGAATAAAAAAACCCAAACGACAACAAGAACCCAACCTGCACTTCCATTAGCATTACAGAGGACTTGCAAAGACAGCTTCCCACTTGTCATCTCCCTGCCACAAAAAACAGAAACCACTGGAACTTCTCAGCTGTGCATGAAAAACTGCCTTTAATAAAATATCCCTAAGGAAATGTGTCCCCCCTGTCCGATCCTCATTTGGGGTGATGAAGGGGCTTGGCACATCCTCACGGCCATCACCCTGAGATGCCCAGGTTGGTGTCTGGCTCCAGACCACTGTTGAGAGGTGCACACAAGCCAAGACTCCTGACCCTTCCCATCCCTTCTGTTTCTTCACCTCTGGATGCATCCAGAAGCAAATGTGGGGAGGGTAAAGGGAAATCCTAGAAGCATGGCGAGAGTGCAAGGCCACTGTGATTTTATTTAGCATCTTTATTTATTGAAGTGCTTTAAATAGATGTGGATTGACTCTCCCAGCTCTGGCTATTACAGCTTGAAAGGGGAGCTGCAGGCAGTTCTTAGATTAATGCACACGAGGCTACTTCCATGGATGCTCAGCAACCCACTCCATGTGGGACCTCCTCCTGTCTTCCAGACTTCACCTGGGGCCCCTGCATCCCCCTCCTCTTGCAAAACACAACGTTCTGGTGCCTCCACTGCTCCACATCCACATAAAACCCTCTTCACCACCCCCAGCCTCAATCACCTCCACATCCAAGATTAAGCCACCAGCTCCACCATCCACCCAGTCAAACCCTTCCCCTTGTCACCTTCCTCATATGGTCCAAGCTCATCTAAGTAATCAGGGATTCATTCTTTCCCAGCAGCACTTCCTGCCAGCCATTTATGGATTTATGAAAGCGGGAAGAGGCATTGCAAGCCTTTATGGACAACTGGGCCCTGCATTTTTCTTCCCACTGATTAAAGTAATAATGCTCAGTTAAGGAGTAAGTAAAAAATCACATGATTTTTAGGCAGCTGGGAAAGAGGAAGAAAATCTATTGCAGTGGCCCTGAACAAGCACTTCCCCAGGGCTTCGAGGCAGAAAACTTATCAGACACTGCTCTGATAACATATTCAGGCTGAACCATTAGTCTTGAGCATATAAAAGGTGTAATAAAAGGTTAACTGCAAACTGAGTGAGCAGGGGGAAATGGGGTTAAAAACCCACAGAGGCCAAAGGCCGGGGGATGGCAGCAGCTCTGGGGCTCGGTGGCATCTCCAGCACACACTCCTGAGGGGAGGATGCTGATAGTGGGCACCCACCTCCTGCCACACAAGTGTCCAGGGACAGTTTGTCTCCTGCATGTTTAAAGCTGCAAATAAGTGGGAAAATCAGCATCCATAGCACCATGAGGCTGGTGAAAGATTTCCCCAGGGCCAGCATCCTGAATCATCCTCAACAATGTATTTTCTCATTCTGGCCTCATTTGGCTCCCCCGCTACGTCTCAGTCCCAATACCCATCTTACAACACCTTTTCCTCCACAAACACAGCTCCTCTTCTTCTGTGTAACTCCAAACCAACCCTTTGTCCCAAGCACAAAGAGCTGTGAGGTTTCTGCTGTGAGTTTCTCTCCGCACCGGTTTCCCATTTGGCTTCTGTGGGAATGCCAGAGCACAAAGCAAGCCAGCTGTGACCTGTAGCTACTTCTAAAAAATTATCTCCACTGGAATTTTCTCCACACCTCGTGCAATGATGGAGATGACAACAGAACCTCGGAAGGGTCCCATTTTTCCTTAGCAGTCACGTGCTCTCCGATGGCCTCTTAAATCCCATATAGATCACCCACCCTGGGGAAGCCAAGCAACACAAAACAAGCTGGAAACAACCCCCATCCTGCTTCCAAACCACCTTAGAAACATCAAGTTAGTTATTCTTGAGGGAAAAAAGATTAAAATCCATGTTTTTCATGCCTTAGACCCCCTCATACATGGATGAGAAGCTCATGGGATGAGCAAGTAGCAACCACGCAGCTGCTTTTGCAAGTTCCTATTCCAGAGCCTCAGGCTCAGCCTTCCAAGCATATCCCAGGCTCCAGCCAAACTGCCCCCCATTTCTAGGGCTGGTGACCCCCAAACCAACAGCCTACCGGCTCCACTGCTGTCCCTACAGATGCTGAAGGCCACCACCTTCCCCAAAGGTGGCCACACAATGTCCACCTGCAGTCGGGTGCCTGATCCCAGCATTATCCAGCCCAAGCCGTTGCTTCCTCCCTCCTTCCCTCCCTCCCTTCAAGGCTGGTTTTCCAGGCAAAACAAGGATGGGAATTACTCAGGCAGCATGTGACATGACCACCAGAAGGAGGGCATTGCATTACTGGAGCCAAAACTGGATCTCGGTTTCTATTGTCTATTCTTTTGTAGTGATGGGAAGAAAGAGCTGCTGCTCTGTAATCAGGCCTCTTCTGGCTGCTTCCCCGCTTTTAGGGCCAACCAGGATAATGCAACGTTGCTTTCATGTGGCAAGAGAAGCTTATAAACAACACTATTACACTGCTACACTGCTGAAATTAAAGCCCTGCTCCAAGCCTCAGTCCCTCCCACAGGCAGCCTGCTTTGCCTCGGACTTATTTCTTCTCCCAAAGTCTGCAGTACAGGGAATGGACTGAATCTGGTCCTGAATAAGCACTCACGAAATTCAGTGACTCCAAAAATGATGTCCATTACCTATTTCTGAAAAGAAGAGTAATTCCTTCCAGCTCTTGCTAATGTGCTCTCAGCAAACACTCGTTTCTTGTTTCCCTCACAGCACATCACAATTCACCCCAAAACATGAAAGTCTTCTTTTCACTGATGCATCTTGGCAGCTTTATTGTACTTTTTTGGTCCAAAGTGATTGAGATTTAACACCCCCCTCACACCATAAACATTCAGATTCTGAGCTCACCAATACAGATCGAGCCTAAAACCTCCAGAGTGGATTCACTCAGCCAGAAATGATCTCAGCTGTGAAACATCACAAGGGGCAGTCACTTTCTCAGCAGTCTCAAAATAGAGGTTGTTTTTCTTTTTTTTTAATTAAAAGGGAGGCCATCTCTGCATTATCTGGAATAAACATCCTGGTGCTGGAAGAAAGCACACTTCTGCTTTCCTAGCTCCAGGTTCTCATTTCCATCAGCTCCTTGAGAACCTCTTCCTGGTTTTCCAAGCTTTCTCCTGCACTGCATTAAGAGCCTGTCCCTGCAAATAAAGTGTTTTAAAACCCAGGGGACTCTGGAATAGGACAAGGACTCATTTCACCACCCAAGTGACCCCAGTCCTTCCTCAGTCTCAGCTCCTCTTGGATTAAAGCATCTCCTGGGCAGCTCAGTTGGGACGAAACCATCTCTAATGGAAGATGGTCTTCCCCTCACCATCCTTCCCCTTGGTGCTCCATTTTCGGAGGGGCCAGAAACTGCTGCTCCCCAAAAACACAGAAAGCCAAAGCTGCAGAATAATCCTGGCCCGGAAGTCTACAATAACCCAAACTCCTCCAACCATTAGACCCCGTGGTTGACATAAATGCCCCACATCCAATATGCCAAGTGATTTCTTCCAAAGTTAGAAGGAAGCTTCCCTGCCTCTCCCCACTGATGCAGGCATGGGATGCTCTTCTCCTGCTTCCCCTTCCATCTCAAACATCATTAGCAAAGGATCATTTCCTTCAAATAAAGGTCACCTGCCAACGAGTGCCTTTTGCCATGCCCCAAGAGTGGCCTTCAGCACTTCCTTCACCTTGCCTAAGGTTTTTCCAGCATTTTTCTCAGTCCTTCATTTATTTCCAGGTACCCCATCTCTGCTCGTACACCGTAGTCCCCTAAGCAGCAGAGCAAAGCCTGTTTTCCTATGGATTTGCTGCTCCAAATACTCCCTCCCACATGGCATTTGTGTTCCCCAATAGGAGGTGGCAAGTATTATGCTGTTGATGTTTTGGGTTGGTTTTTTTTTTAGTGGGATATTAATAGATACCTCTCACTGGCCGACCAGCTTAGATAAAAACTTTATTGCTAATTTCCTAATCAGGCAGGCGCTTAATTACAAGACATCTACTTCTGAGTCAGAGGGAGAGGGATGCAGACATACAAACAGCATGGAAGCTAAGAAAAAAAGTCTGGATTTTTTTTTAGGAAATGAAGCTAAAAAAAGAACCACCCCCCCCAAACAAACAAGCAACAAAAAGAAACAAATAATCCAGGCAGCCCAAAGATAAATCCATGGGGATTTTTGGTGTTTTAGGCACAGGAGCTCCTCTTGGGGCAGAGGACAAGGTAGTCCAGAGGGGCTGGATCCCACGGCTGCTCCCAGGGGTCACAGCAGTGTCTCCCTCCCCCTGTGTCCCACATACAGCACAGTCCCCACGGGCTGCGAGCAGATGGTTTCCAAGCTGACAGGTTGCAAACAGCTCCGTGGAGCCGGTCGGGGAATCAGATATTGTCTCCATGCCTTTAGTTTTGGGAACAAAAGATGTCTCCCAGCTAAAAACGTTTGCTGGGAGAGCTCGGCACTTCTCCCGCTTTTGGGTTTCTTTTTAAAAGCACTTTCAGCCAGCTCAGATCGCTCAGGTCTGATGTCTGTACAACTCTACAAGCTGCCTGCACATAACTTTTTCCACTTCTCCTCTGACTTTCCTCTCTGTAGCTGGAAAGAGACCACAAGGATAGCCCTGGTGCAGGGCACACCACCCTTGCTTTTCCAGTGAGCTGCAGGCACTCTCTGGCAAAAATTTCTTCCTTTGACTTCCTATCAAACTTGCAAACACCATGAACTCAGAACAACCCAGAGAAGCTTCTTCTCAGCATCTCTGTTGTTTATTTAGAGGAACCCCAAGGCTTGGAAACAGCCCTGGACCCCAGCCCTAAACACACAGGACAGCAGAGTGCCAGGCAAGGGACCCAAATAATCTTTTAGGGAGGGTTTATTTTATAAAATCATCCTTCAGTAGGCCACGCTGGATCCCCCCCCACACGTACCAGGATGCAAAGCCCAGCCAAACTGCAGGATTCCGGCTCCTTTGGCTTCCCTGCTGCTTTTAGCTCTGCAACTCGACCCTCGGAGAACCATATGGTTTGCATTCTCCCCCCTAAACTTTCCACAGACTCCTTCCCCCGCCTCCCTGTGGTACACAAACCCGAGCCCTTTTTCTCTCCAAGCGAGGAGTCATGCCGGCAGCCCTTCCCATCCCTGTCCAAGGGAAGGAGATGGGCACAGGCAGAGCGGGAGAGGCTGCAGTAAAACCCCTCGGCCGAGACAGCTAAGTGGGCTTTGCTGTTTCATGCAGGGGTCATTAACATCCCAGCTGGATCTGCTGCATCCCCTTCCAGCCAGTCCATAAATACTGAGGAAAACAGAGCCCGTGTGTCATTGGGATGTGGAGACGGAAAGGGAGGGGGAGCAGCATGACAAGAACCCACTCTGCAAGGGAAGCTTTTCCTTCCCCAGCCAGCCTGGGACCACTGGGGTCCCACATCCAACCTTGTCCCTCTGCAAAAGCCAGAAACAGCATCCTTTAGGATGCAGGAATGGCAAACAGGTCCAGCAGTGCTCAGAGGATGTTCAGGGTTAAGCAGCAACTTCACCTCGTCTTTTCCCCTCCCTGCATGCAAAAATCATCTTTTATTTTCCTGTTAGGCAGCTTTCATCTCATTTTCTGCTTCATCCAGCAGCCAGGCTTTTCCCCCTCAAAATGACTATGGCAGCCTAAGCCAGTCTTTGTTCAGCCCAGAAGCCTGATGCAGAGGGAAGCAGCAAGTGGGATTTTTATGGAGCATTACTCTGCCTTACCAAAAAGTGAGGCATCACCTTCTCCCAACCCACGGGGCTGGGTGTAGTTAAAAATCCACAAGGGCCCTCATACCCTCTTCTTCTTCCCAGTGTCCTCAAAGCACTGCACTGGAGAGGAGCCCTGCAGAGCCTGGGAGAGCTGTGGGATGGATGGATGGATGGATGGATGGATGGATGGATGGATGGAGGGATGGACGGAGGGATGGACGGAGGGATGGACGGACGGAGGGATGGATGGACAGAGGGATAGATGGACAGAGGGATGGATGGACAGAGGGATGGATGTCTCTGGACAAAACAGCGGCGGCTGTGATGGAAACCAGAAGCTTCGTGGTCTGCAAGCCCGACTGCCTTCCCAAGGCATGCCGAGCATTGCTGGCACGCCTGCGTGTCCCACACCGGCCTCCTGGCCACATCCGAGGCAAAAACACTCCCCAAATCCTCTGAATTTGTGTATTTTTGGCAGCACAGGACCAGAAAGCCCAACAGCTTCTTGGAGCCGAGCACGGCACAGATTCCTCTTAGCAGGTATTAAAAACCACATTTCAAAAAGGAAAAAAAGTCATCTATTTTTGACTTGTTCTGTGTTTAGGAGTGGTGTTACTCAAGGTTTTAGCTGAAAAGAGGAGGCCCTGCAGTAACCTGTGGCTTCCCCTACTCCTTATCCCTCAGGATCCTTCCTCGTCGGCTGCGACCCCATCTGCAAAGCCGGCACATGGGTTTTTCCATCCCCGGCAGGACCAGCCCCAACACGCCCCAGACTCCTGGGGTTTTGCTATAAACTACAAAGGAACCTGCCCAATTCGGCCCAGTTTGCATAACCAGTTTATCCCAAGCATTTGTTTTAAAAGCTCAGCTCTGGTTAGTCATTGTTCAGCCCAAGCAAAACCCAACCCTCTTCCCGGCTTTTGGATCTTGCTTTTCCAGCTTTGGGCACAGCCAGCATTTTTATCTTGGTGTATAAATTTTAGAAACATGAAATATGTGCCTTGATGCCTTGTTTTATATATATACACACATATATATTGTATATATTTTACGTATATCAGGGTGTCCAAAGGATCCACAACCCAGGATAAGGATTAGCTATGAGGCTGTAACTCCTGAAATCCAAACCTAGTCATTCACCAGTGGCAAACCATTATGCATAGACACATATGGAAAAAAATGAGGGAATGAAAAGGGGGAGGAAAACAGTTTTATAGCCCTTGGCAGCCCACACCCCACTTCATCACACTCAGGATCCCAGTCACCCGAGCAGCTCCGCAGCCAAATCCCCTCTCCTGTAACAAATCCCGTTAGTGCCGACACCAGAGCACGGAAGGAGGCATTTGCAAGGCTCTGACTGCAGAAAAGCAGCCAAAATGATGTGCAAGGGGAATCAGACATCCGGCAGGAAAACCTGCTTCCACAACTGAGTCAGCATCTCCTCCTAAAGACTGGGGGAGGACAGGAGGAACTGCAGGCCCGGGGAACATGCATGGATGGACCTGGCAGGGGAGCCCCAAATGCCACCTCTTCTTTCCAGCCCAAAGTGGCCCCAGCAATGAAAATGGAGTCAGGCGTGCACCCAGCAGTGACACCACATCAGCAAATGCTTATCCCCAAAACACAGACTGATGGGACTCAGAGGAGACCCTATGGAGCAGCACAGAGATGCCACAGCCCCAGAGAGGAGCTGGGAGCACTGGGAACAGCTTTATCCCAGCCTAATTCAGATTTCCAGCAATACTTGACCCACTCTGTGAAGATGTCCCCCAGCCAGGGCCCAGACAGAAGAAGAGACAGCACATTTAAGCTTCTCCAAGATAAGCTGGAAGAGAAAAACCCTTCAATGAACCCCGTCTCCAGCACAGCGACCCAGACCGCTGATTACTTTTAATTGCTGTGTAATTGGACCCTGGGAGCCATGCTTTCATTTTAAGCCTGTCTCTACATTTCACATCTGTCAAAGGGGGAAAGAAAAACCTTCAAAAGTAATATTCCAGTGCAGGAACAGCGTAGCACCATCCAGCAACTGCCAAACCAGCCGTGGCAGCAGGGAGGCAAAGGTTGCACCCCCAGCCTGTTTGGGATAAACGAGGTAGAGAGACGTGCTGGGATCCCACACCTGGCAGCGGCCATCCCAAAGGAGGCAATGGCCCCAGGCCAGACCACGGCAGACAGCATGGCCACATTGCAGGATCCACCCTCATGACCAGCAGTAATTACTACCTTCACTTGCAGGGCCCTGCAAAGCCCTCAGAGATGCCCCTCCAGGTGAGGGTGGGGATGCTTGTTCAGCTCCACAGATGAAAAGCAAGCAGCAGACCACATTTTTTTCTTTTTTTTTCAGTTGTTTTAAATAGCAACCACTTTCTGGCTGCTGGAAAACACCCTCCCTTCTGTTCTCCAAGCCAACCCAAACAGATGGAGCCAATAACGCAGCCGGATGATGGCATAGGATGGTGAGGGCTCATCGGGGGGAGAGCAGCCCCTGCTCACAGACCACCAGAGGGGGAACCAGACCCCCTGAAGGTGGCAGGGAGGAAGAGCCTATCAACCCAGTGGAAGAACTTCGGTTCATCCATCTCCATAAAATCCTCCGAAGTCCTGTTATGAATCATGAAAGTTAAAAAACACCTCCAGGATCATTGAGTCCAACCTCTGACTGAACACCGCCTTGTTGGCCATGGGATTGTCCTCCATCCCAATTGCTCTCAGTCCTCCAGCTAGCAGTCAGGAAGAATTACAGTTTCCCAGATATCACGTGAGTCCACTGGAGGGCCGGTGAAACAAGGTCTTCACCGTGGTGCCTTCAGCCATTGCTGTGGATGTCCTCATGTGTGCCCCAAACCTCACAGCCTAGAAAGCACTGAGGACACTGCTGACAGCAATGCTGCATCCCAGGCATGTCCTTTCTCCCACTTAACTCTGTCCCAAGGAATTTCTGGGCTCTGCACCTCCTGCCTAAGGAAAACTCCCACGCTGTACAGTGCAACACAACCCTTTTAATAGCCTCCCGCCTCCACAAGCCACCCGGCCGGGAAGCCTGGATTTGGCTGGAAATGTCTCGTTCCTCGATCCTGCCACCACCCCAGGAGGTGCAGGTACACCCAGGAGCCCACCCAAAGGTGGGCAGCCCAAACTGCTCCTTTTTTGAGTCGTGAAATAGGACCTGTAGAGGCATTTAAATGCTGTTGGTGTGGCGAGAAGGGGGCAAGCAGGGGTCACTTCCATGCCAGCGGCAGCTCCCAGGGACGAGAGGTGCTCCACAAAAGGAAAGACTCACAAAGCAACAGCAGGACAAAGTCTGGGTGCAGAAAACCTTGCTCTCACCTCAGCTGTGCCCTCATCCCTCATCATTTAAGACCCACCATGTCCATCTCCATACAGCTCCAACAGGGAAGGATGCCTGGCAGGGAGGAGCATCATTGTGCCTTCCAGGAAGGAGCATTCCCCATTTCCCATCCCACACTCAAACCATCTCACGCATGTTTTACCTGCACCTGGACAGCCTTTGGTTCAACATATCAAGGTATGCTGAAACTTATCCCTAGGACAAGACAAAGCATCCAAAAATGATGTCACATGCAGCAACATCAATTCCAAGAGCATTTCTCCACCTCTATGGAAGCTTTTTTTCACTCCTCACACCTCTTTATAGCATTCCATACTATCCACCCGCACAGATCCTCAGCTGATGCCCACAGCATCATTCCCACAGAGTCCCCAAGCCCACTCATCTGCACTCAGATGTCCTCGTTTCTCCTCCTGCGGTGGCCCCCACTCAGGAGGGAGGCAGATGGATCTAATACGCATTAAACGTCTCAAAATGAGATTTTCCACGCTCTTTCAAAGGGAAACAATCCCTCAGCTTTTGCACTTGGTGCAGGCTTGCGAAGGAGGGGAGCCAGGGGGCAGCAAAGGTTATTCATGGGGTCTTTATGGAAACCACACTGGCGGGACCCCCCGGAAGTAGGAGAGATGCTGGGATCTGACTTTTGTATCTGGCTCCACATGGGGGTTGTACTGATTAGGCTAACAGCCTGTGTTCACAGCCCTGTGTATTCCAGCTGGGAAGGGATCACTTGTGGCACAAACCAGCCCTTTTCCTCCTCCTTTGTTATTCCCATAAGATGTGGGAATAAACTGGGCAGAGAAGTGAGGGCAGCTGTGCTGTATGTGTATGTACACAGGTGTTACAGACTTGTGGGGCCAAGGGAGACCCCCACGAAAATGCTCCCCAAATTCATACAGGTCTTCTTTCCTGAGGCGACTTGCTTCCCTGGAGAAAGGGACAGCCCAGACCTTGAATTCCAGGAGAAAAAAGCTCTGCTCACTTTTCTTCTTGTATAACCAGGTATATTGTTATTCTTAAGTAATAATGTAAGTAATAAGTGTCTCAAATTGCGCCACTCATCTCCCAGGGTATAAAAAACAACAACAAACAACACAACACACCAGCACTGCCTTAAACTTACACAGCAAGCAAAGCCAAAGGGGAAAAATAGCTCAAAACCATTGGTTTTTAAATGCTGGGGGACTATGTCAGCCACATCCACTCAGATCAAGCTATGCATGGCAGACAGTTGGATGCAGCTCCTGAAATATATTTCACTTGGATAAACTCAGTTTCCTCCCAGGAGGAAACTTTGTGCCATGGTCACAGTCCAATTTTGGGACTCCAGTGCTGCTGCCATGTCTGCTATCCCCATGCTTGTACCCCATGTGGCTTCACAGTCATTCTCAAGGCCTGGGACCTGGTAATTCCTCCTCCCTGCAGCAAGGAATTAGCTGAAAAGGGGATGTTTCCCAGCAGCTAAACAAGTGAGAGCTTGGCCATCAATCCCCAGTGGAGAGGGACTGAAATACAAGGAGAGAAGACACCGAGGCCTCCACGGATGCTCCAGCGAGGCACGCAAGGGAAGGGGCCTGGCAAAGGTCATGGAAAGGTGCAAAGCAGAGTACACACACAAGACAAACACATTTCTTGCCTCTCAGGCTGTAGGACACCCTGCCTGCTGCTGAGCATTATGGTGACATGGGGCTTGCTTCGCTTCTATGCGTCTTCCCTTTCCCCACCTGAATTTCTCCATGGAGGAAGACTGGGGCTACCTGCAGACACACAGGGTGCCAAACTTGTCACCACTGTTCCTTGACCAGACTTACCCCAAGATACACCTCCAACCATCGCAAGTTTAGTTTAAAGCCTACAGCTTCAACACTCCCCCAGTTACACCAGTCAGCAGCACCTGGACCCCAGTTTGGGGAGGAGGCCCAGGCCCCACCAGCCCCTGTGTGCCACTACAAACCTAACCCAGCTACATCACACCTGTGTGGGTCTGGGGGAGCCCTCTGGAACAGGGAATCGCCTCCCTAAGAACGGGAGAAGCCACCTAAGGCAGGAGGGGGCAGAGGAGACCCGAGTGGGGCCGGGCTGGGCTGCGGCAGGGAGGGACTCACAGGAGATTAAAGGCAGAGTGCAGGACACGCTGGAGCAAGCCCCGTGCTAAATAATTCCTGCTTCCCTTCCCTTTCCTCGTTTTCCAGCGTGGCTTCACCCAGCCTTTCCCAGCCTGGCTGGCGTTTGATCTCAGGGCTCGCTCTGCCTTTCCCTCAGCAGAGGTGCTGAGCCCAGTAAAAACAAAAAAAACAGGGGGTTGAGCCCCTTAGAAAAAAAAAAAAAAAGGCAAATAGTAGAGGGATGAAAAAAAAGAATCCCCTAAAAATCCAAGCTCAGCAAACATGTGGCTGCTACCAGCCCAGCCCAGCGGTTTGGGACGGGGAACGGGCTCCGGAGGAGGAGGAGGAGGAGGAGGAGCAAGAGACGGCAGCTCTTCCCCTCGCCGAGGAGCAGGTCTGGGGCTGCCAGCCCAGCGCATTCCTGTGCCGTGAGTCAGGCCTCCGAAAAACCAGGAGGCTTCAAAAACAATACTCCGTGCAGCCTTTGGGATGCTTTGCTTGCCTTCTGGCTCTCTGGCCTCTCCCTTTGAGCGCTTTGCTCCCTAACGGGACCAAAACTGCTTTATCTCAGCCCCCAGCTGGGACCCTCCAGAACAACATCGCTCTCCGTGCAGGGAGCCCAGCGTGAAGCTGAAAGCAAACCCACACTCCAGAACTGCCTCGACAGTAAAAATCCAAGCGGCAGCCAAGCCTGCAGGGCTGCAGGGACAGGGAGAGGGAGGATTTAGGGAGTGTTAGGGAGGGTGCTGCATGCAGCGAGGGGCCTCCAGGCTCCCACCAAGAGAGGTCCCTGGGAGGGCGGGTGTGAAACCAGACATCAGAGCAGCTCTCTGGGCCTTTCTGCCTCTCCCAAGCCAAAGCTCTGCAATTCCCAGCCCTAGTGCAGACCCACTGCAGGTCGTGCAGGATTTCTTCCAGTGCTCCAGCCTAATGTGAGAAGAGACATCACTCAAAAGCTGCTGGTTCACAGCTTCTCAGACACCATGAAGGCTCTGCTTTTTGGACATACAGCTCACACAACACTCCCTTAAGGTCCTGAGCTCTGGCAGAGCCAGGGAAGGATTACCCAAGCTCCCTTCAGCCCAAGGTGAACAGAAGGAAGTCACAGACTGGTTTAGGTTGGAAGGGACCTTAAAGTTCATCTCATTCCAGCCCCACTGTCATGGGCAGGGACACCTTCCACTATACCAGGGCCCTATCCAACCTGGCCTCGAACACTTCCAGGAGGAATAAGACTCCATGTCACCAGACACAGATTCCCTGCACAGAGCCCAGCATCCCAAGGGCCAGGGCTGTGTCAGCTTGGTGCCACCGGGCTCTGACTCACAGGCAGGGGTGGCTTGCACAATACAACTGATTACAGCAAATTACAGCTTTGAAGATTATGGAAAACCAAAATTGGAGCCAGTGGGCCTTCAGATGCCACAGAGGAGCTGATGGCAGCCACTGAGCGGCTCAGGCATCCCTTGCACCCCTGCTAATCCCCCCTTCCCATGGTGAGACGCCCGGGTGGGATGGCAGGAGGGGGCAGAGGGAATGGACTGATGATTTATCTCCCCCGGCTCTCCCCACCCTCCCTCCTCTTGCTCCGTCAAATGTTTTCACTTGCATTAGCATCACTAAAGCTGGGAGGATATAAATGAATACAAAACAGCAGGAACCTGTGGCTTTATGGCACCAACATCTGCTGTAATGAACTTCGCAGACTCCATACAGCTCCTTCCGTCCTCACCTCGCAGTATTCTTGGCCTGGCACTGGCCTGCCAGCCTGGCTTTGCCCAGCAAAGCCCAGCTCAGGACTCTCCCAAAACCCCACAGGGCTGCCAGGATGATCCCAATGGCCACAAACATGCTGAGAGGGAGAAAGCCATGGATGCCATTGCTAGAAATGGAAGGAAAACAGAGGTCCTCACAGCATCCTTGCTTAACTGACCCAAAATACAGATCTGTTTTTTCTATATTTTTATATATAATTCCTGTTCAGCTAGGACAGGGATGGAAAGGGAACCAGCATCTATAGCACCAAAGGGACCCACGGGACCATAGAGAGATGAAGGATACAGCTGGACACTCCAAGCTCCTTTATAGGGTCAGCTTTTGGTTTCTAAGAAGAGAAAATGCAAGCTGGTTTTTCTCCCTGCCCCCCACAACTACCACTTCCAAGAGATTCTACCCTCTCTAAAGTACTGTTTTTCCATTTCTCTCCTTTTTTTTCTTGGTTCAGTATGTCACCCTGCTGCTCCCATGCACAGAGAGCACCCGCTTCTAAGAGAGAGAGGGCTCCACAACCAAGCAGCTGAAGGAGACAAAAAACCCCAAGCAGATCCTTCCACACACCACTGTCCTCAAGCCTCCACTTCCCAAGGGTAGGATTTGATAGGCAACAGGTCTTGGAGCAGCTTTTCCCCAGCCATCTGCTCACGATGGCAGCAGCAGGCAGGCAGCCCACTGCCACCCATGTCCTCATGCTGCTGGGGGACAGCAGTGCTGCTATCTCCCCTCCATCCCTCTATCCCCGGGTGTTTTTCTGATGGTGGTAGGGCAGAAGGATGGAAGGACACGAGGATAGCAGTGTCACACTGTCCGTAAACACCTTTGTCAGCTCAGCCCCCACCTCCAGCATCACCCTCTGGCTTTCAGCTGCTCTTCTACAACCTCTGTGCAGCCCCGTGGGGAAAGACCCTCAAGCAAGCTTCAAGTCCTCACACCAAGTTGTTCTTCTGCACAGAGGAGCACACACAAGAGCAGGATGAAGCCTGGAGAGCAGCCTGGCAGGTAAAGCCCCAGGCTCAGGGAGGGGGGACATGCTGGGAGCTGGGTTCCCCCAGCAGTGGTCCTGGGGATGGATGAGTGGACCAGACGCTTTCTGGGTTTCAAACTTCCATCCAAAACACTTCTACCCCCACACTGCAAAACCCAACACAAACAACATGTGCATTCTTTGTTATTAAAAGAGAAATTTGTTTTCTGGGTGATGCCTCTCCCTAAAAACCAGGCAAGGACGGGGAAGGGAGTGGATGATCACCCGGGCTAAGCACCCATCTCGGCTCCCTCCTCTGCATCATCACATGCCATCTCTACACAATTCTTCTGAAGAAACACTAGTTATAGCTCTCCAGCTAAAAACTCTATTATACACACACATACATATGCCAGATTAGCAGCGTGCCTTGAGAGAGCTCCCCAGACTCAAACTGAGCCAGGTGGGTCAGGTTTAACTTGTTTTTTTTCTTCTTCATTCCCTCCCTCCCTCCTGCCCAGTTTTATTTCAACCCCTGCATGAACTTGGTGCACACAAAAGTAAAGACAACGGAGCCAGGCACCAACACAGTGACATCCCCCCAACTCCCCTCAGAATCCGCAGAAAGCTTGGACACTGCTAAACCCTAACCCACAGCAGCCTGGCTAATCCAGCCTGGTTAATCCAGCCTTCCCAAACCCCTGGCATCCCACGCCGTGCCGAGCCTCCGGGCCCCTCGCTGCCCATTCCTACGGCACTGCTCCCAGCCAAGCAGGACGCCAGCTGCCAGCTCTCAAACCTCTCCCTTCCCACTGAGGGAGAGTTTCTTCTGTCTGGAGGACGCTGCTGCAGCAACGTCCCCTGGATAAGTCAATAGTGCCATTCCTGTTTCCCCTTTGCCGAAATACACTGGATCTTTGTGTGGCGGAGGCGGAAAAAATATTAATCTAATTAGACTCCCTCCCTCAAAATTCCTTGTCACCTTAATTACGCTTCAGAAAAGAAGGCTTGGTTCATTTTCCTAGAAAATCAGCTTGTCAGGAGACGCTTTCAACTCCTTAACAAGACCAATCTGTGCTTCGCGACGCGTCCTCAAACCCTTGCCAGGAGCTGCAGGGAGCGAGAAACCCCTAATTCCCACCGGGATGACAACCTTGCCCAACACGGTTATAAGTCTCTTCCAGCCTCCAAAAAGCCATCAAACTTTATAGGGCTCCACTTCTGAACTCTGCACTCGAGCACATCTTTTTATACCCGGAGAATAAACACGGGCACCTTTGCTTTGCCACTGCCGGAGGATGACAAAGGACAAAGTCCTGTGGTGCTGAGGATGTTCATGAGTTGTGGAGTGGATGTGGGGGGGAACATACAGCGGAAAGGCTAAATTTGATCACAGGAGTCCTAACGAGAGAGGGCAGCAGGAGAGATGTGCCTCTGTTTCTTGTCTGTGGCAGGGACTACTAACGGAAGGGCTGGATTTAAGTGCATCTCAATCACAAGATTGGGTTGCACACAGGAAACTTTGAACAGCCATAGGAAAATACCACTTGGCTGCCAGGCCATCAATCGCTCAGCTTATAAAAATGCAGATTTAATAATTATCACTAAAAAAAAAAAAAAAAAAGACAAAAAAATCCAGGCTGAGTAGTTACTTATTTAACCCACCGGGGAATCACAGCCGGCGCTACTACAAACAGGGCTGGGTTTGTTTTGCTTTGCCAAGAAAAATAAATATATATAAATACAGAGAGAGAGAAATATAAGGAAGCAGCACGGCGAGGCGGGCAGGGAGCGGCGCTGGCAGCTCGCATTCCCCGGAGCATCCCCCCCGGAGCGGGGAGCGCTGCCAGCCCGTATCCCCGCGGAGCATCCCCCCCGGAGCGGGGAGCGCTGCCAGCCCCCACCCACCCGGAACATCATCCCTCGGACCAGAGCATCCCCCCGGCGCGGAGGGCGCTGCCAGCCCGTATCTCCGCGGAGCATCATCCTCCCCGGGAGCATCCCCCCGCAACGGCGCGGAGGGGGTCCAGCTCCCCCCCGCCCCGCCAACCCCTCAACCTTTTTATTAAAGAAAGAAGAAAAAACCCCACCAACTCGGCGTCCCAAGTCCGGGCACCTCAACCGCAGTGAACTTTTTTGGGGGGATGCTGCCCACCCCACAGCCTCCCTTCGCGCCCCAAACTTGTGCCCCCCTTACCTGCGGCGGCCAGCGCCCGGCGGAGCAGGAGCGCGGGGAGGAAGAGGGCGAGCAGGAGGAGGAGGAGGGAGAGGCGGCGGGGGCCGGGCGGCGGCATGGCGGCGGCAGCGGGATTGGCAACGGGATCGGCAGCGGAGCGCTGCCCGCCCGCCTCGCCACACTGCCGGGCTGCCCGGCGCCGGGCGGGGCGGGCCGGGGCGGGGCCGGGGCGGGCCGGGGCCTGCGATGAGCTGCGCCCGGGCTCAGCCGCGCCCCGCCCGCCCCAGCCCGGGATGCGCGGGTCCAGCCCAGCCGGGAGCGGGGTGCGCCTGGGGATGGGGGATCCGCGCCGATCCAGCGGGAGGGGGAGCCCGCTCTGCAGTGGGGGCCAGCGGGCACCAGGGGGAGCCGCGCAACGCGGTCGGAGCCGGGGCCCCCTGCGAAAATACTTTAACGCGTGAAAGCAGCGCTCCTGCTGCGCTCTTGTCACAGCATCAGGGAATGGGTCGGGTTGGAAGGGACTGAAAGATCATCTCCTTCCATGGGCAGGGACACCTTCCACCAGACTTGGGTGCTCCAAGCCCCGTCCAACCTGGCCTTGGACACTGCCAGGGATCCAGGGCAGCCACAGCTTCTCTGGGCACCCTGTGCCAGGGCTTCACCACCCCCACAGGGAAGAATTTCTTCCTCATATCCCCATATAACCCTGCCCTGTTTTAGTCTGAAGCCATTCCCCCTTGTCCTACCACTACATGCTCTTCTAAAAAGTCTCTCTTCATCTTTCTTGTATCCTTTCTCTCACCCCACCCCCAAGAATGGGCATTAAAATCCAGGCCCCAGGAGGTACCTGCAGGAGCATAAAAATAACAGATGCACATGCACACAAATAATAAAAGAGAGAATTCACACACTGAGGGAGGTATTCTGAAACTGCTTCTTGATATGGGGCCTTTTGGTTTTAAAGGGGGCTAATAAAAAGGATGGAGAGTGACTTTTTACTGGGGCAGATAGTACAAGGACAGGGGGAATGGTTTCCAGCTGAAAGAGGAGAGATTTAGAGGCAATGTTAGGAGGAATTTTTTCCGTGTGAAGGTGGGGAGTCCCTGGCACAGGTTGCCCAGAGAAGCTGTGGCTGCCCCTGGATCCCTGGAAGTGTTCAAGACCAGGCTGGACAGGGCTTGGAGCAACCTGGGGTAGTGGAAGGTGTCCCTGTCCATAGCAGGGGTTTGCAACTAAATGATCTTTATGTCTCTTCCAACCCAAACCATTCTATGATATGCCCACATCTCCCTCCTTGTAAAGAACTGTAAACAAACTCACAGGTTTGCAAGCTTTGGTGGGGCTGCAATTTTCCAGCTGGTGAGTCCCTCCTCAGAATGGGTTTAAACCCCGCCCTGGCTCCTTGCTCAGTGGAGGAAGGGGGGGCAAAAGGGCTCAGCAGTGCTTGTCTGGGGGGAGAGATCTCCTAATTCAGCAAAGCCACATGCTGCAGCAGTGTCTATGCAATCAGAGTGACAGCAACATCCATCCACTCTTTTCCACTAAGGATGAAGGGGCTGCCATGGCTGCCTAGAAATGGTTAAAATAGCATGGGAACTGCTAACTACTTTTAATTGCTGGCAGCTGCTCAGTTCCTCGGGTTAGGGCAGTGGGGGCGAAGGCGCCCTGGCAGGCAGGCGGTAATTACAGCCTGTGCGTCTCCGCCAGCCCAGTGCAACCGGGGCCGTGGGTTTGGCGCCGGAGCTCTCCAGGCTCAATGAGCTGCTCCAGCCACGGGGGTGCTCTCAGGGCTCAGCCTGGTCATCGCCTTCAGAGGGGAGTGCAAACCCCGACAGGATGCAGATGCTGTTGAATCGGGATGTTGCATGCAAACTGTCAAACAAAAAATGAAAATCCACCTTTGGGAACCTTCCAGAGACATCATGAGCTCTTCCTGCTGTCCAGGTTCCTTCTCCCACCCTCTCCCTCAGCCAGAGGTACCCCCAAAAATCAGGAGGTACTCGTGGCATGTTGTTTAGGCCACCTGCACATCACTGGTGATGCAGCTGCCTTGAGTGCTACCTCGAGCATCCCACACTCGGCTGCACTTCAGCCGGTATTTACAGAGCAGTGGGACGTACCAGAAAAGGCTGAAGAGCGGAAAAAAATCTCATTTCCAGTTGCTGTCGAGGGAGCAAAGCTGTAAGGGAAGAGCCTGGTTGGGCAGTGAGGAGAAGGGATGCATCTGATGCAAACCCAGCAGTTGCTGGCATTGGGGGTAAGAGCTTTGGGAAAATAAAACAGGAAAAAAGGTATTTTCTAGTTGGATCAGGCCAGATGAGTGGAATTTCAAAGTACCTACTTTGGGAAGCGGAGTGTGCCTCTTTTGTAGAAATGAGTGAGAGCGGGTGGGTTAAACCAGGCAGCGTTTAAGCCAGTCTGGTATTCAAAATATGAATTAAAGCGATGCAAATGAAGGGTTCGCTTACCCCTATTGCACAATTTGAGAAAAATATGACATGACAAACTATCATTAAAGCAAAGGGCTGTTTTTCCTCCCAGGTGTTTAAGTACTACCCCTCATTTTCCCTCTAATGGCCAGGCATGAACATGTCAATCAAATTCCTGGCGAAGCAGAACTGCTCCCAGCAGCTGATCTGAGGTGTGATGAGTTGCACCGGGCTCAGCTGGACTGGCTGGGTCCAGCCCTTGTCATCAGCCCCAGAGGGGCTGGATGCAGCCAAGCAGAAGTGGATGGCGCATGGGAAAGGGTCCCTGGCACCTGGGGTGGTTGGCATTCTGCACCAGGCACCGGGAGGGACTGCTCCCAGCTCTGGGATGCAGCAGGACCAGCACATCCCACTGGTGACACACATGGCACCTGAGCAGGGACCTCTCTGGGCTGGACATTCGGGTCTCTGGCACAGCCAGGAGGAAGGGGGTGCATAAAAGCATAAAAAAAGGTGGCAATCAGATGAATAATAAACAGAGGAAACTCCCAAAGCTCAATCAGGAGGTGAGACAAAGACTCACTTGTTTGGGATTCGAGGTCACAGTGCCCTTCAGCTCTGACCGCACTGTCATGGGAGAGGTGGGTTTCTTTTCCCACCCAAACTTTGGAGGCAGAGCAAACCTTAGGTGGGCTGAAACATCCTCTGTTGACTTCTCTCCTTTCAGACCTTGCTCCTCACTAAATATCTCAGCAATCTGGGATAAGGCTGGGCTTGCTGGCACCAAGATATCAAGACATCTTTCCAGTACAAAAAAAATTTCAATTAGTGGGAAGGACGATTTTTTTTTTTTTTAAAGGTTGTTCTTTTAAGCCCTCAGATGTTATTTGCAGCCATGGTTGGCTGGAAAGGCTGCAGCCAGGGGTAGCCAGAGGGGCTTTTTTATTTGGGGGTTCAGAGGTCTTGAAGGCAATTTGCATGGCATTATCCATAGCTGTGCTATCGGGACAAACAGTCCTGCCAACCTAATTAGGCATTAGGAAGGAGAGAGCGTCTGAAGACCAGCACACAGGGGAAAAAGAGGGGATACGCAGCAAAGCTACTGGTAACATGGGGTCGAGGCACTGGGAAGGGCTTCCCTAGCACGGAAAAGCCTTGTAGAGAGTTTTGATTTCCCTGGGATGTTGCTGCCCGGATGCCCTGGCATTGCCTCCCCACCAGCTCACCCTGCCACATCTCTTGCTCCACAGAAAGCCACTTTCCTCTTCTGGGAGTCCAGCTGGGCTGAAATCCCCCTGCTTTTTGTAAAAAGGGAATTTTAATAGGGAGCTTGTTGTTACCAGCAGAGCCCTGTCACAAAGTAATCACTGAGTTAGCAGTGGTTCATTTCATTATTTTCCCCTACTACTGATGATTTCCTCACCTGAGAGCTTTGGGAGCACCAAAGGAGGCTGCAGAAATTCCTGCTGAAAGACCTGCTGCAAGGATGCTGTTACTGCCACGGAGGAGTCCTGGATGCTGCCCGAAAAGGACAGGGAATTTGCTTCTCTACACAACGCAGGGAGAGTCAGGGCAGAAAAAGCGTTGGAGGAGGACAGGGCAGGTTTTCCTGCAAAACAGGTGGACCAGTGTATTTTGACAGGTAGGTTGTTGCTGTGGGGCACCTGGATGGAGCCAGCATGTCCCCTTGGTTTGCCATGGGCCAGCTTCCCTGGGCAGGTAGTGACAGGACATGGGGGAACTGTTTGAAACTGAAAGAGGGGAGATTTAGAGAAGATGTTAGGAAGAAATTGTTACATGTAGGGTGGTGAGGCCCTGGCACAGGTTGTCCAGAGAAGCTGTGGCTGCCCCTGGATCCCTGGGAGTGTCCAAGGCCAGGCTGGATGGGGCTTGGAGCAGCCTGGGACAGTGGAAGGTGTCCTGCCCATGGCAGAGGGTTGGAACAAACTGATCCTTAAGAGTCCCTTCCAGCTCAAACCATTCCATGATTCTGTGATTTCCTGCTGATTTTCTCCCATGCTGTCTGAGGGTGAAGCATTCAGCACCCTCCCTTCCTTCCCCCACCCCACACTGGGGCTCCCCAGGTTATCCCTTTAAGCTCAGAGCAGGAGATGAAGGCAAGAGACTGTCCTGCCCCTCACCTCCAAACAGGGATGCACATTCTGTGCTTGGGCTGGTAGGGACTCCTGAAGGCGCTGAGCAAGGCTCAAGAGAAGATGCAGCAACTTCATAGAAGCCGAGGATGGAGAAGACCCCCTTGATTAGCAGGACATCATACATGCCCAGGGAGCCATCCCTGTCAGGGGCATGACCAGAGAAGGCAGAACATCTCCAAGATGAAGACCAAGATGACAGAAACACCATTTACATATCCCCAAATCCTCCAGCCCAGGGGATACCTGATGTGCAGGGCCTGCACCAGATGTGGGGAACAAGGTGGGATCTCTGAGTCCTGGCTCCCTCCCAGACTGAGCTCATGGGCAAGAAATGGAGAAGAGAGGCAGGATCTCCACAGAGGCACAGGGGAGGGAGCGGGAGTTTGTGGTTCAGTGGCTCCCAAGTCCTTTCTGCTTTGCAGAGCTTTACAAGTGACACTGGCGTGTGATTCGATTAGGGAAAGCGCTTCACTTTCTCCTGACTCCAGAGTCTCCTCGGCTTCAGCTTGAGATGCAATGGAAATCCTGCTGGGCATGGGGAGAGGCAGACACAAATGCCCCCCCTCTCCCTGTGTCCTCCTCGGACCCTCATGTCACCTCTCTCCTCCACCTTGGATGGTGCTTCACAGCATCTGTATCCCACAGGAAGTGGAGATGAAAGCTGCTCCCCTGGGGCCAGGAAAGCCTGGTTAGAAGACGGTGATTCCCAAGGTGACCATAACCCACGTTAAGAACCCTTTCCCTTGTGAGGGGCTGGGCTGGGAGGCTAGGAAGAGCTCCACGTGTGCACACAGGGAACAAACGGGAAGGAGCGAGCACCCCAAACCACCAGAAAATGCTTGGGGGATTTTCATTGAGACCATGGTTTGCTCCAGAGGGAGCTGTTGGCATCTGGACCGGAGTCAGTGGTGCCTCCTGAGCATCTCTCAAGCATCTGGAAAAGAAGAGAGTGGGGGAGAAGGGAGATCAACACAGCCATGAAGCAAAGCAGAGACCTTCCCATCTCCATCCGCCGCATGAAGCAGGGCTGGCAGGGGAGTTGGAAATTGCCAGGAGGGATGAATAAGGGAGAGAAAAAGAAATGCCACAGCAGGACAGTAAAAAAGCCCCAGTGCTGTGAAGCAGGTGCAGAGGCAGTGATAATTCCCCATTTCTTCCAACAGAGGAACTAGGAGTGTCCAAATTGAGTTATCGGGCAGCAGATTTAGGGACAAACAAAAGACGGTGCTTTTTCCACGCCACCCATGATTAAATTATGGAACTCATTGCCACACGGTGCTATGGAGACCTAGAGCCTAAGTGGCCCCCAGAAAGCATTTAGGCAAACTCACGGGGCACACGGGTCTGTCAAGGTCTGTTAAACATGATGGAACAGCCACCTCAGGGAGTCCCTAAAGCCCAAGGCTGCTGGCAGCACATGTTGGACAAGGGGCTCAGCAGACAGGCCATGCCTTGCCAGGAATGCTGGACTAGCACAGCCCGGGAGATAAATAGCATCTAATCACCTAAATAAACCACTCCCCAAATCCTCCTGAGGGCAAGGAGAGGTTATTGGGCTCAGAAGTGCCCATGATGATGCTACAGGATAGGCAGAGAGGGAACCTCAGAGTTTCTGTCCATGTCCCAGTGCAGGGATCCTCCAGGATCCCTCATCAGGGATTTTTGGCTGGGTCTGCCCTCACAGCTGACTGGGTGAGACAGGGTGAGCAGGGCTCTGCTGTTTCCACAGCTTCAGGCTGAGATGCTCTGGCTCAGGAAGCAAAGAGAGGAAAAACATCCCCTACTCCCTGTGAAGACACCACATTCCAGACCCACCTGCCATAAGCACGGCCCCTGCTCCTCACTCTCCATCCAGCATGTCAGCTCAATAATTTATCGTCCAGGAGGTGCAATAACCATCCATAATTCACAAGCAATAATGTTCTACAAGTCAGAACTGGCAATTTGGCTCTGCGGACCACACACCGCCTTCCCAGGGCTGCCTCATGCCACTTCCAAGGACTCGTTTCTTATTGCTAAAAGGCACGAAAGCAGCAGTCACCTCCAGGTGGATATAGCCCTGAGGGGCATCCTAGTAACAGCAGGTTATGGAGTAGTGTCCATCTGTCCCTGCTCTTCAGGTTTCTAAGGCCTTCCTCCCATGCTGGTCTGAAAATGATGAAGAAGTCTTGGATTTGGGTCTGCAGGGCTGACAAAACCCACAGGTTGTGGGGCTCTGTGTTAATGGAGCAATGATGGAGGTGCTTGGGAGGAGCAAGACAAGGTGTGTCAGCAGTGCAGAGAGCTGGCATTCAGCAGCAGCTCGTTGCAGCAGTGGTTGGTATTTTTGGTGGCCCTTCCAGCAGTGAAGGGAATCCTGTGCCATGGGAGCACACAGCTCCCAGAGCAAGATGAACACTGGTATCTTAACATCTGAGGCTGATAAATGGCTCCAAAGCATGGGATCCAAGTGATAACTTGGGATTGGGGGCGGCAGAAAGGGCTGGGCAGGGCTGCAGCAATGGGTTGCCCTCCAGAAGATAACAGAAGCATCACAGTATCAGCAGGGAAGCGCAGCAGCTCCAGGGAGAGGTGGGAAACGTGAGCCACCAAGTTCTCAGATTAGAAAAACACCTCTTGCTCGGCAAACTCTGTTAGCCAGACATAAAACACAGTGAAGCAGAGCATGCTGGAGCTCCCTCACTCCTGGGGGAGATGTTTATTAACTCGTCAAAACACAACAGCTGTTATTGCCAGCAAGAACCTGGAACAGCAGGGGAAAAAAAAGAGAAGAAGAAATAGACAAAGGGGAGAAAAAATAAAAATCACATGTGAAAATCATCATTTGCTTCTCTGTACTTGGCTGGGGATGGTCTGTGGAGCGTGCCCAAGCCCAGACCATGCAGGGATCCTGGAGCATCCTCCCGGAGAGGCTGGGGAAGAGGCTGTTGCAGCGCCAGGCTCCGACTCTCGTGCTTTTCGCAGGAGCCACTCCCTGACCTTGGTGTAATTGGGCCACTTGGCACACCTGGCCCAACATAAATTACAGCTCCTAAAATAAGTAAGGTGAGAGCTGGCAATGAGACACCCAATTAATGCTGGAATAGCGTGGGGCCGCAGTCATTACATCCCAGGGACACTGGAACAGGGAACGGGAGAGCAGCCACCCACCCGGCTGCTGCAATTATTTTAATCATATTTGTTTAAGTGCTACAGATCAGGGACTAAGTTTCTTCACCAGTTATTTGCTGTTGCTTTACTTGCCTTGAAAGAGAGACGGAGGATTAATGGGGGGGTGCTATCATTATCGCAGTTTTTGCCAAGAGTGTCCCTCTAAAACAAAGCCTTGTTGCTCTGAATAACCCCAATCTTCCTTAAGTTACACGTCACAGGCAGCATTGTCAGTTAATTATTATAAGCCCAAGGGGGTTTGTTGGGGTGACGCTGGCCTTGATTCATAGAATCCTACAAGGTTTGGGTTGGAAGGGACCTTAAAGTGTCATTCCAACTTCAGTGCCATGGGCAGGGACACCTTCCACCATCCCAGGTTGCTCCAAGCTCCGTCCAACCTGGCCTTGGACATTTCCGGGGATCCAGGGGCAGCCACAGCTTCTCTGGGCACCCTGTGCCAGGGCCTCCCTCACAGGGAAGAATTTCTTCCCAATATCCCATCTAACCCTAAAGCCCCCCCACAGTGAGGGTGGCCATTACAGACCGGGGTTGTGGTATTTTCTATAGGGTTTTTCCAGCCTCTCCAGCCTCCAGCACTGTCCATATGTACTTTAAAGAACAATTTACACCTAAAAATGCTCCCCTCCTGTGAAAGCACCGCCGTGCAAAACAGCAGATGGTGTTTGAGCACTGCAAAATGGAAACTATATCTTTAAAAGAGAGATAGCAGAGTTGTCTTGGCGCTACACGGGTGCCTTGGGGGTCTCAATTTGCAGCTTTCTGCATGGGGAAAAAAAAGATGACAAGTGCTGCGAGATAATATTGGTGGCAGGAAAATGCTTTTCTTGAGGGGACCTTGGAAATTGTGGTATGGGAACAACACAAACAGGCTCTGCAGGAGGGTCTCTGACACTAACAGCCCTCACAGGCCACCATGTGTGCCCAACTGTGGGTGAGACAGGGAGCAGAGCAGGCTTTTTCCTCCCTTTCTCCCCTCACTCATGCTCATCCTGCTTCTTTGGATGAAATGCTGTTTAAGGAGAGGCACAGTGGGCTGGGAGAGGTATAAATCACCCTGCTCCCACTTGGGGCTGCTGAGAGCAGTCAGTCCTGTTGGGATGCCAACCCTTCCCTGGTCCCAGCCCCAGGCTGGCGTTCCAGGATTGATACAGCAGAAGGTCCTGCTCCCAGAACCACACACCCAGTGCTACAATAACAGCTTTTGTACATGAAACATCAAAACTACTCCTTAAAAATCCCTCCTCTCTCTCCCCATCCTGGAAGCAAAACCCCGCCAAACTTCCATCCTCCAGGCAATCCTCCTTCCATGAGGAAAAAAACCCTTTTTCTTAGAGGTTTTCTCAATAAAAAAGCTTGAACACTACTAATTTCCAAAATAAACAAGCAAATCTTGGAGCAGCAAATGCAAAGGGCCCCCAAGGCATCTTCTAAATGTCAGGGAAAAGCATCAGCCCTAACGCGTGCCCAGCTGTCACTGCCTGCCCAGCACCGGCTCCAGGCACAGGGGACATCTTCGGGAATTTTGGGTTTGGTGGGAGCAAAGAAACCCCCAAACTTGGGCCCCCTTACAGTTGCTTTGAAGCTCTGCAACAGGAAAAAATACCATAAATTGGGCTCAGCTTCACTCCTAGCAATGACATTTTGACAGCTTCTATTTCGGGGATGGCTTTATTGTTTTCCCCCTGGTCCTCAATTAATGCCTTACCTCAAAATAGCTATGAGCCAGCAGGACTTTTCCACTCACCAGGCTGTGAGCTGCTCTGAGCTTCCCCTGTGGTGCAAATGCTCATAGATTGGGCTGGCTATTCCCAGCTTGGCCCCAAACCTCTCTTTGGGATCTCTCAAACAAGGACAACCTCCCTGCTGAAGCCAGGTGCTGATGCTTAAAAGTCTACCTGAAGGAGAAAAACCAGCTTTGCAAACCTGTTCTCTGTTGTTCTAAGAGTGCTGTGCCCAAGTATGTGAGGCCTGGGAAGTGCATATAGCCAGTGCCCAGGAGTAACACAG
Source organism: Lycocorax pyrrhopterus obiensis (assembly GCA_014706295.1). Lineage (NCBI taxonomy): Eukaryota > Metazoa > Chordata > Aves > Passeriformes > Paradisaeidae > Lycocorax > Lycocorax pyrrhopterus. Next base: position 3,555,153 of record JACSVZ010000008.1, on the reverse strand, counting down.
GCTGGGAATGCTGCAAGGGATGTAGGGAAGAAGATGGAGCCAGAGCTGATCTTTACATTTTGCACTTGATTTTGGAGGCAGGAAAATTTCGACATATGGAGGGCCTTAAGGATATTTGGGTTGAAAGTAGGTGGTCTGCAAGGTCCCTTCCAAGCCAAACCAATTACACGATTCTGTGACATTCCTTGTGGTGCTGACTGAGCTGGACAGCCCCATCCAAAGGGATACGTTGAGCCTCACACAAGGATATCACACCCCAGATCCCTTTGGGCTCCCTGCTCCCATTGCCACTGAATAAACTGCTAAACACCCCTCTCAAGGTTATTCAACAGTGGTTAAAGATCTAAGAAAAGCCCTGTGCAATGTATACAGCTCCTCCTGAAAATATTCATCCCCTGGCATCAATGTTTCATAAATTTTCTATCCTAGAACACCCCTGACACCAGCTTCAATCATATTGGTGCCGATGGGGAAAAATAGGTATGTTCACACAACCAACTGCCTCCAGTAGCCTCTTTTCCCACATAATTTAGTAGCTATTAATTAGCCAGTGCAGACATCCCCTTCCCTCCGGCTGAGCCAGCCATGCTCCCAGCTTCCCTCTGGGAGCGGTGACATGGGGAGTGACTGTGGAGGGCAACCCGGATGGAGCACGGGAGGCCTCTTTGCAGCGAGATGCTGGGCACTCAGCTGGAGCCATCCCAGAGACCAGGAGCCATTCCAAAGGCTCCACTTTATAATTTGCCCTCCATCTACAAGGGCACCTGTGCTCCCACTGCAGGATGTCAGCTGCCCTGTCCCCCGACCCAGGATTCCCAGGAACACCATTTTCCTCTCAGTAGCCACATTCCTGGGCACACACCAGACACCATCTCCCACAGCACACTGGCCCCAGGTACCTTTTTACAAATTCTTTTCCTTTTAAATTCCTGTAAACTGTTTCACCTGTGTTAAGCACTTGCCTGTGCCAGCTCTCCTGGCCCCACTAAATGACCAAAAGGTTGCCCCAACCTGCCACACTGTTGTCACCCAGCTGCCGTGAAAGGAGGGAGGGAAAGAGCTCCTGCTGCAGTCATCTTTTGATTTCAGCATGGCTAACGAAGTTAAAGGAGACCTTTCCTCTCCCCCTAGCCTGAGCTGGAGAAGCCAGAACATTTTAGCTTTTATCTGATTTGATGTGCAAAAAAACAGAGGGAGAGGGAAAAAGAAAAACCGCCACAACTCACCACTGGCTTCTTCTTGCCTTTAATTGAGGATACAAATGCCAGGCTGAGTTTTGCTCTCCTTGAAATTCCCTCTGTCAGTACAGGGCTCCCTCTGGTTCAGAACAAATATTGACTTTGTGTCATGAATGAAGTAATTATTTCCATCCACAAATGAATATGGCAATTATTTCCCTTTTGGGGAGGGGAGGGATTTGTGTGAGGCTTGAGCTGCTGAGCAGAGCCGAGGTCTCTTCCCAGAGCAGGGATGAGCTTGGGCTTTGCTCACCAGTATTTGCCCCCTTCTCTATCCACCACGCAGCCACCTCTTCCCTTTCCCGATACTGTGCTCAGGCTCAGCTGGATCCCCACCAGATACAGGCACTTTGCTGGATCAGGGGCTGTGCTGAGGGGGGCAATTACCCTCTCCTTCAGATCAGCCCTTATGGCTTGAGCTGAAATCAACTTTCATCCCTCTGTGCTGTTTTCCCCCTGCCTCAGGAAAAAAGGACATTCCCTAATGTGCCCATCCTGTATCCCTTCACTGAGGAAGAGCAAGGATAAAATACCACCTGTTATGTGCACAGGGGGATTATTAGAGCCATATAGAATCACAGACTGGTTTGGACTGGAAGGGACATTAAAGATCACCTATTCCATCATCCTTGCCATGTGCTGGGATGCCATTCAGGAGGTCCTTCTCCAGCAGCAGGGCTGTATTTGGAGACAGAGGTGTGTCACACATTCACCTTGCAACATCCCGCCTCTTTTTCCCCCTGGATATTCACTCCATGCATGTCCATTTCCTGACTCTGGCAAGGAAGGGCTCACCAGCTCATAAAGGGTTTCTACACCAGCTCTCGAGCATGTTGCAGCTTCTGCAGGTGTTAAAAGCTGCTGTAAAGAGTGACACAAAGAAAGTTATTTGCAGCACATGCTGAGGTCTCTGAACCCCGCAAAAATAGTGATGATGCAGCAGCATGTCCTGAGGAGTGGTGAACCAGCACTGAACCATTAACTATTTCCAGGAACACAAACCCCAGGAAATCCTGCCGGAACACACACTTTCCCTGCCAGAGCAGATGGGGCACTTGTGCCAGCACTCAGAAACCTTGTCCTTGCATCAAATGTTGGAAGGAGGGACTTCAAGCATCTTCTCCAGAAAATCAGGTCCCTGCTACCATGGCCACACCAATTCCAACAGTACAAGAACAAGAAGGATTGTAAGAGGAAGAAAAGTGGTAATATTTTTCAAATGTATTTATTGTATGTAAGGCTGTCACCTTACATACAGTTAAGAATATTTTTACAGTGAGGGTGGTGAAATACAGGTGCAGAGGGGTGGAAGATGAACCATCCCTGGAAGTGTCCAAGGCCAGGCTGGATGGGGCTTGGAGCAACCTGGTGTAGTGGAAGGTGTCCCTGCCCATGGCAGGGTGTTGGAATTAGATGATCTTTAAGGTGCCTTCCAATCCAAACCATTCAGTGATTCTATGATTTCCAAGCAGACAAAAATCCTGTATCAGTTATTTACCTGCACAGAATTACACGTTTATTTCACTGCTGACATTTCACAACCCATCATCACATGAGCCAGCACCAAACCCCATCCCCAGCACTCCCAGGGAGACCCCATCTCTTCACTCCAGGAGTTAAAACCACAGGACACAAGCACCGCTCCCAAGCCAGCTGGAAAGTCACTTGAAGGTTGTGAGTGACCTTGAAGGGAGCTGGACATTGCCTTGTTGGCTGCAGCAGCAGGAGCGTGAAAATGTATTGCAGCCCTTGGGCAGCCTTCAGTTCTCATTTAAGCTGTTAATCAGAGGGGGAGAGGGAGGAGAGCAGCAGCAGCCACAGCTTTTCCCCGCGAGCCTGACTGGAAAAGTGTGAGTGGCACTGGAAGGGCCTGCAGGACAGAGGCGCAGGGGCAGGAGCAGCTCTGCCTTGTGCAAGAAGGAACGGCTCTAGGAGCCAAATATTCCCTTATTCTTCTTAGTCCTTTCACAGGTGGAGTTCCGGTTTTCTATTCCATGGTTTGTTTGGTTGCTCAGGTATGCACAGCAGCTCTGTGGGTCTCTGCCGAGGGTGGCATCACCCCATTGCCCTGCCTGGCAGTTTGGGGCAGCTTTGTGACCAGGGAGATTTTGTGACCAGGGGGATTCGTGACCCAGTGGACCAAAACTAAGGTGCAGCTGCCCCAGAGCATCCTGCCCTCTCTGTGTCATGGCAGTGGGACCTTTCTGCTTTCAGACCTCAGGTCACTATGTCACGGAAGGCATCCACTGTCCCCAGCATCCCTGAGGAACAGTGCAGCTCCTGTGGGGACCTGGCACAGGCTGCCCAGAGAAGCTGTGGCTGCCCCTGGATCCCTGGAAGTGTTCAAGGCCAGACTGGACAGGGCTTGGAGCAACCTGGTCTAGTGGGGGGTATCCCTGTCCATAGCAGGGAGTTGGAACAAGATGATCCTGAAAGTCCCTTCCAACCCAAACCATTCTGGGGTTGTATGACCTTAGACCGTGAAGCTGTTGGAAAAGGACAGAGAGGGACACAGGTACAGACTCCTTATTGGAAGAATGGAGCTGGTGACCTGCCCAACCAAGAGGACTCATTCAAATACAGGTGGGATGCTCTAGGAGCATGCAGACAGAATTTGAGCAGAGAAGCCACCGCCCCACTCACCTGCACCACTTCCCCTCCTCCAGCACCACAAGGGTTAAGATGAGTCTATTACTGTTTGCTTGTCACTTTGTCGCTGATCTAATGACCATCGATAATAGCTGAATAAGAATTGATGGAGAGATGGATTTAATTAACCCTGGTGTCAGCAGCTCGCGTTGCTGTCTGTTTGTGTTAATGGAGCAGCTCTGGAAAAAAACTCTCCTGAGCTTTTCGTGGCTCAGCCTGCGGCAAGTAAAACACTCTTATTCATCAGCTGCACCCTCCAGGTAAACGCAGGCAGTGCCACACAGCAATTGCTCCCTCCTGTCCCCAAAAGAATAAAATAATCACCTGCTCCAGTGCACGCTGAGTCCCAGCTCTGTCCGCCACCCCATCTTCACTCCCTATCCTGGCTGCTACTGCCTTGGACAGTGCAGCCAAGGTCTTGGCAGGGTGGGTGGGAGGCTGCAAGTGCTGATACTGGGAGGCTGGAGGTCTTTATTTAGCAGGGGGATGGTGCTGGGGGTTTGATAAAAGATCAGCACAAAGGCAGCAACCGCTCTGTGTTTCCTGACAGCACAGATGCTGGGGCAGCAATGCAGGCAGAGAGGTTTTCCCAGCCAGACAGACATCCTCTGGCACCCTCCTCATCCCAGAATCCAGGTGTTGCATGTACTCCACTGGGATTTATCCTCTTCTTCTGGATTTCAAGCCAGCTTGGGAGCCAGCTCCAGGTGAACAGGCACAGAAGCACAGCCCAGACCGGGCCTGGAAGCTCAGGCCAGACCCCAGTCCCACTAATGAGGCTGGTCCTGCCCACTCCTTGATTGCAGCTGGTAATTAGTGTCTGCCAGCTCCTGAGCTCGCTTCAGCCGACCTTCAGGTGCAGCAGATAACCGCTCATATTGCTCCTCATCCTCCTGCCCCTGGCTTACCAGGAGAATCACGGGGGAAATGCCAGCCTGGGGGAAGGGTGGGTGCATGGCCCTCCTTGCCTGTGGATACCCAATCCCAGTGAGGAATTTCCTGGCAGCTCAGGGAGCAGTGGCAACATCATCCAGCACCCCCAGCTCACCCAGCTTCAGCACCCATTTTCCAGGGCAGTAATCCAAGGGTGCACCCCAGAGCAGGCCCCTCCCTGGGTGTTACCCATTTGGGAGACCTTTCAGGGCAGGCTGGGGGGGCTTGTCTGACACCCACTGCATATTCTTCACACTTCCCCTTCCTCTCATTTTCAGCTGTGATTGATTTTCGTGTTCCAACACATGTCCAGCCTTGACCCAGGCAGGCAGGCCTGGATCCATCTGGATCCCCGTCTGGCGATGCACTGGGATGGTGCTGGTGCCATCCCTGCCTCGCAGGGCTGCTCCTCGAGGCGCTGCAGCCGGAGATTCCCTGTGCTTGCTCTGACAGACCAAGGTATGACTGTCTGAAGGAATAAGCTTCCCAGGGAAACGCCTTGCCAGGCTAAAAATATTCCTTCCAGTAAAAACTCCTGCTCCTGCTGCCAGCGCTGTCTCGTGGCTGGCATTTCCAGGTAGGACAGGACACAGATCTTCCACGATACAAGGGCACTGAAAACACCAGTTGTTGGCAAACTTATTTCCTGCTGGGAAACAATGAGGTCAGCTCTTGGCCCCAGCACCTCGTTCAGCAGTTGTAGGCAGCTCCGAGGGAGCAAACGTCTCCGGCAGGATTCCCATGGAAAAGATAGGCGTGGAAAACGGGTGCGTGGACAAGTGAGGCAGAGAATATTGCCGGGGAGGTGAAAGCTGGTGTCAACAGAGATTAGGGTTCTGTTCCTGCCCTCTGGCTGCAGGATGGAGATAACATCACCTGCCCACAGAAAAGTGAGCGATTTAATTCAGCAGCGGCTAATCTGGAGTTTCCAAGACCTTCACACAGCTCTCCAAGCAGCCCTTGGAGTATTTTGGGTCTGGATTGGGAGAGCCAGTCCTAGTGATGCAATGGCACGTGTAGGTCTCTCCCTCCCTGCCCCAAGATCTTTCTCTTCTCCCATCAAGGAGGAGAAATAGCTAAAATAAGCAAAGCTGGCAGTGGAATGCAGAACTTATCCTGGCCTCCTGAACACAGTCCCTGAAGCAGCAAAATTCATCCTGCTGTGGCAGAAATTGGGGAACCTGGGAAGAAGCCCAAGACCAAGCATCATCCCAAGTCCTTCCTAGCCTGGCAGGGCTCCCAGCTGCTGAGCTGAAGGTGAGCTGCAGCTTTCCTCCCCTCAGAAAACCCTCAAGGTATCCCACATTTTCCTCTTTTAGCTTTGTTTTCCCAACAGAACATCAGTGACTGCCCACAGCTCCTCTTTGTCCCCAGGAAAAGATGGGCAAGGCACAAGCAAGGTCTGTCCAGCTCTGGAATAGCCTGAGCCTTTGGAAAGATGCTGATAGAGAGAAACAGGCTTCCTGTTTTGCTCATCCCTGTCCCAGACAGAAAGCACCTTTGCCAAGTATGTCTTCAAATCCCTGCCAGTAACCTGCAGTCACGGAATATGTGAGGCTGGGGAAGAGGGAAAAAAAAAATCCAGCAGAATTTAATTTTGAAGACCCAGCCAGTCTTACAGCTTTTCAACTGCTGGAGCAGGTGAGCCAATAATAAAATCAACTGCCCAGAGAGGAAATGAATATTGGGTTTTGTTCCAAAAGGATGAGTTCAGCCAGCATCAGAAAGAAAGGAAAAAATAATAATCATAGAAAATAAAAGAAGAGTAGGAATTGTTCTGTGACAAACGTATTTTGACAATCCAGCTGAAAGGCCTGACAGAGTTATGAGTGAGGGGGAGGAATTACTGATCTCTGAGTGTCATCTCACTTGTTTTTCTTGATTCAGCCTGGCCCTGCTAACAATGTGTGTCATTGCCCAGCGCTGGGAACATCCTTTGATGAGTGACACATGGTGCTCCCCACGGCACAGCCTCCTGCATTTTACCTGCCAGCAGCACCAGGGGTGCCCAGGGGGGACACACCAGACAGGCTGGATTTGGGAAGGTCACAGGTGGAGGGGCCGGGGTCTCCAGCCACACATCCCAGGGCGTTTCTATTTGTGATGAGCCAGAGTCACATTTCCTGGTCTTCTTCCTGGCTGAAGCCATGGAATCACAGAATGGCTTGGGTTGGAAGGAGCTTGAAGATCAACTTGTTCCCATGGCAGGGACACCTTCCACTAGACAAGGTTGCTCCAGGTTCCATGCAGCCTGGCCTTGAACACTTCCAAGGATGGGGCAGCCACAGCTTCTCTGGGAATTCAATACCAGTTCCTCACCATCCTCACAGGGAAGAGTTTCTTCCTAAAATCCCATCTAACCCTGCCCTCTGTCCATGTGAATCATCCCCCCTCATCCTGTCACTCCATGTCCTTGTCCAAAGTCCCTCTCCAGCTCTTTTTTAATGCTATTCTCACTGTTTTCATCCTCACATGCTGAAATGGGGCTCGAGGTCTCTGTTTGCACCCACAACCCCGTGCTGGGTAAAGGGGAGAAGTGTAGGAGGGTGACTAGCTGCTGGAATTTGGACTCACAAGATGAAAACAAGAGCCACTCAGGAGTTTTGGAGATCCTGACATCTCTCTATGGGGGCTGGATGTGCCTGGTTTGGAATGGAGTTTGTGTGTGTGGAGCAGGTGGGTGTTGCTGAGGGGTCTCTAGCATCCATTAACACCCCTGCTCCTTGGCTAAAATCTGCATCTGGATTGGGGACCCCAGGGATTTTAAATGCTCCTTCTCAGTCTGAGCTGTGCAGCTCCTGGAGCAGCTCCTGCAGTGACCACTTCTCCTGTGGAATCTGAACCCTGGATGGAGCCAGGCTGTAAGAGCCCATTAATTTTAATTACCTTTAGAGCAGGGCTCAGCACCAAAGTGGGCAAACCTGATGGCATTTGATGGCATTCAGAGAGGTCCCCTCTGGTTAAAGGACACCTGTGAGAGGCTGCTTCAAGCCAAGCTGTGACCAGGTGGTGGGAGAGGGATGCTCCCTGTGACTCGTTCTGAGTCAGCTTGAGTCACCTGCCTCCACTTGCTGCTGCTAATTTACTACCCACAGTAATTTTGAGAATTGGGAATTATCAGCTTCTTATTCAGATTTTCCCCCTCCAATGTGGAAAATATCCATCTTGGAGGGGGTCCTATGGCAGAAGTGGGTCCTACAGCAGCTTTCTCCATGGCTCCCCACTGTTTCTAGGACCATTAGGGAGAACTGGAGATCTTCATGTACCTTCGTGGGGTTTGTTTCCTCAGCCTGATTCTGCAGCTTTCCAGACAAACACATTTCTGCTTCCCCACCAAGTGACATATGTCAGGACACGTTTCAGGGTCAAAGCAGAGGGCAACCTCCCAGAGAACAGTGTGATGCTCCTGAGATAAATAAAGCTCTTGGAATGAAACCTCCTCAGAGGGACAAGGGCAGCATGAATTTCTCTCAAGGCTTGGGGGATGGCTCAGTGTTTCCAAGAACAGCCGCCTTGTGTTTGCACTGACAGCCATTGAAATTGGGGGATGGAGTTCAACCAGTTGAAGGTCGTATTGTCTGGGATGGGAAATGCTCCAGAAAGTTACAGTGATATATTTTATATTTTTAAGCCTGTTCCTGTGACTGTCTCATGCAGATCTTTCCCACTCAGCTTGATGTCTGTGCCCAGCCTGGCCTTGGAAGAAAGACACCGATCCATTCAGGCTGTTTTGAATAGATAGGGAGTGCAAAATAAACAGGTCCAGGCATTTTCAGTTGTTCCTCACTTCAAGACAGACATTGAGGGGCTGGAGCATGTCCAGGGCAGGGAACGGAGCTGGGAAGGGGCTGGAGCACCAAGAGTGGCTGAGGGAGCTGGGAAAGGGGCTCAGCCTGGAGCAAAGGAGGCTCAGGGGGGACCTTCTCACTCTCTGCAACTCCCTGACAGGAGGGGGGAGCCAGGCGGGGGTCAGGCTCTGCTCCCAGGTAAAAAACAACAAGAGGAAACAGCCTCAAGCTGTACCAGGGGAAGTTTAGATCAGATACTAGGAAAAATTTCTTCATGGAAACGGTCATCAAGCACTAGCGCAGGCTGCCAAGGGAGTGCTGGACTCCCCATCCCTGGAGGGATGTGAAAGACACATGGATGTGGCACTTGGGGACACAGTTTAGTGGTGGGTTTGGCAGTGCTGGGGGAACAGTTGGACTTGAGCATCTTAAAGGTCCTTTTTTCAATCTAAATGATTCTATGATTCTGCTCCCACTACCCTGTTTTGTGCTGTTGTTGGTCAAATGCAGGGGAAAAGGCAAAATAAACTCCTGTTTATTCACCCTGATGGCAGTTCCATGCCAACACCCCATCATTCCTCTCCCTGCTGGTGGGTGGTGTCTGCTCCTGATGACACCAAAGCTGCCCAAGCTCCTCAACAGCTGCGTTTTGCTCCAAGCCTGTGTGTGAGCATCCTAAGGAAGAGCCCAGCCGGGTACCCAGCTCCCCAAGGGCTGCTGGATGGGAGCACCGACATCCAGCTCCATCCTTTAGTCCCCTGGAGAATAACTGGAAGTGGCGCTGCCAGGTTTAATCACCCCTCACGCCCCACCAGCCACTTCCCGGGATGCAGACCTTGTTAACATGCAAAATAATGGAAAGATGCAGGTGGGGTTCTGGCTGGTTAACCAGGAGATGCTTCAGTGAGAATTATCCAATTAAATCTCCGTCTCTCCCTTGCTTCTCTGGCCTTACCCCCCTCCCACTGTAGTGGCATTATCACCCAAAGCAATAAACATGAGTCCTGATCGAGTGCTGGCCACATTAAGCTGTCACTGTGGGCACTGGGGACCCTGCAGTGCTGGCCTGGCTCTCTGGGGTGCCACTCTGGGCTGCTGGGAGGCATGGGAAATTAATACTAACCTAAATATATACACTGACACACAGAAAATAATCTCAGGAGGGGGTAACCAGGGGTTTTCTCCCCTTTTTGAGAGCCCATCCTTTCTCCTTCACCACCACCTCCTAAACAAGCCCAACCAAGTAGGTGCTGGTGCTTTCCTTAAGTGAGGATGCCAAACCCTGCTCTTGCAAAAAACCAAACCAAACCAAACCAAAACCCCAAACAGACAGAAGAAAAACAAAGAAAAAAACAAAAAAAGGCTAATACCTTTCTAGTCCTGTCACTGCCTGTTTGCTCCATGACTTTTGTGTCAGCTCCATATATTCCCAATAACTGCTTGTCTTGCTACTTTTCTCCTGGTGTTTCCAGTGCGTTTTTATGGTGGGATTTCTGGTTAAATCAGAGCAAAAGAAACAAGAGAATAAGTAATAAAGGAAATCACTTAGACCCTGGAGGTAAAACCCAACAAACAAAAAAAAACCCCAAAAAATTTAAAAAAAAAAAAAAAAACCAAACCACAGAAACACCCCTACTTTGGATTCAAGATTTGGTTAATTTTATTAGAGGTATTCCCTGTTTGCTGACAAAACACAGATCTCGGATGTGAAGGTGAAAAGTTTTAGTGAGTTAACTCCGTTCCCACCCCGCTGCTGATGGAGCAGCACCTGGTGATGTGCCTGGGCAGCTCTGGGTGCAGGGGTGTCCCTCTGTGTCCCTGCCCTGGCACTCAGGGGGCAGATGCAGCCCACTGATGGAGCATCCAGAGAGGGGGCTGCAGGTGACGAAGAGGTAGCACCCACCATCCCTCCTACCCTGTCTGGGTCCTCACCAGGATCTGGGATTGCTGCTGAAGCCTCTTCCACGGAGGAAAGCTGGTGGCCAGGTGGGAGAGGGGCTTCTGTAGCCCCCATCTCCCACAGGCAGGGACCCCGCTCTGCCTGGGCACCCCATGCAAGGGAATTCCTCCCCTCTGTCTGTCTGCACGTGTGATTAACACAAATCCCTCGCTGCAGGAGCTGTGAGAGCGGCTAAAATTGAGCTCAGTGCTGGAGCACCTCCTCCACCATGCCCTCCCACCTCCCCCAGTGCCAGCACAGCCGTGCTGCTGGGGCCTGCTGGGCTCCAAGAACATCTGATAAGAGCAGCAGAAACTGAAATTGCATCAGCCTCCCCGTCAGGGTGATAATTTGTTTCAGGGAGGCCACCTGACACCCAGCAAGAACCCGTTTAGGGTGCCCAGCAGGGCCTGCAGAGCTGGAGATTGCCATCGTGCCGGGGGCTCTGCCCTCTCTGCCACCTCCTGAGCTCCATGGTTAGGCTGGCACCCCTTTGTCCCATCAGGAAGGCCTGAGCCATGTGGGATGCTATTATGTCATGATAAACCATCCCAGCAGATCACCCCAGTCTCTGCATGGCCTCTTGCCTCCTCTCCGTGAGTTTTGCTCCATGATACTGGCAGTGGATAAGAGGCATCTCCCTTCCCCAGCAGTCAGAGCACCCCAAGACCCTTTCCCATCCCTGGCTGCTGCAGGCTGAGCACCCCAGGATCCCATGGTGCCATGAATTATAGGAAACGGAGCATGCACACTCAGCCAGCCCTGGCAAAGACCTGTGCTTCCAGCACTGCTCTGCTCCCAGCAAGCAGCCCCAGATGTCCCTCAGTTGCACAGGGAAAAGGGAGGTGACCAGCAGAAATGCTGCTTCCCAGCCAAGTTTATTCCTGGTGTGACTTGTTCATCCCATGTAGAAACCTAGAAATGGGCTTATTTTCCTTTGGCCAGCATGGCATGAGGATGAGGCACTTAGAGAGGTAAGGAGCTTACCCAGGCAGGTAACAAAGCTTTGTTGAAATAGGACTCTCCCCAACAGCTGGACAGGAGGGGGAAATGGGACTTTTGGGGCAGACAGCTCCTTCTGAGTGATCCAGAGCTCAGTCGGCCACAAGGAATTCCCAGCACCACCGGGCACAGAGTTTCCTCCAGGAAAATAGAATTAAAGACAGCAAACCCAATCCAAGGGCTGGGGAACCGAAAGGAGAAAGCAGGATTTTCAAGTACAGCAGACACCTTCAGTGTATGGTTTTTCCCCCATTCCTGGATTTGGAATGACAGGAAGGCTGCTCCCCTCTCCTCAGACAGCAAAATTCTGTTCTTTCTCCACTGCTGTATTTGGAATTGCCCTTCCAGAGGAACTTTGCCGTATTTTTGAATAGGAAATGGGATGATATTTGCTAGATGGACCTCAAAGAGGGGCTCTGCTGTACAGCTTTCCCATTATACACAGGTGTTTACCTTCCTTCAGGCTCCTCATTTCTCTATCCTCTCCAGGCAAGCACTGGAAATGTCACCTCCCCACGCCTGTAATTAAACCCTGCGACTTTCGTCCCAGCATGCACACACACCTAGACACAGCCCCTACTCTCCTCTTCAAAAACCACCCAAAACTTTGATTTTGCTCCAAATTAGCCATGCAGATGTGCAGCTGGGTATTGTTGTGGCAACAGAGTTTGCCCTCCTGCTCCCCTCTCCAGCCCCTTTCCCCAGATGAAGAAAGGGGGGAAAAAAAGTTAAAACCAAGCAATTTTAATAATGTCACAAAATGCAGACAGGGATATAAAAATCCATTAAGAGCTGGAGTGGCTCTCGCAATGGGAAGTGCTCCAACTCCTTCCCTTTCTGTTGCTCGCTCGCTCTCTCTCCAACCCCCTGAAAGGTAACCTTTAAAACACACTCGGCAGCATGGTACTTAAACCTCTGGCATTTACCTTCATTTCACTCTGGCTTTTATTTCTTTCCAGGGGAGGAGGGCTTTTATGTTATAAGAGGACAAGTTGGGTTGTTTTTTTCCTTCCCCTCGGCTTGATTACTTTCCCCTCCTGTGCAGGTGGTTTCTTTTTTCCCCTCTTGTTTTGCTGTCACCATCATCCAGGCATGCAGCCCCCATGGGTGAAGCAGGAGGGGGAGCCAGCCTAACACCCAAATCCCCCCAGACACCCTGCAGTAATCACGCAGGGGCATGACTCCGCACAAAGGTGGAAAAGTGCAAAGCCTTTATTGCGCACTCAGAGTTCCCTAAATACCAGCACCCAACAGGATATCACATCATATAAACAGGAAAGATGTTCACCTCAGTGTCCCCCAAACACTTGGGATAGTGCACACACATTGCCTGTTATGGTAACAGGTAAACAATGCCCTATAAGGTCACAAACTACAATTATCACATCTCATAGGCCCAACACTGTCCACAAACCCACAATCCTCTCTCAGCCCATTCCCGGTGACCTGGATGCACTCCCAGGGTCACCTCTGGGTCCAAGAAAGAGGCTCTCTCTCCGGCCCTCAGGGCCTATCTCTCTTCCAGCACATAGTGCACCCCAACAACACCCCAAACTAACAATTTAAAAGCAGGATAAAGGTGAGATGGGTGACGCTGGAGAGGGAACAATGGCCTGAGGTTCCTGGTGAGTGGCAAGAAAGTTGTGATGCTCAAGCCCCAGCAGCTTTTGTGGGGCTTTTCCTTTTTACGTGCACACATCCCTCAAAGTCCCCTAGAGAAGAAAAACCTCCAAACCCTCCTTAATATTCCACTCCTCCAGCATCTCTGCCCACAAAGTAATCCTTCCTGCCAAATACCCTTCTTCAATGTGGTCTCACAGAAATGCCCCTTCTGCTCCTCTCATCCATCTGTAACACAAAAGTCAGAGCTTGGATGGGGTTCTGAGCCACTTACACCACTCTGCCTCACAATCAGGGCCTTCCTTCAGCCTCCCTGCAACAGCGTCCCATTTTTTGGCCCTTTACGATCAGTTAAGAGGTAGACCTAGGCAGGCATCAGGCAGCAAATGCTTTGGGATGACTTCACCACATCCCTGTGAATCCTGGTGTGGAGTTTTACGCCTCTTACTGATGGATACCCACATGCCAGTCACACCAGATTGTGGTGTTATCACTGGTTGCTCACTACATTTGCTTTCCCCCCTGCACTGAAGACCCTGCTTCAGGAGTCGTGGGATGAGCAGAGCTTATCATTACAAAATAAAATCTTTTATTTCCCAGGCTGGAAGAGAGCTTGAAAGCATGACCTAATTGTGCTTGGACACCCATGGGCAAAGAAAGAGCCCAAACCATATTAATAAAAGGAAAGTGGCCAATTTTTGCAAAGCCATTCATTAATTTCAAGTGTGACCCAAGCAACAGAGACATGAATTATTACTTCTTTCCAACCCAGCAGCACGGTGATCCCAGGCTGACTCCGTGCCATGTCTCGCACAGCAGGAGTCCTGAGCAGTCCAAGTTCCCAGATGGACATCCCAAATACCTGGGAGCGATGGGGGAAGGTCATCCCCCTGCCATAGCTGCACCTGGGGGAGGCAGGAGCATCCTGAGGATGACAGGGAGACCCAAGAGCTGCTCACGCTTCCCAACATCCCTTCTTCATACCAGTTGGGGTTTTTTTGGCTCCTGATTTTTCCGAGAGCAAGTTTTTACACCACAAGTCTTTTCTGAGCTGGCACCAGTCAGGTCATGTAAGCAGGAGTTATTAGTGATGCTTCCTCCTGTCTCAATGTCCTGCCAACATCCTCACGGAGCAACCCCAAAATCTCCATCTCCGGTGGACCACTATCGAGTATAAAGTCTCAACTCATACTGAACACTTATTCACTACTTTTTCAGTGTGAACTGGACCTGAAGAAGGAGCCAAACATTTGGCTCAATGAGTAGAGCTTGGGTTTTTTGGTGGAGTCTGCGGTTTTGGTGTTTTGGGGTTTTTTTAAAGGGAGTGATTCTCCAGTCTGGTAAAGACCAAACCTTCACCTCTTCATGGTTCTGGATCAAAATAAGTCATCACAAAATAATCTGTGCATCAGCCCAGTGCTCTGACCAGCTCCAGGTACCAGCTGGTTTACAGGCTGCCTCTCTCCCTGGCTCAGGCCCAAATTTTTATGGCAAACCATCAGCACAACAAATGGTCAGAAAGGGAGCAAGGCCTGCAAGCTGATTGCAACAGAATAAAATACCCAGAAACAAGTAAAAAACCCACAAAATTGTGCAGATCAGCCACCTCACAGCTGCTACATGGTGGACTCCTTGCAGCTCTGCAGATTGGAGAGGGCAGAGAAGCCTCCAGGAGAATGAGATTTCCTTTCACAGTGCTGGATCCAAGGGCTGGGCCATGTCTGGGCTTAACCAAACAAGATGCTGTAAGCAGGAACACCTTCCACGATCCCAGGGTGCTCCAATTCCTAGCCAGCCTGGCCTTGGACACTTCCAGGGATGGGGCAGCCACAGCTTCTCTGGGCAGCCTGTGACAGATCATCCCCCTTGTTCATTTTTGCCAAGCCCTCAACCAGAGAACAGGGTTTCAATTGGATTCAGTTGGTACATCTGACCCTCTGGATGAGGAGGGGGCTTTATTTAAAGAAAGGAAACAGCAAGTGTAAAGGTAGGAAATTACCTGAGAATTTTGTCTGAGCGTGATGGAATGGGGCTCTGGTGGCACTGAAAAAAAGAGATAACAAGAGAAACTTTGACTGTTCAGAGATTAATCTTTGCAGAGATTAAATTGAAGCCTTCAGGTCTGAACCATCGATTGCGTTTCACTTCCCTGACAGTTTTGTGGAAGTACAAATTACAGAGAACATGGAAGGTACATTTTTTTAGCCATCCAGCAATTGGCTCATTTATTGGCAAAGGATCTCTTTAAAGCCAGCCATGAGAGCCAGGCAGAAGGCTGGGGTCTATTGGAATCCCAATGGAACGAGAGGATCTTTAGGGTCCCTTCCATCCCAAACCATTTGGTGATCCTATGCATTCCATCCAAGGGAAAAGCCAGTAGTAGTAGAACCTATCCCACCCTTTTGCCCTCGAGGGGATGGATTTGAGGGTCAGAGTGCTCCTCCTCTCACAGGAGTCTGTTAGTGTTATTTCCGTTATACCAGCAGCAATGAGCCTTTCAAGCCCTCCCTCAGAGAAGGAGACAATATCAAATGGGATCAACTAAGATTTAATAAACAAAAAAATCATTTCTAACAGCTTAAACCACCTATTAGGCACAATCCATCCACTTCTGCCTATTCCCTGGAGGCCAAAAATTAGTACGAGGCAGTGGAGAAACACGAGCTCCGCAAGAACTGGTGGTACCAAAGCTGAAGGTACATTTGGGATGAGCAGATTGGAAGGGATGTCTTTCCCTGGCTTAGGCCCAGGGGGTGGGGGTTTCAGAGATCAGCTTTCTTTTTTCATTTCCATCATATTTGTCCAGAAGGGCTGGGCAAGCAGAGGAGATGGACAGGATAAGGGAGCCTTCAGTTAATTCCACTTTAAACCCAATTTCATTTCCTTTCTAATTAGAGCAGCAGGCAGGTGTTAACAACTGATTATTTCTCCTGGGCAGTTGTGTGTATTCTTCTTGGCTACTTTCTCAATTTTTCTAAGCAAATCTCTGCTGTGATTGTAACATAAATAAAATGGGAGCAAGGCAGAGCATGAGCACTTTGGAGAATGCTCTGCCAAGAATTAGGAGCAAGGTTTCCTTTTGCATTCCTAAGGGTGAAAAATAGAAGGTGCTCACCATAGGAAAATACAAACTCTTGGAAGCAGAGACCTCAGCAAATTATCATTATTAAGGACTATCTGTAAAAAAACCTCTCTGTGATAGACACTCAACCCTCACAGGTCTTCCAGAGCTGCTGAATCTCCTACCTGTGCATCCCACAGTGCCCAGAAGAGCCTCCAAGCACCCACACCCAACACCCCCTACCCACCAGCTCCCAGAGCTGCCAGCACCCTCCACAAGCCTCTTTTAGAGCTGAGAGCAGGGCTAAGACACAAGTGAAGGAATCACAGCCCTGGCGTGGCTGAAACCTCTGCAGGTGGATGTGGTTATCCCTGAAAGGCAGGGATGGAGCACCACAGGTGCCTCTCTTTGGCACCTGGCACTTTTCCCAACATTCACCTGCCTTGCTGCACCTGTTCATTCCCATGCACCATCCCCAAGAGCAGTGAATCCCACCAGAGCTAAAAGTCGTCATTCCTTGCCTCCAAATCCCACCATTTCTTTCTTGGTTTTGTGGGATGTGACCTGTATCTCCTTGGCCTGCTCCTCCACCTGGGTGCCAGTGCTTTCCTGTTGGAAAGCCCTGCTCCAGGGAAGGGGCAGTGATGCTGAAAAATGGGTGCCCAGACCCCCACCCTGACATCCCCTGCCTTGGATGGGGGGGAGCAAGGCTTGGCAAGGGGCTGGGATCCTCTGGGAAAACTCACCTGCTTCCCAGAGTCTCATTACAAGACATGATTTTTCCCAAAGCCTGTTATTGTTCTTATATTACTATTATTATTATCATTATTATCATCTGAAATAAACTTGATTGGGAAAAAAACCCAGTGCAGAGCTGAGTTTCCAATCCCCTCCCCAGCCTTGGGCTGCCTCCACCACCAGCAATAGGCTGGGAAGCCTAAAGTCCCTTTTTCTACCCTTCTTCTACACTGGCAGACAACTCCCAGATGCGAGACTGAGTTGGTTTTCCCTTTTCTTTTGGCATTGCCTCTCCACTCGCCCATGGGCACACTCCCAGCAGGTGTATTTTTTCACGAAAAGGATTTTTGGCAAAAAAAAAGGGGATGTGCCGCTATTGCAGACACTATTGCCAGGATGATGATTTAAATATTCCCATCCTCTTCATCATGTTACAGTCACTGGATTCCAGATGAAATTCATGGACTCCCACACACCTATCCCACAGTAAACACAAGGTCATGCAGAGGGAAGAGCAAGAAAATGAAAAGCAGTGTAAATACCAGCACTCCTGGTCCATTTTTTCTGACTCCCCGAAGTCCTGGGCTGGCGCCTAAATTTCCTGCGCCCCATAAAAGCTCATTAAACAGTTTCAGGGGTCATCTCGATGGCATTTTCCTCGCTCCAAATGGGATGAGACAGCTTAGAGTTAATAAGTCCGAAAGGACCGCTTATAAAATAAGATGTTGTCACAACATGTTGTTAAAATAGCAGGTGAGCTGGCCCACTTGGAGAGCTTAATGGCCCCACGTTTTAAAAATATCTGTGCTCCATTTCCTCCGACAGATCATAAATCTGAGGCAGATATGGATTTTCCCGCCTGGGTGCTGCACTGAGTTCCAGCTCTGACTCTGCATCCCAGGGGGATCTCCCCGTCTGCTCAAAGCCCTCCCGCTTCCCCTCCCACTGCCTTTGCCACTGTGTTTTTGGGGATGGTGGCTGCAGGGATAGGGTTGTGCTAAGGTCATTTTGCTGGAATCATCCCCAGCCCCACCCAGGAGGCATTGCCATGCTGGCGGATGCTCCGTCTTCCCAAGCCGCTCTTCCTTCCCTAGGCTCAAACTCCTGGGGGTTTAGCAAAGCTGCTCCCACCCAGGTCGATGTTTTATTTTTTTTACCTTGCGCTATTTGCAAGAACTTCATGCCCTGCATGAAATTTTCCGACTGACAAGTGAAATTTAGTCAGCAGAGCTTCTATTATTCCCAATTTATTCCTCCGCCAGAGAGTCATGTGGGATAAGAGGCTGGAGAAAGGAAAACACGGGCGCGCATGCACAGCCCGACAGCAGCCAGCAAACCAAACCCAAGCTGAATTATGATCCACAATTTATAAACCATTACGTGCAGGGGATTTCAAGTGTATTTATTGCAATCTGACTGCAAGCAGCTCAAAAATCAATTTGGTAAATGTGGAGGGAAAGGGTGGAATTATGAGTATGTTTTTTGTAAGTGCTGTGGCTTATCCTTTCCCTGGTAAATAACTGCAAACCCTCTGCTTCTGAAGGGTTTGCCATCAGGGATGGGATTCACCCCAGGGTGGCTAAAACAATGGGATGAAAAAGAGGGGAGGCATGCACAGGGCATAATAAATGCAAGGTGACACACAGAAGTGGATGGAAAAGCCTTGGGATAGGCGTGGGGACATGAGGAGGTGACTTGTTGAGGCAGGAATGGATCACCGGGAATGAAGCAGAGAGTATGTGTGGACACATCCATGAAAGTGGAGGAGTTTGAGTTTAAGGACGTGGCAGAAACGCTGCAGAAATCCCAGCTCCAAGCTGATGCCTCACACATTGTCCCCCTGTGCTGGGCACTGCTGAGGCACCTCAAACCTTCAGTTCAGTTCTGGGCCCTTCCATTCAGGAAGGACACTGAGGGGCTGGAGTGTGTCCAGAGAAGGGAATTGAGTTGGAGAAGGGTTTGAAGCACCCGGACCAGCTGAGGGGGGCTCAGCCTGGAGAAAAGGAGGCTCAGGTGGGACCTTCTGGCTCTGTACAACTCTCTGACAGAAGGGTGCAGCCAGGTGAGAGTCAGGCTCTGCTCTTTCCCAACCTAAACAATTCTGTAATTCCATGACCCTAAGCCAGTGGATAAAGAAAAACGTGGTGGGCCTGACCTCACGCACACTGGACTGCTGCACCAAACCTGAACTGCTTGAACACCTGAGCAGCTTTAATCCTATGTTAGTCCCTGTCTGGGATTGATTTGGAAAAAGCTTGGCTTTCTCCTGCCTGACCAAGAGCAGCTCAGTGCCAGACTGCTGGGTGGGAAGGGGGAAAATTCCATTTATATACAGGGAAGCAATGGGAGGAGACATCCCCCTCAGTCCTCACAACTCACTTACTGGTTTGGGAACCACGAGCCCAGCTTTGCCAGGAAAGCTCTCAAAAGACACAGGAAAGGTGGTGGCTGCCATGCCTGTGTGGAGAATCAGGGCATCTGCTCCCAAAGGTTGGATGATACCAGCTTTTCCATTTTGGTGATATGCAACCATCTGGTGCACTTCAAGCGGGAGGGTTTCTTCTCCTCCAATTTAAGAAATGGAATGAAAAAGGATGAGATTAGATGAGAAGCAGAGGGGAGTTTTACATCTCTTTAATACTGACCTTTTTCCAGTTTTTTTCTTCTGTAGCGCTGGGAAGAAAACTTAACTTCTATTTTAAAAGAGAAACTGGGTTTCTCATATGTTCCCATGATTCCTGATGTTGGCACTTTAAATTAATCACTGCAAAGAAGCCACCACAAAAATAGCGATACCAGAACTGAATATCCTCTGGGCAAACGCTGCAAATGCTGCCTGATGCGTTCATGTTTAAAAAAAAAAATCATTCTTTTCCTTGGCACCTCTCCTCTGGCTCATCTTATGCAAATCACCTCACTAAAGAGAATTTCCCAGGCCATGACCGAGGCTGGTCAGTGGGGCAGATCGAAGCAGCAAGTTCCCAGGTAATTATTTATGTGCAAACGCAATACAAAGAGATTAAATCTGAGCCACGTTCTCTGCCTGGGTCCATTCTCCCTCAGAGTGATGTGTTACACAAAGTTAATTGCTCGGGAAGGCTCCAAAATCTGGTAATCCCATGTGTCCACTGCTTCCAGGACTCATCCCACCCCACTGACTGCTGGCATGTTTGGGAAGCAGAAGGAAACACCCCCGTGGTGTTTGTGACCAGGTGCTGCCAATCTGCACAGTTCACCTATTGAGCAGAATAAACCCAAGAACAAATTCTGAAGCGGGGAATGATTTCCAATATCTGGTTCACCTGAGGACATCGTGGGTCACAGCAGGTTCAGGAGCGGTTTTCCAGAGGTGAGAGGATCTCAATTCACTTAGCAAGTTACTTGCATGGAATTATGTGCCAGGCTGTGTTCCTAGCAGAGTTTGGTGGTGGAGTTTTATCTGCATGACCCAAAGCCATCCTGGATTCAGCAGGATTTGTCCTTTTCTCCCGGGGTGAATTGAGAGCAGAAATACCAGGATGGGCCTTGCCCATGCAGAGGTGTTTTGGCAGAGCCCACGGCTTGGGGATGCTGTTGGAAGGGGTTAAGTGATTCTTCACTGAGTAATTTAGGTTGGAAAAGCCCTCCGAGGTCATCGAGTCCAACCATTCCCCTAGCACTGCCAAATCCAGCACTATCCCATGTCTTCAAGGGCCACAACTATACAGTTTTTAAATTCTTCCAGGGATGGTGACTCCACCACTTCCCATGGAACAGAGGACTCGAGAGTGAGAGATCACTTCCTACAGGATGCCACAGATGCCAAGAGGTTGCCTGAGCTCCAGAAGAGACTGGACAAGATCATGGCTAAGGCTCCCCTCAGATTGTTAAATACACAGAAGAGGTTTTGGTGCCAAGTATCCCCAAGGAAAAGTCTGAATTGAGCAGTGAATCACATTATCTTGCCCTGCCAAGGGACACTGGGCTGCAACAACCAGGATTTCAAGGAAGAGGAGACCCATAATTTTATCTCCCACTGAAACTCAGAGCAGGAGAGGCTCACTCAAATCAGAATTTGGCTCCCAGGAAACACACCTGTCTCTTGGGATGACTATCCCCATTCCTTGCCTGCTTCTGCCCAGCTGTGCAGCCCAGCACTGCCCACTGCCCTGAAATGACTTCCTTGGCTTTGGGGACTGCAATTAACTGATTTGCAGGAATTGTTACTCACCATTAGCTTTAAACTACCTGGAAGCTGGGTGAGAAGCTGGCCTTCCCAGCTCCATATCCCCTGTTGGGGTGCACTATGTGCTGGAAGAGAGACAGGCCCTGAGGGCCGGAGAGAGAGCCTCTTTCTTGGACCCAGAGGTGATCCCAGAGTGCATCCAGGTCACCGGGGATGGGCTGAGAGAGGATTGTGGGTTTGTGGACAGTGCTGGACCTATGAGATGTGATAATTGTAGTTTGTGACCTTATAGGGTATTGTTTACTTGTTACCATAATAGGCAATGTCTGTGCACTATCCCAGGTGATTGGAGGACACTGAGGTGAAAGATAAACATCTTTCCTGTCTATATGATGTGATATCCTGTTGGGTGCTGGTATTTAGGGAATATTTCACTGCGCAATAAACGCTTTGCACTGCTCCATCTTGTGTGTGGAGTCATGCCCTTGCATGAATACTGCACCCCCTCCCCTCACTCTAACCTTTTCTAGCACACTGCTTCCTCCCCACCTTGCTTGGGAACAGCTGGGATAACTTTTGGAGGGGCTTTTTTTGCACCCAGACACCCATATATCTCCCTGCTTTGGCTGCCTCAAGTGGTCACCTGAGCCTTGTTTCACCCAGCTTAACTCACATTTTTCTATCAGCACTGACAGAGACACCCAAGGGAGAAGTTTAGGATTCACAGCTCCCCTTCGCCCTCCCTGTGCTTTTCCTTCTCCCTTCAGAGCAGTTTCAGCTCAGCACCAGGGAGAGAAAAATGTGCCTTGTATAAGCTGTGACGGCTGCTGACTGATGACATTTATCTTCCCTCCTGAGGAGGATGGGAGAAGTCACTTCTGGCTGGTTTCACCTGGGCTGTCAGGGCTGGATTTAGCCCAGGGGTGACACATTTTCACAGGTCAGTGCAGTGACGTGCTGCCAAGGCTTTAACCAGGGGCTCCCCAAAATTTGGCCCCACACCTTTTCCTCTCCCCTTAAATGTACAAACATTACCTGTAAGTGCTTGGTGAGGGATACAGGCTGCTGTTTTTCCACTAAAACACTTTCCATTTAACAAAGAAACCCTGTCCAGACCAATTTTTTTAATTTGCCCCTTCCTGGAAGATGTGACAGCACGTAGTTGGGAAGATGGATGGCACACACAGTGTGTAGCACAGCATCCATGGCACGGGACTGGAATGAGAGGAAAGGAAAGGAAAGCAATGCTCAGGGAGAGAGCATTTGCTGGGAGGTGCTGGGCTTCCCAAGCAGAGATGTCTGCCAGGTGCTGTGGAGGTGCTGCTTCTCCCTTTGGCTGCCCAAAACCAGCCACACGAGTGAAGTGGGTCTTTTCTCAAGTACCTTCAGAGCTGCAAGGTCAGGATGCTCCGCTGGAGCAGAAAGTCCCCAGGGCGGGTTTTGACAGTGGAGCATCCCTTGAGCAGAGCAGCACAAGGTCTGCAGCGTGGTGTGCCCTGCTTTGGTCCCAGGGGGAGAGCAGCACTTTTCCCATGTCCCGTGGGACTGTGGAAGGCAGTGTGAGCACTCCCTGCATCCTTTGGCATCTGATAAGGGGGGCTAGTTCACAGCCTGCAAGCATCAGGAATAAACTTCATTTCCAAGGACAAGAGGGGAAAGGCAGAGAGGGTCCTTCTGCTCCTTCCAAGCTGTGCTGGAGAAGGGGACAGCAGCACATTCCAAGGTAAAAGTCACATTCCTGGAAGTGTCCAAGTCCAGGCTGGATGGGGCTTGGAGCAACCTGGGATAGTGGAAGGTGTCCCTGCCCATGGCAGTGGATAGAACGAGATGGTCTTAAAAGTCCCCTCCAACCCAAACCATTCTGTGATTCTACAACAGGATACAAGGAAATTTGACCCTTTAAGGAGGTTTTGATTCCCCCCACCCTTGTGCCTATCTGCAAATTTCAACAGCATTGCTCTGCACATTTTCCATCTTAGGGAAAAAGAGGTTTGTGTGGGCTCACAGAGGGATGCAGGGAAGAAAATCTGCTGGGTGTTACTAGGCAGAGAAATCACATCAGACTCCAAGATTCCCTGGAGAGGAAAACAGCTGGAGGTCAGGACAGCCTTTGTGGTAAGTACAGACGTGATCTTCAGCTTTCTTAAGACCTTACAGGCTTTCCCCTACTGCCAAGTGCAAAGGCATTGGAAACATGCTTTATTGGGGGGGGTTGCTGGTAACGTGCTTTGTCACTATAAACTCCCTCCACTGAGTATTTAGATACCTCTGGCCTTCTCTGAAACCTGTTTTCTGGCTGTTTCCCCTCCCCATTTCTGAAAACACTGAAGATTTAAGCCAAGCAAAGTCACCAACCTTCCCTGACTGATTTTTCTCGGAGGCTTTCACCAGAATAATTGTCCTCCAGCTTCCCATCAGTGGCTGCACCAACAGCTACCAGCAGTATTGATCAAGTACTGAGTCACTTTTGAGCCAGCACAGGCACTTAAAAAGAGAAAAAAAAATAAAGTCCTCTACAGAACTACCAATCTAAGTCCAAGAAAATCAGGGAAGAAAGGGCTAAAAGCATATGTGCTAAATGCAGTACAATCTGGCTTTATGGAGAACCCTCTGGAGGTAATTCCAAGCTGCCTTACACACATTTAAAAATTATCAAAGCTGATACCTCCTCACAAGAGCTAGACCACTCAGAGAGAGTTATTTATATTTGTGGTATTAATGCAGTGTCAAAAGGCCCCGTTACAGCTTTTAGAGGTGAAGTTGGTATAAGAAGCTCTCAGAACTGCCCTTTGCCTCCTGCATCTTCCCATCCTCCCTCAATTACATGAGTTTTTCTACATCTGCAGTTGTGCTAGTAAAAAATTCAGGTGTGAATGGTAAAACACACCCCTGATGAAAAGGCTCCAAAAAAAAATTCCCAATTACCCTTGCTGGGCTCTCAGCACAGCCCCAGGAAGCAGTGGGGTGACTGATCCCTGGGCAGAGCCAGTGGGAAGGGGCTGCCAGGGGATGCTAAACAAGAACTGACCCAAGCTGCCTGAAAAGGGGGGATGCACTCATTCAGGTGTGAGAAATAGGAGGGGCAGCAGCCAACATTTAAATTTTTGGTGGTGGGAGATGCTTGGGTTTGCGCCTTTTTGTTTTTAAACGAACAAAAAAGATCAATATTTAATTCAGCTCTAGGGGTAACATACCTTGGAAATGCAATTGGTGAACTATTAAATATTGCCTTTCCGTAATTCTGCCTGGTTTTATCTCTGATGCCTGCAGTCTTTCTCATCTCTGTTTCCTTCCTGAAAGCATAACAGTGGTTTTCATATTTTTATTACACAGTGCATCTGTTGCCACTTCTGTTCAAACCTCCCAAACAAACATGTTTCCCCTGGATCACCGGCGCTCCAAAAAACAAGGAGGTGTCACCTGAGCAGCTGTCACCTCCCCATGCCCTTTGCTTGGAGTGGGGCTGGTACCTCCAACCCTTTCCCTGGCATCTCCAGGGCTGATGTTCAAACACATTCCAGGCAAGGAAAGGGACATGGAGGTGATGCCCAGCTGCCAAAGGTCCAAGAGGTGGAGGCCAATGCCACTGCTGGGGCAAAAAAGACCAGATCCTTTGGCTTTGTTCCTCTTTTATGCCTGAGCCAGCACTCATTTCTGTGATTAGTGAAGGGAAATATTACTTGATTGCCTGTGCAGTGCCATGAGTTGGTGTATCCCGTGCAGGCAAAAGAGGGTGGCTAACATAGGGAAAACCAGGATGCTGGAAAATGGGCAGGGTGAGCTGCTCCCCTGGCTCTGTTACAAAAAAATAATAAGAAAGCCAATAATGGGATTTTGGATTGATGTGGCACTTCCAATTTTCAATGCAAAACATTCAGGGGAAGGCAGCGATGTTGTTCATTTGCTGAGGTGGCATCAAGCAGTTCAACACAATGTCTTCACCAGCCTCTTAAATCTCACATTGCTTCAGCTCCAACAGCAACAGGAGCAGCACTTCATTAGACGGGAATTGGGGTAGTGCTGACTATGGATTCAGATGGATTCTCTTTACAGGTATTTAGGTCCTTCTTCTTCTTCCTTCAGTTGCCCTTGATTCCACAGCAAACCCTCACTGCTTTCTCTTCACCGTGCTTTCCCACAAGGAATAGCACCCTGGAGCTCTTCTCTGTCCTGGCTGGAGTTTGAAGGTGATTTTCATCAGCTGACTTTCCAAAGTTAGATGAGCCCCAGAATTAGGGCTGCTTTTCTTCTGTGCAATAACTGACCCACAGCATCCTCCCCTGCATTATCCAGAGCTATGCTGCAGAAATGGGACCCCTACAGCCCACACTCCCCCTTTTGTAACATCCCAAGGCAAGTTTAGTCAGCTGTTTAGGTGGCAGAAGTGTTGGAACTCAGTGTGTTCTCCAACCCGAGATCCTCTGTGGGTGCTGGACTCCCAT
This sequence comes from Lycocorax pyrrhopterus obiensis, assembly GCA_014706295.1. Taxonomy (NCBI): domain Eukaryota; kingdom Metazoa; phylum Chordata; class Aves; order Passeriformes; family Paradisaeidae; genus Lycocorax; species Lycocorax pyrrhopterus. The sequence continues at coordinate 3,529,578 of JACSVZ010000008.1, read as the reverse complement.
CACTCGCAGCACAAAAGAAAGGATGTTTGCAGGCAGTTATCAGATCTGGGCTCCTCACTCATTTCTCAGAGCAGGAAGCACTATTTATTACATCTTTTTTACTGCTTCTAAACACAATTAACCATTTCTTGGCATTTCATCAAAGATAAATAGCCTGATCCTGCTTCCATCCATATAGAAGGAAAAATTCCCCTTGGCTTCCTCTGCTGATGGCTTTAAAGTTCTTCCCACCTTTTTACCCTGTTCTTTCTCTGCCAGGAGACCAGGCTTCAAGTACAGGCTCTCTTCCGGGGTTAGCCCACTCTCCCATCTTCCAGAGGATCATCTTTCCCAACCCCCGGTGTTCCACTGCCTTGGCTGCAAAGGAGGAAGGAGCTGCTGTGTCTTGCAGCACAGCCCTGAAATATTTAGAGCTTTGTGTGCTAAATCCAGAGCCATGGAGTAATGGGAGACAGCCTAATGGCAGGGGGAAAGTCATGGCATGAAGGTGCCATGGATGGCACTGCCACCAGTGTGAGGACCATCACACACAGTGGCTTCCATCACCCTTATATAGAAGGTTTCAATTTCAAGATCCATTCATCCAGCACTTTTCAACAACTTCAAAATGACACACACAAAAAAATCCCAACAAACCAAACCAGGAGAGAGCGGTGGAGGGGTTTCTTTTCCTTTTTAAAATTTGTAAGCATGTGTGTTTAGTGCTCATGGAAATGTCAAATCTGAAGCGGAGGGAACTGGTACATCATCTGTCAAAACTGCAGCTGGCTTCAGCAGCTCAGCCTGACATTATCACAGAGCAACACGGGAAGGGGGAAAAACAAACCCGGGAGTGCGCAGCCCAGCACGAACGGGAGAAGATGAAGGCCTGCCTGCCATATCAGATGTCATTAGGAATAAAACTGACACTAAACCAGAGAGTTAAATGCACTTTAAGTTTGCAGCAAGGGCCATGTTGTCTTAAAGGCAATTTCTGTCCTTGCCTTCTGCTACAAACACCCATCTGCCTGAGGACACGGAGCTGTGCACACCCTTCTGCATCTCTCTCAGGTCTGGGGCTCCTCTTATCTCTCTCTTCCTTTAGCCTTCCTTTATCAGCATCACTGTGGTTCCACCCATGGATCTCAAAGAGCCCCCAGAGCCCTGCTTTCCCCATCTTCAAGGAAAGGGGAGCAGAGAAAAGCAAATTATGTGTCTCAAAGTCATGTGGTGGATGCCAAAATCATGATGCTCCTTCAGCACAGGCAGTGAGCTTCCAACAGACCCACGTTTCTCTCCCTTTTCTCCTCCAAGTGCCCCACAAGCCTTGCTTGGTCCTGTCCCCGGCAGCCTTGGTTGGCTGTGCCCCTGGGAACTCCACATCTCTCCATGACCTTACCACTTCCCCAAATTTGATTTCCCTCAATGTTTCCAGGCACTCTGGGGAGCAGGACCTTGTATTTTTAGCGCTGGTGCTGCAAAGTGCTGAGCAAATTCCCAGTGACAGATTATCAATAGCCAGCGTTATTAAAAATTTCCCCAAACTCCAGAGAAAGCCAACCAAGTACTGAGCAAAAAGGAGGTGATTTTGAGTCACTCCAGTCCCTGTTCCTCTGGTGTTTGAAGACATGCTTCCATGCAGAGGCAAACAGGGGCCAGGGATGAGCATCTGTCCTGCTGGATTTCATGGCAGATTTTGCCCTGGCAACGAGAAAAGATTTGGGCTGGAGTGTTTGGAAGAGCAGCAAGAGTAGGTTGGCAAGACTTGCTTTAGGTGGAGAGGAAGCACAGATCCCTCTGCTCCACAGGGATGGAGGAACTATTTGCTGTAAATCTCTTCTAATTACAGGCAGGTGCCCTCGGGGACACCCACGCTCCTGCAGGGAATGCTGTGTGCCAGAGGTGGATCTTCCCTCACCCTCAGACCGGCATCCAGGGGTCTGGCTTGGCCAAGGAAGGGCGTGTCTCTGCTGCTGGCTCAGCGCTGTCATTTAGACAGATTTAAGGAGTGTATTTGTATCTTCTGGAGCAGGTAATGCTGCCTGATTATGAGGAGGGGAGGGGGGAATTAGGAGTGAAGGCAAAGACAGAGCTGTTTAATGGACCCATTAGAGGGCATTAGCTGACAGCAACAGGACACTGCTGGAATTTAAAAGAGAGCATAGGCATAGCCAGAGCTTTAGGCTTGGGGTGTGCTGTGCTCTCCATCTGCCATCTGGCCAGTGCTTCCCTGAGATCCCAGCAGCTTGTGCATGGGCTCTCCAGCCTTCCTGGGTGCTGGAGGAGGTGGGAAGCCAGAGGGTGGAAAGGGGATTGTCCCCAAGGTGCATTCCTGGCTCATGGAGACGTGCGGGGGGGGGGGGGGCATTTGGCAACCCCAAAACTTGCCTGCCACATTATCACTGCCTTCTCCTTGCTGATCCCTTGATCACCCCAGAACCCTGCTCCTGACCCCTTGTTGCAGTGCCAAGAAGTGTCAGTGACTCTGGGAAAGTCACTTGAACTGCTCCAGTTTTCCCAGTTAATTCATCACCTGCCAGCTCTGACACCCAGGATCCCTCCTCACTCACCAGAGTTGGAGCAAGGGGAAGGGACAGGGCCGGCAGCACCACTGGCAGCACTGGAATTGCACTTCCCTCCTCTTCAGCCCAGTCAAAGATCATCAGCTCCTGCAAGCAGTGAGGCAGATATCCTTAAAAACAAAGAAATAAATATAATCCAGACCACAGCTCTACAAATAGGACCTGGCTGGTGGGGAGGTTGATATTTAAAGACTGCAGAAAAATGGGGACGTGAGTGATCAGGACACATACAGGATGGGGAGGGTGGCAAAAGACATCCAACCCCCCCAAAAAAAAAATTTCTCATGGATCCAGCAGTCCTGTGTATTTCAGTCCTGGTTCCTGACAAGAGGAAATTCCCTCTTCCTCTTCTGTGCATTTTCCACAGGCCAGGGCTGATGGAAGACCAGTCAAGGACACCACAGAGCTCCATGCTGCCTGAAAATGAGCCTACCTTGGCCCGGGCGCAAGGGTAGGCAATCCCAGCCAGCCCTGCTTGCTGGGAAATGCAGGAATGGGGTGGATGAATAATTTGGGGCAGATGGATAATTCAGGACAGAAGCCCTTCCTCTGCACCCCAAGGAAGTCACAGGTCCGGCCTCCCTGGTGCGGGATCCCTCACAGGGACCACAGGCAGCAACCTGGATGATGGATACAATCTCACCCTGCAATGCATTTCTTTGTTACTTTCTCCCTTTTCTCTTTTCCTTCTCTGTCCTCCCTTCTACATCCTCCAGTCCTCCTGTTCCCCACCAGTTCTTTTCAGCTGGTAATTACAGCTGAAGTGGACGATCTGTCTGTTTATTTTTAGGCTGAAAGCACTTCCAGGCCAGCGGAAATGAGGCAGCAGCAATGCAGTGAGGACGATGCTGTGGGGTCCCTGTCTCCCCACTCAGCAGGGGCACCCCTCAGGCACTGATGTGGGGGCAGATTCAGGGGGGATGCCCATGCAGAGATTTTTAGAGCATCCTTCACCCACACCCTGCACGTTGTGGAGCAGCGGCAAAGTTGTCCCAAGGCTGGAGTTAATTCCAAAGTGTCTGGGACACCCAGCAGCGCCCCAGGTACCACTCGGAGAGCAACCCAAATTCCCTTTTCCCAGCTCAGAGGGCCCGGATTTGAGGTGAATATCCTTCTCATTTCAGACCTAAAGTGACCTCGCCCCCTGCTTTTTCCTTCCCCTCCTTTTGCTGATGATTTCATTGACACAAAGCAGCCCAAAAAAGACCCAAAAAAGGAGGGAGGAGCCCCAACACAGGGCAGGTGCAGAGTCAGAGCAAAGAACTTGTGAAGTACAAGCCCAGCTATGCCATACCCTCATTAGTAAAAGATATTGTTGCCTGCAGGGAGACAGTTTCTGGGTGATTGAATGTAGAACTGTTTGGAACAAATTCAGTAAACCCCAGTGTGCCTTTTGCTTTTAAATATGCTGTTTTCTCTAAGCTGGCGTTCCTTGTGGAAGAGTATTGATTGAGGCCAGGAGTTTGCCAGGAAGGTTTCCAAGATGAGACGTGCGGCACGGTGGTCACCCTGAGCCGGGAGAGGTGGTGACCCCCAGCCTGACCTGCCTCACCTGGAAGCAGACATTTCAACACAGCCATCTACAACAAACCTCTCGAGGGCTTTGGTGGTGCTCCAACATCAAACGGAGCCTTGGAACCTGATGTCAGAACCTCCAAAAATCGCTGCAAAGCCTATTTTGGGAGGGGTTTAGTGGTTCAAAGCTCAGGGCAAGCCTGGTCCTAATTACCTTGATTCTCAGTGCCTTGCACTGGGTTGTCACATGTGCCATAGCACCAGGGCTGTCAGGCAGAGGATTCTTCATGGAATCTGTCTTTATTTTCATTTGTAAGAGCCTTCAGGTCAGGTTGAATTGCTGGGGTATGGACCAGCCCTTTCCAGTTATGACTACAAGTGAATCAAAGCGCTGAAGCCCTCGCTTTAATTAAAAGACATGATACCTATTCCTACCTAGAGTGCAATGGCAACAATAGCAGGTTATTAGGATAAGTAATATCCATCTAATCCAATCTGATCTGTGTAGTTATTAGGCCTAGCTAAGTATTGGTATTGATTTTATTACTAATATCACTGCCGCAATAGGAAACCAACCACAGCTCAGAGTTTTGCATCATTCATCATTTTGCGCATTTGTTTGGCCTCAGAACAGATGATTTTTTTCTCCATTGCTCAAAATCCACATACAGGTTTCCTTTTTGGGGTTTACCTCTTGTTCCTTCATCTTTACCTCTTTCTCACTGCATCTTCTGCTTTTTCCCCTCTTGGTTTGCCCCTTTCCCTCTACAAAACAACTTCATGCAGGATCAAACCCAATGCTTACATTTTTCTTAGTCTGAATTCAGCCCAAGAAGCTTCCAGCAGTTTATGAGTCAGAAACACAAGACAGAGCTGCTGGTCACTGAGAGAAATTGCCAGGAATTTGGAGAGGGTGAATCACCCTCAAAGATGGCTGAGAAGAAAAAAAGAGAGAGAACCTCTTGTCCTTTTTCTCTTCGCTGTTCAGCTCATTTTTTTAACCAGGTTTGAGTAAGGAGCACAACATGGGAATTTTCTTGAATCTCCCCATAAGAAGGAGCTTGGTTCTTGCATTTTCCCATGAGGATGACCCGGGAGATGAACAAACCCAGTGCTGGACAAGCTCCCTCTGTGAAGCCACATGCAGTGAGCTGGGAAGTGCTTCTCCCCATGTGCTGCAACACACAGAACTTGTCTTTGGCTCCCAATGTTCCCAGGGAGTTCAGTTTAACTCCAGGTTAACTGCAGTTCCCTTGCAAAGCTGTCTATCACCTCTCAGCCTCTTCCTTGCTCACTCAACAAAATAACAGCTCCCGCACTCTGAAAAATCCCACATAATTGGTACAGTCTCCACAAAGTGCCTCTCAACCAACAGCGGGGCTCTTTGGAGCTCAAAAGGTGGTCCCATCTTTTCAGAAGGGTCATGGGTTCACAATCTTGTTTATTTTCCTCAGTGTCTGCCCAAGAAAAAAAAAAAGAAAAAAAAAGGAAAAAAAAAGAGAAGAAAGAAAAAAATAGCAAAAACCACACACCAAAAAATACCATCCCAGCTCCTTGAAGTCAAGTCTGGCAGCACCAATTTGGGGCACAGCTGGAGGCAGAAGACAGGTTTCCATCCCACAGTTGTGCAAAAGCCTCAGAATTAGCCTTGACCTTCTGGTGATCAACCAATCCTCAGCTTTCCTTTTTTTGCCCCACATCTTGGTAGGATGAAGGATTCTGACACTGAACTGCAGAGATCTGGAAAACGTGGAGTCCGTTTCACTCATCCTGCACATCCTTGGCCCTCTCTCCCGTCACATTTAAGCAGAAAATTGCCACATCATCAATTTGGTGTAGATTTAGGTATCCTGAGGACCAACCCTCACTGGTTTTGCTGTTTTACCTCCTGACTCAGCAGCCTCGGCTGGGTCCTCATTAGCATCTCTCCCTCACACAACAGATAAATAGCAATACCTAGAGTCACACACACTTACAAATAAATAGAAAAAGGAGCATCAATTCAGCCATGAATACAAAGCTTAAGGATAATGCATCTCATTCCTGTTTGCTGCCTTGGGCACTGCAAGCTGACAATCAAAATTCACCGAGCGCCAAAAATATTAGTTTAATATTTGTGTTTGCTCAGCTCCTTCTTGTGCCGGGATGACAAACAGCCGTGCGAAGGCATTGCCAGAGGCTCTCACACTTCCATTCTCACTCGCACTGATTCTGGCACACAGAGGGATCTTTTCAAACCAATAAACACTTTCATTTTTGTCTTTGCTGAAAGAACTTCCTCTACGGGGTGATGTTTTGCTAGAGGAAATGATTTAAGAGCAGAGATACAGTTGTGATTCAATATGGTTGTGATTCAATATTGTGCTCAGGAATTCCTTGTAAAGTCAAAGGAGAGACAAATTCTGACATTACCTGAGCCTTGTTGAACTTATCAGAGTATTTTTGGAGTGAGAATCCAGCAACAAAGACTGTGACACTTTTTCATGTGGCATCTAGTAGCTCCTGTTCTCAGGTGGAACAGCAGCAACACCATCTCTCTCATGTAAGCTACATCTTGACATGTGTGAGAACATGCAGAAGGAAGGGAAGAAGAGAAAAAGGAGAGAGAGTTTTCCAAGCCTTCTGTTAGGGTTGGATAAAGAGGATGGAGTTCACATCAGCAGCAATGTCAGAGCTGGTCCCTTACACCCTTCCCTACTTGGGATGAGTCAACCCTTGACTCAGAATTGGCGAGCTAATCCAGCAGGAAGAAAGTCAGACCAACCATAAGGAACAGATTTTCTCTTTGCTTTTCCTCCTCATGACTTTCTCATTGCTGAAAGGATGCCCTGAGCTCATCACAGAATCATGGAATGGTTTGGGTTGGAAAGGACCTTTAAGATCACCTAGATCCAACCCCCTGCTATAGGCAGGGAACACCTTCTACTATCCCAGGTTTCTCCAAGCCCCCTCCAGCCTGGCTTTGATGTACACCAGAAACTCAAAGAAGAAACCCTCTACAGAAACCCATCTGTGAGCTCAAGCACAGCAGTTTGACCGAGCTACCTTAAGGCACTGCAAGGCTCACACCCCACTCCTGCTGCCCTGGGGGCATCCCCGTTTCCCCCAGGTATCACAGATCAACCCAAAGTTGAGTCTCGGGGAGCAGCTCCCTCCTACTGGTAACATCCTTCTTTCTGGCCTCAAGAGATGTTTTGGACACGTTTTTTGAGGAGCTGTAGAGAAGAACAATGCTGGCTGTCTCCTCATCAAGGTGGGCTGTGACAAGGCAAAGTCCTGCTTTCACTCCAGCACTGCCCTGAAACACAAAGCTTTGTATTTGCCTGTCAATATCCCAGTTGGATTCTGCTTCTCTATATTTAATTCGAGATGAGTACTGCAGGACCTCTTTTGTTAGCTGGATACCTCATGCACATTGTTACTATTTCTTTCATGAAAATCAATAAAGACTTAGGAACAACAACCACCAATAATAACAGTACATCTTTCTTTGTGTTGCAACTTGCTGAATAACTCAGAAAAGCAGCAGACAACAGTCCAAAGAGAAGATTAAAAAAGATGTTTCCAAGCTGGACCTGCTCTTCCTTTGGAAAAGGTTTCCAGCCACTTAAAACAGCAGCACCATCTCGGCACACAAGAATTCAGTAGCAGAGGCTCAGGATAAGAAACGCGCAGAGGATGAGGCACCAGACAGAGCTCCTCTAATCTGGTATCCTGGTTGTCTTGCCTATGAAACACAAGCAAAAACAGCGATGGAAGTTTAATGGCACCACTTTAAAGCCACAGACGAATTATTCCTACTGAAGTCACTCCCTGGGCACTAACAAAACTCAAGGAGACACGTTCCTTGCTGGTTTCCATGCTGCTGTGAAATAAGGAGAGAGGAAGAAAGGTAACATAAGGACACAGAGCTGCTGGAGTGAGTACAGAGGAGGCCACAGAGATGCTCCAAGGGCTGGAGCCCCTCTGCTCTGGATCCAGGCTGGGAGAGCTGGGGGTGCTCACCTGGAGAAGAGAAGGATCCAGGGAGAGCTCAGAGCCCCTTCCAGGGCCTAAAGGGGCTCCAGGAGAGGGACTGGGGACAAAGGATGGAATGATGGGACAAAGGGGAATGGCTTCAATCTGACAGAGGGCAGAGTTAAATGGGACATTTCAAAGAAATTCTTCCTTGTGAGGGTGGGCAGGCCCAGGCACAGGGTGCCCAGAGAAGCTGTGGCTGCCCCTGGATCCCTGGCAGTGTTCAAGGCCAGGTTGGACAGGGCTTGGAGCAGCCTGGGATAGTGGAAGGTGTCCCTGCCCATGGCAGGGGGGTGGAATTAGTTGCTCTTTCAGGTCCCTTCCAACCCCAACCATTCCGTGATTTCCCTGCCACCCAGCTCCAGGAAACAGCCACACAAACAGGAGGGGAGATCACACAGGAGCTCTACAGCTCCTGAAAACCATTTAATTACTCTACATGAGAGGTTAAAAAAACTACCACATGTCTTGAGGCAACACTTTCTCCACTCCCTGTACTATCATGAGCTGTTCCTACAGCTCCAGCTAGAATTCCCATGGACAGACCAGACAGCAGAACCAGTGCTGTCACAGGGACCCCGTTGGCTTTGCCTGGGCTTCGCTGGTGGTCACAAAGTCCTGGAAGGACAGAGCCCAGTCTCCCAAGCCAGCATCACGTCCAAGGGAATTCTAACAGGCTGAGTACTCCTTCATGAGTAAACCCCCAAAATCCAATTTCCTGGGGTATCACTCGCTCAACACAACCTGCCCTTCACATTTACCAGGTTTCCAGCATTTTGGTTATAGAAAATATATAAAATTCTAATACTATTGTTTTAAAGGTTAATGCATTCCCAGCCACAACTCAGAGCAGAGATTTGAGTCCAGGAACAATCATCTGGTGGCAGGAAAGTACTGAGTAGATGACCTAGGTCTTATCCATCTCTATTTTTTTATGCATGTATGGCTCTTTTTTCATTTCTTTCCTTTTCCGGTTCAGCCATCCAAAGAAATATAAAACTAAAGCTAAACACAGCTGGGGTTTTATCCACATCCCAGCAATTACACACACACAGCATCAGCACATATCACAGAACCAGCATTATTGTTTCCTTCCCATATGAAGGATTGCTGCCATTCCTATGCTCAGGCCAAGATGCTTTTCAGCAGGCATCTTTCCTGGCTTCCCAGCCATCCCCACGTACAGCTTTCATAAACCAAAAGGCTGCTCCAAGCACCACAAGATAAGGGAATCCAAGCACCAAAGAGAAAGAAAAGCTGGTGCTTTTGACTCTCTTAACAACTGATGAAAAGATGATCTCTACTTTCCCAAAACCTTCTCCTATGCCATGAAAGAAAAGCTGCAGAAAGCCAGAGAGTCCTTTAGCTCTTAAAGGAAAAGGTGGGACAAGGGATAGTAAATACTAGCCTTAAATACAGCAGACCTAGAGCTCTTCCTGCAGAGACCCAGCAAACAGGAGCTCACACCATCCCAACAGCCCCCAACCAACCCAGAGCTGCTCAGCAGCTGGGTCCACTCAACAAAACGGCCTTAGCAGGGAATGTGCCTCACCTGTTATCCCATCCCATCTCCCTGCAGCTGAGCAGCAAAGGAAGGACAGAGATCCTCAAAGACAGCCAGAGTTTACAGCAGGGATGGATTTATTAGGGAGAGTGCTTTGAGGAAACAGTCAGACTTCCCTGTGTTTGAGGGAAAGGTTTCATTAGACCTGGAATAGCACTCCTGGGTGTGTGGAATTGTGCTGTACCTGTTTAACCCAGCGTTTTTTTAATGGCACGTACCAGGAATGGTATTGGTGTAAATTTTTAATTTGAAGCCCAGATTTTAGATTTCCTACAACCCTGCTAATACTGAGAAAAAAAGTAAAAGCTCCTAAATCTTACACCCCAGCAAATCCAGGGTGGATCCTCCCCTCCTGAGGAGCACAGGGACGGGTGGAGAATGCTGGCAGAGGGCACAGACCACCCTAGAGAAGAAGGTCTATCAAGAATCCTTGGAGAGGGTGTGAGCCACTCCAAGGAGATTCACATCACGAGATAACAAATTTTAGCAAAACATCACCCTCCTTTTCATGCTCTGCTTTGCTTGACCTCATGACAGCCCACAGGAGTCAGAGCAGGTGTGAGCATCCAGCCTGGGCACAGCTCCATCACTCCCCAGCTGGGGAGATCTCCTGGCCTTTTAAATTCCAGGTCAACATGATCCAGGGATAAAACTCACCCTTCTGCCAGGCCCAACAAGCTCCTTTGGAGCCTTAATGTTGGCCTCAACCCAAGGCTGAGTGACAATGGGGAAACACGGAAACAGGCAACACAACAAACCCAGAGCAAATTAAAGAGAAGAAAGGCACTGCTAAGGTGACTCAGAAGAAATTTAGGCCATCAAAACACTGCCCTGCTGTTCCTGCTGGGCCAGTGACTTTGAAAGCTCAAAGTCTGCCAGTGGGAAGTAGGAGAGGTAAAAGATGTAGGATGTGTCACTGTGGCCTTAATCCTACAGCCCAATTGTGCCTCCTGGCATGCACTGGGATGTGGTGCTTTCCTGCTGGAGAAGGAAACATAGGCACCAGCAGAAGCAGAACTAGTCCATATATATATTTATTTTAAATTTTTTTAATTAATACTAACATTCTAGGGAGAAAATTTTTTTCATTCCCATGCAATTTTCCATGGGAATTACATGATCTGGATGTTTTCCACTCTTGCTTGTTTTTGGTGTTGAAGAATGCACAAAATTTTTTTAAAAAAGGGAAAGGGGTATTTTTATGTTGCAAAGCTGAGAGCTGAACAATTTTGATTGATTCATGAAAGCACTGAGGAATGTTCCAGATTAAACATGGTAAATTGTCCAAGTGAAATGGTGCTTTTTGGCATCAGGGCTCTTCTCTAAATAAAAATGTTGATGCCAGGAGGAAAGGCAGACAAGAAGAAAAGCTGTCCTAGCAAACTTCACCTCTAATTCCCCTTAAAACTGCAAAAGAAATAATTTTCCTTTTCTTTTTACTGGCAAAAGTGGTTTCATGAGATTATGACAACCAATGGTGGGGGAAAAAAACTCTTGTGATAATACCTAATTATTGAACTATAGATAATAGAAATATAGATAATCAAAGGGGAAAAATCCTCTCTGGTGCCGTGTTGGACGGACGGTTTTCCTGGTCTGGGTCTGACACCTCTGTGCACTCAGTGGGCAGCTCAGTCTCTCACATCTTCCTGGGATTAAGGGATTACCATTAATTAACAGAGCCCTGCCTGCCTTGCCTGTGATACACTATCTTTCCATCAGAAAGAACCAGATGGAACCAAATTTCCAAAATCTCCGAGATGGAAAGAGCAGGTATGAGATAAGACCTGGGGGTACTGGGTGAGGCAGGAGGCTGTGGATCATCAGAGAGGAAACCTAAATCTCAGTAATTTACGTTTTTTTCTCATTTCCTAAGGACAAACGGCACGTAGGATCCCCCTCCTGTCTGCCTGACCCCTGCTATTGGCTTTTCACTCTATTTTCTTTTAAAGGAAATCTGCGGAGAGGCCACTGCCCTCAAAGTAGCAAATCCCCATAAGTGTTGGGGTGCACTATGTGCTGGAAGAGAGATAGGCCCTGAGGGCCGGAGAGAGAGCCTCTTTCTTGGACCCAGAGGTGACCCTGGGAGTGCATCCAGGTCACCGGGGATGGGCTGAGAGAGGATTGTGGGTTTCTGGACGGTGTTGGACCTATGAGATGTAATAATTGTAGTTTGTGACCTTATAGGGTATTGTTTACCTGTTACCATAATAGGCAATGTCTGTGCACTACCCCAGGTGATTGGGGGACACTGAGGTGAACATCTTTCCTGTTTATATGATGTGATATCTTGTTGGGTGCTGGTATTTAGGGAATATTTTACTGCGCAATAAATTTTACTTGCACCTCTCCATCTTGTGTGCGGAGTCATGCCCTTGTGTGAATACTGCACATAACAGGTGGAACAGACTGCCCAGAGAAACTGTGGGAGAACGGGACCCTTGAACAACGAATCAATATGATTTTGCAAAAGCCCGTTTTTTGTCTACATTACACTATTTTTATGCATTCCTGCAGCTGTAGTTCACACATGACCCGATTGGTCCCTCTATGTTGTCCACGCGCCCTGCATGCACCTTTCAGAGAACCTGATTGGTTCTAGTCCAGGATGGTACAGTTCTTCTTTATCTACTTTCTTGCTGTCTTGTTATTCTGTTGTCCAGCACCTTCTCTCCTGATTTAGCATAGTTTACATTCCAGTGACTCTGATAAGGGTAGCTGAAGATAACTTGGCTGGGGCCTTCTGACAGGATTTGACTGCTTTACAACAATGCCTCATCCCTGGAAGTGCTCAAGGCCAGGCTGGATGGAGCGCTGCGCAACCTGGTCTAGTGGAAGGTGTCCTTGCCCTTTCCAGGGGGTTGGAACAAGATGATTTTTTATGTCACTTCCAACCCAAACCATTCCATGGTTCTGATTCTCTGAATTTGGGGCAAATGCTGTGAGAGGCTGTTCCTGTGTGTCCCTGCTAAAGGCAAAACAAAGGTAGTACCACGGGAAAGGGTTTTTCTGGAAAGACGATTGAAGTGGCTCAGCTAAATGAGGAGGAGAAGGTATCTCCCCATCTCCTTGGATCCTCCAGGGAGATAGTTCCTCCACTCTCCGCTTCCTATTGGATACTGAGCCCGCAGCATCTACTGCTGCCACACTGTGAAAAGAACAAATCCTCAACCTCTCCTGGCCTTTATGAGATCCAGGCACTGAGATCTTAGCAGTGACTAATGAAAGCGAGCCATCCCTGTCCCTCAGCTCTTCGGATCACCTTCATTTCCAAAGAACAGCTTGGCACTATCCAAACCTCCACTCTCCTCAGCCAGATACACCATCCTCGCCACAGTGAGTCACCTCCCGAAGCCTAATGCTTGGATAACTGGGTCCTAACAGGGAAACAAGCTGGGAAAAGAGGCGTTTTTACCTGGAATAAGGGGTTTGCTGTCTGTACCAGCCCCAGTGTGGGTGTCCCAGTGGGTTTGTCACCTCAAGGGTGGCTCCCTGTGCTCAGCAGGAGACCATCATCAGTTATCTCTGCCCATCTAGAGAAGGAAACATCAAACATGTTCCCTAGACAGCCCGGCCGAGAGCTTCCCCAGGTGGGGAAGATGAAGGTGTCAGATGTGGCAGGAGTCCAGCTGATGTTGCGTTCTCACTCTTTTTTTTCTCTGTATTCATTAAAACCCCACACTTTCCTCAGGACAAACTGATTAAATTCACTTTGAATCATAGTGCCAGCAGCATCAGGCAAACTCTATCCAAATCCAAGTACCTTAATGGAGCTATAGGTTGGTCTTTGAGAAGAGCCTGCCCATCAAGGTGGCACTGAATCAGGCGCCAGGAGAACAGAACTGTTCTGGCCCCACCATGGCCAGAAAAGTTCCCTGGGATAGTCCTCCAGAGTTTTCCTGTTCAGGAGAGGTTTCTCACACACAATCTTCAAGTCTAAATGAACTTTGCATTGCGCAACCTCTCTGCCCTTTTGAACCTTTCCCAGTGGCACTTCCAGGTGTCACAGCCCACCCCATCTGTAGGATCCAGTGGCTGTACATCCCCACATCCCTACCTTGGAATGTGTGGACACAAATACCAGGACTCTATGACAAAATATGGGAGCACGGATGATTTGAGAGCAGGGAGAGCTCCCATCCCACATCTCACCACCTTGTGAAGACAGCTGGAGCAGGGATTGTAGCAGCTCACTCAGCTCCCAATCCCATCTCAGGTTTGCCTCTTTGCCTTGCTGCTTTTTTCCCTAAAAAAAAGAGTAGGCGAGGAGTGCCTGGTTAAAAGCTAATTCCCCTGCCCTCTTAAATCACCAAGATTAAAAGCTTTCTTCCCAATGGCTGCTTCATAAAAGACCCAAAGGTTTCTACTCCTTTATTCCTTTAAAAAGGAATGCTTTATCTATTTTAAACCATTTGGGGGTACGGGTAAAGTATGTGGCAACACTCCATCTCCGGAACCTGCGCTCTGTTGATTTTCCAGAAAAAACGAGCTCCAAAAAGCACATCTGAGCAAAATGAGAAGTTTTGGCCAACTCCAGCCTCACTGTTCAGACTTCTGAGATGTGTAAAACCCCCCTGAAAACATGGGATTTCTGGGTGGATGCTTTCAGCCAGGCGAGATGGTCCTTTCCTCCCTGGAAGGGTTACAGCTGCTCAGAAACCAGCACTTTTGGAGCTTTAAGCCCAAGGATTCTGGGGTAGGAAAGGAAATACGGCACGCACAGCCCTTTTAATATTTGTTAGCCAAATAAATGTTCCTGTTTCAAGGCAGGTGGAGCAGTAATAAATATCAGGTAGGAGAAGTGAGCCCCGCCACCCCTTCTCATTTGTATGCATGGCATTATTTCTTTTATTAAACAAAAATTCCCTCTCCAGAAATGCAGCCCAGCCCTGCTGGCTCAGGCCTGCTCTTGTTAAAATGATTATTAATGGTGCTGCACCTCTCTCTAACGGGAATGAATGGTCCAGCCACCCTTCAGTTCCACACATATTCCTGACTTACTCTTTCGGCTTCCTCTCGGCCGCAATATTCCCCACAGCCTCCTTCCCCTGCAGCCCTGGAAGATCTGCATGTGGGTGATCCATCTTGGAACTTTTAACGCTTATTTTTCAAGAGAGATAAAAATAAACCGTTCCATTTGGATGAAAAATAGGGGATGTAGGCCCAAGCCCACCATGGGAGATGGAGGGGGAAGGGGGAAGAAGGAAGAAGAGTATTTTCTCCCTTTTCCCTGTATTTAAACCACAAATGCATAATCCATCTCCCTTAACAGCCCCTCCCTTCATAAATAAATAATTTCCTCACCATGTGGAGCAGGGGGATGACAAGAGGAGGATCTTAAGTCATGGAAAGGAGGTAAAGGCAGAGATCTCTCAGGGAGTTTCTCACGGAGCACCACACAAATTCAAGTATCTGCTCTAGCAAGGGCACTTTGGCCATAGAGAATTCTTGCAAAAACAGTTTTTAAAGCAAGGACAACTTCCACGCCCTTTGCATGACTCTTCCATGCGAGTCTGCAGGGCCAGCAGGAAATGCATCCCTGTGGATGACCAGGAGAGCAGGGGGAAAGATGGGAAGAAGGGTGAGGGGATTCCTCACCTTTGCTCCCGCCTCTGCCTGCCAAGTGAGGGTGGCTGTGTTTCCACGCCTGATTAATCACTTGTAATCCCAGGGAAGGAGGTTGCCAGGGATGGATGAGTCGGATACAAGTGCTGCCTGCTGGCACAGGATCTTCGCCCACCAGCTGCTCCAGGGTGGATCTGGGCATTTCCAAAATGCCACAAGCTCTTTCAGACCTTCAAAACTGGAATGCACAAATATCACAAATCCCATCCAAATTCTCTGAGTACCACAAGCCTGCCCTCCATATCCCACAAACATCCCAAATCTCACAAACTGCTCACCCCATACCCCACAAATATCATCACCATCACTACACATCTACAAAATACCTCATCAACCCCACCAGCACCCTGACATGTTCCCCCAGAGGTTGTCACCAAAATATCACCAAAGAGGTCCCCAAACAGGCTCAAAAGACTGGCTGCAGGTGACCATCCTGCTTTTGGGGTTGGCACCATCTCCAGCACATCCCCCTTGTTAATGAGCAGATATAAAAGAGCCACTTGGCTGTTGCATCTTGGTTCTGATACACCAAAATATATAGGTTAAAACCATGAGAATTATGGATTTTAGCAGAAGACCACTCATGGAAAAAGTGGGCTTAAGGAACATAGCCCCAGGCAATGCTTGCAGGGACCGAGCACTGGAGCAGCTCCATGGCACTGCTGGGTGGGGCTAAAATAGCCACGGGAAGTACAGGATAACCTCTCTGCTCTCCCCTAGACTGATACCTGCTGAGAATTTCAGCTGAATTTTTAAAAGCTGGTTGCTTTACATTTGCTGTTTAGTTGCTTTTCTTAAAAAAACCCCAAACTCAGGGAACCAAGGAAAAGGCCAACAAACCCACGTCTACTGGTTTTCAGGGAAATCAAACCTGATTTGAAATTTGACCAGTGGTCAAATTTGACCAGTTGGTCAGTACTGGTGGTTTCCAGCCACTGTCCAAGGGGTTGTGGCTGCATCCCTTCTCCCATTTATCACGGCTCCGGCTCCATCCCCACCTGCGGACACGGATGGAGGGATATTTGCCTACACGTATGTAAAAGTGATTACAGGCAGAAGCCTGGGGGATTTGTTTGGGAACAATGTTGTAATGAGCCCGAGGATAATCTGCTGCCCAGAGACAGGGATTTTTCCCGGAGGGATGGCAGCCACAAATTAGACAGTCACATCTGGTTATTTCCAGTGAGTTAACTCCCAATGCCGCACCTCCAGCCCAGCACGGAGGGGCACGGCACAAATCCAACCATCCCCAGCAGACGTGCCCCAAATCCAAGACGTTTCAGGTAGGGAAAGCGGCTGGCCTGAGGATTTTTAATGGCCCAAAGTGGTGGAAATTCATTGCTCTGATAAGGCTCTGGGAGTTGGTGGTTTGAGCTTCAAACATGGCCAGTCCCTGGAGAAATTACACCATGTTCAAGCTAATCTTCTTATAAACATTGTTGTGGGGTTTTTTTTATTTTATCCGACATGTGTCAAGCAGGACCACTAAGCCTATTACATCTCCAGGGAGGTTGGTGCTTTCTCTTCTTCCTATCCCCCCCATCTGAATGCTGCTTGTCTCCTTTTTGGCTCCTTTGGACATTTCTCCAGCACTACAAACCAATTTTTTATAATTAGCACTGAGGAAAAAAAAATCTCAGTGGGTTTGGAGGCTCAGGTGAGATAAGCAGCCAGGTTCCAGCTAGACATACAAAATTTTTGGAGCTTGTAGGCTTCTGAAATGAACAAAAAACTTGCTGGACCATCTCTTCTACCTGTGTTCATTTATTTTTCTTTCCAACAAACCCTCAAAATAAATAGATAAAGAGTCAACTGGATATTTTTTTGTTCTCCAGGACAAAATAGTTCAAGTTATTGGGAAATCCCCAGTTGGGTACTGCCTTTGTGTTATTCCCTCTGTCTGAGTTTGAAAGCAGCAACAGGAAGGGATTAGACCACTGGAACAGATGGTTTTAAAGGACAGGGTGAACATGAAGCTGCTTTGAGCTTCGGGTTGAGGGACACATGTTGGTGAAGGGACATTTTTCCTGAGACCTCTCTCCCCACTCTGATGGGAAGTTCATAGGAAGCCAATAGAAAGCGTGAAAAGGAGGTGAAAAAAACCCCAAATCCTAAAAAGTTTGTGCTGCAAATGGTCATTTTCTGGAGGAAGCATCAAGATCTCTCCATGAGAAATAGGAAATGGAGAATTAGGAATACCTAAGGAGTGAGAAACTTTCATGCATTTACTTGTGCAAATATCACCCATATTCACTCTGGAGACTTGGCTACAAAAAATCAATGGGAGCTTATCAGCCTGCAGCAGAGTTGGGACAATTAAACCTTTCCCTCTCTGCCTTTCTATACTGGATTTAAGTTTTGAAGTTATTCTCACCTGTGGATGGAGAGAAAGAAACATCCGAGCCAGCACCTCTTATGGAGAGTTATCTCTAACAAAGGCAGTAGCTCTAATTATTTCCGTGCCTAATCGTTGCCTTCTTTGTCATTAAAAAAAAAATATTTTTTTAAATGCTATCTTGGACAAAAAAAGGGATATTGCGCATTTGACTACAATTTCTTTGCTCTTCTTGCACACAAACTTCTGCACTCATGGGAAAACTCCTTCCCCAAAAGCTGAGCTTTTGTCACTGGGTTTTTCTCTGGCACAGAGCAAAACTTTGCAGAAGGAGACCAGCAGAAACCCAAAGTGGGGTCTAAGTGGTAAAACTGAGCCTGGATTTGGAGCTGTCCCCCAGATCCGTGCTGGGCTGGGGACAAGGTGAGTGTTCTGTTACAAACTCAATCAGCTGAAGCACTGGCACTCAATTCCGCAGGAGCCAAAGGGTGTTTGAAGCCCCAAAACAGCACCCAAACATACGCCTTTTTGGTTGCCTGGTTTTTACCGAAAACCAGCTGCTCCATCCCAAAGTCCTTGGAGGAGTGGAAAAACACTTAGACAAAACAAATAATTAACAAGCTCAATAACTAAAAAGGCAGCGATTGCTCTTCCTAGTGCCTGCTCTGACCACCTCCATATGCAGGTTTGGGTGGATCACAACGATTTTCTGGAAGGACATCAGTACCCCCAAGACTCTGGCTGATCCTACAATCATTTTTCATCTTCTGGGGACTCAGGTTGGAAGCAGCAGCTTCCTTTTCATTTATTTAATTCTTTATCTCCCCAGTCAAAATGGACAGTGCAGATAATCTGGGCTTATATCCCTTTGAAGTCAATCAGAAAAGACTTTTAACTTGAGCGAGCAGGACCCCAGGCCTCCGTCTACCTGATCTGCAGGCACTGCCAGGGATTTCGGCAACTCAGGCTCCATCCACACGGACCTGGCTTTAAAGCTGTCAGGTCCAAGCTCTGCCTTGGCGAGAGATCAAGCACAGCAGATTTCCTACAACCCTCCCGTCTTATCACACATTAGCCCTGTCCAGATGTCAGGCGCTCTCCCCCTGCTCACAATCCCCCTTTTCTATCTTCTTTTATCTGCCCATTAAATTGCTGACAAGACCTTCCTCATGGCCTTTTCAAAAGTAGAGGGGATCAAAAAATCAACAGAATATTTCAAAAGTCCTTAGGGAAAATAAGAAGGTGGGGGGGGAATCAAATAGGAGGGAAAAAGAGCCTGCAATGCTGTTACCATGCACAGAGCCCAGAGCAAGACACTGGGGTTTGCAAGTGCTTCAACTCGCTGCTGGTAGGAAAGGGGCTGGGAATGGTTTGGGTTGCCAGGGAGCTGCCTCACAAGCATCACTGGTACCTCCAGCATTGCCCTTGCAAATGCTCAGCATGCAGAACAGCCTTAAAAAAGGGCAAACATGGTTGCAGCCACCCCAAAACTCCAGTGTGGCATCCTGTCCTCAGCACAGCAAGCTAGCATCGTGGAGACAAGATTTCTTTTCTGATGGGCAGGAAAAGGCAATTTATCTCCCTTACCCTTCCTGCCACTTTCCCCCAGCTTTCCAGCAAAGCTGTAGAAGAGTTTCAGCTTCACACTCGCTTCTGAAAAGGTGACACTGCCAGCTTTCAAAGGACATCAGAGCAGGGGTGATACAGGAGGTGACTCCATCCCAGCAGCTGGAAGTGGCAGGCAGAGAGCACCAGAGGAAAAAACAACCCAACACATTCCCAGCCTTTGCTGACACGGCCGGAGCTATGTCGGCAGTGGCATTCTGCGTGCACAGGGAGAAAAACCCAGACAAAAAAGCAGCAATGTTGAGCAAACCCTGTCTTAATTTCATTTTGCTACCTGGGAAATCATATTTGGTTCTTTATTCAACTGGTAGAACAAAAGTTTTAGGGTTGGGTTCCTCCCCTCCCCTCCCCTCCCCTCCCCTCCCCTCCCCTCCCCTCCCCTCCCCTCCCCTCCCCTCCCCTCCCCTCCCCTCCCCTCCCCTCCCCTCCCCTCCCCTCCCCTCCCCTCCCCTCCCCTCCCTCAAGCTTTGTTACATATTGTTTTCTTTCTCCTAAAGGCTTTCAGTGGATTCTGAGTTGGCTGAATCCCAGAATGGTTTGGGTTGGAAGGGATCTTAAAGCTCATCCTATTCCACTCCCTGCAATGCGCAGGGACACCTTTCATTGCTGAAAGCTCCACCCTTGAACTCTTCCAGGGATGGATCACCCACAACTTCTCTGGGCAACCTGTCCAAAATGCTGCCAGCTCTCCTGGCTAATGCACATACAAACAGCTCTTTGCTTCCAGTTCCAGTGGGACAACACCCCCAAAGCCATCACACCAATAAAAAGTTGCAGGCAGAGAAGAGCAAGAGCAGAAAAATCCTCGTTTGGGCATGCAAAGAAGGACCCCTTGGCACAAACAGAGGCACTTGTTATTCACTCCTCAGGATTTGTTATTTATTGTCCCACTTCTCACAAAATTGCAGGAATCTAATCAGAGCTCAGAAGCCAGAGCAGGTAATGCCAGTGATCAGTCACATGCTCCCAATAAGGAATAACAAACAGCTGGAGTGACCACCCCAGATGATCCATGGGCTAATGCCAGCTCAGTGCCCACTGAGCAGGATCTCAGGCCGAACATACTCTCAAGGCCATCCTTAATGCCAAGCCTTTGCCATCCCATCAGTGCTTGGATTATTTGCAAACTCAGGATGAGAGCACAAGCCTCAGGATCGGGGCCGAATTCCCTCCTCTGCCTGCCAGCACCTCGCTTAGGAGATGAGAAGAAAATTGATAAATATAAAAGCCTCCTGCACCCTAGAATAACATAAAAAGTTATTATGAAGAAAAAGTTTCCTGGTCTAAGAATGAGGTAGAGAACTACATCACAGGACAATGATATTTAATTTTACTGCGGAGTTTTGGATCCAGCTGTCTGGGGCAACCTGGTCTAGTGGAAAGTGTCCCTGCCCATTTCAGGGCTGAAACTGGGTGGTCTTTATGGTCCCTTCCAACACAAACCGTTTGAGGATTCCATTCTGTAAGTGCCTGTCTGGTCCTCATCTTTCGGAACATATTCCAGGCTGCAGCTCCGGCTTAGCTCTTCATGACAGCAATGCTTCCCCCCCCTAAAAATGCAGCACTGCATTTGCCTTACCTTACCTGTCAGGTGTGTTGTGGGCTGTCTTCCCCTTTGAAAAACAAGGGGACCACAGCTTTGGCAGAGCTGCTGAATTATACCTAAACACATAAATATAAATACGTATTTCCTCCTTTCAGTAGGAATTTTGCCAAATGCTTCCACATGCTGCTTTTTTAAAAAATCCTTTCTAAAGTCTACCTGAGCTCTTGTCCCTGGTACCCCACCTGATACTCCCAGCTGCCTTGGGAAGCTCTCCCATGGTGCTGCCTCTGCCCTGGGTTATGTCCTGGTGCCTTCCAGAGCTGCAGGGATTATTGCTGCCTCAGGATTTGGCTGCTGCTCCCTTCTAGTTCCCCCTGGACCATCTCTAACATCCTCAAGGATCCTTGTCTTATATATCTACACATGCTGCTTCAAAACCTAAACCTTTCTCCCAGAACAGGGAAAACTCTGGCTTTAACCCACTTGGAAAACTGGAAAAAGCCTGTAAGGAAGCCCTGCCCGGGTCAGGGTTTGTATCACAAGCCTTGGAGAAATACACCTTTCTCCTTTTGGTTTTCCAAGGTTATGGTCCCACCCTTGCATCCTGGGACTGTTTCTGGAAAGCCTTCCTTGAAAAAGTTGGGACAACACAAGGCAGAAATTCCTGTGCTTGTATCAATAACCCAGGATCAAAGAAACTTGGGACTTGCAATTGGCACCAACCCAAAGAAATCCCCATAACAGTTTTCCTGTGGGACCAGCAGGGCTCTCTTGGCTCCACAGGGGCCACCCTGCTGCAAATTTCTTGTGGGAGCATCTCCTCCATGTGGGAGTCAGCTCTTTGGGTGTCCCCAGAGCATCTCAAAAGCAGAAGTTTTGGGGAAAGAAGGCTGGGACCCCCTGAGAGCTCCTTCTTGCTGCCGTGCCAGCTCAGGGCAAGCAGCAAACTAGCAGGAAATGCATATCAGTATCTGCAAATGAAAGGCTGTTTCCACCTCTAATTAACTTGGGGTCCATCCAAGCAATGGAGTGTTGGGGTTTTAGGAGTTCTGCTGTTTTCTTTTTCTCTTCAAGAATTTTCCCCATATATGTTGCCAGGGGAACAAATTGCTAGGCGCTTAAGAGCAAAAGACCTGGCCACAGAGGGTGGGGGATCCAACTAACTACTTGGCTTTCACCTGGGGGGTGGGGGCGGCGGGGTTGCTGGTGCTCTCAGTGTTCAGAAGGAGCTGGTCAGAGCTGGAGGTTCCTGGTTTTCGGCTGCTTTCCTTCTACTGGAGAAACCCGGGATTCTCAAGCCCAACTTTCCCTGCCCTGCTGGGAGCCGGGCCGTGGCTCAGCCCGCCTTGCCTCAGCCTCCGCTTTGATCCTTCACTACCCTGTAGCCAGCACACCCTTGCCAGCTGAGACCTCCTGGAATTCCCGCTGCTGCTCCGGAGTTTGATACATCTCGTCCGCCACCTGGGATCTGTGCTCATCTCTGCTGTTCCCGAGGGTCCGGCCGGGCACCGGGATCAGCTGCCCAGAGGGTTTGTGAAGCTTTTCGTCCATCCCTCCCGGGACCCCGAGCACCATCACCGCGTGCTCCCCGAGCTCGCTCCGGAGCGCCCCCTGCTGCCGTGGGGGAACCATCGCACCCGCCCTGCTCACCGGGAGCCGCCAGCGCCCCTGCCGGCTGTGAGCGGAACGGCACCAACAGGGGAAAGTGCCTGCGGCCGAGAGAGGCTGGCACTGGGTTTGTGGTTCTGTTTGCTGTTTACTGCCATAGCTATTGTTGTTTGCCTTGTCATACATATATATATATATATATATATATTAGTAAAGAACTGTTATTCCTACCCCTCATATCTTTGCCTGAAAGCCCCTTAATTTCAAAATTATAATAATTTGGAGGGAAAGGGGTTGCATTTTCCATTTCAGGGGAGGCTCCTGCCTTCCTTGACAGACACCTGTCTTTCAAACCAGGTCATGGAGTCAGGCTCTCCTTAGCCAAGCCACGGCAGAAATTCCCTCTCCAGCTGCCTTGCAGTGGGATCTCCTCCTCTGAGTGGCCTCCAGGAGTTCTCCTCTCCTGGATGCCCACCCTCAGATAACACCTTGGCTGTCTCCTGGGGTACCATTATCTCCTGTTAGATCCTATGAAACACTCCAGACTAAAAAGATGCAGAAAATTTAGGGACCAAACCAGTAATTAAGAAAATCCATAACCATTGCAAGGGAAAGCAGGTCGGCTATCCTGACACAAGATACAGACACAGCATTATCCCAAGGTCTTGGATAAAATCCTAAAAAGATCCTAAACCACTGGAGGGAATATTGTCATCCCCATCTTGATTTGGGGATGTTTCTCATGGATTTTCAAACAGAAATGGTTAAAACCAGCAAGTATTTTGCTTCAGTAGGACCAAAACACCCAGCTTTCCCTACCATGGGCTAAAGGGAAGAAATGCAGAAGGAGAGTTAATCAAGCTGAGATTAAAGTGAAAAACTCAAACAAACCAGCAAACAAATCTCATCCAAACCCACACAAGCAAAGAGTTTGCCATGACTCCTTCCTCGCACTGCTGTTCACTTTCATCCTCCTGACCTTCTCTGTTCCAGCCAGGAGGGAATAGGAATGTTCGAAGAAAGCTATTCCTGCGTTATTTTTAGCAGAGCCAGAAGAAAAGTGACTGGAAATAATCCATGAAAGCAAGCTTTCACCTTGATTTTCAGCCTCTGGAGATTTCGATAGCCTTGATAGCAATCACAACTTAACCATAGGTGTAGAAAATGCTGGGTGATACCAAGAACATAAATTGAGCTCGTTCTTTCTTTCTTTCTTTCTTTCTTTCTTCCTGCTCCACATTAAAAACACGGTGAACCATCAAAGGGAGACTGAGGGAAACACTTTCCCCCACAAACCAGTGAATTGTTGGCAACACCATTGCAGGAGAAGGGAAGGCCAGGTTTGTCTGTATTTCAGCCCAGTTATGCAGCCAGTAAGAGAATTCTACATTACAATTGAATGCATTCAAAATAGATGCTGATTTTGGAATGTTCCACAAGTGTCTTGGGGAAAAAGCCACTCTTTCCCAACCACAATTAAGAAGAGCTCTTCTAAACAACCTGGTCTAGTGGGAGGTGTCCCTGCCCTTGGCAGGGGGTTGGAATGAGATGAGCTTTAAGGTCCCTTCCAACCCAAACCATTCTGGGATTCTGGCACTGACTGACTGCACAGGGACCTCTGTGCTTCCCTGCCTGCCCTGACCCACAGGCACCAGCCCTAGCAGCCATTGATGGGACACAGACCTCAGCTGCATGTGTGAGAGACCAAAGGAATTAATTAATAGAAGCTGCACTCCCAAGGCGCTGATAATAAGAACAAAATGAGGGCTGATCCCATTAAGTCAATCTTCTCTGCTGGTTGCTGCCATCTGATGTCTCCCGCTTCCCATTGCTCCTTGCTGCATGTTCCCACTGTAGATCTAAACCCACTTTATTTCTGCTGATCCATTTTAAAGTGACCACAGCCATGAGACTGATTCACCGTCTGGGTTTGAAAAATCTATCGCTTCCCCATGCTTTTCCCACCATCAGCTTTTCTTCTGCTATCAAACACCTCCTTTTCCCTCTGTGGCCAGGGCTGCTAAGAGCATTTCTTCCCTAGGGTTGCTGTGCCTAGGCTCTCATCCAGATCGGAAGTGGCAAAGCCCCCCTAGCCTAGTGCTGCCACATCCCCATCTCCTCCTGGTTTCAGCCTGTGCATGAGGCCTCAGATTTAGCCACCATGTCTGGGCTCCAGGCTAGTTTTCCTCAGAGCAGGAGAGGCAGGATGAGTCCCTGGCATGGAGCATTCTCCTGGCTGTGGCAATTCTGTTTTTGTAGAAGTGAGGGAAGCCCAGCCCTTTGGGGAAACCAGCACAGACTGGTTTGCATCCAGTACAGTCAGACCTGCTGCTGCGTAAAGAGGACTCGACCACATTTGGCTGGGCCCAGACACCCTCAGAGAGCATTTTTGTACCAGTTGATGGCTTTTCTTTGCCATCTGCATCAGCCCAACAACCAGGAGGCCACGCTGAGCACCCCCACTGCTGGAAAATTGTCCTGGGGAAAAGGAGCCAAGCTGGCTGTGTTGAGAGCACACCATATTTCCAGCAGATTGTGGTGTCATCACCTCCTCATGGTGGGAAAGAGCTGCTCTGGACCAGAACAAACCCCTCAGTAGGGAACGGCAGCCGCAAACCTCTCCCCTTCCATCAACCTGGGGAGAAGGAGTTTTCCTCAGTCATCCTCTGCCTTACAGGAACACTTGGGCCAGTGTTGGAGCTCCCCAGGGAACCACAAACCCCATCCATGCTCCCTCACCCTGACTGGGAACAGCCAGGGCAGCTGCAACCAGCAAGTAAAGAGGCATTAAAAAAAAAAAGTCTCACTTTGCTGAGTTTTAAAGCATTTCCCTGGATCAAAGAGGCTCTGGTGAGTGTTGTCACGGCAGGGGATATTTATTGCCATCTCAGGAAATGTTTCATTATTCTTTGGTAAGTGGTGGCCGTGAATTTCAGCCTGTCTGCCTGGCCACAAAGGGGACCATTGGGCAGATTATTTCCAGCAGCCAGGCTCTGCTGAGGAACGAAGCATCACCTTCCAGCTCCAAGCATATAGTGCCTGCAAAACCCTGGCTGGTTCCCTCTGCAGTAAGGAACAAGACCCAGATCCCACAAATCCACCGAGGAGAGGGCAGCTGGGCAGCCAAGCAGACTGAGGGGTTGCTCCCAATGGATTTGCAATAGAGGGAAAACAACACAGGCACCTTCAGCACACAGTTTAAATACTCACAGTAAAAATAATGAGTTGAATTCCGTGCTCGGCTAACGAAGCTGTTCCAGATGCTGTTTCAGTCCACTCAGAATCCTCAGGAAGCAGTTCAGCAGGTTTGGATGGAGGTGGAAAAGGCAGAGAGTCCAAGCCACCAACTGGATGGGACATGAGGCCGGTCCTAGTGAGCCTTTGGTAAAGCTCCCTTTGTCTTCTCACACCAACTGCTCTGGAACAGGATGGTGAGAAACAACCATTTAATCCCTTTCCCCCTCCCCCCCGTGAAAATATCTAATCACTTTCCAAGTCTATGTAAGCTTCCAGCACCTAAAATTTCCTGTGGCAATGAGTCCTACTTTTTAACAGGCTGCTGGGTAACAAGTTTGTCATCGGTTCTTGGAACTTCTCTAGATCTTCCCAGTATCTAGAACAGAAGGGATGGCATCTAGAGGGACAGGTGGAGAGGTGGGACTATGTGAACCTCATGAAGTTCAACAAGTGAAGTGTCCAAGGCCAGGTTGGATGGGGCTTGGAGCAACCCGGGCTAGTGGAAGGCGTCCCTGCCCATGGCAGGGAGTTGGAATTGGATGATCTCTAAGGTCCCTTGCACCCCAAACCATTCTGGGATTCTGTGATACTCCTGATTCCAAGTGTTTCTTGAACTAAGCCACCATTGCTGATTAATTCTTCAGCTTTACAACACAAACGATTTCGTGTCTGGCCCTGCCTTTATCAATCCTTGCTTTCTGTGGATAATTTTCTAGGCTTCTTCCCATCCATTTTTTGTGGGCTACTCACAAATTACTCAAGGCAGGAGATACCAGACATTCACTAAGCAGCACAATAACATTCCCCATTTTGGCCTCTCTTACCTCCCTGGTTTTTTTTGGACTGCCATGGACCAGCAGTGTCATTTTGATAAATATTTCCAGCATAACTGTCAGATCTCCTTCCTGAGCAGTAACAGCCAGTTCAGAGCCCAATGATTTCCCCCTGTGCACTGTTTTACATTTAGCATCCTTGAATTTCATCTGCCATTTTATTATGTGCTCACTAAATATCATAAGGTCCTTTTCCCATTCTTGGAGGTTGGCTGTGTTTTAATCTTTTTCGTATTAACTAAGCATTGCCATCAAATGTTCTTTTTTTAAAATTTTCTCCCAGACCCACCTGGACTGCCCAAATTCAGGGGACTGATGCACAATAAAAGGCCTGTCAATATTAAATTGTCATTAAGTGCAAAAGCATCTTCTCAAGGCTCCACAGGGTAGAGGATGCAGGTAACAAAGTCACATCTACCACCATGCACAGTGGCTTTATAGATAATAACTCAATAACCGTTGAATTTTAGCATAGCTAACACAAGCTGAAATGAGAAAAAGCCCCTCTAAAACAAGTAGTCTTTTCTAATTCCTTTTAAATTCTCCTCTGGAGTTATAACTGTGATGTTTACGAGTAACTCTGTGAAAAAGGGTGATTTCAGAGCCTGGGGAAAACAAAAGGTTTGTTTCCCACTTCAGGGGAGGGAGTTACCAGGGTAAATCGAGTGCAGCTGGGAGCAAACACAGACTCAGGATTTAAAGGGTTTCCCAGCATGGAGGTTCTGGGCTTTAGAGCTGCTGGGGTGGGGCAGGGTGGGGGGGTCATCGTCGTCTCTCTCTCATCATCTAAAATCAGGTTTGGTTGAGGTTTTTTTGTTTTGAAAAATATATCCAGTGGCTATGAATTCTTTAATGTGTCAGGCCTCAGCAGGAAAAGGCTGTCCTTGATGAAGGCTCCTGTTCTCTCACTGAAGGGGTGAACAGAGAAAAGCCCTTTTTTTCCAGTGACAGAATGTGCCACCAGCATGTCCAGCAGAACGGAGCATAGAAGCAGTGGAGATGGAAATAGCAAATGGAAAATGCTCCACTAAAGGCTCTGCCTTTGTTTACAGCCCTGCCAAGTTCTCTGGTTCCCTGGTTTTCAGAAACGGCTGTTTTCTAAACCCTTTTCGTCATTGGGCCACGGACACCTTGGAAAAGTGCCCATTAAAATGAGCCATGGGCCCTCCAGTAGCCATCCCTCAAAGCCAGGTGGGAGAAAATATTTTATTAACTGCTAAAGGATGGGTTTCCTCTATAATGAACCTTTCTGCAGTACTGAAGAAAAGCCATGTCTTACTTCCCCTTCCTAATAAATGGCTTCTTCAGAGTTTAATTAACTTCTCCCTGATCTTCTTTTGTGGCTAAGTGTCACCCTGACCATGAGACAAACTCTGTTTGTTCCTTTATCTGGGAGAGCACTGGCCTGTCAGATAAACTGCTCTGCCTAATTTTCTGGGGCTTTTTCTCTTCCTACTTTGCATATTCCAGGGAGGGAGGCAGTAATAACAGAAAGAGATGCTTTTTGGCAGCTGGATACATTTGGGATTGGGAAGGAGCACCTCCTTAAAATACAACCTGGACCATGCTCCTGCAGTGCTGGCAGGGGCTGGGAATGGGGACCCGTCTCACAGACCCACCAGAAACTGGGTCAGGCTCTCTGCCTGGTCCTTTATTTCCTTAGGCTTGAAAACAAACCTGGAGGAAACAATTTTTTGCCCTTCCAGGAGTACAGGATTTTGTATTTTCAGCAGCACTTGTCTGTCCCCATGCGTATATATAAATATAGCTCAAAATCAATAGGAGTGAGATTAGGTCACTGTATTTCTGAGAAATGTGCTCCTGATAGCTCATGAACCCAACCAGCTCCTGCTCCTTCACGCTTCCCGTGGTGCTCCAGGACTGGCTACACGTGCCAAGACAATGGCACAGCCTGGAGAAGGCAAGGGCTGTTCTCTTTTAAAATGGATGGATTTGGGCCAAGTCAAGAGGGACCATCACAAACTTCTGCTTTGGCTTTTCAGGTCAGCTCTTAGCCCATCCCACAGCAGAAGGCAGGAGCAGGAGATCCCACTTTGGGGTGGGAGGGAGGTAGGAGCTCCTGAGTACCAGCTGGAGAAATAGGTGGCCTTTTCCATGCAATGCCTGGGCTCCTTCTTGGGAAAAGATCCCACGGCCAGCCTTGTTATACACGGGCCTGAGTGGCGCCGCTTGATTAATTGTGCCAGGCCAGGAGCAGCCGGGGACTTTTGTGACACCAATGCAGTAATGGTCTTCAGCACACAGACAATCCCAGAGGATGTGTCCTTCCTACCCAAATGAAATTAATTAATGGTGGCAATAAATAAACCACTCCAGACAAACGAGAGCAGCTGCCAGCACAACAGAAGAAAAATATAGGGAAAGGAGAGTGTTTTGCAGTACATTTCTGGGGAAGGAATAAATGGGGAAGAGCTAATGCTTGCTTTTTTTGGATACACTGAGTGAAATGGGGCTGCAAGAGGAGGATGGGCCAGCATGGACCATCCCAGGGGAATGACAGCAGCTGTGGCTGACCATTTATCCCTCTTCTGTGCTTAGCATAAGCTCTGCCACCATGTGCAGCTGAACTCCAAGGACTGTCCTCCACAGCCATGATCCTGTTTGGTCTGCCCTAACCGTGCCTTGTGTATCCAACTGTTTTACCCACCTCCCACACCACTGATGGCTAACTAAAAACACTGTGTGTGGTTGATACTGATCACATTAATCCATCACAAGCAAGCCCTGAATGATTACAAGGCTGATTATCAGGGCCTGACATACCCCTGTGCTCACTTCTACCCCTGGTAGGTCCTGCCTGGGCATTTCCTTGGATCCCCACCCGGAGGTCTAATCACCAGGCTCTGGAGCACCTCTTAGGCACTCCTAATTGGCACGTGACAAAGTGCCTGCCACACGTTGGTCAATACCAATTAGCATACTTATTAAATGAACGTGCGTGTTGGCAGCAGTTATCTAATTACCTTAACAAGTGCATCAGGGAGAGGCATCAAACCCTGTGGAGCAGCAGGAAAACGAGCTGCCCTGGGATAAGGGACAGGATGGGACTTTTGGAGCAAGTCCAGGGGAGAGCCATGAAGATGATTAGACGGAAGGAACACCTATCCTACAGGGAAAGGCTGAGAGAATTGTGATTGTTCAGCCTGGAGAAGAGAAGCTTCAGAGAGAACTTAGAGCCCCTTCCAGTGCCCAAAGGGGCTCCAAGAGAGCTGGAGAGGGACTTTGGACAAGGGCATGGAGTGATAGGACAAGGGGGAATGGCTTTCCACTGCCAGAAAGCAGGATTAGATGGAACATTGGGAAGGAATTCTTCCCCGTGAGGGTGGGGAGGCCCTGGCACAGGTTGTTCAGAAGAAGCTGTGACTGCCTGATCCCTGGAAGTGTCCAGGTTGGACAGGGCTTGGAGCACCCTGGAAGGTGCCCCTGCCCATGGCAGGGGGTTTAGAACATGATGAGCTTTAAAGATTTGACCCAGACCACTCCATGACTCTCTGAAATCCCTGCTCCCTGTGCAGGACCCACTCTCTAACACAGGTGAGTTTGCTGAGTAGCTCCCAGCTCCCACCACTTCCAGGGTAATGTGACTCAAACATTTGGGGTTTTCCTTCTGCAGAATTAATTTCCTGGAAGCCAGGGAACAGGAGTAACGAGAGAGGCCAAGACACCTGAAATTACATTTACCAGGCTACACAAGGCTGGTGCTTTTTATTTATTTCCCTTCTTTTTGCATATCACCCCCAGGCTGAGCTTAGCCTGTGGGTACCACCGTTATCAAAGAGCAGGCAGGGGGAGAGTTGAGACAATGTTTGTGCCTGGGAACCAAAACAGACCCTGTGCACTGTTTTAATTTAATACTCATGAAAGTCTGCAATGCTGATTTCTTCTTTTTCTTTTTCTCCTTGGAATTGGTATGACAGAGCATTGCTGGTGGAACTTTCTCTGCCTTTTATGTCAGGGCTGGCATGGTATCATAGGATCACAGAATAGTTTGGGTGGGAAGGGACTTTTAAGACCATCTCATTCCAACCCTCTGCCATGGGCAGGGACACCTTCCTCTAGCCCAGGCTGTTCCAAGCCCCTCCAACCTGGCCTTGGACACTTCCAGGGATGCCGGGGCAGCCACAGCTTCTCTGGACAGTCTGTGCCAGGGCCAATGACTGCTCCCTTTGCAAGGGAGAGGGCAACTCCTGTGGGTGGAGAAGATGCCAGTTTTGCATTTTCAGATTTGAAAATGAGCAAGACCAGAGGGTTCTGGCTGCTACAACAGACCCAGAGCAGAGTAAGGGCCTGGGGGAAGAGTGAGGAAAATCTGTGATCCTGTTGAAGCAGCACCCAGCTCTACTCACCATTTTGCCTTTTCTGTCCAGCCTTGACTTTTTTTCCCCTGCCATTTTCCTTAAGTTTCTCCATCCCTTGACAAGCTGAGAAGCACCATCAGTCCATCCAGCATGCTCCTTGCTCCCAAGAGGCTGATCCAGGATGGATGGAGGACATCAGTCTTCCCTACTGCTGAGTCTACCACATATCAGATGCAAGCAGCACACTGAGTAACTCATGTTTCCTGCGTGCCTATTAAGCAAAAATTAGAAGAAATTACATGGGGAAGTCAGCAGTAAGTAGGAGGGGACGGGTTGTAATTATCTGGCTATTAATTGGCATAAAGTTCCAGTTTAATGCTCTCAGGCCCATGTCCCTATTTCCTAGGGAAATTTTCTCTCTATTAGTTTTGGATGAGAACTGGGATTCTCTCTGGAAGCTCCGAGTCCACCCAAAAAGGTGACTTTCAGCTTCAGTCCCCCAGCAGGTTTTTGTTTTCACACACTGAGGGACAAAATTAAGGGGTCATTTCTAACACGGCTTCATCTGCCCAAGGTGAAGGTGGAAAGAGCCAAGTTTTACGTTTTACCATTGGGTGATGATAACCAAGGATGACCCTTTTAAAATTCAGCCCACATGCAAATGTTTGCTCCAAATAAAAGAACTCAAAGGATTGTTCCTCATGGCTCCTGCCATCCCTGGGAATTCCCTAGGGAGAGGTGAGAACCTCCTGCCCAAGCGGCTGCTCATCAAAACCTGCCAATTAAACAGAACCAGAATGTTCTGAGCAGTGAACATCCATCAAACCCCACGGAGAATTTCAAGGAGTGATGTGCAGGTTCCTGCCAGCTCACCTGGCAAGGGACCAGGCAGCCCATCCACCTGCTCTGTGCTGCTCCTGCCATGCAGGATACAGCTCTGCCACGGGAGAGGGGGAAGCTGCAGATGTTTGCTGTTGAACCAACACATACAGGTATTCACAGCTCTACAAAAGAGGTGGGAAGCATGCCCTTTCCTCCTCAGGAATCCCACAGGCAGCTGAAAGAAGCTGGAGCAGCAGGGAAATCTGCTGTGCTATTACAGACTGGGGAAGGGTGGGGTAGGGGGAAAGGAAATAAAAGTTTTTAGATTTTTCTTTGATAAAACAAGGTATTTCCATGGATAAATCAAAGTGCTCTCAGTTTTGCATCAGGTTTCCTCTGGAAGTCAAAGGCTTCCTTCCAAAGGGGAAAGGCAGGTCAGCCCTGCTCTGGTGGATACAAACACCCTTCAAGCTGCTCTTGTCAGCGCCCCAGCAGGAGCTGTGGGGACCTAAAGATTTATCTTTAAGCTACAGACCGTTCTCCTTTAATTCCCAAGCAGGAGGAAAGCTCTTACTAAAGTGAATTCAGAAAATAAAAAAAGGAAAAAAGGAAATTAGGGGAGAAACAGGGAGAAAACAAACAGGAAGAAACAGCAGGGGAAAAAAGGAAAAAAATAACAGGAAAGAGAATGCAGGGATTTTATACACTTCACAGCTTGGAAACTCAGAGCAAGGAATGAGGAATTCTCCCTTCATGCCGTGGTTCTCCGTGGACTGCAGTAACATGGAGCTACATGCCTTTTGAAAAAAAAGGCTTCCACTATGGCTAATTGTCAGCATTCCAAACCCTTAAGAATATTAAAAAATTCTGGTTTTCTCTCCATATGTCCCTCCACTTTCCAAACCCAGCAGAGCAAACTTCTCTGTGCTACAACAAAGCCCTAGGAATCTTTTCTGTCACCTGGCTGCAGCAGCCAGAGGCATGAATCCCTGCACATGGCATGGGGGTTGTGATGAGATGACCTTTAAGGTCCCTTCCCAACCCAAATCATTCTATGATTCTATGAAAAAAATGAGGATTTTACAAAACTTCAGAGAAAATCCCCAGCTGTGGAGGCTCAGCACACTGCTCTGAAAAAGCTTTGCCACCTGTCCCAGAGGAGTCATTCCCTTTAAAATTTTTAATTATTTTTAATCCACATCTAGGTTGGTAAGTTGCTTTTTCTGTATGATTTTGTACCTCAGCAGATAGAAGGGAAACACCAGTGCCACCATCAGAGGTACCAACAGATTCCAGCATCTGCCAACAGCTGTATTCACCCAGGATGGGGATTTGCTGGTGGATTCAGAGCCTGCCAGCTCTGAAAACATCATTCATCCTCTGTCTCCAAAGATTGTCTGGCACGTGCTGTTGGAGAGACGGCGGGAGCAGAGGAAGCTGCCTTGGGAGTGGAAAAAGGCCACAGGATGCCCCATCCTGGAAAAAAATCCCTCCCAGCAGCCACGGCTGAGTCAGAGCCCCCTCCAGCCCCGTCAGAAGTGACAGGGTAGCGCTGCCACCACTTTAATCCACTGAGCAGCTGCGGAGCTGGAAGGGAACCGAGGAAGATCAATGTGCCATTAGAGAAAGCACCCAGGGCTGCCAGTCAATACCCTGGAAAGACACTGCAGCCTGTGACAACCACACCAGCAACCTGCTGGTATTGATACGAGAATGGCAGGCTTTAAAATCCAACACCTTCGGCTTCCCTCCTCCCCATCCTGAGTAAATTAACCCCAAATCTCTTTGTTTACCCTCACCCCTAATAAGCTCTCGTGGCTCACAGAAAATGGTATTCCAGGCTCTTTCCTGAGCAGGCAAGAGCCTTTGTTCCCTTTCATCCTGGGGAAAAGAAGGGTTTAGATAATCTCAGAATGCCAGAAAGCAATTTATTTTAACCTAGACTGTTTCTGCAATGTCATCTCTTGGCTCCAGCACATGGGAAGCATCGTTTGCTGGCGTTTACACCACGCAGCTCTGATGGGTTCCGTGTCCCTTGCAGTCCTGCAGCACCGGGAGCAGCCGGAGTGCTTTGACCCTGGGTTGGGGACAAGGCTATGGCACACAGCTCAGTGCCCAAACAACACCCTCCAAAGGTTTGAGCTGTGGGAGAGCTGGGCACAGCAGTCAGGAGCAGGGGGTTGTGCTGGGTATTGCACATCCCAAGTCCCTGATGCGGACATGGAAGAGACTCCAAAGGGAATCCTGTCATAAAATCACCACAGACTGGTTTGGGGTGGAAGGAACCTTAAAGATCACCCAGTTCCACTCCCCCTGCCATGGGCAGGGACACCTTCCACTAGACCAGGTGGCTCCAAGCCCCATCCAGCCCGGCCTTGGACTCTTCCAGGGATCCAGGGGCAGCCACAGCTTCTCTGGGCAACCTATGCCAGGGCTTCACCACCCTCATGGTGAAGAATTTCTTCCTAACGTCCAGTCTAACCGTGCCCTCTGTCTGTGTGAAGCCATTCCCCCTTGTCCAAAGTCCCTCTCCAGCTCTTTTGTAGCCCCTTTAAGTACTAAAAGACTCTAAAAGGTCACAATTAGGTGACCCTGGAGCTTTCTCTTCTCCAAGCTGAAGAATCCCAATTCTCTCAGCCTTTCCTCATTAGAGGCTCCATCCCTCTAATCACCTTCATGGCCCTCTCCTCTGGACTCACTCCAACAGTCATGTCCCACTTATCCTGGAGCAGCACCAGCTCTATCCCAGTACTCTATAAGGCACATTCAGTCCTTTCCCTCTCAGCAGGAGGAAGAGATTTGCAGTGATGGAGTCTCACTGCTCTTCCTAAGCCACTGGGTGAGTTCAACTCCTCGCCTTCAGGATGTTTTTTGCACCCCCAAGCCTGGAAAGTTTCTTTAGAAAGGAAAAGCAAAAGCAGAGAACATCACAGAGCAGGAGACAGCTCCAGCTGCTGGAGTACTCTGAAGAACAGCACCATGTCAGAGCGTGTGCTCCTTCCAGCTTCCCCAGTCTGGCTCCATCATTCCCTGGAAACCATGCACCGTGGTGCAAATACACTGAGATATCTATGACAAGTTTTGCCGCAATCCAGGCCAGGAGCACCAAAAAGCAGCAGTCACTGGTGGGAGCCCCTTTTGCAGAACCCCAATAGCTCCCCCACTGCCCAGCACAGCCTCTTAGCTCTGCCCCACCCTGGCTGCTCAGGGATTGCAATAACTCATCTCTCTGTCAACAGGGAATATTTTTAAATGTCTTTCTCCCTGCAGGCAGGCAGAAGCCTCCTCTGTTCTTCCCAGGCAGATTCCTTTTTTATTATTATTGTTATTTTTCCTCTACATGAGGAGTTTAAATCATCCTGTCTCCTTTTAGGGTGGGGGAATGACAGTCAGGCGGCAGCCCCCAGGAAGACTCAGAATTGCTTGTGGCAGGCAGTCAGGAAAAAGAGCTGAAAGTTTGTGTGTCCAAACTTCTGATTCAGAGCACAAAGCAAAGCTTGTCTTGCCTTTCCTTCCCGAAGTTACATAAAAATAAACCCAGGCTCCCTCCTTCTTCTTGGCAGCCAGCAGCACATCCTGCAGAGCAACCTTGTGTCCTGAGACTCTTCCACTGGGCTGGGAAAGGAGAGGAGAAGCTCAGCCCATTCCCTGGCTGGCTCCCACTGAGCCTTATTTCACTCTGTGTACTTCCCAGCAGGACATTGATGTGGACAGGCATCTGGAAAGCCTGCAAGAGTTTCATCAGTGCTTTGTTTTGTTCTGTACTTTCCACGCTCGGGGTGTTATTACCACACTGCTTTGGTTGTGCAACAGCCCCACAAACGGCACTGGGCTGCTTTGAAGTGGGAGGAGGAGCTGGGCCACTGAAGAGCCACCAAAATCCCTGCGGTTCCTGCCATCGCTGAAGGCCCACTTTGCATGTATTACAGTAAGTCAGCAGAAAGCAAATAAACAGGCAGACAGGATAAACAGGCTCTGCAGCCTGGTGTTCCCTGAGAAAAGTATGATTTTTTTTTTCCCCTCTAATGCCCACCACTTTGTCAGCAAGTCTGTGTGTGCTGGGGCATCATTTGTCTCCTGGGCTTGCAGACCCAAACCACTGATAAACAAAACTCTCACTGAGCCGCCTTCACTGTGGATGGGAGGCCCCAATCCCAGTCACAGACACGGGGACACTCTGCCAGGCAGCTTCATCCCTTGCTGCAAACCCAGCTGCCAACACCTGGCCACCACCAGACCCCCCCCAACCTGCAGGGAGCCCCCGCCCCACCGATGTCCCGGGGTGACAAAGATCACACACCCCCAAACAAGTGGCACAGGGATCCAGCCACCTACTCTGGATGTGTGGAAAACACTCCATGGAGATGTCCTGAGACCTCTGGAATAAAAAGCCCAGGGGCAGAGGAGGCCTTACTCCGGGCTGATGGTTTTGTTCTCCTTTAGAGACCTGTCTGTGAGTAATTAAAGCTCCTGTTTCTAAGCTGCTTAGTATTTTAGTTGATTTCCTGCTCTGGCTGCCCACAGTGTAGTCATTGAAATCCGACATTTGTCTTGCAAGCCCCAAACGAGCAGTGAGGGAGAGCAACCTTCGCATGAGTCCCTCATGGTCGGAACTGGTTTACAGTGGGAATGATCCTGGTGGGACCCCCTGGGTGCCAAATCAATGTCCTGATCTCCACTGCAGAGCAGCTCGGGGCAAGAAGAGCTTCCCACCATGACCTTGTACTGTTATTTCTCCTGGGAATTTTCTCTGGGCTGTCCTTTTTCCACAGGGGAAGAAGAGATTGATCTCCTGCATGGTCAGATTCTTGTCAAGAGAAAAGTGGGAGCATGGAAACAGGGATTTATGTTTTCAAGGGAGGTGAGAATACAGCTTGCACTGAAATTCAGGAGCACTGGAGGAGATTTTTGAATAAAATCACAGAGTTTATTCCAACCTATATTTGGGTTGGAAGGGACCTTAAGGATCATCCAGTTCCAACCTCCGGCCATGGGGAGGGATGCCACTCACTAGGTCAACTTGCTCAGGGCTCCATCCAACCTGGCCTTGAACACTTCCAGGGATGGGGCATCTACAGCCTCCAATCCTAAATCAATCCCAAACTCTTATCAGCAAAGTCTAGGACTTGTTGGTTTTTCAGGTTTTTTTCTTCTTTTAGCAGGACCCCAGAGCTGATGACAAATAAGCCAAGCTTTAAAAAGGAAAAATCAAGCTCTGGCAAATTGGTTAAAACAATCACTGTCAGTGGGGTAGGATTCCTAAATCCGCAGAGTGACTGCAGGAGGTCACATCTCCAAATCCAGAGATAAAGGCTTTCCCCAACACGTGGAAAAACAACACACTGCCCTTCCAGAATGTTTTTTTCTGGCTAATGCTCAATGGCCTGTACCTGGGAAAAGCCTGCACATGCAGCCTCTAGCAAAACAATCCAGGAGGCACAGGGAAAATCCAGCTCGCAGGGCTGAGAGTTCTATGAAGTTGGGAGCCTTCCTGCCAGAGGGATGCATTCCTCTGTGCTACAGACAGCCTGAGCCTCCAGCCTCCTCCAGGAATTTAAAAATAAGCCGTGCATATAATAGGTGCACATTTAGCGTGAAAGGAAGATGCTTCACAGAGGACAAATATTAAACTGTAAAATATATCAAGAGACATTTCCCAGGAACACTGAATTTAACCTGGCTCTTCGCTGAGCAGGAAGCTCCCAGGAGCTATGGCTGTGTCTCATGGAGGAACAAAAACCTGGAGGAGGCTTTACAAGAGAAACTTGCCTGGATTTCCTAGGGATGTTAGGGAAAAGGGTCAGTGCAGGACCCTTCTCTGCTGTCAACTTGGTGGTAACACTGTCACCAGATGTGCAAGCAAAGGGACATCACTGAGGCTGCTCAGTGTCACACCCAAAGTCCATCCAACCCATCTCCTGCCTAGGCTGTGCTCATCAGCAGAAATGTCGGGAAAGGGAATAAAAACAGAGCAAGTCCAACACACTCTCACAGCAGCTCTTTCCATACTTCAAGCCAGATGCTAGCTTTCAGCTTCTGTTTAAAGTCCCATGCTGGACCCTTTCTTTGAATTTGAATTCTGCTGGAGCCCATTAACAATCTGGAATTCCAGAAGATCCTGCACAAAGTTGTTTGACACTTCAACCGCATTATCTGCACGGCAGTGCTTGTTTTAGGTTCTAAAATATGTGAGTTGTAAACCCAGGTCAGGAGCAGCAATGCTGGTAAATGGAAATTTAATCGAATTTCTTCTCAATTTCCCATTAAAATGGGAAATAAAATCCATGTGGGAAGCCCCTCTTGGGCAAGAAGGAGGCCTTTACTAAGGTGACTTCACTTGGTCACATTAAGCCCAACTCTTCCACTAACACAAAGCCCTTGTCTCTCTTCAGCAACTGGGAATCGTGGAAGAGAGCTCCAAAAAACCTGAATGTTTTTTCTTACAGTATATGTGGGACTCCAGCAAACAGCTTTGTTTGTTTGTTTGTTTCTCCTTTAAAATAGCATGAGACCATCTCAGGACCTCGCATGCCCTTATCTCTCTGCATGCTCATACATCATCTTCCAGTTGTTGAAACTCTGGGACAGTTATTTGGCTTTTAGAGCACCAAGTTCTTTGCTTATCTCCTTCCTACTTCTGTTCTCACTGTTCTCACTTCCAGGCAACCTGGTAAGGAGACCTGCATTTCCCTGAGAACAGAAGTTTAGGCCCTTAAGCCACTTATCTAGAGCAAACTGCTGTAACTCTCTTGTTTTGGCTGATACTGGGCTTTATTCAGGGAGGCAGATCAGAACCCCTGCAGTCTGGGTGTCTGCTGGAGTAGAACTTGGTCTGCCTTCATTTTGGAGACCTGCAAAGGGCTCCTCTGAAAGCCCACAAAGAAATTTATCCCTTCCCACTATCCACACTGGGAACCAGCACTGCTGGAACACAACCATCCATCCTCAGTGGACTGCCCCTTGTCAGTTTCTTTGGTACTCATACAAGCAAAAGGATTCTCCCAAACTGTGCAGCAGGGAAAACTGATCCCTCAACATCACTGCAGGCAGCCTGCCTTCCTCCACGCCCTGCTCTCACACCAACTGGCAAACATGGTACCCAGGTATCCACCAGAGGTGCTTTAAATGAAAAATAACTCCTTGCCATGATTTTCCTGATTCAGGAAAGACACTGTCACACCTGTTGTATTCCAGAACTGCTTTCTTCGCAGACATAGAGGATGGAGAGCTGTGTTTTCTCCTTTCTACAAGAGATAGAACGAGTCGTGCAACTCCCATCAAGCCAAAGGGCCCCAAGCAATGGGCTGGGTTTTTATCATCTCAGGCGTAGAGATTTTAGCTGGAGGCATCCCTTGGGAATGAAAAGGTCTCTAGAGGCAGCTGGAGCTTTTCTCTACCTATTGTAAAGGCTGCTGTAAAAATACATAAGGAATAAATGCCTGACACGTGCTTGTATGTATGGAGACTCCCACCACAACAGCTGTGAGTTATGGCCCTGTAATTCCTCTGAGGGGTCCGAGGGACAATCTAACACCTGAGAAGCCCTTTACCAGCTTGGTGCAAGTGCAGCCTGACCAGACCTGGGTGGAAGGGGAGAGGATGTTCTCCCTCCCCCACAGCCTTCCTCATCCTTCCGATATATTCCCTTCCACTTCTATTTCAATAAAACAACCTGACTTGGAAGACACTGGCATTTATTCCCTTTCTTGGATGAACACTGACTCAGCAAAGCCTCATGGATCATATGGATCAAACCAATGGGAAAGACACCACGGGGTTCAGTAAAGATCCATGTTGGAACAAGCGGCCAGCTGTGAGAGCAAACAAGAGGGAGAAGACAGGTTTCTCCTGGCTTGCAGAGGGAAGGAAAGTGACGATGCTCAGGGACAGCTTGGCAGAGAGCTGGATTTGGAAAGGGAACAGAGGGAAGTTTCACGCTGATGACAGTCACCAGGGCTTTGTAAATGCCACATTGGCCTTTCCAGCCTGCACAGAGAAAAGCAGTTTTCACACCTAAGAGCCTTCTTCCACAAACTGTCTAATGGCACTTTCACAATTAGCAGGCTGCTCTGAAAGGGAGTAACTGCTCCATCTTCTCCAGCTGAGATTCCTTTCTCACACAGTCTGTGGAGCACAGGGTTATTTTCCAACACTTGCGAGCACCAAAGATGAAGCTGAAAATTAAAATGAGCCAAAGCAGCCCCATGCTTCCCCCCTCCCCACCCCTTTTAATAAAGCTACTGAATATCATGTTCTCAGTGTAGATTAACCTAAGCTTTGCTCCCAATTATTGTTTCACTCTCGTAAGTACAGAAGCAAGGAAGGGGCTTGACAAATGAACCCAGCTCTGCTGTTAAGCTGCACTTCCACTTCTGCAAGTTTGTCTGAATCCTTACTGCTCAGCGAAATCCTCCCTCACACAAATCACTGGCTGTGTATTCCCAAGGCATTTTACTGCACTAGGGACTCCAAGTCAGGTATTTTTCAACTTTTTGGTTTGTGGGACTATGAACCCTATGGGGTGAATTCAGACAGGTTTGCTTTGCTTTGGGTCTTGTCCCAGACCCCTACAAAGAGCCCACAGCTCCTCTGGGGTCGTGCAGGACACACATGGGGACGAACTATGCTAGAAACAGATTTTCCTCGCAGTGGAAAAGTGAGGCTTCTGCTGGAGACCGGGTTAGTTGGGGACTTGCTTGTTACCACTCAGTCCTGAACGTGATGATGAAATGAAAATAGGAAAGGGAAGAGGGAAAGGATTGAGCTGCTCAGGGCTACGATGCCTCCAAAGCCTGGCTCTGGGGAAAGCTCTTGATCTCTCAGACCCACAGGGGCAGCGCCTCTCTGCAGAGAGGTAGCGGGGAAAAATCCAGCCCATCGGTTCCTCCTCACCCTTCTCTCGGCACAGATCAAGGCAGCTGTAATTAGAGCCAGGGCTGGAGAGGGGCATGTTAAGGGATAGAGGGATCCCACGCTTTCCCCTGCTGGCATGTCAGGCTAATCAGATCCACCAGCTCCTCCCAACTGTCCAAATGCTGCCCGTGTTCTCCCTGGAGCTCACTTTGATTTCCAAGCCTGCGGTGCTGTAGGAACAAGTCTCAGCTGGTTTCACAGCCTGGTCTGAGGTTTAGGTCAGGAGTGGCTGTTCAGATCTGTGAGGCCGACCCTCTGCCTCGTGTATT
The DNA here is from genome assembly GCA_014706295.1 of Lycocorax pyrrhopterus obiensis. Taxonomy (NCBI): domain Eukaryota; kingdom Metazoa; phylum Chordata; class Aves; order Passeriformes; family Paradisaeidae; genus Lycocorax; species Lycocorax pyrrhopterus. The sequence goes on along the minus strand of JACSVZ010000008.1, from coordinate 3,488,788 downwards.
TGCTGCACAAGCTGGGAGCTGCACTCAGAATGTCCATGATCTGCTCCTTCCATTCGCAGGCACTGCACGGAGCGAGACAGGGGGTTTACTGCGGCTGCTCACAGCAAATGTAGGACTCCAGTGTGGCAGGAACACTCCCTGGGAAACCAAAGGATAGGGAAAATAAAAGTGCAACATACAGCAAATTAGCCCCATCGTCCTTAAAGGCTGATACACAAGTGCATTCACAGATGTAGCACATCTTCAGCAGGCGAGGGATAACCCTGAGCCAGGTGTTTTAGAATCACAGAATGGTTTGGGTTGGAAGGGACTAAAAATCATCTAATTCCACCTTCCACTACACCAAGTTCCTCAAAGCCTGGCCTTGAAGACTTCCAGGGATGGGGCAGACACAACTTCTACAACTTAGGGAGAGGGAAGGGAGTTGCAGGGATATTTGTTGTTTTTCTTGCCTAGAACAGAGGCTCTGATAGTAATATTGTGGCAGCAGCTGGATGCTTTTAGTCAGGAAAGAAGATAACTCAGACCTTCCTGAACTTCATCCTATAGGAAAAAAAAGAAGTTGTCCATGTTCTCCCTTCTCCACGCCACTCTGTGAGACCCAGGGTGTCCTTTATGGATACACTGAGAAGTGTGAAGATGACTGTACCTAAGAAAAACACACTTAGACACATGATTGATCCCTATGACAGTAATATGTTACTGCTTTCTACGGGGTGTTTTGCGAATTGCATGATCCAAGTCCATTTAAACACAGCGAGAAAGCCAGGACGTCTAATCCCTCTTTGGAGATATCCAAAGGGGTACCTCTGCAACTCATCTGCTGGTGGTAAATAAGGTGTTTGTCTCACGAGCTGCTCCAAAGTGAGCATGGCAGGGTAAGTTCAAGATCAGGACTTGGTTTAAAACATTTTTCAGCCTCAGGCCTGGCAGGGAGCAGTTCTTCAGTCTCTGGTGATCTGCCAAAAGGCTAATTTCTTACTGCTAATAAGATAAGTGAGGGCGTAAACAAGCAGCATGCGCACCTGGTGGTGCAGGGACACCTCTCCCAGTGGAAGGATTTCTTCTCCTGGATGGCACGGGCAGCCAAGGAGACAGGATGCATCCTGTCCTGCTGCTCCTTGGCTACTCCATGAAACATCACCACATTGGCAAAGGTAGCATTCCTTACAGACCTCATCAAAAGCAGAGCATGTTTAAAGAGGAAAACATCCTGGTAATAAATAGGCAGAACTTGCAGCCCTGAGCAGTGCATCTGAATAAATCGGTGTTGTTTGAGACCTGCCCAAGTAGAGACTTCAGGGAAGGAAGAAGATGGCACTGTTCATAACACATCCTGAAGGATCCCCACATCTTCCAGCCAGGCCCAAACAAAACACAAATTAGAGGCTTGTTTTGACTCCCGTTAAAGGCATTCTTTTCCACTGACTTCCGCAGAGCTTGGATCAGACACAAAAAGGGAGTGAGGTGTCAATACAGTACCAATTCTTCAGACCCCAGGACCTCATTAGCAGAGCGGTGTAAAAAATCACACCCCAAATCCAATGCTCTGGAAGACAACAAATTTGTTTCAAGGTGAATCAAAATGCTTCATTTTACCCTCAATGCAGAGGTTTGTTTCTGATTTCAGTTGATTTATGTGGGTTTCTTTTAAATAATATTTTTTTAACTGAAAAAATGAAAATACAAGTTACCCCCTTCACTGGTGCCCTATTTCCAAACTCAGATACAAAGCTTGGGGAAAAAACCTTCTTGACCATCCTTTTGTGCTAAAGCTCAATGGCCCAGAGTGGTGAGTCCCAAAGTGATGTCAGAAGGAGTGAAAAGTGGAAGCAGGGCTGGGAGTTTGAGTGCCAGGATGTGGCATTCCCAATCCCCAGTCCATGAGTCAGCACTGGGATATTGCTGCTTTCTAGCAAAGCACCTGAGGGCAACTTGGAATGTGTCCAAGAGCCGGTTTAGGTGGGGCTGAGGTATTCACATGGGAAGGGGTGAGGTCATTCCCATTTTGGCTGTGCCAATCTCTTCCCTCCCCTGTCAGCAGCAATGGTCACCTGCTTTACTACACTTTTGGCAGACAGAAATATTTCCCTCCCCTACAACACATTGGTTTTATGAACTGCAACAGATGTTTCAGACCACACATTACCCTGCCCTCCCCCTGCCAGAAAGAAGGGAGGAACATGGAGTTGTTTCATTTGGGAAAGCCTCTCAGATCATCAAGTACAACCATTCCCCCGGCACTGCCAAGCCCACCCCTGACCATGTCCCCAAATGCCACATCTACACTACTTTTAAATCCCTCCAAGCATGGTGACTCTACCTGAACAGCCTGTTCCAGGGTTTGACAACCCTCTGCATTAAGAAGTTTTTCCCAATATCCAGCCAAAACCTCCCCTGGCACAACCTGAGGCTGGCTGCTCTCACCGTAGCACTCCACGATGGGTGGCTGACTGCGCAGTAAGAATTTTGTCTGGCCAAGCAGCACAGCCAAAGCTGGAGCCCAGCCAGGATGAGGGGCTCATACCTTCTCCTCCCGCTCCAGCCAGACATCCCAGGAGATCATTAATGACTGCACGTGACCGGCAGCAATAATTAATCACCAAAAGTTGTTATTTCTCAAAGCCAAGTCATGTTCTGTCTCCATCATGGGCTTGACAGCAGTCAATAACAGCACTGGCAATTAAAGTTAGGCAAGATCTGATTAACAAGATAATGTTCACTGATCATCATGCATCTGTGTCGAATCCAACCACAGGGCTTTTTTTCCTTAGCTAGTGTCTTTCACGTACCAGGGGGAACAGTCAGATCGTCAGCTCAAAACTACTTTAAGCAGCTGAACTGGGCTCCAGTTACTCCACTCCTCAGACCCCTTCAGGGGAGACAGGGATTTAGGGAATGCAGGAGTCACTAGTGCCTTGTACCCTCTGCAGCCAGCAGTGCCAGGGACTTCAGGAGCCATCCCCACAAGTCTCACCATGGCCCAATTCAGTAACCATCCCTGGATTCCAATATATAAATATAATAAGAGGATTGCAGGGAAGAGATTTGTCTTGACTAGGAGATTAGTTTTAGATCAAATTTGGCTAAGTGGGAAATGCTGCTGGCGAAGATGTGACCACTTCAATTAGCTCATGAGTGCTTTTCCACATCTCTGCTCCCATGCCAGGCAGAGCTGGCAAAGAGGAGCTGGAGAGATGCTGATCTCTGAAGAGAAGGGCAGCACAAGCAGCCCCTGCTCACCAAGAGCTGTTTCAGCACTGAACCAGAAGCCCTCAATTGAGCATTTCTGTGCGGTGCCTGCACATTTCCCAAGCACAGCATTCCCACACCTGCTCCCTGAACTCCAGTGCCCTGCTCCTCCCTGTTCCCTGAGCTCAAGTGTCTCTGGGGAGCTGGCTGCACGTGGTGCTGCCAGCTGTGCCACAAGGGCACTGGGACAGGAGGGAAGGGATTGCACAGGTCAGAGCAGGAATCCACTGCCAGCACTTTGCTGCCTCCTCCATCACAGTGCACCAGGCTGTTCAGCGAGCAATGTGTGCCTCACTATCACAAATACAATATTTTTCTCCAGAAATTAAAAATAAATACATCTCAATAAGGGATTACGATGCTCCTAAGGGAAGCAAAAATAATGAAAAAGCCATCTGCATCAGAAGGTTCTTGGAGAGAAGAAACCAGAGCGGGAATTCCTCCATGCATCAACTGCTAGTGCAAGGTCACTTTGATATGTGGAGTGCTGAGAGATGCAGGACTCTCACTCAGGAAGCTCCATCAAACCTTTAATCACCTGCCCGTGTCTCCTTGCAGGGAAATGGGCAGCAGCCGCTCGCTTGTATTTTAAGGGTGCAATGCAAGGGGCACCCACAGGCATTCCAGCCAGGAATTGCATCCAGTGCCACACCTCTGAACACTCACAGGGAGTTTCCACAGCCTTCTTCCTTCAACACCTTTAATGAGACGCAAGCCAAAGCAGCTTCTTCTCCCCTTTGTATCCCAGCTCCTGCTCATCCAAGGTTTAATCCCACCATCTGCCTCCTCCAGATGCCCAGGGTCCCAGCATCAATCACTTCTCCAGACTTGGAGGGGTTACCCACTCCAGGCTCCATAGTTCAGGCAAGTCCGAAGACCTTGGAGACATAAAAGGCTTCCTGGCCAGGGCAACCCCCAGGATCTTCCTCTTCAGCATGTGTCCAACCTGCTCCTTCATTCAGCCAGGCAAAGGTAAAGCAGGAGGTTCTTGGGCCACCAGGGAAAACCCAAAACCTTTCTTTCAAACCCTGAGGAATCTCAGAGTGAAAAGGTTAGGGCAGGGCTCAGCTTTTTGTTCAACATGTGCTGACTATGCCCTGAAGTATGGGACTTCTAGACTAATTTGGAATATTATAATAGTGCCTTTGTGCCATTTGAAACCAAATCAAAGAAAATGTTCATAAATAGCCCGTGTTAAAGATGGATCCATTTATTTTTTCCCATCCAATTTCCATTCCTTGCCTTTGCCGCATTTGCTAATTATCCAGTATGCATTTGCTTAAAGAAAGCGTTTTTCTAGCCTTCACAATCCATCTTCCCATCCTAATGGATCTTGTGGTAAAGTCATTACAGAGACTTTATGAAATCACAGTTATTTCCATGACAACAGTGATGTAATAAAGGTGGCATTATGACATTACTGCAAGATCGAGCTGAAGGACGGGATGGATTTGTTTACCCCACACAGGGCAAGGAAGAGACTTCATTCATCCAATGTTTCTAAAAGTGCCTTAAGGTCTGCTAATGGAAGGGACATTTTATATCTGATTTTTTATTTTCTTTTGTTTTACAGTTATTTATGAGGGCTCCTTTCCAAGTGTACATAGTTTAATAAGTTTGAGAGGAGCAGCCTTGCCAAAGATATATTTACCAATCTCTGTGAAGGGGAAGATCATCCCTGCAAGTCTCATGGCTCTTACCTTTCCTGAAAGACATCAATGCCTGCTGGGGAAGGGTTTTTCACCAGTTTAAAGGACAAGCAGGACAGAATTTTCCCCTTTCAAGGGTGGCTGATCTAAGATGCTTTCTCTTCAAACATTTTAATCAAGAAATCACCTGCTGATGGATCAGAGCACGAATTGGCTCCCCATGAAATTAGGCTTGAAAATGGCATTAAACCCCTTTCTTCTCCTTCAGGGAAAGAAAACTAGCCTGGGTCTGGCCAGCAAATTCCAAGCCGAAACCCATTTTTCTCTTAAACCCAGACACATCAGTAGAGTCCCTCTTGAAGTGATTTTTAGCTCACTCACTCTTGAGCAATCACAGAATAAACTTAGGTGAAAATGACACAGCAATTCCTAAAGGATCAGAACATGGAATGCCACGAGACAGCTTTGAAGATAGCTGGGGTTTCTGGTTTGTTTTTCGCAAGGAGAAAAGATGAATATTTCATACGGTACATGGTTCAAAAGCTGATTAATGTTTCAGTGTGTGGAAAACCAAGCTCAAGAGACAAGTTTCCTCATGTAAAATTCTCTAAGCTGGCAGCAGGACTTGTATGGCCAACTTCTCTGAGGGTGTATTTTGTTTAACCCCCTTTAAAACCACTCCCACCAGTGGCTTGGTGCTCTGAGAGTGTGGTTAGTTCAGGGCTTGACTACAAATGCAGGGGTGTCCTGCTTTGGTGTTCCCAGCTCCCTCCCCTCTGTCACTACAGCTCGGCCAGGTTGTGATAGCCAACAACACTTCTCCTCCCCTGTTCCTGCTCAACCAACGGGATATTATCAGGCATCCTCCTGCTGGAGGGACCTTCTCTGCTTCCTTATGAGCTGGTGAGGAGCTGTAACCCCAGTACATCTAATACATAAACATACAGAGGAGATCCCAAAACTCCCCTGCTCTGAAAGCTCGTCTGCTTCAAGTCCAGCCCGAAGCAGCTGCTTCAGCTGGTCCTGCCCCAATTCCCGCTCCTCTAAGCCTTCCCAATATCTCTTCATTGACAGAAGGGAAACACCGTAAGGCCACACAGACGTGTTAATGAAATGTGAATTATTAACTGCGGTGTGCTAAGGGAGATAGAAGGGGGGATGTCATTTTGCCATTAATATGTAAAATGGGCACCTCTCCCTCCTTTTGCTGGAGGGGAAGAGCAGACTTCAGGCCTGTGTCCCATTCCAGGGCCAGGATGGGTAATGAGATAACACAATTGCTGTGTCTCTCGCTCTTTTTCTTCCTTTCTTCCTTGATAAAAGGACAGAGGGAAATGCACACAATTAAAAGGAGGCTTCCAATCGGCCCGGAAGAGATTCAATGAATAATAATGGACCTCCAGCTGCTAATGTGCTTAGGGGCTTCCAAGTCTCAAGTGTCTAACCAGCTTAAGGGTCCGTACCACAGACTCAAATTCTATCTGTAAATGGGAAAGGCAGGAGCAGGAGGAGGGGAATCCTGGCCCTGATTACAGATGGGATCATCACGGAGCCCTTCATGAGGACGATGTGACAGCAGCAAAAGAGTAAAGTCAACTTAACAGTGCCCTCAAAGCCAACACCAAGTCGGGGGTGAGGAAGGTCCCTGCTTAAGAATTCCTGTGTTGCACCTACACTTGTAGTCACCCCAAAACACCTCAGAAGAGGGTCCAAGATGCTGCTAGAATAAAAGCAGCTTCCTCTGTGCAGCTCCTGGTGAGGGGAAGGTCTCTACCGTGGCGTGACTTGCGGTGCCTGCTCATCACCCACACCTTCCTTGCAGAAGGGACAGAAGATGTACCACACGGACGACAGCCAAAGCCACATGAAAATGGCCACTTGAAGATTATCAGAGCTTTTTTTTTCTGGCACTTCCCTTGGCTTTTTCTCTCTCTCATTAATGCTTCTGTCTCTCTTTCACAATCCATTAACTTTCCCCCTGCAGTCTCCCTTGCTGGGCCCTCCCTGACCAAAACAGCCTCCTTTCCTCGACCCTCTCAGGTTTTTACCATGCTCATAAATTTCCATGGAGGATCAAGGAAAAGACTTGCAGAGGCAGAACAGCAAAAGACAACGCAGAAAGCACTGTCCTAGCCTTGAGTTCTCCATGAAGTTGTGTACCCCTCCTTCCCATCCAAAAGTTATAGGGTAACTATCACAGATTCAGGGAATAGCAGCTTCAGAGGCTGGCAAAGAGATGATCAAAGGAGCAAGGAATGATAGCTAGGTAAGGGCTCCTCAGCCTTGGAAAGGGATATGACAGAGATCTGAGAATCACAAGAAAAGCTGTTTCCATCTCTCCTGGAGCAAGGACTGGGGGCATCAGAGGAAGCTCACCAGTTCAGAACAAATGAAATGAGCTAATTTTGCACCCAGCCTGTCTCTATGCCATGGGACTCCTCAACAGAGGAACTGTGCCTGCCTGGAGCTCAGAAGAGTTCATAAAAAAATCTGGATTTTTCTTGCCAAGAGCTTTTGTGCAGAAGCTGTTATGTACAAACACATGGCTTGTGGGTGAAGAGGTCCCTGATCTACAAACCACAGGAGGCTGGGGAAATATTCTGGAGAATCTCCACTGCTGTTGACCCTGTACTTGCACAGGTTTCCAGGAACATGCCTTTGCCAGAATCAGAGACAGGATCTTGTGTTTGGGGGATGCCTGGTCTGACCCTGCATGACTGTTTTTGTGCCTTCACACCTCGCTAGTTCCAGACAACACATCCCCTCTCCTCCAGCTTTGGGGAAAACCTGCCGGATCCGTAGGCAACGGCAAGATGTCACGCGGAGCAGGAAGATGGATTGGAGTTTAACAGGAATAGCTGCTGGCAGCAGGGACGGAGGAGGGAACGGTTGCATAAGCCGGCACTGGAGACTCCCAGTCCCTGGCACAGGAGGCAGGTACAGCACTCAACACAAAAGGGTTGAAAGAGAGAAGTTGTGTAAGGTCGGCCACGTGTCAGCCCTACATGGCTGAATCATGCAAGTTTAAAGCCTTCAAAGCAGGATAAGATCTTGGCGCAGCCACGTGCGCGCTCATTCTTTCAACCTGAGGTTGGGAAAACAATGGGAGAGCACAAGTGAAAGCAGAGCGGAGTAATTAGCTAATTAGGAGAGCTGACTAATCAGCTAATTTATAAAGGTTTCTCATTATTATTCACGGAGAAAGAATTCCAGAGAGCTCTGGCATGGAGTGAGGTGGAGCCCACCAGGAGGAGGGAGCAGGCGTTTTGCCTAAAGCAGGGCACGTTCAAAACCCACTGGGGTGGGTTAAAACCTCAGCATCTCCTCAGCCTGACTGGTTTTGTGCTGCTGAGGGACAGAACCAGCCCTGCTCGTGCTCCTTCAGCAAAGGAGCTGCTCTGACTTCTTTTCTTCTGGGCAAGAGGCGGGAGAGCAGAAGTTCTCCTCTGTTTTGAGCTGGCAAAGTGAGATTTATTTGCCCAGAACAGCTCTATGTAACCTTCTCCTAAACACTGCCCAGGCAGCTCAGACAATTCAAGTGGTGAAACCATATAGTCTAATGAATGCCCAGGGTGGAACAACACTGCTGCTTCCCTCTCCTTTGAAAGATTGCTCAGCCCAGTGAGACAAATGTCAATAAAAGGATATTTAAGTTGGGAAAGGAGGGGAGAAGGCAAGAACACGGATGCCCAACCCACAGTTCTACCTAGCTCTCGTTTCTTTCCCCGTTCCCTTCCCCTCCAATGTCCTTGTGCATCTCCAGCAGCAATATCACACTGCTACTATTCCAGCCAGGATGGATATTTGAACAGCCTTGGATCAATATTTGTGCAATGGGAAAGCTCGTGCATCACAGGGCTACAAATTAACCTCTTGTTCCATATCCACACTGGCACATGGGGCCTTCAAGAGCAGCAGATTCCCCAGGGAAAAGTGGGACACATGTCTCACAACACAGGGAAAGGAGAAAGAGTAATAATAGATCCAACCCCAGCTCACACACTTTTTTACATTTCTCCCTCAGGTTTGGGGTGGGAGAAATAGCTTTCCTTAATTAGCATCCTAACCTTTTCTAAACAGGTTCAAGGGTGTCTTGGCAGGCTTGGGAAGTGGTGTGAAAGCAGCACTGAGTATCAGCAGCAGAATTAGTCAGGTGTAAAAGGATCTTGCGTTTTCCTTCTGGGGACATGATTAGGGCACCAGTAATGAGAAACATGAAGAACATCCAAGGTTGCAGAAACTTGTTTTTTTCCTTATTAAAAGGAAGCATTACCTCAGAATTGCATGCTCAGGGGTGGAAAATATTTCTCACAGCAGAAAATCATTGATCCCAAAGTCCTGCCTGAGCTGTCGTGGCTGTCACCAGCTGCACCTGAGTTTGCCCCATTGGCAGATGTCAGGTGTGTCCATATTGCCTACAGAGTAAGATCCATGGCCAAGCCAATCCTTGCTCCTCAAGGCTGGGCTTCCTTCCCCACCTACACTTCTATGGACACGTGGATGCACCAACAAAATAGCTTTGCCTTGGACTATTCAGCCCAGGCTCCACACAATCCCAGCTGGGTTCCCCAGCAGCCTGGTCCACAAATTTGGAAAGGTATTTGTAAAACTCCTCCAATGTTGTTTCCCTTTCTGAATCACCCTTCCTGTCTCAAAGCAGTGATGGATCAACCATTGTGCCAGATTTGCTGTCCCACTTCTAGACAGCTCTCAGAAGACTGTGTTGGTTTCCTGTGTTGGATTTTCCACCCAGCCTTGCTCTGACAACCTTCTAAAGAGGAGCTGGAGGTTTTCCTCACAGCTCTTTTCCACACCATCATAATTTTTACCTCAGTTGGACACAGCCAACATCTGGATCCATGCAATTACCCTTTCCTTTTCCAGCCTTGCAGCACAACAGTGGGACAGCAAGGGCTTGGATTGTGGCTGCTTACCACATGGAAACAAAGGAATTGCCAAATTCACCCCAGGAGGAAAACAAGCAAAGACATTTATACAAAGAGAAGGGCTTTTGGCTTCTTTAGTCTGAAGGGCCAGACACTTGATGATGCTTGCCCCTGCTTTTTCCTCACATCATTTGCCATATTTAGCCTCCTTTCATCCTGCCTTGCCATCACACTGAGCAAAGAGGGAATGGCACTTGCCCAGTTAGGGAATAGATGAGATGAATTTGCTCACTGAATAATGAAATGTGTTTTTTCCTCCTGCTCAGCCTCTCTCTGGGTCTTGTTTCTGGTTAGCAGCAGAGAGACTCCCCTTTTCTCCACCTCTCTTCCAAATCCAAGGAAACAGTTTTGTTTGGGTGGGAAATACAATTTCAGAAGAACAAAAATATTTTTGACTGTCAGAGGAATTTGCGGGCAGAAAGGTGCCAATTAATCTATATTATAGTGAAATTAGCCTGATATTAAAACGATATGAGGATGACAAGAGAGAGATCAGCCTCTAATGTCCTCATTAGCCAGTGGTGCTCCTTGTGAGCTTTCCATCAGGAGAAGAAAGCTGTCTGGTTGCACTTCATTAGCACCTGGGTTAATTACAGATAAGGAGGCAGGGAGATGGGCTGTCCCCCCACCCTTCCTGCCATTCTCCTCCATGGCTGCTGGATGGAAGTTGATGTTTCCCTTGTCTCCTGTCGCTCCTCTATTTGTAATGTCAAGACAGGTGGAACACGATCATTTTTCCAAACAATACGTGTGAGTGGTGTTTTCCCTGGAGCCCAGGATAATTTGAGTAGTGCTGAGCTACAGTGGGACCCCTGCTACTCCTGGCATATGTAGATGGAGAGGAGCTACACTGAGGAAATCTCCCCCGAGACCCTCACAGACTCTTCCTGCTCCCCTACAACTCCCTGTGTCCTCCTTTTCTCCTTGGCTTTCACAAGACTTTTGCTCTCTCTCCATCCTGTGTTGATTTTTCACCCCTCTGCTTGCTGGCAGCAGCTCAGCTCCCTGAGCAACCCTTCTGATTATTTCCTCTCCTTCTGCCAGCCCTGGCTGTTTATTTTATTGTTAAACTTTGGGTTTGGTTTGGGGGGTTTTTTTAACATTTTTTTCGACCCCACTGATGTCAGGTCAGATTGTCTGTCAGCACAACATCAGGTTGCCAGTAGACGAAGGACAACTCACAGGGAAGACAATAAGGAGAAAAATCATCACCAGCATAACAAAAACACAAAGTACCCCAAAAAAGTTGAGACTTTCCCAGAGAGGATGCAGCATTGCTCAAGGGTCTCCCTCCAAAAATGCCACTGGCCTGCAAGGTAGTAGGATTCAGACACATGGCAGTAGAGATAGGAACAACTTCAGTGGGAGCTGGGCATTATCTATGGAGGGGCAGGGCACATCTGCTTGAAGACATGAATTATGCACAAAACCAGGCAGAGGGACAACTTGGAGGTAAAGATGGAAACAGCTTTGATTTGTACTTCTGAAAGGGCCCTCCAACATCAGCTGGAAGGGGAATACAGAATTATGGAATATCCTGAGTTGGAAGGGACACACAAGGATCATTGAATCCAGCTCCTGGCCCTGCAAAAGACATGCTCTTCATGGTAACACATGCAGCAGGGATAGGATGGGAGGATGCACATGGACCTCTGCTGGGGACTGCAAGTTGCTGGCAGGTTATGTGTGAGCAGATCTAAACCCATCCTTTGTTTCCTACCTTTTCCCTGAGCATCCTCACTTGGCCTTGGCTAGAGACACATTCCAAGGTGAGGTGCTCCTTTGACCTGCCTGATTCCCAAATCAGCACACCTTTCATAGGAGAGCCAGCCTCCCTTGGCAGCAGGGAGAGGTGCGGGGTCTGAAACAGCACTGCCAGCATTGCTGCTTTCCCCAGGCAATGCATCCTGTCTGCAACCCCAAAGTTAGGGGAGACAGAGCCCAGGTAGTGCCAGGGAAGGAGATTGCCCAGTGGAAACCTGCCAAAGGGGGACAGCATGTGAAACGGGTCTCTTCCCACCAGGACATGTGTTAGTGGATTGGAAGTGCTGCACTGTAAAGCAGCAGGAAAGCTAAGAAGTGAGAGCTGCCCAGAGAAACTATGACTAAAATCCAGTTCTGTTGAACATTTAAAAGTCCTTATGGATCGTTTAGGGGTGAAAATGAGCTCCAGCAGGAGCCATCATTAGAGATGGGTTGTGCCACACAGGGAGCAGCCAGGCAGGTCTGTGTCACATACCCCACTGAAGAGCATCCCTCCTTTCCATGCACAGTGCCTACAACGTGAAGCTTTGCAGGAATAGCTGTCCTGCATTTGAGCACTCCGGGGAAGCCTTGCTGGTGCATGTCATTCTTCTTCAGGAAGGGAGAGACTCTGCACAGTCGCTAGGAACAAGCATATGAGGTAAAGCCAGGAGAGGTTACTACAGCTAGAAGGGGTTTTTGGACCTACAGGCTATATGTTTTTTTTCCTCTCTGAAAGTCACAGAAGACCTTTCCAGATCCAAATGTTTCACACATCAGTACTGCCACTCATTTGTCTCCAAATTTACTCCATAACTGCACTTCACAGTCCCTCTTTCACAACCACCCCCACTTTACGGACTGCCATAAGCAGGGGGACAGGCACCAGAGCCATGAGCAGTGGGCACCCAGCCAAAACGATGGGTCACCTTTTCCCGCATCCTGGAAAGAGCAGCTGGAGAGTGGAGAGAAGGCGGCTTTGCAATTAAACAGCATCACAACACAGCAGGTCCTGCAACGCGAGCCCTGAGACAGCTCGTTTGGCTGTCCCTTGCCCCTGGATTGAATTTGCTGGAGGTTTGGGGTGCTTTAGCAGCACACCTTTCCCAGATCCAACAGTACAGGTCAGCCTGCACTAGGACATAAGCAACAAAGCTTTGCTTTCAGCATCTTCCCCATCCCAGTGTCCCAGTACCGCCCCATGCTGGTCTGCCGCCCCTTCCCTCCCTCCCACGTGCTCTCTCCCCTCCTTCCCTTGTTCCTTTTAATTAGCAACTTTTTCTTTGTTCCCTTTAATTAAGCGGGGTGGGGGCAGGCGAGGGGAGGGCAAAGCTGCTGTCAGCCAGATGAGTTATTTTCACCGCGTGAGATCAAAGGCCGGGAGCTCCCGGCTCATCCTTAATTTGGGCAGAGTCTTTGGGCAAAAGCCTCTCTTCTTTGTGGTTTCTCCGTAGACAGCAGTTGGGTGGGAAAGGGAGGGCTGAAACCTGGGAGGGGGAGCTAGAAGAAGGACTTTGGCTTGTCTCCTTTAGGGAAGAACTCGAAGAGGAATTTGAGTGGCACCCAGACTCGGCGTGTGGGCACATTGGGCAGGTTTGCTGATGCCCAGGTGTAAAACCTGATGGTCCAGACAGTCCCCTTGGGGAGAGGAACAGGACCAGATTTATGCGGATGGGGCCTGCAGCTCTGCCAGGGCTTTAATGGAGAGAGGGTGTTAATTAAGGGAAAGTAAAGGCAAATTTGGGAAAACAAACCACTGAGGGATCTGAGAAAGAGAGGCCTTAGCTGAAGGTATGAGCAAAGGACCATGGTATAATGTCATTTTTTTCAAGCACTCTAGCAGTGTGTCTCTTTTGAGGGGCAGAACATATTCCAGGGTGCCAAAGCTTCCAAGACATGTAGCCCTCATTTAATTTTTAATTTGCATCTAGCACCACAATACTACAGGACTGGACATTTCCTCATCCTGAGCTCAGCAAACTGTTACCTCACTCCAGAGATTTATACCTTAGGGCTGGACTCTCTGTTGTACCTCTTTGGGTCCATGGGACTGTAAAAGGGTGATGTTCTTATTTTACAAAGGTTTATCCTGTTATTAAAAATGCTTTAGAGCCTCTCTGTCTCACAAGCCACACTGTATTTTTGGTCCTTATCACTCCTGCATATCTGTAGAACATCCCAAATTTTTCACGTACAATTTTAATAACTTTTTGCTGCTTTTGGAGGGTAAAATAGGTCAATTTCAGGCTGGAAGAGAGAGCCCCAGTGCTCTAGCCCATGCAGTGTCACCCCGAAAGTGTGGGAAAGTGGAGTGCATGGAAAGTGTGAGTAAATGCAAACTTTGAAAACTCCTCCTGGCCAGCTCATATCTAAAATTAAAGAAAATGAACAAACTCATAATCTAAGATTAAGGTCCAGAGTGTTGTCTTATAACTGGGTATCAGAAGGCAGAGGGCTGTTAATTAACTTTCTATTGACGAAACAAAGCGCATGGAGAGGAACCTTGCTAATCTCTTTTGTGCTAATCAGCACACATTATTAATTTGCTGGAAAGCAAAAAAAAAAGGTCCTCTACTTCCCACTTAAACTCCGGTTTAATAGGGTGTGCCGGTTTGGCCAAAACCTAGCAATATATCCTCTGAGAGAAAACCAGGTTACAACCACCCTTCCCCCCACAGGGTTCGGGGAAAAAAAAAATATTTTCCTCGAAGGAAAGTGAATGAGATAAGAACTATTTTATTTAACAAACACACAGGAAAAGGATAATAATGCTAAATAATGAAATGAAATCTCTCGCTATAGAGAGAAACCTGGGAAGATTTCAGAGTCCTTCTGTAGGTGTGGTCTCTCTCCTCCTCGGAGCTGGGTCGGCGAGGGCCCACCCCCCGGGCCTCGGGGAAAAGTTCTCCCGATGTGTTCTGATGTTGTTGAACAGTCCAGAAGAGAAGAAGGGAAAAACCAAAGTCCCAGGAAACAAAATTCAGCTTTCCGTCTCACGCCGGGAAGAGAAGAAAAAAAAACCAAAACCGCTGGCTGAAGAAAGCAAGCAGGGTGCTCCCTCCTGCTCCTGCAGCCAGAGAACGCAGAGTAGTGTAATCTCTGTGTCCTTGGGAAACTGTTTTGAAACGTTTGTTTGTGGGTTTTTTTTTTCAAGCTCAGTTTAAAGGCACAGAAAAGGCATAAAATTACTTTTTGGGCATAGAGCATGATAGGGGATACACATGATAGAGTCACCCCAAGACATAGGGCTGGAGCGTGGTTTCACATTTCCCAGGCTTCATTCTTTGGATGACATATGTTGCAGTGCATTTCCTAGTACACTATGAAGCTTCAGCATAAATAATTCAAGCAAAACTCCAGTTGTTAAAATAAACGAGCAAAGTGTCTTTGGTGAATAATTATTCTTCCTTCCTCCTGCCTCCCCCTCACTGTCAAAAGTACAAGTACATGTGGCACAACCCAGGAAAATGTTTTAGTGTGACCCAGGGCATCCTGGAATGTTTTAGCTGGCATAGGGGGGATCAGGATACTTGGGTTCACTGGAAGTGCCTGCTTGGCCTCAGGGAAGCCGGGAGGTGTCAGTAATCTAATCCAAAAAAACCTCAAAAAACTTCAAGGATTCAATGTCTGATGAATTCCCAGTTAACCAGTGGATTTTTGTGACTCGAGTTTTCACTGGGATGAGGTTCAAGTTCTGGCTTGCCAGTTTAAAAAGTTTAAATAAATGGTAATAATCACATTCCCTGGGTCCTTCCAGATGGACGCAACTTACACAGGCACACTGGGACATCCAGTGCACCCAGTGTCCATGGCTGGGTCCTGCCTGTCCCCCTCTGGGGTTTTCCTCCTGCAGCCATTTGGGAAATAACATATTTCCTTTAAGGAAAGGAAATTTCCTTGAAGACTTCCTCTCTTGAAGACTTCTGCTCAGGAGGGGGCTTTATTTTATTCCTCCAAGTAAGGCCCCACTTGCTCACAGTGCCCAAGTCACAGCCCTGGGTGCCCCTTCACAGGCGGAGAGGCTGCCACCGTGCTGTGCCCATCCAAGGATTGTGGTACCAGAGGACTCACCGAGGAAGAACCATCGCTTTGCTTTCCCAATGTCTTCCCTTGCTCCTCTCCCTTTCCTCAGCCCTGTCATCTCTGATTAGGAGCAGGGCAGTGCCAGGTGCTCTCAGACTGCTCCTGGCACCAAAATACTCTATCATGAGGCACCCCCAGGCTGCCACTTTCCTCCTGCCCCTGGAGCCAGGCAGGAATGCATATCCGCAGGCACAGCTCTGCTGGACAATAAACACCTTCCCCTCTCCCAAAGCTGCCATGGGCACAGCCTTCGGCCACCAGGATGAGGTGTGGGGACCAAAACAATGCGATACATCTGCCAGCAGAGCTGGACAGATGGAAAAACCGAGGCACTAAATAAACCCCGTGGATGTTTCATGACCAGCCATGAAAAGTATTTCATTTAACAGCTCAGAGCTATTTATGGAAATCACTTAATTAATTTTATTTTTTCCCTGCATCTCCTTTTTTCCCTCTTTTCCCCCCACTAGGTCACTAGAGCTGCTCACACACCAGATCACTCTGCCAGAGGAGAATGATCCTCCTGCTGCCTGGTGCCCATCTGAAGTCAGAGGTGCCTGTATCAACATCCTATTCCATCACTGCAGGAAAGTGGGATGCTGTGAGAGCACAAGCTGGCTGGGCATGCAAGGATGGACATCCAGGTGAGAGAAAAACTAACTTCCCCAATTAAAAATAAAATGGAAATTCAGTAAAGGAGAAGGGGAGCAGAAATAGAGGAGCCTCTGAGCAATACTGGGGAGTGCTTTCCACGCCTCACTACATCTATCTTTCTTCCAGGATCAGAAACTCTCTAGGAGAAAAACCAAGCTACCACAAACACTAGTTTTTACTCCTACAAATGCTCTTCATCTTCCCCATGACAGCCATACGGAGCAGGGCGGAGCAAGAGAAGATGGACCATTGACCCAGGACGAGGGGATGGGGCACTGGAGAAGCACTCACTGAGGCAGTCACAGAACTGGAACACTGGCTGGAGAAGGAGAGTGAAAATTCCCATCGGGAGAAAGTGAACATGATGGATGGCACTCCCATCACCCATCCCCACAGCTCACCTCCTACCATCTCTCTTTTCTTATTTCTTTCTCCTCATCCTTTGTTTTTCTAAGAGTTTTTCTAAGGGTTTTAACCATTCTTTTGGTGGCTAAAACTATTCTGCCCCTTTTTGGGAACAGAAGCATCCAGAGGGACCCAGTCTAAATTAAGGCCAAACACAGCACTGCCCATCCCCACCCCTCAGCTCGTGCTTTGCCTCCACAGAGGTGCACAACCCAAAATCCAGCCTGAAGATGCCCCTAAACCCTGCCTGCTCAGAAGGTGAGGGGCTGGAGGGGGGGTCCTGCCACATCTCCCAGCTCCCACAAGGTGGCAGGTCTCCATAATTGTTTTATCCCAATCAGAAGCCCACCGGCAGCAGCCGTGGCTTGCCTGCTCTGCCTAGAGGAGAGCTGAGTCCCAGCGAGTTGTTTTCCTTGAATAAGATGGTTCGTTTGCACATGTAAACTGTGATTTTTTTGAGACAAATATGCCTGTATAAATTTTATTAAAAAGCAGCACAAAAAAGCCAGGACAAGGCACAGCCAAATCCTGGCTCCTTGTGCATCCTGGGTGATTGCAGAGTTCAGAGCAGACACGTGGCAAAGCAGGAGGATGCCGGCGAGGCAGAAACCCAGGAGGGAGCAGACAGGTTGTTCAACAAGGTTCAGAAGGTGGGGAGGAGATTTAGAGATTAGGCCAGATCAAAAGGATAATTATTTTTGTTACATTTCCCTATCTGCATCACTCCACTGGTTCTGCAAGCCTGGCTGATTTTCGAGTTTCCAAGCATGCCTGGTGTAAGGAACATGTTTCTAAAGCCTCAGCAATAAACTCCGACCTTTCATCAGACTTGCCTGCTGTGTGTTCAGGAGCGGGAGAGGCAAATCCCGCGAGACCTGGAGATTTAGTTTCCAAAATCTGGAAGGTTTAGGCTGTAAATGTTACCCTTGACACCTCTGAGGTATCAAGAAGCATCAGCGCAGATGCACAGAATCCCCCCAAAAATGAAGTAGCTATATTTGGTCAGAGTTTGGCACCTCAATTTGGCTACCAATGTCACTAGGATTCAACTTGCTGGTTCCCTACTTGAACTAGGGAAAAGCCACTCATGCCATATAAACCGTCACTGGTTGTCCCAGGACGCACTAACACCCTCACTCACATCCAGTCACCAAATCCCAAGCCATAAACAGGGGTGAGAAGCAGAGACAGGATTTGCCTCCCTGCTCCACCTGAAAGCCTGTGGTAGATGGTCCAGATAGGATTCTGGTTGCCCATCCTTCCCGGAAAGCCGCTCCCAAAGCAAACCCCTGCCACTCGCAGCCCTTTGTGCCAGGCAGGCAGGAGCTCACCCAGGAGTCACAGTCTCTGTCTCCAGCCGAGCTAAAACGGGGTGTAAGGATTGGGATGGGGGGGGTGACAGGCAGAGGGGTACCCACGGTCCTGCCAGTCCAAATTCCATGACCCACAGCACCCGTGCTGAGCCAGGGGAGCACAGAATGGCTGGAAGTGTTCAGCACAAATATGTCTCTCCTGAAAGAGAGAAGGGGTAAGCTAGGTGCACAAAGCAGCTGCAAGTCCAGCCTTTCCCAGGGCTCCTCTTTCCCTACTAACTGGGGAAGGAGCACTATCTCAGCGTGACTTACCCATGGCAAGCAAGCTGGCAGGAGCACGCGGCCTTGTCATCCACAGCAGGATGTCTGAAGTGCTATCCTCAGCTAAGGAACCCTCTTCAGGAGGAGGATTTCCCAGTGGTGAGCTGCAGAGCCTCCCTGGAGAACGCATGGTAGGCATCAGAGCACTTTGGAGGACCTTGGCCACATGTCCCACCTCTTGAGCACCTGCAAACTGTGGGTGAATTGGGTAATTAGTATGGATGAACATCAATGTGTGGGTGTGCAGAAGCTCTCCCCACACAGAACCAGCTTCCCACTCCTTCACGAGTCACCAGCTCCATGTCAACACCACAAATCTGGTCCCCAGGAACCCCTGGCCGCCAGGACCCTTCTCTTCCATGGAAAAAGAGGCCTCCCTAGGAGGAACAGGATGCTCACAACTTGGACAAAGCTTCCTCTTGCTAAGGCCAACTATGTGACCACAGACCTTGGTGATTCCCTCAAGAGCTTTTGGGGCTCCCCATCCCTCTCCTGCCACCACCAGAGCCAGCTGTCTGCTCCCAATTCCATATCAATAGCACGCTTAATTTACAGGGTAATAAAAGTTAATTAATGCCATAGTTACAAAGCCATTACAATGTAATTATTGTTTAATTGGATTATAAGCTATGCAATTTCCGACAAATATGTAATAAACCAGAAGATATTTACAAAGTGATGAATTGCTGTGGTGTTAAGCACCCAGAATAGCATTGGGATGGGGGCTGCATTTCCTTGGCTTGGTTAGGAACCCTCCCATATGCCAACCATGGATCAGCATCACCTCCTGCTGCAGCCCTGACACAGCTTCCCGACTCTGCTGGCATGGAGAAACACCAGCAGGCCTCTAAAGACATTGTTTCCAGAGAAGCTGCTTTTGGGAGAGCAAAGGCGAAAAAGAGCATAAATGGAAAAAGCTCCCAAGCAGCAGAGTATCAATCCAGGATGCTGCTCTCCCAGTTGCCCTTTCCTGTTGGATGAGCTTCATCATCCTTCCACGAGTGTCTCACCATGCCCCTGCACCCAGAGAGCTTTGGGAACACACGGGGCAGCACCTCAGAGCAGCACCTGGGGCTAGGGATGACTTTAGTGGTATCAGAGGATGATTTAATTCCCTCTTGGCAAGGCTGCTGGGATCTGGTGAGTGGGAGAGGGCATCCACACAGCAGAACCAAGCCCACTGGGCATCCCTGAAAGCAAAAGGGACCAAGTATATGGAGCTCCAGCAGCTTGGAAAGCCAAATTCTGCCCCAGATGTCTCAGTGCACCCCAGACAAGCTCCAGGTCATCAAGCTCCTGGAGCAGGAGGATCCCTGCACAGCAGCCCAGGTGACAGCAATCAGTGGCTCAGTGCCCTTGAGAGCAGCAAATTAAAAAGAAAAAAAGAGGGTTTTATGATTAATATTGCTGCTGGGATAATTACTGTTATTACTACTATTATTACTGTTTGGATAGGGGCTTGTCATGGTCCATTTGGGGAGGAAAAAGCCACAGCCTGCTCATGGGAAAATGGGTGAAACATGCTGAAGGCCATTCATTGCATGACTCAGGGCCAAATAACTCTCTTTTTTTTCTGCCATGAAATATTATGAGCAGCCTAATAGGCAGCCAGAGCCTTTTTGGCTTCCCCCACACACCTCCCCAAAATTCCCTGCTCCACACACAGCCCATCTGACCCATGGAGCAAGGCCTCATCCTGCTCCCGAGGCTGCTACAGTTAAAAGGAACTGCTATAAAAAATGCAACTGAGCACTTTTCCAGCAGAAAATGCAGCTGCTTTGAATTCCCAGCAATTAAAAGTTTGACTGGAGTGGGGGAAGGGAACCATTTGGATTTCTCTCATGCTCACTTTGTTTACTTTTATAAGCTCTTTGTAACAATTTTAGGTTGCTGCATTGTTATTTAAACAAGTTGCCTCTGCATTTGACTTCTTATTTTATGGGAAATTCTCAGCTTTCTGCCCCTGAGTTAAAATAAATAATAAATCAACCAACAACCTGGAAACAGCATGAATATTCCAATCCCAGCTCCCAATCCAGCTGTATTAAACTGGATGAAGTGGACATCATCCCAGCCACTTTCACGTGGCAGCTCCTCCACAGCCTGAATTATCTCTTTGTGACATTTTCAGCTCTGAAAGAGCAGTGCAGGGATTTGGGATGTTGCTTTTGTGAATGGTATTCAAAATTTCTTTTCCTAACCCTGACCTGGTTTACCCTTTAATGTAACAAATCAATCTTTCCTTTAAATTGTTTAGCTTCTGGTCAAACACGGGCAGTCTTACTGATGTAAATATTATGTTTGCTCACTTTATAAGCTGGCACGCTCCTGCTGCCCTGGCTGCGCTATAGGATTGCTATAGGATCCTCATACAAAGAGGCAGAGGGATGAAAACATCCCACTCATGCTCCAGGCCAGATGCTCTCCCAGGGCGTAGGGTGGCACCACAATGCTCAGCACTGAGTACACATGGGAAAGGGGTCACAAACCAGGCAAATTTCAGCTGATCTCAGCCAAACAAAGCACCTGCATTTGCACTGTAACATCTCCTGTGCCACCAGCTGCTCCCTGTTTTCCAGAGGCTGCTCACAGTGAGGGTTTAAGGAGAGTGCTGCTACTGAAAACAGCTTTTTTTTTTCTCTCTCCAAACTCACTGCTTTGGGCATGACTACACAACTAAAAACTTTCAGTTTTCCAGCTCCAGTTTACAGGCCAGCGACCAAAAATTAAGCTGTGAGCAGAGAAGCATTCCTTTTATCCAAGAACATCTAATAATATTTAATCCTGCTAAGCTCCTGAACACACTGATACCTTCTAGCAATGAGAGCTGAGGCTTAATTAACAGAGGTTAATTAATAAGCCAGAGAGTGGGAGGAGGAGGGAGGGGCAGCTTCACAAGGGAATCTGGTTACCTCTCCTACACCTCAGTGAGCTCCCAATGCACTGCTGTGACTATTTTCAGATGGCTTCTAAACTCTTGCTCTGCCTCGACTCAGAGAGCCCAAAGTAAAGGATTGGGATGTGGATGCTTGGCTGCTGCAAAGCCCATCCCAGGCACGTGTTCCCTGCTGCCCCTCAGGAGCCCATGGGATGTTTGAAAAGGAAGTGAATTGAAGAGGGGGAAGCAGCAGGGCTTTCTGCAGGAGCCAAATCCAGAGCTATTACGGGTGTTTTACGAGCTTTATTCTTCCCATTTTCTGTCTGGAGAGACACAGCTGATGGGCCAGCTCGGCACGCTGCCAGTGCCAGCCCCTGCTTCCCTAGGAGAAAGCTTTTCCAGGCTGGAAAAAGCCATGTGCCAGCCTCACCATGAAGCCCTTCACTCAGCTCCGTTAATCCCCAGGACACATGGCCCCACCCCTGGGACATCCCCGTCACCTGGGGTTATCCATCACCTGGGGTTACCCATCACCTGGGCTGGAGCAGCAGTGGCCACATGCCAGGAGCCAATTCTGTCCCGTGGGCAAACAGAGCTTATTGTCCCAGCTCTGTTTGCTTTAATAAGATAATGAAAAGCTAGGTTTGTGCCAGGGAACAATGACAAAATGCCACATTGCCACCCTGCCAAAGCACTGTCTCTCTGGCTTTCCAGAGGCTGTCCTTTCTGCCCTGCCCAGGACCGAATCCTGGGGTTCTGCTGGAGGCAGACACCCACCAAACACAACACTGCAAATCTCAGGTCTGCAACTACCCTTTTACAGGTGTTTTTCCAGGGAATATACAGCTAGCAGGGAAAATCTTAGGTTCACACACCAACTCAGCATTGCCAGAAAAGCATAAATTATGTTGAAGGCACAGAATATCCCATTTTATCACTCAGATATGTATTTCCTATCAAAAGATGAGCATGAAAGCCCAGAGAGCAACATAGACCTAGAAGAGGACAGCACTGAAACCATCACCTAGAAGCATTACTCCCAAACACAGGTCCCTGCCCCAAAGCTGAGATGAAAGTGGATGAAAGGAAATGCTACTTTGTAATAAATGAATCAGGAAAAAAAGCTGGAGAAGTAGGAGGCAGGAGAAGGGCTGGGGAAGCTGCAGGACGTGGGGCTGTGCTTTGGCGGTGTGGTCTCCACACTAGTAGGCAGGTAGTTGGCATCAAGGCCAGCTCTTTCCTAAACTTCCCATTCTCCCCACACTCCTTCCTCCAGAGCCTTTTTAAGGTAAGAAAAAAAGCACGGAAAGAAGAGGAACAAAAGAGCAGACAAATCACTTTTTTTTTCCTCCCCCAAATAATTATTGGGTTTTTTTGGCAAAGAGCAGGTAAGGAATACTGCAGTGTTTGTCATCATTAGGTTAGAGAGGCTGCCAAGCTGTAATAGCATTACAGCTGCAGGCATTGTGGGTAATGCCATGCAAATTGCTCCAAAGGCACTGGAAAGCAAGGCCACCATCGGCCGAGCAATGTGAAAAGGACACTGTCAAGTACTCTTCCCAATGCAATTTTTGTACTCTGATTTTTGGGACGTTCTTGTAGAAGCTGGCAGATAAAGCTCCCTAGGTTGCTGGTCCACCCAGGGCTGTAATCATGTATGGATTCCTGCATCCTTTAGTAGATCCCAGCAGCATCAATGACTTCAGCAAAGCTCTGGGGGCAAGTGGGGCTGCTCTGCCATCACTTCCTCCTCCAAGTTCACCCCTTGGTTTCTCTCCAGACCCCCTGAAAGCTGCGGAGCACTTGGATGACCCAAGTGTGAAATAGCTGGAGGGAAAGGTAAGCCATGGGCCATGCCTCTTTCACTCAGAGTGATGCCAGCAGCAAGGAAAAAGGGGTGAAGCTGCTCATCCACAGCCCAAATGGCACCTCTGACATCCAGCTCGGCTGTCAGAGCTCCAAAAGCACTGTCTCTGTCTCCCACTCTCCCAACATCACCATCTATTTCTGTCTTCTAAGAGGTCTCTCCCTCTCTACTCGCACCCTTGACCCAGCAGGAATAAAATCCCCCATCTAATCCCACTCTCTCCAGTCCCTAAAGTGACCTGAGAATACCTTCTGCTGAGTTCAAGGGTCTCTTCATCAAGGACAGCAGCAGCAGCTCATTTTTTCCTCTGTCTTTTTTTTCCCCATGCAATAAGCGCACCTTCCTAATTGGAGTGCTGTGAACTATTTATAGCTTTATAATGACCGTTTACTACAGCAGCACTTAGATACTGGATAGCAAAAAAAAAAAAAAGCCAGTAGCCTGGATGGTGAACAAACCACATGCATCAGAGAAGGACTTCTCCAAGGAAAGGTCAGCAGCTTGGGAAGGCAAAGCAGGCAGAGGCAGCAATGAGAAAGAAATGCTGTTATTCCCTTTTCCACTGCTGAGGAGCGGAGGGATGAATCTCCATGCTCCATGTTCATGAAGCATCAAGATTAGAGCATTTCTCTATCCAGTCCTAAACCTGTGGTTTATGGGCAAGGCCAGGTTTTAGGGCTAAGAATGCACATGGCAGCCTTGCCTCCTGGGGAGCACGCAGAAGCCAACAGATGCTTTCCCAGATTATCCCAGTTTGTTCACTTGTTGAACACATCCCACGTGTTTCAGGAATTATTCCTTTTCTCTGTGTCCATATGTTGTTTGTAGGATGATTAATCACAGTCTGAGCTGTAAGATCTAATGGCTTTTCTGTGTTTTAATAACTGAAAGAAGGTGGCCCTGCCCCTGGCAGGGGGTTGGAACAAGATGATCTTCAGGGTCCCTTCCAACCCAAATCATTCCAAGAATCTGTGAAAGACCATTTATACATATGTAAGAAATCAGGACTGGAGACCACAGGGCTCTTCAGGAACAGCAGCTTTCCAATAGCATAACATGATTTTTTCCAAAAAGATATTTCCACTCATACTGTTGTGAACAAAAACCTCTTGCAAAAAGGAGGGATATGACAGCACTGGGGGAATCTCATTTATTGTAGGTGTTTTCCTTCATCTCCTTACAAGAGCTCTCAGAAGGAGCCAAACTATGATTGATCTTCACCTTTGTGATCCTGATTTCCTGATTCTGAACTACATGGTTTAACCTTGCATGGACAGCAACTTCCATAAAATTAGGTAACAACAATCAGAATCTATGTTTTCCCACCAAATGCTGTCAATTTGAGGTGTTGTTTGTCTTTTTTTTGTCTCACTGTGTTTTTAAGGCAGTTGGAATCAAGAGGAGACTCCTTGACAGATTAAGAGAGGCTGGTCCTACCCAAACTGACAGCACCACTTTAATAGGATCTCCCTTGGAATCGTTAATAAGGAGCTTGAGAAATTGGTATGCCAGGGCTGCAAAGACTCATGGAGAACGAGGAGTTGCATCAAGAGCACTTTGTATACTAACTTTTTGATGGAAAATTGGAGACAAGGATGGATACGAAGTGCTGTCAGATACTTGTCGTATCAAGAGGAAAAACATCTCAGTGCTTGAAGAGCCCACAGTCCCCTCACCTCTCTCCACATCTGCCATATGGACAAGTCAGAGGGAAGGCGATCCAGACTGCCCTCTTCCCAGGCTTCAAGAAGAATAATAGATATCCCTTTTTCAGCAGCATACGGACTCTTCCTCTTCCCGCTCCAGTTTTTTAGCGGTGGGAAGCCCAGCCATGCTGCTGGAGACTCCACAGGAGGGGATGCTCACATGGCAGGAGGGGGCTCTGCTGGAGGTCACCTGCCTGCCTTACTGCTCCCTGCTCCAGTGAAGGGTCTGTCTCCAGCTTCAAAGGCATGTCCTGAAACTCTCTGGAACAGGAGACTCATTTATCATGCTGAACAAAATGAAAATCCCACTGTTACCTCATTTACATCTCAATGCTGGTAAGTTATAGATGGCTATTATTAATAGACATGTAACACATCCATTTCTTATTCTGTGGATACAGTAAGAAGAAAAATACCCATCTTTCTGTTCACCTTTTCTGGATTGTTTCTCTTTTTTGTTTCCTTTTTTTATCCTTTGCTCAAGTTTGACTGTTGCTGAGAATTTGCAAATAAATAAAGGAGTGAACAGCCCCATAAAAGCTGATTGTTTCCTCCTCCTGCAAAGATTGTCTTTGTGAAGAAGATTAAAAATCCTTCCATGCTGCCCAAGATAAAGGTATCCCTGGGCGAGAATAAGACATAAAAGAGGTTACTACACACATCTCTGGGCTGTGTGGACTGCTAATTCGCACTGCTGTCATCCCTGCTCGTCCATCTTTACTCTTTCTTCCCTCTTTCCACAAAAGGAAAAGTTGCCTTTGCTGAAGGCAGCATTGGCAGCAACAGTTGAGCCCTGAACGAGAATATTTGCTTTCCCAGCTGGCTGCAGGGAGACAGGCTCTATGGGACCATCCATAAAGGAAACATCTGCTCCCAGCTGGAATGTGAGGCAGCAGGGGAGGTACACACTCTCTCCTCTCTCCATGGCACGGTTTGGTCGTAGAAGATCTCACACCTGAGTTGGAAATTTTTCGTCACAATGAACTCACCACTTGGACTCCAAGAAGAGGTGCAATCATGGACAGAGATCCTGACCATAAAGCTTCAGGGATAATCCCATGACAGCATCTTCACCTGGTACTCACTGCTAAACCAGCAACCCACGGCCCCATTGAGGCTGAGTTCGGAAAGGCTCCACAGAAAGCTGAAAAAAGAAACTTCAAAATACCTGTTCTGGGAGTTCAGGAGGTTCCTCCTCAACACATACAGGAGCAGGGCTCCCTTCTCCCAATCTCCATGGTTGGAATTAAATCAGGTGCAAGAAGAAGGGAGCAGTCATTCCATGCCAAAGTGTGCCTAGAGCCCATCAGGGCTTTTATCCAGGGACAGTCCTGCGAGCCCAGAAAGAACCACCAAGTCCCTCCTTGGTTCAGATGAAGGAAGGCCACGCCACAGGGCAAACTCCAACAGACAGTGTTTTTTTCTTTTCCTCCCCTCCCAAAGTGCTTTGTCAGGATTCATTAGAAGCACAGCAGGTTTTACTGGTACCTGCGCTATCAGCAGGGTGGCTGCTTTTCTTCTTTGCTGACAACCTACATTCAGTGTAACAGATTGAAAAGGCCTCCAGATTCAAAGCCTTGTAATGACTCTCCTCTTCCTTTCTCCTTCCCTCTTTCTCTTTCATGGCTTTCACTAAAGGGACAAGGTAATATTTTTCCTTGCATGTTGAACAAAGTGTGGAAGAGATTCTCTTTCTCATTTTCTCTATTCTTCAACCCCCCTACACCAGCTCCCTGTTGCATCTTATTTCTTCTTCCCCAACATCTGGAGGTACCACCACAAACAGGCCACCAGAAATGAGGAGGCTGCTTAAATAGATTTCAACAGATGGGAGCTTGATGGACTTCATAGGGGAGGAAAAAATTCATCCATTCAGGCACAATCAGATCCTCAGCTCTTCCTTTCCAGAGCCCAGATGAAGAGCTTTTTTAGGCTGGCCCCAGGAAAACATTTATTTCTCTCTTTCCAGCCCTGATGAGTTGAAGTAGATGGACAATGCTTTGTTTAAAAAATGCCAAGCAGGTTAAAATCCAGCCTGGCACACATTTCTTCACTGTGAAGCAGCCAAGCCCGTAGTCTGACTCTAACATGATTTCCCTCTTTTTCTGAATGATAGGATTGCTTTATTAATTGCCAACTGTGCTGATTTGGCCAAAATCTAGCAATATATCATCTGGGAGGAAAAAAACGGTTACAATTACCCCTCCCCCCACCAGGTTCGGGGAAAAAAAAGCTTTTTCCTCGAAGGAAAGTGAAAGAGATAAAACCTATTTATTTAACAAACACACAGGAAAAGAATAATAATGCTAAATAATAAAATCTCTTGCTGTGGAGAGAAACCTGGGAAGATTTCAGAGTCCTTCTGTAGGTGTGGTCTCTCTCCTCCTCTGAGCTGGGTCGGCGAGGGGCCCACCCCCCGGGCCTCGGGGAAAAATTCTCCCGATGTGTTCTGATGTTGTTGAAACAGTCCAGAAGAGAAAAAAAGGAAAAACCAAAGTCCCAAGAAACAAAGTTCAGCTCTCCATCTCACACCGGAGGAAAAAAAAAACCCAAAAGCTGGCTGAAGAAGCAAGAAGGGTGCTCCCTCCGCGCTACCGCAGCCGGAGAACGCAGAGGAGTGTTTATCTGTGTCCTTGAGAAACTGCTTTGAAAAGTTCGTTTGGTTTTCTTTTTTTTCCTCTCCCCTCTCAAGCTCAGTTTAAAGGCACAGAAAAGGCACAAAAATAATTTTTGGGCATAGAATCAACCTCTGGGCACAGAGAAGCGATAGGGGATACAACATCACAAAGTCACCCCAAGACATTAACCTACAAATGTGATCTTCTTGAGTAGTTTTGGAGTGTAAAGGGAAGGGGAGGAGAGCTGGAGCAGCAGTCCTCCAGAGACCTCAGGTAAGGCTGATTGATCAAAATCACTTGAATTTCCCCTATTGTTAAATACAAGAGTGCTCCTGGTTTGTCTCAGAGATGCAGGGAAAGAAATAAAAAGGAAACAGCAGCTTAGAGCAGCAGCGTCCAAGGAGGTGCTTGTATTCATACTTTTTTTTGCTCCCATCTGCATCAATTTGTGATGGTTTTTGCATAAAAATCCTTTTTGGCAAGCGTGAGATCAGTTCTTTATCCTTGCCTTGTATTTGTACAACACACTTCAGATCACGGGGACCCCAGTGACTGATGGAAGGGTCTCTTCCTTGAGCTGGGCACGCTAAAGGTGCTTCCCATGGGAATTGTGCAGGAAATGAGATGTGCTGGCTCCTTATCCCTGCAGACATGGGGGGGGCACAGAGACCAGCCAAGGCTGGATGTGGTGAAGAGGAGCATGTTCAGATTCTTTGTGGTTCAGGCAGGAGGACAGTGGCTGACAGGGAGAACGCACATGAAGGAACATGAGAAAGATGGAAAAAATAAGAGCACAAAGAAATGTATTGCTTCCCCCTTCTGAATGTCTAAACATGGTGTTCAAGTCCAGAGTCCAAGAAAGACCTAAAGATCCCCAGAATTACCCTTTTCTGAGTATGTCAATATCCTGCACTGGGACTGAAAACTAGCCAGGAAACCAGAACTGTGTGAATTGTGAGATCCAGGGATTTCTCTTGCAAGAAGTTTTAATTTAATGTTTGATTCTTTTGAGAGGGAGAGGGAACTTATGTTGGTCTAAGAAATGCAATACATGAGGGTTACGAACATTCCCCGAGAAGATGAAGGATTTTCATGTTTACTCTGCTGATTCCCTCTCTGGCCCTGTGCATATTTAATTAACACACCAGCTCTCTCTCAGGCAGAGGTTTTGAACATGGCCTCCTGTATCCCGGATGGATGCCCTATGAGGAAGCATTTCCTACCTGAAAAAGCTCCAGCTTTTTCAAGGCCAAGCCCCCTTCCTTCCTTCACTGCGGGTCATCTTAGAACACCAGTGATAGGCTGAAGCTTCAGCACCGATGAAAGACCTATCCAAATCCTCTTGCTGGAGCCCTCTGGGCATTCAAAGGCTTTCCCAAGCCATTCCTTTGATGAATGGACACAGAAACTGAAGGCAACGATACTTCTGCTGACCCCTTGCCACCTTTATTCTCCAGCACCCAAAAAGCTGGCATGCCTTTGTCTACATTCCCATCTTTGGTGCGGTCTCCCCTTTATATTTCTTCTCTGCCACAAGCACAAACCTGTTCATTCAGTTCTCATCATCCTGGAGATGCCCTCTTAACTCCCACAACCCAGATCCAACACTAAAACCCTTCCAGACAATTCATCCAAGACTCTCATCACTCTAAAAAAACAACCTGTAGAGATGGTGCAAAACCTCATACAGGGTAGCCATGGTTGTTAAAGTATCTAATTATGTATTTCCTCATTACTAAGCCTGATTTGATTTAAGCAGCTCCCTGGCTCGGACTCTGGGATGTACCACAATGCTCTGAATCATCCCTGTCCCATCTGCTCCTGCCTTTGCCCTTCCCCACTCACAGGTAGGATAACACACTAAGCTAAATATTTAATGGGAGTGCTAATGGCTTTGTTAAGTAAAGCTGGGGACAAGGGAGGAGCTTTTCCTTGGGTTAGGATGACTAAACTGGGTTTGTGCTGATGGGAAACCTATACAGCCCAGTCCTGTGCTGGTTTTGTCCTGGTGCTATGCTCCCGGATGGGAACACCAGGGCTACGGGCAGATGGTGCCAGGCTCGCGCCCGGCACTGAGTCACCATTGAACATAGCTTGCACCAGAACAGCGTTAAAGGAAGAGCTTTTGGCTGATTCTTTTCAGGTGAAGGGGATGAGGAAAAGCCTTCTTAGAATGATGCTCTGGAGCTCTCAACCAAGTCAAGGCAACAGAAGCCACAACAGCAAACCTGGCCTTAGAGCACAAGAGCGATCAGGGTTGGAGCACCAGCTCCGTGGAGCTGTGCCAAAACGACTCCTTCTCACCTCGCTAGGATTTTCCCAACAGTTTGCAAATCCTGTCGACGGCAGATAAAAACACCCACCAACGTTCCAGGGACAGATGGTAGTTTATGTTTATGAAAACTGCGATTTGTTTTCATGGAAACTAGTAAAAGGATAGCGGGCAAACCTGGAAAAACACGGCTCACCCTTTGGGGAGGAGTGTATTTTATGGACAGCTTTGGTTGCCACCTCTGTTCCACAGCTGATGGAGCTTGGGAGAAGGGAGCTCACAAAAGGTCTACCCAACCTAAGAGAGCAGCTGTAGGATCCAGAGGCCACTGACTGAAATTCAGCCTGAATTAGGGAGAAGTGGAAGAGAGGTATTTCACATGACACACCAACTTTCCAGCTCACCAGGAGAAAGAGTTCAGTACTGAGCCTTTGTTATCAGAGAATGAAATCATGAGCTCGCTCCTCATGCCTGGTGGAGGAGCCTCAAGAGCCACCAGGGTCCATCCCGTGAGTGAGACAACAAATAAAAAACTTGGTATCAGCTTTGTGTCCTACAAGGATGTAACTTGCTTCATTCTCTGCATTTTTCACCAAGTAACGGGTAAAAATGGACCATCAGGTAGAGCTTCTCATGCACTGGACTTTACCTGGGGCACTTCCACCTCTGGCTGATCTCTCCCTCCAGCTCTCCCCAACAACTGCCCCTCTGGCACGGTGTTGGTTTTGGCTGGATTAATCTCAGCCTGATCCCCTGAGAGAAAGGCCCGGGGCACAGGCAGCATAAATCCTGTTGGTTATGGTGGCCCCAGGCCAGGAGTGACGTCAGTTCCTGGAGAAGACTCATAAATTTCATCTGAGTTTCCTTCTGCTGAGTTTTCCTTTTGCTTACAGGGGATCTGCAATACTTCATCTGTCACAATGGCTCCCAGGGACTCACGTTCTGATGTCATAAATTTGTCATCACCACGACATCACTGACAGACAAAGCACAAGGAGGAAGGGCTCCAGGGCTAAGCAAAGGACCTTGTCTCTAACAATGGCAGTGATTCACACCAAAATGCCCCTGGGAAGCACTCCAGGGAAAGAGTCACACTTTTCAGCCCAGATTTATCTTTTCTTTTTGTTGCCAAAGTGAGTCCTGGCCAGTGTGGTGGGTTTGAACACATTGCTTCCAACAGCAGGTGTGTGCCTCCTAATTCTGGAGGTTTGCTGACCTCCTGGGGTTATTTTGTTTCCAAGAACTTCCATTCCTCCACATGACAGCTGAGCAGTTTTATGTGTAAAGAGAGATTTTGGAGGAAAACAGGTCTGTGAGTAGGCAAGACCTCCTTTGAGGTTGCTGTGGTGCAGCACTTTAACCTGGTGATAACCCTGTGGCTTTTTTCCTTAATACACCTGCACAAAATAAAAGGGAAATGCTCAAAAAACTAAATCCCTGCATTTCTGGGGGCAAGGACCCTGTTATTTCTAGAGGCTGGAGTCAGCCTTGTTGTATTCCCACAGACCTCCGTCCTTACAGCCACTTGCAAACGTTGATTTTTTGCATCTTTCCATCGCTGCTCTCCCAGTACAAGCAGCAGCTTTGGGGCCAGGTAAGTGTTTGCTGGCACCATTGAGTGCCATCATCTGGAAGGAAAGCAGGGTGGATTTGGGACTGGTTGAGGATCCATCTAAGAATAGTTCTCCTTGTCATGCATCCCCTGCCCTTGAATAATCTCTTCCGTGAATATCCCAACACCTGGACAGTCGAGCCTGGCATCGCACATCCTGCAGACTGATCCTGCTGCCTGCCTTATTTCAGTGCTGTTACTCCAGGATTTCTTGGCAGGTTGTTTAGAAATCAGCAAACAGCCCCACAGGAGAGTAGATCTCAGGACAGAAAAACTAAAAAGAGTTCTATGGCACAGCCCATGATTTTCTGAGGGATATCTGGCTGCTCTCTTGTGCTGCTACATGGTAGGAAAGGGCAGGGAGAGGACATAATTCTGCTCTAACTTGCTACATCATCAGTTTTTATTAAAATATTCTTCTGCCACATCTTTGTAATTTTTCATTTTGGAGGCAAATTTATTAAAGGTGTACTTCAGTCTGATTAAGTTAAATAAGTGGCATTAACAAATAAAGGGGTTTTTTTTACCTCAGCACACTGCAAAAAAAATAAAAGGGGGGAAGAGGGGTAGAAATTGCTGTGATGCAAGCAGCTATTTAATACTATAACTGAAAGGGGGGGGGGGGGGGAATTCCATTCTTCATAAGCTTCCATTCATTATCCTCCCCTGGCCCCACCATCACAAATCACTCTGGAGCCTTGCAGCAAAAATACCCCAAATGTAAAGCAATATAATATCCTGTGTTTTCCAAGATAGGTAGTAATACATTTTGCACATAAACAAACCTTCCTAGCACTCCACCAGCTCCTTCCTTAAGTCTCCCTGTGTGGCTCTTAACTTCTCACACTCATTTCAGGGCTATTTCCTGGTCCAAGATGGCTTTGAAAATGAGGCTGAAAAGGCTTCTCAGCTTATTTTTGTTTTGATTTCTGCTTGGCAGCAAGAAAGGGCAGGCACTATATTCTAAAATTCAGGACTTGCCTTTGCTACCTTGCCTTAATAGGGCCACTTTGCCTGTGTTTTTCCCCTCACAGTCTCTCCCAAATCCATCGTAGCTAGGTTTTAGGTGGAAAAATAGAATGTTTGGCTGATTTCTTTCCCCTTAGCCCTGCTAAGGGTATTTGAGTAATTCTAGGGCTGTGAGCACATGAGCATTTTTTAAGCCGTATGTCAAACATGGCTCTCTCCTTCCACAAGCTTTAAAACCAATTGTCCTAGCGGGATGTTCTGATGCAGCCAGGGTAGGAAAAGGAAGAAGGGTTTCCAGAGTCATCCAGGTTTTCTCCTCCCCTTCTTGGCACAAAGGGGCAGCTTTTGTGTTCCCCACCTCCCCTTCCCTAAAGCCATCCTGCTCCTGACATCCAACCACCCAGGAAGGACACAGGGTTCCTCCAGCCGGGAGAAACTGTGGCAGCAGGAGGTGGTGCCTGGCCTTGGGGCTGAGAGGTCTCCAGGCCTTTGCTGCCAAGAGGAGGCAACACATCCATAACAAACAGAGGGAAAACTTGGGAAGTTTATTGGATTGAGAGCTTCCCATCTGTTTCTGCCACAGTCAGCCCTGTCTCTCCACTGCCAGTAGCTGGAGACAACCAGGAAGGAAGCAGACAGACATCCAGCACCCCTCACCCATGAAGGAAACTCCCTGTGGGCTTCTCCTGATGGGAAACAGTCAAAAAAAGGTGTTGCACCCTCCCTTCTCCGTACAGCAGTGACAAGGTAGAAAACTGCTGAGCCAAAGGCACGCATTCTTCCCAGAGCTTTATTCCCTTGGGCACACACGGAGGCACGAACACACATAGCAAGTGTCTGCTGGATGTCCCCTTCAAATGCCTGTCACCGCCACAAATTCTCTCTCGGGCCACATATTTCCCCACAAGAAGCAAAACCAAACTGGGGGGACACAACCACCAAGGACTTGCATCCCTGGGGATGACAGACAAGGACACCAAGCAACAGCAGCCAAAGGCCTGCTACCAAGGGTGCTTGGTCCCTAGCCAAAATCAACCGCACCAGCTTTGCTAGCACAGTCCAAACCTCACCTTCCCTGCTTACCAACAGCGGCAGATGCAGGGCTGAGGGAGTTAGCATGCCTTGGGAAGCTCTAAGCTCAGCTTTGGAAGGTAAGGCACCTCCAAGTTCCTCACATGGCTTTACCCAGTGCAAAAAGCTGAACATAGTTTTGAACACTAATGATCAGTCATCAGCTCCTTGGAAGATTTCCATAGCAGTATTTGCCTACTGGATAGCGATCAAGTCAGTGAAGACTTGCCAAGTTCTGGGCACTTGGATGGCAGACAAAATGTTTAGTGCTTCAGGGAAGATTTGGTGCAGCTTTTGATCCCTTCTAGTCCCAACACATTTAAACAAAAATAACCCTTTTCTCCCCTCTCCCTCCCAGCCACCATTTCCCCACATTTAACAGGAGAGAAGGAGGCCACACATGGCTTTGGCACATTTCAGCAGCACTATTTTTAATGCAATTGGTCCCCAAATGTCACAAGGCTATTGTTTTCCCTGTTGGTCACACATCTGCCCAAATTTTAGGCTATTCCCTAAATGTCACATTTTCTCTGCTTCCTGCAACTCTGCTGTTATTGGTTATTGTCTTTCTGAGAGGTAATTTTTTGTCTCATTTCTCCCCAATTTTCTCCCACTTTGGTGCCTCCTGAAGCAAACGTTCCCTGTACCTCTGGTTTCACCTAGTGGGGGGACAGGCAGCAGGGGAAAAAACACCCTGAGGGGAAAAAGATTTCAAAAAATAAAATAAGGTTTTCTTGCTGCCCAGATCTTTTCTTTTACCTTCCTCTCCTGATCTCTTTTGCCAGGGATCTACTGCCAGAGCCCTGGTGAATTTTGTAATTAAAGCCACAGAATGCTCAGCTATCAGAGTTAATATTTTTTGCCACTGTTGGTCAACTTTGCCAAAATCTCAGACACGAGTTGGACACATACCTGGTTTAACCAGCTTCTTTTGGCTCCTGCTTTATCTCCACTTTCTTCACAATGATGGGATGGATGCACAATCTCTCACTTCTTGCCCTGAGCATCCTTTGCTGGCTCACTCCCTCCCTATCCTACAAGTCTGTGTGTGCAGGGAGGAAGGAAAACATGGACCAGTGCTGAGTTTCTCCATCTGGAAGGCACCAGAGGGGCTGGCAGCAGCTGAAGCATAAACACCCCTGCCATTTCCTTGGAAAGACTCAGGATCCAAGGGAGGATGGGGTGGGGGGAGAAATACGGAAGAAGAATGGAAACCTGGCAACAGCAAGAAAACAGGAACTTCAGAAGTGGTCAAAAACCCTGTCGGAGTCAGCCTCAGGGAGAGTGAAGGAAGAAAATTGAGATCTTGGAGTAGGAAGCAATCTCTAGGAACATCTTTCCACTGTGGGACCAAGACACTGGATGACTGAAGGCAAAGGAGATGTGACCCATCAGAGGGGTCCCTCCTCACTAACAGCACTCCTCTCCCACACAGGACTATCCAGGCATGTAGACAATAAGAGCTGGGAGATACTTGGGTGCTCTGGTAGCAGAGGGTTCATTCAGCTCCAAGGACAGCTCCCCACCTGCCGTGGAACAGGTCCCAGCATCCTCACCTGCACTGCCAGTGAGGACCATCCTGACCAGCCTCTGGCACGACAGCTCTGCCAGCTCTTTGCCAGAGAAAGAGAGAAGTGTTAATTTAAACACTCTCATGTGTTTTTGAGTTTTTCTACACCCTTTGAGACAGGACCTTAATCTTTGTTCTCACTTCAAGTGCTGGTCAAAGGTCTGAGGTTTGTCCCTCTTGGATTATTTCATCCTTTTCCAGCAAGATTCCAGCCCAGAACCACCTGTGCCAGCCTTTTAATGAGATTTGGGCTCTGCAGGGAGAACCAGCTCCACACCAGCCAGAGTTCTGGAGAAAGACCCCGTGGAGGTTCTCCCGCTGCACAGGAATGACTGTGGGACAGGAAAAATCCAGGATAGGACAGCTCTATGGAAAAATGCTCTAATGCTGCCCCCTCCCCAGCGGGCTGAGCTGTAAGCAGGGCATAAACATCCCTCAGGTGTTGGCAGCATCAGCTGTGTCACACACATCTCTTGGGCACATTCGCTCTGGTGCTTTATTCCCTCATCGGAAAAAAAATACTTTTTAGAGCGGTACAAAACTGATTAGATTGAGGCAAGGAAAAGAGTGATGGAAAACGGTGAACAATAAAAAACTGGGAGCATGCAAGAGTTTCTTGGAGGAAAATAAGAGAAAATAAAGCTGATGCTTTCAAGATTAATGACTAATGACAAATAATTGTGGCTGTGGAAGAGCAACGAGAAGGCAGAATAGAAACAAGAACCAGACAGGAGAACTAGGCATTAGGTCTGATGGTGAATTTAAGGCCATTAATTCATAGTTGCAGCCATTACTGCCAGGAGTTTCAAGTGACTCCAGCAATATTAAGAGCTGCTGCATGCAGTGCCTTTCCGAAAGAATCTGGCTGTTATTTAGGGTTCTAAGTGAAGGCTGAACTGCTGTGAAAAAAGGTAAAAAGGTAAAAAAGATAATCCTCATCTCATATCATGGGTGTTTATAGGAATCTCTGCCCTGAAGAAGGAAGGAATGAGGATAGACAAGACACGTGCCCTCCATCCCCCTTCTCCAGGCACAAAATAAGCCACTTTGCCCACATTTATGAGCTCCTGGGCTTTTATTTCCCCCCACATGAGGAGCAGATTCTCTTTGTCAGGTGCTTCAGAAAGTGGCAAACACCAGTCCCAGCAGCTGAACATGCCTGTCCTCTCTCACTTCACTTTTTCAAAGGGGAAATCAAAGTATTTCATGACATCCAAAGGTCTGTTCCCAACAGCATGGGATAAAAGGCAGGGCACCAGGTGAAGGAGGGTGGTTTTTTTGTGGTTTGAACAGTGTCTATCCTTCTAAGGAGGGGGTTAATGTGCTGCCTGTATCACATCCCTGTGAATTGCATCTATTTAATCTAATGAGAAAACTGACAATTCACTGTGGCCAGCAAAGCCTGTCCTGTTTTGCACCACCAGGAGTTACAAAACGGACAATTTTGCTCTAATCCTGGAATAGTTACAGCTGGAAATGATGGAAACAGATGGAACACAGTTAAATCTCAAGCAAGCAAGATGTGTTCCTCTCAGATCTTGCATTCACAATAGACAGAGGCACTCAAACCAGCCTGACAGGGTACACAAGACTTGGCAGCCTGACAAAGCTTTGTTACCCACAGAGATCAATCAAAGCAAGAGAGAGACTTGTCAGGGAAGCATGGGATTAGCTGTTTTCTCCTATAGTCTAACTATGGTCTTCTCCTTTCCACTTTATTCACTTCATTCTTTTGGTTTTTTCCTAGTGGGAAAACTCACCTGAGGTTCTTCAAGGCTTTTTATCCACTTAACATTCCAGCTGTTTTGAAACCAGGAGGTTCCATCAGTCCCTTGCCAAGCACCTTGCCAGGAGAGGGAGTGTCATCATGGCATGGGAGTCGTCCCTTTCTCTTTACCAATAACTGAGTGAATGACTGACAGGAAAGCACTCTTTCCTTCACGGCCTTTGGCTTCTCCTCCAAACCTTTTCCCTCCCCTTTTAATTGGCATCCAACCCCATTATTTTCCCTGTGCTTGAAGCACATTAAACCCCACAGCTATTAAACTGTATTTGATGCACAGAGAAAAACACTTTGAGTGCAACCTGAGAACCTCTGATATCACAGTGAGGAAGAAGAGGAGGGGGGTTAAGGCAGGATGGCAAGACTTCTTTTTCACAGTCACTCTTTTTTTTTATTTTTTGCTGATAATCCTATTTTTACACGTGCCTACCAGATGTTCCCCATATCACACTCGGTACAGCCAGATGGCTTCAGAATCCCTTTCCCCATCGTGTATCATCAGCTCCTGATCATCTCACTGATGTGTAATGGCCCCGTCAGAGGGGAACGAGCTGCTCAGGGTAATTGTCTGCATGTTCCCAAACATCTGCACACGTCCCTGCGTAATTCTGCAACACGTTCCTGCTTTCAGTGCCCAGAGCCCACAGTCCCTGGTGGGAGAGCAGTTCCCTCTCCGAGATGTGTTAAACAGCCGGTAATTACTGCAGCAGATAAGCAGCCTGTGTCATTACAACTCAATTGCCACCACGCCCAAAGGTCACCGGTTCAGCTTTACACAGCCTGGCTTTAACAGAGTTAGATCCTGCCACAGGGTAGAGGTGGGGAGGGAGGAAACGAGGGAGGAAACGAGGGAGGGAGGGAGGGAGAGATTACCAAACTGCTTCACGCCCCAGAAAGAGGCATTTGCGATTCAGAAAAGAACTGGGACAAGACTCTTTGGACTATGACCAGAATCTGGGAATGTCTGTGCAGGGTCAGAGTCCTGTCACCAGCTATGTCACCTTGTAGAGCACGTCCAGCACTTTGAGGATGTGATTTGGTACAGATTTGAGACTCACTGCAGCCTGATCTTATAGCAAAAAGAGCAATACTTAACACAAAGCTATAAGAAACACCAAAATTAGGAAGGACTTTAATCAATGGCAAGGGCCAGAGAGTTTAGGACAGGTTTTTGATGCCCCAACAAGGTGAGGAAGCAGTGGCGGGCAGAAGTACTCCAGCTATGCTGGAGATGTAGCAAAGCCCTGAGTGCTGCCGGCTGCTGGTGCAGGAGCAGGAGAGGAGGCAATTTTAGGAAGCAAATAAGATAGAAATAGCAGAGCGGATACAAAGGGATTCTTTCTGATAGGCAAGTGACAGTATTAACAAGCTGGCAGCTCCCCTCGTGTCCCAGCTTCTGAGCCAGCCTCAGAGGAAAACTGACAGGTAGATCAGCATCAAGAAGCACAATATGAAGGGAAGGAAACGCTCATCTCTCCAAACGTCTCCATCCTATTCCTCCCCCCAACATCCAACCGAGACAATGGAGCCCAAATCCAAAGCTCTTCCCTATTCTATTTTCCTCTTGCTCAGACTGCCCTAGCAGGGCAGGGCTGGGAGGGCACAAAGCCCCAGTTCAAGTGGAGGTCAGGGATGAGGCTGTGCTTCTGAGGGGACAAATCCACTGGCCACCACCAGGATCTGGAACAACTGGGCCCCTCTAGCAGCTGCCAGCCCCTCCAAAGGGCTCGGAGCAGGACCAAGAGCTTTGCCCATGGACAGCAGGGCTGCAGGGCGGGAGAGACAGGAGCAAGGGGAGAGGGCAAAGAGTGTCCATTGATACAATTGACTGCTCAACTAATTAAAATTCCTGGGCTACTAATTGGGGCTGGGATCTGCCTGCTGAATGCTCCCCTCAGCGGCTCAGCCCAGAGAGAGGGGAGCCTGCATGGCAGAGAGGGATAAAAGTTTGAAAGCAGCTGGGCCCCTTGTCAGGGCCGGCAGAGCCCAGAGCTGTTTTGTCTGACTGATAATAAGTTGCCAAATTACTTCTGACAAGTGAAGGGGATTGGAAATAATGGGGGTCTGTGAAAAGCCCAGGGTGCAGATGGGGGGGATCCATGAGATAATGAGGAGGCAAAGCCCTTGCATGGCTGGCCGCTTCCCCCCTCCTGGCAAGGCAGCAGGACTGGGGCATGAGGGGACAGGGAGGAGGCTGTGAGGGACATCTGTGCGAAACTCCAGTCAATATCTGGCCTGGAAAGGCTCTGCCTGAGGCACAAGGAAAGCAGGAGCTGCCTGGAGGGGATCAGCCTGGAGCTCCCAGGAACACTTGGCACCCCTGCTCGCTCAGCTCCAGTTTTTAGGAGTGGTCTTCAAAAACCTCATGCCACAGCACCAAAATCCCTGTCACTTTTCCATCTCCCACCCCTAGGGCAAGTATTTTCCATGTATTGCCCAGATGTGCCAGCAGCAGCTATGACACCACAGCTGCTCACCTGATCCAAATAAACTCCACATCCCTATAGGATCCAGGTGCTCGGGCTGCACCAGACATGGGAAATCAGCAATCAGACTGCAATAATTAAAGTGTTCATTTACATACCAATACCCCAGATATTCTC
Organism: Lycocorax pyrrhopterus obiensis; assembly: GCA_014706295.1. NCBI lineage: Eukaryota > Metazoa > Chordata > Aves > Passeriformes > Paradisaeidae > Lycocorax > Lycocorax pyrrhopterus. The sequence goes on along the minus strand of JACSVZ010000008.1, from coordinate 3,449,473 downwards.
CACCTCATATCCCTTTCACAATGATGCAGTATCCAAATCTGGAGCACGTGTGAGTGCACACAGCCAATTTCTTTCTACTCAGAAAAAGAAAATAGCCTATTTTTTTTCATGTCAACATGCTCTGTGTAATATCCTGTGGGTAATTTTAGTGTCTAATGCAGCATCCACAGTATCCTCACCTCCTGGGAAATCAGATGGGTGCCCTCTTCGCCTTGATTTGGAGAATAACAGGCCCTCTAATACTCTGGAGACATCTAGGAGATATAACTTGATTCTTGGAAGCGTGAATATTGGAATACATTTGATCAAAACTGGAAAGAGGAGCTAGGATGCATCACTTTTGAGAGGATCACCCAGCAGTCAAAAATGTCATGGAAAGAGAAAAGACACTGGAACCAACAGCAAGTTTCTCACTTCTCCATAGGATTTCACATCTGTTTCATAACCACGGCTTTCAGGTTGTTTCTTCCAGACAAAAATGCACAAGTTGCATGAGCTTGGTCTTCCTCATGCCCAGATACAGACGTGGTAGGCCTTCTCCCCACTGACTCCAGCCTTCGTTTTTCCTTGGGATGGGCTTTCACTGGAGTAGAGCTCCCAAGGAGGACAGCTGCATATTCCTTACTCACATAGGCACTGCACCCCACTATTTTTCAGGGAACCTGATTCATCACTCTCCTCCTCCCCAGAGATTCTGCACTGGCAGGGACCAGAACACAGGGGCAAATAAGTCCATTTTTCATCATTTCAGTGATTTTTTTTGAACATGGGAAAGAGGAAAACATTACTTTAACCCATGAGTGGCTGCAGGCCAGGGAACTGTTGGATGCCCCAATTTCCCAATGCTCCTCACAGCCTTTTTTCCAGCCCCATCCAGTTGGTTTCAAAGCAGATCTCGTTTCAGCAGCACTGTGGGGACCTCAGGAGGTGCTGACACATCAGGTTTTTTCCACATGGAGTAATACAAAAGGATAAAACTCATGTTTTAGTGGAGTTTTTCCCTCCCTTTTCTTCTCTAAACTTGGATTATGGAAGCTCCAGCTGAGCTCTCAAACAGGCACTGTGCACATCACATTCTCAGCTTCAAAGTGTTGCAGCATTTCATGGCAGTTCATTTGCTGCCTGGGTATTTTTTAAGCCAGAGATTCCCAAAGGAAAACAGAACCTGACTCCCTCTGCTTCCAGCCCTCCTCTCCCCTGAAGGCCACCCTATTCACAGTGCAAAGCCATAACCCCTAAACTGCTATTTGCCTGTATTTTCCTGACAAAACTCTACCAATTCAAGTTGGGTGAAGCTCTCCTGGACTCACTTGGGGGGTCTAATTCTCAGATCAGCCTCTGATGTTTCCTTTTTAGGAGCAAAATAAAAAAAAATGCTTTGAAAAGGAAGCTTTCTGTGATTGCAATGGCAATGCTCCTTTCCTAGAAAGTCCTAAAAATCATTTTGTGTGTCTCAAGGTCTTCATCCCCCCCCTTTTTGTACAGCAACTCTTCAAAGCCCTGATGGGTAAGTGGGGCTGAGGGTTACCACAGGCAGCAGCATTCCCAGGTCCTGCAAAGGAGAAGAGAGGGCACACAGAGGGGAAGAGGATGGGGCTGTGGGATTGTCTGCATTTTTCTTAACAGTTTGGGGTCAAGCCTGATCCCCGGTGGGGTCAGCTCTCTTACAGTCTAACACGCCAAAGTCAAAGGAGACTCTGCTTCCGCATGGGAGCCCAGCCAACGGGAGGCTCTGCAGCCGCTTTGGGAACACCAGAGCCAGAGGTGGATGGAGAAAAGAGTAGGGAGGCAGCAGGGGGGAAGGATGCAGCAAAGCCGGACAGAAACTTGCTGGGGCAGAAGCACAGGACCTGTCCCCTGTCCTGGGGGGACCCACCCATGGGCACCTCTCAGCACCAACATCCCTTCCTGTAGAGCACTAGGCTACATCCACCATCATGGGATCAGTAGGACATGGTCTGGGAGCAGACTGGCATAAGAGGGATGTTAAGAGTCACAGTAATCACCCAAAAATTCCCTTTCATCATCTAAAGGGTGCTCCTCACCAGGAAAACAACCACAGAAAATTGAAGTCATGGTGATGCTACAGCACTTTGCAAAATGTTGACACCCCTGGTAAGAAAGAAGGGAAGGAAATGAGGAAATCTGTACAGCTGGACAATACCTAAACATGCCACGCACTAGAAAGAGATCTGGGCAAAACAGCAACTGAAAGGGAGATGGAGAGAAAGGGAAGTTGTCCATGCTGCCCAGCTCACATGGACAGAGCGGGATGCTCATGCAGCCAAAGGCAAAGAAGAGATAAAATAGGAAGATGTCAAAGTTATTTTTTTCAGAATGTAAGCTCCATTACACAAGGCGAAAGGTGCACATTAAGTGCAATAAAAAAGAAGCTTTTATAGAGATGAATTTGTCTGCCCCATCCTCCTTAAACCAGAGGTTATAAATTGTGACGGATCACGTATGTTTTTGGGAAGTGAAAGCAGGAAAAACGAAAGGGAATTGGGGAATAAATCAAAATTCTCTAAGCAAAAAGCTTGGGAGACACACTTACGTCAGGCTTTTTCTTCTTGCCTTGGAGCTGGTGCCATTCTGATCCACAGAAGGAAACTTCTCACCCCTGCATTCCTACAGCTCCTTGAATCCACACACTGTTCACAGACCCACAAAGGAGATGAGCCTAAAGCCTGTTGTTTGTGGACTTCAAATTATGAGAATGGAATAAACCATGAAAATGTAGCTGCTGGAATGTGTTGTTATCTGCTTCCATGTATCCATCCTGCCGCATTCCAGTGCCCCAATTCTACCAGCAAACCTGCTCGAGAATAGCAGAGCTCCAACAGCAAGTTGGAAAAAAAATAACCATTTTTATCTCTCCTCTTTCAAGTTTCTGCAACAAAAGCCTGTTCCTGTCTGGCCCAGGAACAGATTTGCCAGCCACGGCCAAACTTCGATTATTCCTGATTGACCTCAGTGTGTGAAATAGACACCATCAAAGTGTTCTAAGAATAATTCCCAGAAATCATGAGTCACTGTCTGATTTTGGCAGAAAGGGCTAAAACAATTCAGTTATTCACCATGAATTATTCACTGATAATTACACTGTAGTTAGCAATCTCCACGTAGACAGTTCATTACGAGCAAACCACTGGTGTGCAGTTAATATTTCACAAAAAAGCCCCACTTTTGTTATTGCATGTCATATATAATGAAGCAGAAATATTGGTGGCCATCAGAGGAAATCAGAGAGAGATTAAATGTAGAAGGAAAATGCTGCTATTTCTAATTCTCAAACAGCTTTGCCAAGTGCAGCACCAGGCCGAGCATCCCTTTCTCTGGTTTCAGAGCCAGCCAGGATTGCATTCCTTGGAGAAACACACAGTGAGGAGAGGAGAAACTGAGAAACTGAGCTGGCAACCATGGAGAAAATTCACCTTTTGCTCTTCTTTTGCTGATGACTGCTGGAAATCTCTCAAAATCCAGGCTCTCCAGGAGTGCAGACAGTTCAGTTTTGCTTGTCTGTCTACTGCTTACACAGAGCTGTTTTGGCAACCAAGCTGCCATTTACCTGCCATTTCACTGGCAGGGCTGGCACAAAAAGCAGGCAGAGAGGAGAAAGCCACGCTGAGAGCATCTCACCTGCCACGGAAGTGAGGGAAGAGCTAATTTCTCCCACACTTCCAAGCAGGGATTCTGGTTTTGGCACAAGAAGCCAATTCAGCGTAGCTGAGCCAACACCATCCTCCTGCAGAATAACCAAAATAGCCCTTAAAGTCTGCGGAGGCTCCATCCCAGGACATTTGTGCTCCCATCTCAACTAGTTGCTTCCATTTCCTTTTCCCTCACCAGCTTGGCCTCAGTGGTGCTGGGACGCAGAAATTAGCGAGGGTGGCTTCTCTCCAGCCCAGTCCCACAGAGCACTGCTGTTAACCAGGACAGGGTCCTCAGGAACAGCTCCAGAACCCACACCAGCTTCTGGAGCATCCCAGTAGGCTCTCCCAGATATCCACCCACAGCTCAGAGGTTTCAGACTCCTCTGGGAGGCTCTCAACACTCAGATAAAACCAGGTGCCCAATGCTGTAAATATAAACTCCTCATTTTGTGGGTCACATGACACAGCACAAGCACTTGCCACAGGCAGGAGGATCAGGGCATTGAGCTCTTATCTCAGAAATATCCCATTTTTTCCAGCTGTGCTGTTTCCTATCCCAAATACAGTTAAGAAATCACCAACTTTGGCTTGCATGACATCAGAGAACTACACAGGTCACCCACTTTCCACAGTCCTTGCCAAGTCTGAGAAGGTTCTTAGGGTGCACTTGCCTGGTGGCAGCCCTATGAAAATAACACCTTTCAGGCATTCTCCAGCTGGGGAAAAAGAGAGCAGAAAGGTCTGTGTGAAGTGTCCCTGTGAGACAGTTTGACAGGACAGAGAGGAACTGGGATGAACAGGGAGATGCTGGGGTCATTCCCGTGTCTCTGCAGGATTTTAGCACACAGGGCAAGGGCTCCAAAATCATATCCTATTAAGCCATTCTGTGCAAGAACCACTTCCATACCTTCATCATCCTTCTTGTCTCTCCCCAAAGCTTTCCCCACCCTTCTCTCTCCTGCCAGAGTCAGTGGCAGGCCACTCATGATGCAGATGTACCCTCTGTCACAGCAGGATACAATTTACTATTTTGTTCCTTGTTTTCCTAGTAATTCCTATCATTTTAGTCACTGCCTCTGTCTGGCACTGAGAACAGAGTTGATATTTTCATCCAGCCATCCATTATAACCACCAGATCTCATTGGTGAGTGGTAACAGCCAGTGCAGAGCCCATTACAGCCTGTATAAAATTAGGATTGTTTTCTCTCAGGTAAAAGCAGCACAGGAAAATAGACACCCTGCTCAAAAATCACACAGCTGTTGTCCCCATCCTTATCCTGAAATCCTTAATTCTGCCCTTTCAGAGGGGTCCAATGGTTTCCATACTTTTTTCACTTAGTTTGGCTTTTTTTTTCTGGGTGAAACTCCTCACATTTCTGGCTCTTTACCTTGGGGAAGTTAAGACAAAGGGCTTTCAAGGATGGAGTCGTGGATAGTGTTACCTCAGCACTGTGTTTTAAGGCATTTCTTGAGCTTCTGCGCTCATCCTCACCCTTTTTCCACACCAGCATTGATTACAGAAAGTAATTGTTTTCTAATTGGCCCGCAGCTGCCTATCTATCTTAGATAATTAAAGTGAAGAAGAAGAAGTAGAAATAAGGAAAGAAAACAGAACTTTACTCTTAAGTAGCTGCCTATTGACTGTCTCAATCGATGGGGAGGTCACTTTGGGTACGCATGCGAGCGGGACATGTCCTTAACTGAAACACACACCCTGACAGACCCAGGGAGGCAATTCCCAGCCTCTGACTCCTGCTTCTGCCAAGTCCCACCTTTATTCCTTCCGACACCACAGTCTCAGACTCCTCCAGCCCCACACCACCATCTTGGAGGACGCCACCCAACCATCGGTCTGCTCTCAAAGGTGACACAATGAAAGTGCCATGGGCTGATTTATCTGGGCTGCCACAAACTCAGTATCTCCAAGATCTCTCCTCCCTTGCCAAGTTGGATTAAAACCAGGCAACAAAAGTACTGACTGCTCAACCACGTGCCTAGAAAATCATTGGGAAAGGTGGAGCCCGCCCACAGCATGATGCATAGCCCGGCTCCCCTGCCCAGAGCCTCAGCATTGCAAACATGCTGGATTTCACCTCCAAAGCCACCCAGCTGGGTTTAATAGGCAGGGCAGCAAGGCGCTCCGGCTTCTCACTAGTGGTGACACCAGTTATAATTCAGGCTCCATGCTTGAAAGCCCAAGGAAATCTTCCACGAAGTGCAAGAGCTCAGAATCTGGCTCTGTTATGTAGAAGGAGTTAAAATGCAGTTTCCTGCTAGGTCAGCAAGAAGGGGTCATGGAGAGCCTTTGGAAAGCAGCTCAAAGCAGCTGGACAGACATGGCAGAAGGTGTTAGGCCTGACCCAGTCTGAACAGCCAGCATATGCCTACACGCCTCAGGTGACAAAAACCATGCACAGCATGAAACAAATCCCAGCAAAATGTGTCTCCCACCAGCTCCTAAAACCTGGCAAAACGGTGCAGGTTACTTGTTATCAGAGCTGAGGAGAGAAGCTAACAAGGGGTTGTAGATGACTCTGTTGCCACAAACTGAGTTTTTGGGCAAGGTGTACAGTTAAGAGCTTGTCCTTTGAAGAGCAGAAATGCTGACTACCTTCCAACATTCACCTCTCACAGCTTCCAGGTCCTGTGTGCATCATTCACAGACTTCAGCCACGCTGAGGTCACACACAGGCCAGTTGAGAGGTGTATTTCAGTGTGCCACTTCCAAAGATCTCCTGGTAAACTAAAGAGGCCCTGTTCAACCAGGCACCCAGGAACTCCACATTACATTCTCAGCACACAAATTCAGAACAAATTTCAGCAAAAGTGCTTTTTGACTAAACTATATGGTTTTATTTGCTCTCCCCCCACCCTTCCAGCAAATCATACTGGAAATGCTCCAAGCAGCAACCTTCTTTGTGTCTATGCATGTAAAACTTCCAGGTACATGCCAATTCAGTTTAATTATGGATTTACTTCACTGGCTGCATCACTAATACCAGAAGCAGCCAGTATTTGCTGCCAAGGAAATGAGGAAAAAGGAAAGCAAGGTTTTCTGTGCTTGTGTCCCTTTCAAGCCCCCATCCCTGCATCCCCATCCTTTCAAAAGTTGGTGTGCAGGAACACTGCAAAGATAACCTGCTCTTTATTTGTACAATTTATTAGATAATCTCCTTCTAATCGAGAACTAATTAAAGGAAGTGAATGCTTGGTTGGAAACGGGGATTAAAATGTGGATAATTATCATAAACACTACATTTATTGTTCCAGCCTTCTCTGTCCTCCTCCTCCCCTCTCCCTATCCCCCCAGTCCCTCTCCCAGGCTGCTCCTGATAATGTTCAGACTGTCTCAGAGGGGGTTTGCTTTCACAATCACTTATTTTCTTTTTTGTCTCCCTGGCTAATGTTTCGTTTGTGTGAGAACATTAACAAGAAGTATTTTCTTTTCCTTGTAAATTCATTTAGACGACAGTGACAGAAGGTGGGGAGGTGGCAGCTATAGGAAAAAAAGAGGAAACAGGAACATTAAACCAAAGCTTATAAATTATTTCATCTTCTCCAGACAATCCAGATCTGTTACTGCTCTGTGTGCAAGGGGAATTTTTTTTTGTCCAAGAGTTCCTCACAGGCACAAGACATTGATGTATGTGGGAGGCTGATGAGAGAGTCTCAGCGCAGCTTTTTTCTGCCTGCTCCCGTGCCAGAGCTGCTGCTCCCCTAGCAAGGACCGTTGCCACTGAGGTCTCATCAGACAGAGTTCTAGGTTACAGCCAGCAAGGAAAGATTTAGTTTAACTAGTCCTGTTTGGCTAAAGTACATTTTTAAGCGTGTGTCTGCACAGGCAGAGCCTATTGCTTTGCTGTAGTGTCCACTCAGGACCACTTCTTGTTCAGGTAAAGATTCTGAGGAGCAGGAGGTGGCTCAGATCAAGCCACACCATCTTCAAGTGAGGATTTTTAGCTACTTGCATTGGTCCATTCCCACAGCGATGTCCTGCAAGCCCAGGGCTGATGACCCAGTGGAAGGGAAGGATGGATGCCATGGGATGCAGAGCAGCTCCTCTCTCCCTGGATCAGGTGTTAACCATGAGAACATAAATAACTACTCTTTTAAAATTTCCCTAGCAGAATAAAAGGTGAAAATGAGAGCAGGTCCCTCAATAGCTGGATGCCAGAACAAGACAGGGATGTTGGAACCATAGCCAAGCTCAAATGTGCCAGACAATTTTTGTGTCTGGATTGTTTATTGCTTAATCCTCAAAAAAAGTGCTAAAAGCACAGAAGTGACAGGCAGATTTTACTTTACTTTACTTCTAAGGAGGAGAAAGGCTCTTCTTGCCTAACCTGTACCTGGCATGTCATAGACCAACCTGATGGCATATCACCCCTCAGTCAATCCCACAAATTTAATGCAAGGGGTGCCTAAGGGATGAGACAACCCCCAGCTGGGAAAACCCATGGTCCTTAGTTACAGAAACACTGTCAGTTAGCTTAAGTGATTTTGCTTTGAGTAGTCTTTCCACCAGTCCTGGGAAGAAGTGATGCTCCAAGGGGCTGGGTGTGCACCAGAAAGGGCACAGATAGGTTTCCCGCTCAAGGCCAGCATCTCTCACACCACCACTGCCACCAGGGATTGTCCCACGAAATGGGGACAGCAAAACAGCCCCTTAAAAAAGAGTACAAGTTTTGATGCCCATCCACTCCATGGCTTTGGAAAAACACCTCTGACTTAAAGCCAGGGTCAGCTTTGGCACAATTCAAACCAGACCCAGCATAGGTTTCCCCCCATGGATCAGGGAACTCCCGATTTCCATCCAGCCCGGAGAGAAGTGCTGTGTACAAACGCGCAAGGCGTTAGCAGGTTGTTAGTTCTGAAAAACTGGAACTATTCCATTTCAAAGAGATACGTAATGCAATAAGTGTCTGGGCTCATCTTTCTCATCATCCCTCCTGCCTTGAAGTAAGGTGTTGCTCTTTAAGAATCCAGACAAGAAAAACACTCCAACAAAATGAAAAGCAACCTGGCTGGTGATACATATATAAAAGATGACATCTCCAGAAACCCCGAACTTCAAAGGGGCAGCTTTCAGTCCATGACTATCCACTCCCTCCAGCCCTCAAGGCTAGTGTCATAATTTTACAGCCATGGGAATCATTTGATCTCTCCAAATGGCAGCCCAGTGGTCTGGCACACTTCTGGATGTCAAAAAAGTCTGCACTGCCACCAGCAATATTCTGCAGGGGTTGGTTTCTGAAAGGACAGATTGAGGTGAAACAACTGAAAGAGTCAGTGGCAGGAGGAGGAGGGAGGGAAGAAGGGTATTTTGAAGGACAGTTGCAGGCTGAGGAACTTTGTGGCCTGGTTTGTGCAAAGTTGATGGCACAGGGGGATGTCAGAGGCTCCCGGGTGTGCCGGCTATTTTGTGGTGGATTTACATTCCAAGGATTTTCCCCATCTCGCACAACATCCTGTGGCTCATGTTTATAGGATTAGGGAAAGCACATGGGACTGGTCACAGGAACACAGGTCTTCTCAGTGTCATCCCAGCAGCGCAGGGAAACCTCCATCCTCCTCACCCTCTGGAACATGCTGCAGGTCTCAGCCCTCCCTCATGACATCCAGGGAGTAGGTGAAGGCAAGGGGACACAAGAAGCTGCCAAGATAAGTAATTGGCTGCCTGATGGTGAGAACTCTTAACAAGAGGCTTTTCAGCAATGAAATGTTTATATGGAGTTAATGTATTTACTTTGATGCACACACACTGTAATAAACGGACACCCTTCCTTATGCTCTGGCAATTAAAGAAGCGTACTGCAAACAAACACAGCCACCAACTCCCACGGATGGGCTCCCACAGCCCCTTTCCCCCATGGCCCAGAGCATCCCTGAGAGATGAGATGGCCCCAGCTTTCCCAGGGCAATACCATGGATGACCACACTGCTGGAGCAGGGTCCCTTAGTCCAAGCGGGTGAGAAACTTTCCCCCATCCAGCCTGGAAAACAATAAATTGAGCCTGGTTTTCATATTGCAGAAAATAGCTCCTTCTAAGCAGGTCAATGGATTGTGCACTGGCTGCAGTTTCTAAACAGACTGGAGATGCTGCACTGCCACAGTTTAATAGAGTCAGTGTTTATTCCTGTGTGAGAGAAACACTCCATTATGTGGCTTATTAATTGTTAGTTAAGTAATGGGAAGGTGTCCAGAGCAGGAGATGAGCCCTCATCACTTGTTATTAGCTCAGAAACCAGCAGAAGTAAAATAACTGGAGATAAATTATCCCAAGTGCTGCCCCAAGTACCACAAACTGACAGATTTGCTCAGAGGGGAATTCACAGAGAGCTCTCGGGGGGAAGCGGGGAAGAGATAGCAACAGTCAGTCCAATTGGATATTTCTTTTTTTAATGAAAAGATACCATCATCTTTGATTCTGAACACCACTTTTCATGGCTGGGATCACATGGATATTCATAGCTGAGAAGGCATCTCTGCTCCTACAGGAAAATTCAATTTATTAGTCTAGCACTGACAGAGAGACAGGTTTTGCATTGGTAGCTTAATGCTGCACAAGAGGGGTCATTTTTTATTAAAAAAGCAACACGCAGCTGCAAACAGTCTGGCCTAGTCACTGCAGGGCTGTGCTAACCTCAAAAAACACAGGCAATCCCATTATCAGCAGTGGAGTCTGGAGCAGGGATGAGAGTCTCTACAAAATGAGTTTAACAAGGACAAGCAGCCAAGAAACCAGCAATAATAAGACACAAGACTCTGCCTTGAACCCCAGACAGGTGAAAACACCCAAGTTTGTCCAACATTGTAATAGCTCCCACATCTAAACAAGTAAAATTCAACAGCATCCACGTTCATCTCTGCCAAATCCATCCTCCAGTGGTGGCCACAGTGTCATAATTTGCTGGTCCCCATGTGGGGGATCAGCAGAAGTTACCACTGATTTATCAGATCCACAGTTCTAGAGGAAAGCAGAATACCACAATCCACAGCATGAAGAAATTTAGCTAAACTAATGCATTTCGTAACGTAATTCAGAAGATGCAGAGTTAAAATAAAAAGGAAGGAGAGAGCTGCTTTTCCTTGCAGCCATTTGCCTAGAAAACATCCCAGCAGCCTTTCTACAGCACATGTAGTACTTTTACTGCAGTTCTATAGGAAGATACAGGGGAAAAGGATAGGCTAGGAACCTAAGCCAGCATCAGCAGCCCTTTAACAAACCCTAGGAAAGCAGCTACAGCCAAAGCTTGGGTCTGACCTTGCACTTGGAGCTGAAATTGAACCAAGGCCGTCACCTGATTTAGGAGAGCACAGAAGCACCTGAAGCAGCTCTCCACACTCTTCTCCCCAAGGAGGCAGCCTCTAGCACCAAAATAGACATTTATGGATACTCCAGACTGAGGGTCCAGCCCCAAATTACTTCTTCTCTAGTACTTTACAGCAGTTAAAAAATTAATCACAGAAACACAGAAGCATTTGGGTTGTAAGGGACCTTAAAGCCCATCTCATTCACCCCCTGCCATGGGCAGGGACACCTTCCACTAGACTGGGTTGTTTCAAGCCCTGTCCAACCTGGCATTTCAAGCTTTATTCATGTACTTCACAGGATCACCAAACATCACTGCCCCTAAGATAGTGAATTGTTCTCATTCGAGTCTCCATCTATGGAGTTTTCCCCCCAGCAGACATTCAGCACCCCAAAGTCACCCCCACAGCCCAGAAAAAGCCCTGCTCATGCCACAAAGTCCTCTCTTTAAAGAAGTTTTACAAGGGCTGTGCCACTTTGGAGCCTTATCTCTTCAGATAAGCATCTCTTACTCCATGTTTCATTCAATTCCTTCTAAAAATACAGCAATAAACACTGTTTCATCTGCATCCTGCAACAGAGCACCCCAGATGCAAACTCATTCCCAAAAGTATTTGTTTGTGAGAGAAAAGACTGCCAGCTCCTAGTCCTAGAGAACTCCAAAAACATTGCATCTGGCTCAGGCTCTTCACTTGCTTGCGTATCTCGAGTCAAGACAGAAAAATTCCTTAAGAGCAGCAGCCCCTCTGAGAAACTAATTACCTCAAATCTGCTCCCACATCCACAGACTCCACATATTTCCTACCTGCTATCCCACGTTTTAAAGTTCCCTCAAACTTCAGGCATACCTCACTCCTGCTTTTATAAGCTCTTGCAGCCACAAAACTGTTCACAGGTGGGCTAAGCAAGGCAGCCCAATTAGGCCTCCCTAACAAGATCCTTTCATTTAAGTGGATCCAGGTGTAACTTTCCGTTGCTGAAGGTGCTTCCTTCGCATCTTACCAGAGAGGGTACTCCACCTCTAAATTGCTTATCACTTGAAGAATGCTTTGCAAATGCTGTATTTTTCTGCCCCTGTCTTGGAATTTTGAGAGTCTGTAACTCATTTGAAAGTGCCAGGGTTTGAAAAGGAGCTCTCTGTTCATGGGGGTGGCCTAATAACACAGAGGTAGATGAGCTTCAGGTGAGATGAAAGGAGACAGACAAGGCAGAGAGAAGCTTTCCTCGTGCTATCTTTGCATATTGATAATCTGGGTTGTTACTGCATCATAGGGCTGTTCTCTGGGATAAATTGTGAGGTGGTTTATGTATGAAAATACAGCACCTGCCATCAATATAAGCATTGTGTGAAAAGGGCTTTTCATAAGAGCGTGGAGGGATAGGATTTAAGATAAATATTAGGAAAAATTCCTCCTATGAGGGTGGTGAAGCCCTGGCATATCCTGCCCAGAGAAGCTGTGGCTGCCCCGTCCCTGGAAGTGTCCAAGGCCAGGTTGGACGGGGCTTGGAGCACCCTGGGATAGAGGAAGGTGTCCCTGCCTATGGCAGGGGTTTGGAACAAGATGACCTTTTAAGGTCCCTTCAAACCCAATCCTCTGGGATTCTGTGATTTTTTTCCTGGATATAGGCTGCTCATGAATGCTCTGATCTCAGATGGGAACATCTCCCTGGATGCACATTCACACCTTGCCTGTGGAAGGTGATCCCATCTCTCTGACTTCTCCCTTCCCAGCCTCACTGGCTCAGCCTCTGAACTTCAGACTATTTGTGCTTAATAAAAAGGTTTTTTCATCATTCACAGGCATTTAATGCTGTTCCTGCAGGTTCAGCTGTGTCCCTCTGTAATTCCATCCCTTTGCAAGTCCCTTCTCCACTGTCCTGGGGATGAGAAGAGCTGCACTGCAGTGAGTCCGTGCTAAAACTTTTGCAAGGATGTAGCTTAATTGGCTGACAGGTAGAGCTGGAGAGCACTAAAGACACAGGGAAGACTTCAGCATTGGAGGTAGAGAGGGATGGATGCCAGAAAAAATGCTCCGTGTCAAAAGGAGCTGTCTCTAGCTCTTCCTCTCGCTGATCCAGAGTTGGTTTTGTCTTGGAGGAAATTCTCATGTACACTGTGATTTTTGTGAGAGACAGGGACCAGAAAGGTAGGCAGGAGTGAAAATTAATCAAGATTTGTCAAATACATGGGAGAACTCATTTTTATGAGATAAGGGCCTTCAGAGGAAATATTGGTAGACACCTACCACATGCCACATGTTCAGCCAGCTTAGTGGCAAAGCATGCACCATTAATCACTGTCACTCCAAGGGGCCAGCTTCCCACTGAATCATCTCCCAAGTTTCTCCCTCTTTCAGTCATCCTCTGCCCTCTCAGGAAGATGAGTTGTATTCACAGACCTGTGAGCCCACAAATCAGGCTGATGCTCTTGGCAGCTGCTGTACCAACCCCGCATTTATTAGGTGCGGAGCTGCCCACAGTGCTTCAGTTCCACTTAATGGATGCTCATTTTACTCAGGATAATCAGTAGTGTGGGCCAAAATGGTGTTAGAGGAACTGCTGCCTCTGAGCAGATGAAGTCCATTGCTGCTGTCCTGCTGCAGTGAGATCTTGCCCTTGGAAGCAGCCAGGAAGGGGTAAAGTGGGTGCCTTGGCAAACACCCTCTGCTCGGGAAAAGCAGCAGCAGCCAGGGAAGATGGTTTGACGGTTTGACTGGTTGTGCTGAGTGCTGAGTACTCAGGAGCTCGGAGGAAAGACTGGCTTGAGCAGACCATGGGAACCCCACAGCAGCACTGGAGCAGAAGAGCCTTCAAGGACCTGAGTTGTCTCAGGAAGGGAGTAAGTGATGTGCTTTCCAGACATTATCTCTAGCCTCCTCCACCTGCCTCCTGCTCCCCAGTTTATTGCTGTAAACCATCATAAACTGCTGTGAGGCTTTGTGGTGCCTTACACTCACCCATCCTGAAGACAAGTGAGGGGACTTCACCACAGCAGGGTGAGGGGACAGCCTGTCCTAAGGGATATTCACAATGGACTCCTCTTTTTCCATGTGTCAACCCATTTTCAGGCTGAGATGTTTTTTTTATTGTCATACTGCAGATCTTATTCCCACATTTTAATAGCATGAATTAAAGGTCTCAGCTCTTATTTTCAAGGTATGGCCCCGGGCAGTCACATTGATAACACCTGCTGGGTTAAATATTGCACCTGGGGAGTGGGGAAAACTGGTTTGTCTCAAGAGCTATGAAGAGCCTGTGGATTGCATTGGTGCAAGGAGAAGGAAAGAAAGAAATGGCTTGGAAAGCATAAGAAGATCCTGTTTTCAGGTTTTAAGTCAGTTACCATCTTTAGGGATTAGCTTCATGAAGGGAGCAAACTGCTCTAAGCCCTCCTGCCACGGGGCTCTGCTCTGCACGCCTGAGCTGTCACCGGGGCCATGGCATGGGATTAGGGAGACAGGATCCATCGAGGTCTGTTCCTTGCAGCAATCCCAAAGCCTCCCAGATGAGCAGGATTACATCCCTCCCTTGATTTTAACAGAACCACAAAGAGAGACTGGCAGCAAGGACCATAAACCCACTTCCACTGCCCCAGTCACTGAAAAAGTTGTTGAGTCGAGAGGTGCAGCTCTTGCTGATTAAGGCTCAATTTCCCAGCATGGCATTTCCCAAGCAGGGCTTGCTGGGGTTTATTTCCTGCTTTCCCTCTCACTCCTTCATACACATTCCCTACAGCTGAAGAGCTTTCTGCTAGAAGGCTGGAATAGCAGCAGCCCTTCCCCATGCCGTCTTCTCTCCAGGGGCCTGGAGATGGTACCACAGTTTTGGGAATTCCTTTATTTTCCATTAATTTCCATGACTTCCCTGTGTGTGTGATAGTCCTGCACCCAACACAAGGAGCATCTGCCCAGGCTGGGGGTATATGAGTGGCTTGAGACTGTTGCAGGTTGTATTTTGGAAAAGGAGATCCCAGCCAGACACAGAAGGCCAAAGGGGTCTCTGGATCTCTTCTAGAGGAGGGAGGGATTCAGCTTCCAATCCATGGATCCCTATGGCAGGGACTGCTGGTGACACGCACCACAAATATGAAAAAAATTGGGGTGAGATCCTCTAGACCAGGAAAAGGAAAACAACAGAGAACAAGAGAAATAAGGCCAAGCAAAAATCCTGCTCCATCCCCACCTCACCCTTTCAGGGTTGTTTTACAAAGGAATCTGCAGAGTCACAGAATCTGAGCTTTTTGGGTTATAAAGGGCCCATATTCCCATGCCAAGGATGGCACCAAATCCAGCTCTCCAGAAACTCCAGAGCAAGGGCAGTCCAAAATTAATTCAACAGCTTGTAGCAGTAAAGGAAATCAAGGACCTAGAGCTTAATTTTGTGGGGCTGCTGTCAGCAGACAAATAAAAGCTCATGGCATGACTCCATACAGGTCCAGGGCACCAAAAAACCCCACAGATGATAGATTTTGAGGTTATTGAACAAGGAGAGCAGGAAAGAGAAGGGAAATTAATGAAAATCAGGCTGCCAATGCCCTAGACTGCTCTTCTCTCGTACTAAAAAGCACAAGGATTCTGAAAATTGGGTGGAGATAATCAGCATTAAACAAGTCAAGGTTTTTAACTTGGGTTTATCTTTCCTTCTCAATTCCTACACTGGAGAAAGCAAAAAGCTTTTGAATGCTATATACACAAACATTTTTTATAGCTTCTTGTTTTCCCTTTTGCTTAGCACTGAATAAAGGTTTGACTCCTACATCAAACCCTCCAGAGACCAGCCAGTGGATCACCAGCCAAGATTATCTCATGGCTTATGGATTATGGAAGAAATGGATTGTGGTAGAAATCACAAAAACCCACTTATTTCTGGGTGCAGGAGTTTCAAGGGATGGGCTGGAGGCTGTGGTGTCTTCTGGCTCTCTCTGGCTGCAAAAAGGCAGAAGCCAGGATGAGCTGAAATCTTGTTATCATCCATAGGCAAAGGAGCACTTCGGAAAGGGTAGTCAGAGGGATGTTGTTACCACCTTCCAGCCTGTTACCACCTTCCATCAGAATTTGGTGACCCCCAACCAGAGCTGGCAAAAGGGAAGGTGAGAACACTCCCTAATCTGTTAAACCACATTGTTAAACCTCAGCTGCTTCTCCCCAGGCCTTCTGTTCAGAAGCCAGGGATTTACCCAGAACAAAGGAGAAGCAGAGAAAAAGAAAAACCCAAAATCTTCAGATACAAGTATTTATTTGCAGGTACTAAATGATTTCTTGATTAATTCTGCAACCTGCTGCTCACTCTCTGCTTGGTGTTTCACAGAGAAAGTATTTTAGCTCGACAAAGAACTCCCAGGCTGGAACGTGCCTGGTGTGGGCAGCAGGGCAGTAATTGGCTTGAAAAACAAAACAGGGAGGAAGAACATGAAACTAATCTGAAACCCTTTAAGCCATATAAAGGCTTTACTTTACCATGGGCACGTGTCTAAACTTTTCCAAGCCTAATAAAGAAGCATTATTGCTGCAGCAGATGTTAAATGTGAGCCTTGCTTCAAGGGGAGGGGGCAAAAGAGGAAAGAAATGACCTGCTTATAAATACAGATACCAGAGTAGGCTCTCAAATTCCAGACTTTAACATCCTTCTGTTTTACAGTGGGATATCATCAAAATTACCATGACAATACGAAGGGAGCCCACAAGATAGATGAAGGGAGCCTGTTTGCAAGTGACAGGAAAAAGGGGAACGGTTTTCAACTGAAAGAGGTTAGGGTTAGATGGAATATTAGGAAAAAAATTTTCACTGTGGGGGTGGTAAGGCCCTGGCACAGGGTGCCCAGAGAAGCTGTGGCTGCCCCTGGATCCCTGGAAGTGTCCAAGGCCAGGTTGGACGGGGCTTGGAGCAACCTGAGATAGTGGAAGGTGTCCCTGCCCATGGCAGAGACATGGAACGAGGTGAACTTTAAGGTCCCTTTCTTCCCGGTCATTCTATGATCCTGTGAATACAGGAAAGGAATGGCTATCCCAGCCTTATCCTAGTAGCCCAAACAGGATTTGAACACAAGATCCTTCAGCAGATTGTCTTCCCAAGTCCCCAGCCTTGCCATTTGCTCCAAGGAGCACACAGAGAAATACATAGCAGATGCAGCATTTCTGGAGACAGTAACACGATGCAAACCATTACGTCAGGCTCTTGCCTGCCAGGGAAAAGCCTGGACATGGAAAGTAGTGACATTCTGAAATCCTGGGTGTTTCAAAGAGTGCTTTTTAATTTATTAATGAATAACTGCATGGTATGGGATCTCCCTTTCCAGCCTGGGACAAGCCTTACTCAGAAAAATAAGAGTCCTGTGCAATTTATAACGTCTTCCTATAGAAATATAGCAGTAAAAAGAAAATAATCACGTCTGTGACAATTTGGTTATCGCCCCCTAAGGCGGCTGCTCCACCCTGACCTTTTTGGGGAGCCCATGGTGTGCTAAACCCCAGGATTTGGCCAAGACCTGCTAGGAAGTCAGCAGTATAATATCTCCATTCTCTGGAGACAACATCCTCTTTCTGTGCATTGCCTTTTTAGTGTGGAATTTGAATTCCAAGCCACAAATTCAAATAAATACAAAAAAAATCTCAAAAAACAGCCTTAAAATTTTTGCAGCACTCTGGCAGTGGTTCATACCTAGGGAAATATATCAAGAAATGGCCTGTCTATCAGGCCTGAGGAATTCCCTTTTTTGTTCTATCAGTGATGCCAGAGCAGCTAGACTCACAGGTAGCAGGAATTATATGTTTTCTAGAAAGGAGGGGGCAGGGAGACTCCTCTGGCAACATAAGTCCGTTCAGATGGTGCTGGCTTACTTATTAATCAATTTAAAGGCCTCTTCCTTTAAATTGATTAATAATGACACATTTAAATGGACAACATAAATTAATTTCTGAATTGCACCATTAGTAAGTAATTAATTTCTTTGCTCTGTGAAACTAAGATATCACTGTTATCTAAATCTATAAAGAGAAGAAATGCTGAATGAAGACTCCATTAATGTAAAAATTGATTTTTCCATTTACCCTCTTCTCAGGTTTTTTTCCCCCCTCCCCCTCTCTCCAATGCATTTCTTTTTCAAGTGGCTGGGGATGGGGAGAGTAACCTAATTTATATTTCCAGTGGTAATCAAAAGATCATGCATGCTCATTTCAACCAAATGATGTCATTATGAAGGCTGTTAAAGCTGGGGTTGCCTTGGAAACACAGAATACTGATTGTTGAGGTTGGACATCGGAGTTATGGGTAGGCGCAGTAATGAGCAAATGGCGTGGCCAGACCTGGCCTGACTGGGCATGCTGGGAACATCACCCCAAGTCATTCAGATGTTCTCTTTAGCACTTACCAGGCTGCCATTTCTCCTACTCCTCCCAGCTCCTGCCATAATCCATCAGTTTTATGGACCCAAGAGTGGAGGACTCGCTTGCTCCAATGACAAGCAGAAGTGATGAGAAGCGGGAAGGACACTCCAGCAGAGGGCTGTATGCTACCTGCCACCAGCTGTCCCATTCCTGCTTCCCAACCCCAAAACACATACCTGCTGCCTCTGCCACCCTCTTGGTGCAGCCCAGGATGGAGATTTACACGGTACTCAGATTGTCTCCGATGATCAGAGCCAGGATCCAGTTGTAGCCGAGGTGTTGTATCCTCTTTTCCATCCCTCCTTTCCATTTACTTGGTAAATGGTCCAGGACACATCCAGCCTTGGTGCAGATCATGTCTCCCATCATCCAGGTGCAACCTAGGAGAAGGAGATTTATTCTGAGTGCCCCAGAGCAAGGGAGTTGCTTGCAAAGACCAGCAACCTCACAAACCAAGACATGTCTGTCCCCTCTTAGAGTCCAGGATCCATCAGGCAAGGATACTTTGAGTAATTTTAAAAACAGCAAGAAATTGAACTTTCTATCTATTACTTCAAGATGAAAAAGCCTTAATTTTTTCCACACAGAGAATATTTCCTTGGCTCTTGTGCTGAGATGGTTTGAGGCAGCTGTGCTTGGTGTCGTTTGCATGGGAGGGATGCCAAGAAACAGTGGCACAGTTTGGGCAGCAGGTTTTGGGCAGCCCCACCAAGACAAAAGGATGAAGACTGATGCTACAGTTTTGAAACAACTCCTGGGTCTCTTCAGCCAGTTCTGCTCTTCCCAATTCAAGGTGCTGGGAGAGGAAGCTTAGGACTAAACTGGAGATGCTTTAGTACTGCTGATGGAATGAGCCACTCTGGTCCTTCAGCTGTGCCAGGCCACGATTTTGCAGTTGGTTTTTAGCTTTTTTCCTACCCTGTCCTGAGAAGAACACAATGTCACCTCTGATCACATCATGAGGAGCTGAAAGCCATCTTTAAAGTACACCTCACAGAGAGGGAGGCACAGCCTGAACCCCATCTCCAAATGTCCTCTGCTCTAAAACAGGGAACCGAGCCAGTGGAATTATTTACAGTGAGTATTTTGGTGGCTGCTTTCCCCCCCCTCCACCCTTCTTTATTAAAGAGCATGAAACAAAACATGCATACAAACAAGTCAATGAGATGAAACATTTATTGTCTGTGCAAGGAGTGTTAAATGAACTCATTTCAACTTCTCAATTAATATCCGGATGTCCTCAGCCAGTGCCAGGGTTTTTTTCCCTTTGGTGAGTAGGTAATGACATTAATACCACCATGTGATCCTTCTCTTCCCTTATTGGGTCACTTTCCCCTTCCACGCAGGAGTTTCTTTTAAGGTTCACCACTTGAAATTGTTTGAATGCAGTGAGAAAAACAATAAAAAGAGCGTTTCCTAACATTGGCAGGAGCATTTCAGGCATGAGCACTTTGAATATTTATTTGCCCTTTGTGGGAGTAATCTCAGCAAGGAAAAGTCAGCGTGAATAAAAGGAATTGCAAATACCAGCAAAGGAGCTCCATAGTTTTCATTCATGAGAATATTTGCACAGGTTACTGGGAGAACTATCAGCCAAGGTAATACAAAATCCCTTGTAGCATCAACTCTTTGGATACTCTGTAATCCTTCTTGTCCAACAGAAAACATCTTTTCCTGAGAGCTGAGGGCCTAAGCTGGTATGTTGGGGGTTTTTGTTCCTGGCTTGGGAAGACTAGAGAAGGATTGGGAAAGTTTGGAGACTTATCTTTGCCCTATTTCTGTGTCATAGTGCCTTATATTCCCTCTGCCTCTCCTCTTCCATCCAATCTCTCTCTCCCTCAACAAATAAGCTCGACTTCCTTCACAAGTCCAAAACAAAAAAAGGGAGGGGGAAAGATATGGCCAAGCAGCCAAAACTGTTGGAGCCATGGAAAAGTGGGAGACTCACAGGGAAAAGCCAGTCAAGGAGCAATTCACTGCAGAACTTTATACCACAGATCTGGAATAGACAAAATTCCACGTGGGATCGAAACGAGGACGAAACACTGAGGAGCAGAGCAAAAATATCCTTCTGCCTGAGGAAGGGGAAGCAAGATGGCAGCATCCACTCCATTTTTGGGGGTCATCAATAAAAGCTCTAGGGTCTATTTACTCATAAGTAGCCTTTCTGGGCAAAAAATCCTGTGAAATTTCATTCTTGCCATAGGATTTTATAGGGTGGTTCAGAAACTTATTGAAAGGATATTATCTTGCCCAGGTTTTTAGAGCATTTTTCAAGAACCCTGTTGGTTTCAGCTCTGTTAAATTCAATAACTTCCCTAAGGGAGTGCTTTAAGTGTCAGGCTTGATTCAGTTATATAAAGGGATAAGGGAATAATCGTTAGACAGCGCACAGGGATGGGAGAAGTGGTTTTGTGTGGCACCAGTCTTATTTAAGGACAGTCTGAATTTATAGATGAGGCTGTTGAGAAAGTTTGAAGCAACTTTATGTAAGTGTAAAAGACAAAAGCCAGGCAGTGCTTTTAGAGAGGGCTGGGATACCACAGAGACATAAGGATGGTTTCAGATGAGCATTTTAAGTGTTTTTAGCTGTTTGCCTTGGTTTCATCAAGATGATGTCCCATGTACTGTTCTTGCTATTCATAATGTAAGCTATGGGCACTGGGACCCATAAACCAGCCTGTGTTTCTTGCTTTGCAATTAACACATCCTGCAATTATAAGCAATCCAAAACACTGAAGGCTTTAATATTTCTTCTTATTTCTAATACAGAATATTTGACTTCTAAAATACTGTTGTCATTGCACCTTAAATTATTATGACAGCGTGAACCATGACTAATCCTTCTGAGTGCTGACTACAGGCACAGACTAGAAACCCAAATCAGCACACCTCTCTTTCCAAGTACTCACCTCATCCTCTTCAGAAAGGGGGGAGGTGGGTAAACATGGCCTTCAGGAGACAGGAAATGTGAAAAAGGGTGAATGTCTCCATCTGAGACCTGCTCTGATCAGGAAGAGGCACCCACAATTTGAAGAGGAGGAAGGGTGTGAGGCTGGCTTTACAATGTTGAGCTGCAGAGGAGAGGCCACTACCAGCTACCGGGTTTGCAGGGGCACATGTAAAGTTAATGATGATCTGATAGCTTTTCACTTCAAATATCAAAAATCCCCAACACAATCAGGCAGGTCCAACTCCATTTCCTTCACTGACAGAACCAAATAACATGATTTTCCAGACAATGGCTAAAAAGACTGAAGCTTTCTGCTGCTAACCAAGGATATTCATCAGCACTTCTGCTTCATAAACAGGTCACCTGCAACTTCCTCAGCCATACCTGAGACCCTTCAGGAGGAGGCACCTCATGACTGCAGCCTAATCCATCCCTGTTACTGGGATCCTTCAGGCCGTGCTCACACACTCTGTGGTGCTTTCCCAAATCTGTGTCTAATGATGTTCAAGACATCGTTGAGCAACATCACCACCACCAGCTCCTATTTTTCTAAAAGAAAGGGCAGCTGCAGGAACTCTTCCCGACCACCCCAATGGTTCGTTTATCTCCAGAGGTACTCAGCAGTTCTCAGCTTGGTGGAGATTTCCTGGTCTGTCATTCCACACCCTTTTTACGGTTTCTTTGAGTTCATCCCTGGCCTGAGCACAAGATACTCCATTTGTTTTCGCAGTATTCATGCAAGGGCATGACTCTGCACATAAGATGGAGAGGTGCAAAGCGTTTATTGCGCAGTAAAATATTCCCTAAATACCAGCACCCAACAGGATATCACATCATAGAAACAGGAAAGATGTTCACCTCAGTGTCCTCCAATCACCTGGGATAGTGCACAGACATTGCCTGTTATGGTAACAGGTAAACAATACCCTATAAGGTCACAAACTACAATTATCACATCTCATAGGTCCAGCACTGTCCACAAACCCACAATCCTCTCTCAGCCCATCCCCGGTGACCTGGATGCACTCCCAGGGTCACCTCTGGGTCCAAGAAAGAGGCTCTCTGTCCGGCCCTCAGGGCCTATCTCTCTTCCAGCACATAGTGCACCCCGACAGTTTTGGCAAGAACATCCCTGAGAATTATACCTGTACTTATCCGGGTAACCTTTCCAACAGGGAATTTTAAAATTATCAATGCTAAAGCAAACTACACATAAAATGTGATTAATAAGACACCAAATGACTGCGAGGCTGCACCTCCCTGCTTGTTAAGCATGTCAGCTGGAGCATCCCTGACTGATCCCACCACTGTGAGACGCTGTGGGACACCCAAAAGTGGCCATTCCCGTTGGGTATATCATCTCTTCCCAGGCAATGCCCATGGGAGGGTTAGGGTGTGAACAGTCACAGAGAGTGACAGCCATCCCCAGAAGTTTCATGGAGCATTGAGACTTCTTCTTGGGTCCTTGCTCATGTCTTCTCGTTGCCCTCCTGCTCTCTGTCCCTCCTGGTGGGAGTTGTGTGGGAATGGCGCTGCCGGAGGGATGCTGAAGAGGTGACAGCAGGATCTTGAGTGACAGGAGACAGATGAGCACAAGCCCAGCTGGGAGGAAGGTTAAATGAGGTGCTGCTCCCTCAGCATGAGGTTGTCTCTCCAGAATTGTCTTGTCATCCCCAGGGCCCCTAATGGAGTTCTTTCCTCACTCCCTGAGCAGGCCTCACCTGCCATCACAGCACCCACTATCCGTACAACTGGGGAAAATAGCTCCTGTCAGGATATCCATCATGTCCCAGGGAGGTATGGGATCCCCTTCTTCCATCAGAAAGGGTTGCAAGAGCATTAAGAGGGAGCTTTTCAAAGGAATTCAGCTTCACAGCGTGCTTGTCAGGTTGCACAGTGCTATCCATTATGGCCTGCACAGAGCTGAGGTTTTCCAAAGCTTGCATTTTACTGCTGGGTTGCCCAAAGACAGTAAAAATCAGTCACAGTCAAGCCTGCATTGACCTTCAGTCAGCGACTCCAGCACTCCGGAATTGCAGGAGAAACGCTGATCGCTGCTTCCCTATTCTCTGGGCAAAGTTATTGCATATAAACTGTGTATTGATTAGAGGCAGAAATTGTAAAGGAGCCTCTCTGGGAAAACTGGAGGGTGGGAAGAAATTCAGGAGCTGACAAAAGAGGTACTTTAATTAGGAAGGGAAGCAAAACGGTGGGGAGAAAAAACAAACACAACCTCCCCTCAAGAGCCTCCCACTCCAGATCTGAAAATCCAAGCAGGAATCATCTCTCTTATAGAAAAGAAATGGGATTTTGGAGCTGGGAAATGGAAGCAGGAAAAAGACCTAGCTTTTCCCCTCCATCCAGCACTGATGAGGATGGGGAAAAGAGCAGCTGCACTTTCTGCCACTCCTGGATTTCATGTGTGGAGCAAGGAAAGCGGTGGACCACCTAACAAGTATGTAACAGCCATGCTTAACTCTGCCTTCTAGCTCCAAGTGCTTCAGGGTAATTACACGTCTTGGACTTATTAGCTGTAATTACTAGGTTCTGTAATCTGCAGAATGTGTTATTAGACCATGGGCAACCTTCAGTGGTCAATCAGAGAAGTTTCTTGTTTATCCTCTAACTTTTCCTGCCTCGGCATTAGGTAATGTGCTACTTCTGCTGCTGGGAAGCCTCACCATCCCCCCAGGATCCCTGCAGCCACCACAGGCTGTAGTTCCCGACCTGGGACACATATGGCCTGCAGCTGATTAAAGGCTACAGGAGCCTTTAAAAAATTTGGCTCTCCCTCCTACAGCCAAAATGTGATGTTCATAGTCCCAGCACTCCTTTGGGTAAGCACCATTACACCAGGAGTGGCTGGATCAGCTGCAGGCTTCCAGCTCCTGCCTCCCCTCCCTTTGCTGCTGGGCACGGCCAGGACTCTGCTTTCAGCGGGAAAGCTTCTGAATCACACAGTTACCAGCAAGCAGAAAATAGAGGATTTAATGTCAGTTTGGACCTACATAAAAACCTTGCCAGCTCATCGCAGATGGGACTGGTCAGAGCCAGAGTAGGTTCCTGAGAACATCACAGTGTACAGAAATGAACTGGTTTAGGACTCTCCTGCCTTCCAGACAGGTTTCTCTCTGCCCCAAATTCTGTGTGAGTCACTCCTCCTTTCACCTGGACTAATCTCCTGGCCGTGTTTCTCTTCAGCCTTCCCTGATTTTTGGGACACAGACTGGTCCCCCACCTCCAGGTGTTTGCTCCAGTCCATCCCTGCATACAGCAGTTCCCCCTTGCAGGTGACTCACAGCCCAGATCCTACTTTTACCCCCAAAAGTAAATAGAACCTCTCAATTAATGTCTGTCTCTCCTTCCAGATGAAAGCAAGCTGCCAGCTTGGCCAGAACTGTGGGAAAGCCTGGGATTCCCACACCTTGGACAATTAGCTTCTGGGTACAACATTTCCCAGGGCAGCTTAACTTTGTTAGCTCAGCCTTTTTTCCCAAAATCCCTTTAATTTCACCCCAGTGCATGAAAGGGAAAAGCCAGTCTGCCCATCCACCCCTGCACAGAGGCCTCACAGATCCAGGCTTTCCTAAAACCCAGGAGGTTGTACCAAAGGGTAAAGCCCAAGGATAAAGACAGCTCCAGATAATTTGTCTCCAGTGTGATGCTTCCAAAGCAGGTGTCACCAATGAGCACAAATCAGACAGTGCCACCAAGCCCAGATTGACCTGAATAAGCTGCACCTGCTGTGCCCAGGCTCTGCCTGACCCATCCATGAGTGGTTTTTCTTTTTCCACAACATAGGTCTTTATAAAATCTTTGCAATCCATCTTTACACGATGTAAAGATTTTACTTCCTTTTGGTTCCTGCTCATTGTTTTGGCCAAATAAAAAAAAACATCCGTGTGCAAGTGGAAAAAAATAAAACCAAAAGAGTGTGTGGGATATCCTGGACTGAAACGTACCCTTCCTTCCATCCAGATCCAAGGAGGTATGCAATATTAGGATACCTTACTATCCCACTTGCATTAGCAGTGAGCCAGGGTCATGGCAGCAGTATCCTCATCCCTAACGTTTATGGAAGTGCCCCAAAAAGCCAGGCAGGTAGAGGGAGACATCAGGCTCCCCACAGGGGTAGGGACTACCCGGGATAATCAATCTTTTCCAGAGGCAGCAAGCTCCAGCTTCACTAACAGAGCTAATGCATCTCTCTGGGACAACAAAATGCACAACACAAACAGAAATTTTCATGGCAATTTCTAATGCAAATTATACGTGACTTCTTTTTACAACCCTCTAACAACCCCTGAAAGCAGCACTCCCCTGTGGGAGGCCAGTGGCCACCTCGCACTGGGCCAGCCAAGAGAGCTGTGGTAGTCTAAAACCAGAACATTGTCTTTGTAACCACCTAGGGAGACAAAAAAAGATAATAAGGTATGACCATCATTTCCTTTTTGTTTCCTTGGGAACCAGCATCCCATCCCTCATGCAAATAATGGGGTCCCCAAATAGACAAATTTTGGTTTCTCTTCCCTCTGGGGAAGCCTCTGAGGAGCCTCCAGTGAAGCCAGCAGAGCTCACTGGGGTTTACACAGATAAAAGAGGGAGGCGTGTGGACCATGGGCTCCTAAAGCAGTGCCAGAGGTGCCTGTTATGGTAGGTCCAGATTTCTGGCCACTAGCCAGTAGGTGAGATGGTCGGATAAACCAAAAGCATCACTTATCCTTTTTGCGTGCTCAGGATTGTCCTCCTTATTCCTTTTGCACTGCCCAAGGCTTGGAGATGAGAGTGGATGTAATGCCAATCATTAGAGGAGCAATTACTTATCTCACAGGAGCTCTGAGAGGCTTAATCAGTTAATATTTGTAAACCACGATGAGCTGAAGGATGAAACGCATCCAAGGAAAAGGATTGCTCACAACAAAGCCCAAAGCAAGGCAGCTTTGCTGGCTGAGCTCCCCTCTAAGCCCAGCCACTCCTCACTGGTGGCACCGAGCATGGTGAAGCTGAAAGACACCTAAGGGAGCGTTTCCTGCTGCATGCCAGCCCTCAGAACCCAGCGGGAATACGACACTAATGGCATCCTTCAGAAATGTAATTAGCCTGCCTTCATGGCGAGGTGCATTAGGGAGAACTCAGAGGCTTGGAGAAATGGGCTCCAGTGGGTGAGAGCCGAGGTTTGTGCTTTGAAAGCTGCATTAGGGAAGGGGAAAAAAATAGAAAAGAAAACGTTCTAATATTACTTAATTACCCCAAGACATCCTGAGATGTAATTGAGTTTGGAGGGCTAAATGAAGGCTGCGCGTGTGAGACCGGCAGAGGTTGATGCATCTATAATGAGACCACTTTGCAAGGCAAACAAGGTCCCCATGGAGGAAGAGGGGGGCCAATAGGAAGGACAAGAATGGGGCTGGGGAGGTATTGAGGTGCCTGAAGTTCTAGTGGTCTCCACCAGCTTCATGCAAAGTCTCTTCCCCTCTGCTCGGGTTTGCAGGCCAGGCTGGATGGAGGCAGGATGGGAAGTGAAGGGTGTGGATGCACGTATAGCAAACCATGGAATTAACTTGCTCATGGTTTCGATGCTGAAAACCCCATAAAACCCCTTAGTACCCAATAAAACAGTCAAGAGCTGCTATATCACACTGACAGAGATATCCCTCCATCCAGATCCAAACCCAAGTCTTTCAGGCACCTCAGCAGCATCCTCCTGGGGAAGCCTTCAGGCAGGGAGCAGGATGAGACAGCAAGAACAAGTCATCCTCAAGGCAGGGCTGTCTCTGAAGGCGAGGGAAAACCTTCCCCAGAGTGGCCAGTGTTCATCCCCACTGCTCCCATGAACTTTAATGGAAACCAGGCAGCCAGATCCCTGTCCTGGAAAACATTCCTTTTATCCGCAACACCAGAGGCCTGCTGCATGTGCGCAAGCCCATTCCAGCCCTGATTTACATACTGTACAGAAGGAGACATTAAAATCCAAACGGTTTATGGTAATTAACACTCATTTAAATATTATACTGGTAACCATCACTTCCAATTCTTCTCAGCCTTGAAGGGGCTCTGTGTGCATGTTCATATGTACAGGGAGGTTTTAAAGGGATACTCCATCTTCTCTCCTGATTGCTGCTTTCCCAGAAAAAGGATGTTTAATGTTCATTAATTTTTTCATTTGGAGAAATTGCTGTGAAAAGCCACAAGAGAGCGGAATTTTTTTTAATGATTATTACTATTTTTGGAAAGAAAGTAATAATGGGGAGCCCTGCCTGTGGCAGGGATGTATTAGCTGAGCATGGCTCTGTGGGGGATGTTAAAGCCCCGTGATGGGTAACACAGAGCTGCCTGTCACCAGAGGAATGAAGACTATGGAGATCAAACAGCCTTTAAGTGGGAACAAACGCATTATTTATCACAAATTAATCCTTCTTTCTCCTTTTTCACCCAAGCAGCAGGACTGGGTCTCACGGGAGGCCAAGGGGACCTGCCAAGCACCGTTGGTGGGCCTTGCACTGATCCACCCCTTTGTGGTATCAAAAATCAATGGGAAGTAGTGGACAAATAGTGGACAAATCCATAGGTTGTGGTACAAAATAAAGTTGTAAGAGGCTATAGGTGTCTCAGCCCTGTTTTCAAGAGCTGCTCCAGCAAGGTCAGTCAGGCAGGGCCCTGCAATCCCGTGAAAGCTGGATCACAGCATCCCTGGAGGAGGGGGAAGAAGAGAAGATGCCCATTGCTGCATCCTTCAGACAGCAGTCCAAGCACTGACAGCTCTGTCTCTTCCCATCACCTGGGGAGTTTCCTTTGGATGCAGGAAGTTTTCCTTGAAGGGATATCAAATATCCACTCCAGCATCTACCAGGTGTCCAGACAGCCAGTCCCACTGATCCACGGAGATGCCTGCTCCTTCTGGGAATAACTCTGGCACAGGATGGGAAAAGGGCCAATGTGGTTGCTGTGCCCTATATTTACCTCTTTCCTCCTGAGCCCCAGGAACACAGACAGAGAATGTGAGACCTGCACAGCATACCCTGAGATCCAGCTGTAGGGAGAGCTCCCCTACCCTCACAGCCCAAAGCAAATGACCAGCAATCCCACCCAGGGCAAGTGATCCATGTTCAGACCTCATCAGAAAAAAAACTACACAGGATATTTGACAGCCTTGTGCTCCAAAATATTGTTCCTCACCCACCCATCCATGAGAAAGCCTGGGAAGTGGCAGCAGAGCCCAGGAGCTGTTTCAATGCCCCTATTATACTAATGATGTTTTCTGCCCAAACCATCCCAGGTGTGGCTCCTTGTTACAAAACAGGAGTAGCCAGAAGAGTCTCTCTGATCCCTTCAGGCTTGAACCTGTCCCTTGAACCACAAAAATCCCATGAGAAGTACTCAGGATTTTCTTGCAGGGGACCACCAAGTGATGCTGAGGGACTTAAGCAAGAGCCTGAGCCCATTCCAATCACTTGACAAGGTCTTGCAAGATCCATGTTTGCATTAAAAAGAAATTAAAAGCTTTTCCACCCCACTAGCTTGCCCAAAGCCTGCATACTAAATAGTAAATGCTACCTATGAGGTTGAATAAAATCTTCATTAAAAAAAAAAGCCAGCAGTCACTGAATACATCATGAACAATGACATTAGGGAGGCATTGTTCTTCTTTTGCCTGATGGACCGTGCTGAAACACCTGTTTCTTATCATGGAACTGTTAATAACTGTCACCAGCAAAATCAGGGCTGAAAAAGTGTCATTAAGTCAAGTTATTCCAACCTCCCCCTAAATGGGAGGGGGAAAAAAAACCCAGCAAGGAGGAAGAGAGGCCAAGCTAGGACTGAGACAAATGTCAAAGCATAATTGTCCATGTGTCCCCCAAAAAACCACCAAACGAGTCCATCTTAGATGGCTCCTGCCTCACCGAGATCTTGCTGACATGAAAGACACAGCTGGGTAACCATAGGCAGTTTTAACTGATTAACTACAGACATTGACCCTTTCAATTAATTCACTGGAGATTTGTTTCATTCTAATCATCTCCTAAAGCTGCAGCCTCGCCATAAAGTCAACAGAAAAGCAATTTCTGGACCTTTCTCCTATACCAGCTGTCAAAGGGGTAGGAGGGATAGTTACCCAGGGGTGTTTAAGGTAATCTTGACTCAGGTAGGAATGAACATTTGAAGAACACTATTCCTTAGGAAATGCAAGATCATTATCTTCTCAAAGAAACCTGGAGCAGTGAAAAACTTAGATCCCCTACTTTGCACGGTTCAGGCATGGAAATGGACCTGAGTTTATCACTGGAGGAAAAAAATCTCTCATTGTCATTTGCTGTGCTGCTCACTGGCTGTATCCATCTCCCATCACTGTTTAAAGCTTTATGTCACTTTGCAATAGCAAAAATGGTTATTCCTCCCCAATACCCCAACCAGTCTTACGTTTCCCTCCTCCATAGAATCACCAAGACTGGGTAAGACCTTTAAGGTCATCGAGTTCACCCATCAACCGAGCAGCACCACCATGTTCTCAAGTGCCATAGACACACATTGTTCCAACACTTCCAGGGATGGTGACTCCATCGCTTCCCTGGGCAGTCTGTTCCAATACCTGACCAGCCTTTATATGAAGAAATCTTTCCTATCTAAACCTCCCCTGGTGCAACTTTTCCTTCAAGGCCCTGGTTTTCAGCAGTTTCTGCCCAGTGGAACCCAGTTGCCACCCAAAGCACAGCAGCTGACATTCACAAGGAGTCACAAGAGCTCCCTGGAATGCGTTGGGCACAGTCCTGTCAAAAAAAAAAAAAAAAAAAAAAAAAAAAAGATTAAAAAAAAAAAAAACAAACAAACAAAAAAAAAACAATTACCCTGTTATTTTCTGTCAAAATGAAAAATTAAGTGGAAATTCTGGCTGGAGCAACTCTTTGCCCTCAGCTTGGGAATCCATACAGTGACAACCTGAAAGCTTCACCCTCCTTGTACCACACAGAGCATCTGGATCAAGTCTCTTTATTTATATTTTCTTGAAATATCAGAGCTTATTTTCCCCCACTTCCCCTTGATCCACAGCCTAGAAGAATTTTAAAAGGATCCACACTTCTCCAGTGGTGCAAGCACACTCAACAAAAAGATGCACCTGAGATGACCTTGAAACAAGCCCAAATTAATCTCTCCAATGTGAGCTGCTGCAGAGACAAAGCATTCCTTGAGCCGTGGTCGGGGCTTTGGAAAGCGGGATACAGGGAAGGATGGCATCCTTTATCTTCCTCTCCCTGACAGCCTGAGAAAGGCTGGTTCAAAGGAGCAAAACAAAACACTCACCTGCATGACGGAATAGTTGACTTAATCCCCCAAAGTCTAATCCTGTTAGCATGTAAAACTAGGAGTGATAATTGTAACCAGTTTTCAACCTTTACTGTAGTGGAAATAATCACTTCAGTGCCACTGCCTCACTTCCCAGAGACTCCTTTCTCTGCAGATTATTTTAAACTAATCTAACAAGGGGGAGCAGGAGGGAAGAAGGGTGTAAGATTAAAGATGAGGGAATTTTTAAGACTGGAGTGGGAGGGTGAGGTTTGGGCAGCCACAGGTTGGTCTGAGCAGCAGCTCTGTTTGAGAAGCAACTCCAAAGCAAAAATCTAAGAAAATGGGTAAAACCAACTGGATTTCACACAGATGGATTCAGTCAGGAGAACCCAGTAAATGTATTTTTCTGGGACATAACAGCCTTTTTTTTTTCTTTTTTTAAGACAAAAGCCAATCATTGTCTTTTGTGGACATCTGGACTTCAGAAAAGCATTTGATATTGTGACACATGGGCAAATGATTAGTTAAACTCTAGGAGAGGAACATTACAATAAGAATTATGAATCAAAAAATGTTTTGCCTAAAAAAAAATATAAGATTATAATAGATAATACCAAAAAAAGAGGCAGCCTGGAGAGATTTTGCTGAGCAGGCTGTTCAGTCACCACTCACATTCAACACTTCCTTAACAACTCATCAAACTCACTACTCTGGAAGCAAAACAAGGCAAAACAAGGAGTTTTGGCATCATTCGGAAGGAAATGATGCCTTTGAGAACCACACCGACGGATGTGGAATGACATTCAGCGGGACAAAATCCCAGGCCAGGTTTAAAAGATCAGTGGCAAGGGTGAAAAGTCTGTAGAGAATCCCCACCTGTCTGGTTGCGCTTGTCCTATAACAGATCAGGGGACCCTGACGGCAAAAAGGCATCTACAATTCAAAGTATTTCCAGGAGAGAGAAAAAAACCTATTAACTGCTACCTCAGAAACCCAAAAGGCTGAGGAACAGCTGGAATATAAACTGGTCTTACTGGCCAGCACAGGAGGTCTCCCAACACAGTATCTCCAAACCCAGGCTCCAGCCCTCTCCAAACAAAAGATTGTCTCTGTTGGAACCCACAGATTTCCCATCCTCAGACAGCCCTGCAAGGCCCTTGGAAAGCAGGAAGGGATGAAGCAAAGGGATTTCAGCAGAAATTAAACTGAATTGACTCCGGTTAATTTTCATGACAAGATACCTTGGGCAAATATTATTAAGCCTTCTTAGGTAATGTAATTAGAAGTTCAGCCCCTTTTGTCTAAATATTGCACACAGAAAAATATCCATCATCTCATAAAGTGGGAAAAACTCTTTTTTTCTTAATAAAGGGTTTTTTCTTTAAAGCCTTCTTTAAGCAGGTGAACATTTCATGAGGAATCCTGGGCTTGTTCTAAGTGCATTTGGATCTCTCCTGAGTAAACCAGGAGACAGATTCAGGTCCTACATCAAAATATGTGACAATAATCCTCTTCAGGTGGCTGCTTGAGGCAAGAGAAGACAGAAGCAAAGGCCTCTAAACAGGGAATTACTCAGCTTTACCCAACAACTTCTGTCTTTATGGGCAAAACCCACTCACTGTGAGCAAGAACGGCCAGAAATTGAGACAAAATGGTTTTTAGTCAGAGAATGTCAACTTGCCAAACCCAAGATCTCACACAGAGGGGAGAACAAAGCCACTTCAAATGACATCTTTATTCACCCAGGCCAGAGATTTTTCAGCGTCATCGTGGAGTTGTCAGTGGTTTAAAAAAACCCCAATGAAATAAAAGGAAGAAAGAAGAAAATAAGAAAAATAAAGCTTCACAAAGCACAAATAACCTGGTATGTTGGGCACTGGCCAGGGATGCAGATGGCTCAGATCCCTCAGAGCAGAGGAATGCTCTCCAGCATTCCCAGCGAGGCCCAAGCCATAAACCAGTCCTGGGAGTTCCACTCTCACCTTCTGGTTGGGGAAAAAAAAAAAAAAAATCCTGGTTTTATCTTGCTGTAGGAAAAGCCCTTCTTTTGAAACCTCAGGGAGGGCTGTGGGATGAGAAAGAAGCAGGTCCCTTCCCTCCCTGATTTTGATTACAGCTTATTATCATCATTGTTTGGTTTAAGATTTCCCATTAAAATTCCATTCCCAGTAAAGACCTTGACTGAAAAAGTAAGCAAGCATTAATAGGAGCTATGTCTCATTAAGACCAGCTTCCCAAGAAACTGGAGCTCCTGGGTGTGTGTGTGTGACCATCTCAAGCCATCATTTAATAACTTTCACCCAGTTTTGACAAAGGGTAGAAATCACAAACTCTTACATTCCTGAAAGCTTAAGGAAAAGAAATAGCTGGAGAAAGGAGAAGGACGGCCTGCCCAACCTCACTGTCAGCCACCAGAGAGCCCACACTGAGGAAAATCATAGCAGATGAAGCTCTGTGCCTTCCCCTGCCAGCAGCAGCACTTGGCTCTTAAAAAAATTTATAAATTACTGTCAGTAACAGCCCAGACTAAGAGGCAGGGAGGAAGAAAGGAGAGGCTTTTGCATTGAGCTTGTCCTTTTCCTGGGAAGGGCTGGTCCTCGCAGCCGGTGGGGTCGAGGGCTTTGCCACTGCTGGCTCCGAGCAGATGGTGTGGACACGCCTGAGCTGGAGAAACCTTTTGTAATGAAACGCCTCTCCCAGAAATTAACTTTAATTAAGGCATGAGTGCTTAATATCTGTATTTGAGATACTAAGCCTTCAGCGGAGCCCATTCCCAGACTCTGGTCTCGCACCTTCCCCAGCGTCTCCTCCTGTCCCCGGGTGCTGCCACCCAGCCTCATCCCACTCCTGAGGAAGGTGGCCCCAGCTGCTAATTCACAGGGAAACGTGCAGGAACGTCAAGTCTTGGAGCTCTCCATCCCTGCTGGAAAATTTGACAGGGGGTTCAAAACTTGTGAAGAGGAGGCTGGTGGGAGGAAAGGCACTGACAGACAGTACAATCACATAAGCTGCTTTTCCTTGGGAAACCAGGCTAAAAATAATACCCTGCAGTTTGACAGCCTCAACCCAGGAGACCCACCAATGTGCCAGTGAGGATGAGAAGCAGAGCCTGGATGGGGGCTGGCTCGAGGAAGGCACAGGGACAGCAACCATGAGTCAAAAAGAGCACCCTCAACCTGCAGTGGCGCCCACTGCCACTCGCCATGGCCACTCCAGACACCCAGGTCCATCCAACTGGAATTTTGTGAGCAAAAGGGCTCCTGAGAGATCCCCCACTTCGAAACCAAAGCTTGCACAGTCTCACCAGACTGCTGCTGAATTGGTCTAAAAAAAGGCTGTTTTATGGCCCAAAACAACCAATGCAAGAGGGAAATCTTGCTGTCACAGACACAATTCCACACCCTGCTCTGGTGATACAGGAGTGAACCCCTTGGTAGTAATTGCTATGCACAGGCAGGGGGAAGAGATTCTGATAGCTTTTATGATCAGGGTATCCAGACGTAAAACAAATGCCTGCAATGTTTATCCATGTCATCACCTAGAGTAAGTAGCCTGATTTGTCAAATGGAGACAAGATACAGGGATGTCAATTAGGGGGAGACAGAGGGCAAGGCAGGGGAGAAATGGTGCCCAGGATCCATGAGGGTTGCAGATGCTCTATCCCCAATGTCAGATACAAAACCACAAGCGGTTTTCACCGGTGAAACACAGGCAGAAACCCAAAACAAGAGGGTGAGGGCAAGGCAAAGGGTCCTGCTTCGAGGTCAGTCCTCTGCCCCCGGGGTGGGTGCGAGTGCTGGCTGGCAGCCTGCAGAGCCTGGGGAGCAGGAGGGCAAGGAAGGTTTCCTTTGACTGCCCTCTAATGCCAGGTAGAGGGAAAAAGGGATGGGTGCTGAACATGGCAGGAACCTGTCGTTAATAAGGCAGCAGGACTTGGGAACAATGCCCACAGGGAGGTGAGAGATGCTGCCTTAAACCTAATGGAGCCCAAGAACAGATCAAGGACTGAACTGCTTTTCTGGAGCAAACACCACTGACTGCACTATGCACCCTCACAGGTATTTTAGGCCACTGTGACTGGCAGGTATTCCTCTTTTTCCTCAGAAATCGTTAGCCCTAAACAGAAATGATGGACAAAAGTCTTGTTGAAGGCTGGGGTGGGTGGTCCCTCCATCCCAGCTGTTGAAAGCTTGGCCAGGCAAACTCTCCTCTATGTAAGCCAAGGCTTCCCAGCAGCAGGAGCACCAAGGCTGAAGAGTGTAAGAGTTTGGTTAAAAGTTACCAAGTCCCAGCCTCAAAAAAACCCCTAAATATTAACTGCCAGCCTTAAAACCTGCCTCCAGTAATGCCCATCACTGGTGGCACCAGTCAGGAGAAAGTCCCTGATGGAGCAAAGCAATGGAGGGTGACAGCTCCATCCTTGAGACCACAGCTTTGGGGAGAACTCTTAGCAAAGCTCCCCAGATGTTTATACCCCTGGATATTTGCAGTCAAGCCTTCCTTCTTCCCCCATCCCAGCAATAGGTGACAGCAATGACCTGGGAAGCAATGTTGCTTCCCAGGCAGAAAATATCCAGCATGTTTCAAGACTCCCAAGAATGTCACCCTGTGCTGTCGCTCTTGGACACGAAAGAACTACGCAGACACCTTGTCAGGAGAGAAGCAGAAAAGAGAGGGGGTCAGAGACCCCGAGCTTTATTATATATGTTTTTAAAGACTACCGTGGATTGGAGGGAGAAATTACTACCCTTCAATCACACTGGTCAAAGGAAAAATCTATCAAATGTCT
Organism: Lycocorax pyrrhopterus obiensis; assembly: GCA_014706295.1. NCBI lineage: Eukaryota > Metazoa > Chordata > Aves > Passeriformes > Paradisaeidae > Lycocorax > Lycocorax pyrrhopterus. The sequence continues at coordinate 3,414,101 of JACSVZ010000008.1, read as the reverse complement.
CCGCCTAGGAGAATGGAATGAAAAACAATAAAGTACGGTTAACAAAACATGGCTATGTTTACAGAAAGTGCGTGAGAAACTGTTACAGAAAATGAAAACATCGAAGAGCTGCAAACTTAAGGCAACATCGTGCCAAAGTCACCAGGAGCCGCCCTGCAGGAGAAGGAGCAAAGCCCTAAGCAAAGCCAAAAGGGAAATGCTGACACCGGGATTCGTCTTGCTTAACTTAATAACTGCGGACACCAGCATGTGAGGTACTCATTCCACACACCTGCCTGTGGGTAATGAAGAGAAATAGGCACTGTTAGGACACAAATCGATTGTAGGTGTCCAGTGCAGCGGATCAAACCTGAGCTGGAAGCACTTGTGCAGGGAAGTCGCAGCCATCGTCATCCAAACTGTCCATGGAGCAAATCCCTCCCAAAAACAGTTCTGGAGATGGCAGAAGGAAGTGGCCTGGGAGCAAGATGAGTCTTCATGAGAGGAGAGCTGATGTCTGGAGACAGCCAAGGCTGATGGGTGAGTGCCGACACCCTCCTTCCTCTCCATCGGAGATGGAGTGCCTGCCTGCCACCTCTGGGGACTGGCCAGGATGGAAGAGGGATGACAGACACATTAACACCTTCTTCTTCTTGACAGCTTGTTTTAGTCCCAGCTTTCTCATCCTCCACTAATTATTTCCTTTTGATTTGGAGACTTCAGATGAAAAAAGGCATCTGTGGCCTCCAGCTCCCGCTTTGGGGCTGAAGAGGGGGAAAAGAGCCCTGAATTACAGAGGACTTGGAGCAGAGGGAGGCTTGCTCTTTTCTTTGCATCAGGAAAGCAGGAGTTTCTCTTTAGAAACATTTGATGCGTAATTTTTACCATGAAGGTGGTGAAATCAGAGTTCTCTCAGAGAGGTAGTGGATGTTCCGTCCCTGGGAATATTTGAGACTAGGCTGAATGAAGCTTTGAGCAACCTAGTGGAAGATATCCCTGTCCATGGCAGGGGATTGGACTAGGTGGCCTTTAAAGGTTGCTTCCAAGCCAAACTATTTTATGATTCCATAAAATCTTCAGGCCAGACCTGAGAGTTACAGAACATTGCACTGGGATTTGGGGCTGCTCAGGGAGACCAGAAAGGGTTGAGGTCCTACAGCAAGGAGCACAGCCCCACAAGGTGGACAACATCTAGAAGTATCCAAAAACCAGCAGGAAGATATGCATGGCAATCTAAGGAGTTTGTTTTCCAATCTGGAGGGCCACTCTACCCGCCTGGGCATGGAGCATAAATCTCTGCAATGCTCCTTTAAATTAATCCACGGGAAGAGATTCATGAAGCAGCAAAAGGTCAGCAAGGGTGATGCAGACCAGTGGTTTGGAGAATTCATATTCTGGCCGATAACTGAAGATCAGAAAGAAAAAGGGCACATGCTCACAGGAGAAGTACTCAGTCTCCACCAGGAAGCCTGAACACAGCCACAGCCTCTGTGGGGTGTAAAACATTCCTCTGCACCATTCCAGCCCTGCCACCAGCATCCCTCACAGCTTTGGGGCACCACAAGCAAGCAGCCACGAAGATCAACTCCCTGCCATTCCAAAACCAACACAGCATACACAAGACAGCAAGAAAGCACCCAAGGGAAATGCCAGCAGCCCAGTGTCCCAACCCCGTGGGATGTGAGCTGGGTTGAAAGGTCCCTCTGCTCCACACCCTCCTGGCCAGCAGAACTGCCATGCCCCGAGGGACCAACTCACAGGTTTTTCAAGCCCATACGTTTGCATTAAATGGTCTGTTAGAGATTTGCTGGTGGTTTTCAAGCACTGACAGCCCTGTTTTTATTTCAGTTGCCTTTAAGCCACCTTGCGAAATTTTCATATATAAATATGGAAATATGCAAAAGCCCACAGATTTATAGGATCCGACACTGCTGTTTAAATGAATTCCCCGTGATCTCATCTTCTGCGTAGGCCCCCTCCACAGCACCCCTTCCTCCAGTCTCCAGCGCGGCCACTCCGTGAGGAGCGATAATCCTTCCCAGGCAGCTCTGGCAACATACCCACACTGTCCTCTGCCTCCCAGCCTACCAAACTCCAGTCATTTACACTAGCTGGGACAATGCCTGCTGCTCCTCTCCCATAAACAGGGGTCATGCTGTGCCCATCCCTGGAAGTGCTCAAGGCCAGATTGGATGGGGCTCTGAGGAACCTGGTCTAGCGGAAAGTGTCCCTGCCCATGGAATGGGGGTTGGAACAAGATGTTCTTTAAAGCCACCTCCAAACCATTTCATGGTTCTATTTCGATTCTGTGATCCAGTTTTGAGCTGGACGGGGCAAGGCAGCCCTGGGGATACAACCATGGTAGTAAAGCAGTGGAAAATCCACACTGTGCTGCTGCAGGAAAAGCCTTGATCAGATCCTGTGTGGCTTCAGAGGAGACAGACCCAAGATGGAAATGTATTGGATGTGCAAATCCCACAGGGAAAAAACCTCCTCTCCCTACAGCTCCCATCACAGGAAAGCCCTGCTGTCACTTTGGGGTTAAATCAAAAACTAAAAGCTCCATCTCTCACCATTTTCCATGCCTGCCCAGCTCTGCCTGAGGATCACAAAGCTTTTGTGATGGGAGCCAAGGGCAAGCCGAGGTTTCTTTATCCTCTGAGAGGTAGACAGGAAAATGCAGCACGTCCCTGGGGACACAGGCCCTTGGCACAGGGGGATTCTTTTGGGCTGAAAACCCCTCAGGGTTGGAAAAACGCCTTTCCTGTTTTTCAAACCACTCCCGGAGTGGGTGAATTCGACAAAAAACCACCCTGAGCTCCCAACATCAGAAAACTCCCCTGAAACCTCACTCCTCATGGAGTGGGGCACACGGATCACCCAGAGAGGGGCAGGACCAGGGGCTCATCCAAGCTGCACAGCCACTGCCATCCCAAACAAATTAAAAATCATGTTAAAAAAAGAAAAATCAAGGTTGAAGTAGTGGTGGCCTATATGAGGCTGATGCTTACACTGGGTTTAAATGAGTGAAAATCAATTTTAAAATGAGGCAGTAATAATCTATATATTTGTTAATAATCTATGTATTTGTTAAAGAAAGTCAAACCAGTGACCTGGAGAAAACTGCTCCTTCGGTATGCGCAACAGGAGCCGGTCAAAACAATCTTCCGGCAGCCATCCATTTTCCGAGAGGTGCCCCATGTTCCCCCTGAATTCCAACTTGTTCAACCGGTTTGCAGCAGCGCGGGAGGTGCTTCCCTCGTGGTTGCAAAAGCAGATGGAAAATGGCTGTGGCATCCTGTCGACCTCCGCCTCTGCCACTTGTTTTTGAGGGAGAAATTGGAAGTTTGGCTCCACAACAAGGGCTCGGTTTGTGAGCTTGGAGGACACACAAGGAAGGAAAACCCAGAAGAGCCAAGGCTGGTTTCCTAAGCACAGGCAATGCCTCCTTTGTTTAAAAAACGAGGAGCTTAAAACACAAAATGTCTTTGCCTGGGAGATGGCAGCACCACTTCCTTACCAAGTTCAGCAGCTCTCCTCCACTATTTTGTATGATTTTTTTTCCTTTTGGCCTATTTTCTGCATCAAGAGAATTTCAATTTCCCTCCAAAAGCAACTTGATAAAGATGATAAGATAAAAAAGTGGGGGGAAAAGTGTTGGTGCAGCTTTTTCTGAAGGAGATGCCTATAAACAGCTGTACTGGAGCATGTAATTCTTTCAGATAAAGTATATTTGTTATTTTCTAAGACACTTTAAATTTAAACCCACAAGTTTGGTGTTAGGCCTGCACTCGGTTATCAGATAGACACATCCTGATTAACCAAGGAGAATTAACATCTCCAAGTGCAGAAAAAGATTCTTTTCCAGTTCAGCTCACATGGACAGTCGGTTATTTTAAGTCAATCCACGCAAATACATTTTTGGCTGCACATGTCCTGGCATCCGTGGGTTTGCTAAGCTGCTCTGCCAAACCCTGGGCTTTTCCTGCAGCCAGCTTGAGCCAGAGCCTTTCCTGTTGCCAGAATTCACTGAGGGAGGCTAAGGAAGGGCAGAGCACCTTGTCAACCCCCAGCAATGTGTGCCCAAGCCTCTGCCACGTCTCCATTGCTCCTTTCTCAACCCCTTCCACCATCTCCCACTTCCTCCCTCAGCATGAATTCTGCCACTACTGATTCATGACATCATTAGCTTTTGCTGTCATCAGAGCTGACAATTCAAAAGGCCCTCGAGAGCTGTCTACAGAAACACAATAAATGAGATCTTTTAATTAACGCCTGCCTTAATTAAATAAATTAATTTTATGCAGCTGATGTGTCGCATCTTCACAGTTTGAGGGTGACTGAGTAGCTGAAAACATCCCTCTCCTCGGAGCTATTGGAAAGACTTTTTTTTGCTTGACAGTGTTTCTATAAACAAACCCGGCTCCGGGGTGGCTGCGGGTGCGTGTGAAAGAAAGGAGGGAGGGAGGGAGGGAGACTGCTGGAAGCAGGCCAGCTGGCATCCCTCTGCTCCAGCATCCCTCACCTGGACCAGGGAGGGGAAGAAACCCCTCTGCAACAGGAGAGATGTGGGATGTGGACTCCTGCATCCTTAAGTGGATACAGAGACAAGGCAACACATCTCCTTCACTTCCCTGGAGGAAAACCAGCTGCAGCTATGCTGAAGCATGGAGAAAAATGCCAAAGATGCTTCACCTCCCAAGTGAAGGCTCGTGAACGCAGTCTTGCAGTGAGGCCCACAAAACCTAATCATATAGATTAAAACAAAAAGGACTTGAGCACACAAGAGTTTGGATTTCAGCCCTTCTGTTGGACAAAGCAGATCCCACACCCTCACAAACAGATCCCTACTTAAATATAAGTGTGGAAAATGGCTACACATCCAGACTTCACATCCATCATGGGTCCTGACGGATCTATCTCCCAGTGTGGCATATCATAGATTTTACACGCACACACATCCTCCTCTCCAACTCCACTTTTCATTTCAGGGCAGGTGATATGGGCACACTGTCTCCAAAGGCAGCCTTCTCTTTCACCTCTTTTGCCTTCACTTTTCTCTCCCTTTTAACCCAACAAGCAGGGTCTTCCTTGGGAAGGAAGGAAGAAGAGCTGGGCTCTGGTCAGGATGCCCACAACTTGTTCTCTGTAAAGCAGCCACATGATAAAAGGCTCCTCTCTGGCCTTTGATGGCTGGAGGGAAAAAACAGCCTGAAAGCTTACCACTAAAAAAGACATTCTCCTCCAGGTCTGAATCACCAACAGAGCTTTTGGTCCTTGAAGAAATGCAATAACCCAAGGGAACAGACTCAAAGCCAAAATCAGATTGTATTATCCAGGTTATCACCAGGGCGCCCTGCAGAGATGCAGCCAAGAATTATTTCCTCCTCACTTTCTTTCACCTGGTGGAGCATGACAGAGAGAAAGACGCTTTCTATTTTCTTTTTTTTTTTTTTAAGGAAAATAATTAGATATTTCAAGAGGCTTGGATTTAAAATCAATTTCCCAATTAAAAAGTGTAAGGTTTACAGTTGGTGTAGGATTTAAGCTGGGGTTGTTTGTTTGCCTTCTGGGATCAATGCGCAACCCTCAGGTGCCATTGTTGTCACCATTTGGACAAGAACTCTTTAAGTAACCTTTGGGGGAAGTGTTTTCCTGCTCAAAAACAGTTTAAAGGACGGATAACAAAAAAGACCGTGCTCCTGCCAAGTAAAACCACACCGGGCAGATAATATTGAAAGGTATTAAAAAGCAATGTCCACTTTCTTTGCAGGAGCAAGGAAAACAGTCTCCAAGAACTCAGAGATTGGAGGAGGTGGATTCTCTGATGTGCATTAAGGGACTGGTTAACTCCAAAATCCCCCCCTGAGGGGCACCACCAGCACCTTCCTTTCACCCAGCTCCCTCCAAAGGAATTGGTTCAAGGCTAAACTCTCTTATCACCTACAAGCAGAGCCTGACCTCTACCATACTTGCAGCAAGTCCTATTACTTTGGGGTCATTCAGAGAAGCTGATTATTGCAAGCCAGGAAGGAGCATTCTGACTTTTGTGGTGTTTACAGCTTTTATCACGGAAAAAATCCACCTGCGCCAGCTGTAAAAATAGATAAAATCTCCCAGCAAAGCCTGCTCTCCTCAAGATCCCATGTCACTAACAAGTCCCTGTACACTCTGGGAATGCCCCCCCAAAAGCTATGAGGTTTTCTACCAGTTTAATCTGGCCTGTGATCCTGGCTTAGAGGAGCTCTGGAGACAACCTGACTGCTGACAGCACATCATGTGGCTGTGCTGACCAGGGTCGGAGCAAGCTGGATCAATGCTTTCATCATCTCAGCAAAGACCAAGGGGAGAAGGAAGAAAAGCAGGTTAAAAAGCAAGTTATATCTCGTTTCATGTAGCAGGGGAGATACTTTCACATGCAGAGCACAGGAAGCTCCTTCATGGCCGTGTTTCCACCTCCTTCCAGGCATCAGGGAGATTTTGTCCCCTGCCACTGCCAATGTAAAGTAGACGTGGAGGTGGCCCAAAGACAACTTGGAAGGAGGACAGGGAATGGAGTCAGAAGCAGTGAGCAGTGCTGAGGGAGGTGTGGGAGCCCGAGGGCGAGGAGATGTTGGAAAGCCATCACAACGAAGTAAAGTTGTTGGAGGAGGGATGCCAGGGGTTGGCATCCGAAGGGAATGAGACTGCACACAGCCTCTAAGTCTTTTAGGCTTTCTCAGAGCCCTGGTGCCACAAGAGAGCATTTGATGAGCTGAAAAAGAACCCCTCACCTTGCATTTTAAAAAGTGTCTATCTCCTGCAGCCCAAGAGGGAAGAGAGGAGGAGGAGGAGGACAAAGTGCAAACACCCCGTACAAACCGGAACGGAAGGAGGGAATCGGGAGACCGGCAGAACCCCAGGCTTGACTCACACCTATTGATGGAAATTAGATAAGTTTGCCTGCAACTGCCTCCTTCCCACACTTCTTTCCCCTCCCAACTCATCCTTTGATCCTTCTCACTCAAAGAACCCCTAATTCTAGTGGACCCATTTTACCAAAGCTTGAAAAGACACCTGGGCTCAGAAGGAAAGGAGCTCTCCCTCCAGGAAAGGCATCTCTCCTTTTCTCATCTTTGAGTGAAGGGCTTGGTCCCACCGAAATCCCAGGGCCAGAAGCTGTGACAAGCCCTACGTTCAAGCCCTATGACAAGCCAGCTCAGCTTTTTGACCAGGATATTCCTCCAAACAAAGAGGGAAGATCCTCGGGCTGCCGATGAAGGAAGAGGTTCTGGTTTGAAATTTTTACTAATTTCTTGCTTCCACCAGAGAGGGAGATATTCATTAAAGTTCACTTTTCGGTGAAAAAAGCTCTCCCCAAGATTACCTGGAGTTCTGAGGAGAAATAAGCCGAAGGACAAGGCTGTGTGGGACTGCTGGAGGGGACGAGAGCTCCTGCACACGCTGCCATCACCAGCATTCGGTTGCCCTGAGATGACATTATCACTTTTAGCCTCATCTCTCCTTTCCAATTCCCAGGGAGTGAAGCGAAGATGGAGTTTTTGAGGGGCAGGCAAGCAGAAGTGCACTTTGACAGCACTACCAACACAGTGCCTGCTGCCTATATTCATTGGGGCAGCTAAAAGCAGCAGGAATAACCTCAACAGAGGCATGGGAAGACTATGGGACATGTAAGACCTGGTGTCCCAACCCTCCTAACATGGTGTCCCTTGCCCCCTCCACTCAAGATGGGATGTAGCCCCTTTTTTGAGGATTTAAAAGACACAAATGCATTTGCTGCCCCTATTTCTCCTTGCCTAAGTCAATCTCAGCTCTCAGCCTCACTGGCTGCTTGAGGACTATGTTTAGAAGCTCACAAATTCCTTTTTCTTTGTTTAAGTAATTTTTGAAACCTATTTTTGGTTCCCTGCTGTCTTCATGGACACACCTCAGCTAAAAATGTGTCTCTGATGACATATCATTCATCCAGGGCCTGAGAGGGAGCAAAGAAATTGTTCACTCACTCCCCACACAAGCACAGGAAAGTCAATATTCCCTCCCATTCCTGCTGTTCCATTAAACTAATTTTATGCATGAGGTGAGATCACATCTTTCCTAAAAATAATAATAATAATCACATTTTTCTCCAGTGAAAGCACCAGTGATAAGGTTTTGCTTTACCACAAGGTAGACATTTCCAGAGAGCACATCTACAAGCTGCCTACTTAAAAATGCACCAGGAACAGCCAGAATTAGAGGATGAAGGAATTTATTAAGCTTCCTGGGTTATTCTGGAGCAGAAAGGTTAAGGAATCACACATCAACCTGTTTCCAAAGCAGCACCCTTCCAAGGGCAGATCGATACTTGTAGGATCCACGCACACAACTGGTATGAGGGAATGAACTAAGATCACTGAAGCATAGATTCAAAGCTACTAAATTTGGGAAGAATTAGACTTTTAAAAATCCAGAACAGGACTCTGGACACAGATGCCAGACAGCACCCCATGGAAAAAACCCAATATCCAAAGTGAGTACAGGAATCTCCAATCCCCACCTCACCTGCAGAGAGCTCAAGGATGACTCCACTCATTCCTGCCAAGCCCCAAACCCCAGCTGTAATGAAGAAGGGGAGATGGGAAGGTAAACAGATAAATCAAGTCTTTCCAGAGACGCCAAGAAATGCAGAAGTAGCTTTGGGGGGAAAGAGAACATTATGAGGAGATGTCTCAGGAGAGAGTCTGACTGTGCCATGCAAGGAGAAGGACAGGGGAAAAAAGCTTTTAGCACCTGTTTGCTTGCACTTATAAATAAGAAAAGAGGCAACTGCAGTTAGAGAGGACAGTAGACACCAATCTCTCCTTGAATCCTGGTTGCTGTCCCCTCCATGAACTCCACACTTTGCGACAGCTGCAGCTGCAAGAGGAGGGAAAAGGTGAGAGGATCACATCCCGCTTCCTCCTGAAGGCAGGCACGGAGGAGGTGCAGCTCTAGTCACACATGCAGACACGTTTCCTGGAAAGGAAAGCTTAGAAACATAGCACCCATAATTAGAGGGTAAGAGCTGCAAATACAACAGTGGACTTAAAAGCAGGGAGAAGTCCAGAGCAGAAAAGCAGAGCTTCAGCACAGTCAAATTTGCAGCATTTGACCAGCCCTTGAACCTGGTTTGCTCTGCCAGGGCACTCAGTTTTCCCAGCCAGAGGAATTCACACATCCACAAGGATGAGGAAGGCTTAGCTAACAGAGCAACCCTGAGCATGCAACTGGCGGGATATAGGGAAAACCCCTTTTCCACAAGCAGGGATGGAGATGCCTCCTCCATCATTTGCTCCCAGGGCTGAATACGTTTAGCAGTGATAGCACAGAGTTACTACAAGCAAAGTTATGGACACTGAGGACCCTGATTAAAGATCTGGACGTGCTATGCTAAGGAGGACATCTCCCTGTTTGCAACCCACAAACAAGGTCACAGAGCACAGGTCCCTCCAGCCAGAGGCCTGAATAAAACAGCTGTTTAACACAAAACCGTGCCCAGGCCTCCTTTTGTCCCTGCCACGGGGTGCCCTGAGCACCCCAGGCTTTGTTTTAGGTGGTTATGACCCAGAAACAGCTGTGGCCTCCACACGTCCCCACCAGAGAAGCCTAGCTGAATCAGCAGGGTCCATGTCCTCCTTGGAGACCTGTGTCACTTGGCTTTACACCATCTTGCAGGAAAGGCCACTGAAGAGAGCAAAGTCCTGAATGATAACAAGCAACAAAGACCTGGGAAGGGAGAAACGCAGCAAAGCAATTTGCAAGCCCAGTTCTCTGATCATGAGATGGACAGAGGACCACTGCAGCACACACAGCAATCTCTTGGATTTTCCATTCTAGAATTCTGCTTTTTTCCTGTAGGAGAAAGTTAAGGCTCTTGGCATCCAGCATCAGAGGACTGTGCTTTGGATTGAAGATACTGAACACCAGCTCCTCACTCCCACTTGAGGCTGAGACAGAGCTGGAAGAGTTTGTACCCTCTGATATGAAGTTACACCCATAACCTCTACTCATCCGGAGACTCGAGCAAAGCTGTGCCAAAGATTTGACACCGCAAGAGGCAATGAACACAAGCAGAGCTGGACAAGCTGAGTTCCCTGTCAATGCCTGGATTCACAGCAGAGGAGAAAAATTGGCTGTGACAGCCCAGCAAGTGCAGCAGTGAAGCTGTGGAGCAAAGCCAAGGCGCTGTGACCTCCACGTCCTGTTCGGGAGAGCAGCAGGACACTGGAGCAGTCGACCATAGTCCTGGCTGGATCAGCCTCCTGGCTAATTCCACTAACACACAGAGAGGACCCACACCATCAGCTATTCCCCAGTTATTTTTAGTACCTGATGACTCTCCTGGAAGCACGCCACAGTGGCGGATCACAGGGATGGCTGCCGGAGGGACAAGCATGGCCCCTCTGCCAGGACCATGCCAGCAGCAGTAGATGCCAGCCCAGGTTTGAAGGAGCAGCTGATAAAGGTGTCAGCAAACTGAGGGCAAACTTCAGCTGCCATCCCTCCATCCTCATCCTCTCTTTTTCCTCTCACCTGGGGAGCACCTGGGTCTCCCCGCTGCCAGCTCTATCCCCTCATATCCCAGAGGGAATGCTGCGCTGGCAGCACTGGCATGGAGAAACCACTTCCTCCAAGACCATGGACAAGAGTCCATAATTATTACTGAAGAGGGAGAGAGGGCATTGCCCCTGGAATGGGATAAAGACCACGGGAAAAAGCCCCATAGGTCGGGTCCCAGGTTGAACCGGCAGCTGCTTTGCAGCACCTGAAAGGCAAATTGAACCCGCCATCCAGGATCACCTCTTCCCACAGCCCTGGCCAACACCTAAGTTGTCTTGGCATCTCCTAGGTTGCTGCTGGCCATCAGGAGATGGAGTCCAATGCTTCAGTAGGGATTAGGCTGAAAATTAATGACATTTTCCTTTATGCTACCAGATAGATACACCAGAGAGGCATGAAGGAATGCAACTCCAACAAGGAATTCAGCCGGGTTTTCCACCTCATCTAACATACTCCCCCCAAAACAGTGTGTAGGACAGCATCCCAGAAGCAATGCAGCAGAACAAGGGCAGTGGGAAGAGGAGAAGAGCAGCTGGAGTTGAGCACAGAACTGCCTCTGGGTTTGAGTTACCACAGAATTATGGATTTACTCTCCACCTGCACCAGGGGAAAACGCTTCCAGTCTGGCTCAGCAGAGCTGGGCTGGTAAAATCTTAATGTTGAGGCACCCCAACTGAGCAGAGCCAAGGTAACACTAAATAAATAAAGAGAAGGCATGAGAATTTCAATAGTTCTTTTGCTCCTTTAGAACCCAAACCAACAAAGGCAGGAATTGAGGAAGAAAATGGGATATGCAATGCTTTGAAGTCATTCTACAGATGCATGAGGCAAAGGGCTTAATCTGTGGGGAGAACAAGACACAGCCAACTGCCTTGTACTTGGCTTATAAGGTTTGACCTGGTTGGGATCAGAATAAATATAATTGTGACAACAATAAATCTGCCTTGGGGCCATCTCCTGTGGGTCCATGGGGGTGGCAAGGAGTTGGAAGGAGCAGGCAGAATTTTGCAAATTAAATTCTTCCCAATTCACCCCCTTTAAGGTCTTACAACATCAAAGAGAAGTTTGAACAGTCCCACCCAGCGCTGTGCCCACAACATCACTCACCCCACTGCTGGGATTTGTCCCACACAGCCCTAATCCCTCCCTGATGCTACCAGGGAAGCTGTGATCCAAAGAGAGCCTTCTGCAGGGCTGGTTCCTCTCAGCTGGGGACCCCCACAGTCCTTCCTCAGTGACCCATCCATGAGGTTTGAGCACCTGGTTGCTCCCCAGCATGAAGGGAAGCCCAGCACAGCCACACTCTGCTGAGAAATTCCTCATTTTTATCCTTCCGTAAATGATTTATTCAAATTTACCTGCAGCCCAATTACACAGCATTAAGGGAATAAAACACCTTGATGTGTGCAAACTGTTGCTTTACTAAATTAGTTTGGTTGCTGGCATTGTTTAGGATTATTATTTTAATGCATTCTGATCTGATATCTGTTCTATTTTGCTTTACAAAAAAAAGAACTGATAAGAATGAATCTCAAACCTGCAATAAGGACAGAGTTTTGCAAAAAATGGGCATTAAGGGGGTTAGAAACAAAAGTGTTTGAGATGTGAAGCAGTAAGTGAGGAAATGAGGTGAAGCATCACAGTGAAGAGGGTTTATTTCCCACATCCCTCCCTCCCTAACTTCCTGATTGATCCTGATAACTAAATATATAATTGCAATTAACTGCAGGCAGTGTAAAGTTCAAACAGATGCACTTGCCAGTCCTTTGGCAGAGCTGTGTGCATGCAGAATGGCAGCCTTAGCACCAACTCTGCTCCCTCATCAAGAGGAATTGTCTGGATATCGGATGGAGCACGTACACGGCTCAGGCTGGTTAAGCAGTGACACTCAGAGAATGTGAATGAAGACAGGAGTTTTTAAAGGCCTTAGAGGAATTAGGCACCCAAAACACACAGGCTGGCATTTAATTCCCCTGAAAACCCAATATTTCAGCTACCTTGCTGAAGAGATTTCCTTTGATAATCCAGAAAGCTGACATAAAACCCGACAAAGATTTCTAATTTTTCTCTTCTTTCTCCGGCACACTTGGGATTCAATATAATGATTTGGTTGCAAGAGGAATTTGGTCTTACGCTTCTCCTGGCAGGCCTCCAGCCTTTTGGGAAGTTTCATGGGGCTTCATTATGGTAATAAATGAAGAAAAGCTCCAGCTTAGTGGAATGGGTACAACCTGCAAGCAGAGAAATCCTTTTTCTTTCTCACATCCACTTGCATCCATCCACTGCCCATACTTTTAGCAAAAAGTCAACCTAAATATTGAACTACTGCTGCACCTAAACCAAACATAAACATCCAATCTCACGAGCCAAGAGCACCATTGATGCCCTCCTGGAAACATCTCTGCAGACAAGGAGAGCTCAGTGACCTCCCTGCCCCTTCCCTTTCACAACAGTTTGAGGGAAACCTGAGCAAAGGCACTCAAAAAGCCGATGAAGTTATTCTGAAGCATCTCTCATTTCCCAGTCCTAGAAAGAGCTGTGTGAATGGGATATCTCCCAGAGCTCAGACTGCAAACTACTCCTGTCAGCATCCCAAGGCTGCTCAGCATCCATGGCTCCTGACACTCCAGATTTCCCAAAGCCCTTCTCCATCACCGGGACAGGTTATTTTCAGGGCCATGTTATGCAAGGACTGGAAATAGGCTCTGATTACCATTTTGTGCCTATTTAACCCAAGCAGGAAATATCAGAGTCCCCTCTAGGGAGTCTCTTACCTGTGTGGGGCTCGGCAGATTACCATTTTGTGCCTATTTAACCCAAGCAGGAAATATCAGAGTCCCCTCTAGGGAGTCTCTTACCTGTGTGGGGCTCGGCAGAGACACTTTGGTTGGAGGACACCAACTGTCCCCTGTCTGGACCCCTCCACGCAAGAAGGACAAATGGACAAAGAGGGATTGGACACAGAGATTCAAACAAAAAAAAAAATTTAAAAAGCACCAAGAATGCTGCAGGCTCCTGACCATGTGAGAAAGTTATTACTGTTAGAAGAAAGCCACCTGCATCAGAAGGGAGCAAAGCCTGCAACTGAGATCCATATCAGGCGACAGGAAGGAGGGTGGGACGTGATGAGAATTGGCATATATAGGAGGATGAGGCAGAAATCACAGGAAGATAACGAAAGGAGAAAGAGTGTTGGGCTGCACGGCATCCCTGGGTCATCAGATCCAGCCCTCCTGCAAGTTCCTGCTAAAAGCAGGAAGGGTTTTATCCCCCTCTATTCCCACAGGAAGGATGGTCCATAGTCTGATTGCTCTCTAATTGTCAGAAACGAGCTTCCAGTTTCCAGGCTGAATTTATTCTGGGCCAGTTTACGTACATTTGTTCTTGGGCCAACACTATCCTCGGGCATAAATAGTTCTCCTTCACTGCTGCTCTGTCCTCCCCCACCCGCTTCCACCAGTGTATTTATAAGCAGCTATCTTCCTCAGCTTTCATTCTGCTAATTCAATTAAGCCAGGCTTTCCTCATCTCCCCTCCGAATACAAGAGCTTCATTTCTTTTATCATGTTAGCAGCCCTTTCCCAGCCCTGGCTCTCTAGGCTGGGCTCCGGTGTCCCTCAGAGGAAAACACGAGGCACACAATCGCCAGCAGTGATCTCTCCAGGAAAACAGATGCTTGGGAGCCAAGTGCCTAATTGCAAACAAACAGAGACAGCCTCCTCTTTTATCCTGTCAGCTATTCTGGATCAGTTAAGGATCATAAATAGTGCTGTGGAGCACAAGCAGGTCCTGGAGTGCTTTGCAATGTGTTCAGTTTACATTTCGGCTGAGTTGTCTCACTGTGATCCCGGACTCGTTCTTCTTTTTCCAATTATGCTACAGCACTTGGGTAAACCATATGATGTCCCTCGGATTAAATATTATCCTATTTGGTGGTAGACAGCAGCTCATATTGCAAAGGGAGAAAGCTGTGGCCAGCAGAGGGGATGACAATAGAAGTTTTCACTGCTGCTTTTCTCGGCAAAAGAGAACTCCACAGGATGCAAATATTGCTGTTTCATTGAGCATTTGGGGAAGAAGTCTAATCCATGGACTTCCTGACAACTAAAGACCAGGAAAAAGTGGCAAAATGGGGCAACTTGGGGTGATCCTGAGCAGGGCCAGAAGTTGGACTTTGCTGATCCTTGGTGGTCCTTTCCAATTCAGGATATTCTACGATTTTTTGTTTAAATATACGTCAAACAATGCCAATAGCATCAAATCTTTCATGCCCCTGGTATTCCTCATTTTCTAGCTAGAAAGTGGCATTTTCTTCAATATGAGTGAAAAGAGGACAGATTAATAAATACAGCCTGAGGACTTGATGACCTTAGAGGTCCTTTCCAACCTTAATGGTTCTGTGATTCACCCAGGGTACAGCTCAAACCTGGCTGTGAGGGAATTGTCAGCCTCTTTTCATGAGGTGGTTTGTGTCTGGATATGAGATCTTAAGAAAAGCAGAGGCACAGAAACTCAGAACCCTGTCAGAAACTCAGAATGCTGTCTCTGCAGCTGGTGTTAGGCTGACAGTTAAAACAGGATTCTGCCGAAGAGCAACTCTGCTTTTCAGCCCATCTGATAATGTTTGTTAGCCCAGCAAAAATTGTTTCCTGCCTTGTGTAAGCACCTTCTGTCCCCTTCTCACCGATGACCCAGACCAGCTCTCTGGCTCAACAACTTTACACAGAATCCCAAACTTCTCACACTCCATGTCAGTCTCCTCATGACATCAACCAGCAAAAGCTGTCCCTGGCACCACCAAAAGCAGAGGTGAAGGGGTACAGCACTGTTTCCATGGCTGTTAACCCTGGAGAGGTGCCAGGGCTCCACGTGGCAGAGCAGAGGAACATGGGATTGCCCCCATATGCCATCACATCCCTGCTGAGAAAGGCACTGTTTCCACACTGTATCCCCAAACTGCTCGATGCAGGCCTGGGGACCATTTCCTGGGATGATTTTTGATCACCCAGCAAGCCAGACAGGCTCCCTCCAGTCAACAGTGAAGAGAAAAGGTGCAGCTGGAGACCAATTTGCCGTAGCACAAACACCAGAAACAGCAGAGAAAAATGTAAATATCCTCCTAGAATCCCCAGCTTTTCAATAAGTAAGAAAAGCTGCTGCTGAGATGTAAAATAGTCAAGTGTTATTCATGGGAAAGCAAACTGTGGTGGGGTGTAATAGAGCCAGAGGAACAGTTATCCACAGCCACTCACTCTCATTTCTTTGTGGAAATCGTGGTGCTGGCTGGAAAACACGAAAGCCACGACCATTTCTATCTGCGTTAGAAACACAACCAACACATCAACCATTTGTCAGAATGACAAAACTAGCAAGAAAAGAGAAGGGGAAATACGTCCTTTTCAAGCACCTCCACGGGGGATTTGCAGAAACTGGGTGATAAAAATTAAGTAAATGGCCAGAATCCTCCAACACAACTCCCTTCATTTGTGATTTCATGCTTCTGGGTTGCTGGGAATTTTCTGAGCCAACAATTTCTGCTCAAAGAGAGAAGTGCCCACTGCAGAGGACTCAAGAAGTTCTTCTAACAGGCTCTCTCAGGTAGAAATAGGAAGATTTAGAGCCAACACCTCCCAGCTAAGGGAGGTTTTTTAAGATCATTAATACCAAGAGAGCAACTGCAGATCACCCAGCACTGTTGAAATATTAACTTATAATTGCAGCGTGGCAATTCCCTATAACCTGTGCCCTTCTTCTGCAAGGAGCTCCCAGGGGACAGGGCTGGCCAGGCTTCCCCTGGCCATTGCTGAGGAAGGAGATGGATGGCCAGCCCCAGGGCAGCATGATTGATTTCCCTCATTATCTGGAGCAGGAAATTGGGATGGAAGGGTGGCAGCATTCCTGGGTGTGGGGTTTGTCTTGTTCCAGCTCGATGTGAGCAATATGTGACAGGAGGCAGGAGGAGGTGTCAAATTTTTGACAAGGGTTATGTGTTGCACCACAGCTGGCAGACAGGTAGGATGAGCCCTTCCTTCCAGAACAAATTACTTTTTATTGTTGTTCCTCCTCCAGTGAGCTCTCCCCTTTCCACGTATGAAGCCCAAGTGAAATTAAAGCTCAAACAGCTGATGCCACCCAGGTGTGGTAGAGGAAAAGGACTTCTTCATGCTGAAACCTCCAACCATCCTGAGTTGATGCTTGCACAGCCTCACCCAAATGAAAAAGTTCCCAGAAAAGTTTCTTTCTAACTCACAAAGCTCAGTTTAGCTCTTGAGATCGATCCTTATTTTTCATTTCCACATTGTTATCACTCCCAGCTCCATGCTCATAATGCTGAAATCAAATCTTATGGTGAGGCGGCAAAGGGGATGAGTAAGAAATCGCTAAAAACTTCGCCACTTCCCATGGAAAATTCTCCTGCAATCTGTTTTAAAGGCAGGTTAACAATGGTCTGGGGCTTGGTGGTTTAAGGGGAGGTTTTTTGGAACTCAAACAAAGGCACCAACAATGACACTGTGACATCCACAGCGTGATGAATGTGTGAAGAAATCACTGACATTGGCCATAATGGAAATGAAATATGGGAACCGGTAAATTGGGGTGGGAAGGAGGAGGAGAGAGCGCTGGAGGGGTACCAGAGGCACCATAGTGGGGGAGCCCCTGGCTCAGTGGGCATTAATGGATGCAAAGAGGGAAAGACTAGTCGGATTTTTCATTGCTCCCTCCAAAGCAGCTGCATCCCTCACTCCAAAGAAAAATGGACAAGATCTCATCTAAATACACTCCAACACCCTGAGCTGCTGCCGAGCCCTCTGCTGACATCCCAGGATCTCGGGGGGTGGGGCGGGTTGGTTCTCAGAAAAAACTCCATGCTGGCAATTTTTTGTCCTGGCTCAGCCCCTTGCTCTGAGGTGGGAAGAGGGCATCTGCCTGCGTGCGTAACTGGGCACATAAATAGGTCAGCACCGGCTCGTGGGGCTGCTGCAGACACAGATGCATTTTGCTTGCATCCTTAGGCAAGCTGGAAAATGTCACTTCCTCGCTCAGCAATCACTAAACATTTCGCTGCCCTCAGTGCCCACCTGCTTTGCGTCTGCAGTTCTGGGAATAAGACGGAAGACTAAGAACAGGTTTCTCTTTTTTCATACATTTTGTTTGATTTTGGTTTCTTTTTTTTAAAGGCACACAGAGTGATTTAGAGCCCAAAACTGGGGCAAATGCCCCGACCCACTTCTCATCCCTGTTCTCACCTGGGCCTCCGTAGCATCCTTCACCTCCCCCTTTTTGTTTTAACTGTGTAAGGGAAACCCCTAAACCAGCAATTTTTCATTTGAAGCTGAAGCCCAAGCAAAGCCCACAGAGTAGAGAAATGCCTGCTGAGGGGTAAGAAGCTGTTGCACATCTCAAGGGCAAAGTCCTGACCAATGAAATGGAGGGAGCTGCCTATATATATCTGCATGCAGAAGGAGTTGCACACACTCCAGAGGGACTACTTTCCCTTAGTCCTGGCTCCTCCATCCTTGGGAAGGAACATCTGGAACAGGAGTTAGTTCACGGACAGGTGTTTGCTGCTGAATCCTGTGCTAGTTAAAACAAGAGGATTTGAGGAGTGGGCTCACAGCAATGTTTGAAACAAGCACGGACGTGGCAAATCCTTCCTGACCAGTGTGTGGAGGCAAGGGGAGAAAGATGAAACAGATGAGTGCAAGAGAAGGAAAGGAGCAGGGACACTGAACAAAACTGAAGCTCTCCAAGAAGGTAGAAGGCAGCTGAAGATGCTTCAAAAAGGACTGTGCTTTCTATCTCCTAGCAACAGATGCCAGCAAAAAAAAAAAAACAAAAACAAGGGAGATGGTCAGAAGATAGTCTTGGTTGGGGAAATGGGGGTTTTGCCAAGTCTCACCCTGATGGACCCTCATCCCTCCTCTCTTATGGACACCACACCGGTGCCCTCATCCCAGCCAGGCTATTTTTGCCCCCAGTGGCCAGGATAAGAGATTTGGGTGTTTTCAGCCCCACTCAGAGCACCTCTTGTTCTCTCTCCCCAGCTTAACTTGGGGCAATAGGGCCACAATAGCTGTGCAAGGGCAACCAAACATCTTGGTAGCTAAAAGGGGGACCCCAAAATTACACGAAGGATGATGCTTGGCTGAGAGTGAGCTCTCTGGGGTCTTCTGCTGCTCAGTATTTCAGGCTCCATTTGCTTCCCTGCAAGTGTATCCATCTGCAAACAGGGCAATATTCGCAGACCCCAAAGCATCTGGCACCACTATGCTTTAACCCATTAGGAAATGGCTGGAGGACACCACACTCAGGGCTTTTAAAGACATTTGGAGGAGGAAAAAACCCTGTGTCTACAGGAAAATCACCCCTGCCCATCCCTGGATCAATTACAGAAGAGGCATTAAAAGGTTTTAGTAATGATTTCTTGTCAATAACCTGGATCTTCAAGTCCCAGTGTTCTTATTCATACTCTCCTGGGAGCAAGACATCCCAGCAAAAGGGACACACCACAGGCACATCACAGGAAAGGCAGAGGAAAAATAATAGAAAGTAGCTATTGGGCAGAGAAAAAAAGATCAGAGACAGAAATCTGCAGGAACAGAGACAGATCACGAGTTTAAAGGAAGATGATTCTTCACTCTACACCTATACAAATTATTTTCTTCCCTCTGCGGCTCCCTCTTCCCCTCTCCCCTGATAATTTGAAGGCTTTGGGAGATGCAGTAAGTGTGACTGTTTTTCCATGCGACTCAGCCAAAGATTTAAGTAGGCAGGAGGAAAGCACTCTTCTTTTCCATCAGTGTTCAACAGAGAGAGAGCGGAAAAAAAAGAAACAAATGGAAAAAGAGAAGAAAAACCAGGAAAGAGTCCAAGCTGCAAATTGTTAAAAGAAAACACAACTAGGAACATAAAAACCAAAGAGATGGAGTGGAAGAATACACTCAGGCAATCCTTCCTCCCTCTAACACTTCTCATGGTGTGTAAGATCTTAATGCAGAGATTAATCTGCAAAGCTGCTGAGCCAGAGCTGGGCAAACTGGCCCAGGAGGAGCCTTCTCCTCCAGATCTTCTGATAATTCCGAGGAGAGAGCTAGGGGAGCTTGGGTTTGCTCGGCCCTTGGGTGATAAAGAGGGGGAGCACAGGGCTGCTGCCAGTTATCATAAGGCTGCTCTATGAATGCCGATTATCAGCCTGGCCCCAGCTTGCTAACCCAGATCTCTAGGTCCAAAACCCTTTTCCTGACCCCGCAAAACCCTCATACAAGGCTGGGGCTGTTCGAGACAGGCACTTGCGTTATGAGGGTTTTGTGACACATCCCACTTGCTGGCCTGGTTTCCTGAGGAAACAGGGAACACATGGTCACAACGTCCATCTCTCCTTCCCTTCACTAATCAGTTCTGAACCTGTCAGTCCATTTTAACTCCATGCAAAAAAAAAAAAACAGAAGAAATTCACAGTGATACCCACTGGCACCACACATTTTACTGATTCAGAGGAATTCCTACCAGGAGAAATCACTCAGGAACTCCACACAGAGCCCAAGCACCAGCAAAAAGCAGGTTTTTGAATCTTGCAGATCATGGGATGACTCATTTTCATTACATCAGGAAAATTCAATGGGGTGGAACAGAAGAAGCTGTTATTGATGCAATCAGAACTCACCCTCAGACACATGACATAGCAGAAACACATTTTTTCTGTCCTTCCCGTGCTCCGATGGCATTCCCAGCTCACAGAAACAGGAATATTGCAGGATAAGGGCTTGGCTGATTATTTCTTCTTCTTTCCAAGACCTTCATCTTTCTTTGCCACCAAACATTGCCTGGAGCCCGTCCAGAACTTTCCAGGAGCACAGCGTCTTGAGTGCGCATGCCTTGCAGCTTTTCCATTCTTCTTGATGTTATAAAACTGTCTTGTAAAAGCAAAATTAAAGGCTTGAGTGCTGGCCACAAAGCCCTTCCCATGGCCATGTTTTCTGTTGTGTGCAACTCCAAGACAGAAGGAGGGGGCAGAAGAGGGGAAAGAGCTTTATGCCTTGAACTTCTTTCTAAATCTATTGAAGGTATTTCATCACTTCCCAACATTCTTCGATAAAACTCAGTCAGCTACATTTACAAATTATAAAATCAGCTTTATGTGCAGGGTCCAGGCTAATGGCACAGCTAAATCTAGGGAGCAGGAAGATTAGATGCCTCTCACCTGCCCATGGTGGGATTTATTTTGCAGCATCCCTTCCTGGAGTACAAGAATTTCCCTCCCAAGCCAAAGGTTTCAAAGGTCAAGAGATTTGACCACTAAGTGGAAAATTTTGGAGAAGCCACGTCTGTGGGGAGCAAGTAGAGCTGGATGGCTCAGGGCAACATTTGTGCTCCACAAAGACAAAACATTTTTGAAAAATGAGGGAATGCAGAACTGTAATCCCATGCAAGATAATTTGAACATATGGGATGGATGGAGAGGGGTGCAATACTGACAATATTCAGGGAAAAGGAACAGTTTTCATTAACCTCAATGTTTCAAACAGGTACAAGCCTGCTGCTGGGTTATATGTGCTTGGTACCCTGCCACACTGTTCAGGGAAACCTTGGGCAGTACCAGCCTACTTCCCAGTGGTCTCCCATTCCTTGGCTACAGCCCAGGGAAGTACCCAGCACCTCTGAAGAGTGCTAAAAAACCCACTACAGAAACAGGACAGGCATCAGCATGAAATCAGCACAGCACAGCTGCCAGGAAGAAAGGGGTGAGACACTTCAGCCCCTTCTGCCCAGCTCACGTTCCCTCTCCAGACTCCTCAGGGTGCAGAAAGAAGCTTGACGTTGCTTACTTGGTCCACAGGGATGCTGCCAGCTTCTCCTGGGCAGCCCAGGCCTGAGAGGAGGGAAGAGCAAGATCACCTCCTGATGCTTTTGGCCACTTGCTAATCCTCACAGTGCCAGGGATCAACATTGCAGGGCAGGAGCAAAAACATTTCACCAGTTCTCTCATGCTGGAAGAGGAAACAAAAGCTAATCAGCCTCAAGCACAGGGGGTATGTAGGGACCAAGCTTCTTCAAGCTTTACTTCTCTGCTCCCTTTAAAAAAAAATAATTTCCCTCTGTAGAGTATTAATCACCACAAGTCAGCCTTAGGAAGAGTTATCCTTGGAGCTACACAGGGACTGCAAGGACACTGTGTTAGAGCAAGATTATTTTCTTTTATAACCTTTACAGAAACAAGAGATAAGCGCATTACAACAACTTGCTCACATACAGCAGCAGCAGCGACTGTCTGATTGATTCCTGCACCCTCCCATTTGCGATGCTGCTCTGGATGCCAAAAGGAGAGCCTCACAAAACAGCACTGAACCACGCTGGGATGGCTTTGGAAGTGGGTTTTGCCTTTCAGGGGACCAGGTCTCCCATCCCACTGGGCAGGGACACTCAAGGGCTCAGGACCAGAGGCCACCCAGGGCTGCTCATGACACTGCATGGTGGCACAAGGCAAAGTGGCCGGAGCAGCAGCATCCTCAGAGACTCCTGTTAATGCTGTTGGGTTTTCTTCTCCAGCAGGCACTGACCACCAGCAGGAAGCCTCCTGAGCTCCCTCAGGCACATGTTTTCCAATGGCTCGCATCATGGGGAACCTGCAAGAAACTGAGAGCCCTCCCGTAACAACCTGACCTGCAGCTCAAAGGGATGCTCATCCCTTGAGCCAAGAAGCGAACAACATCTCTGCACTGCTCTCTTCCTCTTCTCCCTACCCTCTGATGAAGAGCTGAAGTTCTGTAAGTGTTATTTATTTCCCTGCCCCTGGCATTGTGGCCATGCCCAGAAGTCAAGCACCCAGGGGCAGCTATTGAACTCTGGGGAGGCATCGCAATTTTCCAGCAGATTCACCTCCCCCCTCTGCCAGTCTGGGATCACTTTTTTAAAAAAATCAAAGGTGCATGGGGAAAACAAAAGTTACATCCAGTCTCTGCTGCAATGAGCCAAACCTCAAAGTGAAAGTGTTCTACATCCCTCATTTCCATTTGCCCCTGAACTTGTATCTTGCGCCCTCTGGAGCAGTCTCCCATTTCCACAGAGCTCTGTGGGTGACATCCTGATCTACAGACACAGAAAGGAGTCTTCATTTACAAGATAAGAGCCACAAAATGCAAATAAAAAGCCCCAAATAGCTCAAGATCAAACAGGGTCCATATCTACCCTTTCAAAGGCATCCAAGCTGCAAAACACCACAAGCAATGGCTTTGTTTGGAGCATTAAATATGATACTAAAAACATCTCCCATGCAAAAACAACATGCATATAAGTTTGTTTATGCTAGAACTTTAACCTCTAAAGTAACAGCTGTTCAGAGCTTGTTTTAGGCTGAAAAATTAATGCCAAGTAATGATTCAAAGTGTACTGTGTTGGCATGGCCAGGTTTTGGTAGTGGGGGGCTGTAGGAGTGGCTTCTGTGAAGCTGTGAAGCCAGAAGCTTCTCCTGGGTCCAACAGAGCTGGTGCAGCCCATGGTGAGGCAGATTGTCACCTGCAGCCCATGGAAGTCCATGGTGAAGCTTTCTTTGCTAACACCTAATGCAAACATGATAAAAGAACATAAACGCAGGGGAAAAAGATTTGTTGAGCAATATACATCTGATTGTAATGACAAATTTACAGCTTGAAATTTTGGACAAAGGTTTACTGCAGCTCTCCTTCTACCTGGTGCTGCTGCAGGAGCAGCCTTGAGACAATTAGATCAACTAGGCTGTTGGCTAAGTAAGAATTCCCATGCTGTCTCTCTCGCACTGAGCGACATGTTAACTGATGTTCAAAGTGTGAGACAAGCAACTCTGCAGAACAGAGCAGCAATTGATTATCTTCTATTAGTGCATGGACATGGATGTGAAGAATTTGAAGGTATGTGTTATATGAATTTGTCGGATCATTGGAAATCCATCCATGAAAGTATATGGCAGTTAGAGGACGGAATTGCTAAACTCGGAGAAGAAAGTGGATCTTTGTTAAACGATCTGTTCAATTGGTTTGATCTTACACCCTTATGGAGAAAAATTTTGAAGATAGGTTTGTATGTGTTAATTGTTGTTATTCTTTTAGTATTTGTGCCATGTATACTTCACTGTGCCAGATGAACCATGGACAAAGCTGTCAAGGAGGTGGTTTTGGTTCAAACAGAAGGGGGAGATGTGGGAGTCCAAAGTGCAGGGAATATTTCTCTGCCTGTTTTGAAGGGTTCTACCCCCCTGGACAACCCTGTCTTTGACCTTCATCCATGGAGAAAATTGCCTACCCTCTGGGAAGAAGCAGAATCTACACTGGTGTGAACTAGGTGATAGAACATTATGTAAGATTGCCACAGGGTGAAAATTTAGAGGTGTTGGGTTTGTTAATATAGTAAATAGATAAAAAGCAAAAACTTCAAAATGGAGGATTGTTGTTGTTCTCCAGACTTTCTTCTTCTACTACTCCATGTTCTGTGGCAAAAGTGGATTGAGAGGATTGGGTGAAAAATTACGCAGTTTCTTCTATGTGACAGAAAGATTTATTGAACATTGGTAGAAAAATAAAAATATCTTTCGTTTTGAGTTTTCATTGGGTGATTTATCTTTAAAAGGCTGTGTTATCTTGATAATTCGCCTTTTCTCTCGCATTCTCTGCTGTGAGTCATGTCTGTGGCTCGGCTTCTCTGACAAGACTTAATAACCAACTATCTGAAAGGAAGAAGCGTGGAAAAGTCCCATTTGTCTACGGAGTCCAGGCAAGGACTCTGGAAAATCTCCCCCATCCGGGGAGGCATAATTAAGGCACGGAAAAGTGTCAAAGACCCACCTGCAGTCTGTGAAGGACCTTGCTCTGGAGCAAGTGGATGCCTGAAGGAGGCCATGATCTCAAGGGAAGCCTGTGCTGGAGCCCCAGTGAGAGAGGAGCCCACTGCAGTGAAGAACTGCAGCCTGCGGGAAGGACTCAATTTGGAATGTTTCATGGAGGATGGCCTACCGTGGGAGGGACCTCCACCTGGAGCAGTGGAAGTATGAGGAGGAAGAAGTGGTAGAGACAATATGTGATAAACTGACCACAACCCCATTTCTCATCCCCTGCATGGCTGGGCAGGAGCTGGGAGAAAATTCAGAAGTGAAAATAAGCCTGAGTTTCTACTCAGGGGTTAGGGTTTTTAAGATTTGGTCTTATTTCTCATTACCCTACTTCAATTTGATTGGCAATAAATGAAATTCATTTCCTCAAGCTGACACCTTTTTACCCATGATAGTAATTTCTGAGTGATCCTTCTCGGTCTTGATCTTGAGCCTTTCATTAAATTTTCTCTCCCGTGTCCAGCCGAGGAGGGGAGTGAAGGAGCAGCTTTGTTGGACACATGGCATCCAGCCAGGGTCATCCCACCACACAAGGTCTGAAGAGGCTGGGAATGATTCCCTAAAGCAGCAGGGAATCATTGCAGAGAGTGCAGCCCTGATTTCATTAAAGCCTTAAACATACTCCAAGCCACACGACCCATCAATAGGGATGAAAAGACTGCAAGTTCCCTTAAACTCACCCAGCCAGCTCATGAACCTCCTGGTTGGGAAAGCAAGGAAAAATGAAGTCCTCTCTCACTTCATTCTTCCATTTCCATGCAAGCCTGAGCTGTCTTACTGCTCCTGGGACATGCTAACAGGAACTATTTCTGTGCATGAGGAGAGAGGAGGCTCTGAGCAGGAGCACAGCAAAATCCAGGTTGCTGGGCCCCCACCCTGCAAGCTCAGGCCATGTGTCACTGCCCCTCCAGATGCTCTTCCTCCAGCAGCATCCAGTTTTTTGGTGTCCCTTGCCACACCCAAAAGGATCCAAGATATCTTCAGGCTCTGCTACACTGCAGGAGTTATTTTAGGCATAGGAGGACAGCCAGGGGACTGCTCAGGTGTCACTTTCCTTCCTGTTTCTCCTGGATTGGACCGGTGGTTTATTCTCCATTTATTCTCATTGGAGCAGTAAAAATCCAAGTCACACTTCATGGGGACATCCCACATTCCTGAGGATGGATACAGCTCCCAGCATCTGTGCAGGGACCTGAGAGCAGAGGGATGGAGGCCTGAGATAGGAGAACTCTCCCAGCTGGAGCTCACCCATGGCTCTGCAGTTACATCCCTGGCTCAAGGGAGGCAGCCTGACCCACCTGGAAGGGGAGAAGCCAAAGGGATTTAAGTTCAGGCTCATGGTTAGGCATGCAAGTAATGTTTTCCCAAAACAGACCAAATGAAAAAAGCAAATATTTGCCAGAATGAAAGTGTCAAATGCTTGGCAGCTCTCCCTCTGCTTCGTTTCTTTTGTTCATGGGGGCTTCAACCAGTTAATAACCATGTGATCCATGGATTTACTTCCTTTTGGTCGGGGAGGTGGGATCATCCTAAGCCAGTGCAAGACAAACATGCTTATTTTTTCCTAAACATTCAAAGCAAGGAGAAAAAGGGGGGAGGGGGAGAAAATTCACTGGGGAAGGTCCAAAGAGCATTTTTTTAAAGTTAGCATTAGTTTCATTTTGGCTCCAAACATCACTTCAAAAAGCAGAAGTCAAAGCATCTAATTTCAAAAATGCACAAAGAAATGGTTTGATTTTTTTTCAAATTGCTACTTTTTGTTGTCATTTTTTTGTTGAGTTCAACACAAATAATTTCAGCTGACCTGAAATGCTATTTTTCAACAAATGTACGCTTTAAAAGAAAAAAAAAGAGAAAAAAGGAAAGAAAGAAAGAAAGTCTCGTTCTTTAGCCTGCACGTGTGCTACACCACTAATTTTTAGTTGTTGGCTTTCTGCTAGAGATAATCGCACCGAAAAAATGGCTGAATAAATTATTCTTCTCACAGGTGCGTCAGAAGGGCTGACAGAAAGAACAAGAAAATTAGATGGTGTATCAAAAAAAAAGAAAAATATAAAGTGTAGATAGATGGGAACCCCTGGAAACACTTATAGAAACCGAGCACCAGCGTTAACACTTGGATGCTTGCGTCACTAAAGCCCTCTTTGCACTTAGGTTTCCCACCTCATGGTATTGCGTATGTGCTCCCTGTGATCCACAAAATTCAAACTAAGGAGCCTCATTTTATCTGTGAGAGCTTGGAGTGACCTCAAGAACAAGCACTCTTAGCTTGGAGCTCGCTGAGAGCAGCGTTGGTCCCCTGGGTAACCCGGCTCCAAGGCCTGGGGGACGGCTGCTCCATTTCTTCATTAAATAATTCTGACTCATGAACACATCAGAAAACTTGCCTTGTGCCCTCTGGCAGTTTACCTCCAGAAAGGCAAAGTTTGTCAAAGAAATCCTTTTGTGCAAATCATTCACGCAGCATTAGTCATGTTTGTCCCTTCCTCGCCAAGACAGCTCCAGGAATTTGTGTTATTTTCATTGCCTGCCCCTGCACCCTCATCCATCCTGACCGAGTGAACTTGCAACTTTATCTCATCTTCCTGCAGTGTTGGATCAAGACAGAGCTCTTCTTCTGGCCAAGAGAAATGGCCTTAGATGAAATTTTCATCCTTTATTTTATTTTATAGACAACCTAAATGTCCCCAATACCTCAGGCCAGGCTGGCTTTTGGCCTTCAGAGGAGTCTAACCAATAAGGAGTAACAGGCATAAGGACATGACTGGAAAGTCTAACATTACTGATATTATATTTGTACATATTTATATTATATGTATATATATTTATATACATACACCTCCATTGCTTTTATTTATATAGCTCTGGCTATTTCTCTTTCCCTCCTGATTTTTTTTTAACCAGCCAAACTACAGACATCCCTCATGCCCACATGCAAAAATATTATAAAAGTGCTGCTAAAAGTAATTCTAAATTTGCTCAAGCTTGCACATTTCTGGGCCCATGAGCATACATCTTCTTGGGTCACAGTCTGGGGTGAAAAAACAGTTTTTCAGGAATTTTTCCAGGCAAGAAAGGAATGCCCTAAACATCTGATATTTCCCTGTCTCCCTTCAAACTCCAGCATGTTTCTGGCAGATCTGTACATTTACATCCGACTGCTTAGCAGGGAGCTCTTCCTGAGCCATCTCCACCATGTATTTTCTTCTGACATAAATATGAATTGAGGTTATGGCCCAGTATGATCTTCCCAGGAAAAAGTGGAGATTACATCAATGTGACCCATTAAAGCAATCTTAAATACCCACTGATGGTTCATTATTGCAAGTTACTTTCCTTCCTGATGTAGAATTTATTCAATATATTGGAGGAGCAAAAAGGTCTCCAGGAAGGCGTTGCCTGTGCACTGCATTAATAAAAAGGGACAGCGCAAGGGATGGGCTTAACAAGTTGGAAGAGGAGTTTCCATTTACACAACTCCACTGGATGAATCAAAATCCTCCTCCTATAAGGCATGGAGGCCAAAAGGAAAACTTTAATTAGGTTGTAGCCAGGTGAGTGTCAGGCTCTTCTCCCAGGAAAAAAGGGACAGGATGAGAGGAAATGGTTTCAAGGCGCACCAGGGGAGGTTTACAGTGGATATTAGGAACCACTTCTTCACTGAAAGGGTGGTCAGGCATTGGAACAGGCTGCCCAGGGAAGTGTTGGAATCAACATCCTTTGAAGTGTTTAAAAAATGTATAGATGTGGAGCTTGGGGACACGGTTTAGTGGTGGCCTTGGCACTGCTGGGTTAATGGTTGGATTCAATGATCTTAGAAGTCTTTTCCAAACCAAAGGAGTCTGTGATTATATGAAACATTAAATTGAGCTGCCAGTTGGGTTTAGATGCAGAAAAGGGGATGAGGGGCTCCCCAAATCATCACCACTTGCTCGCTTCCCATCTCCTGTGCAGAAAGTGGTGACAGGAGGCAACTGTGAAGCTCTTCCACCCAGGGAACACAGGACTTCATAAAATCCTCTCTTCTTCTGTTTTACTCTTTGTCTCTTCAACCTGGATTGGAATTTATAAACATTTTGCAGTGAGTCAGGTCTAGAAGTTTGGTTGTTTTCTTTGCACCTCTATGATTCAATTTTAAAAAATACTTTTGAAGGAGGAATTTGTGCTGCGGAAGAAAAAACCTCTCAAACCCAAGGCTGACAAAATCATAGAATTATAGAAAAACAGAACCATTTAAGTTGGAAAAGGCCTCCAAGATCATCAACTCCAACTTTGATCGATCACCACTTTACAACCAGACCAGAGCATCAAGTGCCACATCCAGTGGTTTCTTGAACAATTCCAGGGATGGCGACTCCACCTCCCTGAGCAGCCTTTTCCAATGCCTGATAACTCTTTCTGTGAAGAAGTTCTTCCTGACATCCAACCTGAACCTGTCCTGGTGCAGCTTGAGGCTGTTTCCTCTCATCCTGTCCAGAGAACGCAAGCACTTTCTGCCTTTTCCCCCTTGCAGACACCCAAACCTGCCCCAAAGGGCCAGGAGCCTCCTGGGGATACCTCTGTCCTGACTCCTTGAGAGGAGCTTGGACAGTTTGTGAGCTGAAGCTGCAAGGAAAGATGTGGCACACCTTTCATTCTGGTCATTCATAGTATTGACAAAACAAAATATTAACACCAGAAACTACAGAGTTCTCTTGAAAGAGATGGATTCAGGTCCTTTCCCACATGGAACAGGTCAGGGATAAGGTTCTCAGCATCAGGCAGAGGTTTTTGTCCCAGGGAGTGAGGATTGCCTTTCTCTCTCCTCCCACCCTGGACTCCTGCTTGCAGTACCTGCCCTCAGCTCCACAGGCTCCCAGAACATCTGGGGTTGGAAAGGCCTTGGGATGTCTTCTCCTCTCACTGGCCCAAAGCAGGTGGTCCTCACCTCCCTTAAAAAGCCACTCCCTGCTGTCACACTCCTTATCCCCACCATCACCCACCATGAAACTGGGGACACCTGCACAGGGGAAAGAATTTAGGGAGTAAACACCAAATTGATATGGTAAACACCATATTGAAAAAATACCTTTTTTCCCCGAAACGTTTCCAGTTGCATCCGCTTCTTTATTTGCTCCAATTTTCTGTCTTCTTCGTGCACCTAATTAATGAGTCAATTCATTAATATTTTTGCAGCAGAATTCTATTCTCATCTATAAAGCGGCTATGCCAAATTTTTGCCTTAATTTTAAACAATGCCTTTTGTTTAAAGCTTTCTGCACAGAAAACAGCGAAGACTTCTCTGTCTCTTCACAAGACAATTATTCAGAATGTTATCAGCAAATCTTCAAGGAGGATTTCTCCCAACACAGTTCACCCACCTGTAGATGCACTCAGGACTACAATCAATACATGTTAATTAAGACGTAGCCCACTCCAATTAAAATTATAGGATCTGAAGGACAGACATTTGTTTTTGTCAGTAAATTAATTTAAGCATTCATTAACTTTAATTTTTAAATTATATATCACTTTAATGATAAGTAATTCCTCTCATTACAGAGGAAACATATGGAAGGGAAAGATAAGATGGGAGAGACTTGGACCCAGGGAGGAATATGTTCTCCAGCACTTCCTTCTCCTTCGGCACATCAGCAACCCTATTTATGTCAGCAAACTGGGCTCTTTTAAAAATTTGGCTAGCAAATGCAATGCTGAAATACGAACAGAGATTCTTTGAGTATCTCACCTCCTTCTCTGCTGGGAACATGAAAGCTTGGCTGTGAAATCTCAGGGTTTTAGAATAGCTGAAACTTTGTACAGGCTACCAAAATAAGCACTTTTCAACAGAAATCAAAGTATTACCATGTCAACAGGTTTTTTAATTTATGTAGAAAAGGGCAGGTTGTTTTACAGCTTAACCCTTCCTGCACATTATCCCAGGCAGAGAAGGGTGATTTATAAGGTGATGTTTGTGCAGTGTCCTGCACTCTGAGTTAAACCTTCCCTGGCTTACTATGGCAGCTAATTAAATACGGAGCAGGCCAGCAATATTTGGGGCCTTCTTTACCCAGCAAATGCTGCATGGCAAATGAACTGGGCTGCTCCAAAGAAGGGCTTAAACCCTCAGCACCTCCTGAGGGACTGTCACAGAGCTCGCCCATCAGCGCCCATCACACCCTCGCCGTGAGTTTTCCCTGCTCTGCCACAGTGCAAAACTAAGCAAACATCCTGAAGTCTTTTCCTGCTGTACGAAGCAGAACTCAGGAGTCTCTGACATTCCAAAGTGCTCTGAGATCACAAGCCCTTCACCCCGCCAAGCACATCCTCGCAGCGCTTCCCAGAGCCAGGGTGCTGTATAAATAGCAGCGCTGCATTCCGAGCCTCCTCCACACAGACCCTGCCTGGGACCTGTCAAATGACAAAAATCAAAATAGATTAACTGAATAAATTATACACCCCAGAGTGCCTTTACTCCTCAAGCATTGTGCTGGACTGGTAAGGACTGATCATCTTCACAGCTGATGGTGGCAAACAAATAGTAAAACAAAATTATTCAGGGGATAGACTGACCTCTTGGAAGCTTTAGACTTGCAATGCAATTACAGACACTTCTGACCATATTTCTTCCTTTGAAACAACTGCTTATTCCTCTTCCCAGACTGATTTTGCAGTTATCATCACAAACCATTCCTGCTGGATTCTTAGGACACCACATCTGCTACAAACTCCTGGGAGACAGGGAGACAGAGTCTCTCTCTGAGGCCCACTGCACAAGTACTGTTCATAGACACCTCTCTTCTGCCTTTAATCCAAGAGCCAAAATAGGAAAGAGTCAGTGGCCCAGCCAGGACTTCCAGTGGTAACCCAGGACCCCTAACTGCCAGAGAAGTAACAACAACTCATACCCACATTAAGCAGAGCATCCTGGCCTTCTCGGAGCCAAAATTCGCCTTTTCCAGTTCCTCTGCCTCTTGACATCTCCTGTCTCTCACTGTGTCACCCCCTCCACCCCACAATGCCAAAATTAACTGTATTCCTTTCTCAAGATCCACACCCTTCCCGCCCCCGTGGAGAACCATCCCTAGCAGGGTTGCTTTGCTGAAGGCAAAGGGATTCCTCCTACAAGGAGAAGCCCTGCTGCCTCAGTTTCTACGTGACAGTATAAAAGCAAGCAGGGGATAACCCAGAGTTTTGGGCACACTGAGAGTTGGACCTGCAGCCTGGAGGAACACACAGGACCTATACAATGCAGAAGGCTCCATCAAAAGGGAAATGCGGCAGTAAAAGAGAAACTATGCAAAACATTACTTCATTAGTAATCTGTTTACTTAACTACTGCAAAGATTGAAAAAAAAAAAAACAACTTTCTCCCCATTTATCCATTAGCTCCTCTTCCATCCAGCTCTGCTGCTGAATTCCCATATTTATGACATCAGGGCATGTTGCTATAGAGATAATTAATTAATGCAACATAATCAAGTCAGCAATTTTACTACTTTACAGGTTAACACAGGACTGGAAGTAGAGTGGGGAGAACACCAAAGCTTAGTTCTGAAAAGCAGAGTTTTTAATGGTCCTCTAAGCACTGAGAGTTGGGTCTGAAAGTCATTTCCACAGTACATGAAATGTGCCACATTTGGCATAATCACTGTCATTAGAAGCCCAGAGAAAAATTAGAAAAACAGCAATAAAGAGGAATGAAAGTTCTGACAAAAAATTACAAGTGGAGACCAGAGTTCTCTGAGCACCCAGCAAAACTCATCTCCACCTGGCAAAAATGCCCTGGCTCAACAGGCATCTGGCCAAAGACGCTGCAAGCTGTGACGTCCTAGTGCCTAACCCCAAATATACTGGGCTTTTTTCCAAAAGCCACCCCAAAAATCACCTTTCCTGGGGTGCCTGCCTTCTCTGGAAGAGCAGCTCCTTGTGGGAGCTCCTGAGCAAGCTGGTGATGAGAAGGGGATGGAGACAACCTCTCTGCATCCCAGAAGACGCGATGTCATGCTCAACCAGGAGCTGGTGGCTTTCCCAGCTGCTTATCAGAGCCAGGTTTTCCTGCCTGTCACAAGTGGGCCACACGAGGAGGCAGGAGGTGAGACCAGGCACTTTCACTTCTCTCAGCCATAGCTGCCTCCTGACAGTCAGATTGACATTTTCAGCTGACAAGGACATAAGTGCCTTGTCAACATGTCCAGACAAGACACTCTTTGATGGGAGCTATAATTTCACCCAGGAGCTTGCCTTCCTACCAAGAACTAGGCCAAAAAAAAGGATGCTGTGGAACATCCAAGTAGGTGCCACAGTTGCTGCTTTTAACTCCATCCCTTTGTTAATTTAGAAGATTAAAATCAGTCCCCTTTTTCAAGGGAAGCCTTATTTTTTGTCCTGTATTAATTAGAATCTCTTAATATACTTTTCAGTTCAGGGTCTCTGCCTTCTGAGGTTAGAAAGACGAAAGTAGCACAGATGAAATTAGGTCACTTAACCCTCAGGACGCTCCCATTCCTCAGCAAAAGTTGCTCCACACACAGTGGAGCAAAGGAGAAAAAGCTTTAAGAGAGACACATGCAGAATAATTGAGCCAAAGTCTGTTTTGGGGACAAGAGTGACATCACCAAGCCACGTTTGCTTTCCACAACCATGAAGTTTTTTCAGGTTGTGGTATTTCCATGGCAAATTTCACCGCCAAGCCCTAATTGAAGATAGCTACACTTCTCAGAGAACTGCCCAGCAAAGAAACAACCAAGAAAATTATTATTTAAAAAATTTAAAAGATAATTTAGTAGGAAAATCAGCAGGCCAGAATACTGCTGCTCAATTTAAAAGCCGTCTCCACCGTACACAAAAGTAGAGAGACTTTTCACAAGGGCATGGAGTGATAGAACAAGGGGAAAATGGCCTTAAACTGAAGGAGGAAAGGTTTAGATGGGATATTGGGAAAAGATTCTTCCCTCTGAGTGTGGTGAGACCCTGGCACAGGGTGCCCAGAGAAGCTGTGGCTGCCCCATCTCTGGAAGTGTTCAAGGCCAGGTTGGATGGGGCTTGGAACAAGCTGGTCTAGTGGAAGGTGTCCCTGCCCATGGCACGGGGTGGGATTGGATGAACTTTAATGTCCTTTTCAACCCAAATCATTCCATTTGTCCACATACTATTTCAATTGAAGCATGGAAAAGTGCACAGTTTTTATGTTGCATTCACGTACAACACAGTTGAAGAAAATTAGGACAAAAAAACACCCAAGTATTAAACACATTATGATCTGTTTGGAGACTTCAGCATCAGCTCCCGATTCTCTCCAGGCTCAGCTACTTTCAATAGGATAAATTGCACAGTGTCACTAAAATCCAGAGCTTATTGCACACTATCTGCAGGCAGGCAGAGTCCTCTATTCCCAAGCCAGAGCTGTTTTCCTGGCAGCCTGCTGCTGTGACCTGTTGCAAGACTTCTCCATGTCTGTCTGCAGCAGAGTTCCAGAGGAGAATAATCCACCTTAAGGAGTCAGTTCAGCTGCAGAAGGAGAGTGGCAGAAACCTGTAGGACAATTTTCCTGTGACAGTTTGGATGCCAAAATCCAAGCCACCAGAATATTTGCTTGATCCGCACAAAACCCAGAGGAAAAACCCACTCTTGCAGCCACCAGCTGCTGCTGCTGCAAAGGTTTATAACTGGAATAAAGAGAGAACACATCCTCCCTAAAGCCAGACGACAGCCCAACCCTGGGCTAGAGGCAAGAAATCATCTCTGGTGAGAGCAACAATGAGCAATTTAGCTTGATTATATCCTTGCAGATCTTCCTATTTATAATGGTTTGCATTATTTTGAATGCAAACTGGTGGGTTTTTTTTCCCTGTGCATCAGCTCTCACGACCAAAAGTTGTCATTAGCTCCTGATTAAAGGAGATTTTAGATAAGGAGTGGGAACAAGCCCAAGAAAGTGCTGCTGCATCCCTGTCCTGTTGTATCAGACTGACTACTGCAAATGTCAGTTTTATTTACTGTTTGGAGTCCACTAAGTTTTTTTTTTCTTGCAGGAGAGGTAAAATTGCGAATACTGGATCAGGTGGGAGAAAAGAACAACAGAGGAGAGGTAAATAAAGAAACAACCATGGGGCCCATGTGCCCAGGAGGGTCCTGGTAGGTGATACTTGCAACATACATGCAAGTTTGCCCACAGATTTGCAGCAAGCAAATTAAATAAGCTTCGCTAGTGAGAGCCTGACCTTTTCTATCTTCCCCACAGCAGAAATCAGGCTCCGACAGGGACCAAAAAGAGGGTTAGAAATAGCAAAGATAATAAAGTCAGGCATCAGAAGCACAGGAGGCTGAAAGGAAAAGACAGGCAGGTGAAAGGACAACCCAGGAAAACCTGAAATATTGCAAGTCAATTGCCAAAATACCACGAGACAACCTATCCCACTAAAATATTGGCAGTGGAGGACGAGGCCAGGTGAGTGCAGGAGCTGAGAAGAGCTCCTTGCTGAGAGGAGGAGCTGGCTCTGCTTCAGACATGGACCTGCTCCTTTTGGCACACATCTGCAGTGCCAAAAGTGGAATTTTCAGTGGAACAGAATTCCCCTCTAGCAAGGTGCAGGCAGACACCAGACAAGATTAGTTTGAATTTTCCAGACTCGATGGCATCCAGACCACAGGAAACATCACTGATTATTCCAAGTGGCGGGTTCCTAACCCCGGTGACAGCTGAGCCTGAGCCTCAGCCTTGAGGGGGCGTTTGTACTCATAGCCAAAGATTCCTCTGGCGCACAGAGAACCCAACGCTGAGCTGGGTGACCCCATCAGCACAGGGCACTGCCTGGGTTACATTTTGGTTATTTATGGGTTTTACATTCATCTTAAATGCTGTGTCCAGTTGTGGGACCCTCACAAGAAAGATATTGAGGGGCCAGAGCATGTCCAGAGAAGGGAACAGAGCTGGGGAAGGGTCTGGAGCAAAAAGAGTGGCTGAGGGAGCTGGGAAAGGGGCTCAGCCTGGAGAAAAGGAGGCTCAGGGGGGACCTTGTGGCTCTGCACAACTCCCTGACAGGAGGGGGCAGCCAGGGGGGTCAGGTTCTTCTCCCAGGGAACAGAGATAGGATGAGAGGAAACAGCCTCAAGGTGCACCAGAGAAGGTTCAGGTTGGACATCAGGAAGAATTTCCTCATGGAAAGGGGTGTCAAGCTTTGGAATGGACTGCCCAGGGAGGTGGTGGAGTCCTCATCCCTGAAAGCATCCAGGAATGACTGGACGTGGTACTCAGTTCTCTGGTCTGGTTAACGAGGTGGGGATTGGGCACAGGTTGGACTCACTGATCTTGGAGGGCTTTTCCAACCTAAATGATTCTGGGATTCTGCCCCTGCTTAATCAGCCAGGCTGAGCTCCACTGGGAGACAATACAGCAGGACCTGAGCATGGGATTCACTGCACAAATGCATCAGCTTGGTGAGTTCAGTCTCCAGAAGGTACTGGTTTTATAGACACATCTTTTAGTCAAGATGATGGGAAAGAGGATAGAAAGGAGGGGACCCTCACCCCTGCATCTTCCTGACAGTACTTACAGCACTCTGCCTTCATTAGGCAGGCTCAGGGCTTGCTGGTGAGCAAATCCACTGCTCAGAGAGCTCAAAACTCCTCTCTCAAATCCTCAGCCAAATTCACACTAATGCACTGCTCCTGATTGCACAGGTACTCAGCCCTCCTCCAAGCCCTGAGAGCAGGAAAAGCTAACTCAAATAAATGCAAAGCGATTCCATTCGATTCCACCTTTTAAATACAACACTTAATTAACTCTACTGGGGCTTCTTTCACTCTTGCTGCTTGTGTTTCCATGCCATCGAGGTTAGGAAAACACCTTCTCCCTTTGCACAGAGGGGCCCTCCCTGCTCTGTGCTGGCATCACACGAACCACAGACTGGGCCCTTGGGCACACAGAGCCCGGCCCCAAACTGTGAGAGCTTCTTCTTCAGAAACCCGGGAGCAGATGGTGGATTTTTACTGCTCTGTCTGACCCTCGCTTGGACTCCAACCCAGTAACATCACCAGGCTCTTCAGTGGAGCACCATTCTGCTGTTCCTTTCAAGCACCTCTCAGGTGCTTGAATGGAACAGCAGAAACCAAGCTGTCAACCCACTAGATCCAACACTTAGAGTCAGCAATGCTGAACTCTCCAGAAGAAAAGAGAAAGAAAGAAAAGCAGAGATAGGGAGTGGAGGGAACAATCCGAACCAGATGTTTTAAGCAGCTGGCATCGCTGTTTCTCCCAAGATGCTGATGAACGCAAACTCTGCGGCTTGATAGACCCCCATCAGCCACCCTCTTCCTGCAAACAGAGAATTCAAATCAGCCCTGCTGGATTTAATCATCTTCTCCCCTTAAATAATAAACTGGGGGCAGGACAGGAAAAGGATTTATTCATGTCACTAACTGTCAAAAAAATGTTTACTGTGCTAAAATAACCCGCAGTAAGAATAAAAAAAGAAGAAGAGAAAACACCCAGAGGAGAGGGAAGTGTGAGAACATCAGCTCTGCACGAGGGACTTGGACATGCCCAAGTTGACATTGAGAGGGGACAGACATGAGCTCTTCCAGCAGATATTAACAGGGAAATCAGAGCAGGAAGAAAGGGGGAAGCACACTGGTTGGCTCAGCATTTGAGCTGAGCTCTGCTTTTTGGGCAGAGCTGAGAACACACATTTTTTTAGGCAGAGTTTGTGGTGTAGCACCAAACTCCAACACAAACTCAACAGGTTGCAGAGTAGCTCCCCCCAGCCCTGGCCTGATACCCTTCATGACAGCAGATCACCTTCTCAAAAAAATCTTCAGAGAGAGGAAAAAAAGATATCAGAAGCAGGGCTGCAAGATGCTCCTCCTGCCAGAGAAAGGTCAGGGGATGCCAGAGGCCTGAGAA
Source organism: Lycocorax pyrrhopterus obiensis (assembly GCA_014706295.1). Taxonomy (NCBI): domain Eukaryota; kingdom Metazoa; phylum Chordata; class Aves; order Passeriformes; family Paradisaeidae; genus Lycocorax; species Lycocorax pyrrhopterus. Next base: position 3,376,803 of record JACSVZ010000008.1, on the reverse strand, counting down.
ATAACAGCATAAATTCAACATACCAGGAAAAACAAAGACTTTGAAGCATTACTGAAACAGCCTCCAGCTCTGTCACACTAGGCATGAAGCCTTTACAACAGGGCACAAAAAGGGCCCAGAACACAAAAGGCTCGAGCAATCTGGCAAAAATCCATCAAGGACTATTAAACATGAAGTTACAGATTAACTTTGAGCTCAGGAATCCCCCAGACTGGAAGGGAGCAAGACACGGGTGTCGGTTCTTTCTCAGGATCCAGCCCCTTGCTGGAGCCCCACCAGGGAACTCAGCACAGCCAGTGGACATTGCAGATAAAGGGGCTGAGGGTCACATTTCACCAGGGCAGGGGCTGTGAGGCTGCTGGCACAGTCCCAAGAGGAGGAGCCCATGAAGGGGGACCCGTGAAGAGCTGTACCCACCCACATCTTGCCCAGAGAATCTGTGGATGCCCCATCCCTGGAAGCGTTCAAGGACAAGTTGGATCGGGTTTGGAGCAACCTGGTCTAGTGGCAGGGGTGTGAAACAAGATGAACTTTAAGGTCCCTTCCAACCCAAACCATTCTGGGATTCCATGACATCCAGGACCCCTTCCCAATCTGCAGCATGTAAATGGGGGCAGGCACAGACCAGACCCCACATGGAACATCCCATCATTCAACACACCCATTACAACTGTGCTTTGCTGGAGCACGGCCTTCCAGAAAGCCTTTCCAGACTGGACATACCACGGTTTTCCAACAGCTTGCAGTGAAAATACCCCAAGCTCCCCTGCAATTTCCTTCTGTCATCTGATGCCAACCCAGCCTGTCTCCTTTCTCCCATCCTGTTTTTTTATACTGGTGCTCACAGCAGGAACCCTGTACAGACCAATTTGTTGGTGTTTTGTGCACGCTCCCAATCTTTTAGAGCTCTCCTGTGCTTTAGCAGCTATTTCTCAGCCTGGGAGACACTCTGCTGGTGGGATTGAACAGCACAGTGAAGGTGCAGTGGGAGCCAGACCAGGGGCTCACATTCCCAGCTTTAGGCTTAAAGGAAACAGCCACCTGCAGAAAACAGTCAGCAGGAAAATTAGGCACCAACAGCACAGAATTCCCTGTTCTTACATCCCCTCGGGCTGTCCAGCATCTGGGAATGCCCAGAGGCCTTTCTAGATGAATCAGTGCAAAGGACAACCTTATCATGGATAATATCAAACAGCTGAACCCAGGAACAAATTGTTTTCTGCCCTAAGTCTGTGCCTTTCATCACAAGTCCTTAAGGGACAAGCAGTGGAATGAGATTCCCTCCTGTCAGAATTAAATCAGGACAACTGTGACTAGAAAATGAACTCAACTGCTGCAAAATGTCCTTGGACATTCCAGTCTCCTGATCCAGAGGTGGTCCAACACAGGCACGTGGAGAGCAAGGCGAGATCCAAGAACCACGGGGAAGCAGATCCAGTCCATGCCTCCTAACTTATTCCAGCAGCGGGATGTCACTCCAGCTCCACCTGCAGGCATTTCTGTCGGTGAGAGAGCCTTGAAGGTTAGATGGGAAAGGTGTTGCTCTGGGAAGTGAGGGAAGCAGAGGTTGGTGGGGAGGAACAGGCTGCAGGTGAGAAAAGCAGGGAAGGTGGTGAGCCTGGAGGTTGTATAAAAATACCATTAAATAGACTGGAAAGTCAAAAGGGTTGGGTTTCTTAGCATAATCCCACAGGCAAATGCTGAATGCAGCTTCCCAAGAGCGCCTTCCAGCAACCTCCATGAAATTCCCTGCTCCAGCCCATACTCTTCTTGCATTCAGTCTCCCTACACAGCCAAAGTTTCCAGGAGGAACATTTGCTGAAGCTGGATTTTATAGGAGTATCAGAAAACATTTGCAAAATGAAATCTGAATTGACAGAAGGGGACACGCATGATACAAATTATATTTTTTTTAAAAAGTTACTCCTCTAGATCAGGGAATCAGTCGGTATGTCCTTGCAAAATTATTCACTCCTTTAATTAGAGGTTTTGAGGGGGTGGGAGGTCAGTTAAGTGTCTGTGATGCTTCAAGTAACCTGACGTGATTCGGGCATCAAGCTCACACTAAAAGAAGTAGAAATCCAGCTGGTTTCCTAGGTAACCTATCCTATAGAATCATTAGGGTTGTAAAAGAGCTCCAAGACCAAGTCCAACCCCTAAAAAAGGGGAACACCATTAAGAGGTACAAAAAAAGACCTTCGGTACTTTCACACCTACAGAAAAACCCCTCAAACTTATTAGATTTCAGGAGAAAAAACCATCCCAGACCTTCAAATCTGCACAATTTTTTAAAAATTTATATTTAGATGTTATCTATATAGCACCAGTCACAGCTAGGAAATGCATGAGCACATTATGGCTCACAGGAGAAATCCCTGCAGGTAAAAAGTATGAGAGACAGGAGAGTTCCCAGCAAGGATCGCCAGTCCCAGAGCTATGCAAGGCACAGAGAGAGCCTTGCACAGGAAACAAGGAAAACTGTGACCTTGAGATGAGAACACATCTGTAACATGTCTATAAAGATGTCAATCTCCTATTTATATAAAATACCTGTGCAAATAGCGAGGAAGCCATGCATAAAAATCCTGCACCAGGCTTCCAAGAAAACCCTTCATCCAACTTCTCTGCTGCCACCTCCATATCCATCCCTGGCAAAGCAGTACTAAATGCCTCTTTTCCTCCCCACAATTAAGAGTACAAGGCCTAAATACTGGGCATTTTAGCTGAATTATCTGCATTTGCTGTGGTGGGCTTTACCTATGTGGACAGCAATCATAGAAAAAGGAAAAAAAGAAGTAAAAATCCTGTACAACTTATTCAAAGGCTGGAAATGCCTCACAGCCCTGGTTGTTACAGAGTGATTTTCTTGTATCTCTCTTCAAACAGAAAAGCAGCACAATGTGGACTAGAGATCTAAAGTGGCAGCTGAACTGACCAAGGAGAATGTTTGGTGGGGGGAGTACACGCTCAGCAAAATGAATGGCATCCTAAATTGGTTTGTTTTTACCAGCTTTGAAAACCAAATTGAGGCTTGTAGGAGACTCCAGAGAATACCAGTGATTCAGAGTTCAAAACAAGCCTTTTTTCCCCAGACCGGCTTTGCAGGGGTCTTTGAGACAAAGAGATGGTAGCAATAACATATATAATATATATAACATTAACACACACACACAGGGACAGACTGAACATCAACAGATTGATATTATCCCCCACTTAAATAATGAAGTGCCCTCTACAAAAACAGGATAAATGCAGTCTCAGCCCACAAGGCCAAGCAGGCTCTAGACAAAAAAGTACTCTTGGAAAATAAGATAGCTTAAATTTCCCCCATGAACCTGTGCCAAACCGTTCCTGTTAAACAGACACCTCCAAACGCCATTGAAAAGCCAACAGGGAGCACCAGCGTGGATACAAGGACAGATTCCAGCAGTTTGTGTTTCATACCTTCCCAGCCTGGAGCTCTGAGCAACCTGGTCTAGTGAAAGGTGCCACTGCCCACGGCAGGGGGTGGAACGAGATAAGCTTTAAAGTCCCTCCCAACACAAATCATTCAATAAGTCCATGATTTCCCAGTCCTTTCCCTCAGGAGGGACCTCTCCCATTGCAGTACTGCCTGTGATCACTGGTACTCTGCTCTGGAAAACAACAACATTGGTGACGTTTTGAGAAAGCATCAGCTCAGGTCTCTCAATACCTTTTATGACAGATCCACCTTTCAGTTGCTGCACTGAGCCACATCCATACCCTTTAGTGTTTCAGGAGCATCGACAGGTCACAGATGCCATGGAAAAAAAAAAAAAAAAAGAAGAAGCCAAAAGACCTTTTGCAAGGACAGAAACAGTTCTGGGAGAGCCACCTGGGGAGAGAAACCCAACCCACATCCAAAGAACTCCCTGTTCCCTGGTCTGCTCCAGCACAGCTTCACCAAGAGCTTGGTTCCCCCATGGATGGGTTGGACAGAGGCGAGGATGTCTGCCAGAACAGACTCCTGTCACCCTCCCGGGGTCACCCCTCCCAAATAAGCACACACCATTATGAAGGATCAATTAAAACCAGCAGGAGTGGAGAAGGTGCAATTCCACCCAGTATTAGACTTTTCCATCCCAGTTTTCCTGGGGTTTTTTGGGGATCAGTACCTTTTGCCTGTGAGCAACAATAAAACTACTGATTAAACTTGAAAGGGGGACTGTCTTCGAACCAGAGGAGAGGCACAGGAGGGGAGGGATGCATTATTTAGAGGGTTTGTGTTTTCTACCCCAGCAGCCACCACAAGATTTACCAGGCAAAGCACGGTACTACTACAGAGTCAAAATCCGAGTGCCTGAAGATGAACATTCCATGGTAATGCATGCCTGAATAATCCCTTTATTACACCTTCTGATTGTAACTTTAACAAGGAGCAAGTTTTATAGCTAATATTTTGGAGAACTACAACAGAGTTTTTTTAGGGCATGCCAAGAATTCATGGGAGAACAAGTCTCACCTAAGTTTACTTCTTCCATCAGGGGACTAAATAGATTTTTCACATAAAATTACCTATCACATGCTGCCTATAAAAAGATGCGGCTGCAAACATCCTGGTTTTAACCTCGGGGCTGGAAGCGAGCACCACAAGGAGCAAAAAATTCCTACAGGAAGCCTGTCTGGCAAGCTCTTCCTTCCCTACTGTGGCATCCCGGACACCTCCATCCCCCTGCCAGCTGCTGAAGCAGGGCTGTGCTGTGGATGTGCAGCGAGCACTGCCAGGAAGGCAAGGCTCTGTGTGTGTTTGCCCATCATTTAAAGTCAACGTTTCTCACTTCTTTTTTTCCTTTTAAATCAAAGAAGAATTAACCTTTGCAGGGGGTGGGGGGGGGAGGGTAAGATAAATTAAAAAACCACATGGCCCATCTCCTGCAGTGTTGACACAATAGTTTTCATTTGCAAGCAAACGGAAGTTGAACTTAAACGTCAAATATTCATTTATCAGCATTAACCCAGCTGCCCCTTCCCTCTTTGTCCTCATTCACTCAGGCATTTTTCTTGTTTGCCTTTCAGTGGGCTCATGAGTGCGAGTGTAGAGTCATTTTTGTGCCCCAGATTACCCTCTGAACTCCACTGATCCACCACTTGTCCCCGTGACAGGAATGCCCGTTCTAGGCAGCATTTAAAAAAAAAGAAATAGAATCGGACTTTCAAAAAGGCTGCCATCCAGGGAGATCCATTCTCATCAGCGGCAAGCCTCGCAGAATCTGTTCTTCATTCCTTTTTCATTTGGAAACGTCAATGCGTGTCGTCAGAGTGCAATTGTTTTCCTTAATCATCCGCAGCAGTGAAGTAGAAAGTACTCATCTTTGCGGTGGGGAAAAGTCACTTGCTTTATTCATACCCCACTCAATTTCAAGAGGATGCTTTCCAGGCTGGCTTGGCCCTCGGGAATCAAGGCTTATACACTCATCTTCTGTACGAGCGATAAAGATCCTTCCACTGGGAAATACGGGTTTCTTTTGCTACGGTTGCTGCTGAAGGAAAGGCGCAAGCACAAGGACACATCCTAGAAGGTGTCAGAGAAACCTTAAGGAAAAGCCATCAAGAAACCCGGGCATCCTCTTACTTTAAATGTGGCAACTAGAAAAAGAAGCGGGGCTTTGTCGTCGTCTCGATTTTCGTCAAAGCCAGAAAGGCGAACTGCGGAACGTCGTGGCTTTATTGCTCTCCAGAGCTGTTTCTCGTGCAACAAGCTACTTACAATCTTTTCAATTCAGTAATTGTTGGGTTTTTTCCCCCAGCAATCACGAAGAAAAGCTGCTGAAAGGTGCAGGCAATAGACTTCTTAAAGAGCTGTTGACAACTCCCAGGAAACTTTTACATTTCGAATGCATTCTTCCCACATTTCCTGTATTTTCTGTGGTTCTTAAGTTTCTCAATTCAGCACACAAAGCTATTTGCATGAAAATAACATCTTAAGAGTTTCTTACAGAAGACATACAATACCTTCCCTTAAAAAAAGTATACACCACATAATTGTAGAATTATGTGTTGAGCAACTCAGGTAGCCAGGGTAAGAGGAGAACGAAGCACAAAACTGATTGCAAACATTTTTCTTTCATTTTAGATCCCATCGAGTTCTCATTCTCCAGCTGCCACTCACAATAGTATTCCTGGATACACTAATCTAGTGCCATTATCATTCTCTAAAGGCAAGAAGCGCTTTTATTAAAGCAAAGACAAGTTAATTTAATGGTTTCATTGTCTGTGTTTCTAAAAATACATGTAGATTTCCTCTTGACCTGCAGAGAGAAAATTCTGTATTGACATATTATTGGATAAACCCACTCCTTATGAAAGATAAACATCCCATCTGGTAAGCACCTTTTTCCCAAAGTCACAGAGAAATGGCTGGAACCTGTGATGCACCACACAGGTCAGCTGAGTGTTAGCTGAGAGATTAAATCTCTTTCTAAAGGAGATGATCCTCAATAAATCCACCAGGCTACAAATTCCACCACCATAAAACGTTTTGGATAGCCAGCAACTTTCACCTAAGGATGCTGCACCTCCATTCAGCATCTTAAATTACACCAGGCAGTAAACAGGACAGTTCAACATGCTCCAGATTAAACAAAAAAAAAAAAAAGCCAGAGGGATGTGTTTACCAAATTTTACACTTGCTAGTGTTTCTGGGTGAAAGTCTCACAAAGAGAGATTGCTCCTAATGCTGGATGTTGGGATGAGCAAGGTATTTTCCAAGTATTTCACTTGCTTAGGTCCTGGAGTCCACATTTCTGCTTCAGAATTCCTAGTAAAGAAGAGGTATCTGGCCTCAAGCTGTGCCAGGGGAGATCCAGGTTGGGTATCAGGAAGAATTTCTTCTCAGAAAGAGTTGCTAAACAAGGGAAGGGGCTGCCCAGGGAGGTGGTGGAGCGACCAGCCCCGGAGGTATTCACCAAAGTTTGTGGCACTCAGTACTCTGGTCTGGTTGACCAAAAAAACAAAAAACAAAACAAAAAAAAAACCCCACAAAAACAAAAAAAAAAAAACCCCATGAAGAATAGCAAATCACTAAAAAGAAGCCCAGGCAGCAACTGGAGTTTTCTTTGTGGACATCCCAGCTTCAACACTGCTTTTCTCACAAACAACATCAAGATCGTCTCCTAAAATAGCACATAGGAAGAACTTCTTTTTGTGTGAATAAATGCCGAATTATCTTGATGGCTGGCAGCATCCAGCACATCATCACACAAATTCATTTAAAAAAAAAAAATGACAAGGTCACCTCCAAACAACTCTTAAGAAGCTATTCTCATGCAAGTGTTTGTGTGCACAAATGCCAGAAAACCACAAATAACAAGAAGTATACTGAAAGTAAAAAAAAAAAAAAAATTAAAAATCATTGCAAGTAAAGGAGCTCTCTCCCACGAGGCAGCAGGAGGTTTTTATTTTTTAACACTTCTGACTGTTATTGCAAAGGCAGGAAGAAAAGACAAATTAGAAAGATGAGACGGTAGCAAAGCACAAGGTCAGCAATAACGTGACTCCGAGGTATTATTGAATTCAGTCAAGGTTAATCACAGGAGCCAAGTTTTTACCTTGGTGCCTTCACCAGGTGGCTAAATGGGATGTAAGGATACAGCCCAAGAGCATTAGATTCTCTCATTTCTGCCTCACAGAGAAGTATTTGCAAGACCCTGGTTAATTAAACTAATAAACCACAAGTGAAAGCCTGGCCTCGTGCCACTTTTTGACAAACACATTGTGCAGGGGTGTCACATTAACAGCCCTTATCCCATCACGAGGGGATGGGAGCCGGGAGCAGGGAAGGAGCAGCACCGAGGAGAACAAGACAAACCAGCTGATTTTCAATTAAGAGTTGAAATAAAAATGAAGTGCTTTTAGTGCTCGGCCTTCAAACTGCCAATACTCTTAAATAACACACATACCTGGCCATCCTACAGCCCTGTTAAATCAACTTCATTTGTTTCAAGCAGAGCTCAGCAGCACTTACTTAACAAGCACTGCTTCAAGCATGACTCAACACAGGGAGAAAGCCTTTTGGGGCAAAGGAAAATGTCTCAGAGGGATGCTGGGAGAAACAAAATCTCTTTGGACTAGAAATCACTCACCACAGCAGCTTCTGGCCGGGCTCAGAGCATTTGAAGATCGTCTGCCTGCTCAGGCTGAGGTAGGTAGGTCCTAGTTTGTCCCAGGAAAGAATGCTGATGTCCCCGGAGTTTAAGCAGTTGGTGAGGTGTTGAGGTTGGGATTGCAGGCTCCTGGAGGGAGAAGCAAACACCTCAGAAGGTGGCCTAGTTCAGGACACCCTAAACATCCTCCTCTGTTACCGCTTCCTCCTTGTTGGCTCTGCTCGAGGACGAGGACGTCTGAAACCTTTAAAGCATCGCACCTGGTTTTGGCCTGGGGCTTGGAAGGTGGAGGTTGAATTTGAAAGATGGGTGCTCATGTGTTTACAAACAACTCGATGGATTAAAGTCTTTAGGAGAAATGGGTGTTAACGTCTTCGAAACGGGTCTTAATGCCTGTACCGACCTCAAGCCGAACGGGTTTGGTCACAGAACCCAGGCAGTTTGAACTCCTAAACTTTAGGGTAATAGGAGAAATGGGTCCGCGCAAAGTCTATTGCAGAGCCCAGACGGTCTGAACATCTGGTGGATCCGCAGAACCCAGACAGCCTGAACTTCCGGACTTTGGGGGAAAATGACATGTTCAAGGGAGGGAATATGTGACAGGTGGTTCGGGAAGGCTGTACCTTCCTAGTACCTCAGCTAGTGGAAAAAGGAAGAGGGCAACATGCAGCCAGGAGTTTAGGATGAAAGGAGGCTGCACCCTCAAAAACGGAGAGAGAAATCACACGGGGGATATGCCCCAGGGGACTCTCTCCCTTTATTCAAATAATGTTGCACGACTCCTCTGTCTCCTTTGTGGACAACGGCTTTTCCGCACAAATTTTGTTTTGGTGGGTCATCAGCATCCAAAGTGTCAGTGGGATCCATTGTTGGTGGACGACTCCAAAGCTCCACCTCTATGTCCATTTCAGTCCCTGTAACATTTCACAGACTATTATCTGTCCCTTGTAATTCGGCCACCTCCCACCACAGGTCGAACTGTGCACACGTTGTGCAGATTCCAGCTGTTTCTCTGGGAGTATCCAGGCATCCATTGCAAGCTCCCACCTGTAATGACATCTCCTTCCTTACCAGTTCCATCTGGGTGGATGTACTCAGGCACCACTGCTGCTGCTGCCTCACTATCCTGGTTATTTAGGGCTGAGGGAAGATCCTGAACCTTCTTCACTGCATTTTAAGTGCTCAGAGCTTCACATTTCATTAGTGGTGACTCTTCCCTGTCATTTTCTTCTGCTCTAGTTTCTGTGTCCAAATCTCTTTGATCCATTTACTCCAATCCCTGACCCCTCATCTTTTGACGCAACACACAACTAATTCTTCGCGAGAGTCTCTTTCCTTCTGCCAAAGAGCTCTCCAGGAGCAGCTTTGTGTTACAGCCAAACCCATTCAAAGGCCCCTTCACCCGCTTATCCTGAAGCTCTCTTTCAATCAGTTCTCCTCGTGGAAGTGCTCTTGTCCACACATGCTTCAGGCTCTTGTGCTCTCTGTACAAAGCCTCTCAGTGCCTCCAGAGTGGGGTTTATGGACCAATGTGCATTAACCTTTCCTCTCAAAAACCTGAATATGGAAAACCAACGTTATCCCAAAGGCCTAATAAACAGCAGAGAGCAGGAGGAACGGCTGCAGCCTCTCAGAGTGTTGAGCTGCCTTCTTGGGATGCTTGGATGAGGGAAATAAGCATAGAAGTATTTTGAAAGAATGCTCCTTCATCTCTCTCAAAACTACGAATAATGAGGAGCTAATTTCCTCTATCCTGTTAGAGCTTGTTTGACTTCTTGAGAAATTAATACCTGTCCTTAAGGTTAGGCTGATACAAGCACCAGTGATTTTTCAATAGCTCAGCTTCAGGTTTGTAGAACAGCAAAATTATCATCACGTATCATTAGGTGAAGCAGAAGTTTCATTATTTAAAGCAAAAAGAATATGCATTAATATTCTCTGCGATAAATGCAGAAGCACATCTGATAGAATCATATAATATCCAGAGCTGGAAGGGACCCACAAGGATCATCAAGTCCAACTCCTGGCCCTGAACAGGACACCCCAACAATCCCACTCTGTGCCTGAAGAGCATTGTCCAAATGCTCCTTGAACTCTGGCAGGTTTGGAGACATGACCATTCCCTGGGGAGCCTGTTCAGTGTCTGACCACCTCACTTCACATTTCTGGATACAAATATTTTGGAAAAAAGCCTGAACTCTTCTGTACTATCAACATAATCCAAAATATGGATCAAACTGGAGCTGTGGCGAAGGAGCAGCACCACAGAAACACACGTAGTTTACTTCTCACCTGCCCCCATGCATCTAAATTTAAATCATTATGAGTGCCCTGCAGGAAAGGTGTGGAGGAAATGGCAGCATTCAGATCCTGGGTTTAAAACATTTGCTGTCCAACACTACACGGCCCTTTCCTTAGAGATGCACCCATGCTTCGGGGAGGGTAAAAAAAGGTATGAAGGCATTAAGTGCATAGGAGCACTCTACTCTGCCAGCCACACCAGCCCAAAGCGTAGGACAATGCCAAACCAGCCACCCCACTCCATTCCACAGATGAGCTCCAAACTGCAAAAATTGAGGCTGTGCAAATCACCCTACTCTGTGAGCCCTGCCGTGAGCCCTGGCAGCCCCACAGGACACTCACACAGAGCATTGAGAGGGGTATGCCTCCCACGCTCACCCAGCCTGGGGCTGACACTCTCCGCATGCTGAGGAAAAGGGGATGTCTCAGCCCTCCATTTCAGAAGCAAGAAGTAGAAAAAGGGACAAGGCTGCAACTATTATTCGAGGTTTCGGAACCAGGAGGGATGGGGAGGCTGGAAAATGTCACAGACGTCTTGCGGACGTGACACAGGCTGGCTTGTGGGCAAATTAACACAACCGGGAGAATTCACTCAGGCTCATCAGGGTAATGAAATGTGATATCCACTGGAGAAAGCAGGGGCAGGGACAGCTCCACTTTGCTGTAGCAGCGATGCCCTTTAGACAAAAGACTCCCTGGTGAAATGCAAAACAACTCTGGGACAGAGTGTATTCTATCAGGATCCAAGGATAGCAAACCCATAACCTCCTAAGTAGATCTCTTCTGCTTATTTCTGTGCTTCAGGATGTGCCTAAGAGTATTTGGGGAGCAGGCACTCAGAAAACACTGCCATTTTCCTTTTCTCCTCCCTAACAGTCATGTTGTTCAGGGTCCAGACCAAAAGGTCTCAGTCCAAAAATCCTTGCTGACTACACATGTACAGGCCGCATTTATCAGCCACAGGTTCTTTAAGACTCACTTACAGCAACTGCTGGACCATGCAGGGAGGCAAATTCACCTGGCAAACAACTCTGCCCATCTAGATACCTCTTTTCTCCTCCAGATCAACCCAAACCTGCCAGCACTCATCTCCTGTGAGGACAGATAAATTTCAGCTTCTTTTAAACTCTCCTGTTTGAGACCACTGGTTGTTAGGATGGTCTGTGTCATCTCAAGACCAACAAGGAAATACTTCTTGCTAACAAGAGGGACTGCCATTCCCACCTCTTCAGAAATGCTTTTTGATGCTGTCCCTACCTCTGCTCCCATAGCACATCCTTCTAACCGCTCCCAGCCTTCATGACTCTCTCCAGGCTTGCAGATGAAGACTTATCTTTTGAGCTATTATAGTTTTTCTGCAAATTAACCTTATTTTAGAGCCCTCTGCCTTGCCCTTACCTCCCCATCTTCTGTCATTACAACCAGATTAATTTTTCTGTAAGTGGGACTGCTGGAAAACTCTTTTAGAGGAACTTCAAGGAGATCCTAGGAAAGGTTCTCTAAAACAACTCTATTTTTGCCCTAATATGGTTTGAGCATTATACACACATACTGAGTAGGAAAATTCCCACGACCCTGTGGATAACACCACCTGAGAACTCCTCTGCAAGTCTGCTGTAGCTCTGAGTAAAAGGGAGTCATCAGACCTAGGGAGAGAAAAAAAACAGGGATCACAGTTTTAACTTCACTTTTCACACTTTCCTTCGCAGAGGAAATGCTGCATTAAGATGTTGGGTGAAGCATAACACATCCCACACTTCTCCTCTCAGCTCAAAACGTGTAGCTTTCTGTTACAGAATCTCAAATTGCTGTGCTTGGGCAGGTGATTCATTTGTTAAATAATTTCTTTGGTGTTGCCTGGACTTGAATTAATTTTAGTGGATCCATAACCAAAGATGCCAACCCTTGTCCCTGAAAGCCTGAGCTGCTGTGACATTCTGTTTTCCCTGAGACTGTTGCCCCAAAACCATCTCCTGGGCCTTGGTACCAGCAACACACAGATACTTGTTTCTTCACACACCTTGTTCTGGTTTTTTTAAGGGCTTTAAATAAGCTGTTGCAAAACCGTTGACTTTGCAAACAAAGTTTCCACACGGAGCAATTTATCTGCTGTGTGGCATCTTAATTTGGATGTGTGTTTTAAGAAGGGTTCTGCGGGCAGCAGCAGCCGGGCTTTCGGAAGTTACATAAATCAGTACATTCACGTCTGTGTGCGCTAACAAGGAATGAATGCCTCTTTCCCTTCCAGTTAGCATTTGTGTGTGTCACGAGTGCCGCTCCCTCTCCCCACCTTTCCCACTGTCTTCAGGATACAACCACAGAAACTGTCATATTGAATTACACTGATAAACCATCCTATTTGGTGCCCTCTCTCCAGTCATACCCCACACCAGCTGCTACGGATTTAACATTCCTGCTAATTGACAGTGATGGAACAGCACCACCACGAGGGACATATTTCCTTTGCATTAGGGCCCCCCCTCCTTTCCTTCCGCGTTTTATCACGTGGATTTTCACCCTGCCTCACATACCTATGAATATTGTACGCTGAGAACATCTGCTGTGGAATTTTTGGGAAGGACACGGCAATATCAGCCACAAAGATGTTACGAGGGCTGGAGCACCTCTGCCACAAAGACAGGCTGGGAGACCTGGGGTTGGTCAGCCTGGAGAAGACTCCAGGGAGACCAGAGAGCCCCTTCCAGTGCCTAAATGGGGATGTATAAAAAGGAGGGAGAGTGACTTTTTACATGGACTGATAGTGACACGACAAGGGGCAATGATTTTTAAGTGATAGAGGGAGGTTTAGACAGGATATTAGAAAGAAATTGTTCCCTGTGAGGGTGGGGAGGCCCTGGCACAAGTTATCCAGAGAAGCTGTGGCTGCCCCATCCCTGGAAGTGTTCCAGGCCAGGTTGGATGGGGCCTGGAGCAACCTGAGATAGTGGAAGGTGTCCCTGCCCATGGCAGGAGGGTAGAAAAAGATGGTCTGTAACGTCCCTTTCAACCCGAACTGTTCTGTGATTCTGGCAAGGAGTTTTGCAGTTTAGCACATTAACTGAGTGAACAACTATTGATTCCTGTATTGCCCCTCAGTTGCACGTGACCAGCTCTTAAACATCCCAAAAAGGGCTACCTACACAAGGGCACAGGGCGACTTGCCAGTGTCATCCAGTGACTTAAACATCTCAGTTATGTTCTGTCTCTTCTACAAATGGAAACAGTCCTTGCAACTAAAGCAAACTCGGGAAGGACAATTTAAAAAATGTGACACTTGCTGTAGCAGGGAAGCCTTCTCTTGCCTCTCATCACTGTCAGAGCCTATCTTCCCAAATCTTCTGTTTGCGCTGGATCGCCCTTCCTACCCCGCTGGAGGGCTCCAGGCAACGCACCAGCTCCCACAGATACATGCAAGACCTCCTCCCACCCCAAGGCAAGGAAAGAAGGAACCAGGCCAGACTCAGACCAGCTGGAAATCTTCCTCCTGTGCACCGGGCATGCACACAGTCCTGTGACTCAGATGAACAAAACCCATGGATAATTGGATGTTGCAGGGATCCCACAGCAATGAGGGGATGGGGTTGGGCTGCCTTGCAGAGTTCAGCTTTATCCCTTGGCCAGGAAATTTGAGGCATAATTAAAATGAAATGTTGGTGTCTGTGTTGCACATTGAAATATTGATGAAGGGAGGCATAAAGCATTTTATGAATGCAGGCTTCCATTTTGTGATTTACTGCCCCCAAACATCACTTTCACAGAACCTACTTGGGAAAAAACGGGGAGAGATGAAAGAGTGATAGGGTTTTTATTGCTGCAGAAAATGGGAAGGGAATTGGACAAAGTTAAATACAATGTATTGAGATAGTCTTTGGCTCTGAACTTCAGATACAGCAGGAGCTCACTCACACCTGGAAAAGGTCCTCTGAGGTCTATGGACATTTTTTTTCCCCTTTCCTTGTGCCATAGCAATGCTGGGAAGGGGCTACACTGCTTTTAACTGGAGTTAAAAAGAGGTCAAGGCCCTGTTTATAATGAGACTTGGAGTGAAGTACTCAAAGCTGTGTGGGAAGGCACAGGAAGGACTCTCCATCACCTTTACCTGCCATTCTGTCTTTATTACTCAGCCCTACCAAGTATAGTTCAGCCAAAGGGAACTCTGGCTCCATACTTATTTCAAAAAAGGGAATGAGGAAATATTCAGAGAGTATTTAATTAATGACTTAATTACAGCACAGGCTAAGACAGAGGCCTTTGCTGTAGCAACAGCAGCGGCTAACTCTGCCTGAAGTTTATTTGCCACAGAAATGAGTGGCAAATTTGCCTCCAGGATGAGAGAAATCCCAAGTCTGAGTCAAAGACGAGACATGCACTGAAGCACTTGAGTCTGTAAGTTGGCACTCAACCTACCCAATCCCAGGCTCCTTGCTCCCAGTCCCAGCCACTGTCAGATCCAGCCGAGGTCATGGACAGACCCTGGTGGAGCAGTTCAACACACCCAGGGTGTGAGATAAGGTACCCAAATGCTTCACTTCAAGGGTCTGCTGGTTTGGGCTCAGCCCAGCTCCCATAACTGGAGTATTCTCTTGCTACTTGATGAAGGCATAACCTTGTCTCACTTATTTTAACTCCCATTTCTTCCAAAACTGAAGTTCATTAGACTTCAGCTTTACATTTTCTACCTATGTTTCTTTCAAGTTCCATTCCCTCTGCTAAGCTTAAGAATTCAGCTTTCTGAGCCAACTTAAAACCATTAAATTTTGACCGTTCCTTTGAATTCAAGTGTTTACCAGTACAGCTTTGAACCCCTGGCACAAACCAGCTGTTGTCCTACAAGCTGAGGCAGAAGAGGAAAAAAACAGAAGTAAAACCAATCACATTGAATATTCAAAGCTGGCTGGGTGGAAGAGCCTTTACTAACTACTCATCTGGTGAAAATACTTTTCATTTTAAGGTTTGAGTCTGTTTTAACATAGAGATGTGATTCATCCAACAGGGCAACCTCCTTGCAAGATGAATTTTTATATTCCACGCTCCCTTTACAAGTAATTCACTCAGAGCCATGCAACAAAACACTTTATGAAGCCCCTCAATTTACTGGTTCCTCAGCAGAAAATATCAGCAAGAGGTCTGTGGAAAATTAAATATATGCACATATTGAGAAAAACAGTAAGCTATAGATACCACTCAATGAAGTTTTACGTGACCAATTGCTGTCGGTGGATATGTGATTTAAAGGTTGCATTAAATATCTGAAGCTTTAACTAATCACTGTATAAATAACTTACAGTGGTGGCTCCAGGCAAATGACTGATTTTCATCTTCTCAGCACACCTGTATGAACAGAGGTGGATTCAAATTAAGATCTACAGGAAGACAGAAGAACAAAACTAATTCTAGGAACACTGTTGGAAAACCAGAGAGAAAGCCTGAGTACAGCAGCAGGAACAAAAATATCATCTGTTGTTCATCTCCAACACCCATGGCGCCACAGGAAGTAAGGCCCAAAAGGTCTGAGAGACACAGGGAAATTATCCACTTCACAATCCTTATCTGGGTCATCCATGGGATTGTTAACAGCAGACAAATCCGCCACCTCCAGGACATTCATGGGGGATTGAAGGATCACATTGTATAACCCAAGAGCAGGGGACAAACTTCAACATCTCAAGGGGCCTCACTGAGTCCTTTCAGCTCTTCAACTTAAATAATTTTAATCTGACAAAAAGAGGAATTGCTTCAGGGCAGATTCACCTGGCAGGAAGGAAATTACACTACTTCCCAACATGACCAAGTATTTGCCATGTTGCAGGAATGTTCAGGAAATAACCTCACAGATGAGCAAGGACAGCAATACCCTCTCATTTTGGGGAGCAAGGGTGAGCACGCAGCCATGGCATCCCAGGAAAACACCAGATGTTTGGCTGGGTCAGGAAACATTTCCAAAAAGTCTAACTCCTCCTTCCCCGTTTTGAGGTTATGCATAGAGGTTTGGACAATTTAGGATTACCTGTGTGCAGATGTGGCTCCACCACTGGCCAAGCTAATTGTTAGGAGGAAGAAGGTAATTTGGATATCGATAAATATTGCTCTTCACTTTCTCTCCTTCGTAACCCAAGAGACATTCTTGGATTCCTTACAAAACAAGGATAATCATATGTTATTTACCACCTTTAAAGAGCAGCCTGTCTCCTTTTTCCCCAAGGATAGTCACTTGGGATGAGGAGAGGAGCTGAAGCTACTGGACATCTTCTCCTTTAACCAACACACAAGGACGGGGGGGGGCGGGGGGGAAGAAAGAAAAATATCATCAAGGTCAGTTTTCACTAGGATGAGGAAGGAAAGCGCCCTTTTACTGTCCCTTTTGGCTCCTGCTCCTGATGTTGAAATCTAAGAGCTAATGAAGATAGATGGGTTCATCCATACTGTTGGGGTCTGGATACTAATGAATATTATTTAATGGTCAAGAGCTGTCACAGGGCACATTGATTAATTAGCAGAGTTAGAAGGAGAGTGACTCCACCAGCACATCAGCTACTAATAATAGAACCCAAATCAGTCTGGAAATGTAGCCAAAAGGATGAGGCAACTGCAGGCTCTCAGCTCACCTTCACCACAAGAAACAAAGGCAAAAAAACTCTTCTAGACGGATTTTTTGCATTTCCCGCTTCCTGCTAGGAAGAGATGTGTTGCTACAGGGCCAAGTGTCCTCAGGGAGGACCAGTGGGGGCGGAGGTGAATGATCCATATCGTGGCCATGGATCGGTGCTGGGAGAGGTCAGCAAACAGATGCTCCTTTTCCCAAAGGATCTGCTGTTTCCTTTCTGCAAAGGGATCTACCCCTCTTTCAGACCTGACAAGAGACCTCAGCACAGCCCCCCTCTACAACAACTTTCTACCTTTTGAGGATACAAACTTTTACTCTGAATTGAGTCTTAAACACTTTGAGGTCCCAATTTCTCCCTGCTTCAGTTTCCTACCTCTACAAATAAAATCTCCCTGCATCCATTTAAAGAATAATCTACTCAAAACATGAAATCTTTCTCCCTGTGTGTCTACACAGCCTAGGAAAAAAAAAAAAAAACCCAACAAACCAACAATCCCACAACAAGCAGCTTGCTATAGAAGTTTTCTACACTACTGTAAAACAAACCAAAACAAAATAACAAAAGTGACCCATTGGAGAGGAGAGCTGCACTTAAGATTAGCTTCCCAGGTGTCTGGAGGAGTGCAAGGAATGATGATGAAATAGCTATATCATATATACACACATTTGTTAGAGCACACACTGACACAGCTGGGAGACACTGACAGCTCTGCAGAGTAAGACTAATTTCTAAGCACTGAAAATCATCTTGGTGGAAGGCTTAGGAGTAAAAATTATCCAGGCAATCTGACAGAGTGGTCATAATTTTGGCATCTAACATCTCAGTCATGCCCGAGCCAGAAATTATCTTTCTGCCTCAGCAGAAAGCAGAGTTTTTCATGCTTTCTGTTGACATGGCAGATTTGATCACTGGCTACAGAGGTTAGGAAAATAAGACAGGTGGGTTTTGCACTATGCCTACTGCCAGTGAAGACAGAGGCACAGGGCAAAGAGGGGAAAGATCCTGGCCTGTTCCCCACTTTGCTAGTTTCCCACAAGCTCTAAAATACCCTTTCTGGAGCTCTGTAAGGAAAAACCACAATTCTACGCACTAAAGTGCAACTAAATCTGCCAGCAGTGTAAATGGAAGCAAGTGAAATAAAAGCCAATCTAGTACCCCTTAAACTAAAACTGGAGTATATCTCAGGTTGTCCCTCAAATTTCATCAGAAGATGGTACCACAAAGACAGCAAGGAACCTCCCCAAATCCTCCCTCCTGGTTGGTGACTTCTGGCAATGAACACCCAAAACACACCGCAGAACCACAGCACCTAGAGTCAGATTTTTCTGCTTTGTAGCCCACAAACCAGCAGGTATTTTAAAGCATTAATTAATGAAAGCTATGCACCACTAATCAAAATGGGAGCCTGATGCTCCAGTCCACACCTAAGCTCCAGACACAACAATTCAGATCCCAAATTTTGCTGTGCAGATGAAGTGGGTAAGAGACACCAGGTGGGCTCTCACTCATTCTCCCTCACAACAGCCATGTCTGTGCACTGGAGAACTGCAGCAGCACCAGGAGGGTGCCCAAAACTGCAATTGCTTTCAAATATCATAGTTCTCCCTCCTGCCCTATGCTGAATTTGCCCACAAAAGCAAGACTAGATTTCCAAGGAGCTATTGGGGTGAGGCACTCTCAAACCTTTCAGCTGATTTAAGGCACCTGTCAGTCATCTAAACCCTCAGTTACCTACTTAAGAAGGCAGAGCAGCTGCAGTCACCAGGCTTGAGTGAATCAGCCTCACCTGCTCCATTGCGCATCAGAAGAGACAGCTGAGTTATCGAAGAGCTCCTTGTGGCCTCAGGCTCAGGTGTGCAGCACCACCACGGAACCTGTATTTATTTCCATGCTGGGCATTTGTTGGAAACTGCTGATTGATACATGGAGAAAAACACTCCCTTCGCTGACTGATGCCACTGCTACTGCCCACAGTTGCTTTTTGGTCCTGCTGGCTTTAGTCCTTGCTGTCATGGTGGTCAATATCACAATCTTCCACTTGCTCTGGAGCTCTTCATCTTTTTTGTTACTACAATGGGAATAGGAGTTTGGGGAGAAAAGTTCCTGTTTTGTTCTCCCTCTTCTTCTGCCCTTGGCCACTGGGTCTGTTCCTTCTTTACTTTGCAGGCAGTTTGTCCAAAGCCACTAATGAGTTCTCTTGAGCCTGATGATACATCAGAGGTAGATTCCCTCACACTGGAAACCCTCCCATCCCATGAACAAACATTGTCTGCCCCTGTGGGACACACTCCCGCTCCTCTCCTTCCCTTTGTGTGACCAGCATGAGGACCAGCCTCTCCAAGGACAAGGACCTTCTGAGGGGCTCATGGCTGAGAGAAATCCTACAAGACACAGGACCATAGAATGGTTTGGGTTGGAAAGGACTTTAAAGATCATCCAGTTATACCCCATGCCATGGGCAGGGACACCTTCCACTAGACCAGGTTGTTCCAATCCCCATCCACCCTGGCCTTGGACACCTCTAGGGATGGGACAGCCACAGCTTCTCTGGACAACCTGTGCCAGGGTCTCGCCACCCTCACAGGGAACAATTTCTTCCCAATATCTCATCTAAATCTTCCTAACATCTAATCTAAATCTATTCCCTTCCAGAAAACAATTGGGTCTCTTTCCCAGCAGTACAACACTGTCACCCATCTTCACTCCCCATGGTGCCTCGAGCAGGCAGCAGCAGTTCCCAGTGAAAGCTCTCTTGCCACAGGACATTAACTCTGAGATGATAACACAGGACAGCTGGTGCCACCAAGCAATGTCCTCCAGGAGCTCACAGCACCAGCGGTTTTCTACTCTGGGTCAGAAACAATCACCTCCCTTTCTCCTTCCTCCCCTCCAGCTCCAGCACTTCAGCTTTGCAAGGTCATAAATATTGAGGAATAATTTCCAAGACAAGTCCAAGGCACTACTCAGACAACCTTCAACAGCACTTCAGAGGGATGTCAGCAGAAGTCCAAGAGCTGAAACAAACCACCATGAGTGAGAGGTCCCTCCTTTTGAGCCCAAAACCCTTCCAAGCAATACAAAGCTGTCACAGAGGGAAGTGGAGCTGCCTGAAATCACACACAGCTCCATTTTGCTGTAGCACATCCACAAACTTCCCAGCCCAGGCTATGAATCAGTGGCACTTTGTAGTGTTTCTTCTCTCCTCACTGTGCCTGCCTCAGGAATTCTTTATCCCCAGACTTTGAAGCAAGCTGCTACATTATCTAATTCGCTACCCCCAGTGGGTGAGGCACAGTGGCATTTTGGGTTCTTAAGATTGCCACGTACACAATTTTCCCATTAATTTTGATCCTGCTTCGAACAAACAGTGCAGACAGCATGGTCCAGTGGTCCTTCCCACTAACAGCAAGAACAAGCAGAGCAGACAAATTCCGTTTCTGAGAAGCAGCACAAAGCTCATTAGGCTGGGGAGGAAGAGAGGTGGTAATGTAAATAAGAGAGTAACCTGATCAAAAGAGTATGTTTAATGCTAACAATGAAAAAAAAAAAAAGTCAGTGCTGCACCTGACATGAATATAATGATTTTCCAGTAGCAGGTTGTGCACTAGGAAAAATGAAAAATTTGACAATGTATCTCCAGCAGCTCCCCGTACACCACGCTCCATGTCTGGATACTATCCCGTGCTTCCAAGCAGCGTGCTTCCACACTTCCCCAGCTCACCTACCGCCCTCCTGGGAGGGCTGCAGACGAAGCTGAGCACCCGACCACACTCCCACAGACAATCCGTGAAAGACAGGCACACCCCCCCAACCAGCGGGGGACCGTTTATCACCAAAAAACCAAAATTACTCCGTCTGCTTTCTCAGCCCTGATCCGAGGAAAAAAAAAAAAAAAGAAAAGAAAACCAAAAAAAACCAACAACACTACTATGAAAGTACCCAAAGGCAGATTTAGGAAATAAAATTCGCAACTCTACCGTACAGCAAAGCTCCTGGAGTTGGCCCCTGTCCCCTTTAGCACCTCATCGAGTGCCACAGCGCATAAGCTGCTTCTCTATCTCCAAGGAAATCGCTGTCTTAGCATATCTTTTCTCCTCTCCCACGTCCTGTACGTTGCAGTCACTTCTTCCTTCTAAACCATCCCCAGGTGTTAAATACCTCACTAATCTCTGAGCAACTGTTCTCACCTGGCCTTGGAGCCTGATGTTTCTGGGTCTGATCACAGGGTTTGTTTACCCAAAAGCTTCCCTACCTTCTCTAATCCTGCCCAATAAAACGTTTGTACAGACAGACCTCATCTTTACATCCACATCCAGGGCCCCTCTCCTCTCCCCTTACTGCTTTTTTTTCTGCAATTGCAAAACTGGGACTAAAACCCGAGGACTTCCAGGACTCGAAAACAGCAATGGCAGCCAAATTATACGGGGACAAGATTTTAGCGGAGCCTGTTGCAGTAGGGACCTACAAACTGGACAGGGTCTCTTCATCAGAAACTGGAGCGACAGGACAAAGGGGAATGGTTTAAAACTAAAAGATGAGAGATTTAGAGGGGATATTGGGAAGAAATTCTTCTGTGTGAGGGTGGAGAGGGACTAGGATGGGTTGCCCAGAGAAGCTGTGGCTGCCCCATCCCTGGAAGTGTCCAAGGCCAGGCTGGATGGGGCTTGGAGCAACCTGGGATAGTGGAAGGTGTCCCTGCCCATGGCAGGGGGTGTAACTGGATGATCTTTAAGGTCCTTTCCAACCCAAACCATTCCATGATCTCCAGCAATCTGGCTGGAGAGACACCCTCAATGCAAGCATATCCCAGCAATGGCACCGATGCTTTGCAACACACCAAAGGATCCGGAGGTGCTTCTCATGGGAAACAATTTGATCCCGAAGGTCCAGCTGAAAAGCTGCTTCGCAAAGCGGAGCCACACTTTCGCAGGGCTGGCAGTGCCAGGAACTAGGGCTGGTTTTCGGGATCAGGTAGGTTTCTGAGAGCCCTCATCCTTTGCCCTCCTGCAAGGGACTGCCGTTTCAGGAACACCTCCGGTTTTCCAGCATTTTCCTGACCCCTAGTGACAAGATGTGGCTGTACAGCAGCCACTTAACATGCAGTGCCGAACTCACCCTGAATAAACAAGGAACAAATCTCTTTAACATGGGAAAACGGTTTCCAGACCTGTCAAGATACTCACCCTCTGCAACCCCTGCAAATTCGCCAGAAAATCCAACTTGTTTAACAAAGAGATTCAAATTTGGACTGAAAGTCAGGAAACAAGCTGAATGAATACAAGAAGCTTCCCTGCACCAGGCTCCAGCTGTGCCCAGAGAAGCCAAGTTACAGGACTGATCCATCAGCAAACCAGACAAAACAAGGGGTGGGGAGAAGGCAGTTTTGATGGATTGCCTTCCCCCAGGGCAAATGCATCCTGTTGCAGGGAACTGGGTGACCTTGGCAAGGCCATAAACTCCATGATCTCACCACTGTCTGCTACGGACCATGGAGCAAACCCCTGGGAAGCTGGAGGACAAGACCTGTGACACAGGGGTACATTAGCTGCCAGGACCCAGGGCCCTTGTTTTTGGTTTCAAGGGCGAACACAGAGTCCAAACAGGATTATTCTGTCCCAGCTCTGAGTTTCCAAATCTAAACCATGCCAGGTTTCGCCATGCATTGGCTTGGAACAGGCGGTGTCTTCCAGCACCAGTCCGACACAGAAGGGATCCACGGCAAAGTGCTTTTGGATACTTTGGACGACTCAGGTTTGCATCATCCTCCTCTGGGAAACCTCCCTTCACTGAAACACTGCTCACTCCTGTATGCTTTGATATTTCTTGGAAACAGTCACCTCCCACTTTGGGATTCATGTTTTCAACATATTAGAAGTGCTTATGCCATTTTATTGCTATTTTTTCCACCTTATATTCCATGCAGGGTACCTGCACTCTGCCTGACACAAAGAACCTTCACCAAACACTCACTGTGAGCAGAACAAAGCCCCAGTTTCTGCCAGCCTCCAATTTATTTTGTTCATTGCTCTGAGGGCCTCACTGATTTTGATAAAACACTGCTACAAGAGGAAATCTCGCACATAATTAATGCTTCATTTCTGTTTATTGGGCCCTTTTGTCAACTTAAACTTATCACACCTGTCATAAATCACCTCTCGTGCTAAACAAACTCTTGTTGGTCTGTTGGGCCATCAAAATGTTTCAGGGAAAGTGAAATGAGGAGGGAGGGGGAAATTCAAAAAGCAAATTTTGACATGGGGGACAGAACACTGCTCTCAAGCAAAGCAGCTTTCAGGGTCAGATATATTTCGTTAAAAAGTTATTGACAAAATATCAGTAGGCGAGTGATATGAGACCTCCCTCCAAATATGCAGAATCCTGTACACACGTGAGTTTAGCTGCCACCAAAAGAAGCACAGCTCTAAAAGAGACAAAAAGGAGATGGAAAAAGAGCAAAAATCTGTTTCCAGTAAACAGGTTCACCCCTTGCACAGGGTGCAAACTGCTCTTAGCAAACACCTTGCCCAACACCCCTCAATTAATCATTAAAAACAAACCTAAAGGGTCCCATCTCAGAAAGGGAAATTAAAGCTGTGCAGAGGGGGAACTTAGAGGTTCAGAAGTTTGAATCAGACAAAGGATTCCCCTGGACACAACTCCACAGTGTAGAGTAAGGAAAATCACAGCTCCCCTGTTGTTGTTTTTCAGGATCAGCCTATCCCTCTGCAAGAGACCCCTCCCATGGAAGGTTGGCAGTAAAGGCTGGATTTATCACCCAGGAGAGAAAATGCCATTACAAAGGAGCTGAGCAATCAGAAGACAGTGCAAGGAATCCTATTTCTCCTCATGGTCTCAACCTCTAGGGAGCTGAGGTGGCCATCAGTTGCTCTGCACTGGCAGCACACGGGTCACCAAGGGAAATAGGATCAGCTCCCAGGCAGGCTGGAGTAAAAGCCAATGGAGTGAAAGCCAGGTAACATGAGGGATTTGCTTCCTGCCCATATCCAGATCAATAGGGAGGCCAACAGAGGCACTGTTACCCAGCCCAGCTGCCCTCAGTTCACCTGCTCAAACTATTATTTACAGGGCCTCTTCTGCTGGACTGTGATGAAACTGTCAATCTTGCAACTCCAGATTAGGCCAAGAAAATATTCTGCTGGCTTTTCCCAACCTTATAAGCAACCCCACCTCCTGATTTCATTGCTGGAAACCTCAGAGTACACCTCCTCCTGCCATCCACAGCAAAGCTTCCAGCCTCGCATCTGCAGATAATTATTTTCTTCTGAGGTGCTTCACTGCTTTCCAAGTCTTTTCTCCCTGAACAGACACTCAGAATCTCCCAGGACACAAAAGATGCTCATTTTTCCTTTTCATTACCCTGGTAAACAAACCTACAGAGGGAAAAAAAAAAAAGAAAAAAGAAAAGGAAAAAAGAGAAAAAAAGGAAGGATTTGCTTCCCTCTATCTTGCCCACTGGAAAAACAAATCCTCTCTGTGGTGCCCACAACCCCTTACAGCAGAAAACAAAATGTGCACAAGAGTATATACAAGGGATGTTATGTCACATTGTATTAAAAAAAAATCTGGAATTAGTTGCTTCAAAGGTGAAGAAAGCCATGAGGAAATAGCAGGGGGGCTGAATTTCTGTCAGCCACGTACACCAGCACAGTAAAAAATTGTTGTCAGTACTGGAAAACTGCCCTTCATGTGAGTGGGTTTGGCAGACGACGTGCTGCAGGACATGGGCACAAATCCACCCGGCCTGGAGAGGTAAAATGCCAGGGAGCAGCACTCAGCATCCATGAACACACCATTCCCTCGGCAACGGGAGAAAACACCTTTAAAACGCTCGGAAGTGTTGCGGGGCACTTCGCCTTCTTCCGCCCCATTTCCATGGCTCTTAGTCTACGTGCTGCGATAGAATCCCGGCAGCCCCAGACAATGCAGCTGGTGATTATCGGTGCACTGAGCTCATGCATACGCTCAGCCAGGACCACCGTCACACTCCTCACACGTGCTGCCAGCAGCATCCAGCGGTATCGGCTTCACCTGCCCCCTCCATCCCGCTCCACCTTTTCCTTGTGCCCCAGGTTAAGGAAGTGACCCGCAGGAGAGGGGTGGGCGGTTCAGGGGGGAAACGCATCGTGGCTCCGTCGTGCAGGGCTTCCAAGAGACCCTGTCTGGGCATCCCCCGAGCCCCACGGCCCCTCAGGCAGGCGGCCAGTGTTGGGAAGGCTCAGCTGGCCGTGGGTGGACCCAGTAGCCTCGCCACGCCTCCCGCCATCCCGGACAAGCCCCGGCTCCAGCGGGATCCGGCACGGCGAGCATCACCCGACCCGCACCGGGGACGGAGGCCACGGAGACCCGCGGGCCATGGTAAGTCGCTGTGGGAAAGCCGGCTGTTTCTTCTGCCTTTTCGAAGGCAGAAATGTTTCCGCGGCAGATCCACGCTCTGAGGAGAGGCAGGAGGGAAGGGAGAAAGGAGCAGAGCGCTGCGCTGTGGTTAATCATTAACGCGGGAGCTCCGCCGGCTGCTGCTGAATTTCCAAAGGCAGCGCCCTCCAGGCTCATTCCTCTATGAGGGGGAGGGAGAGGGTCCGCCAGTAACGACGCCCCCCGTCACATTCTGTAGGACAAGGACGACCCCCCACGTGTGCTCCATCTGCATAGCCCTGCAACACGCGCGGGCCGGCTGGAAATTGGCTTTTCCACGGCAGCATAAGACCGTGGGCCTTGTGGAATACACCATTCCAGTCCTTCCTGCTTACCCAGGGCTGTCCCTTGTACCTTCTCCTAGGTGGAAAGTCATACCTTTCATTAGGAAAAAATTCCTTCCTGTGAGGGTGGTGAGGCCCTGGCACAGATTGCCCAGAGAAGCTGTGGCTGCCCCTGGATCCCTGGAAGTGTCCAAGGCTAGATTGGACAGGGCTTGGAGCAACCTGGTCTAGTGGAAGGTGTCCCTGCCCATGGCAGGGGGGTAAAACTGGATGGCCTCTAAGGTCTCTTCCAACCCAAACCATTCTGGGATTCTATGAAAGGGAAGATTCTAGTTAGAGCAAAGAGGGTTCAAACTCTCCCAATTTCCCGTGCTGGTTCCTTTCCCTCAGTTGCACAATGCATCTACTTGGTTTCCTGCTGGCAAAAAAAACCAAAAATAAACATCCCAACTCCTTGGCATTTGAGAGCCAGCAGAAGAAAAAATAATTTCATTTCTCTAATGAGAAGAGTGTGTTTTAAAGGAGTGAGAGCACATGAAAGCATTAACATGCCATCCTGACAAAACCAGCAGGCTGGCCAATGTCCTGGGGTGAAGAAGGAGGGATTGGAGTGGGGTGGAGGGCAGGGGGTGCTCCAGGCAGAGGGTTTGCCATCACAAGACACAGCCAGAGGAGCTGGCTCTGTGTGGTCTGTGGGCCAAACCTCAGCCTGGCCTATGCCTCCCATTGGTGCTGGGCTGCCTGAGAGGAGCTGGGCTGGAAAAAGCCCCGGGGCCATCCTCCCACATAGTCACAACGGAGAAAAAGGTCCAAGAACAATTACACCACGTCCCTTTGTTGCTCTGCCCAGGGAAGGCTGGTTTGGAACCCCGCCCCCCGCATCCATTCCCCTCTGCTCCAAGCAACAACTCCAGCTTTTACTTTTCCTCTCTTTAGCACCGATAAGGAGCATGTTTTAGCCCCTGGTCCCAAATCCTGGTGCAGCCCCTGCCCTATTCCCATCAGAGCCCCCCGTCGGTGCCCCCCTGCCAGCGCCCCGTGCCGAGCCATCCTCTGTCCCCACGTTATCCAGTTGCTAAGCAACCTGTGCCCGGCTTATCACACCATCAGCAGGGAAGGGCAACGGCTGAGGGTTTATTGAGCTAAGTCATGTTTACTCACTACCTTCCCTCCCAGCCCAGGGCTCGAGAGAGGACAGAGTTGACATTTGGTGGGTAGGGAGGGGGGTGACAGAGCTGGGGCTGGCAGGGGGTCATCCAAAATGCAGTGAGGCCAAAATATGCAGAGGCAAGGAAGGCCTTCCCCAAATTCCTGCAGCTGCAATGCCAAGGGAACAGGAAGCATCCCACCCCCAGCCACCCCTCGCTAAGGTTCAGTGACACCCTGGCACTCTCCATTCCATGCAGTCTAAGGGTCATGGATACACAGACAGGTAGGCACCCACACAGCCAGGGGAATGGGGTATCATCTTCCCAATCTTCCCAAAAACATGGAAGAACCATCCACAAAAACATCAGCTTCACAGCTGGTTCTTTGGTTTTGTACACCCTGTGAACAGGGAAACCATAGGAGAGGATGATCTGCCTCAGTTTCTCAGTTGTTTAAGGTGCCATTTCTGAGCACTGATGCCCAAGCAAAGTGTCTCAAGGGGCTGTGCCGGTTTGGCCAAAATCTAGTAATATATCCCCTGAGAGAAAACCAGGTTACAACAACCCTTCCCCCCACCAGGTTTGGGGAAAAAAAGGAAATTTTTTCTCGAAGGAAAGTGAAAGAAATAAAAACTATTTATTTTAACAAATACACAGGAAAAGGATAATGATGCTAAATAATGAAATGAAATCTCTCGTTATAGAGAGAAACCTGGGAAGATTTCAGAGTCCTTCTGTAGGTGTGGTCTCTCTCCTCCTCGGAGCTGGTCAGCGAGGGGCCCACCCCCCAGGCCTCGGGGAGGAAATTCTCCTGATGTGTTCTGATGTTGTTGAAACAGTTCAGAAGAAAAGAAGGGAAAAACCAAAGTCCCAGGAAACAAAAGTTCAACTCTCCGTCTCACACCGAGAGGGGAAAAGGGAAAAAAAACCAGCTGGCTGAAGGAAAGTGAGCAGGGTGCTCCCTCTGTGTTCCTGCAGCCAGAGAACGCAGAGGAGTGTAATCTCTGTGTCCTTGAGAAACTGTTTTGAAAAGTTCGTTTGGGTTTTTTTTTCTCAAGCTCAGTTTAAAGGCACAGAAAAGGCACAAAATTACTTTTTGGGCATAGAGCATGATAGGGGATACACATGATAGAGTCATCCCAAGACAGGGGCCACTGACCAAATACCCACAAGAAACTGGGCCAGATTTGTCAAGACTCATATCCAACTTGCCACACGTGGCTCTACAGCACATAAAGGAAAAGATACCACGAAGAGATATTGTTCTTTATCATCACCAACTTGAAAGATCAACTCACCCAAACCTGACAGAGCTCAAGGAACGTTTGGACAACGCTCTCAGGCACATGGTAGGATTCTTGGGGCTGTCCTGTGCAGGGCGAGGAGTTGGAGTTTGATGATCCTTGTGGGTCCCTTCCAACTCAGAACAATCTGTGATTCTGTGAAAGAACTTTAACTGCCAGAACATAACATTTCAGAGAGCAGGGCCTCTGTGCACTCACTCATGCCTTCCCTGCGGAGCCAGAGCAGAGCTGGCTCAGGCTGCTCCCATGCCCAAGAGCTTCATTTTAGTTTCATCTCTGCCTAAAAACACTCCTCAAAGCCAAGAACTGCTGCTTCCCCACTACCACCCCTTAAAAACTAAGTACCAGCAGCTCTGCCCAAGGCAGAGCTCAACCACAATCCCTCCCTCTGCCCTTTGTTCCTCACAGACAGAAAAAGCCTCTTAAACTCCATTGTAATATAAAGGAGATGGGAAAAGGAGCTGAACTGCAGCTTAGTGTGACTCATCTCTGATCTACACCACTTCTTTCTCCTCAAAAGCAGGCTCCCAATAAATAAATAAACAAACAAATAAATAAAAAGCCCTCCTGCTTTGGGAACCCTAAAGCAACTCTCAGATTTAGAAATGATCACAAGAGCTTCAGCTTTTTAAGCTTTTTTTTCCCCCCAGAAGATTATATGTAAAATAAAATGTATTTTGGAGTTTAACTTTACACAGGTATCATTTCTGAGTACCTCAGGCACTGTGTGAGGTGTTGCAGGTGAGAGGACAGAAGGGACCAGCTGGACTTCCTTGGTACATGCAGAATGTATTCCAGGCAGGGAGCAGAGGACATTGATATTCCAACCCTCCCACCCACTCTGCAGCTGCCTCCATGTTCCCGTAACTCCACGACCCATGGGATGCCTCATTGTTCTGAACATCTGCTTCATCCCACCGCTGCCACACTGATCCTCTCTTCCTTTTCCTTCCCATGGTGCCAGGCAGGAAAAGCCCACAGGCTGAGCACAGAGGAGAGGGAGCAGCTGCTGCCAAACCTGCAAGCTGTGGGGTGGAATGAGGTGGAAGGCAGAGACGCCATCTTCAAAGAGTTCCACTTCAAGGACTTCAACCGGGTACGAGCACCAGGGGCATGGAGTTTTACAGACTGGGACACTCGGTTTGCAGAGCAGGGAGTCCCCTCTGCAAAGCTCAGCCAAAGAAACCCGTTTGTGTCTCTCCTGAAATGGAATGGCTGAGTAAAATAACCTACCCAAGACACCCAAAGTGCTCGACCCAGCATACAGTTTGTCTGGGAAACACTCCACAGGAAGAGGAAAACCCATAGAAAACTCCCAGAATATCCCAGGCCTTGCATTTGGTTATCTAGACACAGGCAGTGTAAATTAATAGTAATGGGGTGAAAACCAACATATTGCAGGTTCAGGGTTAACTTTTCTTCTTACTCTGCAGGCCTTTGGCTTCATGACCAGAGTGGCTCTACAGGCAGAAAAACTGGATCACCATCCCGAATGGTTCAATGTGTACAATAAGGTAAGAAACAGAGATGGTGGGGACAAAGCAGAGCACTCCAGGAAGGAGACCCCTTTTTTGCGGGATAAAACGGGAGCAGCGAGTCCTGTTCACATCAGCAAGACCTCTTCCCTCAGATGCTATTTCCATATTACAGCCAGCCTGCGGCTATCACAGATCCTTTCCTCCTCCTTTTTCCCTGTCCAGCTGAGCAGCAGCTGCCATAGGCTGGCACCAGGGTTGCTTTTTAAAATCAGTATCATGTAGCACCCACAGGAAAAGCTTCTGGGGAAAAGAATGAGTTGAAAATGGGCACAGGTGGCTGCTGTGATCAGGACAGGTGTGGCAGTGACAGCTTCTGGCCAGGATGAGCTGTAGGAAAGAGAAAAACCAGGCAAAGTGCCAGAGCGCCTCTCCCACCCCAGGGAATTTTGCTTACAAGTTTGGAGCTACTGCCTCATCAGATGCAGCACTGGGGGAAACCAGCCCTGCTGCTTCTGTCAGCAATACTTAGCCTGTCTGTCTGTCTGCCTTAGGTTCACATCACCTTGAGCACCCACGACTGCGGGGGTTTATCAGAGCGAGACATCAACCTGGCCAGCTTCATCGAGCAGGTGGCAGCTTCCCTCTCCTGACCAGGGATACACACAGCCAAAAATCCACTGTGCCACTGTGTCCTGCCTAGATGGCTGCACCCAGAGCCTTCTCCCACTTCCAAGCTAGATCCTGGATACAGACTGCCCAACACCTCGCCAATCTCCCCAGTGCAGCTCAGATGGATGGAGGCACTTCTCAGGGTGCATGTATCCATCTCTGATCTTGCAAATTCCATCCTTAAACCCGTTAGCCATGAGATCCCACACCCCCCCCCCCCCCCCCCCCCCCCACTGCTGAGCCTTTTACCAGGAGTCAGTCATAGAGTCATGGAATATCATAGAGTCATAGAATGATTTGGGTTGGAAGAGACCTTAAAGATCACATCGTTCCAGCCCCTGCCACAGGCAGGGACACCTTCCACTAAACCAGGTTGCTCCCAGCCCCGTTCAACCTGGCCTTGGACACTTCAAGGGATCCAGGGGCAGCCACAGCTTCTCTGGGCAACCTGTGCCAAGGCCTCATCACCCTCAC
Organism: Lycocorax pyrrhopterus obiensis; assembly: GCA_014706295.1. Classification (NCBI taxonomy): domain Eukaryota; kingdom Metazoa; phylum Chordata; class Aves; order Passeriformes; family Paradisaeidae; genus Lycocorax; species Lycocorax pyrrhopterus. The sequence continues at coordinate 3,345,984 of JACSVZ010000008.1, read as the reverse complement.
AGGGAACAATTTCTTTCCAATATCCAAAACCTATTCTGTGTGAATTCATTCCCCCTTGTCCTGTCACTACATGCTCTTGTAAAAAGTCCTTCTCCATGTTTCTTGTCAGTTCCTTCGGGTACTGGAAGGCTGCAATTAGGTCACCCCAAAGCTTCTCCTCTCCAGGCTGAACAATCCCAGTTCTCTCAGCCTTTCCTCATAACAGAAGTGCTGCATCCCCTCTGATCATCTTGGTGCCTCCTCTGGACTCGCTTCAACAGGTCATGTCCTTCCAGAGTCATGTTACACCACTGCACCAGTAATCAGTCCAGCCTGCCCCCTTCCAGCCCCTGTGTTGTTGCTTCTTATCTCCTGGAATGTGCTTTCTGCCTAAAACATGTTTTGTGAACCCTCTGGCTTCTCTGTAACCAAGCAGCAATGTGCTGTGCAATTTGTCATTGCTGTAACCCCTCTCTAGTAGTAGGCACATGGTCTCACCCTGACTGGAACCAGCCTTTAGTAGGATACCAACTGAAAATGTTTACAGTATTTCAAGATGTTAGATGTTACAATAAACATCTTGCTTAACCTGATGGCTTTGGAAAGAGGCCTCACTGATCAAATGACACCACCAGGTTTTCCCAAGGGCAGGTACTGCCCTGACTGCTCTCAAGAAGGTGCTTCTGCCACGGAAAAACTTCACACAGAAATGGCAGGCGCCTTCACCTCAGAGTGACTGGAGCCTGAAAGACATACAGATGATCAAAGCCGGAGCAGGTAAAAACTGCTTCTGTAAAGTCACAGGCGTGCTGTAGCCAAGGCACAAACACAGGGAAAGTACAACTAAAAGGCACAAAACTAACACAGCACCTGACCATGGGCTGCTTAGGGTAAAATACATCCCAAAAAGAGGTTGCGGGTGGATCTGGTGGTGCAGGATCTTCACTGATACAATGAACTATCTGCTGTAAAACCAACAGCATTTGCATTCAGCACAACAGTCTGGGGAAAAACACTACAAATATCCAGTTCAGGTCTTTTTTTCTTCTCTTTTTTTAACCCTTTAAAGTTCTACAAAGTATTAATAGAAAATCCATAGCTCTTAACTTCCAGCATCTTTGAACATCACACACAAGATGCAGACACTGACACCACCTTCATTTTGATAGAACGACAGAGCAGCCCTCAGGCAGAGTTAGTAAGATACATAAGCCATCCTCCCTGCCACAGACCAGGCTGTGCATGATGAAATTCCAGGAACAACAGGTCCCCGTTTATTCAAATGAGCACTGAAGCAGAAAAATAAAAGCTCAGTGAGCCTAGATAGCTAAACGCATCATTTTAATACAAATCAGGCCCATTTTCACCAGCTCTTCAGCTATTTCAGCCTCCAGTTCAACAGTGGCATATCAGAGCAATGCAGAAAACTGCCATAAGATCAGCTTGTCCCATTTGTCCATTAAAAAGTCCACGTGGATTTATCGGGCAAGGTATTACTGTGTTGTACGCAACCCTTCCGCTTCCCTCTCCCCAAGTCATCAGAAAAGTGCAGATGAAATCCATGGCATGAAGACACACATCTCTTCTTGGTCCATCCCATTGGATATTCTTCATTCTAGTACCTAAGAACAGGTGAATCCCTTGGGAGTGCTTTGTACAAGCAACAAATTGAATGTCCCACTTGGAAAACAAGGACAATCCTTGGAAAATCCTGCAGGAATTAACAGTGGCAAGGATCCCTCCAGGTCCAAAAGTACCGTCCAGTTTCAGATCATAATCCCGTTCATCAAATTCTTCCTTTTTGTCTTTTAAACAATCACACAGTCTGTAAATCCATTTTTCCAAGACCATTTGGTATGATAAAGTAGATGCAGATTACATATTAGGTGACAAGGATGAATAAAAACTACACATCAGGGAACTACAGTGGCCTATTCCTGACCACAGGATTACATTTACAGTATAGGACAAATACACATGGAATAATTAAACCCACAAATATTATTAATAAGCAAAGCCCAGAATAGAATACATTGACTTACAAATAATATCTTCAAATACATCCAAAAATGTGAAATGGAGCACTGATCTGTTAGATCCACCTACTTCCTGGGAGGAAATTGCAACCAGGGAAGGAAGAGAAAGGAGTTTCTCTCCTTCAGCCCACCCCATTCCACCCCTTCTTTCTTTTAAAGCAGAAACAAAAAGAGTACCTCCTTTTGTTTTGTTTTGTTAAATCTCAGTTCCAAAGAGAACCATCACAGCAGCCAGACACTTAAGACTGTCTCCAAAGTACTGCAAACTCAGAGATACAGTAATGGTCACATTGGCAAGACCTTGAGAGAATAAATACGTCCAATACAAACTGCCAGAGCTGGTATCACCATCAAGAAACTCTCAGGCAATTCAGTGATTTCAAAAGGGCTCAGAGGCTTGCGTAAAGTCATCAATTTCAGGGCCAAAATACTTGTGTCTCCTAGCATAGGGAATAAAGCTGTTGGAAAGCCAGGATCCTTCCCACAACGGCTGGGCCCAAGGCTGCAGCGGCTGATAAGTGACCTTCTCATTCCTTAAAATTCTGCGCTTCAGCCAGGGTCAGCTTCAGGCTAACAGGCTACAGCAGAGAGATGCCTTCAGATGCCTTGCACAGGACTGTGCAGACAGGGCATGAAGTCTTCGCCCACGTGTGGGATTCTCCCTGGGAAACTCTCTGTTCCATGCAAAAAGCTGAGAGGAAACACGGGAAAGCCCTGCAGGAGTAACTCCAATGCTACTTAAGAGATTCTGGCTTGTCCTTGAGGCCACAACTGCCTCACAAGACTGTGCTGAGAAAACTCTCTCACCCTAAAAACAGTGAGGAAAAACAGGAAGGCTGAGCCACGTGCTCAAGGCTTGAACACTTCCGACCTGTTGCATCCTTTCCTCTGCTTCTCTGAGCTCTCCCACCATCTTTGTGATACTGTGAAGGGACTTGGCTCATTACAACTACTGTCCTACCTAACAGGCAAGGGTGCTTCCTCTGAGGCCTTTGAGGTTTGTTTTCAGAATTAGTACCATAAAGAAATGACCACAACCAAGGTCATGGTCAACAGCTGAACCCTCCAACCCTCCCTGGCGTGCCACAAAAAAAATGCCAGAGAAGCATCAAGGCACAATGGTGAATGCCCTTTTGAGAATGTGCCTTAAAGAATCAGTGCAAAGAGCTGAGATTACTGCTATCACAAAAGTCACCTTTTTGATACTAAAAGACTGTGGTAAAAAAACTGTCTGCACACGACATCCCTGTCTGTGACACGGGCCGGGGCCTAGCTGGATCTGCTACAGCATCGTGAAGGGACAGTGTAAAACCTTCAAGTTCTGAACAGTGAAATGAGCTTTGCACCTCCCTTCAGATTTGTGCAAGGGAAAACAGCACTCTTGGATGGTCAATGCATGTCTTCTGCAAGAGGCAGGGGAGCAAAACAGCCATGATGTACCTGGGGTTTTCAGTACCATCCAGTTCCTCTCTCTATGCCGCCTGCTTCATTTCTATTTCTGCTGTAGCTCAAGAGATTCCAGAAAAGGATTTTGTGTTGGTTTTTTCTCCCCCTCAGCAGATATTGATTGCAGTCTCACTGAGAGCTCCAGAGGGGATTTCAAAAGGAGGCCATGACTGCCTTCCCTCTGCCAATTTATCAGCTCTGCATTAACAGATATAAGGCTCCCAGCACTGTCTGTTAAATGCAGCAGCTTAGAGGAATACTCCAAAGAAAACAAAATTTCCAATTTATTGTCTGCCATTAACTTCTGGGAAGATTGGAGCCATGGAACACAATGTGAGAACTCAAATTTAACACTTGGCTGGACACTGGCTGAATACCAGGTCCGAGGAGGAGAAACAACATGGAATGAAGTGACATGCAGAATACCTGAGGAATTTGGAGCTGTGGAATAGACATTCAATTCACCATCAATATCCATGATGAAAACAGGCAGGGGGGAGGGAGGAAAAGCCCTAAAACGGAAATTGGGCATGAAAACAATGCAGATTTCAGAACATACTAAGACAGGCAAGGAATTTTTCCAGATCAAGCCACCCTCAGACCTGCAATTGTAGGAACAAAGGAACTGCAATCTCTTTCCCTACAAAACCTTTGGAACCACCACAGTGCTCGCTGGCAAGGCACTGATTGTTGCACTACAGTCAGTGGTGGCCGGGAGAGCCGTTCATGTGCTTTTCACTGCTGGGAACATCCGTGCTGTAGAGGCCATCCAGGTACGCCTGGGAAATCTCCGCTACCAGGCTCCTGTCTGGGACGGACTGGGCCATTCCATAAATGGCTCCCTAAGCAGAGAAGAGCAGGCTGTTACACAGGAGAAACACCCTCAGCCCAAACACCCCCTCACTGTGTGCTGGCCTCCTCACCATGCCGGTGGTCTTGGCATTGAGGTCCTTCATGATGTCCTGGATGCTGTCCCTGACATCCTTCAGGAACTGCTCAGCAACGCTGGGCTTTGTGTGCAGCTGCGTGATGCAGAGATGGATGCTGGGCAGGCAGGGTAGAGGGCAGAGATTAACTACCTCCAGTATACACAGCTCCATGTTTTCTGAGCAACCAACAGCAACGGAGCCCTTCTGTGGCCACTGATAACTGTGTATTTCCTTAAAATAGCATTCCCACTAAGGGTAATCCCTGCAAAATGTTTGCTAGAACCAGCTCCTTCTTCCTTCCTTCCTGACTTCACAATCAGGTTAAAGTTTCTCACCTCATTCCAAGTACCCATGGTGAGAAAAATGCAGCTGCCTGCAAGCACAGTGACCCCTGCCATTATTTCCCTCTCCTTCCTCTGCAGCTTCTAAGCCATCACCAGAAGGAGGCACCCACCTCTGAGCTATCACCTCAGGCTCTCTAGACTTTGCTTCACATGGCCAGTCAAAAATTTTTCAGTGCAGCTACATCTGGGAGCACTGGCCCCTTCTGTCCACAAAAATCCAATTTCCCACTTAAGGAAAGTCTCTGACAAAGACTAATTTTACATTGAAAACTATCAACCCTTCACTGTTCTTTTAATTACCTTCATCTTCAGTGGGCAGGACAAAGATAGTAAAAATAAATAAATCAATCTACAAACCCTCAGTTAACTAAACATGAGATAAAGCCTTGGTTATTTATATTTTTCTGCTTGTAAAGATAGAGGTAAATAGAAAGGGAATCTCAGATATGCCCTCTGCCAGGCTCATTAAAATTATTATTACTTTATCTTCACCGCTCTATAATGGCAATTACAAAAGTGATTCCTGCTCTGCAGAGGAAAATTCTACATACAATTTATCGGATATGGACAACAGCATCCAGCAAGTAACAAGAGCTACATGGCCTGAAGTTGACCATCTTGCATACTCTGGCTAAAAACATCACTCCCTGGTCTCCACAGACTCACCTTGGTGGGAACTGTAGGACATTCAAGTTCCATCCTTTTGCAGCTAAAAAATTAGATAATCGATAGATGTCAAAAGTGTCCGAGCCAATGGAGAGGACAGACACCTCTGGCTTCCCAAAAATGAAGATGCTGTCAATTTTTCGCAATCTTGAAAAGAAGGAGGAGACATTAAATGACTGATCAGGGTTACAGGGTACACACATTCTGTTCACCCAGCTGGAGCCTTAAAGGAAAAGCTACAAAAGGAAACAGATGGCACATTCTCACCCAAAAATCATGCACCCAGCCCAGGCCATTGCGACTTGCCAGAGGACCCAGGTCATTACATACCCTAAAGTCAAGCAAACTCAGGAAGAAATGGAAAAGAGGGAAGACAGAAAAGCAACAGAAGACAGAGCAGCAGAGAAAATCAGCTTCTCTCACATAGTCACCCAAGCACCCCAACAAGGTGGAGTATAACCCTTCTTTTGTCCTCCTTCCAGATTCCCCCTCAGCCACCACTGAGGCAGAAGGAATTCTCGAAGCAAAGTCAGCTGAATAAAGGTGCCTGCACCCCTCCCCTCTGTGCCCCTCAGCTATGTGGGCACAAAACAAAGCATGTTCTCCCAGAACTGCCCAGTAGGTCCCTACCCAGTAGGTACCAGGAAAAAACAAAACAAAAGCAGTTTGGGAGGAGGGGTCCAGCCCAGGATTGAAGAGCAGGATCCAAACACTGAAGCACCCACGTACTCAGATTCGAGGAAACGGGCTGTTTTAATGATCCTCTTCGTAGCCTCAACATAGCCCGACTCTCCGATGTGCAGCAGGGTTGCCCAACATGCAGCTATGATCCCACCAGGCCTGGAGCCTGCCACAGAGGGGGAGGCATAAATTCCCCCTTGCCAGTCAGGGGCTATGAAGAACTGGTACTTCCTGTACTCCTTGTCACTGTAGAGCACCACCGAGGAGCCCTTGGGAGCGTAGCCATACTGCAAGAGGCACAGAAAGGGTTAGAAAGCAGCAAGAGGGCACAGGAATGCATCCAAGTCCTCACCAAGATTCCATTTGTTGATCTGCAGGAGAGCAGGAAGGCTCTGCAGAGGGCTTGGGACAGGCTGGATCCATGGGCAGAGGTTCAGCAAGGCAAAGTGCCAGGTCCTGTCCTTGGGTCACAACAACCCCCTGCAGCTCCAGGCTTGGGCAGAGGGGCTGGAAAGCTGGAAAAAGGCCTGGGGGTGCTGATGACAGTGGCTGTACATGAGACACTGTGTGCCCAGGTGACCAATGGCACCTGGCCTGGATCAGGAATAGTGTGACCAGCAGGACCAGGGCAGTGATTGTCCTTCTGTGCTGAGGGCCCTTGAGTGCTGCATCCAGTTCTGGGCCCTCATGGACAGACAGACATTGAGCGCCTGGAGCATGTCCAGGGAAGGGAACGGAGCTGGGGAAGGGTTGGGGAGCACCTGGAGTGGCTGAGGGAGCTGGGGGGGCTCAGCCTGGAGAAAAGGAGGCTCAGGGGGACCTTCTCACTCTCTGGAACTCCCTGACAGGAGGGGGGAGTCAGGTGGGGGTCAGGTTCTGCCCAGAGAAAACAAGTGACAGGGCAAGAGGAAACAGCTTCAAGTTGTGTCAGGGGAGGTTAAGGTTGGAAATCAGGAGAAATTTCTTTGTGGAAAGGGTTGTTAGGGATAAGGGGCTATCAGGGTTGAAGGGGCTGCCCAGGGAGATGGTGGAGTCTCCATGCCTGAAGGTGTTCATAGAGTAACTGGATGTGGCACTCAGTGCTCTGGTCTGGTTGATAAGGTGGGTCACAGGTTGGAATCAATCTTGGAGGTCTTTTCCAACCTGAGGGGTTCTGTACTTTGGCACACTGCACAAAGCAAGTGAATAGAGCAGCCCCTACCCTTGCACCTCAGTGCTCCTCCACACAGTAAAGAAGAAATGCCTGAAGGTCAGGATGGCAACACGAATCACACCCCAAAAATGAAAGCACTGGAAGACCCTTCTCCCCTCTCCTTACCTTGTGGGTATCAGCAGAAATGCTGGTCACACCTTCCACACTGAAGTCAAAGGGACGCTTTAGGGGGAACCCTGCCTTGTCCATGAAAGCAATAAGGAATCCACCCAGGCAGGCATCCACATGGAAGGGGATTTTGTACTTCACTGCAAGCTGTGTGTGAACAAGAGATCAGGGAACAAAATTATGTACCCAAACTCCAGTCACTAAAATGTATTTGGCATTTCATGGTTAAATGTTCACTGAACCCTTTGAAAGCATCACACCATTCTCAAGCCATGGAGGACAGGAGATCTGGAAGGCCTGGCTACTTGTGGGATGCCTTTTTCTGCCTTCCACACAGAGGAAAAACAATATGGCATTTTGGTAGTTTGCTGTGTTTGCCAAAGGAATGTGACAACATTGTCTGAAAGCAGTATCCTCAATAAAGTAGAAGTGTGTGAGCCAAATGAACGTAAGGTCAGAGGACCTGGCTGGTCACATACAAGATAAATAGCGAGAGCACAGAGAGGAAAGGAATCAGTGTGTTTGGAAAATAAAATCCCAGCCCTCTGACTCATACTCCCTCTGCACATACCTCAGACTTCCACACAAATTTTGCTACAACCAGCAGGCCCTAAATCAAAGCCTTTTCACCAAGTGGGCCATTTGGGTGTTCCTTCCTTTCAGGTAGCAAAGAACAAGCACTTCTGGTTGGTCTCACAGTCACACATTCCCCCTCACTCCCAAACTACATCCTGTATACCCTGCTGTTAGTCAACACCTCATCTGAGGACAGTAATACCCTTCCAACCAGTGGGATCCCTCCACCAAATTCACTGCTTGGCATCCTGGAACCCCTCTACTCTTCTTGTGCTGGTTTTACTGCTACAACACACAAGTTCCTAAAAGTAGGGGTGTCCTACCTCTGCCACCTCTTCAATGGGGTCCATAATTCCATGGGGGAACTGGGGAGCAGAACAGACCAGCATGGCTGTGTTCCTTGAGATAGCTCTCCTCATTGCCTGAAGATTTAAAGAGAGAAGATGCTCACATTCCATTTACCAAGTGCCATCCTGCCAAAAAAGATAAAGAGTGAGAACATGCAGAGTCTGGTCTTAAAAACCAATGCACAAAAGTGTACAGAAAGGAAAGCAACAAGCTACAACCACTCATCCACTTGGAAATATCATAATATTTTTGTTCACCCTCCTCTTAAATCTGGGGCTATCTCTGAAATACATCAATTACTCGATTCTAAAGGAATCCCATGGGACAAAGGGATAACATCCAGTTATTTCAAATAAAACCTCATCTGCAATGACAAGCATTTATTCATGCTGTTTTTCATTGTTTCCAGAAAGCATTCCTCCCTCTTTATCCACTGACTTGGTACCTGGACAGGTAGATTTCTTGCTAGTTGCTGTACTATGCTAATTTCCTCACAGAAAGAGCCTAAAGCGATACCTGAACATCCACTTCCATAGCCTTGGTCAGTGGTATTTGGATCAGCTTCATCCCAAAGTAGTGTGCTGCCTTGTCAAAGGCCGCGTGGGCGCTCACCGGGACCAACCTGGAAAAGGAACAGATCAAATGAACGTAACATTTGCTGTCTCCCATCTCAAGTAGCAGTGGCTGAACAGCCTTAATTAACCCTGTTTTCTGAGGCCTCATATAATTATCAGAGCCTTAAATGTTAGAGAGGGAAGAAAAGAACCACCAGTGTTTCGTTTCTTTTTACATTTTCCCCTCAAAGCAATTAACCGGAGAAATATTTTCCATGCACCATCTAGAAAAGAGGCAACACACCAGAGACAGCAAATCCTCTATTAGCGGTGTAATGATTAGCACAATTCCTCATCTGAGCTCCAACCAGCCCAACTCCAGCCTCAGAGTTTTCAGGCTAAGCCCTCTTTGATCTGAATAAATCCAAACCCTAGAATACTTCGAAGGGCCTGACAATCTCTGCTTAAGAGCAGAGCTGATCTGAGAAGGCTGTCTAGAGCAGCAGACAGGTATTGCTAAAATACATCTGCTCAGCACTGCCCCGCCAGCAACATCTCTGCCCCCCAGGCTGCTTTAAAACTTCCTGTGCTTTTGAACTGCTTCTTTCTACACAGGTTTCCCTCCTCCGGACAGAGATGGACAAGGAATAGGTGGTAATGAGCTATGAAATAAAGGATTATTGAGGTCCAGCAGCCACGTCAGCTTAAGGGGGACAGTAAATCCCACAAGTCCCCAAAGGAAAACGCTGTGGTGGCACCACTCACATTTCTGGCCGTTTGATGCCTCTCTCATAAGCCAGGTCTCTGTATGCCTTGCAGGCCATCAGGATGCTCTCAGTTCCCCCAGATGTCATCTGTCACCAGAAAAGAAGCAAACAAGGAAAACTAACAATGGATGTTGCGGAAGGGAAAAGCAAAAAGGGGATGCAGGCACAGCATCTCTTGTCTCTGCTTCAGAGATGCACAGGACACCTCAGAGTTTCAAGGGCAGCAGAAGCCACTGAACAGCACGAGGCAACTTTCTGACACTCAGCTTGAAAATGCACATTTAAATGTTGAATCCTCTGTTTAATTGGGATGGGGGAAAGGGAAAACAAAAAATACTGAATTCCAGAGCCAAACAGGAGGGGACCATGTTGCACAGTCACCTCACCTCACAAAACTACTTGTAATTAAGCTCTTGATTACCTGGGGATTGTTTATCTGCATTACAGTTTAATTATGTCACGTATATGGAAACAACAAAGTTGATTCTGTGGTAAGTCAGGTGAAGTCCAGCAGGGTTTATTAGGTCTGGAGCAGTGCCACGCTGAAGCACGGAGTAAGCTCAGGGTTGGCACCACGCCTGAGCAACAAAACCTTCCCAGAACGCCACAAGACTCGGAGCTCTCTCCCACCTCCTCTCTGCAGAGGCCAGCCTAGGTCTGCTCAATACCAGAGCTTCTAAGCCCTCAGGGACCCAAGAAATTTTACACCAGGAGGAATTTGTGCATTCCTCTCCCCAGTCAGTCCCTCAGTATCCACACCACCCACTAACCCTGCTGTCCCAGCCCTCTTCACCCTGGCCACAGGGTTTGCATCAGGAGGTGGAAGAGAGGAAGGCACACACAGGTTTACTATTGCATACTTGAACTCAAGAGCTGGTGCAAATACATAAATTAAACTCTTTACAGGAAGGAATTCCTCAAATGGGACTTTCTCTTGTGGGTCAGCTTTTATGAGTTCTGGCATGCAGGGGACACTGGGCACAACCTTCCCCAGTAAAATTTTAACCTGGGAAAATGTGAGGCTGGTTTTTCAAGCAGCCTGCAGGACTGACTTACTGGGTGAGCCGTAACCTGAGGATATGGGGTAGCTGGGACAGTTATACAGAGGTTCAGGGAAATAAGGAATCAAAACCGACTTATGCTCCTTATGGGGAACTAATTTTGCTCCTCAGACCTGCTGAACCAACTGCAACTTCCCCTTTTAACCTCTTCTGTCTCAAAAACAAACATAAAAAGGACCCAATCACATTTGTATGCCTTATGACATCTCTAAGTTTGAGTTTTCCTTTGGTTTTTCCCCGCTGACATGGCTGCAAACCCCAAAAATGCTAAGAAGTGTGACTGGATGACAGTGACTAAACATTAGGTTTAAACATTAAGAGATTAGGAACAAAGTTCACAGCCTGCTTGGATTTGAATCCAAGCCAGCAGCAGCTGCTGCCACAGGCAGTGTGGAAGTGACTGTCACATTACAGACAATTTCTGCTTTTTGGGGGAAGTTTAAAAGCAACAGCTGTCAGAGATAAAACCTAATGGAGCCTCACACTGGATAAAGACATCGCTGCATTAATTGTGAAGCAAATGGATGGCAGCAGGAACACAATGTTTTAAGGGTTTTATGGGCTGTGTCACTCACTTCTCAACATCCTTTATGAAAAGATCTGTCAGGTTGTCAGTGATTACCTTTGGGGAAAAAAAACCCAGCTGGTGATAACACAGACTGTCTTCCCACTGGGTGGGAGAAGAGGAATGAGATTATTGCATACTTGTACCTATCCTTGCAACACTGCTTAGGATATTGGAATGATTGTGAAAACTTTATTAGGAAGGACCTGGGGATCGTGGCATTCGTGTTACTGAACACCAGGCCTGCTCCTTGTTGGGCAGCATTCCCTACTCACCTAGATCATCTGCTCTTGAAAAAGCAGCCTCTCTACAGTCTTATTCCCATTTCGGTTATTCCACTAAAACACCAACATCTTGCCTTTATATGTAACAAGTCTTTCCACAAAGCCTGGCTTTATCTCCTGCAAGGAAATGCTGAGCCACACACAGTTTTGGGTAGGTCAGAGCCAACACTTATCAGAAGTCAGTCACATGCAGGGTAAGGAAGAGCATCCCAGGATGGATCCTTCTCCCAGGCACCCAGACTGGCACGCAGACAACGACACAGAAAGCTTGTTCAGGCAGCCGAAAATTCACCAAAAAAGCTGAATTTCAGCCAGCTCAGCTTCCTAAATTGGCCCACAGTCAGCACATCATGAGTCTCCACCACAGAGAAGTGCCAGAGTCTGGAGAAGCACCTTTAGCCTAGCACGGCTCCAACAGCAAAATCCTCTTGGTCCACATGGATTATACCTGTGGATGGAGCCTGCTCCTTTACAGGAGGCTTTGTCAGCTTAGCCACTGACAGCAAACTCCTTCTGTGGTAGCCAGAACCTGAATCACTGTCACAGGATCCAACTTCCCCAGTGCCTGTGGTGCTGGCACCCGGCCAATGCATGGTGATTCAGCACCTGACAAGGGCTCACACACATTCTTCTCTCCCCTCGATGAAAGTCCACAGGCTCAGGCCATGCCAAGGGGAAAAGGGGCTGGAAACAGGCATTGTTTTAAGCAGCTCTGCAACCCTGCACTATCTTCACAGGCCAGGCAAGTGTGGGGAAAAAGGAAATAAACAGACATTTTGTGTTCTTGATTTATTTGTTGTATTCCAAATGGGAGGGGAGAGGAGAGAGCACAGGGAATAAATATAGCTCCTGCTTTCCAAACTCAGTATATCCATTGCTCCCTCCCTCCAAATCCCAGTGCTCTTGAACCTCAACATTACAACAGCAATAAGAGATGTGGTCCCTATTCCAGGATTTCTTTGGCCATGTCACTGTCAAACTGTCAGACATTAAAGAACCACTTTGGTTCATGGTCTCTAAAGTTTTGCCTCCATTTTCACCTGAATAAACATGTCCATTCAGACCCCAGAGACAAAGCTGACGGAAAGTTTCACTGAGCTGAACTACCCCATGAATGAAAAAAAGCAAACTACAATTTATTTCTAGGGTAACAAGAGTAAAAAATCCCACCACAATCCACTGCATAATCATAACATTGTGGCAGCCTCCCATAAAACCCCTGGAAACCTGCAGGTTGTAAATTCCACAACTTGTGTCTCTCAAGGTGACCTGCTCATCACTACAGATAAAAATCTGACAGATCTGCACAGTTTAAGACCCCTCAAGATACATCACTCTCATTTCCCTACTTCAAATGTGCAGCCAAAATTTGGAAGCCCCAAGAATTTTGAGAGAAGAGACAAAATGGGTTTCTACAGGAGGTTTAGGCTTGCATCTGGTGATTTTGCCTTCTCTCTCCCATCCTCAGCTGTAGAATAAGTGGAAGAAGAATTCACAGAGAGATCCACATCAAATACATATGTCACCCACACACAGAATTTTTCCCTACACTTCAAAGCTGCCCTTTCTTTTTAAAGTACAAAAAGCTACTTAAAAAAAAATACTGAAGCTTGCATAAAAATGGTGATTTCTCCCCAAATTACAGGGGAAATCCACAGAGCCAACACTGCAAAACAAAGCACCTTGTGAACATGAACACATGCACACATCAGACAAGAATAAACCCCTCTGTTCCTCTTCTGTGTGCTGAGCTTAATTAGTCCCTCCAAATCATTGCAAGAATGCGATTAGAATCTTCTAGGTGCCCAAACTCACTAATTCCTGTCTTTTCGCTCTTCCATAACACAATTAAAAGTAAGAACAACAGTAGTAATTAATGAGAAATAGGAAGCATCCATCTACTGCTGAAAGTGATTCCTTCTAAAACTGCTTAAAAACCTGAAACATCTCTCAGAGCAATTTAAGGCAAAGGCATGTCTGAACCCCACCCCCCCCAACCACCAGGGCATTGTTAGTGCTTTTATACCCATGTTTAAACAAAGGAGAATTACAGCCCACATGGCTCAGCTAAAGGTAACTCCTGTAAATAATGCAAGCTGCTCATCTGATTTAACATTCAGAATTGTAAAAAAGACAGGTTTCATCTCAGCATTTAACACACTAAACCTTCACACCAAAAACCTTCAAAGAGGAAGCTCCCCAGAGATCCTGCTGAGGGAGGTGTCCACATGACACAGGGCAGGACCACACAGAGATCCCAGGCTGCTGAAAGCCTTGGGAACAGCATGGATGTGTCACTGGGCTGCTTTTCCCAGACTGAGCAGCAGAATATTACTCCCACAAAGTGCTGTTCTGCAAAGTGTTGTGGATTTCAGAGCACAAAGAAAGTGAAACTGCCTCACTGAGAAGTCCTGACAAACTTTTTAGTGCTTTCCATGCAGCACAGACACAGACACCCTCTCCAGAAACACCAACAAGGTCCATCTGCCTTCAGGGACCACCACCACGCACCAACAAATTGGCCAAGCAGTCCCTGCTGCTTAAATCAGGTTAGTAAATCCAGTGGACAGGGGCCTGGCACTATGACACTCTGCTTCTCAGAGGTGGCAGTGAGGAATTTCGGGGGGGGGAAAACAGCAGTTGTTCTAAATGTCAACACTGCAAAAGACGAATCAAGTAAACCAGAGGCCTTCTGAGTAGAATGAGCCAGCAGCCCCTCTTGGACAGATTAGTTTAAAGATAAAGATAACTCAGAGCATTGCACCTTCCCTGGTTTAGCATTAAAACCTCTCTGCTTTACAGCCTCACTGGTTATAGAAGTATAACTGCAGCACTCTGACCCACCAGCTACAGCAGGGCCTTCCTAACACAGAAATCAAATCATCAGTTTGAAAAAATGCTCTTTTTAAATGACTCTCTAATTGTTCAAGCCTCCAGAAATTATTCTGAAATGTTAATTCAGTTCTGGGGGAAAAAAAGAAAATAAGTCTTTGAGCCCAACTACTTAAAGAGCCTGAGACCTCCATATACTCACCCACATCTCTCCATCAGTGATCAGCAGCTCTGAGCACTTCAGAGTCAGGAAGAGCAGTGGGAGGAAGAGAAAAAGTCTACTGGAAACGCTCATTTGGACATTATAGTTACAGGGGTGCAATTTATCTTCTGTTTCTGGACGATCAACTTCCTACCTCCCCTTCTCCCTGCAAACTGGGCTGTGTTCAAGCAGTTAGGACAGAATTCCACAGCAGGTTGTGCACTTCTCCCTTTGCTTTGCAGCACCATCCTCAGTAGGGAGAGGGGGACAGAGGAAAAAGCAGAATTCCCTGGAGTATAGTTGTGCAGATCTCACTTTGCCTGTGGCAGTTTTATACCCGTTCTGACCTTCTCTTAGGCAATTCCACTTTCCCATTTCAGTGGGAGAGCACCCAGGGCCAAGGCTGACACTTTTACAGTGCATTTTATGTAACAAAACCCAAAGGCCCCCTGGTGCAGGCTTCAGCAAGCAAAGTTTCCCAAGCACCCATCAGAGTCGCACAGCTTTCTGCCTGTTGTACCAGCTGATGTCCCAACTGCTGATAGAAACGAGTTCCAACAGCTTTATGCCCAGTGTCTGCCCCACTCCAGCGATAATTTCCCTGGTGTTCTCAGCACTGCAAGCCAGGAAGGAGCTGATGTGAGGTGAAATGGTTTTTATAAGCAAAGAGGCACATTCCTCCTCTAAACTTGAAGGTGGTACAGGGAATACAGTCCTGAGAAGAAAAGTCAGGTCAGAGGGTGTCACCTCCTCCTATCAAAGGCAATCACATCTTGCACTCCCACACAGTCAAGCTTCATCTTCAATTCCACTGGGAGTCTGACTCCAACCACACCTTCTATACAGCTACTCCAGTACTCAACTCCTTAACACATCCAAGCCTCCAGCTGACAGGGAAAGCCCACTCAAGGCCAGTTCAGCTCATAAGTTCTTGGGTCAACACTGCCTTCCAACACTGAAACCAGCAGTTTAAAAACACACATTTGGACTCTTGCTGAGAATTTTATCGAGGCTGTAAAACTGGTTTGCACTGGAAGGCCACATAAGCCTGGAAATGCAGCTTTCCAGCTGGACAGCTGACAATATATGCCATGCTTGCTTGTTGGTGAGTAGCCAGCCAGCCAGCTGGCCTTGCCCTTGAGCTTAGCAGGCAGGCTCACAGACCAAAACTGAGGGGAGCTTCTCAGTGACACTTCTCTGTTCAAAATTCCCCACTGACAACTAGCCAGGCTGCATTTTTCTTTTCCAACTGCCATCAAGCATATGTGTCACTTAAGAGTGGGGAAAAAAAGCTGAAGTAAATGGTCTTGTTTAGACAACTGTTTCTCTGAGTTAAATTGTCTCTCATAAAGCTTCACCAAGAAGAGGAATTAAGCAACCTACACACAGCTGGCACGAAATACACCAGAATGAGCTTAAGCTCAGTCTCCTCTGGAGAGCACAAGGTGCATTTGCACTTAACAAAGTCAAAAATACCCAAAATGTTGAGGAGGCAGTCAAAGACAGGCTACTTACAGCACCACAAGAGTTGGGGCCCCCATGAAAGAGCGTACAGGCAATCCTCACTACTTCTGCTTCCATCTTCCTCAGACCAGGAAATATATCTGGATGGAGAGGATTACTCCAGGCAAACTCTTCATACACCTTCAGAAAACAAAGAGAGAAAGTTAAGACTTGCAGATGAGGCTTTGAGAACTCCCCATGTGCACTGTAGAAGCAAGTTAGCTGCATTTTATCATAAGAATACTACAGAACTTAACTGCTCCTGCAGGTAGATACCACAAGCTGGGAAGCTGTAGCTGAGGAGTAAAATTTAAAAAAAAGTTTTTCTAAGGCATTCAGACCTCTGGCATGATTCTACAGCACAACATCTCTTGTTGTAAGAACAGATTTAACCATTTTGCTGTTTTTAAAAAAGAATACAGCATACATCCTGCAATTGCTTTACACGAAACAAGCAAAAAAAGTGACTTTGCAGAACTTGTTCTCAAGTTTACTGTTAAACAGGAGGGGTTCTGAAGCTGATAGAAAAGCACAAATGCCCACCCACACCACAACAAAAGTGGCTGTGGAAACCAGTGTTTCTGCCCATTCCACAACTGTGGATTCAAAGGATTCAAGGCTGGAACAGGCCAGTCCCAGCCTCCTGCAGTCCAGATCAAAAAGCAACTGCAGGGATGTTAAATAAAATACAGCAAAACAAACCAGTGAATAATCAGCACAAACAAAGGGAATGTTTCCACAAAGTGATCCAAGCCAAGGCCCCTCCAGAAAGGCTGCTCTGAGCTTTGTTTCCCCAACAGCGGCACAGAAAATGTCAACATGAGGAGGAAAACAGCAATAGCAACCACCAAACAGAGCCCATTACAGCTGCTACAAAAGCTGTTCCCAGGAGCAAGAGGGCCAGACTTCCCTTCCTAGCAAAACAACTCTGGAAGGAGATGTACTTGAAAACAAACCTTTAGACTGTTTAGGTTATTTTCCAGCCTTCTCAAAGGGACAAGTTCCTGAGCAGGTAAACAGACCTCACAAAGAAGCCACTGAAGCGTGCCACTGCTCCATTGCTTAAGATTTGGACCATACAGCCACGCCAAAAAAACATTTCACAATGCTTTTCTTTTGCTTAAACCAAGAGGGGTTTAGATCCGCTCAGTGAAAGTTGTTCCAGTACCGGCCTCCAGTTCACTTGTAATTACTAATTACTTTCTCACTCAAAACAGCACCTCATCTGATTGGATCCCAGTTATCTCTACAAGGTGTTTTCACACGGACAGTTACATGGCCAGAGTTACGCTGCCCAAATTGCCACTAATTCCCCTTCCCAGACTTAAGTTTTAGATCTTCTCTATTTATTTTGGGATGCTGGAAGAGCTCTGAGGAGTTTCTGGTCACCCCAAAGACGCAAAGTTGGCCCGATTGCACTTTACCTTCACCAGCAGGTGGGTGAGTTTCTCTTCACCACTGTACACAGTCCCAGAGACTTTCCCATCCTGCCAGCGTACGTCTCCTGGAAGAGAGGGAAGATCACACTGCTCACAAACACAGCCATTCCCAGCCAGTGTGGAAAAGCACACAGAAAATCACCTCAGTTACGCAGAGGAGGACTCAGCTTTTGAGATGTCCCTGAGTTTTGTGACCCAGGAACAGCTGTGTGTGAAGCTGAGCCTCTGGCATCGTGTGAACTTAGCAAACAGCAAGCAAATGATGACTAAAGAGTCAGCACATAACCAACAAGTAGCTGCAGCAAGCAGTTACATTAATATGTAATCCACTTAATCCCCATCAGTCTCTCCAAACTGCTGTTCAACCAACTGGACACTAGATTAAAGCCACTTTCAAAGAGCATCCACCACCACTGTAAGCTGAGAAGAGATGGAAAGGCCAAGTTTGTACTGCTAAAATCCACAGTGCTGGCACCTCAATTAAATTTCACCTAAACAGGTATTTCCAGGCAACTTCTAAAGGGGAGTGGAGAGTTCAATGGGGCCTTAAGAAAAAAGAACCCAGTGAAGGAAGGAAACAATAACTTAAGAGAAAACACAGTCAGAAGCAACACTAGCAATACACAGCAGTAGAAAAGAAAGAAGTTGTTCCAGGATATTCAGTTATGAAATTGTTTGTTTCAGAATTTGAAGTAGATGCACTGTTCTAGCAGAAAATTCAAGGCATTTCTCAAATTTGGGATAGCAGCAGGGCAGTCATATATTTTCCTCTAGACAAGAAGTCACCCACATTTGCTCATTAGGCTTAACAGGTACACAAATCGGGGGGAACATGTTTACATGAGAGAGGCAACTCAAATTAAGTGTCAGACACTGCTTGCGTGGACTCAAGCCAGGAGAACATCATCATGACTCTTCCTTAAAAGGCTTTTTCAAAGCACAAACAATTGCCTCTCTTAATTGAGGTCATAGTCTTGGAAATTCCCTAACAATCCTACTTGGAAGTTGCTTGTGAGTATTTTCTGGGGCTTAATGGAAAATGCATTTCTGGTAAAAGTCAAACATCAAGGTAACGGCAGAGAAATGCAATCCAAAAAGAGAACTTCCTCCATATTTCTCTTCTCCTCAGCTCTCCCATCTCTCCATCAGCCTAGAATTCTTGGGGAAGGAACGGAATTTCAATGTAAATACCTGAACACAGAACTCATGAATCTTAGTCACATCCAGAAGGAAAATAGACAAAAATTTGCAAGGGGACAAAATATTTAAGCTGAAACCATGAGCAGGAGTCACTGGGACTCATTTAAGAAAGGAAGTGTCATGTTTGGTGTCTGAGCAGACCCACCTCTGCTGCAGTACAAACTCACCTTTTGAGCTGTACTCTTTCATCTTCTGCAGCACTTCAGGCTGGCTCATGCCTTGTTCTGGCAATGCTTTGATATAATCCTTTTCATCTTTCAGGAAGGATAAACTGGAAGTGACATCATTCAAGGCTTCATCAATCTTCTTTTGAATCTAAAAAGAAAGAAAAAAAGCTTATCAAACAATGGCACTGGTCAAATTCTAAGTAATTGTTGAGTGTGTGCAGGACAGGACCCGCTGCCTACATCTGTGGTGTTGATGGAACAGACAGGAACTGCTCCACTGGGAGCTTTGACCCCTTTCCTTAGTGCTTGAGAAAATAAAACTCAAAGAAAAAAACCTGCATTTTTATCCAGCAAACCTTTTTAAGTCACAGTTTAATTTGTAGGGGTCTTCAGATGCATTGGTTTGTACCTTGCCTCCTCTGGTAACCATCACACACACAGTTTAGAAACTCATGAAAACAGAGACACAATAAAGAAATCTCCACACAGATACAGTTCAGAGATTTCTTTCTTCCCACCCACACCTTGCACTCAGGAAACCCCAGACTTCTTCTCACAACACATACCGAAGTAAAGATTCTTCTTCCAAGCAACACAGGTGTTGGGATATTGACTTTTGGACATTGGAATGCCTCAAAGTCAAGGCCTCTTGTGAACAACTGATAAGTTATCAGGTATCAGCCTACCAAAGAGCAGGAGGAGGACACAGATAGGACACAGCAGGAGTGCTCTGGCACAGGGGAGCAGTGTTAGCCCTGAGAAGGGAAGTCTGGACACAATAGGGATTGTATAAAGTGCTCTTTTCTAACAGGCAGGCAAAAAACATAAGCAGAAGAGAATTTGCCTGACCAAGGGCTACTCAGTTTAGGAGGTGAAAGCTGGGGCACTTAACAGGACAGGGAGGGAATTTAATCCCTTCCAGAGGAACGTGGGAGAAATTGGATAACTCCTTCCGTGTCCACAGCAAAAGGAAAAAAACTCCTCTGTGCTACTCTCTTTGGATAAAACTGCCTGGAACAGATCTGACCGCCGGAATCAATGTGTAAATACACCAGCACAGCAAGCAGCAGGAAGTGCAATCAAGTGTGATACCATCGTTTACGAGGTAAAAGAAACCCAGCTGTGTATTTCTTCATCCCAGAGTCGTTAACGTGCTAAAACATGCTGACAGTCGTGGTTTCATGTTTTTTACGCAAAAGCAAAAAAAAAGGAGCTCCCAAACACTACAGCTCGTTTGTCATTTTAATGATTGCACAAAGTGTTGATATCCTTCTGCTAACTTTTGCTAATAGTTATCTGAGCCCTAAACTCATCATGGCCAGTTGCTTGATTAAAATAAATACCCCTCCAGCTTGCACAACAAACCCTTGGCTATCTCACACTTCACACTGTTTCAGAAGCACAGCTCCAGTTCAATCCTGTCTCTTCTTCCAGAAATAAAATTATTTTTTTAAAATCTAACAATGAGGAAACGTTACTGGAGAATTCACTCATTCTTGGTTAATACAAATAGCTCAAAAGTTAAAAAGGTGGCACCCCCTTTTTTCTGAGAGTGATACAATGACAAAAAGATTGGGTAGAAATTACATCTGTCATTAAACCAGGAGGCAGCAGAAGACATTCCAGATCTATATCCGTGGACCACTAGGATCACAGTGACATGACAATGAAGATGCACAGAACTGTATATTCCTCAAGAGAGTTGAAACAAGGACCTGGAATAATCCTATAAGTAGTTGTTCAAATACTTACTATAGCCCCGACAAATGGCATTTTCCTCAGCAGTTTAAAGAACTGTTTTTTAGTTCGAGATGTCAAACCTGAAAGACAAAAGGCAGAAATGAACCTAAGAAACAAAAAAAAAGAAACTTCTGATGCAGCTCATGATCAGGCTCAGCATTCTTGACCCAAGGTGAAATAATAGTGACCCAGGGGACATGGCGAGACAGGTGCGTGAATCCAAGAGCGAGGTTTTCAGGGATGGACCATGCCATGGAAACATCTGGACTGCAGAACAGCAGCCATCTACAGGAATCAGTTATTTGATCTGCCTTCTTACTTACCTGGGAATTCGCACCCACATGTGGAATTTTACAGGAAAAAGAATGATTTCAGGGTTTGCTAAAGGTAAGGAATTATTATCATTTCCTTCCTCTTCAATCCAGAATAGTTACCAGAAAACAAAAACACTGAGCAGTGTGAAATAGGCTCCCAGACCAAAGGACAGAACAGGGACATTTGTGACAATGTCAACCACAACACGACGTGAATTTGCCCCGTTTGATGCACCTGGAAGTGACTCCGGGAAAGGGGGTGGACAAAGAAAAGAGCAGAAATTCTACCACAGCCCAAAGACTCAAGTGAGAGAAGCCACTGCTGACAAGCACTGGAAAACTCCTTGGGTAGCTCTAAAGGCAGGAACAAAATCAGGATGACACAGATGCTTTATAGCCACCAAAAATGCCTTCCCAGTCCTACTTGCACACCAGCAGTTACAGGACACACCAAAAAATAACTGAGTTTAAAAATCAACCATTTTAAGACTTCGCAATTTTATCTACACTTTCCCTCCCACTTCATATATGTTTCACTTCATATATACAACTGGAAAAGCTACCCAAGGACACTAATTGGCACATTCTGTAGCAAATACTCGTTAGTGCTCTGATAATAACATTTCTGTTGCACATCTTAGTGTGCACACTGTTTCATTAATAATTTTCACAGTGAGAAAAGACTGCAAACTCCTGAAAAATTCTGACGATCTAATCGGATCTTCTAAGAGTAGTCAATACTTTAAAAAAATACATTGTGCAACAGTACAAATACTAGCCAGGAAGATAAGTGTCCTGAACAAAAGTTTCATACCAATTTGTTCCTTACAGACATTCCCACTGTTAAGCTACTTCCAGATCTACAAAGAGAAACTTCTGCTTGAGAAACAGAGACACAGGAGACATCAAGTTAAAAACGTGGCTATTTTTGCCTGCAGTGTAACCCTAAGGCTTGTGGGAACTGAAAAGCACCTCTGAGGGCATGGCAGGGACCTCAGGCCATCACATGACCAGAGAATATGGCAGGTTCTGCAGAGTTCAGCTCCACTGCAGAGCTGCCAGTATCAGAAACCACTCAAAACAGGAAGATACTCCAGAAATATTAAAAAAAAATTTAAAAGAAGAAAATATCCTCACACCATCACATGCAATTATCTTGAACACTCTGAAGATGAAATGTGCCCCCAACACAGAACCAAGACCACGTCTCCTGCCCCAGCAGGAAGGGAAACAACCAAGTGTTGGTATCCAGACACTTTGCAGCAGTGACAAAGCCCACAGGAACCCAGCTCGCCATAAATCTCCCCAGGGTTTGGGCAAGAAGAGAGTCTTGTGACAAGAAAATGGTTTAGCCAAAGGAAAAAGGGAGACAAGGGAAAGGAAAGGAGACAGAAGCACATTCCATGCACCCTCTGAAGGAACGAGGGAGCTTCATTTACCAGACAAGCCTTGACCTTAATTTAGAAGAGAGTTTGGTACATATTAGGTGACAGCAGAAAGTCTGTTTTAACAAGTGTTTGGCTTTGTTCCACCCTCTTTCCTCCCACTGCCCAAGAACAACTCAGGCCCACTTCCCCTCCCTCTGAAGGTAAGAAAACCCCCATTTCACATACTTACTCTCAGGCTGGCAGAGGAAGCCATGCAGCCACACACTTAGAAGGGTGGAAGAACAGGTCAACCCAATGAGCTGCCAGGGTTCAAGTCCATCACACTGGGCATTCACAAAGCCTGTCACTTTCTCCCAATACATCTGAAGGATTTCCTTGTAGGGAATAATGGCATCCTGTGCAAAGGAAAACCAGGAGGATATTGAGGAAAACACAAATGAAAACAAGTAGGGCATCAAAAAGCCTACTGTTGATTAAAAAGGTACTTTTCAACATGCAGAACCCACACTTTCCTTAACTCCTACAAATACAACAGGTAGGAGATAGTTTTTATTCACTTCCAGTCGAGTCACAAATACACACCTTGAGAAACTTCAAATATTGAGAGAGAAGCACCAAGAGCAGATGAGTAAAGTAAGGTTCTCTGCAGAGCCCCAAGAACCACCACCAGATCTTACCACCGCCCAAGAGGAGCAACTGTGTTACTTTTTTTCCAAGGAATTATCAGGTGGTGAGTGAAGGTACCACAAAAACAGGTGTATTAAGTACCTTGGTCTGGATTTTTAATTAAGATGGAAGCACTCAGCAAGTCCTTAAGTTAGAAGATCTAATTAGCACATTACACACCAAGGGAGGACAGGAGAGGAAAACACTGCTGCCGCCAAAATAATCCCCAGAAAATGGTGATACAAGAACAATTACAATGTCAAACCAGGAATTACTGTCAGGACACAGCCCAAGCTCCTAATCAATAGCTTCAAACCAGATGCTCTTCAAGAGCATCAGAACAGGGCAAGGAAAACTGGATGTGCACAGAAGAAAAAGGACATTTCCCCCTAAACAGAGGTCTTCCATCCAATTCTCTGCGAAAAGGTTTCTAGAGATAAGAAGAATAAGCAAGAACAGAGCCCTCTTCCAAATCCCTCCTCCCTTTTGACCAGCCAACCAGCCCAGTTTTGCCCAGTTTTACTGGGGAGATCTTCACCCTGCAAAAAACAGAAAAAGTACGTGGGGCCTTTCAAAAGATTTGTAACTAAACCTTGGAAGGAATAAATCCTCGATTCCTGTGCTGTTTGACTTTAGATGGGAACAGAGCAATTTTTCAGTAAACCACTAAATTAAAAACTGCTAAAACTTTGCTTCTCAGGACCCTTCACGGGTCTCACTTCTGGGTCAAGCCAACAACAGAAGCAGCATTTAATCAACTTTTTTTAGGGGGTAACATGTCATTCCAACACAACTGGATAGGCCACTAACAGTCTAAAAAAATAGCCAAGTTTTTCCAAATAATCAAAGGAGGAAGGCAGGTTTTCTTATCAAAAAGCAACACTAATGAATACTCACTGCTTTGGAAAAGCAGTAAAATACATATAACATGGCAGAGTTTGAAAGTATTTAAGCAACCCAAACAAATTCCAGCAGAACTAACAGCATTTACCCTTAACAGAGAAGGGGTTTCACCCATGTCCTAGAACAGGCTGAAGGGACACTGAAGGGACTGAATTTAGCAAAAGCAGGCAGCACTCAGCTCTGAGAAGGCAAATTAGCACCTATTCATTTGGCAAAGGGCAATTAAAAAATACATCAGAGCCACTTCAGCCTCCAAAACACGGGCCACACAAACCACTGCAATTAGGCAATGTT
Source organism: Lycocorax pyrrhopterus obiensis (assembly GCA_014706295.1). Taxonomy (NCBI): domain Eukaryota; kingdom Metazoa; phylum Chordata; class Aves; order Passeriformes; family Paradisaeidae; genus Lycocorax; species Lycocorax pyrrhopterus. The sequence goes on along the minus strand of JACSVZ010000008.1, from coordinate 3,321,779 downwards.
CCAGCTAAAGAATGCCCAGTCCTCCAAGCCACTCACCACAAAGCTGATTTAACTCCAGAACTTAAGGGAAGAGCCACGTTTTCCAGCTAACCAGAGGTGGTACTTAAGTTTCAGCGAGTTTGCACAAGCTTCACTGGCAAATCCCTGGAAATGCTCGTTTTACCCGCAACAATGACTTTGGTTCTTTGCCTAGGAGAAAATGCTAGGATATCATTCTGTTTTGGAACTGCGCTTAAAGGATGGAAATGGAGCCACTAATGGGCTAGTGTCTTAATAGCTGTTCTCAACTCATGGCAAGAAAATGCTGCAGCATCAAATATAAAGCGGGCTGTGCCTTTTTTTCCCTGAAGATGGAAGATACTGTAAGCCCTGACTCAAAATGGAACACTACCTTCTTAACAGAAGTCACTCCAGTCAACAGCCAAGTTAAAATAAATAAATCTGGCAAGCGATTGACCTCACTCTTGGAGAAAGCTCTGGACAGAATATCCCAGCTGACTGCACATTTTGTTGTCACTGAAACCCCTGAGCACTGACATACAGGAACTCAATGGTATATCCAAGTTTTGAACAAATAACAGAAGATTTTCATTATGTTCATTCTAAGACACTGAAGAATTTCTTCCCCTTTCTTGCTTTAAAAAAAACCCAACCTGAAATCAATCTGCAAGTGATACAGTTTGACCAGGTAAAGTTTTCTCTGTATTTCTCACTTTCCTTCTTCACTCATTTCATACTTGGAGAAGTTTGAAGGATGAGGTTGATCATTTTAGGAGGATATTAACAACTGAGATTAAAAAACCCAGTGAAAATTAGCATGGAAGATGAGTTAGCAGTGAATTACAATTTCTCAGATCCCTGACTAACCATGCACTCAGTTCTTCCCATGTGCTCCTTTCCCTGAAAGTATCCAGCAAGACATGAGAGATCTTTACTTTCTGAATTATTCACTTAATTCCACAGAAACCACAGGGCATTTAGAAGGTTGCATTCAAATGTTTTTATTACACCCAGGAACATGCTGGGTTAAAACAGAGCTTATAAAAAAGAGGGAGAGTGACTTTTTACATGGGCAGAGTGATAGGACAAGGGGGTGTGGCTTCACACTGACAGAGGGAAGGGTTAGATGGGATATCAGGAAGGAATCCTTCCCTGGGGGAGTGGTGAGGCCCAGAGAAGCTGTGGCTGTCCCACCCCTGGAAGTGTTCAAGGCCAGTTGGACAGGGCTTTGAGCGACCTGGTCTAGTGGAAGGTGTTCCTGCTGATAGCACGAGGTGGGACTGGATGATCTTTAAGGTCCCTTCCAACCCAAACCATTCTGGGATTCTCTACAATTGCAGTCCCATACCACTTCCTCATTTTACAGGGAGGAGGCAGGGGAAATAAACAGCCTCTGTGTAGCCCAGCCATCGGAATCCCTTCCCCTGCAGCCCTGGAGGTGCTGCTCAGAGTGAAAAACTCTTACTGCTTCCCCAGCTGGGCTAAAGACTACAGGCTGACCTGATTTTAAACCTGTCTACAGAATAGAATTTCATGTAAGGCAATAACCTGCTTATTTTTGAAGGCATCAAAATATAAAGGTTTCCCTTCCCATTAGAAGAGAGTAGATAAGCTGGTTTTATTTCTGTAAGAGAACCTTCCCCACACAAAAGCTTCACAAGACACAGGATTATTTCAGAAGCAGTTTAATAACCTGACTTATTAGCACACTAAAGAGCAGGCAGAAAAAAAAATCTCCACTGGAGGACTTGTTTTTAACTCTCAGAGCAGTAAGACAGACCCAGGTATCAGATAAAATACTAATTGCTATCATTAGGACTTGCAGTGCTCATTTGTACTGACATTAATGCACTCAGCTACCTAAGCAGTTTACATATTGAATTTTTAGCTGCACAGATTAGGAATGCATCCTTTGTACTTTATTTCTAAAAGCCATTAGCCAGTTGAGCTGGTTCCAGGGATAGCACTTACGCCACTACAAAAGAGCACAAATTAACTGCAGTAATGCCCTTCTGTCCCAGATGATAGAAAAGGGAGAGGGGAGGAATGCCAAAGCTAATGAGAGCACATTTTGTATTTTTGCCAGAACAGCATTTCCTTGGCTGTGAGTTTTAGGACATAAAAAAGCTTAAAAGAAAAAAAAAGAAAAGGAAAAAAAAGAAAGGAAAAAAAAAGGGGGGAAGAAAAAAGAAAAGGGGGGAGAAAGGGGGGGAGAAAGGGGGGGAGAAAAGAAAGAAGCGAGAGAGAGAGAAACAGAAAGGCAATAAACTTGAGAACCTCAGACTTTTGTTACAAGTGCCTTCTGTTTTGTGGAAATGGAAACACTGTCTGAGTTTACCTGTGACAAAAATGAGAAGAAAGATTTTATCAGCTGAACTTTACTTCCTCCAAAAGAATGATTAAAGTGGGTTTAAAATGGGGCCACTGAATAAAAGTAGCTTTTAAAGGAAAGTTTATGTTATGCAATACCATGAGGCTGACTGTGCAAGGAGGAAGAGCTAAGATCAAAGAATCACAGAAAGGCCTGGAAGAGACCTTAAAGACCCATCTTGTTCCAAACTCCTGCCATGGGCAGGGACACCTTCCACTAGACCATGTGGCTCCAAGCTCCATCCAGCCTGGCCTTGGATACTTCCAGGGATCCAGGGGCAGCCACAGCTTCTCTGGGCAACCTGTGCCAGGGCTTCACCACCTTCTCAGGGAAGAATTTCTTCCTAATATCCAATCTGAACCTACTCTCTGTCATTTTATACCACATCCTCAGCTTTCACTTGAATCCACATGGATTCCCAAACCAGGGACCCTCTGACCACTTCCCCACACCCTAACCTGAACGTCTGTGTCTGCCATCAGCTTCCCTCACGTCCCCAGAGCTGAGGCAGGAGGTGGCTGTCACACAAGTCGGCACACAGTAAATCAAGGCCAAGGGAGATGGCTTCAACAGCACGAGTTAGGTCAGCTCCGATTACAGGAGCACGTGGAATACCGGTACTGCCACTGTAATTAAGGCCTCTACTCCAATACAACGAGTTTTTCCGAGGAGAAGCTTCCTGACTGAAAACAAACCGCAGAAAGCCAGCAAGGACACAGCAGCTTCGCTTATTTATTCTGCTCCTAAGTAGAAGGAAAGCTTCAATTAGCCCTGCCTTCGCTGACACCTCATTGCCTGCACGTGCTCTGGCCACAAAAGGCACATCTGACCAGCATAACCAGCCTGGCCGCAGGGAAGTCCTGGACTCACAGCCACCAGCCTGCCAACTTCCTACTGGAGAGCCGAGAATGGGATTGAGCAACACCACCCCAGCCTCTTCAGAGGGTGCTTATTGCTGTCTGTGCCAGCAGATTCGCACCCCAGTAATGACTCTGCTCCTCCATCCCTTCCTGCCAACCCCAGCCTGACAAATATCTTTACATCAGCACCAGGAAGGGAATATTTGTTAGTCAGCTCCTAATTACAGCTCGAGGTTTGGACCACGTGCTGTCCAGCCTGACCAAAGGATGTGGGCAGACAGAGCAACACTGGATGCGTGATCTCTCAGAAATCAAAAATCATGAACTTTCGGATGTATGGGCTGAACTAAGTGAAATTAAAAACACATTCAGGCCACGCTCATCTTACCACAGCTCCCCAATACCCCTAGTTTCATCTGCATTGCATTTATGTCCACCACTGCCACACTGAAACTTTTTCTTTTTCCAGAATGACAGCAGTTTGGGGGGGTTTTTTTGCCATGTACAGTGTCTGCAAAATGAATGTATGAATATACTGTCCCACCAGCCCTGAGAGTTCAAGAGGAGTGGCTAAACAATGGCTAATTATAGCTTCAGCACAAAAACAAACAAGGCAGCAAGTCAGAGTAAGAACAACAGCATTCCAGCTTCCACTGCGGAGATGGAATGTAAAACTACCAAAATAAAATGGGAAGAGGCTGATTGGAGGCTCAAAATATGTACGATTTTACGGGAACCCAAAGGCCTCCAAAAATCAGGTGCAAGTTCAAATTTAATTTAACCAAAAATACACACAAGGTGTTGTGTTCACTTTGCTCACTTAGGCAAACCAATTCACAAAAGTTTCTGCAAACATCTAGGCACACTCCAGGCAGCACAGACCTCACAAGAAACAGGATCCACCCAATGGATGCTTGCACATGAACTCATCAAGGATCTCTGTGGGTCACCAGCTCCACGAATGTGCAAGGAAACGTCCTCTGCTGACACCCACGATAATTAGGGTGAAAGAAGCGCCCAGTTCCCTGCATGCTAGGGCTCATCTGGACATATTTCATTCCTCCACTTGGCCTCCTCTCAGCCTCAGATCACAGCATGCCTTCTGGAGAATAAAATGGGTGTTTCTTGGAAATATTTTGTGAGCACACACAGAGGTACCCACAGCATTAAGACATGAAATCTTGGCAGAAGCTGTCTGGAAAGAGACCCTAGCAAGGCAACTGTACTGGGAGCAGGCATCCATGAACAAAGGCAGCACCAAGCCCTGGCACAGCTTCCCAGCAGGGTTATGCAAGCCTTGGACAAAGCCCCCAGTATCAGCACAAACTGAATGTTGCTATTATACATTAAGGGCCCTGCTCTTGGGCAAGTCCAACCATAGGGCAGAATCCTCAAAAGTTATCTTATCAACAGCAACACACAGAACCCTTCGACCCCCGCAATATCTAGTCACATGCCCTTCCTGATATGGCATGGATAAATCTTGATGAGCAAAGAGAGACAAAGGAAATGCTCAGAACAAAAAGGATTCTGACTTTTACATGGAAATTTCTATATTTCAAATATTTCCTAATACAGAAAACTGTATCACAATCACCATAGCAAATAGACCAGAACACCTGCTACTACACCAATTGGCAGAATCCTAAATCTCAGTTCATGCTCTGAGGGTAGGACTGAAACACATAGTAGGCCTGCTAGTACTTGAAAGGGAATGTCTTTCACTGCCTGAGATGCAAAGAACAGGAGCAATAGAATAGTAAAATCACAGACTCATTTAGTTTGGAAGAGATCGTGATGATCATCTCATTCCATCCCCCTGCCATGGGCAGGGACACCTTCCACTAGACCAGGTTGCTCCAAGCCCCTCCAACCTGGCCTTGGACACTTCCGGGGATCCAGGGGCAGCCACAGCTTCTCTGGACAACCTGTGCCAGGGCTTCACCACCCTCACAGGGAGAAATTATTTACTAGTATCTAATCTAAACTTAACATTCTGTCAGTGTGAAGCCATTCCCCCTTGTCCCTTGTAAAGAGTCTCTCTCCACCTATCTGGTCAGCTCCTTCAGATACTGGAGGCCACAATTAGGTCACCTCAAAGCCTCTCCTCTCCAGGCTGAACAATCCTATCTCTCCCAGCCTTTCCTCATAGCAGAGGTGCTCCAGCCCTTTAATCATCCTGGTGCCTCCTCCAGACTCATTCCAACAGTTCTGTGTCCTTCCTGTGCTGGGCCCCTCCAAGCTGGAGGCAGTTCTGCAGGTGGGGTCTCAGCTGAGCAGGGGCAGAATCCCCCCCCTCCCCTGCTGCCCATGCTGAGGATCAGCCCAGGGCACGGGGGGCTTCAGGGCCAGGGTATGGCCAGCCATCACCCACCAGCACCCCAAGTCCTTCTTAGCAGTTCTGTGGTGGGAGCAGCTGGTGCAGGAGAGGATCAGATGGAGACATCTTTTTATTGGCAGAGTTGTGTGTTTGGAAGAAGAGACAAGCAAAACCCCAAAATCCTTACTCAGAAAGGGGCTCTACTGAATCCCTTTGACCACAGGAGTCACAGCAAGGCTGCGATTGCTGCCACACCAGGCAAACCACACGCAATAAATGGTGTGATTAGGTTTATCTCCACACCACCAAACACTGCTGGAGAAATCCAAGGCAGGAAGTGAGTGAGGCGTCACCTCAGCAGACCCTTCCCTGCTCAGCGATTCAGACACAACTTCAAAGGGTAGAAAGAGGGTGAAAAGTTCTGAGTAGACTGGACATGAGCAAGACATGGAAAAAGAAAGATCTTACTCTGTCTAGGTAAGAAAATTTCCAGTGCCTCATGCTGCCTTTTGCTAAGGTCACAGGAAGGATGGCAAAGTGAAACCATAGTTTAGGAAAAACGTTATGTATCAGTGTTTCTCCAGAGGAAACCTCAGTCTCCGAGTACAAAGCCAACTTCCTAAGCTTTCCAGAAGCCAGGAATCCTATGCAATAGCTACTGACTAATGTAGTGAATAGAAGAGCAGACCTGAGCAAGTCTTCCAGGTGCAATAAGTAGCAATTTTCTTTGCAAAGCTTTGGCACAGAAGGGACTGAGGTGATAACAGCCTGACCACACAGCACGGCTCCAGCAACCCCAGGCCAGTCTAGACCACTCCCTGCACAACAAGCAAAGTATTTACCCAGTGCCAAATTCTGGCAGCTGAAAGCAACCCAAAGACAAGCTGTGCAGGTCCTTGGTGCTGTCACAGGCTACCCATGGCAGCACACAGCTCCACACCAAAGTAGGAAGAAGCAGCAGCACTTGGGTTCTTGGGAATGGAGTAACCAAGTGCAACAAAGGAGTGGGACAAAGATAATGTTTCATTTATCGCTCAGCAGCTGTGATTTCAATTTCCCTTGCTGATAGGGAAAAAAACCCAACCAAACAACCAAAAACCTAGTACCCCTTCCAGGTTCGAGGAACTGCAAGATTCATGCCATGGCAATGTGGGCTAGGGCCAGCTATATTCCAAGCAATCCTGAAGTTTGCTTCTAGATAAAAAATAATAGCCAATAAGCAAAGAGTGTCTCTAAAAAATAATAATTAATCAGCAAACACGATTTCTCTTAGCCAAATCAGCACCTTCACCAAAATCCTGAGGAAGATACCATTCTGCCCCACCCAGATGAAATAAACACAGACCAGCGAAAACACCGTTTCTAATCCTCTCTGCCCCGAAACTAGGTAATTGTGGTGAATAAGGAAAGCAGTGCATGAATAAGAGGGACATATTTACGTTTACGAGAAGGGTATGAGCCTCGGGTGGGGGCCGAAGAGAGGACCTGACCACCCACCCTCGCACCCCGCCGGCGGCCGAGCTCGGCCAGGCATCCCCAGAGGCCCAACCGGGACCCCCCAGCCCACACCCGGCCCCCGCCGGACAAGGCCCGGGCCTCGCTACCTCACAGGCCGCGACGGGACACCCCTCTCTCTCCCCCCACACTGGCCTCGCACTCTCCGCTCACCATCGCTCCTGCTACCGCCGGCTCGCTCGCTCGCTCCTTCCTTCCTTCCTTCCTTCCTTCCTTCCTTCCTTCCTTCTTTCTTTCCTTCCTTCCTTCCTTCTTTCTTTCTTTCCTTCCTTCCTTCTTCCCTCCTCCTCCTTCCCGCGGGGTCCCGGCGCGGCCGCGCTCCGCCCCGAGGTTGCCGCTCCCCGCTGGCCGCGCCCCCTCAGGGAGGAGGGGAAGGGGGAAAGCCGCGCCCCCTCAGGGAGGAGGAGCGGCAGGAAAGTGGCGCCCTCACTTGGAAGGAGGCGGTAAAACCTTAAAAAAAGAGGTATTTTTTGTTAAAATACAAAAAAACCCCAAAAAAACCCTCAAACAAAAACCACAAACAAACAAACAAACCACCAAAAAAACCAGTTTGTAAGTCCACCCTAGTTACTAATTATCTGGGGCTGGAGCCCCTCTGCTTTGGATCTGGCCTGAGAGAGCTCAGGGTGTTCACCTGGAGAAGAAAAGGCCCTGGGGAGATCTCAGAGCCCCTTCCAGTGCCTAAATGGGGCTCCAAGAGAGCTGGAGAGGGACTTGGGATAAGGAGGAGTGGCTTCCCACTGACAGAGGACAGGGTAGATTAGATATTAGGAAGAAATTGTTACCTATAGGGTGGTGAGGCCCTAGCACAGGTTGCCCAGAGGAGCTGTGGCTGCCCCTGGATCCCCGGAAGTGTCAAAGACCAGGTTGGAGGGGCTTGGAGCAACCTGGTCTAGTGGAAGGTGTCCTTGCCCATGGCAGGGGGTGGGGACAAGATAATCCTTAAGGCCCCTTCTAACCCAAACCATTCTGTGATATCTTTTGAGAAGAGTTTTTGTTCTGCGCAAAACATAAGGCAGGAGCTACTGGCCATTATAGCATTATGCAGTCTGTTAGTTCCGTTAATCCATGGATTAAAATCTACTCTATTCTGGGTGGATCAGGTGGGACCCCTCATCACCTTCACTGGCCACACATGGAGTTGCTCCACCCCTCATCACCTTCACTGGCCACATCTGGGGCTGTCCCACCACTCAGCAGCCTAACTCCCCACACCTGGAGCTGACATTCACTTAGACCACAAGGATATCAAAAACAGCTGATTTGCAGGAGAAGGATTTGAAGGCTGCTGACTCCTGGGGCTATTCCATAAAACTTACCAGTGGGAAGAGCGGCAATAGCCAAACTGCCTAGGTGTTCAGGAGAGTTTTAAGAGGTTAAAGGTCTCTGTGGCCCCTAGGGTTAGTTTTGACCTCATGATATAAAGGCTGCGTTTCAAACACTGCAAGTGGAACATTGGGACCAGCCTCATACAAGCACTGTGGTTTTTAGACATTGAGGGCAAACCTGACAAACACCCCAAGGCATTTAGGTTATGCAAAGGAACATTTTGAAGCAATTGTGTTGCAGAATAGTTGCAGGGGGGGAAAGGCAGAGATGGGCAGCAGCAAAAGAAGGGAAAACTTTTCACATCAGTAGTTCCTTGTGCAGTGACAGCAGAGCTTCAGCTAGGGCTGTCTTTTGAGGGCAAACACACAAGTGGGTGCTCTGGTTGCCAGTAAGCGTGAATTCAACAGATACCACAGCAGCATTTGGCTCATTTCCCAAAAATTAACACCTGGAGCAACTGCAGTGCACTGTGTCATGGGGTGCTGCCTCTGCTACCTGCAGGATGCACTGGAGAAACTGCCCTTCTCCTGGGAGATGGCAGCAGGAGCAAATACCGATATGAAGCCACTTCTGGTTAATCTCTACAGAACACATCCTGGCTTTACAATTTTTAAATTTGTACACTCTTTTAGACAGAGCCTGGTGCAGCATTTTAAAATTTTGCTCTTAACCTCCCTCGCTTTTGTCTCTACACTCTTTTGAAGCAGATACACAAGCATCAGCTCTTGGCATTTGTAGTTTGCTGAGTTACAAGTGGTGACTGTTTGTCTGCTGTCACTGTGCCATCTGAGCTGTCTCCTCACTGAAGATGGCACCTGGCGTAAGCAAACAGACAGTACTTTTATCTCAAGCAAACTGCCCTCATGGGATTGTTTTTAGAAGCATGCCTAGACATCGGATGCTCTTTTTAGCAGAAAAGGGAGGCCAGAGATTCCCTCTGCTTCCGCAGAGGTGCCTCAGTGTGCTGGGATCCAGCCGTGTGTCTGCAGAGAGCGAGGGATGCTGGCTCTGCCCCGGGGGCTGGGTGCTGGGCAGGACCAAGTGCTACTGGGTTTCCGATGGGACGAACCCTTGGAACAAGAGCCGGGAGGACTGCGGGAATCAAGGATCCATGCTGCTGGTGCTATGGGATCAGGATGAGCTGGTGAAGGAAATTATGGCGCTAGGGACGTGGGATGGACCTGGGGCTGCACCTGGGGGGGCTGGTGGTGCCAGAGGGGCTGGAGGCACCCATGGAAGGCTGAGGGGGTTCCCAGAATCCTGGGATCAGCCCCCCCACCATGTCCAAGCCGCCCCAGTGCCTGTGGCAGAGTGCAGGGGACATGGGTGGGGCTCAGTTCTGGGATGAGGACAGAGCCTGTTTTGGGGTGACCAAAACAGCATCATCACTTCTCCTTTCCTGGGCCAGGAATTCCTAATTGAAAGCCTGCAGACTTCTGGATCGGCCTTTTGGTGCCTGTGGCCGGGACAGTCTGGATGTGGGAGAACAGCTCCGACCTCGACCAGGACCGGTGAGCGCCAGGGGGAGCGCTGGGGGTCGGGGGGGAGCACCCCACTGTCCCAGAGGGACCCCCGGGGGTGACACAGGCTCCTTCCTGCCACCCGCAGGTTCCAGCTGGACCTCGGGAAGCTACCTGGAGCCTATGGAACACGCAAGGGTAATGGGATCGACCCTCAGAACTGTGACATGAGGCTGCAGTGGATCTGCCAGAGAGAATCTGCCGAGATCTGAGCCTCCATTGCACCCCAAAACAAACCAGCATTAATGCAGGAAAAATCCCAATTCCCGCGGATCCGGCAGCTCCCGCGGAGATGGGCAGAGCCGCAGCCAGCGAAAGTCTCTCTGAGGCGGGCGATGTAGGGAGAAATCGACCTAAAAAAACGAATAAAACCTAAAAATAACTCGGGAAATTGCCCTTCTGGGGTGAACATTGAGAAGAGGGAGGGAGAAATGTGGCATTTTAAGAGGTGTTTTGGTGTCGGGATGATCCGAGATTCAGCCGGAGGGAGTGGAACTTGAGACTGATGGTCTACTGTGTCCCTACCCGTGTCCCCTGTGCTCCCCGCCATGTCCTCCTCATGTCTTCCCGTGTCCCTCTCGTGTCCCCCGTGTTGGGGGCAGTCTAGAGGCGGCCCCTGGGAGTCCCAACGCCAGCCACAGCCGCCGGTCCCAGCAGCTTTTGTCTGGGAGCAATGCTCGGATGTTCGCAATTTTAGGAGGCAGAATCCCACCGTCGGCACCTGCAGTATTCACACAAGGACATGACTCCGCACACAAGATGGAGAGGTGCAAAGTGTTTATTGTGCAGTAAAATATTCCCTAAATATCAGCACCCAACAGGATATAACATTATATAAACAGGAAAGATGTTCACCTCAGTGTCCTCCAATCACCTGGGATAGTGCACAGACATTGCCTGTTATGGTAACAAGTAAACAATACCCTATAAGGTCACAAACTACAATTATCACATCTCATAGGTCCAACACTCTCCAGAAACCCACAATCCTCTCTCAGCCCATCCCCGGTGACCTGGATGCACTCTGGGATCACCTCTGGGTCTAAGGAAGAGGCTCTCTCTCCAGCCCTCAGGGCCTATCTCCCTTCCAGCACATAGTGCACCCCAACAGGCACCCACAGCCTCTGAGCCTGTGCTGCCTGTGCCTGGCAGAGGACCAAGGCAGCTCAAGGACAATGAAACAGCAATTAATCACCTTAATAAACGGCTCCTAATTAGCGGGTAGGAGAAGTGAGGACCCAGGGCTTCCCACTGAGGTGGTGCCACTCCACACACAGGGCTGGGAAAGCCGAGCCGTGAGCTCTGCAAAACAATGTGTCCATTTTCAGATACAACTAGCATTTCATGGATCAGTTTGTGATAAATAGATGCTATAATATTGGCTTTCTGCAAATGTTAAAATAAGTGATGTTAAAAGTAGCCTTTTAAACAGTAGTTTTGTCACAAGTAGATGCTATATGTAAAATAGCTTTATTACAAAACAGATGCTATATAAGGTAGTTTTGTTGTGAAGATGTGGTTTTTTTAATACTTTTTCATTCAACCAAAAACTTAGAAATAGCTATGCTTATGAACTATTCGGGCTCCTGCTACCAACTATCAGCAACAGATAAGATATCCCCACAGCGATCTGCTGATTCCGGGAACTACTGACAAAACCGGAAAACTGCATTCCATTTTGAACTGTTCCTGGAAAGGGTTTTAAATATGTAAAATTGTTTATGAATATGTATAATTGTTTATGAATATGGAATACTCCAGGTGTATGTAAAGGGTGTCTCCAAGATACCAGGTGTGCTCTTGGCGGAGTGCCAAAGCACCCAGCGCTGTGACTTTTTGCTTTATTATCCTTGTCCCTTATTGTCCTTTATTAAACTTTTCAATCCTAATAGGAGAGTGAACCTTGTTTTTCACAAGTTCTCGACGTTTTATGCCTCTTTCAATGATACTTTATTGATTCTCATCTCTTAGAGATCAGGATGGACATTTGATCTTTTATTTTGACCATTTTAGGGGGCTGAGGAGGGATTTTTCTCTCGCAATAGCTTGTGCTGCAACTCCTTGTCCTTTCCCCCGTGGGGAGCAGCCCCGTATGCTGGTTTTTCTTCATCTGGAGACAAACCCCTGCCCCTCAGTGTCCCTCACCAGGGCGTCAGGGCGAGTCCCCCCAGTAGCTGTTGGGCTGTGGCAGGGGCAGGAAGCTCCGGTCCCGCTACCAGCTCACACCACACCAGGCCAGCACCAGCGGGCAGAGGTGCTTTGGCTTCCTGTCCCCTTCCCCGTGTGCCCAGCCCAGTGTCACCACCCCCGTGTCCCCAGCCTGTGCCTCCCCGGCTCTGCCGTCACATGGAGGACAAGGATGGCTACGTGGCCTTAGACCGACTGGACAAGCAGGATGTCAATAACGTGATGTGGGTTGGTCTTGTGAGTTCTTGGGGTGGCCCTGGGGTGGTCTGGGGGTTCTGAGGGGAATGTGGGTTGTCAGTTAGGGGTCGACGGGGTCAGTTTGGTGGTCTCAATGAGGCCTTTGTGGGTCTGGGAAGAGGTCAGGGGCCCCGGGGTGGGTCCTGGCAGGTCCCGGGGTCTTCCTGGGAGGTCCCATCAAAGAGTTCTGGGAGTCCCATGGGGTGATGCTAAGGCGGGGTCCTGTGGGGGGTCATGGGAGTTTCATGGGGTGGTCCTGGAAGGTCCCAGGGGATCAAGGGGAGGGTCCCATGGGGGGGTTCTCGGGGTCCCATGTGGGAGTCCCAAGAGGGGGTCCTGGGCGGAGGGTCCCGGTGGGTTCTGGTGGGTCCACGGGGGGGGTCCTGGGGGGCCCGATGGGTCACAATGTGAAAAATGAGTGGATGATAAATGTTGGCTTTTGTATATAATAGGATAACATTTACAAGTAATAATGTACTAGGTAGAAATAATGTTAAGGTAAAATATAGTAGAAACAAGGTTAGAGTGAATTGTAACTTCGAAATAGTTGTAATAAACTGAGAAACGTAGTAGTGAATACATAGTGATAAACGTTCTTTAAGTTGATAAACCACAGAGCCCGGGATCAAGACATCTTAAAGAAACAAAGAAGATAAACTGCATGCATCCCAGGAAGTCTGTTATCTCACTAAGAGCTCACATCTCCCAAAGAAACTGTCGAATAAACTGAGTTACAACTGAGAAGGGGGTTCCTGCCTTCAATCCTTCAAGATCCAGAGGACCGGAGAGGCGCCTTGCTGTCGGGAGAGGGGTGCAAAGAGGTTGAAGTGAAGTGTAAATTATCTTTTAAGCTTAATGAATATGTAACAGTTTGAGAGGATACTTAAGCTCACAAAAAAGTGATTAAGATTGCGCCTCTGGATGATTGCTAAGCGCCCAGCTCTGTATTTGCCTTTGTTCTACTAATAAATGTTCAATACTTTGTTGCTAAAATTTTTTAGCTTGTTAATTCATTTATTTCAACAAGAAGTGTTCTCGGGGGGTCCTGGAAGGTCCCGGGGAGGGTCCCATTGGGGTGGTTCTGAGGGCTCCATGCAGGGGTACCAGAGGGGGTCTTGGGGAGGGTAACGGAGCGTCCCACAGAGGGGTTCCTGGGGTAGGGTCGTGGAAGGTCCCAGAGGGTCCGGGGAGGGTGTCCTGAGAGGGTCCCGAGGATCCTGGGGGCTTCCGGGAGCAGAGCCCAACAGGGGAGATGGGGGTGGGCGTGGCCTGAGACTGGGTGGGCTCACAAAGGGGCATGGTCCTGGAGGAGTCCAGGGGTTCACTGTGGGGGTTGGGGGTCGCAGAAGGATTTAGAGGGGAGGTCCCAGAGGTCATTGGAGAGGTGGGAACATGACTGGGGACCCTGCGGACAGGAAATTGCGGGTACAATCTGAGGAAACTGAGGAGTTTTATCAGCACCTCCACAGGAGTTACAATAGGGCAGGAAGGTTACAACAGCACATGCCAGTCGCTGATCCCCGGATGGAATGGGGGCGCTTGGCGCGTCTTGGAACCCATCCCAGGGTGATTCCCATCCACACGCACCCACCGAGGGGGAAGGAACGCAGGGTGGGGCGGAGTGGAGGCACCGCGGGCTGGCTCCGCGGGAATCCAGGCACGCAGGGGGGAAGTAGGTGGCGGTTTTGCCGCTGATAAACCAGGGGAGAGAAAGTGAGGTGTCCTGCAGCCGACCCAGCGACTGGGATGGAATCTCTCTCCTTGGATGGACTCGCTTCATTAAACCCTAACAATAATATTAACACCCCCTCTCCATCCCAAAGTCACCCCCTTCAAGGCACGGCCCCGCTCCCTGGGCACTCCCAGATGGTCCCGGGGATCCTGGGGGTCCCGGGGGGTTCCTGAGGCGGTGTCTGGGCGATCCTGGTGGGGTCTATGGTGGGGGTTGGGTAGGAAGGAAGAAGGAACTGGGGGAGTCCCGGAGGGTTTGGGAAGTTAGAGGCGTCACGGAAGAGTCACAGGTGATAGTTGAGGGGGGGGACGGGGTGTCGGCGCTGCAGGAGCCGGTGCGGGAGCAGGATACGGGTGTCACAGGCCATGCTGCCACTCCGGGAGCGACTGCTCAGGGCACGCCCCTTCCCCATCAGACCACGCCCATTCCTTCTTGACCATGACCCCGCCCCTTCAGACAACCAATGGGGCGGGACCCCGGCCACGCCCCAGCCCAAGACCACATCCATTTACTTTAGGCCGTGCCCCTTCATCTTCTGACCACGCCCTTCATCCTAAACCGCTCCTCCTCCCCTTTGGCCACACCCCTTTTACCTTTTTTAAGCCTTTTACACCACTGCGTCCTACTGTGGGGGAAATTGTGACTGACCACCAGCAGGATGGGGCAACTTGGGGGGGGTCAGAGGTCAGCAGGGGGGCACACCAGGGGTCATTGGTGACGCAAGGGCCAGTGGTCACTCACCACATGCTCTTGGCCCCGCTGTGCTGCAGGCCCAGGTCCACCTTGCTTGGGGGCAGGACAAGGCAGTGTTTTGGCTGCACCCACTTCGGCCGTGCCCCTTTGTGACCCCGCCCATCCCCCTCAGGCCATGCCTACTCTCCATCTTCCCCCTTGGGCTCTGCTCTCAGAACAGCCTCTGGACCCTCCTGGACATTTGAGGATCCCTCTGGGACATCCTGGGACCTTCCAGGACCCACCCCTAGGACCTCACATGGAACCCTCCCAAGGACCCTCCCCAGGACACCCCAGGACCTCTGACCCCCTCGGACCCCACCAGAACCTCCCAAGAATCACCAGGAAGCCCCCAGGACCCCCCTGGACCACCACCATGGTCCCTCCTCACGACCACCCCTGGGACCCCCCACGTGGGACCCCCACAACGCCCCTGTGGGACCCTCTCTAGGACCCCCCAGGAAATTCCAGGACCACCCAGGACTCACCTTGGACCTCTCAGGACCTCTGACCCCCCTGGGACCCCCATAGTACCCCCCCAGAACTCCTCCAGGACATCCTGGGATGCCTTGGGACCTTCCAGGACCCTCCCAGGAAGCCCAGGAACACTGGAGGGCTGCTCCCAGACAAAAAGATCAACAGCTCTGGCTGGCCCTGGCCTCCCAGGAGCTGCCTCAGGCTGCCCCCAAGACATGTGAGTGATGTGCTTTCCAGCCTCTGGAAAAGAGCCATCCTTCGCAGACAGGCAACCCTGGCCGGAAGTGGGATTCGGCTGAAGCAAGTCCAAGTAAGAAACAGGGGTTTGTTCCATTCAGAAAGTAGTTGTAATTCCCCCTTCCCATTTCTTTGTGGAAAGAGGAAAAAGCCCTCCTTTTTTTCAAACTTGACTGCTTTCAGACTTGACTTTCGCATCAGAACATGAATCAATTGGTCCTGCTGGATTGGTCTCCATGACAGTTTTTCTCTCATAAATGTGCAACCTGTAATACCAGTGCACAGGGTAATGCCAACCCCACACAGGGTCCTGGAGCACTGGAAAATCAGGAATCCATTGAATTTTTCTCTCTCCAGCCCCCTTCCAAGCCAGCCTTTAAAGGAAGGTATGAGAGCTCTGTTTTAGCATGGGCAATGTTGGCCAGGTGATGCTTGCCCTCTCCTGGAAAAGGCAACACCCTTCTCTGGGAGAGCAGTCACTGTGGCACAGTTTCAAAATTAATCCTGCCACCTGTGAGGAGAATCGAATGTACTGTGATTTTATTTTTTTTAATTCCTTTGAATAGTGGGAAAACAAATTTCTACCTGGGCTGTGTGATAGACCAAAGAAAAACAGAAATGGGTTCAGGGCCAACCTGCATCCATTTGTTCTTGTGCCACCATTGTCCCCTCACTCAAATGGCTCCTCTCCCTCCCCGGTGAGGCTCTTCCTCTCCACTCAGATATTCATAGCAAGATATTCCCTTCTACCTGTGCTTTTAGCCATATTAAACAAACCAAGCTCTCTGTTTCCTGGTGTGATAAATAGATGCTATAATATTGGCTTTCTGCAAATGTTAAAATAAGTGATGTTAAAAGTAGCCTTTTAAACAGTAGTTTTGTCACAAGTAGATGCTATATGTAAAATAGCTTTATTACAAAACAGATGCTATATAAGGTAGTTTTGTTGTGAAGATGTGGTTTTTTTAATACTTTTTCATTCAACCAAAAACTTAGAAATAGCTATGCTTATGAACTATTCGGGCTCCTGCTACCAACTATCAGCAACAGATAAGATATCCCCACAGCGATCTGCTGATTCCGGGAACTACTGACAAAACCGGAAAACTGCATTCCATTTTGAACTTTTCCTGAAAAAGGTTTGAATATGCGACGCCAGAAGGCTTATCCCCACAGTGATCTGCTGATTCCGGGAACTACTGACAAAACCGGAAAACTGCATTCCATTTTGAACTTTTCCTGAAAAAGGTTTGAATATGCGACGCCAGAAGGCTTATCCCCACAGTGATCTGCTGATTCCGGGAACTACTGACAAAACCGGAAAACTGCATTCCATTTTGAACTGTTCCTGGAAAGGGTTTTAAATATGTAAAATTGTTTATGAATATGTATAATTGTTTATGAATATGGAATACTCCAGGTGTATGTAAAGGGTGTCTCCAAGATAGCAGGGGTGCTCTTGGCAGACTGCCAAAGCACCCAGCGCTGTGACTTTTTGCTTTATTATCCTTGTCCCTTATTGTCCTTTATTAAACTTTTCAATCCTAACAGGAGAGTGAACCTCGTTTTTCACACTGGCATTATGTGAAGGTGTGCGTGAAGATTAGTGAAGCTCACAACAATGCATCCGAAGAGGCTCTTTTCAGGGTTGAAGGAACAAACAAGATTTCCTCTCACCCCCTCTAGAGGAAGTTGTTACTTAGAATACATAAATACGGGTTTTAAGGCTATTTTCCAAAGACCAACATTTTTCCTGAAGACTGGGGTCACTGGTGTTTGCAGAGGTTTTTATAGTGAGAAAACACAGCTCCTTTGGGGTTGTCTTGAATAGCTTTGTCTTGAATGCTTTCTGTATTGGCAAGCATTCGGGAGGAGGCTTTAAGGAGCCCCCAGGGGCCCGTTACCTGGGGGGGGGCAGAGGATCCTCCGCAGCTCCCTGAGGATGCCATCCCAGCCCGAATACGCAATTCGCAGCAAGGCGTTCCCATATCCTGTGGTCCCCTTGGACTGCCACAGCTGTGCCACCCACCAGGAGACTGGGAGAGGGGGATGCCAAGCCCGGTCAGGCAAATCGGGGGAGGCATGGGAAGGAATGCCTGGACCCCTCTGCCACCCCACAAACTCACAGCAGAGCACGACGGACAGGGCCAGGGCGGCCGTCAGGGCCCCAAGCAGGCGGCGAGGACAGCAGAGGGATGCTGCGGGGACCCTTTGGGATCCTTGAAAGCCAGATCCTACTGCTGAGCAAGGGATATGGAAAAAAGAGCCGGGATCAGGAGCACCCGTCCCCCCCCCCGAACCCAAAGAGCCCAAGGCAAGAAGTGCTGGGGCAAAGCAACTGAGTGAGACCTCCCCTGCATAGGAGCACAAGGAGCTGTGTGACCCCAAAACCCCCTCTGCTCCCTCTTTTGGGGTCACGGCTTGGGGGGATGGGACAGCAGCCAACCACAGCCTCAAGAAAAGCCCCCCAGACCCTTTTCCCTGCCTCACTTTCCCCAACCTGAGCAGCTCTTGGCGACTCCTGGGTGGCTTCACCCCCCCCCCCCCACCCCCACCCCCCTCCAGTTCCTCTCCCCCAACGATCTGTGGGGGCCCAGAGGACATGACCCCCCAGTACCTGCACCCTGCAGGGGTGGGGAGCTCCCCACAGTCCCCCATTTGTCCCGTCGGTCTAAGGCCACGTAGCCATCCTTGTCCTCCATGTGACGGCAGAGCCGGGGAGGCACAAGCTGGGGACACAGGGGTGGTGACACTGGGCTGGGCACACAGGGAAGGGGACAGGAAGCCAAAGCACCTCTGCCCGCTGGTGCTGGCCCAGTGTGGTGTGAGCTGGTAGCAGGACCAGAGCTTCCTGCCCCCGCCACAGCACGACAGCTACTGGGGGGACTCACCCTGACGCCCCGGTGAGGGACACTGAGGGGCTGGGGCCAGTGGGGGTTTGTCTCCAGATGAAGAAAAACTGGCATACAGGGCTGCTCCCCACGGGGGAAAGGACAAGGAGCTGCAGCACGAGCTATTGTGAGAGAAAAACCCCTCCTTTACCCCCGGAAAATTGTGAGAATAAAAGATCAAATGTCCATCCTGATCTCTAAGAGATCTGACTGTGACCCCCATTCCCCTGGGCCACTGTGGAGGTCGCTGCCCCTTTGGACTCAATTTATCCATCGGGATTGCAAACGCCGACAGACACCGAGCACCGACCAACGCCCAGCACTGCCTGTGTCACACCCCGACAGATCTAACAGGGGCTGGAAGCTCCATGGAGCAGCTCAAGACCTGCTCCATGCTCACCCCTCCAAGCCCAGGATGGACCGTGGGGTCTGGACACATCTCCATTGGTGGGGGGCAGAGCTGCTGTTCGGGGGCCCGGGGGATCCTTTATCCTCCTCGTGCAGCTGCGAGCTGCCAAGGACAAAGTGCTGGTTCCTAGGCTGGAACCCGTGCCCAAATTTGTTTCATTTGATACCAAACTCTACAGCAAGGCCGTGCCCAAGGCAGTAGGTGGTGCCGGGCCAGAGCCCCGGGAGCCAGGCTAATGCCTGCTGGTGCCTCGGAGTGACTGAGGGCAGGAGGGTTCCTAAGGGCCCCCCCGCGCCCCTCGCTGCGCACGAAAAGGGTTTTCAGTGCATCAGAGTGATTTCCCGGCGATTTCTTGGCCCCGTGGGGCAGGGGCGGCACGACGGGACACGCGGGGCACGGTCCGTGCGAGCGGCCCTGGTTGGAAAGTGGGCAGCGACTCGAGCCCAGTGCCGGGGGGCTGAGCAGAGCTGGTTGGGAGCCCCTCACTCGTCTCCGCTGCTCGAAGCCGCTTCCCCGGCTCGGGCTGCCGCCACCGCCGCCGCGATTCGGCCTCGGCGCGGTCCCGCAGGGCATCGCCGCTCGTCACGCAGGTGGAGGGGGCTCGATCGGGGCTGCACCTCGGCCGCCCCTCCGTGCGGCTCTTTCAGTGACAGAGGGCAGCGGAGACCCAGTGGTGCAGCTTTTTATTCTCTTTTATTGCATTCGTACCTCAACTGTCCCTTGGTGCAGCTCTTTCAGTTACACAGGGCGGCGGCCACTCCTAGCGCGGTTCTCTTATTATTCTTATACCATCCTCTCTATTTTATTCTAATCACACCTCCCACCCTTTCTTGTGCCTCTAACCACCAGCGACGCCTCGACGGTCCCTCAGTGCAGCTCTTTTAGTGACACAGCGTGACGGAGACCCTGCGGTGCAGCTTTATATTCTACTTATTTTATTCTCTCGATCATATTGCAGTCGCATCTCGCCCGTCCCTGGGTGCAGCTCATTTAGTGACAAGGATCCGGAGACCCCTCGGTGTGCCCCTAGAAACCCCGACTCGCCCTGAATGCACCTCTTTCAGTCACATGGGGGAGAGGCAGAGCCTCCCCGCTGCCGCACCGCCTATCCCTCGGTGCACCTCATTTAGTCGTGGGGCAGCGGCCGCTCCTGGTGCGATTCTTCTATTATTTCTTAGACCATTCTCAATATTTTATTCTATTTGCACTTCCCAGACTTTCCCGTGCCGCTCTTCAGCACCACCACTCCCCCCCGAAGGTCCCTCTGATTCGCCCCAAACCGGGCCAAGAGACACTTCTGAGCAAGGCAAAGTCCAAGAAGAGGGTATTTGCTTTATTCAGCACGCTGGCTGTGCGTGGATCACTCCTCCAAACTCACACACACCCCAGGCACACAGCAGTTTCGATATATGGTTGCAATTTATGCATATTCATCGTTTTCCCTAGAAAAGGTGTGGTTATGCAAACTATTTCTTAGAACTCGTTATTATCATTAGCATATGCGGAGCGCAGGCGCAGTCCTCCCTGGTGGTCACGCTGAGGAAGGCTTGGTGGCCGTTTTGATGAAGGCCAAACGTCTTCCTCGCTTTGCACTTTTCACCTTTCTTTCCTAGGCACGCGCAGTCTCTTGCTAGCTGTTTCAGCATTTTCTTCACTGGATCGAGCAAGCTTTTGTTCCCTATCCTTTGCCAAGTTATTCAGCTAGCTTCTACATTGGTTACAACATATCTTACTCTAGCCTCAGGATACCCAAGCATGCCCGAGTACAAAGACTTTAACCCTTTCAATGACACAGGGGGTGCATATGTAGGAAAAGGCGCTTGCGAATTGACTTTATCTTTGCCTTTAAACAATTGGGTTTGGACCCCCAATTGCCCTCCTTACAATTGTTCCAAATATCAAGGCAAATGCAATCAAACGCCTGTTAAGCTCACTAATGGTAGCTGGGTAAGGTGCTCCTACCACCCTTACCAAGAAGATTTTTGGCGGCTGCAGAGCAATGGGGAGGGACAAGGGGTTTTCCTTTGACCGCCTGTTTTCAAGCTGTCCCCGAGACAATTCCACAAGTAGCACACATGTTGTTCGTGACTATCAGCGGAAATGGCAACACCGGAACGCAACTCAAAGCCTTTTTAGTGAGTCCTGCTCCAAAGGCAACCAAACAGCTTGCAGATGTAAATGTAGACGGGAACCCCGTGCGGGATCTCAGAAATGCAAATATTGTGACTCCTATGGTGGGGCAACTATCGTTGGAGGACTGTTCAGCCCAGGAAACAAGCTGTATTTTGACCCACCAGTTGATGACAAAGGGCAGGAAGGCCCCGTTCCTGACGGAACATGGGCTTTGAAAGGACATTAATGGATTTGTGGCCAACATGCTTATCACAGGCAAGGCAATGAGAGTCCTCGAAGGAGAAGGAAATGAAAAGCTGGACCTGGACAAATGGGAAGGGAAGTCAGGTGGGGGATGGGTGAGCAAGTCAATGCAAGGCAGTGGAAGGAAGGAAGGCCGAGGGAAGGCTACAGACCGGACAACAAGGCAGTGCAAGGTGTGGGGAAGTCAGGCAAAGTAAAGGAAGGGCCAGGAAAGGCAACGAAATGCAAATGAGCTGTAGGCCTGGTAAGGCAAGGCCCTGGAGAAGAGCAGTAGGCAGGTCAAGGGTGGGGCATGGCTAGGGAGGGTCAGCAGGGCAAGGCAAGGACACTGTTGGGTTGGCAAGGCAAGGCAAGGCAGGGGAGAAGTACATTCAAGGATTGCTGGTACGCCAAAGTGGCCAGGACAGACTGCTCTGTCTGGCTTTGGTCCCGCACGGGTCGTCTCTAATCTGCACCTAAAAGACTTGGGCTCCCTGCTTTCCTTCCTATGCAAAAGAACTGTCATTCTGGTCCCAGAGCCCAAGGGTGAAATGTGAATTGCCTGTCCAAAAGTCAAGACATGGAAGCAGTGGTCTCAGGGAAAAGCTGCCCAGACAGACGAGTGTGGCTGCATGGGATCTCCCCTGGGCTTCTTCTCCCGTGCTCCTGAATCACTGGGCATACATGAGAGCCTTCGGAGTCCTCAGGGGAGCAGACAGGGCAGGGCAAGGCTGGGAAATGCCAGGAGAAAGGGGTCTTGAATTTCAGGTGGGGGAGTTAAGTACATCCCCAACTATGTGCAATTAATCTCACTTATCAAATCAGTGTCAACTAAAACTTTCATTAGCATGAACAGGCAAAATTTACTGTATTTTCTTCTATTATATTGGAATAAAATCACAGACAAACAGATGACTATATTGCAGAGATTGACTGATAATATGGGTTTATTTACAAGCTTGATTGGCATATTTAAGGCTTGATTGCCATACTACTCACAAAGTCCTCTTAAGCAGAACTCACTTTCAGATTTCTAAGAGTAAGATACATATTTGCGCTGTATTCAAAACTGCATGGTAAATTATTTCAGATATTATGGACAAAACTAATTCAATAATCACATAGTAAGAATTCGAAAAGTCAAGTAGGCAAGAGAAAACTGTTGCATTTGTATCTGCCCACATTCTGGACCACGGCTGTGTGAAAACGGTCTGCGAGCCAGACGCAAAGGTGCACAGCAGGAACAGCACTGTCACCCAATAAACACCCCAGGTTTCTTTTTAATAACTCTCGGGAGTAGAAGAATGTGTAAAGTTTGCTACAGAGATCAGTTTCGGGAGGAGAAATCTTTTGAGAGAAGAAAAATCACAGCCGTTCCCACTGTAGGCTATATCCCCGTTTCATTGGATCCTTTTACTGCAGAAACCCATCTGATCCTGACTATTTGAATTACAAGGACACACAGAACCCATTGCACATCTGCTCACTGAGCCTGTGAAATGCTTTATAGTGAAAAGAAAATGAGAAGGAGCAGGATTACAAACAAACTGAAACACAAGCAGCTAATACATTCCTCCTTTCCTTAAAATCAGTTCTAAGAATTTAGTGTGAAATACATTTAGGCTTGGTCCACGGTAATTTTAATTCAAATAAACGCATGTAAATTTTTTCCATCCCTCCCATTAAAGGATACTTTTCTTGGCTTATTCTTTCAGCATTTTGCCAGCAATATGCTCAATGCTATTTCTTTAGAAATGAAAGCTATAGCATTATATTACAAAATGGTTGGTGAAACCTTTACCATGACTATCAGGTTGAGTTCATAGGTTTTCAAAGCTGGTTGAAGACATAATGAAAGCATCTAAGGTTTACGCATGAATCAGCATCCCCTTGTCACAATGTCATGCTGCAGTGATCCCTGCAGAGCTCTAAGACCAGATTTAAAACGGAAAAGCTCAACACTGGCTCTTGAGCCAGCAGGAGTAAACACCCAGGACTGTACATATATTACTTCCATGCTCAAACTACTGTATGAAAACTTGTTACCGTTACCCCAGTTTTCTAGTACTCCATAGAAACATCTCTTTAAGTGGCTCCAGTATCCTTTCAGCGCTAAAATAGGTGAGTACACATCACGACTACCCCTGAAGTTGTTGCATAGGCTGATTTAAGAGGAAAGGACTGCATCTTCATCACTTTCCTTCTTTCTTGTTTTGACAGAATTAAGAACTTTTTAAAAATCTGATACCACTGATGGTCAAGCACTCCTCCAATTAGACTACACTCAATTACGCTGTGCTGAAGGACAATGAACATATCCGGTGCTTTGGATATGTTCCACTTGTGCCCTAGGGATCGCTTCCAATGCTGTACCTCTGCTCCAGCTATGGAACCAAACCAAAAGAACCAAGGAAGTTCTGTTAGAATGAACCAAGAATTCTCACACAGTGCTAAGCCTAGCCAATTTCTCTTGAAGGGTACAACAGCACTCCTGGCAGTGAACACTGCTCCTCATTGGGCCATTACTCTGCAAAAAACATGCACCACCTCTCAATCTAAACCATTAAGCCTCCTAGTGATGCGGACTTACGAAGCATCAAACTGCAGTTAGATTCCAACAGCTAGTTCCAATGACCTGTCAACAGAGCTTTGCAGACTTCCAGCAGTCCAACAAGCTAAAGAGACTATTTTTTATGGCTGCTTTTCGAACTTATGTCCCTTTGCCGGGTTAAGGGAAGGTGGCCCGTCCACCTTGGTCAAAGTCAGTAGAATTTTGGCCCAATTTGCTCTCATGCAACGCATCATGACACGATCTCTTGGTTGATGTGAAATTCCCACCAAAGTGCCAGTCATTACGTGACTTAAGGCCACCTACTCACAGAGTGCCCACTCCACTGCTACACCCATTTTCTGGCCACCTTTAAGTGACTGAGTGGCCCTGCTGTTTCGAACATTCCTCAGGGGTACGTGACCACCATCTCCTCCTTTCTGAAGTTTAAGAACCTAATTTAAAGTCATACTAGCAATACCAGTTTATCTAAAAACCATTTGCTCCATCAACAAACTCCGAGCAAGCACTGATAATTAGTTTGAAGACTTTTACATCTCTTTATAGTGAGCTTTTTGTTTGCTTGTTTGTGTTTAAAGCAGATGGAGCAGTGTGCCGTTTCCCTGAGGCTACCGGGGGGGGGGGGGGGGGGGGGGGGAGGGAGGCCGAGCCCCGGCGGGGCAGAGCAGGGGACCCCGGGCGCTGACGGCTGCCACCAGCGGGTGCCAGGTCGGGACTGGTGGGCAGAGCTGCACCCCACCTCTGCCACAACAGCTGCAGCTTCTGCATCCTGAAACGCGGCTGGCCCAGGGATGTAAATCAAAAGCCAAAATATTTCGCTGGTCAATTTGGGGCAGAGAAAGGTCATCAATTCTAGCATGGTAGAAGCCTGCCACTACATTTCTGTGAATGACAATCACCTTGTTGGAGTGAAACACCTGGGTAAATACTGAAGCATTTTCAGATTCGTATTATCCTACATTTCTGTGACCTTCTTTTACACCTGCATTGTTTCATACTGCTAGTTTTAGGCACAAGTTCTTTGTACACTATTCTGGAAAGAAAAAACAAAAAACAACACCCACACCCACTCCCTCCCCCACCGCCGCCCCTCCCCCAGAAAAAATCCACACCCCTGATGCCTCAGGCTTTAACTTTCATATTTTTCAAATCCTATATTGCCTAGTGTGTAACTCTGAGGTTTCTTGTAGCCTGTTCACTTCTGCTCTCTCATGCTAGGTAGACACAACAAAGCCTCTCCAGGCCTGCTCTCCAAGGACACTCAGACCGTCCTAGGCCCGAAAAGTATACACCAAAAGCCTCTAAAGGCAGGGGGGCGGGGGCAAGCTTGGGGAAATGACATCATTAACTGAAACTTTAAGTGGAGAATTAACTCTGATACGCAAATGAACCAAACCTATAAAAGTGTGAAGAACTCGTGACCTGTCGTCCATCTTGGGGTCCATATTGGCAGTGGCCTCTGGACTCCCCAGGGCATACCTTTGAAGGCCCTTCAAATAAATACCTACCTTTGTTCCCTTATTCCTGTCTAGTCTCTCTTTTTAGGTGGCCGCTTCAGGCATCAACCCTAACAAAACCAACCTGCAGAATCTTCCGTATTTCAAATGAGAACAAGCATCGAGGGGACATAAAAAGATGGATCCTCCTTAACCATTCATGCATGCCGTGCTCTGCAATCAACTCCTAAATTCTACTTCTTGTATGCCAAATATTTGTCTTCAGAACTCCTTGTTCTCCACTCAAAAAACCCTTCTGGGAAGGTAATCGAGGAGATGCTGTACATATCTTTAGCACACGCTTCACTAGTCAGTTAAATCCAACGCACAGGATAACTTGACTAAACCATCAGTGGTAACTGAGGTGATGAGAAAACAACTACCTGTTCATGTCTTAATTTGGAGCTCTTCAAACTGCTTGAAAATTGAAGCCTCGGACCTTGAAGGTTCAGACAAAGGAAAATCCAAAACGTGGACAGCATCTCCCTTCTGCCGGAAGTCTTGAAGTCCACCACTGCAGTCTACGGCCTACACAGATCATCTGAGTACTGTAAAAGTTCTCGAAGGAAGAACAAGAACAAGGCTAATGCATGCACGCAAACGCTGATCAAATGGACAAAATTATGTAATGCTCTTGGACAAAAATATGTAACCTTTGCCTTCGGAAAGACAAGGTGACTGTGGTTGTCTCTAGTACTAGTAGGAAAAAAAAATCGGATGTTTTGCAAAACCCATCTTCAGGGGCTTGTTAACTTAATTTTTGTTAAAAATCGAGGAACACAGAGACACCTGTCACTTTTTTTGCCTAATGCCGTATAAACTGCTCCACTTATTTCACCAACGGTCCGCGTAAACATTATCTGCAAACACTGACCACGTGCGGTTCCGGTTGATACAAACTCCCATTACCTAAGAAAGGAACAACACTGCAAGCAGTTTGCAAAGATTAACAACTTAGCATTACTGCGGCTGATCACACGCCCTGACCTTTTTTGCCTCCAGCTATGGATGCCTTACCCTCCTACCCTCACGCATGCCACTAAAAGCTCCTTGCGTGGAGCCCTCGCACCACCTACGCCAGCATCTGTGCCAAGCCGCCGCCCCTCTTCAGCACCACCGCACCTACCACAAAGCAGCTGAATCGGGGGGGAAAAAGAGGTCGCCGATGGAGGGAAGTTGCTCCCGCTGGCAGCTAACCTCCACGTTCAGTGTCCCTTACGTCTTTCCCAGGACGGGCGGGTAAATGCCTCGGCGCAGCGCGGCGCTGGGCGGGAGCGGCTGGCACGGCACCGAGCGCGCTCCCCACTCCCTCCTGCCCGCGCCGCTGCGGGGGAACCCCGGGTTCGCCGGAATCGGACACGTGCTGCAGGGAGGACAGCGCGGCAAAGGCGGCCACCCCTCACCGCCCTGGGGACGCCGGCCTCGGCTCCCCGCTCTCACCACTGGCACGGGCACTGCCGCCAGCCCCTCGCTGCGGCCACCGCTGGCCGCACGCCTGGCCGCGCACCGCCCGGCCGGTCCCGCCGCTCCGCGGGGTCATAGGGCACGCGCCGGGCCGCTGCCGGGGGCGGCCGCCGAGCCACAGGAAGCAGAAGCGCACAGCGCCGCGCCACTCGCCGCCCCGCGCGGGGGCTCCTCTCTTCGCGCTACCGCGACCTCGCCGGCCGGCCCCGCCTGCCCCGACGCCTGCCGCGCCACGCGTGTGCTCCGCGCCCCGCGGCACGCGTGCGGCCGGGCTCTGCCGAGCCGTCGGCGGAGCCGGGGCACGGCCCCGCCCGGAGAACCGCGAGGGCGGCGGGCTCCCGGCGAGGCTGAGCGGGCCAGGCGGGGGGCGAGCGGGCGGCGCGACGGAGAGGTGGAGGCGGCAGCACCGCGCTGCCTAAAATGGCTGATGGTCCCGCAGCCGCCCGCTCCGCAGCCCCTCGGTTGCTGTCGAGAGGGGCCCCGGCCCTGCGCGCGCCGGTGGCGAGGTGGCTCCGCAGCCCGCGGGCAGCCCCGGTGGGGCGGGGGAGCGCTGCGGCCAGCCCCGGGGCCGCGCAGCCGTGCGCAACGCGCGGTGGAAGCCGCCGGGAACTATTTTACACCTCCCAGAGTGCTGGGAGGGGGTGGGGCGCAAGGAGACCAGGCGGCAGGCCGCTGCTGTTGAGGAAGTTAATCCACGATGCCAGAGGTTTATGCCCAAAAAAGGAGGCGGAGGAGTCCTGTAACTTCATTCGAATAAAAGGAGAGGCCATGGGCATTTCCCATGGGGCCTCTCAAATTGTTGCGGGGCGCAGCCCCCTTTTTGCCCTAAGTCCCCGGCCACATCACCCTCTCCCTTTTCCCCGTTGGCTGAGGTACTCGGAAGGTACAGACTTCCCGAATTGCCTACTCTATGCCCCCCTCTAATACGTACCCCCCTTTTGGTATGTAAAAGAAAGAAAAAGAAACGGTTCAAAATTCTGTCAAGTCTCTCTTCTCTTGCACTAGGTTCAGGAATTTAACACGGCCTTGTTGCTTGTAGAGCAACAGTCTGCGTTGATTAGTAACAGTTTCTAGAACTAACAGTTTCTGCTGTCCCTTCACTCTCCATAGGTTCCTAGCCCCGTCTAGGGGCAGATTAACACGGTCTGTTTGTAAAGACACATTCATCGTACTCCTTTTAATCCCTCCTCTTTTTATTTTCTCTGTATTTGTCTTTACAAACCTTGATTACCATTGATTTAATTTTTTTCTTCCTGGGTCTTCTTGGGTTTTGCAATTATTTGCAGTGACATCCTTTTCTGTCCTTTCGTAGTGGTTTCTGGATCGGTAGGCATGGCTGCTACCTGCATGCCCTTGGTCACGTGCTGAAAGAGCTGCACTAAGCAAGGTGTCACACAGGGCAAAAAGATTAGAGTTGCTATAGCATATAAGAAGAGAAACAGTATTCATCTAACCCATAGATCGCCAGTCAGCCATGAAAACGTGTCCCATTCCCATCCTCTCCACCTTTGGACTGGTACATGAGCGAACTTTATTTCCTTTGTTAAACTTGTTTGACCACTTTTCTGTTGTCCTATCTATTTGTAAACAGCAGCTCGAGTCATTTAATTTTCCACAAACTCCTTCTTCTGCTGACAGATACTCTGATACCATCCATTGTTGAAATGCCGCTTTCCTCATTTAAGTGGCTTGGTCAGCAAGAGGGTCAAGAGCTGCGGCTGTCCGGTTGCTTATTATTTCCAAGACAGCTTGTAACCTAATTATCCCGTTCAAATTATAAATGGGGTCTCAGGCATCTGGTATTAATTAAACTGGATTCCAAGCGGCTGGTTCATTGCGTTGTGTAATTCATTGTGGCGGCCATTCATCTTTTCCCCACTTTGGGGTGCTCCGTCCAGCCAGGGCAGCGTCAATTGACTGCTTTTCCCTAATTAAATCACCATCTTAGATTTTGATGCCTAAGTGATTTCCCTGAACTTGTGGTAGCAAAAAGAACAATGCTCTAATATACGCTCCATGACAGATCCCTGACCAGTTTGGAGGTAACCTGCCATAAGAGTGTTGGCCACAAATCCATTAATGTCCTTTCAAAGCCCATGTTCCGTCAGGAACGGGGCCTTCCTGCCCTTTGTCATCAACTGGTGGGTCAAAATACAGCTTGTTTCCTGGGCTGAACAGTCCTCCAACGATAGTTGCCCCACCATAGGAGTCACAATATTTGCATTTCTGAGATCCCGCACGGGGTTCCCGTCTACATTTACATCTGCAAGCTGTTTGGTTGCCTTTGGAGCAGGACTCACTAAAAAGGCTTTGAGTTGCGTTCCGGTGTTGCCATTTCCGCTGATAGTCACGAACAACATGTGTGCTACTTGTGGAATTGTCTCGGGGACAGCTTGAAAACAGGCGGTCAAAGGAAAACCCCTTGTCCCTCCCCATTGCTCTGCAGCCGCCAAAAATCTTCTTGGTAAGGGTGGTAGGAGCACCTTACCCAGCTACCATTAGTGAGCTTAACAGGCGTTTGATTGCATTTGCCTTGATATTTGGAACAATTGTAAGGAGGGCAATTGGGGGTCCAAACCCAATTGTTTAAAGGCAAAGTCAATACGCAAGCGCCTTTTCCTACATATACATCCCCTGTGCTATTTCGGCAATAAGTGCCTGTTTGAGAAGAATGAAGTCACCATGGACCTCCTTATTTGTCTCAAAATCCCATCCCATCATGGACCTCCCTTAGGGTCTGTTTAGCTTCAACTGGGCTAGTCACCCATTGGCACTCTTCAGATCCTGCTGGCCCTCCGCAGAGCCAACAATTGCTACGGTTAAAAACTTTTGCTACTTCCTCTCCTAAGGCTGCAAATTGATTCTCCCACTGCTGGCCTAAACTTAGTTGACAATATGAAAGTAGAATTATTAAGGAAAATATTTTAATAGTGTAACCTAACTACCGAGCCTAATTTTCACGTTGTCTTCTGCACCACCTGTGGCGACTGAAGGCACACAAAGCACTTAACAGAAAACATGGACAGCCCCCCAGGAGATTCTAAAGGAGGAATGCCCATACAGGCTATTTCAGAAGACGGTCTGTGGGTAAGGCACACGGGGCTTCCCCCTATGTCAAGGCACTGGCTACTGCTCTGTAGCCTTCCGTCGGCCTGCCTTTTTTCGGCTGCCTTGCATTGACTTGCTCACCCATCCCCCACCTGACTTCCCTTCCCATTTGTCCAGGTCTGGCCTTGCCTTTCCTTCTCGTCTTCGAGGACCCTCACTGCCTTGCCTTGCAAAGTCACCATTTCCCTTGCCCTGACCTTGAACCCCTCCCTTGCCTTGCATTACCTTGCCCACCCCTCCCCCACCTGGAATTCAAGACCCCTTTTTCGTGACATTTCCCAGCCTTGCCCTGCCCTGTCTGCTCCCCCGAGGACTCCCAAGGCTCTCATGTATGCCCAGTGATTCAGGAGCACGGGAGAAGAAGCCCAGGGGAGATCCCATGCAGCCACACTCGTCTGTCTGGGCAGCTTTTCCCTGAGACCACTGCTTCCATGTCTTGACTTTTGGACAGGCAATTCACATTTCACCCTTGGGCTCTGGGACCAGAATGACAGTTCTTTTGCATAGGAAGGAAAGCAGGGAGCCCAGGTCTTTTAGGTGCAGATTAGAGACGACCCGTGCGGGACCAAAGCCAGACAGAGCTCTCTGTCCTGGCCCTTTGGTGTACCAGCAATCCTTGAATGTATTTCTCCCCTGCCTTGCTTTGCCTTGCAATGGCAACCCAACAGTGTCCTTGCCTTGCACTGCTGAACCTCCATAGCCTTGCATTACTTTGCATGCCCATAGCCCCACCCTTGACCTGCCTTCTGCTTTCTTCCGGGGCCTTGCCTTGCCTAGCTCTTCCTGTTTCTGCCTGGCCTAGCCATCACTGGGCTCACCTTCCTATGGCCAACCTTGCCTATAAGTGCTGGCCCTTCTCTTGCCTCCCACTCCTTTTGCTTTCCCCTCACTGCTCTGGCCTTGCCTACCTTCCCCCTTGACTTGCCTACACTTGGTTTGCAGTGCCTTGCCTGCATGGAAGGCAAGAAAAAGAGTGGTAGGCAGGACAAAGCAACAGGAGCAATTGTAGGTAGTGCGAGGCAAGGCAGACATAGGCAAAGGAAGCAAAGCAAGGGTAGATTAGGAAAAACTAAGCAAGGTACAGAAGGCAAGGCGAGGCCAAGTGACTCGGGGTGCCTTTCCTTGGGAAGCAAAGAACATGGTGCCAGTCTTGCTAGAGCAGATGTTAAGGTACCATGAAGAGGTATAGTCCAGCAAGACATGTTTGCCCTGGCCCCTTCGGTGTAGGAGCAATTGCTGGAGGTATTCAATGCTGCAGGTGGACCAGTTACCGGCTATTTTGTGTTTTGGAGGAGGAGATGCCTTCTTTTTTTTTGGAGACGGGCTTGTAGTTCCTCCCTTTGGCAAAGAGAGCAAGTTTGGATCGGCACGCTGGGGGCCCTTAGTGAATTGAAAGGCTTTTCCCAGAAGGCAGTTCTCTGCGTTAGAGCTGTCGAACTGTGGGTGGGAATGCAAATGCCAGGCTCTTGAGCCTTTTGTCCTGCTATATTCGGTGTGTGAGCAGTCTCTGGTGCCGTTCTCTTTGAATCCTGACGCTGGGAGCCGGGCGGCTTAGGATGGTACCTAGAGCTGAGAAAAAAATCTTGGCCAGTGAGTTAATCTGCAAGTGCTTGCTCTTCCCGGCGCATTTCGCTGGGCGAGAGCTTGACGGATCGTTTGGGATCTGCGAAACAGAAAGGAAATGATTTGCACTTAGCGCTGAGGAAAATCCGTGCACAGCACAAGTGTGGATGCGAGTGCTATACACGCTGAGAGCAGCAAAGCTGCATGCCGTCGCTGGGCTTCAGTCTCTCCAGGCAGCAGAAGGCGAAGAATGAAGTACAGAGTGCCCCGTGGGTTTGATGTGCTTACGTGCGTTAAGGTGAAGTGAAGCCCAGCCACTGGCTTGTACTTCTCGAGCCTTGTTCCATGCTAGCAGCTGCTGAATGCTGGGCAAGGGAGCTGAGAGCGTGAACAGTGTGACGGCATTGTCTACGTGAGAAAGAAGTGCAGAGCCGCCGGCTGCGTGCACAATTCTACTGCTGCTATAAAAATAGGGTACTTCGGGAATTCTTCTATCTTGACACTTCGATCTCTGTGAGCGCGAGCTGCTTGAACTCGGCGACACTGAAGGCTGGGAAAGCGATTGCCCAGCGAACACCGAGTTCCCAGGGAAGAGGGAACGCCAACAAAATGCTATCTCTCCTGTCACAGCTCTCAGTCAGAACTGCAGCTGGAAGGGCTGCTCTGTGACCGTGGGTCCGCTCACTTTGAGAGAATGTGATGATGCTCTAGATCTGGTCGAGATATGACAGTGGGGCTCACTAGCGTGTTTCACCTAGTTTCCTGACTTTAGCGGACTAGGAATATGCCAGCACTGCTTCTTGTTCTAGGACTTTTCTTTGCGTGCAGCGACTGGATGTTTTGAAGGGGTTTGGGACTTCGAGAGTGAGAGGGCAAGGTACACAGATCTCGAGAGAAAGGGCATATCTGCAGGGGGTTCGATGCAAAGCAGTGGGTGCGTGTTACATGTTAAGCAGCTAATGGGGCAGACAAGTTGTAAAGAAGAGGCCGTGCTGGAATTGCTTTCCTTTTGCAGCCGATAAACTGCACAGCCAAGAGCGAAAAGATTCTTCTTCCTTCGCCGCTAGATGCAGGATCACATTCTGTCGGTCTCCAAGAGCCAGGATCCACAGCGGAGGCCTTCCACGAACTGCTGCCACCGAACGGGGCCGCGCCAGCAAAGCGCTCGGCTTTTTCCTGGGCGCTGTCAGCGGCTCGCCACAACAACCACACGATGGGGCTGTCGACTTGCAAAAGAGGGAAACGCACCTCGCCCAGCTCGGAGCCGGCCAAGGCGGAGCCAGGTCGGAAACGTCCCTGCTCTCAATCAACCGTGTCAGGACAAAAAGATCTCCCTTCTCTTCCCCTCCAAGTGCAAACTCTTCTTCGCACCACACTCAAAGAGCAACACGGCCTCCTTTGCCCTAGCAAATCCCTTCACTCTCGCAAGTCCAGCCACCAGCTTGAAAACATCGGGCAAAAGCAGAGCTCACAAAAGTGCCAGCTGAGAAAGCTCTTGCTGCCTACAACTGCGACTGCACCCCCTCCAACTAGCAGCACACACCCTGCTATGGCATTTCC